>CM076581.1:413748145-415044191 GCA_034641835.2 Pinus albicaulis | reverse complement strand
AAGACATGAAAATATGAAGTTCGATAATTTAAATTACCTATTTATATAAAACTATTTCAATAATATGGACATTGAAATATTTTATTTATCACAATAAAATATTTTTTTGTTATAATATATTTTTATTTTATCTATTACATATCAACTAAAACATGTAACGAGACTTACATATCATGTAATATAAATTATAATATTTATATAGAATCGTCTAACTTAGTAAATCATTTACATGTCTTTTTAATATTAAAAAGTAAATTATTCGCTTCCTTTACTTTCAATTACTTTATAAAAAATGAAGTTTTTTTGTTAATATTATTTTTTAAAATTTTTTATTGTAAATATTATTTTATTATTTTGAATTGTAACATTACATGACAACTTATCTCCCTCATATTGGGTCAGAGAGATGTTGATACATGCCCAATCATATTTGGAAGTAAAAAACAATGTTGATCGATTAGATGCCCCTAGTTGCTCCAACCACAATTCACATTACCAAACAAACCATATATATATAATGTTACATGTCAATTCCATATTAAAAAATGAATGAATTACAAAACTCACATTACCTAGCAAACCATATATATATATATATATATATGGTTTGAAGTAGGTAATGTGAGCTTTTGTAATTCATTCATTTTTTAAAATGGAGTCGACATATATATATATGGTTTGCTATGAATGAGTTTTGTAATTCATTCATTTTTAAATATGGAGTTTATATATATATATATATATATATTGCATGTCAACTACATATTAAAAAAAGAATGAATTACATATCTTTTGAAGTAGTTAAGGAATTACATCTCTCTTTATTATTAAAAAAAAAAAAAATTCCTTTACTTTCAATTACTTTATCTCAATATAAAGTGGATGTAAAATCAAGGTGGAAATTAAGTGTTTTGCTTATGGACCACATAGATTTTCTTTTTATTATTATTATTTTTTTAAATTGTTATTGTAAATATTATTTTATTATTTATTTTTTTGTAAGCTAAGTAGTACCTTTCATTTTCATTCATTTTTCAAAACAGGGGAGATTACAATAGATATTCTCTTCTAAGGTAGAGGCCTCAACCTGCCCTGTTGGGAAACCAGGTCTGTTGGCCATCAAAAATCATTATATGCCATCCAAAACTGGAATGTCTTTAGTCTATCATACTCAGCTCTATAAGTCGAACTATCTAAATCCTTAAAAAAATTTGTCTTTTTAAGGTCGTTGCCTTTTATGTTCTTCATCCAAATATACATAAACATAATAGTGCAGAACAAGTAACAGGTTAGTCCTCTTAGGACTCGATGAGCGTCAGGTCTCTAGTACTAGACCCGGGCATCTCAGATTGTTGTGGCCTCTTAAGGAGTTGTTTGATTCTGCCCAAGCGGACATTCTGTTGTTGAACTTGGAATTGCAAGAGCTAGAAATCCTTTTGAATTTCCTGCATTGCGAGATCTACCTACATGAAATCAGTGGTTGCATGATGGCTTTTGCCACCAAGTGCTTCATCCTCCAATACAAATGAAGGGATGTTGGTACTGTGAAACTCTGCCTTAGGTGTTACCCGGGTCGGGTACGATAAATTATCCTTCCATAACTGCATCTTCTTCTTCTGCTTGGCGAGTGAGGGCCTCCTCCCACTTCGTTATTACTTTCCTGACCTGGCTCAGAATTTCTTGGACATATGCCTGAGCGGCATCCTTAATATGTTTGGCTTGAGGTTTGCGGACCGACCTCCTCGACACCTACGAGGAGGGCTCTCCTCGCTCTTTCTGCACACCCTGCTTCCAGGTTTGCCTCCTGCATTCCGTCCCAACTTCCTCCTTTACACTCTTTTCACGCACCATCAGAGTTCTCTTCCCTATAGCGGTTTGGAAAACAGTGGAGCAACGTTCCTGTGTGCCCCCAATTGAGTTCCTGAAGTATTGTCTGGAACCTATCTCTGTGACAACAATGAGAGCCATACACACATACAATATATTATCAATGAGCCGAGTCAAATAATTCATAACCCAACTTCCCATGCCGCAACCATGATTATGACTCATGTCCCTACCCGAAGATCTGTGTCGGGTCCCCCCAGACGGCCCTCTTGTCCTTATAGCAGTTTTAATCCTTTCTTTCCTGCACTCCCCAGAGGAGTAGCAACGATATATGGTAACCACAACATTCTCTATCAATCTAATGTGCATGTCAGGTTGGTGTTGCCAACTTGCAGCTTGGGTGGCCAACCTGGTCGGTTCAAGATTTTGCAATCACCTTCTCCTCTACCCATCCCCCTATCCCCAATTTTATGAAGCACAATTCCAAATAAGATGTAAATTGAATTTCTCAACCCAGGTAAAAACCCATAAAACTGCCTCGCACCCCATGCATCCAGTGAAGCCATTATACCCAACAAAAAAATCCATTGTGAAACTGTAAACATGCAATTGCCAACAATATCCATACTCAGGAGACAAACAGTGTAAAGGATAGAGCAACATACCCTTGACAAGTTGGGTGTCGCAACCTGTGGTTCACTGGTTTTTCGCTCCTATCAAAACTGGTCTCGTTACACTTCACCTGCGGAGCTATGCTCTCAGAATATCATACCTAGATAATAGCCTCCCACCGGCGTCTCCATACCATTTTATCACCACTTACCATATGATGACTCCCTCGTGAGGTGAGTCTTGTCCTTCGCACATGACCTTCGTCGCCTCCCTCTATTTTCCACTTGATGCTAGCCATCCTAGCTTATAGGACATAAGGCCCCTCCTTTAATGATTTCATCATTATCCAGCTTAGGGATCAGTACCAAGATCGCACCCTGATCGGGGGATTATTTTATTATTTTTAAAAGTAACATTATATGATAACATCTCCCTCATACTAGCTTGTAGAGAGATGTTGATACATGCCCAATCATATTTAGAAGTAGAAAATAATTTTGAGAGAGTAATGCGCCTAATTATTCAAGCCATATATATATATATATATATATATATATATATATATATATATATATATATATATATATATATATCTTGTAAATGTTATATATGGACTTATATTAAAAATGCAATAAATTATACATATATTCCTTCTAATGAGACATATAAATATTTTTGTAGAAGTATATCGACTTATATTAAAAAATTAATAAATTATACATATTCCTTATAATGAGACATGAAAATATAAAATAAGTTTATTAATTTAAATTACTTTATTTATATAAAACTATTTTAGTTAATATGGACATTGAAATATTTTATTTATTGCTAACAATAAAATATTTTTTTATTATAATATATTTTTATTTTATCTATTACATATCAACTAAACATAGAATGGATTACACATGTAATATAAATTATATTATTTATATAGAATTGTCTAACTTACTAAATCATTTACATGTCTTTTTAATATTAAAAAGTAAATTATTTGTTTCCTTTACTTTCAATTACTTTATAAAAAATAAAGTTTTTTTTTTGTTATTATTATTTTTTAAAATTTGTTATTGTAAATATTATTTTATTATTTTGAAATGTAACATTACATGACAACTTATCCCTCATACTGGGTTGTAGAGAGAGATGTTGATACATGCCCAATCATATTTGGAAGTAAAAAACAATGTTGATTGATTAGATGCCCCTAGTTACTCAAACCACAATTTACATTACCAAACAAACCATATATATATAATGTTACATGTCAACTCCATATTAAAAAATGAATGAATTGAAAAACTCACATTACCTAGCAAACCATATATATATATATATATGGTTTGCTAGGTAATGTGAGTTTTGCAATTCATTCATTTTTTAATGTGGAGTTGACATATATATATATATATATATATATATGTATGTTTGTTAAGTAATGTATTTTGTAATTATTCATTTTAAATATGGAGTTGACATATATATATATATATATATATATATATATATATATTGCATGTCAACTACATATTAAAAAAAGAATGAATTACATATCTTTTGAAGTAGTTAAGGAATTACATCTCTCTTTATTATTAAAAAAAAAAAAAATTCCTTTACTTTCAATTACTTTATCTCAATATAAAGTGGATGTAAAATCAAGGTGGAAATTAAGTGTTTTGCTTATGGACCACATAGATTTTCTTTTTATTATTATTATTTTTTTAAATTGTTATTGTAAATATTATTTTATTATTTATTTTTTTGTAAGCTAAGTAGTACCTTTCATTTTCATTCATTTTTCAAAACAGGGGAGATTACAATAGATATTCTCTTCTAAGGTAGAGGCCTCAACCTGCCCTGTTGGGAAACCAGGTCTGTTGGCCATCAAAAATCATTATATGCCATCCAAAACTGGAATGTCTTTAGTCTATCATACTCAGCTCTATAAGTCGAACTATCTAAATCCTTAAAAAAATTTGTCTTTTTAAGGTCGTTGCCTTTTATGTTCTTCATCCAAATATACATAAACATAATAGTGCAGAACAAGTAACAGGTTAGTCCTCTTAGGACTCGATGAGCGTCAGGTCTCTAGTACTAGACCCGGGCATCTCAGATTGTTGTGGCCTCTTAAGGAGTTGTTTGATTCTGCCCAAGCGGACATTCTGTTGTTGAACTTGGAATTGCAAGAGCTAGAAATCCTTTTGAATTTCCTGCATTGCGAGATCTACCTACATGAAATCAGTGGTTGCATGATGGCTTTTGCCACCAAGTGCTTCATCCTC
The DNA here is from genome assembly GCA_034641835.2 of Pinus albicaulis. Taxonomy (NCBI): domain Eukaryota; kingdom Viridiplantae; phylum Streptophyta; class Pinopsida; order Pinales; family Pinaceae; genus Pinus; species Pinus albicaulis. The sequence goes on along the minus strand of CM076581.1, from coordinate 415,039,467 downwards.
CAATACAAATGAAGGGATGTTGGTACTGTGAAACTCTGCCTTAGGTGTTACCCGGGTCGGGTACGATAAATTATCCTTCCATAACTGCATCTTCTTCTTCTGCTTGGCGAGTGAGGGCCTCCTCCCACTTCGTTATTACTTTCCTGACCTGGCTCAGAATTTCTTGGACATATGCCTGAGCGGCATCCTTAATATGTTTGGCTTGAGGTTTGCGGACCGACCTCCTCGACACCTACGAGGAGGGCTCTCCTCGCTCTTTCTGCACACCCTGCTTCCAGGTTTGCCTCCTGCATTCCGTCCCAACTTCCTCCTTTACACTCTTTTCACGCACCATCAGAGTTCTCTTCCCTATAGCGGTTTGGAAAACAGTGGAGCAACGTTCCTGTGTGCCCCCAATTAAGTTCCTGAAGTCTTCTCTAGAACCTATCTCTGTGATAGTAATGAGAGCCATACACACATACAATATATTATCAATGAGCCGAGTCAAATAATTATAACCCGACTTCCCATGTCGCAACCATGATTATGACTCATGTCCCTACCCAAATATCTGTGTCGGGTTCCCCCTAGCTGCCCTCTTGTCCTTGCAGAAATGTTAATCCTTTCTTACCCGCACTCCCTAGAGGAGTAGCAACGATATATGGTAACCACAACATTCTCTATCAATCTAATATGCATGTCAAGGTGGTGCTGCCAACCCGCGACCCAGGTGGCCAACCCAGTCGGTTCAAGATTTTTGCAATCACCTTCTCCTCTACCCATCCCCCTATCCCCAATTTTATGAAGCACAATTCCAAATAAGATGTAAATTGAATTTCTCAACCCAGGTAAAAACCCATAAAACTGCCTCGCACCCCATGCATCCAGTGAAGCCATTATACCCAACAAAAAAATCCATTGTGAAACTGTAAACATGCAATTGCCAACAATATCCATACTCAGGAGACAAACAGTGTAAAGGATAGAGCAACATACCCTTGACAAGTTGGGTGTCGCAACCTGTGGTTCACTGGTTTTTCGCTCCTATCAAAACTGGTCTCGTTACACTTCACCTGCGGAGCTATGCTCTCAGAATATCATACCTAGATAATAGCCTCCCACCGGCGTCTCCATACCATTTTATCACCACTTACCATATGATGACTCCCTCGTGAGGTGAGTCTTGTCCTTCGCACATGACCTTCGTCGCCTCCCTCTATTTTCCACTTGATGCTAGCCATCCTAGCTTATAGGACATAAGGCCCCTCCTTTAATGATTTCATCATTATCCAGCTTAGGGATCAGTACCAAGATCGCACCCTGATCGGGGGATTATTTTATTATTTTTAAAAGTAACATTATATGATAACATCTCCCTCATACTAGCTTGTAGAGAGATGTTGATACATGCCCAATCATATTTAGAAGTAGAAAATAATTTTGAGAGAGTAATGCGCCTAATTATTCAAGCCATATATATATATATATATATATATATATATATTAAATAACTTTAATTATAGACAAACTAAAAACTTATATCCACAAGTCTCTCTCTCTCTCTCTCTCTCTCTCTCTCTCTCTCTCTCTCTATATATATATATATATATATATATTAAAAATTCAATAAACTACACATATCCCTTACAATGAAAAGAAAAAAAAAAAAAAATCAATTCAATTAAATTACTTTGTTTTTCTTCATATAAACTTGATAAAAAATTATGTTATCTAACATAAACATTAACATTTTTTTTGTTATTAGTATATTTTTATATTAACTATCACATGCGAACACCCTAAAATGGATTGCATATCATGTAATATCAGTTATATTATTTTTATGTGGAATTACATATTAAGTAGTGAAAGAGTTACATATTTATTTAATATTAAAAAGTAAATTATTATTTTCTTTACTAATATTTAGTATATTTTTATTTTAACTATCTGATGCCAACACCCTAAAATGGATTGCATATCATGTAATATCAATTATATTATTTTTACGTGGAATTACATATTAATTAGAGAAAGAGTTACATATTTATTTAATATTTATTTAATATATATATTATTAACATGAAATTAAATATATTTTTAAATCTTTGTATATGAAGGAACACTCGATACTTCAAACTTTAGGAAACATAAAAATCTAATGGATTCAATAAATAAAAGTTTGTGTGTGGAAGATTTTAACTAATTCCACTTTTGGTGAATAAATAAAAGAGGTGGACATTAAACTTAAAATCAGTTATATGTAAATATATATAACCACTTTTTTTGGAGACTCTAGTATTGTTAGTGTGGGTTTAGTTTAACAATGGCTTCATGAGTTCATATACAATAGGGTTAAGGGCCTTGGTTCCCCCCAAATTGACACTATATCCTTTGCATTGCACATAACTATTAGTATTGTACAATGATATTGTCGCTTACTCCAAGGACCTATCAGAAGTCCTCCAAATCTGGTGTGTTCCTCGATCATTCACAAATTTGAAATAGTTAAAGGAATTATGTTTGAGGAAGGTGACTATACCTCCTAGTTCAGTTGATATAATTGCCACAATGAAGATGGGGTAATTTTTCTAGCATTATCCTATGAGTGCACCTCCTGAAATTATGAAGTGTGTGGTCTCTCCTCATATCTCCTCGAAATATGTCAGTTTTGGCCTAAATCAAACTCATATCAGTCAATTCCCCTCTATCGATCCCTTTATCCTATCTCTCCATTAGGCACCTATGTTTTTCCCATATTTTGGCATTATCATCCATCCTTGCTAGATCTCTTATTGAGCCGATAGTACCCCTATACTCTTTTCAACTTCCTCAACAATTTTGTGTCTCTAGAAATTTGAAGTGGAGGTGGTCAAAGCCGTAAGTATCTGGTGTCCCCACCTCCACCTATCAGATAAAACCCTAGATATCATAGGAAGTGAATTACGTGTAAGAAATAGGAACCATCCCTAGTACTAGGATAGGATATAGAGTTGAAAAAAATTATGACAATGGAGAAGGAAGTGATAGTACATTGTTTCACTAGTAGAAGAATGCCTATGGTGGTCCTCAAGTGTTGGATTGAGATAAAATTAGAACCCCTCCTTGGATAACCTCAAAAATTCCTAATCCTAGAAAATGGATGGATAGGATGGCTCACATGTGAGGAGTCAAATGAAAAAAATATATTCTATGTTCATTTTTTCTGGGGCTCTCGAACCCTCTATCTAAATCCTTAGACAATCCATTTTGATGCTAGATCAGAAAAATAGGTCGTCATGCTTATTTGGGTAAGGCTTCTTGGTCTCCCCATAATATTTTGGTTGGTGTATTTTTTCAAAGAAATAGGAAATACCCTCAACTTCTTCTATGGGGAAGAATACTCCTATTAGTCTACCGGATATATGGGAATGGATAGAATATTGGTGGGCATGAACTTGAAGAAAGGACTTCCAACTTCAATATCTATTAGCTTAGGTTCACTTAAACACCAATAAAGTTTGTAATAAATAGGAGTTCCCTACAAATGTACTCATTTTCATGCACAAAAACATCTCAGTGAGGATTATGCATTCAGGGAAAGCTCAAAGCCCTAAGTCGAGAAATATCATATGTTCTTATAATCTCTTCAAAATCAATAGGTTGAGACCAATCCTTCTCCCACTAATTCAACTCATGTTTCATCGATTCACATGGACAAAGATGTGCTTGTGTATCTTATAGAGACTCAAGGCTTGCAGGACCCTCTCAACATGAATACCACTAACACTAGAGCCCCATCAACTTCACCTCTAGAGGGACTTCCATCCAAAGGTATGAAATCAATTCTAGAATCCCTTTTTTCCTGCATTTTTATCATAATTAATTTATCTTCTAGTTTTTTTAACTATATGCCCTTGATCCTTGCTACTGATTTTCAAAAATTCATTATTTGTGGGTGCTTCACTCCTCTCCATGAAGCCCTTCTCTCTACATCACCCTCCCCTGGTTTCCTACCTAGACCTTGTTGTGTCCTCTCTCTCCCCTTTGGTTGTCCCCACCCCCTCTCTTCCCTCTCTTCGTCCCCAGTACAATCTTCTCTCATTTGTTTTTTCCCTCTCGCCTACCTCCTTGGACTCATCTGAATCTTTATGACTTAAACTTGTTGGTGGACTAAGGACATCCCATGAAGGTACAAAGAAATTCATAGGAATAGGTAGGAAATCCTCTCTCTTTCTATATCTCAATACCTTGCTCATTTGGAAATAAAATATAGGGAAAAAAATCCATCATTTGTTCCCTTAGAGATCTTGGCCTTGCTTCCCTTCCCAAATGAAAATCATTTTCCTCAACTATAGATGTCTAGCCAACACTTCAAAAAATTTGGGTATTTAGTGCATAATTAACATCCACTCTCTACAAATCATATTCATCCAAGAAACTATAACTGACGGATCAAAGGCTCAAACCTTCCTAAAATATTTCCTCCCATCTTGGTTATTTCCTCATTATTTACATGTTTGGTAGATTTGGGGGTCTCATTATAGGATTGGATACAAACTGGTGTAAAATATATTCAGCATGGTCATTCAACTCTAGCCTAGACACTGACATGTACTCAAGAGATCTTGAAATATCCCTTCTTTGCATCAATATATATGGGCTTTTTGTTATTGGAACAAGTTCAATTAGCTATCTCTTCTCGACTTAGGAGAAGCCACATTGGGAGGTGATATAAGTTTCTCTCTTGGAGCAACGAAAATTTGGGGGCCATCGACTCGATATAACCCATTTATTCTTTTTTGTCAGAATGCAATTGAAAATATGGGGCTCTTAGACATCATGCCCCAAAAATTACTTCCTACTTGGTTAAACAAAAATGTTATTCAATATCACATTACAAAAATAATTTATCATTTTCTCATCTCTGAAGATTGGATGGACTTTAGGTTTCAAATAAATCAAATTTCCACTATTGGGGGAGGTTTCGATCACTCTTCTATATAATGAGAGATATTTTTGGAAAATTTGTGTTAATAATCGTTGAAACGACCAACATTTTAGGTGAACCCTTCACCCATCATCAGGGCTATGAAGTTGAAAACATAGGTGAAGAAGAAAATACCTTACCTATAAAAATGTGTATTTGTGTCGGAAGAGAGGCGTTAGAATTTATTAAAATTAGAGAAGGTTTTAAATCATAAAGCCTTCTCTAATTTTAATAAATTCTAATGTATCTTCCCTAACATCTCTCTTCCGGAACCAATACACATGTTTTATAAGTAAGGAATTTTCCTCTTCACTTATGTCTTTAGCTTCATGTCCCCGGTGATGGTTGAAGGTTTCAATGAATCTTAACATAGTTTTTCCATAAATCTTTTTCTTATTATGAATTACAACTATGGAAAACTGCATTTGAAAACAATCTGCTATATGTCTACATTAATCCTTTCCCATAAAAATCCCCTACCACTTTCAAGATCAATCCATCATGGCTAGAAATTTCCTCCTTGATAAACAACATTAAGTCCTCTTAGATTCCGATATCCACATCCTCCCCTAAATCACCCCCCATAGAATTCTAGCAAGATCCAAAAATGGAAAAATATGTTATCATCAAGTGGGAAAAAATAAGACTCAAAATCCTTGGTCAAGGTTCAATAAAAAAATCCAACTCTATTAGGAGAAAATTTCTTGCTCCCCTATTACTCCAGAAAGGAAAACAAGTATAAAGGATTTTGAGTGAAAGAGGAAGGAACTTCTATTGGCAAAGGAAAATTAATGGAGGATGAAAAGAAAATCCATTTTCTTAAAAGAGGATGATAATAATACAAGTTTTTTTCATAGAATCACAAATCATCACAAATCCATAAATACAATTTGGTAGATAAAAAAGTCAGATGAATCAAATGCCACTTCCTTTAAGGATATTTGTTTTATGTAGGTAAACCCACCCTAGGGCTAGAGGGATCACCTTTGGCCGCAGAGGGGAGGGGATTTACCTAGACACGTAGACATGGCCCCAAGGCCAGGCATGAATCAGTGGACGAACAACAAAAGCAACATGCGCCCATCGGCACGACTGTTCAAAGAAAAACCGCGCCAAGCTAGAAAAACATGGGAAAAAAATAAAACCACTGAGAAGAGGTCAGACTTGACACTCTAGAACTGAACAGGATGGTTTAAAATAATCAAGCAAGTCAAGCAAAGCAGAAAAATGATTAAATGACCAAATTCGACTCGACAAGACAAACACTCAACAAAAAACGAGATGACAAACACACACTGATTCCCCAGTGGAATTTCCAACTTGTTGTGTAGGTAAATCCCCTCTGCGGATAGAGGCGATCCCTCTAGCCCTAGGGTGGGTCTAGCAGCAAGAGGACATGTTAATGCGTTGATTTCTAGTTAATGAATGAAACTGAGTCGGGATAGATGTCCTACATTTGATCCAACGCAGTTGTCATAGCTGTGGCAGCAGTCTCCTGCTCTTCGTCCCGACACGTCGTGATCCTTCAGCAGCGGTACTCAGCTGCCCGCATAAGGATCAGAGAACAAAAAAAATGTACGAAACGATGATTTCATTCATAACTATCTAATTGGTCAAGGAGAATTAAACGTATTGCGTAAGATTAATCACATCAACACAAGACGGGAACCAAAACATCAGTCATGTATATATTAAGAGAAAGAAAGAGATTACAACCAAATGAGCCTTGGCGTCGCAGCCTCCTTCAAATGAAGAGGGCTTAAAAATGACATATTTAATTTAAAATCAATTGTATTTTATTGCTAAAAAGGAGAAAAATTGGTAAATCCGGACGTCAAATTTGGAACTCGCCAACCACAATATATTGTCATCAGATTTGGTAGATAGAAATTATATAACTTATGTGTTATATGTCTAATATTCTCCTGATCTCACACTATTTTAACTTCATGCAAAATACAGAATCTATTCCACCATTGATCATTTGCGGAAATTAAATCAAGATTGCAATGCACACATGAAACAACAAAAATTCACACACATTAACACAATTGTTTAACGAGAAAGCCTGAAGCTGAAAACATTTTTGAAGAAGTTGGAATTTGTGTTGCATCTTATGAAGATCCTAAGGTTTATGACTTATATTGGTCAAAAATCATGTAATTTGTTTTAAGTGTTATTAATGTTATAAATCCATCGTAAGAACTCATGAACCCATTTACAATGAAGTCAACGAAAGTGCACAGCATCTAGTTGTGTAGTTCCTAGACTCTACCAATATATTCTATTTTCTCCTTGAGAAATTGAAACATAATCCAATGAGGAATTTGACCCCCTTGAGGTCGAATCGGTCGCTTTTGTCTATTTATGATGTAAAAATGTAATTGAGCAAAAGGTTGGCTTCCGTTATTTGAGAGGAAGATACTTGTGTGCTGTTGTAATTTTTCTAAATACTTGCCGTTGAATGAAAGATTCAAGGTGATTTTGCAAGGATTCTCGTGTCGCATCTTGCCGTGTGTTATGCTTTTCTTGTTGTAAGTTTTCATTATGTAATTTGCATCTCTTAATCGTATGTCTTCCTACTTGGATGAAACAAAATTTTAATGAGATTTCATATAATGGTGCTCGACTTAGTTTACCAAGTGATCTATGTTTTCTTCTTGAAACAACATTCTAAATTTATAAGGCGCTTGACATTTTTTGTGTTTGCTTATTTTTCTCACACCACCCTCCCACAAGAATTAATTCCACCAAGACTATTCATGTTGCCTGTGTCCCTCCTTTCTCTATTCATCTTATCATTGGACAAATAATAAATTTGACATGACTCCATGCCATGGACTGCTTTTTATTACCAACAACCTTGAAAATTATACCTTACCGAGCACTATAACTAGCATAATATCATATTAGTTGAGGCAACCTAGGTGAGAGCCCTCTCCAAGGCTAGAAGGGCTGGATTATAGCTCAAATGTGGTTTTTGGTTGGCCTTTGTAATCATTTCTAAACCTAAAGGAAATTACAAGAGAGCTAACAAAGTGAAAAAAAAAAAGAGAGAAAAGATAGTGGTATAGATATAAGTATAGACAAAGAAAATATAAAAGTTATGCATCAACAAAACTAAAATACTTAAAAGATATGTGAGTAAAGGACTCTTATGCAAGACGTTTGCTAACTAGGTAAATGACTAACAGGTTATCAATGGAATCATTAAAAGGCTATTGCAGAGAATTTGTAAGAAAATGGTTTCCAACTTAATAGTCATTAATAATGAGAGTTGAAAACTAAAAAGATATTGACAATCGCATGATTCGATATAAGAAAAAACACATTTGTTTTGAGTTAATGCAATGAATTTAAAAATTACATTTAGAATCACATGCTCATAGGTAGTGTTGAATATGACTCGAAATTATCTTTCTCAATTTTTTTTCAATATTCAGTTTTGACTTTCCCAATCAATTTTGACAATTTAACTTCTCTATTTAGACTCTATAGCGTATTTTAAGCCTTCTTAAACTAGCTCTTTTGTCACTAACTCACAACTATTTTTATTTAGTGTCCGAGACAACAACTAGTTCTAATGAGTTGTAGTAGTGCCACCGTTTTTCCAATAGTTGAAAATAAGAAGAAATTATACTGCATTCCCGCACTCGGAGAGTGCCTTCCTTTCCTTTGGAAGAAGTTGGACTCATGTCGTTTCAATGTTTAATTTTCTTCAAGATATTTGATAGTTAATCATTGCCTTTGATTCCATATGAAAAGTAAAGTTAAGAGCAAGAATCAGAAGGAAAATAAATTACCACCTACCAGACCTACGATTCATCACCCAGAAGGATTCGTCAACCAAAAAGAAAATCAAACAAAACTAAGTCTTTAAACCTAAAATCAATATAATGCTGTCTCTAATGAACATTTTTTTCAAACTAGGTTATGCTTAGGTCATGGTTACCTAATGTTGGATGGAAGAATGACCTACCTAATAGAAAAATGCTATCACCAATATTGTGCAAGACTTAGTCAAGTTTTAGACAATTGTTTGGGATACCTAATTCCTATAATTGGTTCACCCTCAACCTTCCCCATGAGATCCTGAAAATATAATGAAATACCTAATAGGTACTAAATCACACACAAACCAATTAGCATATATCTCATGTATCAGTAAAACCAGTTACATCTTAGTAAAAGAACACGACTTAATTTAAAATGACATATCAACCATTGTGACTAGTCAAGTCTATGTATATTGTCACGTGGCAATGTACCGACATATCATCTATCTATATTATTTGTTATTTTATATATTTTATGTTGTCTAACGACGCAACAAAATAGTTCGAACGGCATTTTTTTGTCGGAACTAAAAAAAAATTCAAAAAATCGGTAGTTGAGGTGAGTTTTTAATTGCATTTTGATGAGATGGAAATGGATTTAGCACCATGAAAAAACCTTAGGCACCAAAATATCGAAGATTAACGACCGTAACCCATATTTTCAAAAATCTACTAAAATTTTTCATAATCTTTACCGAAATTTCTAGATTATTCTGGTGAGTTTTTTTAAAACTATTACTATAAGTTGAAATTATTTATCTTTTTATATCAGATATTTCTCAATAAATAAATTATATTATTCTTTAAGGACATTCTTATCTATCCTTTAACCACACCCTAAAAAAATATTCCACAATTTCTTTCACCCATAGATCTTATACCAAACTGCCTTTTACCATGACATATTATATGCTAAAATTTTCTTAATCGTAATGATTCATCACTAATGTTCTTCGACCCATTCAAAGAATGTAATGCATCCTGCATATGTAAGCTTGAAGGAAAACCAAAAATAAAAGGAAAGAGTACTCAGGTAAACAATTGCTCAAGTTTGTTTACAATTTCACTAAATTAATAGGTTTTTGACCTTTCTTAAACCAACATTTGGCATAATCATTATTTATTAGAATTTAGTTGGATCTTGGTCATTAAACTTAATTGGCTCCCTGGCTAAATCAAATTAAAATTTCAATCGGGCCTTCCTTTTTATAGATGTCATGCCGTGTAGCGCCTATAAACTCAGAATGCATTGTCCTGCAGAAAGTGACAATGCTAAGATAACTCAACTCCATGAGAAAAGCTCACGTATTTTTTCATGTTGCTGACAAAGCATCAAACAAGTGTTTTTGTTAATTAATTTCTAACTTGTTATCACTTTGAAAACGTTCCATTCCCAATAACTTTGAGATTTTTAAAAGGATTCTTTCGATTTATGTAAAATATTATTATTTCTGACTTAAATAATAAAGAAACTTAATTATTAAGGTTGTTTAAGAGAATAAATAATCTTAATAAATACAAATATATGAGATTTTATTGTATATGACTTAAATCACTACCATAATTATATTAGTAAATATGGTTGATGCATATGCTAATGTATCAAACATATATTATATGGTTGATATTATAGTCATTCAAGTATGAGTGGTTTCCACAATGCATTATATTAGATATCATTTTGGGATTCAACTAAAGCAAGTGATTCATTTATGACCATTTTCTATGAGAGTGTAACTCAGAATCGACTAATTTCTCAAGGATTTTAATGAACCATCAATATCATCATGATTCAGTGATGCTCACAAAAGGGAAGCGCTAGAGATTAAAACTATAAATGAACGTTAGGTCACATCATCTTCAACCTTGATATATTTCTATCTTGATATTTCCATCCTTCTTATGTGAAGTCACAGGCAAAAGTAGTCTTTCCCATATCACCAAGTCCGTGCAAAATAACCTATAGTGGCCTATCTTTTTTTTCCCAATTAATTTGTTCTTATCAATTTTTCTAGTCCAATTGTTTTTAACAGTCATTAAAAACATTTTCAACAATTTTAAAATTACATCATAGATCATAAATCCACGAGTTTTGAATTAAGTAGTTCATCATCAAAATTAATTCATTCAAAACAATAGAAACATATAAAATATTTTAAAAACAAAAAATCAATAAAATTAATAAAACTAAATAAAATAATATATATTCTTGAAATTCAACAAGATCAATTGAAAAATTCCATTAAAAAATAGTAAGTAATTTAAATAAATTGCATATTTTTACAAATTTAGAATATAAAATTACTAATTCAATTACAAATTTTGAAAATAACCTTTATATCGTATATTTTAAAACACCACACAAATACAATAGATAAGAATATCACTTCACCTTTTCTAGGTCTAGTTAAGCATATAACAATCATTTCGTATCTTGTTAAGGATCCCACTCCATCGAACACCTGGAGAGGTGGAGCTGCCTTCTTGTATCCTGAAGTAAGACAGAGGTGGGAAGGTGACTTAAGTGGAGCCACCTTCTGCAGGAATGGAAGTAAGATGAGAGGTGTGGAAGAATGTCGAAGTGGAGTCGAGGCGGAGAAACAAGGATCTGTGTGACTTATAATAGTTGCAAAAAAATCTAACTTTGACATTTTAAATCCAAAATTAATTTTCCCATGTTTAGGAAATATCCGCTAACCGCTCCCGGAATTACAAAAATTTGAGAAAAATATCAACATTCTTGGATTATGTCTACGAATGAAGTGAAAACGAGTAACATATTTTTCTCTTTTTAATGAAAGACATTGTTCTTCGATAAGGAAATAAAGTGGTAAAGGCGTTGTCACAAAGGATTTCTAGAAATAAGTTCATTTTCTTCCGTATATCCGAAGTCGAAAAGAAGTATCTTTAGCCACATTGCTTGACATGATGTTGAATTCACCACAACGTACTGGCCTCTCGTTGAAGATAGTGCAACTATGGGTCGCTTTTTGGATGACCACGATATCAAGTTTCGCTAAATAAAAAGCATAGCTAGAAGTGTTTTCTCTCGATCATCAATACAATCCCACATAATCATTGTTCACATAACCAACAAGCTTATCGTCCGTAGAGGCCGCATATGACAACTATAAGTAGATGTACCGTAATGTATCTTAACACCTTTTTCCGGCTCAATGACACTTTTAGGAGATTCCATAGCAAACCCAGAACATACAGTTGCAAACACCAGTGTCGTGTCTAGTAGCAATAAGATACATAATTCTACCAAAGAAGTTTTCATACAAAGTCGCATTAACAATAGTACCCACATCATCTTTACTTAACTTTGTACCAATCTCATTAGAGTATCTCACCGCTACAATTCGTCAATCTTAAACTTTTCAAATGTCAAGAGTAATACTTATGTTGACTCATAAACATACCATCGTGTGTTTGTTTCACTTCGATACCTAAGAAGTATCTCATTAATCCAGTATCTGCCATTTCAAATTCATTTTTCATTGGTGTCTTAAATTCATCTAACCTTATTACCCGTATAAATTATCTCATCAACATAAAGACATAGTATCAAAATATTACCTTGAGGATCATTCTTGACATACAAAGTGGGCTCATGGTCGCTTCTTCCGAAACCATTATTCGTAATGGTCTATTCGGTCAGTATTGGTGCTTCAGAGCTGTCATTACAAGGCACGTTTCTTCAATCGTACACCTTATGTTCTTGATTTTTTATTTTGAAACCAGGGTCGATCAACATACATTTCTTCATTCAAAACACCATTCAAAAAGTGCATTTTGCATCCATTTTGTAATCAACACTGTTGTTTTGTGTCATAAATAGCTAATACAAATCGAATGCGTATCAATTTTGCCATGTGCAAATGTTTCACCATAATCTAGTGCTGTGTTGCCGTGAAAAACCTTTGGCAACTAATCTTGATTTGTGCTTATCAACTTCACCTCTCATTTAACTTGTTTTAAAAACTCATTTTAGACACCTATAGAATTTTTATCATTAGATAGATCAACCAAATCCCAAGTTTTATTTTCTTCAATTGCATCAATTTCACTATTCATTGTACCACCTATCTTTGTCCTTTATAGCCTTTCAAAACAAGTAGATTGAAATGAAAGAAATACAAAAATTTACAATATCAACATCATCTTCAGGTATAAATATCACTAAGTTTCTATTTTAGGATACTTTAATCACCTTCTTCCAAAAGATCATGAACTGCCATCGTCGATGAACTACTACTAGTTTTGTCTTGAACCCGTAATCTTGGAGTGCTTGTTGTGTGTGCTTGATGTTCGTTCAATGTAATAAAGCGATTAGACAAGTATTGTTCTCCATTTCATTCCAAGACTTGCTCCTAGAGATTTCACATCTTGACTTACAACAAACTTCTTAGTTATAGGATTAAACAATCAGATGTCTTAGATTGGACTACTATATCCTATAAACATATACTACTGCTATCATCAAGCTTTCTTAATTTTTTTGAACATGAGCGAAAGAAAATACAACCAAACAGCACTAAAAGTGTGAAAATGTAGCTATCTTCGTCCATTCCATGCTTCTTCAAGTACAAAACTTTGAACACCGGAAGTTGGTGATTTATTCAAAAATATATATCGAACATGCAATTGCTTCAACCCACAAATCTTTAGAAAAATTCTGTTTTGAGCAAACTCTTTGTTGCTATTCATAATTGTCCGATTCTTTTCTTTCCACAACTCCATTCTACTATGAGCATAACCGGTTGTCGTTTGTTTTTTAATACCATGTTGTTTGCAAAAAACAATGAATTGTTAGATTCATATACTCACCTCCTTTGTTAGACCTCGAGAACATTAATAAACTTGCAACTTTGTTTTTCACCTCACTTTGAATTCCTTAAATCCTGAAAAATATTTCGATTTAATGATGAAACAGCACCCAAATTTCCTCGCTAAAATCATCAATGAAAGTAAGAAAATAGAGACTTCCAAAGAATCGATTTTTCTTACTAATCGCACAAATCGTATGCACTAACTCTAATTGTTCTTTGCTCTATTAGAGGCCGAAGCAAAACTATTCGCTTATGTTTACCCATTATACAACTTGCACATGAAGAGATATGATCGACAAAGGTGCAAATCTTTCACCATAAATCGTTCGAGAACAAACCTACATTTCCTTGATAGGTAAATGACCATATCGCAAATGCTGTGTCAAATTCGCCAGCGTTGAAAACATTATTTGCATACAACTTCTCACTTTTCAATTGTAATTGACACACCGTTCTTTGTCATAGAATCTTTGCAATAAGAGACTTATGTTTATCGTATCGTACAAGTAGTGTTGCAGTTAACATCATAACCATGTGCATCTAATCAACCAACACTCAACAAATTATGCTTGAAATTGGGTACATAATAAACATCATAGATATTATTCACAACATTTTGTTTGGTTAAGACAGGTACAACACCTTTTCCCCGAAGCTTAACCTAGCGATCATCACTCAAACCAATAGAGGAACTCAAAGATGTATCAAGATGCAGCAAAAAATCACTATGATTATTCATATGATTACTACGCCACTATCAACCAAACATCTTTATTAGGTACTTGCGTGCTATTTACATGGCATGCCAAAAATAAAGCATCCGATGTTTCACATTCGGCGTGTTTCAGACATTGCTTTGTTTTTACTTAAAACACACGGTAATTTTCTTGTTATCTCGTACTTATAATGGCCATATTTTTGCGTAGTGACATTGAATTTTTTATTTATCTATCCACCTATTTCCACTCATGATCATTTTGAGACCGCTTCTGGGAAATTTTGAGTTACTCAGATTCATCATCGACCGAGACTCGTCCTCTACCTTTTTCCGGCCACAAAACCTCGCTCTACCTCTATCCATAGAAGCTTTAGATTTGAAAGCATGCTCTAAATTACTAACATCTAAATTAATTCTTGCTTCATTAGCCAACAAAGAACTGGCTAATTCTTCCATAGACAATTTTGTTAATTTCGACTCAAAAATGAATCATCATGTCAAATTTTTTAGGCAAACATCTAAGAATTTTTTCAACAATTTTTGTCTTCTATTACTTCAATTATTCATCCGAATCCGATTAACAACACCTAATGAAATTACAAATCGATCAACGGTTTCGATTCGAACATTTTAAGTGTTTAAAATTGTGTTCGAGAGTATGTAATTCATTTCATTTTTACCTTATCATTACCTTGATAAGAAACCTTAAGTATATCCCAAATTGATTTAGTAGTTTTAGTGCCATGATTTTAGGAAAAATAGAGTCATCTAAGGAATTTAAAATGCACGACTTCGCTCTACCTTCTTCTCGTTTAAGTTCATCAAATTGTTTTCTTTGAGCAAAGACTATACCAAAGAATTGTATTTGCATCAAGTTCTACGGAACCTTAATTCCCATCATTCCCTAACAACCTAAACCTCGTAAGCGTGCTTTCTATTTTAAGACTCCAAAAATCGTAATTCTTCCCACTAAATAATGACGTAGGATTGCAAATTGATTTGTCGAAGCCATGTTTAAAAACAATCGTAACTACACTTTTACAACAAAACTTGTATTGTCTCTAGCGGAAAACAAGAGCTCTACACTACAAACATTACATCTTAACTTGACATCTTTTTCGGCTTGATTATTACAAAGAAAGCTTCTTTGAAGAACGGAAAACAACACCCAATCCAAGAGAAATTCGAATCCTTTTCCAACAAATCAAACATTAGGGATTATATATTTAACAAATTACCAAATTTCGTAAATCGTGACCAAGACTCCTTTCGAACGCAACAACAAACTCCTTTTCTCTCACGCAGAATAGAGTCAGCATTCCTTTGCGTTACTATTTTCCTCTCTAGCGATTCCATCCTCTTCGTTGCTGTACGATAGCTATCTTTCTATCTCTTCGTTCTTTGTGTCTATCAGTTTGTCTTTGCTATGTTCTAAATTAGATCATTTATTACAAAATTGGGCTACGTCAATCGGCGCTTCAACTTCGGGGCTGAAAGCCCACCGTAAATAGGATACTTTCTTTCTAGTGCCGTAAAACACGAATGAAAAATCTTCTTCTGCGTTAAAAAAAATAGAACAACACTCCTCTCTCTCTCGAAACCTTCGAACTCCAAAACTTTCTTGGGCAAACAAAGGCGGCACTACTCCTTACAAAAATCATGAACTACAAGGTAACATCTTAACGAGCAAGAAGAACAATCAGTGATAGCAGCGCCGGCAAGGCTCTAGGATCGCTCCAATGCTCGATACCAAGCATGTATTGTACACCAAGAAGGAAAAACAACAGAGAACGACCATAGAGAAAACACACCGCTAATTCATTTAATAAGAGAAATATATATATGTGAAAATGAAAGATAAGGTGAACAAGGCTAAGCTAACCGAAAACTGATTCTAAACCAATGAACTATTTCTAAACTAATTCTTTAACAAGCACGTATTGTTGTGGAAGGTATACGAGCAAGTTTGGAATACATATACGTCAATCCTTTATCCAAAGATTCATGTTAAATTTCCACCTCTCAAATTTTTTAATGCCTTAATCTTTGGTTAATGGTTATGGTTGAACAAGTTCATATCCACTTCATGGTGTCAAGTGGACACTAGTTGTCTTTGTGCACATTTAACAAGGAGACTTTCTAAGTTCTCGCTTTAATATCCGGAGGTTGTTGCATTTTCAACGTTAGGTTACGATCTACGATCACTTTTGGTTAGAGACGTTAATGGTAAAGAAACTACCCACTTTTCTCTCGGTTTCGCTAGTCATTCGCAAGGTGAGCAGGTCGCGAGCCCGGCTATGCACAAGCAGTTTGATTCCTTGCTCTAAGGCTCGAATATTTATCTCGTTCATTTTGTAGAGGATGTATCATTCTGCTGACACTATATAAATTTCATTTACCATTGCGCTGTATCAAATCGAGACACAACTTACCTAGCTTTTTGTCGATCTTTCCGTTGAATTTTTTCCTTCCGCAACGTTCCAAGGTATTTTTATTGAAATTTGAGGTTCTTAATTTATGCCATTATAGTTTTATGTCGAAAACCCTCCTCTTTACTCACCTCCATTATGGAAATTTATAGAGTCTCAACGAGAGTTTTGAGCTTCAATGTTCCTAGGTAAGAGTTCTCGCTGCATTTGGAATTTTAACTCATTTTGGTCGAATTTGGTGGTATTTTCCTCATTTCTATTCTTTGTTTGCAAAGTTAATACTTCCTATGCGTTAACTCTACAAAGATGGGAGATGTCGACCCTTTTTTTCTTGTCAATCGAACAAATTTGCCTAATCAAGGGTTCTATTATACCTATAGGTGCTTAAACTTTCACACATACTTGAGATAATTACTATTGTTATCATTCGACGAATACTTTGCAAGCCCTCCTCCGAGTTTAGCCCCTATGATGACCAAAGTGACTTAGGTGGGCTTTTGTTACAACTCTTTAGGTTTTGAATGTAATTATCGTTTGGTATTTAATGATGTGATGGCTCAACCATGCCCAAAGTTATCACATCGGGTGTGTTTTTCATAAATATTATGGGACGGCACTGTTAAGTTATTTACGAAGTTCTTAAGTGATGTATGTTATGTACTAGAATCGAATATGCTTCCTTAAGGGTTTAATCATAATAATGAGTGGTTTTACTTTTCCTTTCAATGTTGACTCGCCTTGCTAATGTAGAGAAACCAGCTATATTCATAAATGAGAAATTTATCTTAAAATTCCAAAGAGTTATATGTAGACTAAAGAGTTTACAAGCCATATTCTCTTGTTGAAAACAACACCTGACACGTGTAATATAATTAATCACATGAATAAAAATATAAATAATGTAAACAATAAATAATGATAAGTTAATTAGTAATTAGAAGGAATGAGACATGACTTTCCGTGAAGAGGCACATGTCTCTAGCTACATAAACGTGCTTCATTTGTAACATATATAAGCTAGCTCTATTTGTAATATCTGTATCATCAATCATTCATTCATAAAACATTTTAATATATAATATTTGTATCTAAATTTATATATATATATATATATATATATATATATATATATATATATATATATATATATATATATATATATATATATATTACAAGAAATTATACATAGAAAATTTGCGCACGCTAATACAGAGATCGTTTCAAATAGACTCGAACTAGCATCATTTCTTTTTGCAGCACTCATCCATGTTCCATAAACTAGGATAACCACAATTTCCTCTCATATCCACACCATCCTTACACATCCCTAGTTCACCTTCGAGTCACCGAATCACCACTTCCATCACCATTTGTCTTTTCCAACAACCAATGTGTTGCGCCCACCATAGTTGCCATGTTCCCATACGCTCCGCCGCTTTATATTCTCGTTGTATTCATACGTTGTTATTTCAACCACCGATAGACTATAGTTGCAACCATGGTTCGCAGTCTACATCGCCATTTTTTCACCCGTAATCCACCGTTCTCGTAACTCGTTGTAGTTGATTTCTCTTGCCATTATTATCGGCTTGTTTTGCAAACGCCTCCATTGCTTAGCGAACCAACCCTCTGCCTCTCATCGAATTTCACACACCACGTATGCCGACATTCCTTTGCAACATTGTTTTCTAGTCATATGGTTGTAGATTCCATCATTGTGATGCTAGTAACATACTACTCGCATTCATATTTTCATACAAGAAATCGATTTTGGCGTTGTGAAATTATTGTTTGATTAATCAATTCAAATCTTCTATCCGTCCGCATGAAGTAAAAAAAATTGAATGGTTGTGCTCTTGTCCATCTAAAAGTTCGCATCACTTGAATGAAAAAACTATAAGTATTAAAGGGTTGAAATGGGTTGAAATTAATTTGAAGATATAAGTAGCGAATAAATAATTATTACATTTAAAATATATATATTATAATATTATATATATTGTTTTATTTTTACCTTAATTTTTTTTCACATTTTTGTTTATATATATATATATATATATATATATATATATATATATATATAAAGAGAAATAAAAAGAGGACAACGTACCTAGATATCCGCAACTACGTCGCTTCAACAACATCTAGTTGCACCACAAAGAGGCTTTGTACTAGGCATGAAACCTCTGGGTCACCTTCTTGTTCTTAACGCCTTGTATTCTTCTGGGATTAATCACTTCAACAATCTCTCGATGGTTCCATTATAAGGGGTATCACAAATTTTCGAATGTAATCTTCTTACGTGGTTAATGAATTCTCAACGTTGCGATTGGATCACTCTTCCATACTTCGTTGCTACAAGAATTCAGTTTAGACCCATTTACAAGCTTCACATCACCAAAAGGGTTTGAAGTACAAAGCTCAAAGGAACTTGAAATATACTTTGAAAACAAGCTTTAAAAAAAAAAATCTAAAGTAAAATGGAGTTCAGATCGTTAATAAAAGAAGGAAGATTTTAAACCTCACGTAATTATTTCGCATTATTTAGAAGTAAAGGGTTTAATATGGAAAAGACGCCACTATTTCATTCACTTGCCGAGGATAAAAATGATATAACACCCAAAATTGGAAACCAATTGGTGATTCCCGAGTTAAATATAATTGAAAATTAGACTTTTCCTAAGACAAAACAATGCGAACAACCTCACTTATACTAAACATTGGTGATTATACATTTATATCAAAACTCTATGTTAAATCCTGTCATTTGACGATAGTGGCATTGTTTTGGGCTCACTCGATAGAAACTCTTAAGATACTTTATATTAAATACGAAAATAAAGTTTTTGACATTTTCCCATAAAAGAAAAAAAATAACGCTACAAGATGTTACCTTGAAGAAAAATCAGTGACGTCTCCGAAGACATACAAGAAATATCAAAAGTAATTCTTCAAGAAGGTAAAATAGTGATATAAACATGCAAAGAGTTGAAAAATTACTCATGAAAAAATGAAGAAGTTTCTGACTAAAAGACCATAGAGAAAATTACTAATAAATAAAGAAGTTTAAGAAGGACAAGTAGTCATTAGAAAACAAGGTGCAATAGTTTATCAACAAGGAAGCATCGTAATGTAGAAGTCCAAGTTGAAGAGAAAGAAATTGATACTAATGCAAAGGAATGTCACAACTAAAGAAGAAATATGCAAGCAAGTTGAAAAAAATACAAACTTATGTTGTGTTCGTACGATGAATATCCCATGAAGGTTCTATAACCAACTCAACAACATCCTCGCCGTAAGAAAATAAAAAATTTGCCACGCACATAATAAGGGAAAATTAAACTTAAAAAGTCTCTATTGACATCCGAATTTATAGACAACTCGATCGGTTACGTATTCGTAACATACACCTCAACAAATCGATGTTCGAAGAATAGTAATGTCGATGCAATTTTTGGGAAAAGAATGATGAGAGGGGTCTATAGCAATATGCTAGTGTTAGTATCATCATCGCCAGGTGCAACTTGTTCACAAACATCCTCAACACTTAAACCATTAAAATAAGATGGTGATGCACCTCTCGTCACACGACCGAAAGTGTTTTTGCCTACATGAGGTTTGTTGAATTTGAGGCGTTGCATGGTAAAGCAAAAAGTTTCGAAGAGTAAGGTGACCATATGCAAAGTTTATTTTCACAGTGTTGGAGTCATCAAACACCTCGAT
Source organism: Pinus albicaulis (assembly GCA_034641835.2). Taxonomy (NCBI): domain Eukaryota; kingdom Viridiplantae; phylum Streptophyta; class Pinopsida; order Pinales; family Pinaceae; genus Pinus; species Pinus albicaulis. The sequence goes on along the minus strand of CM076581.1, from coordinate 415,018,978 downwards.
AAAACAACCTCAAACATCTAAACCATCAAGTGTTGCACTTTTGCGACATGTTTCTGGAGATTTTTGAAGAAGTTAGAGTTTGTGTTGCGTCATAAACATAGTTTGTTTTATGGACTTATCTTGGTCAAAACATCAAGTAATTTGTTTTTTATGTTATTAATTTAATAAACTATCAAGAACTCAAGAACCCATTTTAAGGTTGAGAAGTAAATGTAAACTACTTAAAAAGATCAATTTGTGTAGTTCCTAGACTTTATCAATCGCCCTATTTTCCTAAATTAAAACAAGAATCCAAATAAGTAATTTAAGACCGTTCATGTTTCCCCATGGAAAACCCCTTTCTCTATTCATCTTATCATTGGAAAAATAATAAATTTGACATGACCGCTGCCATATGGATCCGTCTCTTTCTGAATCACATGCTTCATAGGGTAGTGTTGAATATGACTCAAATTCTCTCTCATTCTTTTTTCAATCTCTCTATTTTTTATTCTCTTAATCAATTTCGACGATTTGTACGTTCTATTTAGACTCTTTAGCATACACTAAGCCTTCTAAACTTAGATTCTTTCGGTCACTAACTCACAACTATTTTTATTTGGTGTCTCAGCCAATAACTAGTTCTAAATGAGTTTAGTGCCACTATTTTTCCAATAGTTGAAATAAGAAGAAATTATATTTCGCATTCCCGCATCGAAGAGTGCCTTCCTTTCCTTTGGAAGAATCGTTTCTCAATGTTTACTCTTTCAATATATTTGATAGTTGGATCATTGCCTTGATTCTATATGAATAGCAAAGTTATGGATAAGAAGATGTAATGACAAAATAACTTATCACCTAATAGACCCATGACCATCACCTAGAAGGATTCTAGTAACCGAAAAAAAAATCAAAAACGAAACTAATTTCTCTTAAACCTAAATCGTTGACAATGTGTTTTTGTTTGTAATGAACATTTTTTTCAAACTAGGTTATGCTCAAAGTCATGGTTAGCCTAATGTTGGATGGAAGAATGGCCTACCCAATAGAAAATTGGTTATCACCAATATTATGTGAGTATCTAGTGGAGCGTAGACACAATTTGGGATATTGTAATCCCCATAATTCTGGCTCCCACCCCCAACCCCTTCCCATGAGATTTGAAATAAAATGCCCAATAGAACTAAATCACACACAAACCAATTAGCTTATATCTCATGTGTATTCAGGTGTGTATTCAGTTACATCCTAGTAAAAGAACATGCTTAATTTAAAATGTGTGTCTTATCAACCACCGTGACTAGTCAAGTCTATGTATGTCGTCACATGGCATTGTTCCGACACAATTATTTTATATATTTTATGTGTTATATAAATTGGGAGTTGTCTACCGACGCAATTTAATAATAGCCTGTGACGACAGCTATTTGAACTGAAAAAATTCAAAAAATGAAATAGTTGAAGTGTTTGAATTGTGCATTTTTTATGGTGGAAATAGATTCATCACCATCGAAACCCTTAGGGCACCCAAAATACTCAAGATTAATGACTATAATCATATTTTCAAAAATTCTGCCAAATTTTTTTCATAATCTTATCAATTTCTAAATTATTTTGTAGGGTTTTTAAACTGTTTAATATAACTAAAATCATTTATCTTTCTTTGTTGCATATTCTCAAGAATAAATTATATTATTATTTTTTTAGCCACATTCTTATTCATCCTTTAACCACACCCCAAAAATATTCCACAATTTCTTTCAATTGTTTCATCTTATACTTTGTGTGAACCACCTTTTACCATGACATATTATATGTTCTTTAATCTTAATTTCATTAATTCAAAAATCAAAAACTGTACCTAATCGTCCTCTTATAGATGTCGTGCCGTAGTTACCGCAGCTCTATTAGCCGTAATGTCCTAGTGACACGCTAAGGACAAATTTACTCCATGAGAAAAGTCGTTTATATTCATATTTTTTCTTTTTCTTGAAAAAAGTGATTAACAAGTGTTTTCGTTAATTATTTTTCAATTTGTTATCATTGGTAATTTGAAAACGTTCATTTAACAATTTGAGATTTTTAAAAAGGATTCTTTCTATTTATGTAAAATATTATTTCTCTTAAATAATTAAAATAAATTAATTATTAAGATTGTTTTTTTTAATGAGAAGTTGTTTTGCATATGTATTAGTACAATTACATTAATAAATATAATTAGATTTTTATTGCATATATCACAATACTCACAAATATATTAGTAAATGTGGTTGATATACACCAATAAACATACATTATGTGGTTGATATTATAATTATTCAAGTATGAGGGGTTTCAATGTATTATATTAGATATCATTTTGGATTCAACTATGTTAAGTAAGTCATTCATCTATGACCATTTCCATGAGAGGTAGTAACTAACTAATTTCTCATGATTTTGAATAGTCCACTTACACTCATTCCATCGGTAATGCTTGGCAAGGGTGAAAAGTGAGATTGAACTAGTGATATGAATCACATAACGTCGATTATCACTTTTTCAAATAAATTTTTCCCTAAAATTACATCATATAATCCACGCAGTTTGGAACTATTGTAATTCATCATCAAAATTAATTCATTAAAAACATTGATATAAAACATTTTGAGGCAAAACAAAAAATTAATATTAACAAAATTAAGAAACGAAATAAGTATATTTTGAAATTCGACAAGATCAATTCATAATTCCATTAAAGGGTGTTAATTTAAATGGATTGTATAACGTTGTCAGAATATAAAAGAATTGCCAAACTCAAGTCATCATGTCATTGAGAATAACCTTATCATATATTTTAAAAACACCGCACAAATACAATAGACAAGGACATTCATTCAACCTTTTTCAGGTCTAGTTGAGAAGCATCAACTATTGCCTCATTTTGTTATTAGATTGGACTCCATTGAAATCGCAGCCTGAGAGGAGCCACTGCAGAATTTGGGCACATGAGGAAAGTGTAAGAGTGATCGGTATGGTTTTACCTCACTATGTTAATTGGAAATAAAGACAAGAGGTGAAGGATCGTCGTGGCGGGAGTTGAGTTGGAGGCATGAGAAGGAGAATAATCGAAAAGGAGAATACGTTGCAAAAAAAATATGTTTCGCAATCCCTCTCGCAATGGATTATTTCCATTTTTCTCTCTGCCTTCTCGTTCGATTATCTTGGTTTTCAAAAATGAAGGATTCGCTTGGCTTTTGTGTTGGTCGTAAGGGCCTGGAAGAATTCGCTACTCTTTGTCTTGGCTTTGAGAAATGATGAATTAGTTTTCGCTTTTGCCTATGAAATGAAAGTGTGGCTTTCTTATTTAGCCCAGCAATATCCCTTTTTAAAAGTGAGTATTTAATAATCCGTCCAATTATATAACTATTATGATCAATCATTTGTTTGCAAAGCTTTTTAGCAAAAGATGTAGCAGAAAATAGAATCAATAAGTGGGCGTATACAAGAAAAGAGGCAAAGGACAAGCGGGTTTCTAGCCAACAATCGTGCTGCTGGATCATGGCATCCTATTAAGACACATTATTGAAAAAAAGGTTTGGGATAAAGAAGAAGGCGATTTGTTGTTTTGTTGACTTCAAAAAGGCATTTGACACATCCTCTAGAGATAAAGGTGGCGAGAATGGAAGAGTGGAGCTGTACCTAGGAACTTCATGGGTATTTTGTAAAGCTTTAGAAGTGACATTGAGCCACCATGTTGCCCCCTCATCCCCTACTCTTTTTTTTACATATTGATAAACCAAGAGTGGCTAAACGCAAAGGTATATGTCTCTGTCAGGGAGTTTGTGATAAATCTTCTTTTATATGTTGATGATCTTGTATTGATTTCTAAATTCTGGTTTGATTGCAAGTAAGCACCTATATGCCCTTGAACATTTTTGTAGAGCAGTGGGGTTGCAATTCAATATTTCAGGCACTTAAGATAATAATTTTTCTTAACAAAGAAAGCAGTAGTGAGTACATATGTTCTTCTTCAAGGAAACATTATTGAAGAAGTAAATGAGTACAACACTGGATTGATTTCAACAACAAACTTTAATTGAGGACTCTGCAGAAGAAGAGAATCTTAGGAGGGTGAGGTAAGCATTATATGCTCTTCAAAACAGAAAGTGTACAAGAGGCAAGAGATATGGCATTTGAAAAAATGATTAAAGTGCTTTTTTGACTCTTAGTTTGTCCAAAGGATACTACATGGGTGTGAATTATGGGCTAGCAAGCACTTTATTTTAAAAATGGAAGCAAATTGAGAAAATCCAAAAACAATTGATCATGAACAATTTCAAAATAAAAAGTTCTACCTTATGAGATAATGTTGAGTGAAACAGAGCAACCTATAGAAGCAATTGCAATGGTGCGGCTCATAAGATATCTAAAAGAATTGAGCAAATGGGAGTAGGTAGATGGCCTAATGTTATCTTCAAGGAAGGCACAGGAAAGAAAATATGGATGACAAAACTACACATGGATGAAAAATGGAATATCTACCCAATGCCAGTACCACAAATAGCAAGGAGCTAAATACTTTTGTTATGGAGTAGTTTCGTAAACAAGTATGGAAAAGAGTTGGGTAGAAATACATACATGTACCACATTGAAGAATTCAACTACGTACATCTCCAACAAAAGAGTACATTGGAGCTTAACATTTTCAAGAGGGCAAAGGTTCTTGATACCAATTAAGAACTAAATTCCGCATCATCTTTCTGTGAAACAGACGATGGAAAAGGCCTAAAGAAGCTTGGGAAGAACGAGTGTACATTTTCTACCAGCCCAGGGAAGTGGGAATCAAAAGAACATTTCATTTTGGAATGTGATGCCAGCTCAAAGACACTTCAGAGAAAACTATGGGAAATGTGTTAGCATCATTTTTGGTATTGTCTTTTCACACATGAGATTGTGAAGGTTGAGCCAACTCATCATCAATTTTGGTATCAAGAAAAAGGGTTGAAAAAAATACAAAATCGAAAAACATGGAACTCTGGCTGTCCCATAGACTATTTTTGTCTTGAAGTTAAATTTCATTTCATTTCATTTCAAAAATCACTAATCACAATGAAATTTGCAACTACCCATGTGCAACCTATTAATTGTAACCATGAATTGTGAGGATTATATATAATAACGTCAAAAGTAATCAACATAGGTGAAAATTATATACAATGTTGTCCAAAAGTCGTTGAATAGGGCATCTCACCATTACTCGTACGTTGTCAAGTTGGACTCTCAATTAATTAAATTATGAAATAGTTAAAGGATTCATTTATTAAATTATTACATGATATAAATATAAATATAGAGAAAAAAAGATTTTATATGTGTGTGTGTGTGTGTGATGATGATGATGATGATGATGGTTAATGTCCATTGAGACCTATTCTGGTCTATCTGACTCCAAAGAAAAGAGTTATTTAGTTTGATTTAATATTTTATTCCTATGCTCGAAAAGCTTTTAAGAGAAGTCTCCCCGAGTTCACTATAATTTTAACATCTTAAAAGGCTAGAAGGTCGTGTGACAACAAAAATTATGAAATTGAGCTCGAATGTGGTTGTACGTGAGGCAATTTAAGAGGAAGGTGAATAAAGGACTTCACTAAAATGTTTATTAACAAAGTGTGTAACACTGTATTAACCTTTGACAAAGTAAATCACCAAACAAAGAAAAAAACAAAATGTAAACACATTATATAAACAACACAATTAAAATAGTTTTCAATTCATGCAATTGAATGTAATGCATGCACTAATATTGTTCAAGCTATATTGCTTATTAATTAATATAAGAGTATTATGATCTTGTACCATAAAAATTATGAGCAAATAATGTTGTGAAGGGACGAGGGCAAGTTCTTAAATATATATAATACAACATTATCCAAAGATTCATGTTAACAAAGAAATAGTTAAAAGTATTCAAAAGGAGTTTTTAATATTACGAGGTTTCAAAAGGGTTAAAAGGTTTTGTGTTAATACCTTTAAAGGATTTTGAAAAGTGAGAATAAAAACATAATCATAATAATAATAATTATTAAAAATCTTATTATATAAATTTTTTTTATATAAAGATTTTTTATAAAAGAAATTTTTTTATAAAAAAAAATTATTTTTTTTGTGTTTTGTAAAGTATTAAAGAGGAATTTAGGGTTTTATTAGAAAAGTTTTTGTTTTTGTTATTGTTTTTTCTTTTTTCTTTCTGAAGGAAATATGGCAACAAGCAACTTCCAATCACAAATTCTTTTCTTTACAAAGAAAGATTATGATGTGTGGGCCATTAAGATGGAGACCATGCTAAAAGTGCATGATGTTTGGGATCATGTCAAGTTTGGGTTGCATAACCTCACAATGACGTAGAAGAACGAGCCCTCGCAATGCAGAGAGAACAATGGGAAGAAAGACAAAAGGAAGAATGCACAAGCTTTGCTTCTTATCCGCAGGGAGTGGACCGAGAAGTGTTTCAAGATAATGATCATGTCTTCGCAAAGAAGCATGTTGAACTTTGGAAACAAGCCATCAAGGTATGGAAAAAGTCAATATTGTTAAATTGCATAATACTAGGAGATATTTGAAAGTCTACAGACATGAAGGAGACGAGAACATTAATTCCTTCATGAATAGGGTCATGTTCTACAAATCGCTAAAAATTTACAGAAGAAATTAAAAATTGAACAAAGGATTGAGAAGGTCCTTAGATCTTTGTCTACCAAGTTTAATATGTTGTAGCAAATGCATGTATGAAGCAAAGGATTTGGAAAAGCCGACAAATACTGATGGCTGATGGGATCACATATATCACATGAGGCAAGGCTAGACATAAATAAGGATTCCACTTTAGAAATTGCTTTCAAAATTCGGTTTCTATTTCAAGAGGTCAAGGCAAGAGGTCGATCAAGTGCGCAGGATGAGGCGAAGATATGGTGGTCAGAGAGATGGCCAAGAAGAGCATGAACATGAAAGTGAAGCAAGAAGACGAACATTAAAAAATAATTACGCATCGTACAAATCAAAGGTGAAATGTTATTAAGCCAGTAACAAATTTGGTCACTATGCTTGTGATTGTAGGAAGAAGCTAGTTGATCAAGGAAACCAAAGAGCAAATGTTAGTACAAAAATACTAAATACCATGTCTCTAGCATGCAACAGCATGCATGAACTATCCGATAAGGTGCAGCATAGATGCTGGTTGCAAGACCATGATAGGCAACAAGAATTTGGTTGCAAATTTGATCAATCTATGAAGACAGAGGTGTTGGGGATCGACAAGACCATGGATGTAGATGGCAAAGGAGGGTCAACACTCGAACAAGAAGGGGGAGCCAAAAGACAATATCAAAGGTATATTAAGTTCCTAGTCTCAAACAAATTTGATTAGTGTTGGTAAATTGACAGCGTAGTGATACGGTAGTTATCTTCGGGGCAAGAGTGTGTTATTTATAACAAATCCCCAAGAAAGCAACGATATAAAAGGTGCAGATGACAAGTGAACAAACTCTTCTCCTCTAATTATGAACTATAATGATCAGTTAGTTCTTTTACAGTTGCATGTTCTAATGATTACTCATTATGGCACTTTTGTCTGACACTTTCACTTTTCTTCGGTTTAAGATTGTTGTATGTAAATGTATGGTTAGAGGATTACCTCCCATCAAAGAACTCCGTTAGTACTTGTGAGTGTTTCATATTTGGAAAGCAACATCAAGAAAGTTTTCCGAAGGGAGTTTTACATGTGCTAAAGAAACCACTTGAGTTAAGTATATAGACTTGTGTGTGGACCGATGAGGACATAGTCAATTGGTGGAAGTTGTTACTTCTCACTTTTATTGATGATCGAGTTGCGTAAATACTTGGGTTTACCTTTGAAGAAGAAGTCTAAAACTTTTGTAAAGTTCAAAGAGTTCAAACCTTAGCAAGAGAATCAGTATGGATCGATGACGATAGTATTGAGATCGTATCGTGTGGAGAATAAGGATTCCTCAAGGCATTCCATGTGAGTACCGCAAAACAACATGAACTGGTAAGATAATTTACAACTAGATACACGCCACAGAAGAATGGTGCAAATGTAGAGAAAGAACAAACACTATGAACATGACAAGGAGCATGTTGAAATCAAGACAAATGCTGTCTACTCATTAAAGAAGTAGTTGTGATGTGTAGTTTATGTATAAACAAATCACCTACAAAGAGTGTGATGAACGAGAGTACCGTAAAAAAACATGGTCGTGCATGTCATCTAGCGTATCTCATTTTAGATTTGGATGGTGTTGCATACCTTTGTCACCCCTAGAGACAGCTCAGAGTTGCTATAGACCAGTTGCTCTAGGATATCTTATCATAGCAAGTGAGCCTACAATATAACTTGGGTTGTCAATCCAAAAGTTCTCCTCGCTATCTCTTGTAAAACAAGGAGATTACTGAAATGGAACCAAACTCTCTTAAGCCGATACAAAGATAAGAATAATGTAGGAACATTTGCTATGTAAAAGACTTCAATACAAAGCACGTACGCGCTTTAGAGGCAACATCACAGAAATTTATCTTAAATACTCCACGTACATAGATTATCAAAGGCGATGTAATGAGAGAAAGATTGAGGAGATATTAGTTAGTTGTGGGTTAATACCCGATATACAATACCACCAAGCATGGGCTTATCATTCTAAGAATCCAGCAGATGATAGCATTTCAAAAGCATCCACCCAAACTAACTAATATACCGTAATCATGGAATGAAAGGAACATGAAATAGTATATCATGCTTAGAGCGTATTTAAAGCGCTCTACCAATCTAAACATACAACAATCCAGATGAATCCATGCTAAAAATTAGCAAGCCACTGTATCTTACCACAGATACCGCAAGAATAGATGAAATGAAATATATTATACTAACACAAATGAAAGAGAATTACAGACGTGAACCTAAAGACCGAATCCTCTTCAAATGCATAACTCTCTCCTCATCGAGACCCGATGGGCTCGAACATCTGTCACGAAGTTTTACAAGATGTACAAGAGCTTTTCAATCGTACAGTTTACCGATAGAAATCTAGAACCCTACAATGTCTTTCCGGAGTTTTATAAAGAGAAAACCGAAAGCTCTAGAGAATGAGGTAGGTCATATACATTTAATGATCTAATTTAAAAATAAACTTTAGTAGGAAAACTCGCCCATACCTGTCACTCGCTGCTAGACCGTTGTAAGTACTTCCGTTAAATGCCTACAAAGCAAATGCCGTAGGCGCACATCTCTAGGGGGTAAAGTATGGAGAATAAAGAGGTTTAATTTCGCACTTTTCAGGAGAAAACGATCGAAGTAAAACCTCGGGAGGATGATCTTTATGTACTTGTATCCTTTGCCTTTGGATGTTGAGTTGTTACTAAAACTTCACTTCCAACATTGAATTTCTTGCTCTCTCGCTTGATATTCTTTGTTGCGGGATATCGTGACTTCGCCTACCGTAACCTCGTTTTTGAAACGTTCGAGGTGCGTATTTGCATTTACGTCTTGTTTCATTAATGAAGATCGTTACGTACAACTACCCCGGCTTTTTTCTTAAATTTTCCTTCCGGAAGCCGACCTTCTAGTACATATCTTTGATTTTATAATGGAGGCGAGATTAATGTTGATTTCCTGTCAGATTCCGCAAAATCCAAAAACATGTTAAAGAAAACCGTATAGGGACAATGGCGTGACGGATCCAAGGAACGATGGTGAAGACCTTCGCAGGATGGCGAAACGATGCGTGATGATGAAAGCAAAGAGGAATGGTGGAGAATAATAGAGGAATACAAGAAATTAGGCGTGGAACAAAGGAACCTTCTGCCCAAAGATATACGAGGGGCTAAGGGTTGTGCGATGAGTAAACACGTGGCGGTATGACATGGAGGGGGAAGGCTCTTGCCAACGACATGTAAGCACCGAGCCCCTCGGATCTACGGACAGATCGACGGCTAACGATGCATAAGAGAACGCTCGAAGGCGACCCGGATACCGTACAATGGGACTAACACCGCGCAACTTTGAAGAACGTGAGCCGTTGATCAAATGTCGATGATCGGGCGTATTTAAATGAATTTACCGCGCGCGTCTTTGGCCAAGAGTTACCTACCTAAATGCGTGGTTTTGGGACGTACAGGGGGACACGCGCGATGCGCCGTGTGGAATCACGTCATTTGATCGAAAACCGCCAACCCTGAGGTGGTGCGGAACTAACCGCCGGTTTTCAAGGCGGGGACCACCACGGTGATTTGGCCGTGGGCCGCCATCTACTTTCAATCGACGGTTAGGCGCAGCCCGAAAACTTTATTGATGAGCCCTTTGGGTTTAACACCTGTCATAAGCATCGTCACATAAGCATAAATGTAAGTGCTCACCAAAGGGGCCGGATTCTCGTCACTTCTGTAAACGCGCATGTAATGTCTCTTTGCGTACTAGGAGGCAGAAGGGCAACAATGTTTTAAATGGGTCCCTTGAGTCACGACGAGGGGATTGAGAATTGCTGTGGAAGATTATTGGCCAAAGGTTAAAATTGGTGGGCTTATATATGGACAACATCGGTTCCATTCGGGGACGGCATGTTCCTCGATGTCGAGAACACGTTGCACTTTGATTATTTCGCTGCATACCTTAATTCTCATCAAACGAAATCGAAGCAAAATGTGTATATACAATATGGTACACTGTGTTTGTTTTGCCCCATCAAAATTGAAAATATGGCTGGAGGAACGTCTACTTTCACAGGGGAGTCAAGGTATCACCCTTACAGGTTTTCCAATATGAACGTGTTGTTACCTTTTAGCTCCACAATCTTAAATGGACCAAACCAAAGTGATCAAATTTGGCATGTTTGCCCTTCTCTCGCCGAACATCCCATCGCAGAACCAGGCTCCATTTTGCGCTTTTCATCCGTATGCCGATCAAAGACATTTTTCATTTTTTCCCGATATTCTACTAACCTTGATTCACTCCGGTCTCGTGTTTCTTCTAATTCCACCAATTGATTTATCCTTCCTAATTACATCATCTCGGCTCTTTCCGATTCTCCGCATGAAACGGCCACCGGCAAAGCCACCGCACAGAAATAATCGCGGCTCGTCCATAAATCCACTGCTAAAATTTTCGTTGCCTTCATCGTTATTCTATCGCCCACAGAGCAAACTTTAATTGGGGAATCCCAATTCTTTGATTCTCAGCGAATTGTTTTCTCAAGGCTCCCTCACCGCAGTTTTGTTGAGGATTTTTCCAAGCCATTCCCTATGATAATAAGTCGTGGAGTGATTCAATATACACATACCGTCGTTAAATTTACTTAATCTTGCATCAAGGCTTTGCATTATTAGTTACAATTTAAAGGTGATTACCCAAACCTAGATATGATATTTTCTTCCACAAAATTTGATTATCACAACATCTCCGTAGCATTTTCGCAGTATGGCTTCACCCATTTTGTAAAATAATCATGGGTCACAAGTATCCATTTATGTCGGCTACTTGATGGGGATGTATCTCCCTATAAAATCTAATCCCCATTTCTAAATGGTTCATTTACATGAATTGGAATCAAGGGCGTAGCCGCCTACTCGTCTTTCTCGCAACATTTGCACTTATCACATGCTCGACCCAAACAAAAACATTCGTAAAATAATTTTGTCAAGAGAACTACCTTCGCATCTTATGGGTCGTAGTTCTCCACCGTAATGTCTCTCCATGATTCCTTCATGAAATTCTTCATTATATTTTATACTTCTTTTTCTCTCGTGAGGCATAATAATAGCAGTTCGAAGGATCTCTCCAATATACCGCCATTAGAAATTATGTATTTCTGATTTCATTCTACAACATTTACCTTGTCACAACTTGGAGGAGCGCTAAGTAAGTTAGAAGGTATTCAACTATTTCTTGTACTCAAGGACTAGTATATTTTATGTATCTTTGAACGACCATTCTGTCCATACGTTCTTCCTCTCGACTTTCATTCGCTATCATGGATAAATTTATGCCAAGAGCCTGATGATTTTATTCGACAAGATTTTGCCGCCCTTGTCCTTTAACCAACTTAGTGGGCCTTATGTCCAAATCATACCCCGTATTTTTGGCAATCCATCTTCCCCTTTTGCCTTCACTATCTCCTTGAACGAGGATATCTTTGATACCGTAGGAACATATGGTGAATGTGGGACTGCAAAACATGTCTCCAAGGCTTTGAGGGACTCTCGCAGGGCATATGCTCCCGTTTTCTAATATGTTATATACTTCCACCTCAAGATCACAATACCCTCGACCGAAAAAGGCTATCGTCGCTCATATCCGTCTTCATTTTTCTCAGGAATAAAACTCCACCATCGTATGGGGTGAGGTAAAATGAAAAGATCATAAATGGCTTTGGTAATTTGGCCCAACTAGCATGAGCTTCAAAGAAATGCCTATTTTATCCTTGTGAATGCATCTCCCGGATTCTTGAGACCATTTCACTTCATTGTTCTTTTTAAGCATATCGTTATATGCCTAACTATTCCCAAGATAGTTAGGAATAAATCTTCTAAAATTGATTCGCCTTAGAACACCTGCACTTCTTTCTTATTCCGGGCAGAGGAATACCATTTATGACTTCTACTCTCCTAGATCTATTCTAACCCCATCCTTTGCTTACAATATGCCCCAAAGTTTGCCTCTTCCTCTAATGCAAATAAAGACTTTGTGGATTAAGAGAAAGACCATACCTTCGCATTTTTCAAAAGTTCTTCGTAAATGCTCAATATGCTCATCATCATTCTTGAAAACACCGTAATATCATCAAGGTATACCACCAAGAATTTATCCTTTGCTCACCAACAAAAGCGATATCCATAGTTCTCCGAAAGGTGGCTCGCATTAATTCCACCTAAAAGGCATTCCGAGCATACATAAATGTACCTATGGTGTGTGTGAATGCAGCTTTCTTCTCGATCTTCTGGGACATGTACCACCTTGTTGCTATAGCCAGAGAAACCATCCATCATTGACATTCTCGAGGTTCACCGCAAAATATGGTCCATCTTGGGTGTTGGATAATTATCTTTTCAAAGATGCTCTCCGTTCAAATTTCTCGAAATCCACACACACTATTTCTCTCGTTCTTCTTTTTGGATGTGGACCAAATTTACACCATTCTGCACTTTCAAAGGCACAATTATTTTAGCTTAATAACTTCTTAATTTTCTCTATTGAGGGAAGTAGCAGAGGATTTATCCGTCTGAGTCATTATAAGGTTTAGCGTCTTCCCCGAGGAATTTTATACGTATTATATTAATATCAAAGTTTTTAGGGTCCTCGATAGGACCATGCAAATACATCTCTGTATGATCGAAATAATTTTATTTCGCTATATTCATCCGGGACCTTCTTGGATAATTTGACAATTTTGGGCTCGCATTAGTACCCGCATTCAAATCTTCTACCCCATCTTCCCAATACTTTACTAGCTGCAATGGGACATCATTCTTGTCAACAGTCTTTCTAGAGGCACTAGCCCCTTCAGGTATAATGTTTCCTTCCACCTCAAAGACTTTATCACCTACCATTTTCCTCCCATTTGCTTCGAAATATTTTCAAATTCTCCTCTTCTTCACAATCGTCAATCTCCATATCGAGAATTCTCCTATTGTTTCAAATCTCTTCATCTCCGTTCATCATCTTCAAAAACTCGCCAATGCTTAATATTATCTGGGATTGATGGTCGATATCTTACTCGATTTCTATACCTCAAGAGAGGGTTCTCGTGGAGGACGAAAGGTGCTAGCAACACAACAGTTTAATCGCCATTCTATTTGCTCCCAAGAAATGAAACTGATATTAAATGCCGTGAAGAAATTTCACCGTGTCCCACACTTCATTCCCGTACTTTCCTTGCCCGAGGGTGCTTGGTCCGACATTGATTTTCGATTTGTCCGACCACCACCGAGTCTCCTAGAACTTTTAAACTCTTTATATTCATGTTCTTGGCCGTTTGCAATCCTGTCATGTTAAGCTCATATTCAGCCGATTATTAGTAGCCTCATACTCCAATTTTAAAGACAACAGTAATCTATTTTCCGTAGGGGAGATTAATAATACCCTACCTCCATTTCCTTCTCTGAATTTTCCCCATCAAAATGTAATGTCCCGAGATTTCAGCCTCCGATCTTCCTCGCGCTCCTTTCGGGCCGGACCGTTACGTAAGGAGGGCTCATGGGCATAATTTTGATTTTCTTCTAACATCAAACACTAGAAAATTCTCCTCTTTGTTATAAACCTGGGAATTCTTCCGAGTAAGTCATTTTAGTCACCATTTTAACAAATCTAGTCTCCCCGTATAACCTCCTTCTCCGGCCTCCAAAGACCGGGACAAGAGTATGCCAGGGTCCATTTTGAGTGACCCACCAATTTTTTGCATCTCTAGACCTCGACAATAGCATGCCAGTTACCGTATACCACCACCACAATGTCCATTACTACACTTTTTCAATGATTTGAGCCAAATTGACTACCAAATCTTTAATCATCCCTAGACATTTAACTCTTTTGGAATCAAATGAATATAGGTCTTATATGGACGGTGATCCGTAGTCCTAGTTGTTCCATGACCGATAAAGGCATAAGATTATGGAAGCTCCAGACCCAACACACTGTATTGTTATGTCACAAATCACAAGAGACACATAAAAGGGAGGAGTAGAAGGGTCTATCTCCTTTGACATGTGGGCCAAAGACTACCATGGTCTTTCTTCTTGAAGGTTCAAACTATCAAAACACAATTGGTATTTCAGAGGAGCATGGAAGGAGGTAACTTGAGATTGATATGTGTTGTTTTCAATAGTTCAAATGGGGACTGAATCTTTAATTTTCTCAAGTCTTTTGTAAAACTGTGCCAGGGAAGCTTTTCTATAGCAAATTCTTTTGACTCTTTATTTCTACCGAATTTGACTTTCCGATAACACAGATCGGACATTAGGAGGACTAACTATTTTTGAGGAAGAAGGAGTTTGATCATTAGGTCAAGAAGGGAGTATTTAGAGCAGACCTTACCTTTTCCGGCAGCCTTTTGTACCGTTGGTTCTTCTGTTGTGCATCCCTCCGTGGAGCCTCTTCTTGATCTTGAGTTCGGTCCTCTTCCTTGAAGCTCGAGATCATATTCTACATCAATTGCGCTTGCATGAAATCAACAAATTGTTTGGCACAATGATCAATCGCTTCTTCTTCCGCAAAGGGCACTTCAGTGTCGTCATTGTTTGAAAAAGCAAGATTTGAATCTTCTAATTCGATAAGCAGCATCTTCATGGAGTCATCTCAATGGACCTTCGAGGTACAATGGGTGTGGTACCTCGATCTTGTTGCTCCTTTTGCTTCCTAGGCACACCGCAGTGGGTGGTTCTATACCGAGGATTGTATCCCCCGTTTGGAGCATTATAAAATTTTTTGGGGGATGAATTCTTAGCCTCCAATTCAAGCTTTGACCTGTGCTTTGATCATATTTTGCTCATTTCATCCATCTTGTCCGAATCCTTGTCCCGACCGTGTGAAGCTTCCTCTTTGCCTTTTCTATATCCCATCACTTTTCTTGATTTACCAAGAGTGCGCAAAATTCTGCTTCTAAATCGCCTAAAGCACTTGCCCCATCATCCAAGGTGACGCATTCTTTCCTTCACAGAGAGAAGCCGAACTCCGAATCAAAGGCCGCTATAAAAACCACCTTAGCAAAGATTTTGCAGAGGCTTCTGCGTCGCAGGAAGGTTCAGATACGCTTATTAAATCTTGATACCTCCGCCACCCTCATTTTTCTTGAGAGTAATAATTCTATCAAGATAAAGCTCTGATCTTTCTCTCTCCCCCACTTTCTAAGGAAAATTTCTCCATTCTTTCCTGTGTATTCACAGAGCGGTCTGCCAATGTTTTAAACCACTTGCGTGCCTCACTCCGCAGGATTGGACGAATAATCTTAAGACTACAATTCAAGTGTTCCACGTTTAAATTTTCTGCAAAGGGAGGTAAAGTCTCAAGATGTTTTGCAGCACCGAATCTCATTCTCAACATGAAACTCGCAATATTTTCAAATAATCCTCGAGGTATACTATTCAACACTTGGGGAAGGGCCATATTTATTCAACAAAGAAAGTCGTACCATTAGCCATTGAGGAGGTGGAGTCAGAAATGCTTTGATTTACAAATGGAGGAAAGCGGAGGGAGGTGGGAGAGGAGTGTGAATAACAATAGGGATATACTGTACAATGCCTTGAGGTGTGCTGAAAACACCATTTATTAACCGCTACCTCTCAGAATTTCTTTAACTTCTTCTCACTTGCCAGGTAAGATGTAAGTTCTCTTAATTTAGCACTTCTCGTGGCCATTCCACATTCAAGATTTTCTCAGCCGGGAGTCGGGATTTTCTCGTTGATTTCTTGAGAAGAAGAGGATGATAATCTTCTACAAAGACTTTCGTGATTTCAAAGACTCGACTGATTTCTTCTCTTTCCAAACTCTTCTGTGGAATAATCTTCTCTCGTCGACATAGGTGTTTTTGGCTTGGAGGTATCCGACTCTCAAATGTGGCTTACGAGAAGCCGTGACTACCAATAGATTACCCGTCAAATAACAAGTGAGTCGCCAAGGTGAGAGATATGCAACTCTTCAACTCTCTGCTCACCCGATTAGAGAGTGCATAAGATTTGTCGAGGCCTGTGAAACCGATATTCTCAAATTCGGTCCCGCAGTAACCCGCGCTGTGAAAAGATGTTGCAGACAATTTTGTTACCCTAGAGACACTCTAGAGTTACAGACCAGTTGCCTAGACATCTTATCATAGCAAGGAGCTCATAATATAACTTGGGTTGTCAATCCAAATGTTTCCTCGCTATCTCTTGTAAAACAAGAGACACTGAAATGGAACCAAATCCCTCTTTTAGAAGCTGATAAGAAAGATAAGAATAATGTAGGAACATCATGAAAGACTTCAATACAAAAGCATTAGACACGTAGAGAGCGCCTACCAAGAGTGCCTATCTAAGAATACTCCAAGGCATAGATTATCAGCGAAGTGTAATGAGAAAGATATTGAGAGATATTAGTTAGCTATGGGTTATCACCAGACATATACGTCACCACCAAGCACGGCTTATCATTCTAAGAATCCATGCAAGATGATAGCATTTTAAAAGCATCCACCCAAACTAACTAATATACGAACGGAATGAAAGGAACATGAAATAGTATATCATGCTTCGAGCAAGTATTTAAAGCGCCTACCTAATCTAAACATGGGCAACAACTAGGATGAATCCATACGCTAAAATTACAAGCCACTCGCATTCCCAAAAACATGATACCGTACAATTGTATGAAATGAAATATTATATTATACTAACACAAATCAAAGAGAATTATGTGATCGTGAAACCTTTAAGACCGTAATCCTTCTTCAAATAGGCATAACTCCTCCTCACCGAGACCCGATGGGCTCGAACATCTTCACACAGGTTTTACAAGATGTATACAAGAGCTTTTCACCGTACAGCTCGCCGATAGAAACTGAACCCTTACAACAAGTCTTCTTCTCGAGTTTTATAGAGAAACCAAAAGCTCTAGAGAATGAGGTAGGTCACATACATTTAATGATCTAATTCTAAAATAAACTTGTAGGGAAAAACCCGCCATACCGTTTGACGTTGACCCGTGCACCGCGGTCGTCTTACCAAGAAAATGCCGTAGGCGCACATCTCTCCAGGGCAAAGTATGGAGAATAAAATATGTTTAATTCGCACTTTCTAGGAGAAAACTATCGAAGTAAAACTCGAGGATGTGATCTTTATGTACTTGTATCCTTTGCCTTTTGATGCCGAGTTGTTACTTAAAACTTCGTACTTCCAACATTGAATTTCTCGTTTCCTCGCTTGATATTCTTGTTGCGGGATTAATGACTTCAAATACCGTAACCTCGCCTTTTTGAAATGCCTGGTGTGCGTGATGACGATTGCCTTGTTTCCATTGTCGAAGATCATGCCATAGCAACTACCCCAAGCTTTTTCTTAAATTTTCCTTCCTCGAAGATGAACTTCTAGTACATCTTTGATTTTTATAATGGAGGCGGAGATTAATGTTGATTTCCGTCGCCGTATCCTCGCAAAACCAAAAACATGTTAAAGAAACCCGGTATAGGACAATGGCGTGACGGGATCCATGAACGTGGTGGTGAAGACTCGTAGGGATGGCGAAATGATGCGGATGATGAAAAACACGTATGAATGGCGAAGAATAATAGGAGGAATACAAGAAATTAGGCATGAACAAGGAACTTTCCCGCCTAAAGATATACGAGGGGTTGGTGGTTGTGCGATGAGAACACGTGGAGGTATGACATGGAGGGGGAAGGCTCGGTTAAAGACATGGGCACCTCGAGCTCCTCGGATCTACGGAAGGATGATCGACGGCTAACGACATGCACGAGAGAACGCCGGCGGGCCCCATATCGTACAATGGGACTAACACTCGCGCAACTTTGAAGAACGTGAGCCGTTGGATCAAATGCCTATGATCGGCGATTTAAATGAATTCCGCCCGCGCTCTTGGCCGAGAGCACGCGGCGCGAAATGCGTGGTTTTGGACGATGGGGACACGCGCTGGCGCCGTGTGGAACGTCGCTATCTGATCGGAAAACCGCCGCCCCGTGGAGGTGGTGCGGAACTAACCGCCGCCGTGCGGGGACCACCACGGTGATTTGGTCGTGGGCTATCGATCTACTTTCAATCGACTAAAGGGTAGCCCGAAACTTTATCGACATTCCTTTGGGTTTAACACTCACCATAAGTACTTCCGTCACATAAGCATAAATGCAAGGGGGTTTGACTAAAGGGGTCGATTCCTTACTACTTCGAAACGCGCATGTAATGTTCCCTTATGCATTTTAGGAGGCAGAAGGTAACAACAAAACGTAAATGGGTCCTTGAGTCACGACGAGGGGATTGAGAATTACAGTGGAAGATTATTGGCCGAAGGTTAAAAATTGGTGGGTTTATATATGGACAATGCGTATGGGTAGCTCATGCAATATGTGCTTCAAGCGTATAAGAGGAAAATTGATGACTGGGTGCTTACAAATTGTATAACCATGTCGCTGAAGAATGATAATTAGTAGATATTGTTTTCAAAGAACAAGAGTCATGGAATGGGATTGTACAATACTAAAAAAATTGATGCACAAGCACCATCGATGGAAGAGGATGATGTAGCAAAAGGAGCAAGAAGAATCAAATGGCGTACACCAAAGAGAGTCACACCAAGAAGGACCCAAGCATTTTGCAGTAACATGGACCTTCACGCATCAACAAACTACACTTAAGCAAACAATTAGTTAATGAATCAAGTTAACAGTAAGAGAAAGATGAAATTTTGAAAGATATTTATGATGATTTGGATGTTAGTTCAAATTTTTCATCGTTGTCATTCCAACCTTTCTCGTTTGGACAAAGAAATTAGAGATGAAATTGGGTGCAACCCATGGATGAAGAGATTGATTCTTTTGAAAAGAATGATACATGGGATTTGGTTAATTTTCCAAACGATAAAACTTTCATTGGTGTGAAGTGGGTATACAAGACAAAGTTGAATGATAAAGGTGAGATTGACATATTTAAAGCAAGACTTGTAGCAAAAGGATTCTACAAACAACTGTGAAGAGACTTTGGGAAACATTTTATCCGGTAGCCAAATTGGATATCAGAAAAGCGGCCTAGCCACAAAATAAAATTTCTAACAAGTGGAAAGTATATCATATGTGGATAACAACCTACCTTTCTTGAATGGAATTCTAGAAGAAGAAATTTGCAAAAGAAATTTCCGCATTATGAAGTTGAAGTTAAAGAAGATAAAAATTTACAAGTTGAAGAAAGCGCTCATGGTGATTGAAGCAAGCACCTAGAGCATGGTATAACATAATCGACAAATACATGATTAATTATGGATTTTGGAGGTATAGCATTGAGCCTACCTTGTACACAAATTTAACATCATGTATAGATTTTGATTGTTTTATTATATGTTGATGATATGATTTTTATAGGTGATCTTGAGTTGGATGAATTTCTTATGTTCATGACAAAATAATTTGAGATGAAAGATCTTGTCTAATGAAATATTTTCTTGGCATTGAAGTTGAGAAATATGAAAAATGAATTTCTATTTGTCAAAAATAAATATGAAAGAGATTTGTTGAAAATATTCGGGATGGAAAATTGCAATCTTGTACTCACACCATTGCAACAAGTACAAAAGTTAAATATGATGATAAAGGGATCGATGTCAATCCATCTCTATTCAAAAGATTGGTTAGCTACTTCATGTATCTCACAACTATAAGACCGTATATTATGCAAGGAATGAGTTTGATTTCTAGATTTATGGAGACTCCAAAAGACACATACTGGAGTGCAGAAAAAATTCTGAAAGATACATAGTAGTAGGAACTAGAGATTGTGGCATAACGTATGCAAGTACAAAAGAAAGATTTGATTGGATTTACAGATAGTGATTTTTATGTGTAGTTTGATGATGTGAAAGAGCACATCCGGCTATGTGTTCCATCTTGTTCAAGTGTGATTTCATGGGCATCTAAGAAGCAACCCATTGTGACACACTATACTAGCGTACAAAATATGTAGCAAGAATCTCAGCAAAGATATCAAGCAAAGAGTGGTTAAGAAGAGTATTGGATGAACCCAAGCATAAACAAAGAAGGATCAATAGCAATATATTGTGACAAGACTCTACGATTGCACTATCCAAGAATAGTGTGTTTCATCAAAAGAACAAGCACATTGATACTAGATATCATTTTATTAGAGAACTTGTGAGAAATGAAGAAGTTCATCAAGCCTTGTAAATATGACTGACTGGTTGATATATTTACAAATCCATTAGCAACATGCTTGACTTTCACAAGAGAAACTTGGGTGTTGTAAGCCTAGTTGAGACATAGACTAGACGCATGTTTGAGTTAACATGAGTTATGTTTGGGGCGATGTCATAATTAAGAGGAAGTGTTAAAATAGTTAATTAACTCCCACATGAAGAGTTATACAATCAATTAAGTAAGTGTTGAGTTGTGTGATATAGATGAATTTAAAGAGTGAGTTAGAGATTTAGTTAAGTGAACGTTGAGCAAGTTGAGTTATGTGATAGATGAGTTTGGTAAGTGTGTACATGCTAAGCGCATTTAGATAAATACCCTTTGTCGTCTATTGTGAATAGGTTTCGTGATTAAAGTTCATGTGATTAATAGAGAGTCATGAATTTTATTTGTGTTATTGTGTGAAATATTTGTGTAATTTGTGCCTTTACTTTTCTTCCTTTCCAACATTAAATTGTCTATCTATCAAAGTTTTTAATGCACCTTAATCTTTTGTTGTCGGTTATTGTTGAATGTAGTTCATGATCCACTTGTTGGTGTCGAGTGGACACTATTTGTCTCTGTGCACATTTAACAAGGATCCTTTCTCGAGTTTCGGCTTGTAACTTCTGGAGGTTGTTGCACTGTCAATCAGCCTAGGGTTACGCAGATCTACAGTCACTTTTGGTTAGAGAGGTTAATGGAAGAGAAACTACCCACATTTCTCTCGGTTTTCGCCAGTCATTCACGAGGTGAGTAGGTCGTGTGACTGGTTGTGCACCAACAGGTTTGATTCCTTGCTCTGAGGCTTGAATATTTGTCTGGTTCGGTTTGTAAAGGATGTATCATCCTGAAATTTGAGGTTCTAATTTCTTCTATTATAGTTTTTGTCGAAAACCTCCTCTTGCTCACCTTCGTTGTGGAAATTACAGTCTCGGCGAGGCTCGAGCTCTATCAACCTCAGGTAAGATTTCTTGCTACATTTCGACTTTCGGATCAGCATTGGTCGAATTTGGTGGTATTTCCTTATCTATTCTTTTGTTTGCAAGTTAATACTTGCTATGCGGCAACTCTAAAGTTGGGAGATGTTGACCTCTTTTCTTGTCAATCGAACAACGGTTTCAGTCAAGGGTTCTAACATACTTATAGGTGCTAAACTTCTTCACAAATACTTGAGATAATTATTGTTGCTATCATTTGAACGATGGTTTTGCAAGCCCTTCGCCGGGTTTACTTCTCTATGCTGACCCAAGTGACTTAGGGTTTATTTGCAACTTCTTAGGTTTTCAATGTAATTATCAGTTTGGTATTTAATGGACAGGACAACTCATCTGTGCTCGGAGTTATAAGTTACTGCGTGTTTTTCATAAATATTTTATGACTACAACAGCAGCTATTTATGAATTTCAAGTGATATACACTATGTACTAGAATATAATATACTTCCCTAAGGTTTTGATACTAAGAAAGAGTGGTTTTCGTTTCTTTTCCTTTCAATGTTGATAATTATAGTGCACATGTTGACTACCGCTCTTGCTAATGTAGAGCGAACCAGTTATATACATAAATTGTAGAAAGTTCTTTTCAAATTTGCAGAGTTATATCTAGATCTAAAGAGTTTACGACTTTGGATGCTGCCTAGGCGTGACTGGTTAAGTTCGGTACGCCCTGGCCCAACCCGAACGCCAGATTCCCTTGTTGAAAACAACACTGCGTATGTGTAAATTTACCTAACCATGGGAAAAGCCCTGTTTATGTTTCCTCTCAACATAATATATATATATATATATATAGATAGCATGGATCACATGGTCAATGATTAAATTTTAACAAGGGTTTTGTTACAGATTTAATACAACACCTATATGGTATCTACGTTTTGGTTTCTCGATTAGTTTTACATATAAACAATAGTAAAAGAGTTCCTTCAGGTTCAACTCATGCGGTTACCCTATAACTCTATCCAGATCTGTCACTACGTTACTTAAATTATCAATAGGGTATATTTAAGTAGAGAAGTTATATACAGCTTAGACAGCTTGTTTTATGTAATGTTATTTTTATTAAGTTACATATACTCAGTCACATAACATTACTATATCAGCCTGCATATCATTTGTGATATATTTCTCATTAAATTTGAATTTTAGGAACCTGGTAACACTATTTAATGTACATAACATAGTCATCTTATTCTTGTTCTAAAAACATTTTTCAAATTTTGTACAGAATAACAACTTATAGCATTTCTAAAGGAGTTATTAACTAGTTAGAAACTTGTATGTTACTTGATGACCAAGAATTTATAGATCAGGCCACCAATTCTTCTAATGAGAAACTTCTGATATTATGTCCAATCCTCCGTCGAGTCCCTCAATTTCCAAAATAGTCACTTAGGCAGCATTTTAATTCACTGGCATCAAAACTTTCAAGTCCAACCTAGAATTTCCTATGTTCACAGACTGAGTCTGTCAAATCTGGATTCTTTTGCCATTGGTTCTGGTCCAACTCAAGGAACACTCTTTTTTTCTAGCAGTGACCTGCCTTCAACTCTACCTCTTCCCCTTTGTCTTTTTCCTCTTCGGTTCTTTCCTTTCTGGGAAAAAAGGAAAGAACAACAATTTCCCCAAGAGACATTAAGGCCTTTCGTAAATTCTATGACTTTCGGCAAAGATACATTTTCTTTTAATAAGCAAGACCATTATTTAAAATTTCTCAACTATTCAGGATTCCAACATCAATTAATAGTAAATCACTAAATTTATAGCAGTAAAAGTAACTAACTATTCTTGACTCAACATTTCCACTACGTAGTAAATTACTAAAACTATTCCTGATTCCAACATTTCCACTACGTGGTAAATTAATAAATTCATAGTAGTAAAAGTAACTTATAAATATTTAAGTAGTAAATTACTGAATTTATATATAAAAATAACTACAAATATTTACAACACCTCAAAAGCTGCCACAAGGTGAATAATCATTATAAGGTTATCAATGGAGCATGACAAGGGGTTTGCTCGACAAAGAAGTTGTAGCAAAAAGGTTGTCAACTTAGTAGGCATTGACAATGAGAGTTGAATTTTCTAAAAGATATTGACAATCACATGATTCGATATAAGAAGAAGCTTGACCCATGTCAAGCCTGCTAACGTTTATTTTATCAATCTCAATGTTTATTCTTTCAAATATTCGATAGTTAATCAATTCTCTTGATTTCATATGAAAGTGCAGAGTTTTGGATAAGAAGATGTAATTGTTAATATTTGTTGGTTACCATGAGGATATGAGGGGAAAAAGTTGTAGATTTATGGATAAGAAGATGTAATTGTGCACATTGGTTGGTTATCATGAGGATATGACGAGAAAAAAATAAATTATTTGATCTAATTTCTAAAGATCTTTGTTCCAAATGGATTTCCATTTTAATTATGTTTTGATCTAATAGTCTCTCCCGATTTTCCACTTATTGTTATATAGAAGATTGTACCGATCGCATTGATTTTTATTTTATCTTATTTTATTTTTTTCGGGGTAAAACAAGAAGGTGATGAAAATTGTGATATTGCAAATCACACCACTAGTATCAAAATTAACAAGTCAAAAATCTATTTGAAATTGTAAATTAGCTTAAAAAAACGACAACAACCATTTAATCAAGGATGGAATTTGAGGGGCCTTCTATGAATAAAATAAGTTAGAAAAATTATGGTTATCAACACTGATTTTTGTCATTTAGTCATTAACCCCCACCACACTCATTCACAAACAACTAGCATCTCTCTTTGAACCACACCATTTTTACGGATCCAAACAATTT
Source organism: Pinus albicaulis (assembly GCA_034641835.2). Lineage (NCBI taxonomy): Eukaryota > Viridiplantae > Streptophyta > Pinopsida > Pinales > Pinaceae > Pinus > Pinus albicaulis. Next base: position 414,994,249 of record CM076581.1, on the reverse strand, counting down.
TACGATGTTAATGCTATACTACAATAGGATGTTATTTATGTGACAAAGTTATATCCTTTCCTTATTGAAGAATCACACGTGGATGTTCTTCCTCTCTAGAGGGAAAGCTTGTTTGTTGTAAATAAAACCAAATATGTAATAGATGGCTTTATTAACAAGCAAACATATCTCGTAGCAAAGTGATTACAGACAATTTTGGGAGAATGATTATTTTGAGACATTTTCCTTATTGTTAAATGGGATCCATAAAATCATGGCTTGTAGAGAGAGAAGTTATAATTCTGTTACCTACATAGGTGGCTGAGGATGGTTGTAAGGAGTTGATGAAGAGCTTGCTGGCGGTGACATCATGATTCCCGAATTTTGTATATTTTCCAAAGATCTAGGGGCTTTGTATTTTCAAGGGAGTTGGTTCTCTAAATATTTAATTAATGTAATTTTCAATGTTTTGAGTGATTTTATGAGCATACGTAAATGTATTTTGCTTTGTATTTTCAAGGAGTTGTCTTTCAAATATTTAATAAATGTAATTTCTTCAATGTTTTGAGTGGATTTTGTATATTTAGAATAGGATTTAATTAAATATTTGAGTATATTTGTAAATGTTCTCGAATGTATGAGAACATGAGAGATTTAGACTAGTTGAGATCTCATAGGATTGTGAATAGACTTAGGAATTAGTTGATGATTTTGTGGATTTAGAGGATTCCTAGGATTTGGTTGAGAAGATTGAGGACATGAATCATAATTGGTTGCAAAACCTTTTGTATATATTTGTAAGCCTCAAGGCACTAGAGAGACCATATTTTTTTTAAGATAGGAATCCTAGGCATGCATATATGGTTGTATGATCTTCTTCGCAAATTAATTTGGCGCAGAAGTGGCGAGAATCATATCTCATGATCGATTGCATGACCAAAATAAAAAGTTCCGGAGGGTTTTTAACGTTGTGGGGGATCGTGAAATTAATATGTATATCGAGCAAATTTTGTTGATGCGTCAAGGAGCGTTGTACCGAGATGAACCTAGGAATATGATAAGGAGATATGTGTTATTGTGAAAGAAATCTCAGTGAACGTGAAGCGGCCACGTGAAACATGAAGAGATAAAAGGTAAGAGCTGGTACCGCGATGTTATAATAAGTATGAGGAGATGTGATGTATTATTGTGATGGGTATCAAAGAAAGAACCCTATTATTGATGATTTCCGCATTTTTAAAAGACAACATACATTATCATGCTATCCTCCAACTAGTGATCCTCATGCTCATTCTATCCACTGATAAATGAAAGATCGACAGAGTTTGTGAACGCGATGGTTAAAACCATATCTCGAGAGAAAACATGTGATGTAGTTGACACGAAATTCGTCAATTATAGATTTCGTGATGATTGTCGTGATTGAAACTATGCTGTAACCAAATAAGTAACAAGGGGTTGCGGATGGGGATCTTTTCAAACATTTATTGAAGACATTATACACGTTATTCACACGCTACGTATTCACCGTGCACACACTAAACGCTACCTTTATCGATGGAGGCATCAACAAAGAATGGGTTGCATTTTTGGAAAGATCTAGCTCGTATGTTAATGGTATACACTTTGTTTCCTTCACTCGCCATCAATTTTACACATGAATGCAAAGAAGTGCCTAAAAAATAGCTCCATGCCCTCATTTCAAGACTCACACTACCCAAGGGCATCAGCTTTGGGAAAATGCATATTTTGAGTACTTTGTTGACGTTTTCAGGATGAAAACGACTTCAAAGGCATAGAATACACCCTCATCAACCTCCAACAGATTTTCTTGCAGGGCAAAATTGACCAAAGCGTCACCATCAAATCACTCGTAGTTCTCCACGTTATGCAAACACAGTTTACATGCTATGGTTTCTACTGTGGGCCAACCGTTGATCGTGGAGTCAAGCCAGGGTTACTACATTTGTTTATCATTGCAAGAGCGATATGCCGAGTGTTGGGATGAAGAATTTGTTTTTCCATTGACTTTCCCCGAATAAGAATTACTTTGTATTGAAGTTCATGAGCATGATATGTTTGAAAGAGATGACACTGTGGCGTATATGCTTACCGTGTCGCAGTTGAAGATGGATTTGCTCAATTTAGTAGTTGAGATAGAGAGTGATTTACTCGCATCATTTGGTATCAAAGAAGAACGAGATTATGCGTGTAAAGGAAGAAAGGATCGTATTTCAAATTTGACAGCATAAAGACATAGAGAGATAAAGTTTACGAAGATCCGAAGGTAATATGGTATGTTTTATTTATTTTAATTCTAGGTTGAAGATTTTGTTTCGCATTTCAAATTGCAAACCGAAGGAGGAATATCTTAGCAAAAGAATAAAAATAAGATTTGTATGAGAAGAACCGCCTGCATTCTTGAAGACTAGAGTGAATGAAAGACTCTCAAGGAACATGGTAGTGAACCTAAAGAATCCAAATCAAGGTTGATAGAGAGGACAAGAGTGTTCAGAAGTGGGGAAGTGGAATTGCGTGTCAAGGAGCAAATGAGTTTATCAATACAGTTCATACATAGAGAACCAAGAGTTACTAAAAGACTAGATCTCAAAAGGAGATAAGGTTTGGTGAGTTACTTGCAAGAGGTATGGATACTCGCCGAGAAAGAGAGGCTTAGCGAGCCACAAGTGAATATACGAAGTTCACAAAGGAGGGGAAGTCAATGACTTCATTGAAGGTCATTACAGGTTCAAAGGAAAGACACAACAAGACGAAATTTTCCAAGGAAAAGGACACAAAGATGATGAGTCAAGAAGAGTAAGATGAGTGAAATATGAGGATAAATTTATGTTATGTGTTATTGATGGAAATTTTACAGATGAATAAGGAAGAATGTAGGTGGTTGGGCTATGAAAAGGAAATTTAAATGGCATAGGTTGCAAGTGAAGTGGAAGCATAGACTCTAATGCTCAATTGAGGGAAGATCTACTCAAAATAAGTGAGTATGTGGAGAAAGTTTTGCATGTAAATTCAGAATACGGCCCGTTCATTTCTCGAGAGTAATGAAGAGACAGAGGAAAATCTCAGGCGAGGATATGAATCATATGAAGGATCTGCAGAGTTAAGAATAAGTGGAGAATGATATCAAGCAACCAAAGAAGTTCTTGAAGAGGCTAAGAAGAAGAGCATTAAGCATCTTCGAGTCATGTAGAGGACTTGAATAGCAAGAGGATTTGATGATTGAATCATCAAATGAGCACCATCAAGTCCTCGTGGTTTTAAACTCGAGGTGCTGTGTGTGATTACAGGTATTGCAAAAAGACAAACCACCCTATGGAATTGTTCTGAGGAGGCTGGTGTTGCCAAGGAAAGTATGATGATGACTTTCTATCATAAGGGAAGATCAAGTTGCGTTATTGCAGTTATAAGGATTTCATAAATTCCTTTCTTAGTGAAGGAAGTATCTTCAATGGAGATGAGACATTTATGTATTATGATGAGGAACCTATTATTGGTAAGGACAAAGAGAAATTGTCATTTTCTTAAGTGGCTAAAGGAAGACTCGTTGAGCGTACATCTAAAGCCGTTGGTGAGCCCGTATTGCACCAAGAGTGTTGCAACTCCCAAGGGCTGCCCTACTTTAATTTATCAACTCGGGGGTTCGAAAAAATTGGAGGTGACAAGCATATATACACAATGTATGCATTCTACTCATGTCATCCTCTTCCGCTATACGAAAGGGTGCTACTTCTAGGGTTCAGTTGAAGTCCGTCACACTTCAATGAAACTAAAGGAAATGATGTAGTGTTCAAACTAAATTGCCGAAAAGAAATGATGCAAGAAAGGAAACTAATATAACTTGTCAAAAAAAATGGCAAGAAATAAACTAATTTAAATTTAAAGGAAATGACAAGAGAGGAACTAATTTAATTTATGCTCTATCTACCATGCTTCTATCCATGCCACTAAGCTATCCATGACTTAATTCTAATTGAATAAGTGTTTATTTGCACTTTGGAGGAAAAAGGGGTAAAGAGAACAATGAGGGCTTTACACATGAAAAAAGGCTTAGAAGTGGAAGGGAGTGGGGTTTAAACCTTACTAAAACTTTATTATAGCTCAAAAATTTTTGAGCAAAATGCTTTGAAAAGTGTGATGGCAGCAGGAAGGTGGAGTACGGTCAGAGCTGTGGAGTGAAATGCGATTTGGGGCAGAAGGTTGCGATTTGCGATATCGCAAATCACAATCATTACATTTAAATGGTAAGTGTTAACAAGGAGCGGATAAAGATTGTGAAATGTGATTTGCGACGGGATAAAGACTACTTAAATGTGATTTACGCATTTTATGTATTATAAGGAGCGATATCGTAATCATTGTTTGAGTAGTAAGTCTTAGCGAAAAGGGCATGTTGCGAAATGTGAAATGCGATGCGTGACGTGGCGGTGGACCGTGGCGAGCGAGATACCAATATCGCAATTCCAAGATCGAAGCGGTAAGTGTTAACGCAGTACCAAATAAAAATACGATTGTGATTTGCGATGCCACGAAGTATGGAGGATATCGTAACCCACAGCCGGAGCGGTAAATATTAACGGAACAAAATAAAAATGCGTTATCAGACTTCAGGCGAGACAAGAGGATATTGCAATCAAGATCGGGAGCAAGAAGTATTAATGGGAACAAAATAAAAATTGTGATTTGCGGTGAGCGAAGTATGGTAGCGGGAAGTTCGAGGAGCAAAGGCGTAGGTCGAACTCCAATGGTTTTCAAGAATTTTAGTGTTAAAAATGTAAGGCAACCGTGACTAATAAAAACGACAATATGTGGGCTAAATGGTTGAAGTGTTGTTATGATTAAGGAAGGTGCCATGCGGCAATGAGAATATGGAAAAAAGTGGAAATGAGGTGTGATGCAGAATTGTGGTTAAATCGTATCCCAAGATATAAAATACATACTTCCTTCAAATATTAAAATTCTCATAAACAACTCTTCATTAACCACACATTTGCAATTGCTCAAAGCATACATAAATAAAAGAGAGCTTTTCCAAACACAAATCTACTAATATAACAACACAACAAATCCTCTACTAAATATTACAATGGAGAGTCCCTCTCGCCCGTTCTTTACAAAAGCTCTCAAATCATTCCTCACTTTCCTAATTCCTCACTTCTCACTCACTATTTACACCCTCATACAACCCTCCTATTTACACAAAAATATGAATTTATTCCATCTATATAATCCTCCACACAAATCTCAACTAAATTAAATTAGATTTATTCTAGTTTTGACCCAACAAAGTCCCCTATATAGAATTCTACTCCTAAATTATCTACCCAATCCCATTCCACTCATATCATTTAATTATTAAAGGATATTTATACTAATCTCACCTTTACATTTTTCTCTTAATTTGTTAAAATGAGAAAATAATTTTAAAAACCCCACCCTTATTTCACACAAATAAATAATGAAAATTGAGCTTGATGTTCTCGCATCGTACTCTCAAGTGTTGAAATTAACCATGATCACCCCGATCATGTATTTTGATCTTTGCCTTCTTGGATCCCATGTCTTGTGTTGCACTCATTTGTTGTCGCTTTTGTTTGTTGCTTTTCTCCAAAGTCTCCACACTTTATGTTGCATTGCCCCATCTTGCCATGCTTTACGCTCTTCATTGTCTTCTCTTGTCGCTTCTTCTTTGTTTTGATCGTCGCTCTATGCTTCGGTATACTTTCATCATTATGCTCCTTATCGGTTCAATTTCTATGTTCAATAGATCTTCTCCAACATATGCAATAAAACCCGTACCCACAAAACAATTATTAAAATAAAAAAAAACATAATGCCTCACCGCTCTCTTTCTCCTCTCCGGCAACATTCCAAGATGATGCTCAAAAATTTATTCTTCCATTAGCACATCAATATGTTGATTTCAAATCCTCCATGAGATCACAATGGTCCTCCCTCTATATCATCTCGTTTCAAGAATGTTTCCTTGTTCGTGCATAGTAATGAACTTCTTCGATTGTTGAATCATTCCTACATCCTTATCCTATGTTTCTTGATTATTACTCAAAGACAATTTCTTTGTCTTTTACCTTCGTAAACTTATCATGAGTATAGATACCGTTTTCCAATTCTCTTCTTGAAGATCTAACTTCTATATAACTCAACAATCACGGAGAAATTATAAACTTCTACATAGCTTTCCATACCTTCACTTGTTGTTGACCAATCATCATATGGCCCTTATTCCCGTGCTTCAATATGTTGAATATTTCCTATGAGACCCTCCGTTCTCATTTCTTTATGAGATCTTTCTATCTCAAAGATCATTCGAATGTATTTCGCATTCAACTTCTTCTCCTTAACAAACTTCAAAAGGTTGTTCAACATCCTCGTGATATACCACCTAAAATCACACACAAATCATTAATCTTAAAAACATAAGACCTTGTGGTCCCACTTGATGTTTCGTATATCATATTCCCTTGTCGCTTTGAATCTTTCATTTGATTCAGCCCTATGTAGATTTTTCTTCCACACATCGTATTACTTTAAAGTAATGGACCATATTCAGCTCTCACATATCAAATCTCCCTTTACATACTCATTTAAACGAGTAACCGTTCTTCAATTGAACATGCACTCTTATGCTCCCACCGCACTTGAATCCATGCCATTTGACTTTCCTTTCATACTCCATCCATATCTCTCGTCTACTTACTTTTGTAACACTCATCAACACCAAGACACCTTATCTCGGCCTCTTTCTTCCGTCAATCTACTCTTGACTCACTCTCATGCCATTTGCCTTGGCATCTTCCTTCTCCTTTCTTCTACTATGGTCTTCTTCAACCTTCGTAACGACCTTCGCAGTCATCTTTGTTCCTGGTCTTTATGAGTTCCTCACCCATTCACCATGAGCCGTACTTAAAGCCCATGGCAACAATAAAGTCCTCCCCTGGCCGCCACTTACCTCACCAATCCCCTCTATACTTAGTCTTTGCGTTAATCGGTTCTCTAAGCTTCGGAACTCCCTTGAGCATCTTCTATGCTCCTCTTAGGCTTCAACTCATCCGCACTTTTTAAGAACACAATCTGGTCCTTTTTCCAATCTCCGTTGAGATTCTTCGTCTCCCGCCTCCACACTTTGGCTTCATTCAAAACTATTACTAGTCTCCTTCATCACCACTTTTAAAACTGCAACTTCTTTGCTAAGATATTCAACTGTCCGTAACCTGAACCTCCGCAAATATTATCTTCAAGTCCTCAGAAAGTTAAAAGAAAAAAAAACATACTGGGCTTCAAGATCTTGTGTGATTCGTTCCATCTCTCACTCCGTACTTTCATGCACCATACAACTACACATTATAAATGGTAAGCATCAACTTACATCTCTTCACCCATGTATAGATAACAAGCTATTCATGTTTTCAATTTCTCTGCGATGAATAATGTACAACTCGTACATTGTGTCCGTCCCGACGTTTCGCCGCATGATGGTAAAATAAAGATTCTACATCATCACACAATTGTGTCTTACCATCTTAAAACACAAACCAAAAGAATTCTCCCACCGGCCAACCAGAAGCTTTGGTCCAAAAATGACTTCAATCTCAAACTCATGAGAACTATATTTTGCATAATAAACCATCTCATAAAAATGCATACTTCTTTTTATTTCACCTGTGATAGTGCATTTTCATTTTCCATTCATTTAGACTCTCCTCGCATTTGCAACATTTTCACTTTAATGTTGAACAACATGTTGATATATATCATTTCACAAAAATGCTTGTCTATAAATTTGATTTTGGTTAAGAAAACTCAAACATGTCAACATATGATATGTTCACCCCATAACTTTACTTAACATACTTTTCCAATTTCTATGCCCTTCTAAATTGTCCAAGTGAACCCACTCTACCTCTATTGACTGTCTCTTCTCAAGCAAGATTCCAAATGTGCTTCCAACATTTAGGAAAACATGTATCCCACACTTTCTCATATTAGTACAAGTAAAATATGCTATTTCTCTTGGCCCAAGCTTATTCTTCAAAATGATGTGGTTGATCTACTACTTCATGGGCATCAAACCTTCCTTCAAAATTATGCAATTAAACATGCAATATTTTCTAAGTTTGATTTAGCCAATTTATTAAACCATGTGCTATTCACGATTTAACTTTCATAGAGCATGACAAAATTTCTACGCAAATATCAAAGTTTGTTTTCAAAGTCACATGGAGTCCCTCAAGACTGCTTATGCGCACATCACAACACGATTTGCTTCTTCTTCTTCTTTTTTTTTTTTTTTTTTAAGAATTTCTTTATAATGCATATGGTAATCAAAGTTATGTCTCCACCGTGCTTTAATTTAATTTCAACAAGCATTTCTTCACAATTTATCACCTTTTATTGCAGTGGTCGGACGCATAAAGTTGAATTCACTGTTGTTAATGATCGACATCTAAATGCGTTCAGGATGGACCATCGACCGGTGAAGTTGATCCAAGAAAACAACATCGCTTTCTGCTCAAAGAATTGGTCGCAATGTCGTTCACCCACGTACATGCGAAGTCAACCAAGTTTCTGTCTCAATGCTACCGCTCCTTCAAAGATAGGTCATAACGCAATTCCATGTGATTACGAGCCCATCCTCGTTGATGTCGACTTCATTAACTTACGTTTCCGGGCGCTATGTTAATTACACCATTCAACATTTACCATCGCCCAAATACGTATCCACCGTTCTACGACCTCAACGATCCTTCATAAAAATTCCCATCATACGTAATTTTCATTGCTCATCGACTCGTTAATTTCTTTGAGCTCTGTTGTCTTCTAACGAGCCATTTCAACATGTGTTGGCTGGGCATCAAGCCTTCTCTCTCTCATGTTTAGTGCACCCTCACTTACACGCATACACTCACCTTTGTCACCGTGAGTAACCCTAAACAATTGATTCCACTCGCTAATGTAGAAGTAACTTCTCGTTACTGCTATCAACACCTTTCCCCGATGTGTGTATTCTTGCATTCACAACTTTCACACACATTATATGTATATACAAACTTGCGCATTCAAAAATGTATCTTTCCGTATCCGATACCAAATGATGTGATTTTCGAAGTTTAAATTAGATCCCAACATATGAAAATGACATGTACCGCCTTCAGATAAAATTTCATAAAAAAATTTTCATTAACCACATTTGCAATTTCTCAAAGCATACATAAATAAAAGAGAGCTTATCGAAACACAAATCTACACGATATAAAATAACACAACCAACCAAATATTACAATGGAGATCCTTCTCGCCTGCCCTCAAAAAGCTCTCAAATCATTCTTCACTCTCTTGAATTCCTCACTTCTCACTCATTGTTTACACCCTCATAAAACCCTCCTATTTATACAAAAATATGAATTTATTCCATTCCATAATCCTCCACACAAATCTCAACTAAATCTTAAATTAGATTTATTCTAGTTTTTGGACTCAACAAAGTCCCGCATATAGAATTCCTACTCCCTAAATTATCTACCTAATCCCATTCCACTCATATCCTTTAATTATTAAAGGATATTTACAATAATCCTCACCTTACATTTTTTTCTTTAATTTATTAAAAATGAGAAAAATAATTAAAAACCTCACCCCTATTTCACACAAATAAATAATGAAATTGAGCTTGATGCTCCCGCATCGAGGGTGTAACAATGAAAGAGTACATATTTAAAGACAGATGGAGAGGAATTGGAAAAAGATGCTAATGGATAAATGAACTTCTCTAGAACTTTGATGCTTATTACTACAAACGACTCCGACCGATCCATGCATGAAATATAGATTAATGCACGATAATACAAGAAAGAAAGATTCTGACCAGAAAAATTCTTTCCTAAACAAAGGAACATAAAGTAATTTTTGGCCCGTGGGAAAGTCTACCTCCCCAACTTGTGACGAGATGAGAGGGGAAGGCTCGATCAACAAATTTTTGATTTTTCCTTATTCTATTACTCTCATAAGCAAATGAAAAACTACAACAAAGAACCGAAAGCAAAACTAAACAACAATGAAACTACTACAAAACTAATTGAATGACAAGAAGAAACTAGCTAAATCTTAACGAAAACAATGGTAATAGTAGAGAAGCCGAGGTACATGGGTTGGGCCCCAAGCCACAAGCCTGCCTCCTTGAAACTAGATCATTGAAACAACATCCGACTACTCATTGCATTACAAAATAATAGCCTTATTACATCCCTAAGGTCTTAAACAACGCAGAGCCTGTCATTGCAAATAGTGCTTCCGAATGGAATCAAATGAATGGACCGGAATCCCCCCGGAATCGACCCCACTGCCTCTTGTTCGGCCTTTATTTATTCTCATGGGCAAACACCAACGACTCCTAAAAAATAGTAATGAGTCCACTCTTGACTCAAGAAGTATGGCTTGAGTGCACTTGGTCTTGAGTTGTTTGGCTGCCTCTCAGACTGAATTGCGAGAGGGGACTTTCATGAGGATCTCGGGGTTTCCTTGAAAGCATGAGTGGAAAACCCCTTGAATCTCTGCTGCCCAAATCTCACCTCACGCCGAAAGAAGGTGGGATCTGGTGGGTTAACACCAAACCACGCTCAGTCTGGTAGCTAGCCCTACCAGAACAGGAGAGGGCTCTCTCCGGGTCAATCTCAGGAAAAATGTATCAATAGAGCTTGAGATGACTGAAATGAGTGCTAATTTTATGCTAGGTATATTAATCAAGGAGTTTGAAATGATTTTTAGGGGTTTTTTTGTTGGAAAAAGGGAAAGGCAGTTTTGGGCTTGGGGATGAGGCCAATTTCTTGCAGAGTTCAAGTTGGGGCAGGGAAGGCAATGACTTTGATGTCTTAGATTCAATGAATGGATAGAAAAGACTGTTGAGGGGCTGAAGAGGGTAGGAGGGTGCAAGGATCCTCTTCAAACTGACGAAAACATATAAAACTAAAAAAAAGTTTAAGACAGAGCACCAGCAAACTAATGAATTCTACCTTAGTTACTCATTTGTTTAATTCAGAAGCAAAGAGAAGGGAAATGGCATACATATAACATTAATGAACTTACAATTACATGGAGAAAAACATCATCAAAACTCAGAGCCACAAGGATCCCAACAAGTGCTGCAAAACCCTGGTCTTTCCTTTTCCAAAAATGCAGAAGTGTATGTACAATGAAGTGCCAAACTATTCCCAAGTATCCAACCCAAGTGGAATTTCTGGATTTGGATGTCATTTGCCCCTCCAAAACTGTAATCTCCCAAGACTGGTCAAAATGAGCAAAATGAAGCTGCCTCAAGGTAGAGTGTTGTTGCAGTCAACTTTTGAAGGTCTTCCTCAACTCCAAGTTGAGCTCATGATAGCTCATTGGAAATATCTTTGTGTCTAGCTATCATTTGACTCATCAAGCAAGTCATTTGGCCAACCAAGCTAAGAGAAATCTTGATTTTCCCAAGGTCACTTCAGAGGTGCATCAATTCTCTTGAGGTGACTGTATTTTTGCATTTCTCTAAAACCATGACACCTGTGTAAAAAGTGAAGGAGGTTTTTCTTCCTTGGCCTATTGTGGACAAAAACCTCTCTCAATTTTCCAAAATTCATCTTTATTGCTCAGAAACATCATTTTAGTGAAATATATACCGATGTGTGGAACAAGGGATTTGTCGAAATGAAGCGAAATGAAGGGGATAAGGGGCTTCTAAATTCTTGGGGAAATTTTGGGAAGTAGGGAGGGATGTTAGGAAGTAGGGGAAAGTGGAATTTCAGAGATTGAGTGAGGGAACCAAAAAAAAAAAAACACAAAGGCTCAGAAAATTGCCAAGTCGTAGCAAGAAACTAGGTTTGTGCGAAAATGAGGAATTTGGGGGATCTCAATGATGGGAAGTGTTTGAAAATGTAAATTTATGATAGGTATGCATGAACATCAGGATACAAGTTTTGCCGATGATTTGACCATCCAAGAGAAATTACCTTCAAAACCTCAGAGAGGAAACGAAACTTACCAGTAATAAATCAAAGGCACAAAAGGTGTAAAATGACCCTTTGGGAACTTGACATGATGATGAAAACCCTCCGAATGATGGCACACACCGAATGGTGACATGGACCGACATTTGGACAACTTTGATGAGTAAAAGCAAACCCGTACCTAATACCTAGTGACCAAATTTTACTTGAAGACTCACTGAAATGACAAAATTTGACCTTCACACCTTAAAATCACTTTGTAAGAGCATGTTTGATCACTGGAGGAACACTGTAAAGGCTGACACTAACATTGGCTCCAATGGGGTGGTAGCTCTTTGGAGGTGCCAAGAACGACAGATCTTTGGGAGAGCAGACAAGTGCCTTCATCCATTGGGCAATGGAGTCAAAACACGAAAACTGACATTACGTAGACTGACTTTGACTCAAGGCTAAAACTAAAAACCATAATAAAACCAAACATGACTAAAACAAAACTGACAAACTAGAAAGATGCTCACAATTGAGCTTATTCATCAAACCTACTCTAATTGTTCTTTTCACCACCCGATCAAGTGAAATGAAACAACCAATGCAACCATGTAAGTATTGCAGTTGCTGTTTGGATTCTCCGCAAGTGCTCGTTTATGAACAACAAGAGAGAACTACTGAAAGGCAACTCCCATGAAAACTTGTGAACAGATCCGTTGAATACTATGGATTCTCTATCTGCCTCCAAAAACACTGCATAAGGATCTTGAAATTCATGCTGCATAAGGATCTCAAAATGCACACTAGGACTTAGCTCATCCAATGGATTACTTCTCTTCTCCTCATACCATGAATGCAAACTTTGATCTGAGCTTTGTGACGAGACTCTTGCTAAAAATGACAAAGACACTGGCTGCCGGATCAAGTCTATATCAGCACACGTTTCAACTTTACATAAAGTCAATGGAGAAGGACTTTGACTGCAAACATCATCCAACACATCAGCAATATGATCATCAAAAACTTGAGAAGACCGCTGTGATGTATCCATTGAAACTCTATGACATCCTACTGACTGTTCATCTTTCGCTTTAGAGATATTACGAAAATTATGCTTTATACACTAAAATGCTTCAAAACAAAAGGGTACAAAATCATCTTGCATCATTAAATCATGTATTTTGGCTTCCACGCCTTCATCTGTAATCTGACCTTCAATTTCGTTTAGTGGTTGCAAATCTGGAGCTAGGGAGGGTTTTGTATCCAAAATGATTTCATCAGTCATTTCAGGGGAAGATTTCTCATTAACAACTTGCTCAAGAATTTCGCTATCTGTCTCATCCTCCACATTAAAACTGAGAGATTGTTGATTTTCTACACGCTGCTCATTTGAAGATTTACTATGCAATTTACCCTTCAACAACTGAAATGATTCAAAACAGAATGGTACAGAGTCACCTTGTAGCATTTGATCATATGTGCTAGCTTCCAAGTTCTCATATGCAACTTGACCATAAATGACATTCGGGGACTGTAAATCTGAATATGAGAAGTCTTGAACAAAGTTTTCATTGCGCTCAAGATGGTCTAGATCAAGGCTTGTTGGTAGTTGATTTCTGATTGCATGGAAGTTATCTCTCATGAACTGAAATGAGTCAAAACAAAAAGGCAAAGATCCTTCACTTACTTCAAAATTTGCTGCACTTTTCTCGTCATTGTCATAGTTGATATGCATCAGTTGATCATTGTAGACAAGCTGCTGAAAGTGAACTTCTTCCTCCCACTAACTAGCTGCTGATTTGTCTGCAAGATTAGCTTCTGTTTGGAGAACATAATCATCATCATACTGATCAAACTGAGACAAATCATCAATATAAAACACATCATCAAGCATACATGTCATATCAACAACTCTCTCTTCTTCAAAATGATCTATAAAACAATCACTATGACAACTGGGATAAGAAACAAAATGTTTTTGATCAGCCACTGGTTCTTCTTCAATCAGCAGGTCATGGGCTTGAACATTATACTCATTCCTTGTGGTGTTCTTTTGCATCATCTCTTCTACTGCACTTACCAACATGTCAAGCTTTACCTCTAGAGATGTCGATTTCTCCGGATCCATGTTTTTCATTTCTTCTTCCCTCAACCTTGCCCTTCGGATCCGCAAATGAGCCTCTACATTCACTGCCTTGTTCTGCATTTCTTGAAGTGTTGCAAGATTCCTTTCTCTCAACTGAAACTCCATTTCCAGATCAAAGGCACCTGGGTAGTGCAAAAGAGCAGATCTAGGAGAAGGTCTTATATTAGCTGGCATTGAAAAATATACTTGGTTAAATCTGGCAGAAAACTGTTGTACTGTCTCCCTTGGCAGTCTTTTCCGCTGATTATACTCTTCTATAATCAAGAAAAGGTTCTGTCCGATCACCCACCTGTCGAGGAACACTTCGACGAACTGCTGGAAATCTGAGATGTTCGCATCAAGCAGAGCTTTAAACCAACTCTTCACTTGGCCTTGAAAAGAAAGAGCAAAAAGCCTAATACTAACATCTTCGTCATCAACTTCAAAAAGATCTAGAAAAGTCTCAACATTCTGCACATGTTTCTCAGCGTTGACATTGTTACATTCACCATCAAATCTTGGTAGATATAGGTCATAATTTGCAGGGAAATCATGAAGAACAGAAGGTAAAACAAGAGGTTTATACCTATCTGGGACTATAAAAGGTGTAGGAGTATATACAAGAGCTATGGGATCAGTTTGGTTTTCTTCAGGCTCATCACTCTGAAGAGAGTCATCATGAGATGTGGGAAAAGTAAGGAGGCCAAGATCAAAGGGAAACTCAGTATTTACACTCTTTGAATAGGTCGAGCGAAGATTTTGATCACCTTTATCATACGACAAATTCTGAAAAACTTTCAGGACAGCTTCAAGGACATCAAAGAAGTAATTGACAAGAAAGTAGACTAGATCTTGCATACCATTCCATTTTGGATACCTGAACTTTGTGTAAGATCCTTCCATTTTCGCAGAGAAAGAGTTAGTCCTCAAGTGGAGTCTGTACATTGAGTTTGGAGTCACCAGGTGAATGATTTCAGCCTTCTTATGTCTGATCGTTGTCCACTATCAACTATCAGATCTGAACTTGATACATGTACTGGGGCAAGACAATATACAAGTCAAATGTCACGTTCACAAGCTAGACCGGAGATTGACTGAAGCAGCGTTTATCTACTTTCACTAATGCAAAGCAAAAGTGTTTCGAAGGCTACCTGGCATAACTTCAGGCTCCGTCTGTAGCTTATGAAACAAATAACACCAACACGCAAACCATTTTCTTCCCCAGTATGGTCGCCACTATGTTATTGCCCAAATCCACCTCAGGCTGAAAGAAGGCGGTATTCAGGGTAACACCAAACCACGCTCAGTCTGGTAGCTAGCCCTACCAGAACAGGAGAGGGCTCTCTCCGGGTCAATCTCAGGAAAAATGTATCAATAGGGCTTGAGATGACTGAAATGAGTGCTAATTTTAGGCTAGGTATATTAATCAAGGAGTTTGAAATGATTTTTAGGGGTTTTTTGTTGGAAAAATGGAAAGACAGTTTTGGGCTTGGGGATGAGGCCAATTTCTTGCAGAGTTCAAGTTGGGGCAGGGAAGACAATGGATTTGATGTCTTAGATTCAATGAATGGATAGAAAATACTGACGAGGAGCTGAAGAGGGCAGGAGGGTGCAAGGATCCTCTTCAAACTGACGAAAACATATAAAACTAAACAAAAGTTTAAGGCAGAGCACCAGCAAACTAATGAATTCTACCTTAGTTACTCATTTGTTTAATTCAGAAGCAAAAGACAAGTGTAAAATGGTACACATATAACATTAATAAACTTACAATTACATGAGAAAAACATCATCAAAACCCGCAGCCATGATCCCAACAAGTGCCGCAAAACCTCGGGTCTTTCCTTTGCCAAAAAATGCAGAAGATATATACACACGTAAAGTGCCAAATTATTCCCATATCCAATCCAAGTGGAATTTCTCGGATTTAGATGTCATTTCCCCTCCAAAACCGTAATCTCCCAAGACTGGTCAAAACGAGCAAAAATGAAGTCGCCTGCGCAGTGTCGTTGCAACAACTTTTGCTGTCTTTCCTCAACTCCAAATTAAGCTCATGATATATCATTGGAAATATATTTGTGTCTAGTTATCATTTTATGCATCAAGCGAGTCATTTGGCCAACCAAGCTAGCAGAAATATTGATTTTCCCAAGGTCACTTCATAGGTGCATCAATTCTCCTAGGGAAACTGTATTTTGACATTTCTCTAAAACCATGACACCTGTGTAAAAAGTGAAGGATTTTTTTCTTCCTTGGAATATTTTGGACAAAAACCACTCTCATTTTTTCGAAATTCATCTTTTATTTCTCAGAAACATCATTGGAGTAAAACCTATCCCGATATGTGGAACAAGGGATTTGTCGAAATGAAGCAAAATGAAGGGGATAAAGGGCTTCTAAATTATTGAGAAAATTTTTGGAAGTAGGGAGGGATGTTAGGAAGTAGGGGAAAGTGGAATTTCAGAGATTGAGTGAGGGGAAGGAGTCCAAAAGGGAAAAACACAGGCCTAGCCTAGAAAATTGCCAAGTTGTAGCAAGAAACTAGGGTTTGTGCGAAAATGAGGAATTTGGGGGATCTCAGTGATGGGAAGTGTTTAAAAATGTAAATTAAGGATAGGGGAAGGTGTATGAACATCAGGATACAAGTTTTGCTGATGATTTGACCATTCAAGAAAAATTACCTTCAAAACCCTAGGAGAGGGAAATGAAACTTACCTAGGCACAACTGAAACATGAACAAGGTGTAAAATGACCCTTTGGAACTTGACATGATATTGAAAAGCCTCTGAATGATGGTACACTCAGCTGAATGGTGACATGGACCGACATTTGGACAACTTTGACAAGAGTAAAAACAAACCCTAGACCTAATACCTAGTGACCAAATTTTACTGGAAGACTCACTGAAATGACAAAATTTGACCTTGACACCTTAAAATCACTTTATAAGAGCATGTTTGATCACTGGAGGAAGGCTGTAAAGGCTGACACTAACAGAATCTTTGCAAGATTTCTCCCTAATTTCCTGATATTGTGCTCATTTATTCTTCACTCTTGATCTTCCAGTGGCAGGGAGAAAGTCCCTAAATTATCTCCTTCTCCAAATCTACAAAATCTGCCCAATATTCTCACAATATTCTACAAAAGTAACCAATATTAGGCACAAATATGCAATTACCTTTAAATCTTCCTAAGAAAACAATAAAGCATAAGAAAACATTATTAAGTGTAGAAGGAGAGATTTAATATATCTTTTCATGCGCATAAGAAAGGTAGATGGACCTACGAAAGGTTAGATGGCCCTTAATTTATGTCTAATTTAGAGGCCCATCATCACCCCCTACTGAAATTGCTACTCATCCTCTGAGCAACCTATTCATCCTCCCTGCTTTATGGTTCTTCCTGCATGATGGCTTATTTCATTTTCTTCTTATTGGCCCATGTGTTGCTCCTCCTGCTAATCTTCTTGCTATTCTTCTTGCATTTCTTCTCGTATGTGCTTCATGGAGGTCGTCAGATGCCCTAAGAAAATATGTTTCGCATGCCAAGAGGTGGTTGATCCACCTTTTATTTTATTTTATTTTTTATTTTCTTTCTTTCTTTCTTTATTTTCTTTTATTTATTTATTTATTTTTTTAATCACACACAAAATAAACTCACAGTTATTTTTCCTCTGAACTGAGTTCACCCTTGGTTACCCCTTTGGCACTCCTTGTCTTCCATTACATGAACTGATTACTACCCACTTTCTCAAGTCCTTTTTACTTTTTTCTTGTTCCTCTTCTTGGTGGAAAAAGTGAGGCTAGTTGCTAGATAAAGCTGAGATTGATTTGCTACTGATTTTGGCTATATAAAAAACTTTCCTTCTCACACTTTTTAATGTTTTATTAAGCTAAAATAGATTTGAAGAAAGGGTTAGATGATTACATACCTGAGCCTTACTATTGATTTGTTTTTTTAGGTGATATTGAAGCTGTCTTCGGTGGTTCTGAAGTTGCTCTGAAGCTAAATGTGATCATCGGCTTGAGGTCCTTTTGGAGCTTTTGAGAATAGGAGGAGGAAGTCCAAGTTTGACTACCTTTAACCAAGGTGTTGACTGAATTTTCTTTTTGTGCCAACTTCTTGTTTTTTTTCTTGCAAAGGTTGGAGAGCACTTGCATTCATTAGAGAGAGATACATGGAGAAATAGTTTTTTTTTTTTATAAGGCCTACTAGCTGCCTCAATGAAGTTTTCCACTAGTAGGTCTACCTAGGTGCCTCAAAGGAGGTTTTCACCTAGGATCTTTTATTTTTATTTTTATTTTTCTCAACCCAATGACCACCTCATGGAGGTTTTCAATCAATGGGCCAATCTTAGACGCCTCAAAAGAGGTTTTCACCTGAGATTTTACTCTTCTTACCATTTTTCTTTTTTATTTTTATTTTTCCCTTCCTACTCTACTTGAAAAAACAAAACCTTTTTCAAGTATATGAATACTTCCAATGGAGCCATGTACACATCAAGATGACAGATAAAATCAGGTGCACACTTGGAATACATGCTCTGACATGTACCTAAATATAAGAGATGAATTTCTTTGACTGGGATTGTATCAAGTATTGTTGGAGAAGAGTGTGTTGCTGCAACTTAATGACTATTTGGAACCATATGTTAATATAGTTGTGATGCCCCCGGTCCACTTGTTGAGTTGGATCACCTTGGAGGTCCTCTTCTATTATGACATTCAAATATTCCTCTTTTTGTTGATTTTTCTCTTGAACACATGGAGGAAATGCTGGTAAACATGTGGAAGCTTTCTCAACATCTGATTCTGATGCCCACTCTTCATCAAGTGCAGCCCTTGATCTTTTGATCTCCTCATTTGGATCTTCTTCTTCTTGATGTTGTCCTTCGATGACATTAATAAAATCTCTTCTTTGCAATACCTTTCTTGAACTAAGATGAATACCATCTAGATCAAGAGGAGATGTTTGGAAGTGTTGTACCTCAACATTGTAAGTGAGCTGAGATACTTCATTGTATGGGTTTGGAAATGGTGGTACAGGTAGTTGAGTGGGGGTGGATATATGAGATGGATATGGTTGAGGTTGTGGTTTTGGTGGAGGTGGATGGTAGGGATAGCATGGAGTTGGGTATGGAGGATATTGAAGGAAATATTGAGGATATTGTGGATTTTCCCAATAAGGTCCTTGCCAACCATGTTGCCACGATTGGTTTTGGGGTTGAGATGGCCAAGGTTGCCAAGGATGGAGTGTGTCCCAATTAGTTTGATATGGATGTGAATAGTATTGAAATTGTGAAGTGGGCCCTTGCATCATCTCAAGTTGACTAGGCTACCAAGGTATCCTTGGAGCTACATAACATAGCTTCTTTGGTGATTGCCTTGCTCCATTGTCTTCCTGGTAAACTTCTTTAAACCTGGGGAATGATGGACAACATTTAGTAGCATATGATTCTGCATGGATAACAAAAATATCAACATCTTCTTTTTGCTCATTTTTCATTCTTAACATTTCTACTTGTTCACTTAGATTGCTAAGAATTTCTATTTTAAAGTTGTCGAGAAAATTTCCAAGTTCATCTTGCCTTACCAATGTTGAGATAGATTTACTTACTCTTTCCCTTCCTCTTGATATGCGCTTGCATGTTTCACAAATTTCTTCAAATGTCAATTGGTATATGTCTCTTGTACTCATGATATTGAGGAGATCAATCCACTCATCCCTAATTGTTCTAAGTAAGAGTGTTTTTAGTGTGTCAAATCCTAGATGATTCAATTTTTCCCTCTCAAAATTATACATGAACCTCTTTATTAGATCCTCAAGGCTCTCATCTTCTTCTTGGTTCATTCTAAAAATTTCTCTACGATCATGATCTTTATATTTTTCTAGAAATATCTTTTGCATATCATTCCATGATCTTATTGAATTAGTACCTAGAATCATGAACCATTTAAGAGATTTATCCTTCAATGTTGCAGGAAACAATCTCAATTTTTGAGTGTGTGATAAGTAGCCATAAGATCTACAAAGTATCTCAAATTCAAAGAGAAATGTTTTCGGATCCCCTGTCCTCATACCATGGAAGTTGGGAAGGAAAGATGGAGGGATGTTCTTCATATGTACACTGATGTCGATATCTTGAATGGGAAACCCAATAAGATCTTCTTCATTGTCATCATATCCATCCATCTCTTTTACCTTCAAAAGTGTATGGTGATGTGGTTTTTACTACACCACATGGTCAAGTGGGGGGGTTGGTATTGGAGAAGTATTTAAAAAAAAAAATTGAGTATCTCTACTCTTATGAGGCATGCAAATCATATTTTTTTTGTATTTTTCAATATTTTGGAAACAACATGAAAAATGAAAGCATAAAAGAATGCTAAAACATAATCAAAGCATCTACTAGACACCTCCTTGGCAACGGCGCCAAAAAGTGGTGAACCTTGGTATTGCACCAAGAGTGTTGCAACTCCCAGGGGCTGCCCTACTTTACTTTATCAACCCAAGGTTCGTACAAAATTGGAGGTGACAGTGTTTTATACACCGAAAATGCATTCTACTCATGTCATCCTCTTCTGCTCTACGAAAGGGTGCTACTTCTAGGGGTTCTCAGTGAAGTCTATCACACTTCAATGAAACTGGAATAAATTGTAGAAAGGAAACTAAACTACATAGTTGAAAAGAAATGACAGGAAAGGAAATTAATTTAATTTATGCTCTATTTACCATGCTTCTATCCATGCAGCTAAGCTATCCGTGACTTAATTCTAATTGAAAAAGTGTTGATTTGTAGCTTGGAGGAAAAAGGGATAAAGAGGCTAATGGAGAGCTTAACACATGAAACAAGGCTTAGAAGTGGAGGGAGGGGGTTTAAACCTTACTAAAACTTTATTATAGCGCAAAAAATGCTTTGGAGCAAAATGATTTGAAAAGTGCGATGGCGGAGAAGTGGGAGTACAGTTCGAGAGCGGGAGCGAAATGCAATTTGCGGCGAGATAAAGACTACGAAATGCGATTTTCAATTTGCGGTGTGGCAGAGTACGAAGAGATCTCGCAATCGGTATTTGGAGAGGTAAGTCTTAAAGGAAAAGGGGAAAAGGTTGCAAAATGTGAAATGCGATGGGTGACGTGGCGGTGGGACTGGTGGGGGAGCGTGATACCAATATCGCAATCGACATCGAAAACAGTAAGTGTTAACGGGTACCAAATAAAAATTTCATTGTGATTTGCAATGCGGCGGAGTACGGAGGATATCACAATCGGCGTTAGGAGCGGTAAAAATTAACGGGAGAAAAATTAAAATGTGATTGAAATTTTCGATGTGGCGGAGTATGGAGGATATAGAAATCAGCACCAGAAGCGGTAAGTATTAGCGGGAACAAAATAAAAGTTTCAATTTTCGGTGAGCGAAATATGGTAGCGGGAAGTTCGAGGAGCAAGGGCGGAGGTCGAACTCCAATGGTTTTCAAGCTTTTTGCGTTAAAAAGGGTAAGGCAATTGTGATTAATAAAAACAAATGAATAAGGTGGGCTGAATGGTTGAAGTGTTTTTATGAATAAGAAGGTGGGTGTGGCAGCGAGAATAAGCGAGAAAAAGTGGAAATGGAGGGCATAACAGTAGTGCACAGATTGTGAAGATAGAGATGGAGAGGAATTGGAAAATGACGCGGAACGGTTGAATGAACTTCTTTGGAACGTTTGGTGCTTATTACTGCAAACAACCCTGCTGAGCCATGCACAAAAAATAGATGAATGCGCAATAAAACTGTGAAAGAAAGACTTGGACTAGTAATGCAATTCCTTCCTCAGAAACAGTGAATAAAAAGTAATTTTTGGCCCGTGGGAAGGTCTACCCTCCTCGAACTCTATGGAAAAAGATGACAGAGGAAGGCTCGATCCATAAATTTTGGATTTTTCCTCTATTCTATTACTCTCATAAGCAAATGAAAAACTACAACAACAAACTGAAAGAAAAACTAAACATCAATGAAACTATCAGAAGCAGAAGTAATTGAATGACAGAAAGAAAACTAGCTAAATGGAAGAAATGAAATAATGGTAACAGCAGAGAAGCGAAGGAACATGGGTTGGGCCCTAACCCACAAGCCTCGTTCCCAGAAACTAGATCAATGAAACAACATCTGACTACTCATTGCATTACAAAAACACTGTCTTATTACACCCTGAAGGTCTTAAACAGCAAAAGCCTAATACCTTGAAGCAAAATTTCTGAATGGAATCGAATGGAATGGACTGGAATCCCCTGGAATCGACCCTAATTAGCTCTTGATTAGCTTTATTTATCCTCAAGGGAAGTTACCAACACCTCCTAAAAAATAGTAATGAGTTCACTTGACTCCAAGTGAATTATGGCTTGAGTGCACTTGGTCTTGAGTTGCTTGGCTCCCTCTGGAATTCAAATTGTTGGAGGGGATCTCATGAGGATCCTTTGGCTTCCTTTGAGAGTTAAGGAGGGTGGACAACCCCCTTGAATCTCTCCAAGATTTCTCCCTAATTTCCTGATATTGTGTTCATTTATTCTTCACTCTTGATCTTCCAGTGGCAGGGAGCAAGTCCCTAAATTATATCCTTCTCCAAATTTTCATAATATGCCCAATATTCTCACAATATTCTACAAAAATAACCAATATTAGGCACAAATATGCAATTACATTTAAACCTTCCTAAATAAATATTAAAGCATAAGAAAACATTATTAAGTGCAGAAGGAGAGATTTAATATATCTTTTCATGTGCATAAGAAAGGTAGATGGGCCTAAGAAAGGTTAGATGGGCCTTAATTTATGTCTAATTTAGAGGCCCATCATCACCCATCTATTGAAACTGCTACTTATCCTCTGAGCAACCTATTCATCCTTCCTGCCTTATGGTTCTTCCTGCATGCTGGCTTATTTCATTTTCTGCTTATTAGCCCATGGCTGCTCTTTTTGCTAATCTTCTTGTTATTATTCTTGCATTTCTTCTCGTATGTGCTTCATGGAGGTCTTCATATGCCTTGAGCAAATCTATTTTGCATGCCAAGAGGTGGTTGATCCGCATTTTATTTTATTTTATTTTATCTTTTCTTTCTTTCTTTCTCTTTTTTTTTTTTTTAAATCGCATGCAGAATAAACTCACAGTTCTTTTTTCTGTGAACTGAGATCACCCTTGGTTACCCCTTTGGTGCTCCTTGTCTTCCATTACATGAACTACTTACTATCCACTTTCTCATGACTATCACCTAGAAGGATTCTACTACCCAAAATCAAAGGAAACTAAGTCTCTTAAACCCAAAATAATGCAATGTTGTTTGTAATGAACATTTTTTCAAACTAGGTTATTGTTTAGGTCATGGTTAGCCTAATGTTGGATGGAAGAACAGTCTACCCACAAACCCAACAGAAAAATGATATCACTAATATTGTGCGAGACTTAGTGGAGCCTAAACACCACTTGGGATATGTAAGCCCCATAATTGGATGAATAATTGGATCCCACTCAATCCCTAACCATGAGATTTGAACCAAAAGACCTAATAGAAATTAAATCACAAACAAACCACCACTCACACCTCGTGTCTTGCAAAGTACAACATCCTAATTAAAAAACATGACTAATCAAAGGACACAGACCTACCAACCACTACCAACCATTGTGACTAGACAACTATGTGTATCACCCTATGCAATGAGTGCTAAGTGGACTATTCAAAAATCATGAGAAATTAGTCAGTTACGACTACCTCTCATGGAAATGGTCATAGATGAATGACTAAATTAACGCAGTTGAATCCCAAAAATGATATCTAATATAATGCACTGCGGAAAAACCCTCATACTTAACTATGTGTATCAAGCCACATACCATTCTACCAACATATCATCTATCTATATATTATTTGTTATAAATTTATATATTTTGTATGTTATATAAATTTAAATTATTTGTCCTTTTTATATTGGATATTCCTCAGTAAATAAATTATTATACTTTTTAGCCACATTCTTATCCATCCTTTAACCACACCCAAAAAAATCGACAATTTCTTTCAATTGCTAGATTTTATACCTTGTGTAAACCACCTTATACCATAACATATTATATGTTAGAATTTCTTTAATCTTAATCATTAATCACAATTGTTCTCTGACCAATTCAAATTTAGAATTTAATGAATCCCACAATGTAAGTTTGAAGGAAAACCAAAATTAAAAGGAAAGAAAACCAAAAATAAAATAAAAGAGTATGTGTGTAAACAATTACCCGAGTTTGTTTACAATTTTAATAAATTTATAGGTCTTTGACCTTTTCTAAACCAACTTTTGGAATAATCATTATATATTAGAATTTCGTTGATCTTGGTCATTAAGCATAATTGGCCTTTGGCCAATTCAAAATTAAAATTTCAATCGGGTTTTCGTTTTACAGATATTGTGTCGTAGGGTTACCGCAAGTGTGTTCACCGTCATGTCACAACTCAACTCGATGAGAAAAGCTCTAACGTTTATACCTAAGTATTTTTAATGTCATTGGCAAAGTGATCAACAAGTGCTTTTGTTAATTATTTTCCAACTTGTTATCATTGCAAATTGAAAACGTTCCATGCCTATCAACTATAAGATTTTCGAAAGAGGACTTTTTCGATTTATGCAAAATACTTCCACGCTTAAATAATAAAAATAAATTAACTATTAAAGTTGTTTTTTATTTAAGGGGTGAGGATGTTGTTTTATTAAACAGTGGTATATTAATGTAATTGATATACACCAATAAACATATATCAACTTCATTAATAATTAAAATATTTATAATATAAATTTAATATTAATATTAATATTAAATTATAGTGAGTTCGGAACGTTTCTCTTCAAGTTCTTTGAACATTGGAGTACAATTTTAAAACAAACTAAATAATTCTTTTTTAAGTCCGATAGACCAAAGTTTAGTCTCAACCAAAATTTGGTCTCAGTGGACATTGACCACCACCACCATCATCATCATATAATTATAATAATTATATTATAATAATAACTATTATATATTATCATCATCATCTATTGTTATTATTATTATATTATAATTTTAATAATTATTATAATTAATTGTTATTGTTATTATAAATATAATAATTTTTATTATATTATAATATTATAATAATATATAATATATCGAAGTCTAAGATTATAAACCTCATAGTTACACGAGTACCGCTCACAACTATTGGTGAGCACATACCCCACGCTCTTGGGATTTTGGGCACTGGTAGGAAACGCTCCAAAATTGTCGGGAGCTTCAATGATACTTTGGAGCTTTTCGGGAGCCTCACTACAACAGATTTTAAAGGATGTGATATATTTTCAAAGTAAAAGTTAATTTGTAAACATCATAATTATACTCACTCTATAACCACCAAAATAATACAAGTCAAGAGGGAGAACAGTGAGAAGAAGTAAAAGCAATTCCTCAAATGTAACAGAAGAGACAAAACCAACTAGAAGTGGAAAATTGTGTAGTGTGAATACTTCTAATTCATATTAAAACACTATGATAATTTTTGGGTAACAATAGTTAAATACATAGAGAGACCCATTGAATACAAAAATATTTCGAATGAGAGTTGCAATTATCTAGAAGACATACTACACTAAAGACAACTCACTATACAAAACTATTAAAATACAATATTGATATAACACATGATGATCACAAATAATCCAATCCTAACTCTAAAGTGCTTGATTCGGGGAAAAATCACTCAAATTTTGATTGAGGATAGCAAATATTCATTATGTAAAGTGTGTGCTCACTATTTCTCGTGACAATGATGATAAAAAATTGTTCAAAACATGTAGCTAATGGGTAAATATGTCATGATTCTATCATTGTGATCAGAATCCTCTTATACCAAAAATAAATGTGATAAAAAATATAATCAATAAAAACCCAAGAATCTGATATGGATATGAGATTCTCTGAAGAGTCTGATGTGGGTGCAGGATTCCTTAAGGAAAATATGGTAATTCTGATTTATCCTAACAAATAATGGAAATGATTATATTTGTGTGGTTGAAGCTCAAGTATAACATAAAATTTTGGCAAAGGAGCCCTAGAAAAGGTGGGTTTTCAACCTAAGAGTTATGGATAGTTAATTCTCATGATATTTTTTTTTGCATTGGACAAATTATTGTATGGTAATAACTTTTATTTCATGCATGGAAGATTAGGGCCTTTTTTGGTCATATGACCATTGGAAGTGAATGATGTGATGTCTTTTCAAAGTAAAATTTAAGTTGTAAGCATATATTTTATTTTTATTTATGATATATATTAAATTTTAATATATTATATTATTGTCACTCCCAACTTGACATTTCGTGTAATTTGGGCAAAGCTACTAGTCGTGTCTGATACTTGTTCCCCCGTACCTGAAGTACCCACGCACTGAAAATTCGTGCAACATAGATAAACCCTAATATTTTATTATGTATATTAGAGTTTATAATCTTAATATAAACCCTTAGGATTCATTGTTATTATATTATATAATAATAATAATAATTATTATTATTATATTATAACATTTATATCAATTAATATATAATTATAATATAAGTATCAAGTTTTAGTATTTGGTATTAGTATTGGTTTTAATATTGAGTTTTTGTATTGGGTTTTAGTATAAGATTTTAATATTGTGGTTTTAATATAAGTAAGGATAAGTTAAGTATTCAACTAAGTGACTAACTTTAAATTAACATTGAATACTAATATTAAACACTAATAATTAAATATGATATTATAAATCTAATATTAAATCCAATATTATAAACTCAATATTAAACCCTAATATAAACTCAATATTAAAAACCATAATATTAAAGTCAATGTTAAACCCTAATATTAAACCCAATATTAGAAACCCTAATATTATAAACCCTGATATTAAAGTCCAATTTTGTAATGCCACAATGTGATGTTGAATAAATTGCATTCTAATGTAACATTGCAGCAATGATTGTGAGATTGATTGTCACATTGAGATAATGTTTGTCACAATGTGACGTTGGATAGATTTTTGTACCATTCCAACGTCACAATATTAAACCCTAATATTATAAGCCCTAACATTATAAAACCCAATATTATAAACCCTAAAATTAATATATTAAAACCTAAGTTTAATATATTAAGCCTTAGGATTATAAACCTTAAGATTAATATTAAACCCTAGGATTAATATTAAATACCCTGATATTAATATTACAAATCTTAATATTGAACCCTAACATTATAAACTCAATATTAAACCCTAATATTATAAACATTGATATTACACCCCAAATTTGTAATGTCACAATGTGATGGTGAATAAATTGCAATGTAATGTAACATTGTGATAATGATTGTCATATTGATTATGAGATTGAGGCAATGTTTGTCACAATGAAATGTTGGATAGATTTATGTATCATTAAAACGACACAATATTAAACCAAATATTAAAACTCACATTATAAAACCCTAATATTATAAAGCCTAGTATTATAAAGCCTAAGATTATAAATCCTAAGTTTAATATGTTAAACCCTAGGATTATAAACTTTAAGTTTAATATTAAACCCTAATATTAATATTATAAACCTTGTGTTTAATATTATAAAGCCTATGATTAATATTATAAAGTCCAGGATTAATATTAAACCCTAGGATTATAAATCTAATGATTAATATTATTTTTTCCAAGGAAAATCTAGTCAGATGAACCTGAAGGGATCACATCCCACCGACCATACTAACAGAGCCTAACCCCAAGGTCATTAAGGAGAATTGACCCTGTGACCTCCCATTGGCGAGGTGCTTTAGTAATAGGAACTCGACCGATTGAGCTAACCCTCATGGCTAAAATTTGTTGACTTGACCCACGGGGGATTTGAATAATGAATCTCATGGTTTACATCATACTTCATAACATGACGATCACCAATTAAGTTGCCCCAATGGGCTTCAAAGATTAATATTATAAACCCTAAGATTAATATTATAAACCACAAGATTAATATATTAAACCGTAATTTTAGTATATTGTGAATATATTAAACCCTAGGATTATATGTGTTAAGATTAATAGTATAAAGCCTAATAGTAAAGCATAATATTATAAACCCTGATATAATAAACCCTAGTTTTGTGATGTCGTAATGCGATGTTGAATAAACTACAATGTAATGTGATATTATGACAATGATTTTCAGATTGATTATCACATTGAGACAATGTTTGTCACAATCTGACATTGGATGAATATCTCTACCATTCCAATGTCACAATATTAAATCTTAATATTAAACCAAGTACTATAAACCCTAAAATTATAAACTCTAAGATTAATATTATAAACCCTAAGATTAATATCTTAAATCCTAGGATTATAAACCCTCATATTAATATTATAAACCCTAAGATTAATATTATAAGCCCTAATATTATAAACCTAATATGAAACCCCAATTTTATAATGTTGCAATGCAACATTGAATAAATTGTAATCTAATGTAACATTGCAACAATGATTGTCAAATTGATTGTCGCATTGAGACAATGTCACGATGGGACATAGAAAATATTTATGTACCATTCCAACATCACAATATTAAATCAAATATTATAAACCCTAACATTATAAAACTCAATATTATAAACCCTAAGATTATTATTATAAATTGTGATGTTATAAACTCTAAAATTAATATATTAAAACATAATATTATAAAACCTAAGTTTAATATAATAAAACTTAATATTAATATTATAAACTTTAATATTAATATATTGATATTATAAAACTCTAACATTATAAGACTCAATATATAAAGCATAAAATTAATATTATAAACCTTAATATTTTAAACCCCAAGTTTAATATATTAAACCCTAGGATTATAAACCTTAAGATTAATATTATAAACCCTAAGATTAATAATAAACCCTAGGATTAATATTATAAACCCTAGGATTGATATTATGAACCCTAGGATTGATATGTTAAACCCTAATATTATAAACCTTAAGATTAATATATTAAACCCTAAAATTGTAAACCCTAAGATTAATATATTAAACTCTAGGATTATAAACCCTAAGTATAATATATTAAACACTAAGATTATAAACCTTAAGCTTAATATATTAAACCATAGGATTATAAACCCTATGATTAATATTATAAACCCCAAGTTTAATTATTAAATCCTAAACGCTCACAAATTTAATAATGTTTGATCGAAGATGGTGAGGAGGGGGGCATTGAGGGAGCGGAGGGTTGGGGGATTGAACCCTAGCCACCCCGACCCTCTAGTTTGTGCTTCCCTTCTTCCACGAGGGCGAGGTTTCTTCTCCTACTATAATGCCAGAGTCATTTTCATGTGGGTGCTCCTATTGCATGCACAGGTTGTTGGCATACTTTACTTGCTCGTGGTTTGCTTGGGCCTTTTTCATCGGGTTTCTTTCCTACCAGTATTTTGCTCTTTTGCTACTCGGTTTATTGTCTAGTTGCATTATCGTAGCTTATCTCATCCGTTGTTGGTGCCTCCTTCACTCGACATTCATGTTTCTTTGTAGGGTTTTTATCATGGCCATTCTACAAGGTTTGGTTTCCTTGTTTCTTTTATCCATGTTGCCTGGTTTTTTCGGGCTTATTTTTATGGGCTTTGTAGGTGGGATGTGCCCAGTCTCTTAGCTTTAGTCTGTGGGGCAATGTGCCTTGTCTTGTATATGTAGGGAAATTTTTGTCCTTTGTTATTGAGGTTAATGACCATGTCTCTATTTTTACAGAGTTCTTTGTCTGTGGCTCCTTTTGGGGTTTTTCATGTGCATGCATGCCATGATTTCTTGTATTGCTTAGTTATCTAGCCTAGAGAGTGTTTCCCCTAGGGTTTTATTTTTTGTTTGAATGTTATGAATTTTTCATGGCTCTTTAGTTGGAGAATGCTCTCTCGAATGTGTCTATGCATAGGCAAAATGTGATTGTCTTCTTCTCTAATGAATTAATTTTACGTCATTTTTCTATGAAAAATATTAAATCCTAAAATTAATATTGTCTTGAACTATGATATAAGTTAATGTGTAACCATGGGATCTATTAAACTATAGAATATAAAAATGCATAAACCCTGAATCTAATGTTATAAACACGATTAATTGGATAACCCTCATGTTTAAACAAAATACTGAACATATATATATATATATATATATATATATATATATATATATATATATATATATATATATATATATATACACATATATATATATATATATATATCATAACATTTTAGTTATATATAATATGTTATAGTAATTTTATTAATATTAATATTATATTTTTTTTTCTAAGTTAAGTTAATCTATTAACAGAGGAAATAGTTTACATCAGGGCCGTAGCCTATTATTTGCCCAATCCTGTGGCAATATTGACAAAAGAATCAGAGAAATAGACTGCCCTCATAGAGGGAAACTAGCCTTGAATAATTTTTGAACTATTTCATTGCCCTCGCAGGGGTGCCATCGAATGATGCTTCTGAAGGTTACTTCATTTACAACAATAAAAAATAGAACTATAAACCGACACAACAACATAATAAAAAACAAGCCTGATAGTATGGGCCGATAGTAAGCACGAAAACCAAACAAAGGAAGAGCAGCTACCCATCAGGCGGTTCTTCCACGACTTTGCACCAAAGTGCATCCATTTCTCCATCTTTCTTGAATAGGTCCGTGATGGAAGTGACAACCTGCCTGGAAGGTGCTGGGTTTCCTTGAGCCATATCCACGTCATGAGTCTCGCTCTCTTACCTTGGATCACCTTGCGCCATATCCACGTCATGAGTCCCGCTCGCTTGCCCTGGATCACCTTGCGCCTCCTTGCCCTACGTGTGCATTGACCCTGCTTGAAGGTCCAAGGTCTGGGCAGCTACTTTACACAGACCTGTCGGGCCAGAGCTCTGTCCATCCACCTGGGGCTCTTCACGGAAAACCATAGTAATAGAGGCAGTGACCCAAGGGCAGTTTAGAGAGAAATTGAAAGAAAAATGCGTCATATGAGGCATGGGAAAAGGCAGAGTGGTGAGAATAGGAGGCTTCGGGGAGCCCAAGCAGTGGCCAGAGCCATGAAAATGTCCCCTCCTGCTTATGGTGTTGGGATAGCAGCCCGAATGAGAAGTCAATTTGAAGGTGGAGGAAGTGCGCTGGGGTTGGCTTCTGGTGCTACCCCTGTGACACCTCATCCTTTGACGAAGGCGAGGCATTGGCACAGACTCTGCAGAGGGAACGAGAAGAGGCAGAAGAGCAGGAGTGGCAGAGGCCTGACGAATTCAAAAATTCAAAGAGACTGAAGCAAACAGACAAAGAACAGAATGTGAGAAGTGGAGATTATCACCAAGGTCCAGGCAACAGCTCAGCAGGCTTCTTTTTCCAGTCATAGTGCGAGCACTGGGGAGCCCAGCGTCCCGGGAGCACCAGCAATTCATCAGCTGAGGAGCATCTAAGAAACCAGAGCAATTCACCATGTTATCAATCCAAATGTGACTGCATCAAAGAACGCCCAACATTAAACCCACATTGATGAGAGCCGAAGGCCAATGCATTGAGCTGCATGCAAAATCTCACAGAGGAATGGAGGTGGGATTACGAACAGCGCCGGGAGTTAATGCCATCGATCCGTTGGTAGCCGGTTTTAAATGCCACCCATCAACCGTGACTTGGGTGGGCAGGTGTCTCCACGCTGTGCCGCACCCAAGTCCCATCGCTTTAAACACTGCTCTCTTCACCCGCATCCGGGAGCTCTGCATCCCTCTGGACTAGTGTATTGCATTCCTGTTTTTTATCATGATTCTGTATTATGTCAAGAGAACTTGTGAGAATATTTTGCACACTATCCACTCCTAGATTGGCTAGTAGATCAGCGAGCTTATTTCCTTCCCATCTGATATGCTTGAATAGGAGTGCATGGTTAGTGTGGAGCCACTATTCCATGGCATCCAATCAAGCCTCAAGTCTCCAACTATTGGTGATTTTGTGTGCATGTGCCCCATTTAGGAGATGATTGGCCATATTGATGAGAATTTGGGAGTCCCCTTCAATCTCCAGAGGGTGAAACCCATGAAGTTGGGATAGGAGCAGACCCTGCCAAAGACCCTCCAGCTCAACTGAATTTTTCATGTCCCATCCTATGCTTCCTAAGTAGATTATGAGAGGATTACCATCATGGTCTCTGAAAATGCCGCCAAATCCTGCTTTGCCTGGATTACCCTTGGAAGCTCCGTCAAAGTTGAGTTTGAAAGTATTCTGCGGAGGAGGGATCCATAAGTGCTTTCTAGTATTGGTGGTTCCAGAAGATCTTTGACTTTTCTCACCTTGGGGGAGTTGAATGTTCCAGTTTTCCCATATGGCCTTTTCATTTGCAAGAGTTGGAAATTCTTTCGTATGCCATGATTGTAGTGCCAAGGTTTCCATGAGATTGAGACAGAAATTTCTCCAGATGATGTCGAGAGGAGTGCTTTGATCTTTGAATATGCGCTTGTTTCGTTCTTTCCAAATTGTCCATAGGAGAAGGCCCGGGATAATTCTCCATAATTGGTTTAGTAATTCACTTTTATATGGATTTTGATGCTAGTTGCGAATGGAGTTGATTATGTCTTCAGAGACTCTGCATCTTTTTTGGCATCGAAACTAGCTTTCTCCCATAATTGATTAGCCAGAGAGCAGGAATTAAGGAGATGTTGTAGAGTTTCCTCTTGAGTATTGCAATTGGGACATTTAGAAGGGCCATGAAAATTTCTTTTCCGGAGATTGTCCCAAGTGAGGATTCGTTGGTGACCAAAAAGCCAAAGGAACAAGAAAACTTTAGGCCATGTACTAGTTGTCCAGATTTTGCTCCATAAAGGATCCAGGGGCATTGGATCATTGCACATTATTTTATATGCCTCTTTGGTTGAGAAGGAACCCTTTGGGGAGTATCCCCATCTTAGTATGTCCCTGCTATCAGATAATCTGATTCTTTGATTTTGAAGCTCAGAGTTTATGGCTTCCATTGTCTGCTCATCTGCATTCCTAATCAGCCTTTCAGCTTGCTTCCACTGTCTGTACCCCTGTTCTATACTAAGTGTCCATTTTTGCTGGACTGTTTCCATTTGTTGCACATCCCAGTCCTGACTAGGAGGCGGCCTGTATATACTGATGAGTTTTGGAAGTTGATGCCAGGAATCAGTCCAGAACCGAGTGGTGTTTCCATTCCTTATTTCGCAAAAGATGTGTTGCTAGATCAACAGATAGTGTTGTTTGACAGCGTTCCAGATTAGTGAGCCCTTATCCATAGGAGTGAATCTAATGAGTTCTTTCGGAGGTCTGTGAATGGCATACTTTTCTGTCCAGATGATAGCCCATGGTTTGTTGGGAGCAGTGAGCCATTGCCACCATATTTTAGCACCCATTATAGCATTGCTATGATTAGGATCTCGTAACCCTATTCCCCCCCTTGTTCTTTTGGCTTACAGACTGTCGACCATTTTACCAAAGCCCATTTTCGGTTTGTACCTGTAGAACCCCAGAGAAATTTTCATTGTAGAGCCTTAATTTTCTTGAGGACCCATTTTGGCACTGCCAGAATTGAAAAGAGATAAAAAGGCATTTCCTGTAGCACAGCTTTGATTAGGACCAATCTGCTCGCTATATTCAAAGTTCTATGAGTCCATAATGAAAGATGAGCTTCTAGTTTCTCAAGGAGCACTTTCCAAGAAGCATGTTTGATAGCTAAGTCGATTAAGGGAGCACCCAAGTATTTGGAAGGTAGGGAGGCTATGGAAAAGCCAAGAATGCGGGCAATAGCATGTTGAGTCATTGGAGGGGTATGAAAGAAGAAGATCTGGGAGTTAACAGTTTTTATACTCGCCCCTGAGGCTTCAGAGAAATCATCTAGAAGGGATTTGAATTTGAAGGCTTTTTGAACTGACGGGTGCCCAAACAACATGTTATCATCAACAAAATGTTGGTGGGTAAGGGCTGGAGAATTGTGGATAGAGAGGCCTCGGAGCTGCTGGGAACGAAGGGCATGTTTGAGATGACGACCAAAACCTTCTGCCATTAAAACAAAGAGGAAGGGTGATAGGGGATCCCCTTGTCTAATGCCACGAGAGGGGTTGAAAGGTCGAGAGGGAACACCATTAATAAGGATAGAAAAGAAAGTGGAGGAAATCAAACTCGTGACCCATCAGACCCAGGTTGGGGAAAAACCAAAAGTTGTTAACATTTTATGAATATAGGTCCAGCTTAACTTATCAAAAGCTTTAGAAAGATCAATCTTGAGAATCATACCTACCTATTTGGTGTGCTTGAGGGAGTGTATGATCTCGTGAGTGAGGATAATGCCATCTAGAATTTTCCTTCCTTCCTCATATCCTGATTGTTTTGGCGAGATGAGCAAGGGTAGAAGCGGCTTCAACCTATTGGCTATTACTTTGGAAATGACCTTATATATGAAATTGCATAAGGCGATTGGGTGGAATTTGTCTGGCATACTAGTGTTCTCTTATTTTGGAATTAGGGTAATGAAGGTTGAGTTCAAAGAGGGAAGAAGCTAATGTAGAGTGCGTGATTCCTCCACCACCATCCATACCTCCTCTTTGATAAGATCCTAGAATTTGTGAAAGAAGGTGGTAGTAAAACCATCCAGACCTGGAGCTTTGCCTTCCTTGAGCTGCTTCATGGCCAAGTCGACCTCCTAAGTCGAGACTGGTTGTAGAAGAATTTGGTTGTGTTTCTCTGTGATTATTTTCAGAACGTTTTGAGTGATTTTTTCTATAGCTGGTTGTCTGTCGATTTGGGGCTCTTGGTGTACCACCTGGAAGTGATTGATAAAATCTTCCTCGATCTCTGCATGGTTTTCCACTCTTTCCCCTGCTTGATTTTGAATGAAAGATATGGTATTGTGCATCCTCCTTTGAATAGTAGTTATGTGAAATAATTTGGTGTTTCTTTCGCCCTCTTTCAGCCATCTGATTCTAGATTTCTGCTTCCATAGAATTTCTTCCTTCTTTCTTCTTTCCTCCAATTGATTTTGAATCTTCTTTTCTTGTTCCATTGTCCCTTCCACATGGCCTTCTGTGATGATATATTGCTGGAGAGCCCTCATTTATTTGTTTAGATACTGTTGTGCCTGGAAGATGTTGCCAAAGGTGTTTTGATTCCAGCGCTTGATTTGGGATTTAAGGAATTTGAGTTTCTGTTGAAACTAGAACATTTTGGAGCCTTCTGGCGGAGGGAAGTTTTGCCAGGTGGAGCTGATGAGGTCGTTGAAGGTGGGGTGGTTAAGCCAAAAAGCTTCAAAGCGAAAAGGACGTCGGGTGGAGTTTCCTGGTCTTTTCCACTGAAGAGAGATAGGACAATGATCTGAGCCAGAAAAAGGGAGAATAGAAGCCGAGATATATCCTCCAAGATATACTACATTTTCTGAGATGAGAAATCTGTCTAATTTGGAGGCGATTTGTTGCCGCCCTACCCTGCGGTTGCTCCATGTGTGAATTACATTATAGAATTGTAGATCTATTAGCATATTGTTTTGGATGAAATCTTTAAAGTGGCCACTCTCATGCTCCAGTTTGGCTCTACCCCCCTGCTTTTCCTCCAGCTTGGTGATCATGTTGAATTCACCTCCGATGATCCATAGAGGATGGATTCTGTTGAATTTGAGTGCTCCTATTGTATCTAGAAGTGCAGTCTTACTGCCTACTTCCTGAGGAAAATAGACATTAGTAAGATGACCATGAATTTTGGTGCCTATTATGTGAAAAGTAGCTTGAATAATATGGTGGGAGGCATGGAAATCTAAGAGTTAAATGGCCTATGTGTTCCAAGCAATAGCCAACCCTCCAGAGGCTCCCGAAGCATCCACATCCACCGAGTGACATCATGGGTAGGCTCTTGAGAGGATGTTTCCAAGAGTGGTGCTATTACATTTTGTTTCCTGCATGAAGAAGATCTGGGGTTGCTCCTGCTTTATCATGTTTTTTATCATTCTGAGTTTCTCGGGGCTGTTGAGCCATCTTAGATTCCATGTAGTGAGCTTCATGATTCACTATTTGTGAGAGGCTTGTAGTACTTTGTCAACTTGGCATATCTTCTTGATTCAACCAAGATTTTGCCTATTGTGATAGTTCTTTGCAGATCTGAATTACTTCGTGTTTCTTGGAGTCTTTAGGAAAGTGGTTACCATCTCAGTGACTGCCTGGCTGTATTCCCAGTTGACGCTACTGAAAGGCCCTGGAGATGATGACTTCCAGAGTATCAAGTTGATGCTCATGAATTTTGTCAAATTCCTTCCTCTGGCAGGCTTGTTCGAGCCCAAAAATGTCAAATCTGCCCAAGTCGATGCTTTTTGGTTCTTCGTCCATATTTTTCACTTGACTGCTTTCTGCTGAGGCATTGATAGAGAGAAAGGTCTGACTGGGGATGCAATCAACTTCCATTCCATTTGGTTTCTAATCTAGATATTTCAAAGATGCATCTGGATTCCAAAGTTTATCACCCATGGATGAAGTATTGGGGGTAGAGCCCGGCCGGGGGGGAGGAGAGGTCAATTTGACCGCCTGGGGGGCTTGCTGGCTGGCTTGTGGGGAGCCTTCGGTAGCTATAGCAATAAATTCAAAGCTATTACTCGTGGAGGGAGTGGAAGAGGCATCTTGATGGGGCTTTTTCTCGGAAGCAGGTTTTTTGTGTGACCTTCTCCTACTTGTGACCTTGGTAAAACCTTCTTGTGCAGACTTATCCGAGAGATCAAAGGTTTAGGGCTTTGCATTTAGAGGGTAGTCCCGAAAGAGATGCCCATGAACATGACATTTGCGACAACGGAAGGGTACATATTCAAAATCTAAGGGCTAGATCCATTCAAAGTCATCATGATAAAGACTTACTGAGTCTGGGAGGACTCTGTCCAGGCGCATGTAGACACAGATGCGTGCATATGAGGTGTATCTGCGCAGCTTCGTTTCTTCAGCGATTTTTATGAACTCCCCCAGCCCCTTGCCAATGTCTCTCAACGATTCTTCATCCCAGTATTCCAAAGGGAGC
This sequence comes from Pinus albicaulis, assembly GCA_034641835.2. NCBI lineage: Eukaryota > Viridiplantae > Streptophyta > Pinopsida > Pinales > Pinaceae > Pinus > Pinus albicaulis. Next base: position 414,957,014 of record CM076581.1, on the reverse strand, counting down.
GAGTACATCCGGATCCACACTGGTGCCCAACTGAAATCCTCCTTGTCTGGGTTAAATCTCTCCACCCAATCCCATAAGTACAAGCTAGCAGAGTTGAAGAAGTAGGGACCTTCATCCAAAACCCTGTTGTGGTCTTCAATGCAGATGAAGATCGTAGTGAAAAACCCTTTTGGTTCTAGCTGCAGGGTAATGTGTTCCTTGGGCTTCGATTTGGTAGAAATCCATCATTGAAGAGATTTTTCAGATGACCAGAATCCAATGAATTTACCAATGAGGGCATGGTCCTTCATGTACTGTATTTGTCCATTGATTATGTGGCTGGGAAGTTCGATTTTGGGCCTTTCAGCAGCGATGGGTTTGCAGGTTGTTGATGTCACTTTGGGCGTTTCTTTTTGCCCAACTTCTTCTTCTTGTACTTCACTGTGCTTGTCTGGATTTTCTATTGAGACGTTTGGCGTATCTTGCATCAAGGTGTCCTTAGCGTCAGGATTTGTTTGTTCTGAGGCAGAGTCCTTAGTCAGTTCCTTAGCTTTGTGTTCTTCCTTGTCAGAGGGGGAAGGCTGTGAAGCCCCCCACGAAGGGTCTGCCATTGCAGGGTGACCTATGCCAGAAAACGGTGATCGATTAGGTGAGTGCCAATGGTTTGTAGTTAGCAAGAAGGGTCAGTCTGTGCCGTTGCAGGGGCGAGCAGAAACCCTAGGAGAGCAAAGCACGAAGAGCTCATCTGATCGATATCTAGAAAAAGGTAGTGGGCTTGGCCTGGTTTAGACTAACTACTCGCACGATGAGCTACGACCTTGCTCGAGATCGAACACAAGACCGGTCCGTCATGAAGAGGCCGACTTTACCACTACGCTGCCTCCACGACCTTGTTTTGGTTTTATTTTAATGATGTTTAGTTGTAAAATTATCTAAGGGATGATTTGCTTATCTAAACTACAGCCACTTTGATATTTTGGATTTTTTGAGATTAGTAATTTATTTGAAAATTGGAGTAAATTACTGAAATCCCGATGCTTCGTGATTTGGCTGTATAAGTAAAAAAAAAAAAATGTTAGTAATAACTAACTAAGGGTTAATATTTAAACTAAATGCATTATTGAACTAATTTGATTACAAAAATGGAATATTGTACATTTTACGCATTTTTAACCCAGGTGACATAAATGATTAGACTTCAAAGGAGTGCCATTTACAAACCAGTTGACCAAATGAGGTGAAAAGTCGATTGTAACAAAGCAATTTTTAAATGAAAGTCTAAAAATTAAAAATTAACCAAAGCGTAGGATAATCAACTTAATAAAAATCCTAAAATGCGTTAAGCCAAAATTTTTATAGAAAGGGTCCCCATTATTTGAAATGAACAAGTCAAAAATAAGGGGGGGGTTGTGTTTTACCACAATAATGGTGACATACAAGAGAAGAACCAGTTATCTCTATTTGATATAAATGATATTTTCCTAAAATTAAAGTAAAAATAATTAAATAAGAGAAAATTATTTTTGGAATGCTTGACTAGGTTCATTAGTCTGAATAAAAGCAATAATCATCTTACTATAATTTTCTTAAAATTCCTCATAAATTAAAATATTTCATAACCCTATATCAGTCCTTAATTAGTTTTAGAGATAAAGAAGGGGTCACTTTACATCTTAGCTTTTAAAATGTACTCATTTGTCACTGGTAGAGCCACTGCTGCCAGCAAACATCTATAGTCTCGACAAGGTTACCTTTTAATCATGAATGATTCAGAATCCCATATATTTAAGAATTATTGACCTAGAGATAAATCCATATATATATATATATATATATATATATATATATAGTTCTTAGAAGCCATTGTCCTGGTTTGGTAGCCAGATAGTTGAAAATGCCATTCACTGGTTATAATTGGACTGAAAAATTTGTCTCATGATGAGACCCCTTATCTTATAATTGTTTGCAATCATAAGCCATTACCCTTGTTTGTTTAGAAGTGTTGGTAATGTCAGCCTAATTTTCCCCTATGATCATGGTAAGCAGACTCCTGATGAGACCTCTTATCTTTTAAGTTTAAATATATTTTTGGATTACACTTTAGAAAAATAAAACTCTTTTGAACAGGGAGAATCATTGAATCTTTAAGAGTTCAGAATGACAATTTCAGAGTTAAAAGTGCTTTGCTGTAAAGTATCTTTACTTGGTTAAAAATAATTTTTCTTGACTGATAATAGAATTTTGAAAGATCTTAATAAAATATTAAAATCTCAAAATAATTACAATTTTGATAAAAAAGAAATTTCTCAAATTTTATGATACGTCATCAAATTCTCTTGTTTTGTAATCTCTTCCCTAAATATGTCTACCTTTATAATAAGAAAAACAAAATTTATTAAGAGATTTTAAGAAAAAGATAATAGTAAACTATTAACAATTGTTTCCCTATGTATGCCGACCATAATTAGGTAATAAGAAGGTCTTCCATATAAATCATGGTACATTCACCAAAATTAAAATTAAAAACAAAAGGAAAAGAATTCTTAAGCTAAAGTGGGAAAAGAAATCAGCAATCAAAAATTAAAATGAAGAAATTTTAAAAGTGGAAAGGAAAATCCTAACTTTAAAACAAAAACTCTAACAAGAACGTTTATACCAATGTCTTAACAAAATGAAGTAAAAGAAAATAATCATGTAATTTTTCCTTCTTATGTTGAGATTCAGATGAATTATGCCTTGCAGGGTTGTAAATGTTTTAGGCTTTAGATAGCATTGATGATAAAATTTAGCCACAATGAAAACTTTATGTCTGATGTCAATCTTCTTGTTTCAAAGCATCATCCTAATTATTTTATAATAAAAGGAATGCTTCAAAGAAACAAACTAAAGATTCAGAAACTTCGTAGTGTAGTTGTTCCAACGAATATTATCGCTGCTTCTTGAAATGAAACCAGGAGAAGAGTATAGGAATTTCAAAATATGATCTGGTAGATGATTGAAATATTTTATGCAGAGCTGCAAAAAGATTTAAATATCAACATAATTTAAAAAACAAAACTGAAACTAAAGTAATGTTAGTGGGTACATGAATCTTACCATTGGATAAATGCATTTGATCTTACCTAAAAGGTATAAGTTTCTCCAATACTGGTTGACTTCTTCTTTTAGTTAACATTAAAAACATGAAGAAGTCAAACTAACCAAAATCCTATAACCCAAAATCATTATTTATTTTATTTAAACTAAAGAAAGCAGTAAAATGTAAAAAAAGAATGCTTTGTGTTCAAGGGAATTAAAACAAATGCATCAAAAATGAGAATGAGAATATGCAGTGATGAATGTTCTCAAAATATTATAAGTCTCATATAAACTCCATGATTTTTATAAATTTTCCAGAGTTAAGACCAAATCCAAGATAATGAAATTTAAATGTGAAGATAGAAAGGTCCTGAATTTTATATCAATTATGAAATTTTATATTTAAAACTGAAATATATGAGAAAATGAAATGATTTAAATATGCTACAAATTTGTCATCAATTGCTTTATTACTATAATAGTTACCCAAAATTGCTTTAAAAAATATTTCATACAACATAATGCCTTATCGAATGATTCGCATTACATGTTTCTTCACCATTCTTAAAGTTAAATCTTTCAAAATTTCACCTTTGTTGATATGTTATATATCGATTAAATGTTAATGACTTAGAGGCATGCATTGGATTCTATCGCATTGGAAGTTACAATGGAAAATTTGCGATACGAGAACATGCAATGAGAATATATGCGATGAGATGGAGCGATTGCGATATTGAATAATTGTTATGTCAAGAATCGGGGAATGGTCACATTGTGCTTTGTACTTTGCACATCGCATATCGGATATCACACATCGCACATCACACATCGCTTATGATATGAGCATAAAAAATGCAATGAGCGATAGCGATATCGACATATTGGAATATTGGAAAATAGTCATGTTGGAAATGCCAATATGATTCTTACGATAGCAGTGATGCAATGGATGATGTGGCTCTCGGCGATCAGAAAAATTAAGTACGGGATGTAACAATTTTGATATGCCTGATATGCAATGAAGGATGGACTCGACAAATTTGTTATGAGAATTTAATATCATATCGAATTCAAGACATCAGTACTTTTAGAATTATAGCCCTACCATTATTACGATTAAATGGATGTGATATTTCTTATGAACTTGATTTAAATTTCATATTGAGTCCAGAATTATGTGATCATGACAATATTGGTAAAGTTATTTTATCAGGGATTGAGTGAAAAGGAACATCGGAGATGTATGAATTTTGTAGTATCAACGATATGAAATAATCCAATATGAATCTTCCAATACTGATTTAAATGTCTATTGGGTTTTCTAATGAATGAAAGCAAAGTTAAAGAATGCTCAAATTCTAATGAATCATAAATAAAATTTCCCTAAACTTCTTGCAAATTTGAAATGGGTTTGCTGCCTACTTCAAGTTCCGAAAATAAATGGAACCCTGCAAATGAGCAGGACAAGAATCAGAAATAAATTAACGAAAATGGAGAATAAATGAAAATGAACTTGTAAATGCGTACCTGGAAGGAAATTGTCTGTAAATTTTACCTCATGAATCTTCAAATTCTTCCTTGGATTTATCAAAATTCTGACTTTGTTCAAAATCATCTCATTATTTATTCTAATTTAGAGTGGGAAATCAAGCTAAAGGAAATCAATTATTCATGTTTAGGAAATCTGAAATTCATAAAATTCACCAGAAATGAAAATGAAAATATGTTTTCCTTTGATTTGCAACAGTAATTTATTACCTCTGCTTCATTCCAAATTAACTTGAGAAAAATCTGTATTGTTATAGTGACTATTGAATAATACTTTTAGTAAATAAATGTGATGCGTATTGCAACAACATATAATAAACTAAAAATCAGAATGGAATAAAGCCACTCATTATGAAAGAATATCAACATAGATTTGAATGTGTGCACACAGCAAAATGGACATCCTGAAGGTGTTTTTAACAAATTTCAAGGAAGATAATATGAACTTCATGTCATTATAGTGAAAGGTGAGACTGAATAATAATAATTGAATTGGAATTAAGCTTATAGACAGTCATATATTTCATGGGACAGTGAGATCATGAAGCTTTGTATCTTCAAAAATTTTGACAAATAAATTTCAAAAGAAAATCTTGTAAGGACATCTTGAAATGGAGAAAATTAGCTTTGAGGTGATCGATGCCAAGTGCAAACTCAATTAAATTTAGTCAAGACATTATTTGGAATAGGCAGAGATGTAGTTATGGGTATAGGTATTGCTGCAAAATATTTTATTTAAAAAATGGGAAGCAAGAATTAGAAGTTTGATGATGAGAAGAAGATATTTCATTGAACATGTATATGATATGAGAAGGGCCGATTGTTTACTTTATTTATATCTGCAGAACTATTGAAAATAAATTAATTACATAAACAAACTACCTACATTAATTCTACTCTTATTCTAACCATATGCAGGAAAATGACTAAGTATAGTCATATTTCCAATGTAACCACTCTCTTATTTTAATTCCTTCATATATACACAGTTCAAATGTTAGTAATAAAAATACAAATCTAATTAAATTAAGAAAAATAAATCTATAAGTAGAATTTACAGTTATTCTTTGTGACTTATTTACAATCACCTTCTTTTGAAATGTCCTTTCCAATTGAATTCCAATTGGATCATAAAAATCTGGATGGGTTTCTATTAATGATTGGGAAAGGTTCAAAAGAGAAAATAACAGGCCAGATTGTGGGTATGTGCTTCTAGATTCAAAGGCCTGGAGAAAATTGTTAGTGTTATTTACAAATTTTAAACTATTAACAATTTTCCTTGAAAGGAAACTTTCCAAATATTTTTCAAATGAGTTAATGAAGAATGAATGGAAATATGTTAGATATAATGGAAGATTATTAATTGAATTGAATTGTTGGCTAGATTGTAAAAATGCACTAACTTGTTGACACTGCCTTTGAGAAGATAGAAGCCATTGATAAGAGATGAACATTGATTGAAATTGGAATATTAATCGTTTTTTATATTCATGACTATAATATGAAACTTCAATTTCCCAATAGGGAAATGCATTAATTGAGTGTTTACTATTAAAGTGCTCAATATGCCAGCATAAAGTGTTAAAAAATATACCAGAAAATAAATCAAAATTTGAACAAAATAAGTGTGAAAGAAAAAATAAAGCGAAATCACTATTGGTACAACTAATGTTACAACACAATTGAGATTGTTTTGAAATAATTTATTTTTCACAAAGATTGGCCAGAATAATAGAATTTGAATAATTGTCAATTCCAACTTGTGAATTAGAAAGAGAATTATGATTATGAGTAGGAATGGGAGTTTTATCATAATATGAATCATAAATTGGAATGTTTTCTCGAATGGTGAAATCATGAAGATAATTGCTACTCCAGAATGAGGATTGGTTGGAATAATTTCTAAATTGAAATGTTCCTCATTCACAGATGTTATTTAAATTTTATCATGAGGATTCTCTTGAGAAGAACAAAAAATCAACATTCTTGATGTCAGAGTAATTATCATAAATGACTTCACAATATTCTCTAGAATTCCCTTTGATTTCGTCCAATATATCAAAACAAGGAGGAATAAAAAATTCATGTTCATTTTTTTTTTTTTTTTTTCTGAATAATTCTAATTCTATTTATGTAACATATTAGTACAAAACTACCACAGCTTCAGCTAAGTAAGCCTGAAGGTTGGGTTTGAAGCTAAAAAAAAACATGGTTTTGGACTACCCCGGAAGGGGGAACCAGTCCCTTAGACACATATCTTGCCACCCGCGCAGGGGAAACCGGCATTAAGTAAGAACATAGTAACAAGTAATACCATGAAAGCAAAACTTGACTAAGATAAACGATGTTTTTCTCACTCAGCAAGAGGGATTTAAACAAAAACACATAAATCCCCCCATTGTACCTGGGTTGCGGCACCATGTTCCAGTTGTGATAGCAATGGTCACTTTTCATCTGTAGGAGAGGGAGGCTCCTCCACTACGCGGCAACAATACTCCGCACTGCTATTATCCTCTTCGTCGGTGGTGGCGCAAGTGGCAGTTGCAGCCACATCCTTCACCTCTTCATGTGCGTTGTCATCTCTTTTCAGACCCTGTGAAGCATCATGGACCAGAGGGGGCTGAGGGGTGGGCTCGTCAGTAGGCTTGGAACTAGCAGCTTCCTCTTGGAGAGAGACGGTTATGAAGGCGGTGAGAACCGGGCGGTCCATAGTATAGACAAATTGAAATTCATCTCGTTGGGAAGTGTGGCAAAGGGCGACAGGGGGAGAGGCGTATTTAGAGACAAGATGCGAATTAGAAGTGGTGTGGAGAGGTTGAGAGCCATGGGTGGAGTGCTCCTGCCCAAAGAGGCTAGCTTGCCCTCTTTTGCTACTGGTTTCTAGGAAATGACCGCGGGCTACATCCTCAGACGAAGAATCAATGCCAGAGGAAGACTGGGAGCGAATTGCTCGACCCCTGCTACTTCCTCTGCGACTTCGCATTCTATGCCTAATCCGAGGCATTTTTTCAATTGAGCGTAATCTGCAGGAACGGATAGGTGAGCGAGAGAAACTTTGGGTAAGAGAAAGAGGATTGGCCTGTGTAAAACTGGAGAGAGGAGCCTTGAAACAGAACTCGCTCTGAGAGAAGTGGAATTCCGGCAATTTTTCTAGGCAACCAAGCATCCAGTAGCACCTCTCAGTATGCGTGCGAGCACTTGGCTCGGCGCAAGCAGGAGGGCAGCAGGAGCTCTGAGGAGCAGGATGAGCATGAGCAGAATGAGAATGAGCATGAGAAGGCGTCGTCATAATAAACCAGAGGAGCGGGAGAAAATGGCAGTGGGACAAGCTAATGGCTCGATTGTGGAGTTTAATGCCCAGGTTGGCAACATTAGTGGGAGGATTAATGCACAGGTGGGTGATTAGATGGCCACCCCACGCGCCTACCTTCGGGACGTATGTCCCATCATACCTATAGATCATTCGCATCCATAAAAATTCATGTTCATTAATGGAAAAAGAATGATCAATAATTGTTTCTCTATCTTGATAAAAACTTATTGGTAATTCATTTAGATCATCCTCTTTATTTTCTAAAATATCATTAATACCAAGAGGGGAAAAATTACCAACATTAAAAATATCAGGATAAAGGGAAAAATGAGAATCATAAATAATGAATTCAAAAGTTTCTCTATTTGAGAAATCTTGTGCATTTGTTCATTATAAATTTCAGATTCTAGATCATTTCTTTGTCTACTCGTGCTTTCTTGAAGAATTGCGCTTTGGTTCTCTGAATGTGGCATTTTCTTATCATGAAAAAATTCAGAAATTTGTACAGCATTTTGCGTGTTATTATTTACTTTGATTGTTGCTTGTACTTGAGGACTTGCAATTTAATTTTCTGAATTCACTGTAGAGTAATTTTCAGATTTCAAGGCGGCTCTTTCTCAAAAATTGCTACTGTTGCCTTTTTGCATTTGATAAGAAATATTTTCTAAGCTTTGTGAGACCACTTCATTATAATTTGTTTGCACATCCATATTGGAATTCTCATTTATGTTCAAAGGGGATGGAACAAAGCTTGAACTAATTTCATATGGATTGGGAATGGGAGAAAGAGAGAAAATATATTCAAACCAATCTGATTCTTCTTCTATAGGTTTATCTTCAACTTTAAATCTTAAATAATTCAAATGAAATTGAATATTAAAATCTCTAACAAATTCATTTTCAAAACTTCGTAGATATTCAATTTCATCGCATACCTGTTCATAATCGTATCCGTAAAATTTACAAATGAAAATTGTAACAAAATTGATCCCACTCGTGGAATTGGAGGCAAACTGGAAGAGTTCCCATACCAATTTCTAGCTTTTGCCAGAGTGTGAGAGTAAAAATTTCGCGTAAAATTCCTTCATCAATTCCTGAAAATCATAATTGAAACATTTTTAATAAATTGAAGGACATGATTAAAGCAGAAGAATTTTTTTTACCATTAAAATGTACCTGAGACAAGAGTCTTACCACTTCGAGTGAGTATTGGAAGATGCACGGTCCATGGATACAACTCCAAATTGAAGTTTAAGAGGAGCCATTTTGATTTAAATAAAATGTTAAAATTGAAAAGACTCCAATAGAAAACAAGTTTCCGTGCCCTCCTTCGAGCGCCAAAAATGTTGAAGCCTCAAAAATCACCGCAACAACATTGGGGGATAACCACCGGTCCGTACCTTAATTCAGCTCCTTTCATTTAGATTAGTGGCTCCAACTCGGTTTAACTAGGTCCAAGCATCTTTCCTATCGCTGTTGGTTTAAAATGTATCTTTAACTACAAATAGACAGGGATATCGTATCACTTTCATGACTGACAAGAGAATGACCCTAAGCCGATTTGGGCTCACCAAGCCACAACTAAAATTTCACTTTGAGAAGAGGACTAAAAATGTAGAACTTAATCTAAATGCAAGCTTATTCTATAATGCAAGAAAAAGAATTAATCTTAATCCTATCTCAATTAGGTAGATATAGATCTAACCCAACTAAGAGCAAGATAGTTAAATGATAAGGTTTTAAATATGTCTCGGATTTTAGTTAATGTCAAGCTAACAAAGTAATTCAATTAATGACATTTGTGAATACCAAAACACATATTATTGAAATCTTTTAACTCGAAATAATAAATCAACAACACCTAAACTAATTCAAAAATGATATTGATTGTTAAATCGTTGAACCTAATAATTAAACAATAATATGTGGAAATTGTTCACAACATATTACTATTTAATAAATTAGTTTATTAGATGCATTTCCGAGTAAATAGTTACTCGTAAATCAAATTTTAATCCATAACAAGAGATACATAATATTGAAACAAATTACCCATATCAATAGAAGTGCACAAACATGAATAAAATGACACATTTTATTATTATCATAAAATGAAAACTGTATTTCAAACAAAACAGTATTAAAAACACCACTTTAATTGAATCCATTTCTCTGATCCTAGTCTCCAGTCATTTACATTGCTTAATTTCTCGCTTCAAAATCCGGGCCGCTTTCAAAATGCAAACTCTACCCATCATACATAATTCAAGATACATGAAAACCTCAATAATGTTCATATCTGAATTTTCTCTCCTCCTCCTACAATCCTAAATTCCCTATTGCAAGAAGTGTTTTAGAAGTCCAAAATTGCAGAGAAGAGCGCCCAGTGCATTCTACAATTTCCATTTATAATATTTCCAAAGGTATTTTTGGTGAGGAAAGTTTGTTGAAAAAAATCGTCCATTCTAATTTTATTTACTCAAAATCTAATCTTAATTGTTGGAGCATTCTCATTGATTGAAATCTTTTTCTCCATATCTCTTCTGCATCGTTTTCCTACAAAAAGAAATCAAAATAAATTAAGATGCACAATCAAGATGCCATTTTTGGCATTTAAAATAGTCAATCAAATACAATTAAATAAATAAATAATTAAAAAGGAAATCCAAGCTTTCTATTGATTTTTGTGATGATTTAATTGGTGAAAGATATTATTGATGAATGAATTCGCACTTAGAAGAGGTTGGGCAAATGAAAATGAAGAAAATAAACTCGTAAAATTGATTTTGTTTAGAAATTCGGAGCTTGATCTTCTACCTATTTTTAGACCCAATAAATGACTAAATCTATTAGTGAAACCTCCTCGGAAATGTTCTCCTTGATTTTCTCTTCCAATGAGCCGTCCTAGGCCTCATTTGGGTCAAGTAAACTCAATCAATGAGCCTCCAAAGTTGATGAGTCAAATCTAGCATAATTTTGGAAATTCCGTTGCCGGGGCTAAAAAAATCGTAAATTTATTTAAAAAATCTAATCCTAAATTAGACTCTAATTATCTAATAATTAATTCTAATTTAATTTTTAATTATAAACTAAATTAATTATTTAATAAACTCTTTATTAATTAATATTAATCTAACTAACTAATATAATTAACTACTTATAAACAAATTAATCTAATTAATATTAATTATAATTTAATTTAATTAATTATATTCTATATATTAATTAATTATTTTAAATATTAAAATTAAACCTAATATTTAAATTAACTATACTAATATCCATTAACTAACTTAAAACTATACCTACCACTAACACACACACGTGTGAGTGATCTTTTAACTCAAATGAATGCCTTATGCCTTCGACTTCGGTGATCGGCAAATGAAAAGCCATCGGATTTCTAAGGAATGCATCCTTCCAAATTCCCGATGCGATGTAATAACAAATGAATGCCTTATGTCTTTGACTTATTCGCAATCGGCATATCAGAGGTCTGGTGTTATCGGTTTTTTTTTTTTTTTTTTTTAATTGCGTCGTTTAAAACTTCCGATGAGATGTGATAAATTTATTTTTTTTTTTTATTTTTATATATATTTGTTTTTATATTAAATTTTAATTTAATTAATTTAATTATATTTAATATAATAATTAATTTAATTAATTTAAAATTTAATGTTAAATATTAGTTTTTTGTTTTGGTTTTATTTTAATGATGTTAATAAAATTATCTAAGGGATGATTTGCTCATCTAAACTACAAATGCCCACTTTGATATTTTGATTTTTCGAGATTAGTAATTTATTTGAAAATTGGAGTAAATTATTGAAATCCCGATGCTTTGTGATTTGGTCAGATCAAGAAAAAATAAAAAAAATGTTAGTAATAACTAACTAAGTGTTAATATTTAAACTAAATGCATTATTGAACTAATTTAATCGAAATGGAATATTGTACATTTTACAAATTTTTAACCCAAAGTTACATAAATGATTAGACTTCAAAGGAGTGCCACGATAAACCAGCTTGACCAAATGAGGAAACAATAATCAATGAAAAGCTTATAAAAAATCAATTGTAACAAAGCTATTTTTAAAATGAAAGTCTAAAAATGAAAAATTAACCAAAGCGTAGGATAATCAACTTAATAAAAATCCTAAAAGGCGTTAAACCAAAATTTTATAGAAAAGGTCCCCATTATTTGAAATGAACAAGTCAAAAATTGGGGTTGTGCTTTACCACAACATCCCTAATCAAATTTTGCATACAAGATCCATGGTCTTTTCTCTTCACAATCTATATCCCCTATTCTCCCTCATTGGCCTCCACAATTTCTACTACTTTCAATAAGAAATTTAATTAACCCTTTTTATCTAAGGTGTGGACTATGATGAGATATTTGCACCGCTGCTCCGATGTACCACCATCTCTTCGATTATTTCCCTCATACCTCCCCAGGGATGGAATATACATCAAATGGATCTCAAAATTGCTTTCTTACATGTCTCACGAAGGAATAAGTTTATGTAGAAAAAAACGTATGGTTTGAAGTTCCGAAATGAGAGTCACATGTATGCATGTTGAAGAAAACCCTCTATCACTTGAAGCAAGATCCAAGGCTTGATATGATAGGATCAACAACTATCTTATGAAGTTGATCCTAACCTTTATTTCCAAAGTTGAAAATGACGGGCCTTTCATTTTTGTGCTCTATGTGGATGATCTCTTTAGAAGATGGACCCTCTCATTCATCAATGCAAGAGGAGTTGGCTTCTGAATTCAAGATGAAAGACCCAGGATCGATACACTACTCCCTAGGATTAGGAGGTATGACAAAAGCCGTGGAGATTTTTCTTTTCTCAAGGAAAATATATTGTGAAGTTGCTCAAATATTTTGGATGTTGGACTACAAGTCTTATGAGGAAGTGTTGTTGGCCCTTACATGGGAAATCCCTACGAGTATCGTCAACTCATGGGGCCCTGATGTTCTTGGTGAACCCCCTATCTAGACATATGCTTTATAAGAATACGTTGATTCAATTATGGTTGAGCCTCATCACATACACCGCATTGTTGCGAAGCATCATTTTTAGATATATCTTAGGCATAATCAACTATGGGATTGACATACACCATCGTGAAAACCGAGGTTCCATGGATATATTGATGTTGGACTCGGGTCAGAAATGTGGTGGATTGTAATAGTACATATGAATGTTTCTTCTCACTAGGTTCTACTTCGACATTCCGGATTAGCAGAACTGCAATCGGTTGCTTGAAAGACCGCCGGGCCGAATATATTGCATCTAGTATGGCCTTGCTGTGAAGTTGTTTAGTTGAGGAAGATCTTTAGTGAGTTTTTTAGCATGTTCGGATACCACCACCATATTCCTAATAACTAAAGTGGGATTCTCCTTTCAGAGAATTCCATGTTCCACAATCACTCCAATCATATTGATATTAGGTACCACTTTATCCTGAAATGGTACAATCTGGGACTAGTAAGGTTCCAACACATTGAACCGATGAGAATATCGTGTAGATTCTCATGAATCCTCAAGGGACGGTCAAATTATTAACCTTCCATGAGATACTTGAGTCATGAAAAATACCCTCCCATGAGGGTCGTGCATGAGTTTCTGACATTGAGCTCCAGGAGCTCCTGTGGCTTGGCGTACTTTGAGCTATGAGAAACTGATAAGGTGAATGGTTCACCTCTCCTAGCAGTGCACTATGTACAGTGTGAGTGGTTCACCTTCCCCGTGATACCCTGGTTGATATATGAACAGATGAGTGGCTTACCTTCTCCTTGTGGTGCCCCAACAGACATCCTACCCATGTAGTTCGAGACTCATGGGTGCTAGCCTCTCATCTAGCCATTGATTTGGGAAATTGTGGGAGATACCATAGCACTACCAATGGATGTATCGTGTGTATTGTCGTGACTTCTTTATGCTAGGATGCATTGTGTTCAACAAATTTATCCGGGATCAAGTCCGATTGAGGTTTTACCTATGGACTTTCACTTTAGTCAGCGGAGAGGGCAAGGTCTTGTGACTCAGCTCAATCACCTCTTCCTTTCATTATTTCTTCATAGTTCAACAGAGTAATAAGTGGTGATTATTGCCAAAGATGGTATAGGTTGACATGGATTAGCATGTGATCTCTCCTAGTTGAAAGGAGTGTTATTGGATTCCTTCTTTACGAGAGGTTCAATATTGATCTAATTATCATCTTGTTTGGATGAGCAGGATGTGATTTGAATTTATTTTCTCACACATGTGGAAATTGTCAAGGTCTTCCGTAATCTAATGTAGGTTCCCCGAAGCCCCAATAGATGTGTCTCCACCCTCAAATAATTGTATAAATAAGAGATACCCTCCCCAATTTGGACATCATCTCATCACACAACATTATCTCCCCTCTCGACCGGGTCGTACAACAAGGAGAAGCTCTCTCACATGTGAAATCGAAGGCTGAAAATTGCAGGAGGATTTCAAGACCGTTTTTAGGGCTGATTGGCAGAACGTTTGATCAACATTGACCGAGGGTCAACGCCTCTTTGATTATGGTTCTGCATTTCATATGATTTCTTGAGGCTGCATTGGCTGTAGCACATATCCGAGAAATTTGGATAAGTTTGGATTGAAGTTGACTTCGCATTGACTTCTATTTTGACTAAAAATTATAGTGTTGACTAGGTTTGACTTGCCTATTCTAGGCTAACTTTCTTCCCCCCGGAAGACCGAATTTCTTTTTTTTGTTGTTGACCGAGTTGCATGAAAATATTTATTGTTGAGTTGACCAGCATTGTCTTCTCTGCTAGGGCTTCGAGTAACCGTATTTATTGTCAATATCATTATGTCAAAGTTGATTTTACAATTTGGGCATGTAAAATTGTATTTTGTACTCTCTCTCTACTAAATTATCAAGAATAATAAGAAGAATTTTATCAAAGGGTTTTCCGCACGTTACATTTTTCCCTCGGAATCCGAAAAAAATGTGTCTTGTCTTGACTTGTCTTATGCTTATTTTATAGTTCTATCTCAGATTACTATCAATGTTAATGTGATTGTTAATCCGGAAATCGATATTGGGCTAATAAGGAAAATTTAATTTAATTTATCTTAAGCATAGAACATACCATTGTTATCTAAAATTAAATACCATTTCTTGGAAAAAGGAAAATCCACCATAAATATCAAATCGAATAAAATGAGCTTTTAAAATTTAAAGAAAAATAAAACCCCTAGTATAAAGAATTAAATAAGTGAGCCATATAATCAAGATCTAGATTCACTAATTAAAGAAGATAAGAAAATTAATCGACATAAATATTAGAAAACATCTATTTTAAACATTTAACTTTGTAATTTGCCTAGGTAAAAAATAGCACAAACCTAGAACAATTCCATTCATGCTTGGGAAAAATGTCAAGTTTTCATAGTACTTCTAGAGATCACAATTCAACTCACTTCGTCGCGAGGTAAAGTCCGACTCCCGATGGAAATTCAAACTTAGAAACAAGAAACCTCGCAAGGTCTCTCGTCATAAAGCGAAGTCTCGATTCTCTAACAACAATTCAAACTCGGAACAAAAAACCCGCAAGTACTCATGGTGACTCTGATCAGTAAGTAACTTCCTCCAAAGTTATTCACTTCCTAACCAAATCCAACTTGTGGGAAGATGGTGAAATCACTCGCATCAAACTAAACACCAAAATGGAGATGAAAAACCCTCATTTTTGACTAATTTTTCCTGCCAACTCTTGTACTCCAACCTCACCGGGTCCTTTGCCAAGCCTGAATTTTTTAGCGTTGATTCCATTATACCACACAAATATATTATGTGAATGGAATGTATTCCACTTATATTTCAAAAATATTTTCAATTTCTTGCATATTTGTGAGATTATCGATCTCATTAAGCATTCGAAATGCCTTTAAAAAAATAATTCCACCCAATTCCCCTAAAATGACTTGTAAAAAAGAAATTGGATTCGTACTAAGAACATCACACATATTACAGACCAACAATTTTCTTCAAGAGAGACTTTCTAAGGCCATGCACTATTTATGAGGCCTCTACTCACATTCATTAGCCTGTTATCCCCTTCCTATGGAGAGAACGATGTAAGGCTCATAGACCTCTATTTTAAATTTATATCGTATTAAGAATCTACAAATATATTCTTTTAATTTCCAGTTTACATATGTAATTTGCAACTATTTTGGTTTCAAATTGATGTGGTATTTTGAGCAAATTTCTTCCTGTTGAATCATAGTGATTTTATTTTTGTGTTAATAGAAATAAATTTTTGGAGCAACAGTTTTTGAAATTTTTTTGGAGATCATTCCATCATAATTTAAGAAATCATACCACCAAAAAAAGGGAAAACAAAGGGGATTGCAGTCCACCAGGGTTCAAGCCCGTGGGAAAGAGAAACATAATGAAAATTATTTGGTTTGCATGGAACTTGTTATGGCCCAAAAAAAAAAAACTGTAAAGAGTCAATTCTCAGGAAATTGATGACATAAAATAAATAAATTGAATATTGATTGCAAAATGGTCGAGATTGAAAATGGTCCAAGCTGTGTCAGCAGTGCATCCGAATAGAGAGAGTACAGTGATCCATGTGAAGAAGAGTATCAGAATGTAGGTCATCCACACACCGGGATACATAAAACATGATACATTATTGTTCAAATCCAATGGAGGCACTGCTGCACGTATGGGTTCCCCATCCCATGTCTGGGAAGCTCAACCCACCTTCCGCCATAGATGAATTGATTCCTACTTTTCCCTCTTTCTCTCTTCTCGGAATATGATACACAATCCCTCCTTCTGATTTAACTAATCTAAAGCATATGTATTTGTTTGGAAGTAATTTTAGTAAAAATAAAGAGAGTAAGGACGATGAATGTTCTTTAGATTTTAGCTATTTTGAGTACCATTCTAATTAGTTTAAAATGAAATTAGAGTACCATTCTTGGTTTAAAATGAAATTATTTTTTATACCTCTTTAGCATCTTATTATAAGGATTCAAAATAAGATTCCCTAGGTTTTTCTTTTCAAATCTTTAAGATTTCAGTGGATAAGTAAATTCAGGTCCTTAAAAAAAATGAGGGTTTATATGTTCAAGTCATCCTTTAAGTTCACTTGAGTTTTATCAAACATGAAGGAATGTTGTGATATTCATAATCAACCCATGTCACAATACTCCCAATTCATGTGATATCAAAGCAAGGGATAATATGTAAAGGGACGTATTCACCGTTTTCATACATGCTATACTTAACTCTTAATAGGCATTTTGAATCCTTTCGTGTCACATATCAGGACTCAAGTGGGATAATGGAGCAGCTTGTGAGTGGCCTTGGTGACATAGTTTGATGGAAATTAGATTTAAACCTATATGCCTTCTTCATAAGAACTTCTCATTGTCTATGGCTTTTTCTTTAGAAATTTTATCTTAGGGTAAATGTTTTGATGGTTTTGTGATACCCTATCAATGTTTTATTGGAGAATCCTGTTTTTTTGTGATGTCTAGGTTCTAGGTGTTTGTGGCCTCGAGATTCTTATGGGTTGTTTGGACTGGTTGTTGGACTCTACATACCATACCTTGCCCACCCTACTCTATCCCCCTAGTGAAATTATTGTTTGCAAGTACACCCTATAGAGATATAACGATTATTTTATAAGACTCTCATTTTTGGGCACTTGATAGTTCCCTCTAGATAGGGAAATATTTCCTAAAGATGTACTAAAGTGAAACCCAGGAATTTAATAGAGAGCTCTATCGACATGAGGAATCTATAAAAAAAATAGACTCTCAATTTTCTTAGTAACCACCAAGGTTTGTGAAAACAAACATCAATGTATTTATCAACACGATTTGGTCATGGACACCCTAGTTTAAAAAAAGTAACAAATAAAAATGTTGGAAATAGAATATTTTCATGCTAGGAAACATGGCTTTCAATAATGATAAAGGATCACACTTAGCTTCGTCTAACCACATAATGTCAGTCAATTTAGCTCAATAACGCCTCAACAAAGAAAGAAAAACACATCAAATAAGGAAGGAAATGGACCTAGGCAATAAAATTCCCACCCTATGAATTGTAAACAAGATGAAGCCATCAGAAAACACATCTTTCATTAGTTTCCATGTTTTGTAAATTAATACTAGGAATCACTTTAGAGAAGAAGTACCTACTAAGTTTCTTGGGGATATGTATTATGTATTATAGTACAACAAAGGATGCTTTTGAAATTTTGTTTTTGACATATTTTGTTTACTTGCATTGCAAGTATTATTAAATGATGATAAGTGTGTTGAAAATAATTGCATGAATTCCATGATAGAAAATAGAGACACTTTTGGAAGCTGACACGTCGAGAAAAAACAGACTCTACAGGATGCTCCAGGGTTTCTCTCTATAATTTTTTGTTTGGCATTTTCATTCGTTAGGAGTATGAAACATACAAGGATGAAAGGAAAAGGTTTGTAGTCAACAAGCCCACTACACTCCATGGCAATGGACAATGGATTCTTTGGTTTTGTTTCTATGAAGAACAAGTGGCGCTCTGCTAGATTTTTCTCTTAGACTCCATAGATGAGTGATGGCTTTGCCTCATTAAATATTCCTTCATTTGGGCTCTAGTCATGTTAGGTGTCATGGTACAAAATTGGTACATTTGTTCCAAATTTCATTTGTTTGATAGGGGCTCATTAAGCCTAGGGAGCTTGCAATAGGAAAGCTCTGTGTTGGGGTCTAGGGTCTAAACTCTGTTTTATCTCTGTCACATGCTTATTCATTTTCCCCACCATGTTGATTATGGATTCCATGGTAATCCCCCACTCCCAAAACTATGGTATGGACGAAAGATAGACTGAAATGGACAAATGATTTTTTTAGACATTCATAAAGAATATCAATGGGAAGTCTTCCATATTCTGGTCCAGGGATTTAGAATTGGTGGAAATTTTGTAACAATGCATCAAGAAAAATATGGGCATCTTTGCAATGTCTCAATGTATTTTATTTGGAGGGAAGATAATGTGGGACTTCAACCATATGATAGAATGTGATATTTCAAGGAACTATACCATTATTCTAAATATGAGGTTGTGTGGAGGAGCTTTGAGCAGTAAAAACCCTAGTGGATTTTCCTCTTTTAAGGATGCGATGCAAGTGAAGAATTTTATAATCTCCATTTTATGGGATGCCTTAACTAGAATTTTATAGGATGGCTTAACTATGATTTTTTTTATAGTCTCCATTACCTTATCTGCAAAGAAGAGGTGGTAGCCTATTATTAGAGAAGGGATTCCCCCCTTGGTAAAGATGTAGATGGAAAAAAATCCATCCATAGGATCCCCAAGCCTTGGTGGCATTCAACCCACCAAATATCTAAGAAATGCATTCTTTTCTAACAAAACATACATTTAAAATAAATAAACCATTAATATTAATGAAATTTCATTAGGATGGATCTCAATACCTCATGTATTTCCTGAGGGGCGAGCTTACTCAAGGCCTTGGGAAGAACAATGCTATCTAATTTCTAGATCAAGATATACGTTCATGATCCCTAAAAACATGATATTGGATGGTAGGTAGTCATTTAATCAAATCACACTATATTATGAGAGGGGCAAAAGGTCACAACGTCAAGGTCATGTGAGTTCCACTAAACCAAAAAAAATTGGAGAGCATTCTTACAGAAGTAATTAGAGAAACTGAGAGAAAAAGACAACGAACTTAGAAGATTGAAAGTAGTTGTTGAATAATTCTTGGAATTGAAAGCTGCTACAGAGATAGGAAAAGAAAATGGTCAAGTTGATCCAAACCCAGTCAACAGTGTAAGAATTACATGTGTAGTCAATTTAATTTTTGATGTATAACATCTTTGAAGATTGGGATTTTAAAAGCACAATGTCAATATGAAAATGATTGTATTGTTGTAGGATGTGTAATTAACGAAACATTGTTTTTGTAGCTTAACCCTTCATCTTCTGATTTCATGGTATCTCATGCAAACTATTTATCTTTTAGTAGCGCTCCCTGAGTCATAGTCAGGCTTCACCAAAACAAACTCCATTGACTTCAGGACAACATATTCATGATCCAATTAGTGACTCAATAACACAGGTAATTTCTATGGTTGTTTATTTTCTTGTTTAATATTATCTTCTTATTCTATGGAATCCCACAATAATTTATTTATTGGTATGGTCAACCACAATTACTACCTTTAAATACAATATTGAAGGGGAAACAATGTTTACTTACATATTTTAATAGTCAGGTGAAGGTTGCAAAGGGTTACATAAAAAACATTGAACCAAACTTGTAAGACTCTTTTGAAAACTTGTGTGTTGGGGTATTTAGCTCCTTAAGAATGTGTCTAAAAGATAACTACTCCAAAGAGTTGGGGGAATCTATGATGTCCTATAACATGGGATGTAGGTAGATGTTTTCTATCATGAATTATTGACCCAATTGATCATGATTTTTGAATCCCCCATGATCTATAGGGATTTAACTCTTTTGATGGATGCAATTTATAGAAGGGTACAAAGAGCAATGGAATCAACTCAGTTGTTGGAGCCTTAACTTTGAGTATATCTTACTTTCTCGCTATAAGACTGGGAGAGGAAGAGTACCACACCCACTTGGTAGCTAGGTGGGATAACTTGTGCAACACCATAAAAGAAGTCACAGGGGCATCCAAGAGAGAGTGGAGGAATTACTAGAATCCATTATTTTTGTGGTTTAGGATGAATATTGTCTTCCAAACACTGTTTTTTATCAATTCAATTGTGATCTTTGTTAGAATTTATCGTGAAAAAAATGTGTTGTTGTTCCAATCCCACTAGATATTGCTGATTAGAATGCATATGAAACCTTTATAATAATATTCCATGATGTTGAGTAACTAAGTTTTGAAATTAGGACCACGAGCCTATCATGTTTAATTTTGCAAGGGTGGTGGTGATGACCTGCACTGTGTTGGGACAGTAGATAAGTAAGTGTGAAGAAATATCATCATACAACTTGCCTAAAGGATATATGTTGGGGTGATTCTTAAACTATCATGGATATTTCTCATGAAAAAAATGTGTTGTTGTTCCAATCCCACCAAATATTGTTGATTAGAATGCATGGGAAACCTTTTTAATAATCTTCCATGATGTTGTGTAACTAATTTTTTGAAATTTTCTTCCAAGCTTAGATAGGACCACGAGCCTATCATGTTCAATTTTGAAAGGGTGGTGGTGATGGCCTCCACTGTGTTGGGACTAGAGATAAATAAGTGTGAATAAATATCATCATATGACTTACATAAAGGATAGATGTTGGGGTGATTCTTAAACTATCATGGATATTTCTCGTGAACAAAATGTGTTGCTATTCCAATCCCACCTGATATTTTTGATTAAAATGCATGGGAAACCTTTTCAATAATCTTCCATGATGTTGTGTATCTAAGTTTTGAAATTTTCTTCCAAGATTAGATAGGACCAAAAGCCTATCATGTTCAATTTTGCAAGGGTGGTGGTGATGACCCACATTGTGTCGGGACAAGATGTAAATAAGTGTGAAGAAATATCATCATATGACGTGCATAAAGGATATATGCTAGGGTGTTTCGTAAATTATCATGGATATTTCTTGTGAACAAAATTTTTCGTTCATAGACTTTTCCCCAAATATTTTTCTTAGCTCTTCCCATATTTGAGCTAAATATTTTTCCAAGTCTATGGGATGAAATTGTGAATATGACAATGAGAGGCCTATAATGAAATTAGATTTCTCTTCCCTTTTTAGCAAATTAACTAATAATTTAGGGTCTTGAGGTGTTGGCTCTGTTACTTTTAGTAAACCCCATAAATTTTTATGCATTAAATTCATTTTGAATTTTACCTCAAGCCCTAGCTCTAGGATCAAGTTTTGCATAGGTCTTCCCAAGGCTAGAACCTAGTAGGATCAATTTGACCCATCGAAGTAAAAACTCTTGCCTGATCCTTTCCCCTCACATTTTCCAGGATAGGAATATCATTGGTTGCTAAATTCCATCCCTGAACCTGGGCTAGGTCCACTTGGCTCTGTGTGGTCCCATTTGGTGTCAAAGGCCTTTCATCATGGACCATTTGAGAATCCAAGTTCCCAAAAGATTTTAGGGATTGAGAACTTCCTTCATAAGTCTTATTCTTCTCCCTCAACCCTTCAATCCCCCTCCTCTCTCACTAAAATATCAATTCCCTTGCTTAAAAGGCAAGCATGTCCCACTCCTTATTCTATCTTAGGGAAACGGTTTCTAGGGTCACTTCCCACCTATTCATTGATTTATACTCTACAAATGACTTCCTAAACTATCAAGACTCCTCCCATTGGTGAAATTCCATGAAGAGAAAGGAGCCTTAGTTGTGGTGACAATGGACTAAGCCTCCACCATTTCCCTTGTCTTAGTAGCTGCGCTCTTAGGAACCCATTTTAGGTCGACTACTAGCTTGACTGGTAACAAGTTGTTCACAACTCCATTTGTGAAAAACTCTTTGGTATGCCCATTTTTTCCATACTACTGCTCAAATATGAGAAATCTAGGGCTATGGAGGTTTCCCTTCTTCTCATTGAATTAATCCTCTACAATATAGTCAACTAGGGCTAGTTGGCTGGCCCACTTGACTGCTACTTTAGTCCTTTAATTTATGCACATCCTTAGGCCCTATACACCTGCCCTTCTACCAACCTTATTGTCCTTCACAAGTACAAGAGTTAGGGCTCTTCTTTGACAGTCACCTAACAACTCTCCAACTATACTAGGACTACCATCAATCTATCCAACCACAGTCAATTCTTTTTACTGATTTAGGGCTCACAATATTATCTACATCTAGGGCTCTTCAAATCTTCCACCTGACAATGGTTTGAGTCCTCTCAAAATCATTGTTCTTGTGTATCGAAAATTTTATCTTTGTTGTCCAATCTATGAACAAATCTTAACTACGACTCTTATAATCCTTCTAAAAATCTGTAGATGACTGAACTAGGGTCACAAATTAGCCACCAAAAATCCATTGACTAATTTTTTATAGATTGTTTCAGATCTCTGTCTAAAACTCTATGGATGGTTCGAAAAAATCAAATCCTCTGCATGTCAACCCATTCTTCACATGGCACATTTCTTTTTCATGCTCAATATTCTACTCAATTTGCACCTCCTTTGGATCTACTATCCCCTTACACATTGAATCTGCAAACCATCTTGCAGATCTACGGTTTATATTGTGGAAATAAACCTCGCTTGGTCACAACCACTCTTATTCTATGAAAATTTTCCACAGTCATAAGGGCATACCTTATGAACTAAATATACTAGGAAATTGTCCTAACTAGGGCACTATACTTATGTACTTCTAATTGTTGTAGAACAAACCTTATCCACCCATAGAAAAAATCACGACTCTTGTCCGCTTAAGAGACTCAAACTAGCTCATATGGATCCATAGATTTGGGCATTTCTTTGACTAAATCTTGTCATTAACTTTAGATCTCAATGTTGACCCTCAAAACTAGGGTTACCTCAGTCAATATTAGGCCTGCATCTACTTCAGTTATGGCTCTAAATTACAGTGCAAGCCCTCCTCCATTTATGTTGGTCTTTATCACAGACCTTCGGCCTACTAACCACCACAAGACAAGATTGTATCAACACTCTCTTATATTTCATGTATAAAATATAACCAACGGGATTCAATCTGATCTTGTAATGTACTAAAACAAGATACTAAATCCTTCCTACAATTTGTGGAAAAAATACACAATCGCACAATCACATATAAGTAAGAGAAAGAAATTATGAATCACACAAAAAAAGATGTATCTGGGGAAAGCAACTGCTCAAAACCCCTCTATCTCTACTATTTATTAATTCAAGAAATAATGAAAGAATAAAATGCATAATCTCTCATAAGATTCTCTAGCACTCTGCCATTTGTCTATTAATGATCTAGGAAAAATCAGTCTAGTACTTAGCCAATTCTCAACCTTCCTCCAGCCTGCCTTTCTTACGCAATTCCTATGGAATTAGCTCCCTATTAATTATGAAAATCAGCCTCCCTTGATTGCAAAATCCATCATTGCATCCCAATGACCTTATAATTGCACATGGGTAAGTATGTATAGATACAACTGATAGTTATGTTCCCTTTAACCTCTGTCTCAACTGGGTCTTCCTCGGAACTGACATGCATGCAACTATTAATACTGAATTATTAGTTATCTGATTTATCACTCATTGTGAACTAAATCTAATCTAATTCAGTGGACGTATCACTAGCACATCACTCAGTTAGAACTAGTTAAACTGATTTTAAATCAATTAATTTAGTTAACTAATTCACAGCTACACCCCACTAATGCATCAACTGCAACTGGACCCGAAAAATATTAGAATCCCTCTACATGCCTCAAATTAGACCCTCATGATCTAGACATATGCAAGAATGGAATAAAATATAGAAATAAACTTAAACACAGAGATGCATTAGGAATATCACTTCATTTCATTAATATCAAATACTGAAAATTTCTTACAGACAGAATGGAAAACAAACTAGCTCGGGCAATGGTATGTTATCTCTAAGAAGAGATGTGGTGGATACATGCCTCTGAAATGCGTTACAATAAGTCTTAAGTGCCTTTTTATTATTGAAAAATAAGAGAAAACCCTAACCCAAGGAGATGTAACACCAAGATTTTATGGGCCCCATTAGGGGTAGTTGGGCAGCCAACTTCTCGGGGTCGTAAGTTGGCCATATGATCTTCATTTGATGCACGTGATACATCGTTAGACAGATATTTCTCTGAGGAATACAATTGCTAATTCTATTTCTATGAAATTTCCAAAACTTTCATGCCCAAAAAACATCACTTGGGGCCTCAAAACTGCTCCGGAAGTTCAGGTCCCGAAAAAATGACAAAAAAGGTAAATTGTGCTATAATTAAGGAAACTGAAAAAATGAAAGAGAGAATGTCAAGGGCCCAAGTGGAATAGGAGGGTGGCCACCAATATCCACCTCGATCACCTCAACTCGAATTCCTTGATCTAACTTAGTCATCATGACTTAGTTAACTGACCCAAGTTGTTATGAGATGAATTTACAATCTATTGTCCAATTTATTTAAGGGAACAATAAATTATACACCTCACATTCCTCACTCCTTGTACATCAATATTCCTCACCAGTATGGGTGCATTTGTTTTTTCCTTTCTAGTTTCCAATTTCATTGTTTCTTGTTGCAAATTTCAACACTCCCTCTCAACAATTAAGGAATTCAATCTTTCCCGATCCGGTACCTTTGGAATTCTGCATGAAACACTTCTATAATGTTTTTTGCACCTACAAATCCTGAAATTGAATAGCCTATGAAAATTTGATCAATATAATTCATTTGTCATCATATTCTTCTAACTACTACTAGCTACTGCACCTGTCTACTAGACTTTCTGCGCTATTGCTGGCATATGCATTCGTTCCCTTTGCACTCTTGCCAACTCTAATCTGTGCTCCATTATATGACATATTTCACTCTGATTTATGTCTTCCTCACATCTAACTGCATCGATATAATTGATCCTTCTTTCTACTGTTGTACTGTGGACTCCTCATAGCTAGGTTTGATCCATGAGACACACCATCTCAATGGACCCTGCCCAAATTTCTTATCTTGGGATTATGTCTACACATAACCCCACCTTTCATCAGGAGGTATGGTTTCATGTGCTCCCTCTGCCCATCTATCTCGAAATTCCCCCCTTATGGAGGTCTCTACTCGAATGGACACTTCCACTTAGTCTCCTCTCTTCTTCTCCAATTGTGGCTGCTCCAGAAACTTCTGAGACTTCTTCTAAGGCTGTATGTTGAGAGGTAATTTTTATTCCCTCTCAATAACCAAGTCTCTAACCTGTGCGTTGCTCCTCAAAGATTTGCATGCATCTGGTACCTCAAGTACATATAGGTTCCTGACTTGCGCACATTGTAATTGTCCCGTCATTACAAAATTTTCTAAAAAAGAGTTGGTTTTAAATCAACGATACTTCCCTCATCGGAGCTCCGAGTTGATTTTCCATTTGGGTATTTTTTCGCAAGGAATCCAAAGACGCTATTTCTTTTTGAAAATTTTACACCAAAATCTTCAGATATTCTCTACAAACTTGTCGCCCAAAAAATCTTGCTCTGATACCATGTAGAAATCTAACCAACGAGATTCAATCTAATCTTGTAATGCACTAAAACAAGATATTGAATCCTTCCTACAATTTTCGGAAATAAAACATGATCACACAATCACATATAAGTAAGAGAAATAAATTATCAATCGCACAACACAAGATGTATTTAGGGAAAGAAACTGATCAAAACCCCTCTATCTCTATTGTGTATTAAGTTAGGGAACCATGAAACAATACAATGCTTAATCTCTCATGACATTCTCGAACATTCTGCCAATTGCCTCTGGCTGATATAAGCAAACTCGGTCTAGTACTTAGCCAATTCCAAGCCTTCCTTCAGCCTGCCTTACTCATGCAATTCCTGGGGAATTAGCTCCCTATTAATTAGGAAATTCTTTATTCCTTGATTACACAATCCATCATGGCATCCCAATGACTTTATAATTGCACATGGGAAATTTGGTCTAGATACAACTGATAGTTATGTTCCATTTAACCTCTATCTCAACTGGGTCTTCCTCAAAACTAACATGCATGCAACTATTAATAGTTAATTATCAGTTATCTGATTGATCACTCATTGTGAATTAAATCTAATTTAATTCATTGCCCAAACTCTCGCTAGCTCATCAAATAATTAGAACTATTTAAACTGATTTTCACTCATTTAATTGAGATAACTAATTGACACCTGCACCCCACTAATGCATCAGCTGCAATTGGACTCCAAAAATATTAGATTAATACCTCTACATGCCTCATCTTAGACCCTTAACTCGAGTTCTTGAGCTAACTCAGTCATCATGACTTAGTTAACTGACACAAGTTGTTATGAGATGAAATTAAAATTTATTGTCCAATTTATTTAAGGGAAAAATAAATTAGACGCCCCACATTCCCCACTCCTAGTGCATCAAAATTATTCACTACTATGGGTGCATTTTTCTTTTGTCCTTTCTGGTTTCCAATTTCAATGTTTCTTGTTGCTAATTTCAACATTTCTGAACTTGATGTGGCCTTCACATAAAGACACCATTGAGATCACATGCCCAGATTCTCATGAGAAACCATTCTTAAGCTCGATCTGCCATAAGAGAACTAACAATATTCCATCCTACTTCCTAGCTCTAATCAACCATTAAGGTATACAACATTCTTCTAAATCCTCACATGATGATCTTGCTCTTCGAGGATGATCATGGCTTTCGTTTAGAAACCCTTACTCGACCTACTTTAGGACTACATCTATCTTTGCCCCCTTAATCAAATGAAATTCTTCTCACTTGATGTTCTTTCCTTCAATCTAAGGCCTCCTTAAATAGTTTTTCCTATACCTCTTAGAAAAACTCTAGAACTTACAGGTTTTATCCATTTAGACCTTAGGAACCCTCTAGAACTTACGGGTTTTATCCTCTTAAGAACCCTCTAGAACTTAATCTCCTTTTTAATTTTCTTTTATATTTTAAACCCCATATTGGGTCCAAAATCCCTTTGCTTGGCTTCTTTTCTCAGAAATGCAAACTCACACAAACCGATCTCACTAGGCTTGTGGAGTACCTCCAAGGCTACACAATTCAAAAAAATAGTCTAGTTGTAGTAACTGTAATTTGGTCAACCTCTTGTAGTCAAGCGAGGGCTTGGTTGGGTTCACAAGCTGAAAATTAAGTAAGGGTAGTTGTGAGGGCATGATAGCTAGGGAGGGTTAGGGAATGCACATTAAGAATGAAACGGTATGCTAACACATGTCAGGAAATGTCAATGCATGTTGAAGAGTGTTAGGGAGTTTCGGGGCATATCAAGGGGTAACTAGGTCAAAATTTATGCAAAGGAACGAATACGCGTGTGTGTCACAGAGTGTTAATGAATTAAAGTGTGTTAAGGATGAGGTGTGTTAGGAGAAGTTCATAATAGGATTTATAGGAGGCAAGCCTACGGTTGCTATACGGGACTCCACATAGCAGTTTTAGAAAAAGGGAGATCACTTTGTGCTAGGCGCAACATTATTTTTCCTTTAGCTATTCTTTTGATATGTAATGTGGCACACTTTGGCTACATGCTCATGTTTTAAAATATTCTAGATAATTTCATATTTTACATTGTTATGTATAAGTTTTGGGGCACTCGGCTTATATCTCATGTGCCTTGTGAATCTTGTGGTTCTTGCAAAGTCTCTGTTAATTTTCTACTATTTATATGAACTGAACATACATGTGAAATATTTCCTATGTAAGCTATGTTTCTTAGTTGTTTTATGGCTATGGCTAGATCATGTGATCCTTGTCTTGGTTACTAGTCAAGTGGGACAAGTTGAGCTTGGACATGAGTGGCATAAGATGCATAATAGGTAGTTCTTAGGTTAACAAGGCACAATCTACTTGTAGTAGGTGCAATTGGTCAAGTTTTTGTGGTTGAAGCAAGGCAATATTTTCACATGAAATGCAATAGCCAAGGAATGGATTGGGTTCCCAAGTCATGAAAAAATGTAAAGGATAGCTATGAGGACATGAGTGCGAAGATGTGATAGGGAATGCTAAGATGTGTTAGATAGTGCGAAGGCATGTCAAACATGCTAAGATGTGCCAAGTGATAAGGCATACCAAGATGTGCAAGGGTGTGTCAATGCATTCTAGGGACTGTCAAGGCACAAAAAGGGATAAAAACGTTAAGCTACAAAGAAATGAACACATAAGAGGGTTAATAAGTAATCAATTTACCTTTTCGAAGAGGGATATGCTAGGTACACCAACACTAGGCGCCAATAGGTGCCAAATTCAAAGTTTTAGTGCATTCTAAGTGCCAAGTCTTCCTTTATTGCTTCTCATCTACTTTCCAACAATTTATCTCAAATAAATTTAATCTTAAACTATGCCAAATTATACCAAGGCATGTCTACATATTCCATACATGCTAAGACTTTCCAAGCACCAACACGTTGCAAGTGCCAATATGCGTCACAGAGTTTTTTGCATGTTATGAAGTGGAAGGGCATGTTGAAGAGTGCTAAGGTGTGCTACAAAGTGCTAATGCATGTTGAGGATTGTTAAGGAGTACTAGGAAAAAACATTAAGAGAGCACGAGGTCAAAATTCATGGAAGTTAATGAATATTAGGAACGTGTGCTAGGGAATAGTGTTAATGAGTGCTAGTTGTCATGCCAAGGAGGGAGTGACAAGGTATGATAAGGATTGGTAAGGCATGCCAAGGAATACCAAGGAATCTCAAGAAGTCTCAAAGTGTGCTTGGGAGTTCTAGGGTGTGCTTATTATATGTGCCAAATAGTGCCAAGATATGCCAATACATGCCAGGTGCTAAGGATGTGCAAGGTGCCAGGGTATGTCAATATGTGTCAAGAAGTTCCAAGGAAACAAAAGGAAGAACCAATAAGAGGGTTAATAAGTCAATAATTTATCTTTTATAAAAGGGGCATTCTAACCACAGTAATAATAGTTCCCAATACATGCCAAGTGGCATTTTGTGGAAAGAGCTAATGTAAGTCAATGCATTCAACCAAGGTGTTCCATGGCATGCTAGGGACTACATGCATGCCAACACATGCTAGGGGAGTCATATGTTGTGCTAGCGCATGCCAACACAGGCTAGGGGAGTCCTATGTTGTGCTAGCACATGCCACCTTGTGCTTGGGCATCAGTCTCATGACAAGATGTTCCAAGTGCTAAGAAATGTTAGTGTGTGCCAAAACATTAATTTAAGGTGTGCCCGGATTGTTGAGGAGTCTTAGGTCTTTCTCATTAATACAATTTACAGATCTTGATTATGATTTGAATAACATATTTCCTACACACACCAGTAAGACTTTATCTAAAGGGAGATTTCTAGATAATAAACTTAATAGATATGAATCATGTGTTGAATCATAGGAAAACTCTATTTGAATAGTCATTACTTGAGGGAAATTATACACACTAATTACTTCTTAAAAAAATGGTTGACTCTAACCACTATGGCCTTGGAAATACTATAAAAAAGACTCCACAATAATGGTATTAATTCATTATATTTTGACAAAAAATATATTAATAAACACATAACGTCATCAAAAACTCATTGGAATGATCAATGGTGACGAACATTTTTTGATTGTCACAAAAAGTAACAAAAATAGCATCGGTGAGGGTCATTAAAATGTTGTCACTAGAAGTGTCACCAAAGAGAGAATTAGTGATGGGCCCTTAATTACCCTCACCAAAAGCATCATTGAAAATGTATTTGGTGATGGACCTTAAAGGACCATCACTATATACACTTACAACAGCATTTTTTAAGGACCTTCACCATATGTGACATTAGTGACGGACCTTAAAGGTCCCTCACAAGCATGATCCTCACCAATGTCCTTTTTTCTTGTAGTGATTGTTTTCCTGTTCACGAATATGGTTACATACCATCGCTAAATTTCGTGTTTTGTTTCTATTCTAGAATATCATTATTTACTCCTACATTTTCTAGGTTTTTGCTCTATGCGTGTTTTAACACAATTTCATTGAACATTAGTTACTTCTAATTTCCTATTAACATACAACTTTGTTCTGGATAATTTACAAGGTTTTTAGGAATAAACAAACTCGTCTTTCCCATTGTAGTATTAATTATGAAACTGGGTTTATTTTACTTAAATTTTGTTTCATTTGAACTCACTAAATTAAGTTTCTTTGTCTTGTACTGTCAGTTTGTCTAGCCCTCAGCCCACTTCTTAGGTCGGAAGAACCAATTCCAACAGTAGCTTACCCCTCCCTTGTTCCTATACCTACTAGGCTAACACATATGTTACATGGAAATCTATAATTTGTTGCTATTAGGGTTTCTTAATTTCCCATTATGTAACAGGTAAGTAACCTTTGTATTCAGTTCAACATTAACTTGTATGAGAATTAAGAATAATTCAAGCACATACATTGAATTGTACAAAAACATAGATTAATACTTCATTATTCTTAAAACTACTTATATGTTGAATATACAAACCAAAAAACTCAACTAGTAGAGCATTCCCTGTCCTTCCTATAAGATCGGTAATTACATCAGAATCTCCCCCCAAGATTTCCATATACAAGAGCAATTGATCCTGGAGGATTTCCACAAATGCAGAATTTTACTTTGTGCACCATGAATAAATTTTATGATAGGTGACCAAGTTTGGAATAAGATTAATGAATTATTTCATTTAGAATTGTAAAGTGGATAATGTTGAAAGTGAGTAGGAAAATGACTCACAAAATATTCACTTATTTTCCATTTGAGAAATTGGTTTTATGTGAGAATTGAACTCACAACTAATTTTCTATTTCTCAATGAGAGGTTGAGGTCTCTTGGCATGGTTGAGATCCTTGAAGTTTGGATTTCACTAATTTTTTTCCTTGAGTAAGTTTTAGATCGTAGAATCATGGAGCTTGTTTTTCCTTAAAATGCCTTAAGATCCTACTATTGTGGATCTGAGGAGTTATGTCATTTTTATGGGGAAAAACTACATAAACTCATGATGTGCGATTTTTTAGGGGGGGGAGTCTTTTGGAGAGTTTTTGGTGTGAGTTTCTGGAGGAGCTTTGTAAGAGTTTGAAGCCTTGTGCTGAGAGAAAATTTAGCCCAAATATATCTTATGTGAGTGCCTTTGGCCCATTTGTAAGAAGGAAACTCTTTAAGGAGTATGATCCACATATTTCTGAGATGTTTCAGCCCGTTGTAAGAAGGATAATGTCTCATAATTAATAAAGTGATTCGTAATTCCAAACGAATCTAGAGATGTAGCCCTTTTCCTCCCATGGTGAACTTGGTTATCATATTGGTGTTATGAGTGTTCATGGGTGTTTATGTTTCTTGTTTCTTGGTTGTTTGACTTTATTTTAATAATGTTGATGTGATGGTAAAACATTATTTAAAGAATGTGTCATTCATGTTTGCATGCAAAATTGTATAAGTAAAAGGACCTGTAATGAGTAATTTTTTTTTTTTAAGTAAGTTTTAGCAAAAATTACTCAGATCAACTAGTATCAGAGTAGTGTGACTAATTTTTCAAGATTGTGAATAACATCATGGGTAGAGACTTGAAGCAAGCAAGAATTGAAGTGTTGGATGAGATCAACTATTGCATTAAGGTAGAGAATGTAGAGCTTCAAAGGCTTCTCGAAGATGCAGAAGAAGAAAATTGAAAGCTAAGGCTTATGTTGGAGCAGGCTATAGAGGAACTAATGAGAAGTTGTTCCACAAAAAAAGGAGAGTTGGCCAAAGGTGACGATCAAGAATCACCAATGGGATAGGAGGAAGCAGAAGCTTGAAAGCCATTTAGAAAACCATCCATGAAAGGATCCAAGTCCAAATATTATTCTTGCGTTTGCAGCAAGGAGAGGTCTACGAGGTATGATCCACATAGGTACGTGAGGGTTCCTTTAAATTACAAGAAAACTAAAAATTCAAAGAAGAATTTATGGTATAAGATACCTTGTACATTTTTTGGGTTAAATAACCATTGTACTGCAAGATGTTGGAAAATATTATATTTTGATGGACAGATCCGATCAACTAAGAAAAGGGGTAATTCTCCATTCAATAAGAACGAGAGTAGCAGAAAGAATTTTTGCACTCATTTCCAAATGAGTGGTCACTGGATTGGTAACTACTGGAAATTTCATATGCACCTTCATCCCAATCAAAGCAAGGGAACCATGCAAGTATCTGCAAAGAGAAAATAAGTTCGACACAATATGAAATAAAGAAGGAGGTCGCAAAAATTGTGATGGAACATGTTGTACCTGTCAAGCATTCGAAGGAGAGTACATTCGAGTGGTTCGATAAGAAATGGTTGGGATATCTTCAAAGTTGAGTGTCTGTCATGTAGTCAAAAATATTTTTTTAATTTTTTGTATATATAGAATTAAAAAAAAAAAAAACAATACAAACACAATTACCTCATATACTAGTGCCAATTTGAAAGATATTTCACGAGCAGGAAATCAACTGTTGCTAAGTACCACACATCAATGGCATCGAGCAGAAAGATATCCTCTACTTGGGTGGTTTGTTTTCTTCAGTAGTTTTTCCCTTCATTAGACGATCAATCTGAATATAGACGATCAATCCGAAGACCTTTGGGGCAATCCTTAGCATTGTTTTGTGTTTTTCATGTCTTTTGAGCTAGTTGTAGCTGTACAAGACTAGTGGAAGGTGACGATCTCAAGAATCGCTGTAATCCATATTTGAAGAGAGCTTTACCCATTCAAAATTCATGATGCAAGCTTCAAGGGAAAGACTCGTTAAGGAGTGCAAAGGGGTCAAGAGAGAGAAATCTGGGGATTCTAATATCAAGCTTTCTTGCGATGACGCAAATATTTTCAAATGCATAGCTGTCATAAGGGTCCCTCGTAAACACGTTATCAAGAGGGTGTATTTTAGCTAGCCATGAACGTGCCAGAGATATCAATCAATGTCTGGAATGTATACACGGTTAGAAACCATGGCTAACAAGGGGAATCGTTGAATTATAATTTGAGAATGGTACCTTGATTGAGTTTTTTTTTTTTTTTTGTAAGGCACCAACTTCTCTCAAACTAGAGTGTTCGCTAGAGAAACGTGTCATGCATACATTAGGAAGACAAGTCGACTTGTGAAAATAGAGAATATTTTCCACAACATGGAATTGGTGCAGAAATCTGCGCTTCAGTGGCTGAGGAAATTTTTGAATATCTTGATTCTCATGTGGAAAGAATCATCGGTGTGGATGCTCCTATGCCATATGATGCAAATTTTGAGCACCTAGCTATTCTAAAGGTCGAAGATATCATCTGTGCTTCAAAGAGATTGTTATAGAGAAGTTCCAAGGAATGTAGTTGCCTAGTGTGAATTTTGATTTCTTTGATCATCGTCATGCAAGTTTCTATACTATCAACCTTGACTCGAAAATCAGTTTCATGGAATCCAATATTACAACAAAATGGATCCTGGAGTTCTGTTGTCTCTGGGAGTGGTATAAGAGGTGGATATTATTGTCGAATTGGTAGGATTTCTTCCCGTGATCTGTGCATAGATTCTGTTCCAGATTTCCACCAATGTTTTTGTGGTCATTATGGATTTTGTGGGATCATTTCCACCGAAATTTATCTTGTGTCACTATCTATTGGGGGATCTAATGCGTTGATTGATCAGTATGATGCTCCATCAACTACATGATATATAACGTAATTTGTTGGAGGATGTGGCTCTGTAGGTTGCCTTCTTGGAGAGTGAATAAGGAGCATGGATTAATGCTGAGGTTTTTCATGTCAAAATAGGCATGGTTGATTAATAAAAGTGGATTTCGATGCTCACTGCAGTTTTTTTTCACAAAAACTAGTATTCTAATGGACAAGGTCTAAATTTTGGATTCAAAATTCGATGTGAGAGAGCCTTAAAGTTTCTCTTGTTGTTCGATATGGCAAATAAAACATTTTTTTCCCTCCACATCGTGGTAAACAATGCAGGGATTCTGAACCACACTTTTCCCACTATTGCATAGACTTCTGATGAAGACTGGACCCGACATTCCAAACGTTCTGCGGGGGAGTTGAATGCATTGGTATATGAGCATGTGGTGATTTAAAATCTGATAATAACCTGGGAGATTAAAATGTGGATTCAAAGTAAATACAATAGCTATCCATGCTAAAAAATAGTCTTTTGCCGAGGAACATTTTTGTTTTAGCACTCTCTAACGATCTATTGCTACCACTCTGGAGTATGGAATGCGGGCTGCGGCTGCACCAAAGCATGAGGGGTGTGCAATAATGGATGAAATGGATATTTTTTCTATGAAGGAGTACAAATCAATTGTTTTCTGGGACACAAGATTCATTCTGCAACGCTAGAATTGTATGGTCGAGTGTACATCAGGAGTCACCGCTCATAAAGGAAGCTAAGTGGGGGCATTGAATCACTTTGTTCAATCCCATGGATATTTTCTTGGACAAAAACATGATTTTATCCTCCTGTTTGGGCAACGTTGAAGCATGTATGGAGAAGGATATAAGAAATCTCAATATGCTGCATGAAATGAAACCCACCTTGCAGAGTGTTTGAGTCTGAGTTGACAAAGATGCAATATAAAATGGAAAATATGCAGATTATAGCTTCAATATTCTAATTCTGACAGACATAAGTGAAGGAAAATTGGAATGCGCCTTTCAAGAAAATTTGGAAATTTGATATGCAGCTAGTACAGAGACCTACACGTTCATTTTGATACTTTTGGAGGACCAAAAGTTTTATTTTGGGGGGATTGATCCAGGAAGATCTCCATAAACGCAGAAGTTTAGTTTGTGCACCATGAAGGTATTTTATGACAAGTGAAAAAGTTTGGAATTATATTAATGCGTTATTTCATTTAGAATTGTGAAGTGGATAATGTTGAAAGTGAGTAGGAAAATGACTCAGAAAATATTCGCTTATTTTCTCTGCTTCTCGGTTATGTTTTCTCTCCTTCTCTTCCATTCAAAGTAAAGTTATAAAAATGTAAAAAACCTCTTTCTTTCACTGAGATCAATTTATCTCTGAGGAAAGGAAGACAAGAACCATTATCTCTGAGGAAAGGAAGACAAGAACCATAACTGCTTAACTGTCTGGTATTTGGATAATCAACGATGTATCTTTCTTGAGTTCTTTGTCTTGTGGGTTTCTAAAACATTTTCATGGTGTTTTGTTTTTGTTTTTATGTTTTTTTGAAGTTTTTTTTAGTTTTTTTAGTTTTTTTTTATGTTTTTTGAAGTTTTTTTTTTTTTTTTGTGGTTTTTTAGGTTTTTTATTTTATTTTTAAGTAGGCATTTTGTTGTTTTGAAGGTTTTTTTTTGTTGTTTTCATGGTTTTTATATGGTAACCTTTTTTTTCATATTAATTTATTTAATTTTGCAAGAAAAGTTAAATAAAAAATAAAAAAAGGATTGGAAACCTACCTTGGCTTGAGCCTCTGGGATGTTGAAGGGGTTATTGATGAGGTTGGTTAGGTTGCTCCATGATTAAATCTCTCAATTGAACTTCAATACTATCTTCAATCCTTAATGTCTGGATCAAGCTCTTGTTTTCCCCATGGTCTGTACAAAAATAACTTGCCCAAATTTCTCCATGCATTTTAATAGAAGACAGGGGCCCCATCGAGTGTTAGGGCTCAATAACGCTTATAAAATCGATTGAGCTAAATTTTTTAGCATTCAAGGAGCTCAATTGAGCGATTAGAAAGGACTGGAATGAGTGCTTAAAATGATTGATCGAGCTCTCTTTTTTTCACCTAGAAACACCATTCCTTGCCAAAAAAGTGTATTCGAGCCCCATATTTTTTACCATAAAAATTAAATAAATACTTTGAAACTATATATAAACAAACATAAACACAAATAGAAAGTATGTGTAAGTATGAGAGAGAGAGAGAGAGATTCGTCTTAAGCAAGAGATTTATCAAGCATTAAAAGGGATTAGATCGCCTTTTTTGAAGTTTTGCATTTAAAAAAAGAGATTTGCATATGGATAAATTTGATCCACACTTGGTAGATCCATGGTTAAAATGGATCTATAATGACTACGTCACATTATCAACAATATTTTTATATGTAGCACTAAAATGTATCTGGGCTTCTCCTTCTATGTATTAATTAGTCTTTGTCATTGTCCACCAAATTCATAAAGAGATAAACAATTAGTCACTAACTTCCACTTAATAACACAACCACCTATATAAATTTCACCAATCCAATTTCAATTTTACAAAACAACCTCTGTAAATTTCTTAAAACCATACATTATTTTTGAATAAACCATTCTATTTTATTACGTATAACAATTTTAATTTAACTATTCTTATTTTAAACTATTTTTATTTTTAAAACTAAAATCTAAATAGTATCTATATCTTATAATATCATGATAAATAACATGCTAAATAAAACTCAAATAATAAATTTATAACTTAGCATTTCTTGAAATACCAATACTTCGTCCTTTAAAAAAAAGTAATTTTCTCCTCTTTAACTATTTTAAAAATTTTTAATCCACATAATATCCATACCCTCGTAAGTGTATCGTTGTCTATGCTTGTCACCTTCATCCTTAAATATTTACTACCATAAAAAAATAAATTTACTTACCTTTATCAATATAAACATAATTCATTTGCACCACACTATTCAATACATATAACAATGTTGTTTAACCAATCGATGCAACTGGATCTGAGTTCTATTAATTTCAACTATGGTAAATATTAAAGGTAATAGTAAGAATATTTCTCCATGTATACAATATATACCATTCATTACTGTGTATTTCGATTTATTCACTACACAATAGTGATAGACTTACGGATCATATCTCTCTATCATAATCTATGATAAATTTATCAACCATAAACTGTGTCTATCATATTTATTGGCGCATGAATATATTGGTTTTACTCTAGTTGTATTACATACGGATCATTTGAAATGTTATTGCTATACGCATAAATCCAATACTATCTGCCTGTTTTTGGGTTGGTGGAGATCCACCTGGCAATGGACATTTAAATCTTACGAAGTTGGCTATCAGCTCCACTTGACCTAACTATACTGCACATTAACGCTGCATGGACAGCTTCCATGTCCCTTGAGATTATCCTCTGGATTTGCTGCAGGGGTCTATCGATACTCATCAATTCAGATCTGCTAGCACATAGAGCATTTTTGTAGGGTGGGAGTTACAACTCGAGCTCTATACCGCCAAAACCCTATGGTTTCTCCACCCTTGTTCTTCATCAAATCTACCGGCATTTGCCTAGCTCTCCTAGTGGAGTTTTATGATCATGGCTTGACTCATTTTCTGTCGCTGAATGTTAATATTATTGTTGGGTTAGACTGCAGAGTTCAAAACTATGTTCGTGCCTAGCTGCAAAGGTTCAAGTGCTGATAACCTTTGGAAAATACTTGCCGAAGAAATCTTTTCAGGTAAGGGCACAGTTGATTTCGTAAATTTCACATCTGAATGTAATGTTACTCGGATCCTACCAAAGAGTTTCTAAATGCTTTTCTTTAAGGATCTCAAAGATGAAATTATCTACAGTCTCTGTTGTACATTATTTATTTTAAGTAACTTATTTTTTTGATAGGATTAATACTGCTTCTCCTTTTTATTCTTTCCAAGCCTAGAAGTCGTGAATCCTTCGTTAGCTTTCAGGTTAACATATTTTTACAAGCTTTTTCATTCAATGAGTGTTTTTAGTCCTCATTATCTGGATAAGTTCTTGCGCGCTATCTCTTATCTCATAGTTTGGTTTTGTATTAAATATTGCAGGTTCATTGCTTGTCATTTACTATACGAATGTGCTTGCATTTATCAAGGTCCTTGAATGATTTCCTCGCAATGTGTTATTATAAAGCTACCAAGGTTTACAAAGGGAACCAAAACCCTAGTGTTTCGGTCTCATACCTTTTCAAATGCCTTCGTTGGGCCGTTTATTTCCTTTCATTAGTTTTATCTGATAAAGAATGTTAAGAGTCCAAAGACTCTTTGTATTTATTAGTTATTTTATATTTGGTACGGTCCGAACTCTATTCGAAAACATTTATGAAGGGTTTAACCCTCAAACCTATTCCAAGATTTATAAAAAGGGAAATGGATTTTCATTTAACAGCTCTATTATTCCCTCAAGTACATTTCCATTGATTGAAAAATTAATATATATTACATGTTTAGTTCGGTTCTCTTTTTGCTTTCTATAATGCTTTTGTAAATCCGGCCGATATGTAATTTTTTTGGTTTCTCCTCCAAAATATTAAAAATAAGGGTTTTTACCCTCTGCATGTGTACATTTTTTTTAAGTGTACGTTTCGATTTTAGAGGAAATCTTGCTTATGTTTATTTGCTTCTTAAAGGGTATTTATCATTTTATATTTATTAGTTACTAAAGAATCTTTACTCGCTGTCTGGTATAGAGACGAGGGTTTCTGTGGAATTTTCATCTGTCTTCTTGTTTTCGACTCTGTAATAAAATTTATACTGTTAACCAATCCTCCCTCGATCTTTAGTTTACTTTTCTCATAAACCTCTTCAATAGAGTTAATCAGTGACCAGATCACCGTGGTAAATTCTTAGTATAGAAAATGGGTTATAAAGAATAGTTGGTCTAGGGTAGGGTTTCACCCCAAACCCCGAACCTCAAGTTATAATTTTCTTGTTTTCTGGGATGCTACATTATTCATTCGTTAATAATTTCTATATACATGTTACAGTATGCATTATCTTCAGTTGTATATTAACATAATTACAGTTTGCATTCCTATTGTGTTCATAACTGTATCTGTGCATACAATAGGTTTATAGCTGCAATGGAAAATTATATTTACTCTCCTGTAGTTTGCAAAAGAATTACACCATGTTCTTAATAGGGTCTATATATATACATACTGCAATCCAATCATGTTAGATATATTTTTCTACAATAGTACCTTCTTTTCCTTTACACAGAAAATACAATTCTATCATTTAACAAAAGTTCAATATTCAATCCTCTACTATTGTATTAATATCAGTAATCTGAAAGAGTCTAAAACTTCCATATTAAGACAATAGAATAAAATACTCAAAGTCTTTATACATATCTAGAACTTATTCTTTCAAGCTGTGGTCCTCCAAACCATCAAGGGAGGCTATTACGTCCTCCACTTGCCCCTTATCTCCAGAATCTGGATGGTGTTCCGGGTTAGCAGTAGAATACATTTTCTTTTGGCTATGACCTCTGGATGGCCAGTCCAGTCAACTCAGAAAATATAGCTTTACAAGGGTTGCTATGAGTTATTTTCAACTGATCATAACCAGCTCTAGAAAATATTCCCCTTTACCAATTGAACAAAACCCCTACTCCTCCCGTGGGATTCAAATTTATCCTTAGAGGAGTAGGTAACTATCTTTCCAATGGTCCCCAACCACCTCCTATTCTTGGAAACATTTTTACCATCAGCTTAAAATATTTTCTTTCCATTAATTAATTCCTCCTAATTTAATAATTTCAGCAAAATAATTTTTTTTGTCATCAGTAATGATTTAAGTTTTTCTTTCCAGATAAAATAAAATTAAACAAATTGTCTTTAACTAGTTAACACTAGTTACCTTAAATGAAGCTGTGACAACTACCCCCCTGGAAGTAACACCGTCCCTGGTGTTTCAGCCCAGCTCTACAAAGAGCTCCAGGTAAGCTTCCCGCATGAACTTCTCGTCCTCCCAAGTATCTTCATCTAGTTCGAAGTGCTTCCATTGCACTTTTATTTGGATGAATACTCATTTGCGGAGTTCGATTTCTCTTCGGTCAAGTATGTGTTGCGGCTCGACCAGAAACTCTTCGTCCGGTTCTACCTAAAGAACGAAAATGTTTTCAAGTTAGTATGCATCAATTTTGTTCAAAACATCAAGTTAGGATTTTTATCTCTATCCTACCTGAATATTTTGCCAATGAATCACATGTTTTTCATCATGTACATAACGCTTCAGCAAGGACACATGGAACACATTGTGAACTTGAATATGGCTAGCTAAAGCCAACCGATAAGCTACTGGTCCTACCATTTCCGGTACTTGGAAAGGTCCACAATATCTGGGAGATAATTTGGCACAAGAGGTCCACCTCATGGTACTCCTCTTGGGCTTAATTCTCACGTAAACATGATCCCCCACCATGAATTCACAGTAAGAACTTTTCTTATCTGCATAAATCTTTTTTCGGTCTTGCGCAACCTTTAGATTCCGCCTTATTATTTTTACATCATCTTCCATTTCCGCCAACATTTCAGGTCCCAACATTAATTTAGTCTCAGGACTGCTCCAGTTTATAGGTGTACGGAATTTCCTACCATACAATGCCTCGAAGGGACTCATTTTCAGAGATTCCTCATACCCGTTGTTATAAGAAAACTCAATAAGATGCAGATAATCCTCCCTCTTGGTTGGCTACTGCATCACATACATGAGCAGCATGTCTTCCAATACTTGGTTTACTCGATCCGTTTGCCCATCAGTCTGAGGGTGATAGGCGGTGCTAAAGTGTATTTGTGTTCCCAGTCCTAAAAATAAAGTTTTCCAAAGTGCAGATGTAAACTTAACATTCTGTTCTAAAATCACAGTTTTTGGTATACCATGCAACCTGAAAATTTCCTTCATAAATATATCAGGAATCTGTACTATCTTGTACGTAGACTGTACAAGTATAAAATGTGTAGATTTTCTTAATCTGTCTACCACTACCATGATTGAATCATTCTGTCTTTTTGTTTGTGGTAGAACTGTGATGAAATTTAAGGAGATAACCTCCCACTTCAATTCAAGTATTTGGGTATGGGCTACAATAGTCCCGCAGGATGCTGGTGCTCCACCTTTACCTGCTGACACTCTAGAAATTTTCTTAAATATTCAATGATATTCTTATGCATGCCCAGCCAATAATATACCTTTCTTATTGCAGTAAGCATTTTCTGATATCACGAATTTCCAATGTAATTTCTGCGATGGAATTCATTCAGTATTAACTCCTTTAGAGTTATATGATTAGGCACATATATTCTGCCTCAGAATGTCAGCACCTGATCTTCATTCCTTCTGTACCCAAATGTCTTGGCTTGTTTCTTATACTCTTCCATTTGTTGCCATGGAAATTTTTATTCCGGATCTTTCTGTGCCTCTTCTTTTAACTATTTCAAAAGTTGGCTTTCTAGCTGATTATAGTATAATGCACAAATGCCATGTATTTTTTTGACTCAACGTATCTGCTACTCGATTTTCCTTACCCTTTACATGCTGAATGTCCATATCAAATTCACTTAGAAAGGCATTCCATCTTGCTTGCCTGGAATTTAGATCTGCTTGCTTAAAATAATTAGTCAAGCTACTATGGTCTGTTTTAAGTACAAAAATCTTACCGAGCAGGAAATGCCTCCACACCTGGAGAGCATGTACGATTGCTGTAAGTTCCAAGTCATAAGCAGAATATTTATGTTCATGGTCCTTCAGTTTTCTAGACGCATATGCCACCACTTTTCCTTCCTGGGTTAATATTGCTCCAACACCCTCTTTACTTGCATCAGTACAAACTTCATAATCTTTATCAGGGTTAGCTACCCGCAAAACCTATGTTGTAGTCTAAAGTTGCTTCAGCTTTTCAAAGCTGTTCTGACACTCATTTGTCCATTTGGAAAGCTTTCCCTTCTTCTGCAAAGATGTAATAGGAAAATCAATTTTGGAAAATCCTTCTATAAATCTTTTATAACAACCAGCTAATCCCATGAACGATCTGGGGTACTCGCCATTCCATAATAGTTTTGATCTTTTCTGGATCAACATCGATTCCTTCAGCTGATATAACATGTCCCAGATATTAGATTTCTATTTTAAAGAAATTGCATTTACTGAACTTAGCATAAAGCTGATGCTTTCTTAGAATCTCCAAAACTATTCCCAAATGATCTTTATGTTCCTCCACACTTTTAGAATATATCAGAATGTCATCTATGAAAATAAGTACAAAGTTATCCAAGAATGGATGGAAGATGCCATGCATCAACCTCATAAAGGTTGCTGGTGCATTCATCAATCCAAAAGGTAACACCACGAATTCATAGTGCCCATAACGTGTGAAAAATGTTTTCTTACAAATATCTTCATCTTTGATTCGAATTTGATGATATCCAGATCTTAAGTCTATTTTAGAAAACACCTTAGCACATCTTACCTGATCAAATAAATCATCGATTCTTGGTAAGGGGTATTTATTCTTAACAATTAGCTTATTAAGCTGCCTATAATCCATACACATACGTAAGGTTCTGTCTTTATTTTTAACAAATAGGACTAGTGCTCCCCATGGAGACACACTTGGATAGATGTAGCCTTTGTCTATCATCTCTTGTAGCTACATTTTCAATTCAGTTAGTTCTAGCACGCTCATTCTATAAAGAGATCTTGACAGCAGAGAGGCTCCTGGCGACAACTCTATGATGAAGTCAATATCCCTCTTAGGTGGTAAACCAGGAATGTTCTCTGTAAAAAAATCCAGAAATTCCTCTACTACAGGGATATCCTCCATTATTGGTGACTTTTCCTTGGAATTTGTGTACCCCACTTGAATTGCATACAACTGGCATCCTTTTCTGATACACTTACCCATTTGAGATGCTGTGATTAGACGTAATTGCACTGACTTTTTAATTCCTTGAATCTCTTTTTACATGCCATATTGCATTCTATAGTAAATGATATTTTCTTTACAATCCACTAAGGTCCAGTATCTCTCTAACCAATCCATACCCAATAACACATCAGAAGATCCCAATGGTAAAATATTTAAATCTACCTATAACTGTTGTTCTACCACTTCCAATGTACAATTCGGAATCCTTGCAGTTACATTTCATTTTTCCCCGGTAGCTAGCTGTACTAACCAAGAATTTTTAAATTTATGTTCTTTTAAATTGCAAATTTCCACTAGTTTGGGACTTACATAACTCAAACTTGCTCCAGGATCTACCAAAATTGAAACAGGTTTAGTTAGTAAATTACCTTCTAATTCAATCATTGTGGGTTGATAATCAGCCTATCAGTCTTCCAAGGCTGCATTAATGCAGGGTATGCTACGCGCCACGTCCCCCACTGTAGACGCTTCCTGCAAATTTGTTACAGTTTCATTTCTAGTTCATTGTGGATAGTTTTTATAATAATGAGCCTCCCCATAGCCCCAACACTGTAAAGGAGATTTTGTAATATGTCCTTGCTCTGGCTTACTAGAAGCTTTTGTGGGCTTTTCTTCCACTGGCCATTTGGTTCTTTGGTGATTCCTACCAAATTTTTTACTGATAGAAGTTCGTGTTCTACCTAAGTTGCCACTCTTACTGCTTTTAAGATTGGAATTATTTTTCATACTTTTCTTGGGCTGCCAGCTTTTTCCTTCTTCACCCTTGGCCTTGGACTGCTGATAACACATTCGTGCTTTATGAATGGCTTCGTCCATGGTCTGAGGAATAAGAAATTCTATTCATTCTCTCATATGACTGGGTAGGCTACTTAAGAACCTCTGCACTTTGGCCTTTTCTTCTCAGAGATAGGGAACTTAATTTAACAGGGAAGTAAATTTAGTGACTTAATAATCCATGGTCATTTTTCCCAACCGAAGATCATGAAATTCCTTAGCTTTGTCATCATAAAACCTTTCTGTTAAGTACTTTTCTTTAAATTACTGCTGAAAAAATTCCCAAGTAATATCCTATTCATCTATGCTGCGTAAATTTTTCACTTCTTCCCACCACAAGGTG
This sequence comes from Pinus albicaulis, assembly GCA_034641835.2. NCBI lineage: Eukaryota > Viridiplantae > Streptophyta > Pinopsida > Pinales > Pinaceae > Pinus > Pinus albicaulis. The sequence goes on along the minus strand of CM076581.1, from coordinate 414,912,551 downwards.
GCCTTTTCTCGTAACTGGTATATAGCCAATCTAGCCTTCAGATTGCTGCTATATTCATATACCTGAAAATACTTATTTATATTAATTAACCAGGCTTCGACCACCTCCTCTACCTCGCCATCAAACATTAGTGGCTTAATTTTACAGAATTCTCCATGCAGTTCTACTATCTGTCTCTTAATATCTTGTTGATCAGATAGATTGCCCGACTCTTCCTCATTGTAATTCTTATTTTTACTTCTCTGGGAGGAAAAATTTTCAACTCTGTCTGTAATTTTATTTCTTGCTTGCTAATCTTCATCTGCTGGTAAGCCTCTTTCAGCACTTGGACGATCCAACTCTTGATTCTGTTTGTCAGATAAACTTTTTAAAATTTTCTCCTAGTCTTGTAACAATCGCTCATTGTCCCTCTTGACTCTTAGCATTTCTCTTGTAATTGTTGCACCGTGTTAAAAAAAAACAGTTTTATGTTGCTGTTCTTCAAGTAACCGACTGGTCTTTTGATGTTGTTCTACACTTAATTGAACCCACATTTCCAGATTCATGACTGTTGGTGCTTGAGTTTCTTCTGGTTGCGATTGTGATGCTATAGCTCTTCTCATTATCACTCGCTCTCTCTCTCTCTCTATGCACTATTCACATACACAGCTTCACTGTTATTAGACCCTTAGGGTCCCAGCGTTGCAACTTGATCTCATACCACTTGTCACCATCATCCTTAAATATTTACTACCATAAAAAAAATAAAAATTATTTACCTTTATCAATATAAACATAATTCATTTGCACCACACTATTCAATACATATAACAATGTTGTTTGACCAATCGATGCAACTGGATCTGAGTTCTATTAATTTTGAATATGGTAAATATTAAAGGTAATAGTAAGAATATTTCTCCATGTATACAATATATACCATTCATTACTGTGTATTTCGATTTATTCACTACAAAATAGTGATAGACTTGTGGATCATATCTCTCTATCATAATCTACGATAAATTTATCAACCATAAACTGTGTCTATCGTATTTATTAGCGCATGAATATATTGGTTTTACTCCAGTTGTATTACATACGGATCATTTGAAATGTTATTCCTATGCGCATAAATCCAATACTATCTGCTTTTTTTTGGGTTGGTGGAGATCCACCTGGAAATGGACATTTAAATCTTATGGAGTTGGTTGTCAACTCAACTTGACCCAACTGTACTGCACATTAACGCTGCATGGATAGCTGCCATGTCCCTTGAGATTATCCTTGGGATTTGCTGCAAGGGTCTATCAATAGTCATCAATTCGGATCTGCTAGCACACAGAGCATTTTGGTAGGGTGGGAGTTACAACTCGAGCTCTATACCACTGAAACCCTATGGTTTCTTCACCCCTGTTCTCCATAAGATCTGCCGGTATTTTCCTGGCTCTCCTAGTGGAGTTTTATGATCATGGCTTGACTCATTTTCTGTCGCTGAATGTTAAGATTCTCACCGGGTTAGACCGCAGAGTTCAAAGCTATGTTTGTAACACCCATAGTTTTATGTTTTCCTTTCAAATTAGACATTTGAAATTTAATCCAAAGGGGAGTGGACCCCAATGGATAAGTATTGTGTGGATGTAATTAATTATTAATTATGAAAAATAAATAAAATAATTCTGTGCATATTGACCAAATGAGAATTTTGAGATCACTTTCCAAATCCATGAGGTGTGGAAAGAGGCTAAGACTTTCCCCAAAAATATTTCAAAAATCCTTGAAAGAATTTATTTCTAAATTAGATTTTTGAGGAAAAATCTAGATTTTCCCCAATGAGGTGGAGAGTAGTTGGGAAGAGGTAAAAAGCTTGAAAAGTAGAAAGAAACTTTAAAAGTCCCTAAATAAGGGAAGCCTAGGCAAATAGGAAGAAAAGCATCCTATAATTCTAGACGCAAAATTAGAAACAGGCTTTGGGGAGCATAAGCTTAAATAGGCTACTCCAAAACAGATTGGGGTTGGTCTGTTCTAGGAGGAGATCTCATTTTGGGGGTGAGTTCTGGAGACAAAGGAACTCTAAGGCTGGGAAGATTGGTCATCTCCATAATTGGTATGCTCATAAGATTTTTATGAATGGTTAAAAGAGTTGTTGGAATATTGTACTGGTGCATGTTGTAGCTAATATTATGTTTAAGTTAAAATTTATGTTCCTTAATTTTAACAAAAGTATGTAGAAGAAATTAATCCTCTTAGCTTTGTATAGTAGTAGGAATAAAATCTATGGGGAGAATCCAGCAGAGACCATAAACCACTGTGGTTTAAATCTGAGGATACATTTTATCCCCAAAAATGATTTGGTTGTTTAACATTAATCTACTTCTGAGTTAATAAAATAACTGTGGCATATAGGAAAAGAAAGCATGATAAACTCATAGTTAACAGATATAACTTAAACTAGACATACTTCAAACCTGTTCCCTATGGGAAATGATATAATAACATAAGTTCATGTGTTATAAAAGAAAATATATACTAATGAAAGTATGAATTTGACTACAGTACTCAGAAATTAATTTAATAACAGTGACACTGTAACTAAGGGCTACAATGATGTAAACATGCCCTGAAAGCATACTGCACAGTGTTAAAATAAGTAGAATATTCTTCTAGAAATCTGCATGTAAATGGGTGTATTTAATAAAAGGCTCCAAGTTAATTGTGAACAGATACATTTTATATCTACACTATGGACAACAGATTTGAAGAAAGATAATTGACAAATGCTCCTGTATGACTGACACACATATGCATGATAATTACTTTGAAATTTGAAGATAAATTTCATTCAAAGGCTGTTAGTTAATAGACTAAAATCCTGTGTTATAGGATAGAAATATAACATGAAACTTAACAGGTGACATTTTATATCTGTACAGAGTGTAAAGAAATTTATAAGCTCTAAATCAGAAATTCATGATATTATATTAGATGTTAATGAAAGATTTTACTAGAAAAAATTAAAGGGAAAAACCTTAGGTACACCTATGTATTTCAGTGGTAATACATCCTTCTAGAATTTCAATAAAGTGTGCATATGCCTGAACATACGTAAAGATCCTCATCAGGTGCACATAAAATTTTATCCCTATAGATGTGTTTAAATGCATGTGTTGTTATTTAGACAGTACATGAACAAGATATAGATTAAATAGAAAGGAGTAAAAGAAATTATGAAAACTGAAAGTAGACTATGAAGCAATTACAGGATCAGTTAACTGCTGCAAGTAAAAATTTTTACAAAATGCCAAGCTCTTAACTAAATTTTTATATTCTAGTGAAAAAGGAGAAGAGTATATTTTAATTTCCCATGAAATTAAATATTCAGCTCTTAGGGAGCGTTAGAAATTTTTTAGAGAAGGAGCAGTGTTAGCACACAAAATATACATCTAGCACATAGATACAAAATGTGTAGACAGTGAAACCATTTCTAAAATCATAAGGAGATACATCACCACAGTTCCATTTAAAATAATAGAAATTGCTACTAGAAATAAATAATCCTGGTATGGAAACCAGAGAGAGACTAGTCTTCATTATAAACCAAATCTGATCCGACTTTGTAAGTCAAAGCAAACAAAATTATGAGTTAAAATATATGGATACTGCCATGACAACGTCCACCAGTACTCGTAAAAACGAGCATAATAGTCATCAAAACAATGCTATGGCAAACTCATACATTTCTAATAATACACAGGCGAGATCTGAGTATGAGTGGTAAATGCCAAAACCCTCGCAGGAATACCAAGGAAGTCTGAGGTCCTGATATGCAGAAGAAAAATTTAATCAGACCACCTACCTGAAAAACTGGAATAGTCGAAAAAACAAGTTCGTGAGCAGAGTCAAAACGTGACGATACCTGTATAAGTCAGAAGCACGGAAAAATAATAAATTATATATTATACAACTTCCAAGAGGAATGACTTAATATATTTGAATGTAAGACCAAATAGTTACCTCGTCAGATCGAATCCAAACGCCAACATAACCAGGGGTCCTGATGAAATAAAAATTAACGATTCGGCATTAAACTCTGAGGAAATTTCATTGTTAGCAAACATACCTCTAGTAAAATATGAATTAGAGAGGAATTTACCTCTGAAAAAAATCATTCGCCAAGCTGACGATGGGAAGGTCGATTCAGGAGGAATCGAAATGGTTCCCTTAGTCACGACGAGGAGGTAGAAGCATAAGAAAATTCTTTCAGTCAACAAATCAATCTTTTATTACAAACACATAACATAAGATAAGTCAAACGAATGATATGAATGAGTTCTATGGACTGTAAACAAGAGAGGTGAAATGGATAGGCGTTTGAATACAAGTTCGAATGCAAATTCTTCTATCAAGATATGAGAACTAACAATGTAAAACTCACATACATTCAGCACAAAGAAAAATAGGTATACAATTAAACCTGAGCTCGGCCTTTCAAGAACCTATACGCACTGTAACGATGAAAAAAAATATAGCAGAGGTAAGACTTACCAGGAGAACAAGACATGGTGTAATTCTGCGTCGCGGAAGAACTCGTAGAGAGTTGCATGGATGCCAGATGAAAAATCCAGGAGCATAAGACCAGAGAAACCACCACTCAGCAGAGGAGCAAATGAATATTACGCCAAAGAATGTAAACCATAAGTATCATGAGTTAGAGAAAAACCCTCAGACATCTCGACCCTACATGTGGCACGCATCGGAGCACCGTACAACGGATCGATGACTCATGGCTGGGAAATCAAGAAATGTCAAGTGGAGGCCGATGAGAATTAAGACCAAAGAGTTAATGCCAAAAATGAGGAGGACATAAACATATGAAAAAGGGTTAGAAATAATAACCATCAACATGAAAGCGTAAATATTGAGGCGGGAAACCTGAGAATAAATCCACATCAAACGATACGAAGGTACTACCAATTTAATGTAGTCAGTTCACAGGTGCCAACACAATCTATACGAAATCGATTCACACGTCAAGTGCAATTGCCATGGTTCATTATTTAAACAAACATAATATGTATAGGGTCGTGTAAGACCAAGAGGTAGCGTGAGAACACCATGAGAACTTTTACGAATTGACAATACGATGGCTCTAAGGCAAAACGAATTTGCATCATATGGTTTATACCATACTCACGTTATGGTATGCAATACATATGTATAACCATAATATATATATATCTATATACACATAGGAAACCTCTTAATAAAAATGATAAGGGGAAAAAGCTATTTTGAAGAAAAAAATATATAGTCACTCAATAAGTATGTGGAGTATTAGACGAAAGCCTTGTATGCATTTTTACCATTGGGTGAAGTATATTATGTATGTAGAGAAATTTTTTTTTTTTTGAATTGGGAGACATGACAAATGGTATCAGAGCCCATGTTAGCAAAAATGGGCTGTTGTTGTTCTCATTGTATAAATTATTTCTTGTTGGAAAAAAAAAAAAAATTGTTTTTTTTACTGATGTTGTTTTGTTTATTGTACAGTGGTACCGAAACAGAAAAGTCAATGGCTGAAGTTGATGAAATTTATGTTGATCTTCATGATGAATATAACAGGCCAGATCCCAACGCTCCTTTGATGACTATGTTGCACAGGTTGGAACGGGAGATGGCTGAGCTAAGAAGCTAAAATGACAGGTTGCCATTAGCTAGTGAGGAGTAGGAAAAGCTCATCAAATAATTGACCTCACGGAATAGCCAGGAAGGTGAAGGTTCTAGAGAGAGGAAGAAAGGCAAGTTCTCTGATGATTCTAAGGAAGATGACACTACTAGACATCAGTCTAAACAGAAAAAGGAATTACAGGGGGAATTCTGAAAGATCAAACCTCCCTCCTATGATGGGGAGAAGGAGGAAGATGTTGAGGCTTGGTTGTTGAATATGATTAAATATTTCCAGGTCTCTGAATAAGAAAGTAATCTGAAGGCTAGATTAGTTGTTTACCAATTACAGGGTAAGGCTACCTTGTGGTGGGAGGAGACGAAAATGGTCCATGCCATTGATGAAAATACAGTGACTTGGGAAGATTTCCAAGTCAAATTTAAAAACCACTATTTGAACGAACGTTATTATGATGATAAAGCAAAGGAGTTCCACGAACTCAGGTTGGGACAACTCACTATCGATGAGTTTTTCACCAAGTTTACAAATCTGCTAAGGTGTGTTCCTTATATTCGTGAAGAGAAGGCAAAGGTGCAAAGTTTTTTGAACTGTTTGCCTATTGTGTACAAGGAGAAAATAGATTTCAATAATCCAAAAACTATGGATGAAGTGGTGAGGAAAGCTAGATTATGTTATCAGTAGTTTAAAGGCAGGGGTGAACATGGGAAAAGCTGGGTAAATAAGTGTGAATTCAAAGGGAAGAAACATAAACCAACTTACTTGAAGAACTTTGGCAGGGACCATCAGCGGAAGAAATTTAACAAACCCAAGGAAATTCAAACTGCTCAGTCCCAAGTTGGCTCGAAACAAATAGACGGAGATAATAAGAAGGAGGGAGCAGTCAAAATGTGGGAACTGTTGAAATGTTGGGGTTGTGGAGAACCTCATCTGTTGAGGGATTGTCCACACTGAAATATTCAAATGATTATGAGGGATCGAGAAGCTACCATAGTGAATGAAATAGCAAGGAATATACCCACTATCAGTGTAGCATTGGAAAACTGACAAGCAGAACATCAGGCTAATATGGTCGAGATGGAAGGTAAGATTGCTGACCAATCTATTACAATTTTAATTGATCCAGGTGCTTCTTTGAGTTACATTAGTCCAAAAATTGTAGAGAAATGCAATCTCAAAACTGAAAAATTTCAGCAGTCTTGGTTGGTCCAGCTAGCCACTGGCACCAAGAGAAAAGTAACTCATAAGTTACCTCAAATAACAATTACATTGAATGATGTTCATACAGAAGTAAACTTAAACATTCTTCCCTTAGGCTCATATGAATTGCTGATAGGAATGGACTGGTTAGAAAAGAGAAAGGCTATGATGAACTGTTGGGCTAAAACTCTACATTGCATAGATGAGGAAGGGAGACCGTTTATACTCAAAGGAAAACCAAAACCAACTTCTGTAAGAAAAATATCAGCTCTGCAATTAAAGAGGACAGTTAGGAAGGGATATCAAGTATATGCTGTACACGTTGAAGAATTAAGACAACAACCTGAAGAAAATCTGCTGGACACTCTGCCATTGGTAATAGAGTTTAAAGAATTTTTTCCAGATGAGATTCCTCATCTTCCCCCCAAAAGAGAGATTGACTTTTCAATCGATTTGGTGCCTGGAGCAACACCTGTTTCGAGAGCCCCTTATCGGATGAGCCCCCTCGAACTCATGGAACTGAAAATGCAGTTGCAAGAGTTGTTGGATAAAGGGTATATAAGACCGAGTGTGTCTCCTTGGGGAGCACCGGTGCTATTCATGAAAAATAAGGATGGAACCTTTAGAATGTGCATTGACTACCGTCAAATGAATAATTTTACAATAAAAAATAGATACCCATTGCCCAGAATTGATGACCTTTTTTATCAGGTAAGAGGGGCTTTTGTATTTTCTAAGATAGATCTGAGGACTGGTTATCACCAACTAAGAATTAATGAGGAAGACATTAGTAAAACAGCTTTTCGAACCAGGTATGGTCACTACGAATTTGTAGTCCTACCTTTTGGGTTGAAAAATGCCCCTGCCACGTTTATGTGCTTAATGAACATCGTTTTGAACAAGTACTTAGATAAATTTGTACTAGTGTTCATAGATAATATTCTGGTTTATTCCAAAAGTGAGGAAGAGCACCAAGAACACTTAAGAATAGTTTTTCAGACTTTGAAGGAAAACGAGTTATATGCCAAATTCAGTAAATGTGAATTTTATAAAGACAAGATTCGGTACGTGGGGCATATTATTTCTGAACAAGGATTGGCTGTTGACCCTAAGAAAATAAAGGCTATTAGAGAATGGTCGGTGCCAACTGATGTTTCAGTAGTGAGATCATTTATGGGAATTGCAGGTTATTATTGAAGATTTGTGGAAAGATTTTCTGCAATAGCATATCCCATAACTTCATTACAGAGAAAAGGCACCAACTTTGAGTGGACTGAAAAATGCCAAAACAACTTTGAACAAGTAAAACTAAAACTCACTACAGCCCCTATACTAAAAATTGCAGATCCTAACAAGGAGTTTTTTGTATGCACCGGTGCATGCAGAGAGGGATTGGGAGGAGTTCTATTACAGGAAAATTCCATTACTACATATGAGTCTAAGAAACTTAAGACACATGAACAGAACTATAGTGTATATGATTTGGAATTGGCTGCTGTAATTCATGCCTTGAAGATGTGGTGACATTATCTTCTTGGAAAGAAATTTACATTGATGATTGATCATATTAGTCTTAAATATTTCTTTTCCCAAACCGATTTGAATGCTCGACCAGCCACATGGATGTCTTTTCTGAGTGAATTTGATATGGACATAAAACATATCAGAGGGAAAGAAAATAAAATTGCTGATGCGCTAAGCAGAAATGCTTGCCAAAACATAAGAAACATTGGGAGTAGTGCTAGTCTTGACTTAGAAGAGATGATTAAAAAGGTAGCAGATCAAGATCCCAATTATGAAAATCTGCAATTGAAAATGCAGAAAAAAGAAATGGCCGAGTACACGCAAAACCATAGAGGGCTGATCTGCTATAAAAACAAATTGTATATCCCCAATGTAGAATCTTTGAAAAAAGAGATCCTAGATGAATACCATAAATAGGCATATGCAGGACATCCGGGATATCAGAAAATGCTTATAGCCTTGAAAAAGAATTTTTTTTGGCCAAGAATGAAAAGGGATGTAGCAAAATATTTAGCTAGGTGCCTGGAATGTCAACTAGTCAAATTTGAACTCCAGCACCCAACTGGTCTATTAAATCCCTTGCCAATTGCAGAATGGAAATTGGACACTATTTCGATAGATTTCATAACCAGGTTACCCAGGACAAAATACTAGCATGACTCGGTGATGGTAGTGGTAGACACTTTAACAAAGGCTGCACACTTCATACCTGTAAAATCTACTTTTGGGACAGGCCACTTAGCATATGTGTTCCTAAGAGAGATAGTAAGGCTACACGGGGTCCCAAGGATGATTATTTCAAATAGAGATGCTAAGTTCACAGCTTCCTTTTGGAAAGGTCTGTTTGGGGGCATGGGCACTAAATTGAATTTTAGTACTGCATATCACCCTCAGACGGATGGTCAAACAGAAAGAACAAATTAGATCTTGGAGGATATGCTGAGAATGTATGCGATGGATAGGCCAGCAAAATGGGAAGACTACTTGCATTTAGCTGAATTTTCTTATAACAACAGCTATCAATCCTCCATCAAAATGAGTCCATTTTAGGCAGTCTATGGAAGAAAATGCCGTACTCCTTTAAGTTGGAGCCAACCAGAAGATAAGCTAGTATTGGGACCAGATACTTTACAATAAATGGAAAAGATTGTCAAAAAAATACAAAGAAACATCAAGACATCACAAGATCGACAAAAAAACTATGCTGATAAGAAGAGGGTACATCGAGAGTTCAAAGTGGGTGATCATGTGTACCTACGTATTAAGCCCAAAAAGAGCACACTTTATGTTGGAAGTTGTGCAAAATTGGCTGCTAGATATTGTGGCCCTTTTGACGTGTTAGAAAGGGTGGGACCAATGGCTTATAAACTGGCCTTACCGCCCCATGTTAAAGTGCATGATGTGTTTCATGTTTTGTTATTAAAAAGATATGTGCATGATGCTTCTCACATTGTTGATTGTAATATGATACAGGTGTAACCAGAAGGGGAGTTCCTTCGAGAGCCGCTTCAAATATTGGAGCGAGAAGAAATTGAATTGAGGAACCAAACAGTAGCAAGAGTAAAGGTGCTGTGGAAGCACTTTACTGCTGAAGAAGCTACATGGGAAAGAGAAGTTGAGATGATGGAAAAATATCCATATCTATTTTCAAAATGAACTCTAGTAGTTACTTGTCAACACCGAAGACGGTGTTTGTTTTCAGGGGGGGATTATGTAACACCCCTAGTTTTATGTTTTCCTTTCAAATTAGAGATTTGAACTTTAATCCAAAGGGGAGTGGACCCCAATGGATACGTATTGTGTGCATGTAATTAATTATTAATTATGAAAAATAAATAAAATAATTATGTGCATATTGACGAAATGAGAATTTTGAGATCCCTTTCCAAATCCATGAGGTGTGGAAAGAGGCTAAGACTTTCCCCAAAAATATTTCAAAAATAGTTGAAAGAATTTATTTCTAAATTATATTTTTGAGGAAAAATCTAGATTTTCCCCAATGAGGTGGAGAGTAGTTGGGAAGAGGTAAAAAGCTGGAAAAGCAGAAAACAGCTTTAAAAGTCCCTAAATAAGGGAAGCCTAGACAAACAGGAAGAAAAGCATCCTATAATTCTAGACGCAGAATTAGAAACAGGCTTTGGGGAGCATAAGCTTAAATAAGCTGCTCCAGAACAGATTGGGGTTGGTCTGTTCTGGGAGGAGATCTCAGCTCGGGGGTGAGTTCTGGAGACAAAGGAACTCTAAGGTTGGGAGGATTGGTCATCTGCATAACTGGTATGCTCATAAGATTTTTATGAATGGTTAAAAGAGTTGTTGGAATATTGTACTGGTGCATGTTGTACCTAATATTCTGTTTAAGTTAAAATTCCTGTTCTTTACTTTTAACAGAAGTATGTAGAAGAAATTAATCCTCTCAGCTCGGTATAGTAGTAGGAATAAAATCTGTGGGCAGAATCAAGTAGATACCCTAAACCATTGTGGTTTAAATCTGAGGATACATTTTATCCCCAAAAATGATTTGGTTGTTTAACTTTAATCTGCTTCTGAGTTAATAAAATAACTATGTCATATAGGAAAAGAAAGCATGATAAACTCATAGGTAACAAATATAACTGAAACTAGACATACTTCAAACCTGTTCCCTGTGGGAAATGATATAATAAAATAAGTTCATGTGTTATAAAAAAAAATATACCAATGAAAGTATGAATTTGAGTACACTACTCAGAAATTAATCTAATAACAGTGACACTGTAACTAAGGGCTACAATGATGTAAACATGCCCTGAAAGCATACTGCACAGTGTTAAAATAAGTATAATATTCTTCTAGAAATCTACATGTAAATGGGTGTATTTAATAAAAGGCTGCAAGTTAATTGTGAACAGATACATTTTATATCTACAGTATGGACAACAGATTTGAAGAAAGATAATTGAAAAATGCTGCTGTATGACTAACACACATATGCATGATAATTACTTTGAAATTTGAAGATAAATTTCATTCAGAGGCTGTCATTTAATAGACTAAAATGCTGTGTTATAGGACAGAAATATAACATGAAACTTAACAGGTAAAATTTTATATCTGTACAGAGTGTAAATAAATTTAGAGGCTCTAAATCAGAAATTCATGTTATTATATTAGATGTTAATGAAATATTTTAATAGAAAAAAATTAAGGGAAAAACCTTAGGTACACCTATGTATTTCACTGGTAATACATCCTTCTAGAATTTCAATAAAGTGTGCATATGCCTGAACATATGTAAAGATCCTCATCAGGTGCACATAAAATTTAATCCCTATAGATGTGTTTAAATGCATTTGTTGTATTTTAGACAGTACATGAACATGATATAGATTAAATAGAAAGGAGTAAAAGAAATTATGAAAATTGAAAGTAGACTCTGAAGAAGTTACATGATCAGTTAATTGCTGCAAGTAAAAATTTTTACAAAATTCCAATCTCTTAACTAAATGTTTATATTCTAGTGAAAAAGGAGAAGAGTATATTTTAATTTCCCATGAAATTAAGTATTCAGCTCTTGGGGAGCATTAGAAATTTTTTTAGAGAAGGAGCAGTGTTATCACACAAAATATACATCTAGCACATAGATACAAAATGTGTAGACAGTGAAACCATTTCTAAAATCATAAGGAGATACATCACCACAGTTCCATTTAAAATAATAGAAATCGCTACTAGAAATAAATAATCCTGGTGTGGAAACTAGCGAGAGACTAGTCTTCATTATCAACCAAATCTGATCCAACTTTGTAAGTCAAAGCAAACAACATTATGTGTTAAAATATGTGGATACTGTTGTGACAATGTCCACCAGTACTCATACAAACGAGCATAACAGTCATAAAAACAATGTTATGGAAAAATCATAAATTTCTAATAATACACAGGCAAGATCTGAGTATGAGTGGTAAACGCCAAAACCCTCGCAGGACTCCCAAGGAAGTCCGAGGTCCTGATATTCCAGAAGAAAAATTTAATCAGACCACCTACCTAAAAAACTCGAATAGTTGGAAAAACAAGTTCGTGAGCAGAGTTAAAACATGACAATACTTGTACAAGTCAGAAGCATGAAAAGAAAAAATTATATATTATACAACTTCCAAGAGGAACGACTTAATATCTTTGAATGTAAGAGCAAATAGTTACCTGGTCAGATCGAATCCAAATGCCAATGTAACCAGGGGGCCTGATGAAATAAAAATTAACGATTTGGCATTAAAATCCGAGGAAATTTCATTGTTGGCAAATGTACCTCTAGTAAAATGTGAATTAGAGAGGAATTTACCTCTGAATAAAAATCATTCGCCAAGCCGACGATGGGAAGGTCGATTCAGGATGAATCGAAATGGCTCCCTTAGTCACAACGAGGAGGTAGAAGCATAAGAAATCCGTTTCAGTCAAAAAATCGATCTTTTATTACAAACACAGAACATAAGATAAGTCAAAAGAATGATACGAATGAGTTCTATGGACTGTAAACAAGAGAGGTGAAACGGATAGGCGTTTGAATACAAGTTCGAATGAAAATTCTTCTATCAGGATATGAGAACTAACAATGTAAAACTCACATACATTCAGCACAAAGAAAAATAGGTATATAATTAAACCCGAGCTCGGCCTTTCAAGAACCTATACACATTATAACGATGAAAAAAAAAATATTGCAGAGGTAAGACTTACCAAGAGAACAAGACGTGGTGTAAGTTTGCGTTGTGGAAGAACTCGTAGAGAGTTGCATTGAGGCCAGATGAACAAACCAGGAGCATAAGACTAGACCAACCACCGCTCAGTAGAGGAGCACATGAATATCATGCCAGAGAATGTAAACCATAAGTATCATGAGTCAGAGCGAAACCCTCAGACATCTCGACCCTACAGGTGGCATGCATCGGAGCACCATACAACGGATCGATGACTCATGGCTGGGAAATCAAGAAATGTCAAGTGGAGGCCGACGAGATTTAACACTAGAGAGTTAATGCCCTAAATGAGGAGGACATAAATGTATGTAAAAGGGTTAGAAAGAACAATCATCAGCACGTAAGCGTAAATATTGAGGCGGGAAACCTGAGAATAAATCCACATCAAACGATACAAAGGTATTACCAATTTAATGTAGTCATTTCACAGGTGCCAATGCAATCTATACGAAATCGACTCACACGTCAAGTGCAATTTCCATGGTTCATTATTTAAACAAACATAATATGTATAGGGTCGTGCAAGACCAAGAGGTAGCGTGAGAATTCCATGAGAAATTTTATGAATTGACAATACGATGGCTCTAAGGCAAAACGAATTTGCATCATATGGTTTATACCATACTCACGTTATGGTATGCAATACATATGTATAACCATAATATATATATATCTATATACACATAGGAAACCTCTTAATAAAAATGATAAGGGGAAAAAGCTATGTTGAAGAAAAAAATATATAGTCAGTCAATAAGTATGTGGAGTATTAGACGAAAGCCTTGTATGCGTTTTTACCATTGGGTGAAGTAAATTATGTATGTAGAGAAAAAAAAAAATTGTTGTGAATTGGGACACATGACAATGTTCGTGCCAAGCTGCAAAGGTCCAAGTGTTGATTACCTGTGGCAAATACTTGCCGAAGAAATCTTTTCAGGTAAGGGCATGGTTGATTTCGTAACTTGCACATATGAATATAATGTTACTCGGATCCTATCGAAGAGTTTCTAAACGCTTTTCTTTAAGGATCTCAAATATGAAATTATCTACAGTCTCTGTTGTACATTATTTATTTTAAGTAACTTATTTTTCTGATAGGATTAATACTGCTTTTCCTTTTTATGCTTTCTAGGTATGGCAGAGAATCCTTCGTTAGCTTTTAGGTTAACATTTTTTTACCGGCTTTTTCATTAAATGAGGGTTTTTAGTCCCCGTTATCTAGATAAGTTCTTGCGCGCTATCTCTTATCTCATAGTTTGGTTTTGTATTAACTATTGCAGGTTCGTTGCTTGTCATTTACTATACGAATGCGCTTGCATTTATCAAGGTCCTTGAATGATTTCCTCACAACGCGTTATTATATAGGTACCAATGTTTACAAAGGGAACTGAAACCCTAGGGTTCCGATCTCATACCTTTCCGAATGCATTCGTTGGGCCATTTATTTCCTTTCATTAGTTTTATCTCATAAAGAATGTTAAGAGTCAAAAGACTCTCTGTATTTATTAGTTCTTTTATATTTGATACGGTCCGAACTCTATTCAGGTATGTTTATGAATGGTTTAACCCTCAAACCTATTCGAAGATTTATAAAAAGGGAAACAGATTTTCATTTAACAACTCTGTTATGCTCTCAAGTACATTTCCATTGATTGTAGAGTTAATATATATTACATGTTTAGTTCAGTTCTCGTTTTTCTTTCTACAATGCTTTTGTAAATCTGACCGATATGTAATTGTTTTGGTTTCTCCTGCAAAATATTAACAGTAAGGGTTTTTACCCTCTACATGCGTACATTTTTTTTTAAGTATACGTTCCAATTTTAGAGGAAATATTGCTGATGTTTATTTTCTTCTTAAAGGGAATTTCTCGTTTTATCTTTATTAGTTACTAAAGAATCTTTACTCACTGTCTGGTACAAAGAGAGGGTTTCTATGGAATTTTCGTATGTCTTCTTGCTTTTGACTCGGTAATAAAATTTACACTGTTAACCAATCCTCTGTCGATCTTTTGTTTACTTCTCTCAGAAACCTCTTCAATAGAGTTAATCGATGACCAGATCACCGTGGTAAAGTCTGAGTATAGAAAATGGGTTATAAAGAAAAGTTGGTCTAGGGTAGGGTTTCACCCCAAACCCCCGACCTCAAGTTCTAATTTTCTTGTTTTCTGGGATGCTACATTATTCATTCGTTAAGAATTTTTGTATACGTGTTACAGTATGCATTATCCTCACCTGTATATTAACATAATTACAGTTTGCGTTCCTATTGTGTTCATAACCGTATCTGTGCATACAATAGGTTTATAGCTGCAATGGAAAATTCTATTTACTTTCTTGTAGTTTGTAAAAGAATTACACTGTGTTCTTTATAGGGTCTATATATATACATACTACAGTCTAATCATGATATATATATTTTTCAACAATAGTACCTTCTTTTCCTTTACACAGAAAATACAATTCTACAATATAACAGAAGTTCAATATTCAATCCTCTACTATTGTATTAATATCAGTAATCTGAAACAGTCTAAAACTTCCATATTAAGACAATAGCACAACATACTCACAATATTTATACTTATCTAGAACTTATTCTTCCAAGATGTGGTCCTCCCAACCATCAAGGGGGGCTATTACGTCCTCCACTTGCCCCCTAGCTCCAGAATCTGGACGGTGTCCCGGGTTAACAGTGGAATAATTTTTCTTTCTACTATGACCTCTAGATGGCCAATCTAGTCAACTCAGAAAATCTAGCTTTACAAAGGTTGCTGGGAGTTATTTTCAATTGATCATAACTAACTCTAAAAAATACTCCCCTTTACCAATTGCACAGAGCCCCTACTCCTCCCCTGGGATTCAACTTTATCCTCAGAGGAGTAGGTAACTTCCTTTCCAACTATCTCCAACCACCTCCTATTCTTGGAAAAATTTTTACCATCAGCTTAAAAGATTTGATTTCCATTAATTAATTCCTCCTAATTTAATAATTTAAACAAAATAATTTGTTTTATCAACAGTAATCATTTAAGTTTTTCTTGTCAGATAAAATAAAATTAAACAAATTGTCTTTAACTAGTTAACACTAGTTAAATTAAATGAAGCTGTCACAATGCTCCTTTGCACGACACTATTGATGTTCCATAGTTACGCAATTTTTTTAACGAGGTCATTTTGTTTTTCCGATTTGCTTGAAATTTATGAAAATTCGAGAAAACAACTTTTAAGTTATTTATTGGTGTTCCATTGAGGCATTTTCATAAATAGTTATGCAGTTAGTTAGTTAGGTTTTTTTGGGTTATTAATTAATTTAATTTAATTAGCCCAATTTTCCGAGTTTGTTAAAAATTGGAAAAAAATCGCGATAAAAACTTGGAAGTTATTTAATATTTATTTACTTAAAATCTATTTCCATTTCTATATTAAAATGCTGATTATTTGATTTTATATTAAAAATATATAAATTAAATAAATTATTTAGAGTTATGGTGTTATATTATTGAGTTTGGAAAACATTTTGGAGTAATTAAACTTCTCAAAAGGAATTTAAACTTCATTCACCAATGGGGTGATAAACATCTCCGTGTAGGTCAATAGATTTTCTTCCACTCAATAAAAAAAAATATGATGTTGGATTATTGGAAAATAATCCAAAAAGATACCTGGTTTGTCCATTGAACTACGCTTTAAAATAATAAGACTACACATCAGCTAAGTTTGTATGGACCAGTGGTGTTCGAAGAAATAATTAAAAAATCCAAAAAAATATTTCTCCTAGCAAAATCGAGTCAAAGTCACACTGGCATTCATTCACAGAGAACAAAAGAATCGTGTCTACAAAAAGACTTTATTTTAGCTTAAACATGGATGTGGTCAAGTGGAATGCCGTCATAGCTGCTCCACACGGCCAAAAAAATTTAAAAAGTTCGTAAACTTCGTGCCTGACTTGAATTGACTTTCATACTGAAGTCGTGGGTTATTTTATTTTCCTGGTCTACGATAGTCAAATCATTATTCCGCTAAAACTTCAAATCTTGTTATCGTTCGTCTGTATATATATATATATAGAATACGCAAAATTGCAAATCATTATTCATAAATTGTTTTTACTGAAGCATACAATACCCGCGAAATTGCAAATCATTATTCAAATAAATTACAAATCATTATTCATATATTGTTTTTACTGGAGCATGCAATACCCTTAATATATATTGTTGTGGGAACATCATTCGCATGCACTGCAGAGTGCCCATTATTCTGTGACTACCAGAATCCTCACAATTATCAACTTCCAATGTAGGGATTGTACATGTTCTCTCAGCCATGGGGAAAATTATTCAGCTATTCTATATTATCGTATTTCTCTTCATTTTCATTGCTTTTCCTGCCAACGCACTTGAGCTTCCACGCGCTGTGTGCTTCAACGACTTTAGCTATACACAGGGAAATGTGTTAGAGAGAAATTTGAACACATTTTTTCATGGTCTTGTACAACACACCTCCCAAAGACCTTTTAACACTTGTGCATATGGGCAAATATATGGCCTCCCACAATGTACGGGAGACACAACTGCTCACAGCGAGCAGTGATTGCAGTTCGACAGAAGTGCGAGAATATCGGCGGTGGTTTAATTTTGTTGGAAGACAGCTTTTTACGTTATGAAAACTATGATTTCTTCGGACAAATGTCTACTCCCAGATTGTATCATTACATTCAAGCAAAGGTGTCCACCCCAGATGTGTTTAACGCGGCTGGTATAATTACATTCAAGCCAACATGTAATATGTACTAACCCGTGTAGCGTTAGTCTTTCCACGACCACAGGAGCCAAGGTGAGACAGTCCCTCCCTCAAGACCGGTAAGTTATTAAAAACTTGGCCAGAATTTTGGCCAACCTGACAGAAGAAACCATTCTCGACTAAAGAAACCGTGATAACTTAATCAACAACGAATGAAGATTAAGAACAGTACAATAAACCAACAACAAATTGCCTATTTCTGAGAAATAATAGAATGGGACTTCGGTAATTTATTAAAAGCTTTCCTAGAATTTCGGCCAACCTGACAGGAGAAACAATTTCACGACTAAAGAAACTGTGATAACTTAATGAACAACGAACAAAGATTAAGAACAGTACAATAAACCAACAACAATATTGCCTATTTCTGAGAAATAACATAGCAGAACTTAATGCATGAGCTAGGCACATAAAGATTAATCTATACATTGAACTGTGAACAATATATGAATATCAAATCCAGGAGAGACCTGAAAGTCAGGAACTCTAGTGTTCCATTAAAAATAACAGCAGAATGTTGGAATTTGTGAATATTCCAAACAAACAGAGGAAGCAGAGTTTCTCAACTAAACACACAAATTTAAAATAAAATTGTGCACATAGATTTAAAAAAAAATTTGACAGAAATGTGAAACAAAAACACTATTTCATTAGATTATACTGATGCACTATTACAAGACTTTCTTCAGAAGAACCATGTTTTGCATTAGAAAAAAAAAATGATCTCGCTGACTGCTACACACGCAGTGTTTTCTTTAAAAAATTTGTTCTCTGTCTCTCTTATTTTTCTTTTCTGCTTTCGGGCAAAAATTACACTGTCAACACTATGCTCTTCTCCGCATACAATAGAATTCACTTTTATGTTTTATATATATTATAAACATATGATGCTTATAATATATATTATGATGTTTATAATATATATTATAAAATTTATACAATATATATAAACCAAAGTTTTAAAATAAAACTTAAGCCTAAGTTTAAAATTGAGTCATCTCGCCGCATATTAAAACATATAAGTTAAGGTTTAAAAACTTTATTAAAATCATTATGTGGATTTCAAACATATGAGAAAAAATCCCTTTTGATAATCTATCACATCAATTTTTCTCTTGACTGACTAGACTTCAAAACTTGCGATAAGGCTCTCATTGGTTGACGGCATGGTGACTTGCAGATTTCAAAACTCAATAAAAAATGATTCAAAGTTTATCGCATCCATTTTTGGAGTTGGTGACATAGGCATCAAGATTTGCGAATGGACATTGATTGTTCAACGGCTTGGTGATGTGGAGGTGTGGGCTCCACATGGAGGTTGACATGGTGTGTTCAAATCAAATGAATGCGCGGTAAATACAAATGGTGGTTGGTGAAGTTTTAATGGCAGTAGACGAATGGTTTAAATAGACCAATGGCATGGTTTAGTCCACAATCTTCATTGCGTACACAAGGCCATGACCTTAAACCAAAAATTTGAACTTGTAGGCTCATTCAAGCTCGAAATTGATTTCACGGTTGCGTGTCGGACAAAATTTGAAATTTTACTGCTGACGCTATCCTCCTTGTCTTCCTGTAGTGGGAATTAATTTCCAACATTCCCCCTTAATTGCAACTGCTGCACTCTTGTATTCTCAGACATTTTCTTAAATAATTAAAACTTTTCAGCCCCAATGGTTTTGTTAATATATCAGCAAACTGCTCCTCCGTTCTACAATGTTGCAAAACAATTTCACCATTGCTCACTAGCTCTCTAATGTAGTGATACTTTGCATCAATGTGTTTATTTCTCTTATGAAACACTGAATTCTTGGATAAAGCTATAGCTGAGCTATTATCACAATACACTATTGTGCCTTTTACCTATTCATGACACAAAATTCTCAACATTCTTCTCACCCATTCTGCTTGACATGTTGTTATTGTAGCTTCCACATACTCTGCCTCCACTGTTGATAAAGCCACAATTGGTTGTCTCTTAGAAGCCTATGAAATGGCTTCTGATCCGATATGAAAAACATATCCAGAGGTGCTTTTCCTGTCATATATACTTCCAGCCTAATCACTGTCACTATATCCAATTAATTCAAAATTTTATGAAGTGGAGTATAAAATACCATACCTCTTTGTTCCTTTCACATACCTCAAATTTTTTTTTGCTGCTTGCCAATGTGTCTCCTTTGGCCTTTCCATAAATCTATAAATTAAACTCATAGCATGCATAATATCAAGCCTAGTTGCACTCAAATACATAAGGCTGCCAGCGATGCTCTTATACAAACTTGGATCAAAATCCTTGTTGCCATATTCTTTGCTCAACTTCAATCTCATGACTATAGGAGTAATTTTTGCCTTGGAATCATGCATATTAAATATTTCCAAAACTTCTTTAACATACTTTTCTTGAGAAATGAAGATATTATTTTAATTTTTCACTACTTCTATTCCTAAGAAGTATCTCAGCAATCCCATATCAATTATTTCAAATTCATCCTTCATGACTATTTTAAAATTCTCAATGAGGTAAGCATCATTACCTCTAAATATAACATCATCAACTTACAAAACAACAATAAGCATCTTTATCTTTGATGTATCTTGTGGGTTCTCCTTCACATTTCTCAAACCCATTTTCCAGTAGATAGGCATCTATCCTACTATACCATGCTCTTGGTGCTTGTTTCAGCCCATACAAAGCTTTCTCCAATCTGCATACCTTGTGCTCTTGGCCTTCTTTCTCATAGCCCATAGGTTGTTCAACATATACCTCTTCCATCAAAACTCCATTTAGGAATGCTGATTTTACATCCATTTGGTAAAATTTCCACTTGCGTTGTGCTGCTATGGACAAGACTGCTCTTATTGTTTCCATTCTTGAAACTGGTGCAAAATTTTCATCATAGTCTCTTCCTTGTTGTTGCTTGTAGCCTTTGACAACAAGTATGGCCTTGTTCCTTTCAATCTTAAATTCAAAATTTCTTTTCTTTTTATAAACCCATTTTACTCCAATTACTTCTTTGCCTTTTGGGAGATCAACTAATTCCCATGTCTTATTTTTCTTTATGGCATTTATCTCTTCATCCATAGCATCTATCCATTTCTTACCTTTTACTTCTTCTTCAAAATGAATAGGATCTTCTACATGAAAATACAATGCAAATAAAGAGTTCATACCTTCATTTGATGCCTCCTTCTCATAAATCTCATTCAGACTTCTTAATCTAGTTCCTCTTTCACTTACTGAACTTGTTCTTGTAGAAGCACGCAAATCTGCTCCTTGTGATGTGCTTGGGGAAGCACTGTCATCACTTCCCAAGGGTGTTCTCATTCTTTTTTGTGGTGTCCCTTGCTGTCCTTGTTTTGGTGGAGGTGGTGCTACTAATGAGGGATGTCTTTCAGCCATTTCTTCCTCATCATCATCATGAGGCAAACAACTTTTTACATTCATTGTTTTCTTAATGCTCCCATCCCAATCTTCTTCCTCAATAAATTGTACATCTCTCCTTATCATAAATTTCTTGGTGGATGTGTTATACAATATATATGCCTTGGATTCTTCATTATATCCAACAAATATGCACTTCTCCCCGTTACTTTCCAACTCCTTCCTTAGCTGATTTGGAATGTGTGCATAAGCCACACAACCAAAAACTCTCATGTGGGTGACAAACTATTTTATGTCACTCCACGCTTCTTCTGGAACTATGTTCATATCAGTCTTTGTTGGGAATCTATTCAAGGCATATGTTGCACAATGTACAACTTCAACCCAATATTCATTTGGTAAATGTTTTGCCTTCAACATGCTTCTTACCATGTCCATGATGGTTCTATTTTTCCTTTCAGCAACTCTATTTTGTTGTGGTGTATACATTGTTGTAATTTTTTTATGAATCCCGTTTTCTTTGCAAAAACACAGAAATTGTTTGGAGATATATTCTCCTCCTTTTTCAGTCCTTAAGACTTTAATATGCTACCCACTTTGATTCTCAACAAGATCTATAAAGTGGTAGAATTTCTCAAACAATTCACTTTTTAACTTAATGAACTAAACCCATGTTTTTCTCGTATAATTATCAATAAAGGTCAACATATAGTGACTACTTACTAATGATGGTGTTTGCATTGGTCCACACGAATCAGAATGCACTATTTCTAAGGGTGCCTTTTCCCTTATGCTCTTTCCTAATGGAAATATTTATCTGCGTTGTTTTCGTAAGATGCAACCTTCACATAGGTTGTCTGGATTTTGAATCAATGGTAATCCCTTTACCATTCCTTTTATATGTAACAAATTCATACCTCCAAAATTGATATGTTAGTTTCATCTTTTTCTTGTCTTTAGAACGTCTCTTGTGTCACTACTGCGATTGCAGCTCCTTTCTTCAAATCTGCTCTCATCTTGAGAGGAAATATTTTGTTTCTTGTCATCTTCACTTGAGAAATCATCTGCTTGCTTGGTGGTATGTCCATGATTGTACATACATCATCCTAAAAGAATACATTGTAGCCTTTCTGAATGAATTTTCCAATGCTCAAAAGGTTACACTTCATACTAGGCACATAGTAAACATCTGATACAATTTTTCTTTCTCCTTTCTCTGCCAAAACACTTACTCTACCTTTCCCCATAACAGAGACTTTACTATCTGTCCCCAATGTGACTTGAGACTTCACATTTTCATCAATTAAGGAAAACATATAAATTTTTCCAGTCATATGGTTGCTACATCCTAAATCTAGAAACCATATATCTTCATTTTTCTCTTCAGCCATATTACATGCTAAAACAAATTATCTTGACTGATATTTTCCTTTATAAAGTTAGCACTGGGTCTACTACCCATGTCACTCTGTTTCTTCCTACATTAATTGGCACAATGGCCATAATTTTTTCAGTAATGACATTGGACTTGGGATTTATTATACCTTTGTCCATGTGCTTGATTATGTCCACCTTGTTGGTTGTTCCATTGGCTTTGATTCTGACTTTCATTTCTACCACTTCCACTTGTATTTGCATGGCTATTTATTCCTCTACTTTGGCTACCGATTCTTCATTTTTCTTTGTAGTTTGCTCTGCCTTGACCTCTTCCTCTTCTAAAAGACATTTGGGTCTTGAAGGCATGCTCCAAAGATGAGTTTGTTGTTATGCCCATTCTTTATTCATGTCTCATAAATGATGCATGAAGCTCATCAACAATAAAATTTGAGAGATATTTTATCTCTTCAATGGTTGTTACTATCACATCAAATCTTGAGGGTAAGCTCCTCAATACTTTCTCCACTATTCTTCTTTCTTCAATTTCTCTCCATAAGATCTCATTAGGGTAACCAACCCAATCAATAAATTGAAGAATTCGTCTATTGTATCAGACTCTTTCATGCAAATAACTTCAAAATCCCTTCTCATTAATTGAAGCTTTGTTGTCTCTACCTTCTTCATACCTTGATAGGTTTCCTAGAGGGTATCCCATGCATCATTGGACCTCTTTGCTGATGCAATCCTTGGAAATATACTTTCATTCACTTCCTGATAGAGATACAAGATGGCTTTTGAGTCCTTCTTCTCATTACTCTTCAACAAATCTTTCTCTGCCTGTGTTAAGGCATTAAATGCTTGTTCATCTACTGGTTCTTCTAAACCATCTTCAACTAGCTCCCATAAATATTGAGAGGTAAACATGGCTCTCATTGTGATTGCCCAATAGTCATAGTTCTTCCCATTGAACTGTGGGAGTTGAGTATTCCCTATACTTGTGCTTGTGTTGGCTTCTGCCATAGCTAGCTTACTGAACTATGCTTAAAAACTTGACTGTGTTTCTTCTAAACAAATTTCTCACTGTTGAGAGATAAAATCTCTCTCTAAAAGACTTCTCTGGACTGCACTCTTTTAAAGAAAACAAAAAACAAACTCTTTTTTGGTAAATACCTTGTTTTTGAGAGCCTTCACACTGCTGGAGAAAACTTCAACAATTCCTTCTTCCTTCATCTTCTTTGGAAAATGCAATGAGCCTGGACTAGCTCTGATACCATATTGGAATTTCTAAATATTCCAAACACACAGAGGAAGCAGATTTCCTCAACTAAACACAGAAATTTAAAATAAAATTGTGCACACAGATTTAATAAAAATTTGGACAGAGATGTGAAACAAAAACACTATTTCATTAGACTGTTGCACTATTTTAAAATGAGACTTTCTTCAGAATTGTTGTGTTCTCGATTACAAAAAATATGATCTGGTTGATTGGTACACACACAGTGCTTTCTTTAAAAAAAAAATTCTTTGTCTCTTTTGTTTTTCTTTTCTTCGTTCGAGCAAAAATTACACAGTCAACACTATGCTCTTCTCGGCATACAATACAATTCACCTTTTTGTCTTTATATATATTATAAACATATGATGTTTATAATATATATTATAAAACTTATACAATACATATAACACAAAGTTTGAAAATAAAACTACCCCGACATTTTCATAAAAACATAAATAATTTAAGCCTAAGCTTAAAACGAAGTTGTCGTGTTGCATATTAAAACATATAAGCCCAGGTTTAAAAACCTTATTAAAATAATTTTGCGGATTTAAAACATATGAGAAAAAATCCCTTTTGATAATCTATCGCATCCTTTTTCTCCTCGCTAGCTAGACTTAAAAACTTGTGATAAGGCTCTCATTGGTTAATGACATGGTGACTTGGCGGATTTCAAAACTCAATAAAAAATGATTCAAAGTTTATCGCATCTATTTTTGGAGCTGGTGACGTAGTCATGAATATTTGCGAACGTGTGTTGATTGGATGAGGGCTTGGTGATGTGGAGTTGCGGGCTCCAAATGGAGGTTGACATGGTGTGTTCAAATCAAATGAATGCGTTGTAAATACAAATGGTGGTTGGTGGAGTTTTAATGGTGGTAGACGAATGGTTTGAATAGAGCGATGGTGTGGTTTAGTCCAAAGTCTTCATTTTAGACACAAGGCTATGACCTTGAACCAAAAAATTGATCTTGTAGGTTCATTCAAGCTAGAAATTGGTTTCACAGTTGCGTGACGGACAAAATTTGAGATTTTACTGATGCCGCTGTCCTTCTGGTCTTCCTGCAATTGGAATTAATTTCCAACATAGAAAAAATCCTAGTGGCCTTAAACCGTAATATTAAATTAATTGTAGAAACGTTAAAGGCATTAATATGTAGTATTCTGTGAAGGCTTGGTAAAAATAAAACATTATGGCCAAGCTTAAAAACCCTATACTGAATCCACACAAAACCCCTGTTAACCTTTGAACGCCTATTGGAATTGAACTAAGTAGACCCATATGAACCAGACAAATTTTACGTATAGCCATTTACATTCATAGTCCCTATATTACTAGTATAGTCCCTTATTGTTGTTACAGTAATCCCCTTATTGTTATTATTGTACCCTTGTAACCCCCATATTGTTATTATTGTGCCCTTGAATTACTATTGTTAGGTCAACTAGGATTACATTGTGGCCCCACTAAGATTACATTGTGGCCCCATGGACTCTTATATATAGAAAGGAGGTTTTGTAATTTGTATCATCCAATAATTTTTCATTCATGTAATGTATTGGAGGTTGCCCCCTCAAATTGGCTTATTTCTAAGGCATTGATATCTCTTTTCTTCTATTTTTGGAGTTGGTTTCACAACATTTGGTATCAGAGATTTGGATTATAGGGTTTTCGCTACTCCAAACCGGTCATCATGGACGTCTCATTATAACTGTTTTTCTACGTAGGTTCAGAAGCTGAAATTTTTAGAGTGCAAAGCTAAAATCCTAAGGAACATCGTCGTAAAATTTTAGAGCTTCGTTCACAATATTTTCAGAGATATGATCTGTGGAAGTTATGGCTTTCTATAGGCTCCTTTAAGCTAAACAGGTCATCATGAAATTTGCAATATAATTTTTTTTTCTACGAAGTTTCAGAAGTTGAAATGTTTAGAGAGCAAAGCCGAAATCCTAAGGAACATCGTCGCAAAATTTCAGAGCTTGTTTCGCAATATTTTCGAAGGTATGATCTGGGGAAGTTAGGTCTTTTCCACACTCCTGAATTTCATCTCAAAGAGGTTATCCTGGGAAAATATTCATAACCCTCTCTCTGAGCATTAGATTGGAATGCTGTAAAAAGTGGCTGCAAATACACGGACTTTAGTTTCATAACTATCAATTTTAGAGCTAAAGGAGGAAACAGTGACACATGCCAAGTCATACAATTTCGCTCTACTGAACCAGTCCATAATTGGGTCATTGTGGGGGATTGGACATAGCTTTACCTTGAATAATCCAAATCAGGTCTAGCCTGTGACATTTGAAAGAATCTTCAGAGGGATACCAGAAGGCCGAATTTCAGATATTGAGAATATGTAATTACATAGATAATTCAATTTCAAAATATAGCTCCTCAAAACCAAGTGAAAGGTGTGTATTTTTTTTCCTGAATTTCATAAGTCTTGTTTGAAGAATCAAGTTGAATTGATTCCAAGGGAATATTGTAGAATATATATCAGTATTAGATTCTAAAATGGCCCCTAAAAATAATTCAACACCCATTAAGCCTTTAGAAGGCTCTACTATGACTCATGAAGACGAAGAATGACAACATGACATATCAAATTTAGAAGAGCAAGTGCAACAAATTTTGCTCTCACAAAGAGAAACAAAAAATGACATGGAAGTTTTGAAGAAAGGCGTGAAATCTAAGATGGATGGTTTGAAGAATGGCATGGAAGCTAAGATATATGGCATGGAAGCTGGCATGGAATCTAAGATGGATGACATGGAAGCTAAAGTGGATGAAAAAATGGAAAACATGAAGAATGATCTAAAAGGAGACATGGAAGGTTTGACAAAGTTGATACAACAAATTTTTCCTAATGGTGAAAATATAGTAGAGGAAACTCATGAGGAGAACAAAATAAATGTTAATCGTGATTTCATAAACTCTAATTTTGGCGGGAAGAAGTCGCATATTCCAAAAATGGATATGAGGAAGTTTGATGGAAAGGGTCTTGTAAAATCAATTCTATATATGGAGAAATATTTTGATCTCAATAATGTGAAAAACACACAAAAGGTACACATTACAACTTTACATTTAGAAAAAAATACATTTGTATGGTATCGATGGCTTTTCTTCGTAAAAAAATTGTCACTTGGTCAATTTTTATGGAGGAAATGATAGCACATTATAAGGATACAAAGAGAAACACCTTCTTTATCCAATTGATAAATCTCAAACAAAACGGTTTAGTGGGGGAGCACATTGGGGAATTCCAAAAATTGAATATAAGGGTAACTGATATTCCAGAGGAAAACAAGATTGATCTCTTCATAGGTACTTTAAAGGATAACATCCAACATGAAGTTCGCATTTTGGAACCTGATTCATTGGAGAAGGCATTCAGGTTGGCAATAAGAATTTAATGTAAAATTATGGCGACAAGGAAGCCTACCACTCACTTCTATAAAGAGGGAAGTGTTGCTACTCCTAGATTTCCATAACCTACAAGGTTGACACCATAACATTTGGAAGAAAAAAGAGCAAAAGGGCTTTGCTACAGTTGTGATACAAAATACACTAAAGGTCATAAGTGTGCTGAGAAATTTTTTTTTTACATAGATTATGAAGAGGGAGAAGAAAATGAACAAGAAGAGGATATACACCAGGAACCAACCCTACAAGAAATGAGTCTGACCATATCATGTAATTCATTGGTAGGAATTACCACTCCTCAAACTCTCAAAATAGAATAACATATCAAGAAAAAAAAGGTGATAGTGTTGATTGATTCAGGTAGTACCCATAATTTTATTCATTGTAAGGTAGCCAATGAATTGAATTATTTCCTATACCGAGCACCAGAATGTCAAGTGATGGTTGCAAATGGAGGAACTATAAATTTCTATAGAAAATGTCATAATATCAAGCTAACCATGGGGGAATATGTATTGAATAGAAAAATTATTTCCATTCCTATGCGAGGTGATGATGTTGTACTAGGAGTACAATGGTTACAATATTTGGGGATGGTAGATTTTAATTTTCAAGAACTTTTCTTCAATTTTTTTCAAAATGAAATGAGATTGAATTATGGGGTATTGCAGGGATGCCGGGAAAGATAATAAGCTCTAATTTCATGACAAAGATTATAAAGAAAGAACAACGAGTCATAATTGTGCAATTATGCTCACTAGAAGTTCCAACATCAAAATCATCTATTTTTGCAGATCTCCAAAAAGTCTTGGACAATAACTCCAAGGTTTTGGAAACTCCCAAAGGACTCCCACATAATCATGATCATGATCATGCTATTCATTTGATTCCAGGAAGTGTTCCTCCAAACATCAGGCCTTATAGATATCCTTATGTCCAAAAGAGCGAAATTGAACGTACAATTGCAGAAATGTTAGAGGCAGGTATAATTCAACCTAGTCAAAGTTCTTTCTCTGCTCCTGTAGTATTGGTACACAAGAAGGATGGATCATGGCGAATGTGTCCGGATTATAGGGAGCTCAATAAGCTCACCATTAAAGACAAATTTCCCATTCCTGTGATTGATGAATTATTGGATGAATTACATTGAGAAATTTATTTTACCAAGTTGGATCTTCGTTCAGGATATCATCAAATTAGAATGAAGACTGAAGATATTCCAAAAACAGCATTTCGAACTCATGAGGGTCATTATGAATTTTTGGTCATGCCTTTTGGCCTTACCAATGCACCTTCTACATTTCAAGGGTTGAAGAATTCCATTTTCAAACCCTTCCTTAGAAAATTTGTGCTAGTATTTTTTGATGATATACTAATCTACAACAGGTCTTGGAAGGATCATGTTCAACATGTTGACAGGGTGCTCAAACTATTGGAGGAGAAACAATTATATGCAAAAAACATCCAAATGTTTCTTTGGAGTACAAGAGGTGGAATATCTGGGTCATATTGTATCTCACGAGGGTGTTAAGGTAGACCCTAACAAAATTAAAGCCATTGAGGAATGGAAAGTCCCCACAACCATAAAGCAGTTGCGAGGATTTCTCGGGTTAACAGGGTATTATCGCAATTTTGTTAAGAATTATGGGAGAATAGCAGCACCTCTAACAACATTATTGAAGAAAAATGCATTTTCATGGACTCCTGAAGCAACTAAGGCCTTTGAACGTCTTAAAGAGGCAATGTGCCTAGCACCGGTCTTAGCTACACCAGACTTCACAAAAAACCTTTATTGTGGAATGTGATGCCTCAGGAAATGGAATTGGTGCAGTTTTAATGCAGGAAGGAAGACCCATTGCTTTTGAAAGTCGTCCAATCAAAGGAAAGTATTTACAGAAACCTATTTATGAGAAGGAAATGTTAGCAATACTACATGCACTAAAAAAATGGAGAACTTACCTAATGGGAAGACACTTCAAGGTAAAAACTGATCATGATAGTCTGAAACACTTTTTGGAACAAAGACTATCTTCAGAAGAGCAGCAAAAATGGGTCACAAAGATGTTGGGTTATGACTTTGAAATAATCTACAAAAAAATGGAAGATAAATGTTGTTGCACTCTCAAGAAAGAACGAAGAGGTGGAAGCATTGCTTTGTGCCATTTCTATGACCCAACCATATTGGATAATCGAAGCAAGAGATGAATGGAAGAAGGACGAAGAAGTGTGGACACTCATTCAAAATTTGTAGCAATATCCTTGTACATCTAATACATTTAGTTGGAAAAATGATTTCTTATGGTACAAATATTGCTTATATCTTTGTAAGAATTCCCAACTAAAACAAAATATTCTTTTGGAATTTCACACTTCTCCTTTAGGAGGACACTCAAGTTTTTTAAAAACTTACCACAGGGTGAAGAAATAATTTTCTTGGGATGGCCTTAAATCTTATATTAAAAAGTTTGTGGTGGAATGTTTCGTTTGCCAGCAAAACAAAGTTGAGACAATTCAGACCCCGTGTCTTCTACAACCTTTATCCATTCCAAGTCAACGTTGGGAGGAGATTTCAATGGATTTTATCACATGTTTACTTAAGCCCAAAGGAAAGAGTGTCATCATGGTGGTAGTTGATAGACTTACCAAGTATGCACACTTTTGGGCATCATCTCATCCATTTAAAGTAAGTACAGTTTCTACTACATTTATGGACACAATTGAAAAGCTACATGGAAACCTAAGAGTTATTGTGAGTGACAGAGATCCCATTTTTACTGGAAATTTATGAACGGAGTTATTTCCTTTTTTTGGGTACTCAATTAGCTCATAGCTCATCTTATCATCCTCAATCCGATGGTCAAACTGAGATAGTAAATAAATGTTTTGAAGGATATCTTCGTTGTTTTGTATCTAATAAACAAACACAATGGGTCAAGTGGTTACCTCTCGCTGAATGGTGGTATAACACTTCCTTCCATACTATAGCAAAAATGACCCCATTTATGGCACTTTATGGATATCATCCACCATCCATCACATCATATTTAAGAGAAAATTCGAAGGTTCAAGCAGTGGAAGATCACATCGAGCATCGGCAAGAAGTTCTCCAACTCTTAAAGGATAACCTGAATTTGGCACAAAATCGAATGAAACAACAGGCAGATCAACATCGCAGCGAGAGAAGTTTTGATGTAGGAGATTGGGTATTTTACGGCTACAACCATACAAACAAATGTCCCTCAAGCAAGCTAAGAAGGATAATAAATTATCGCCAAAGTACTATGGTCCTTACAAGGTGTTGCAAAATATTGGTACTATGGCATACAAATTGGAGCTTCCTGCTTCTTCGCGAGTACATCCAGTTTTCCATGTTTCGTGCTTAAAGAAGGTTATAGGTGAAAATCTTCCGGTTCAAACAATATTGCCAGAACTTGATGAGGAAGGAAAAATCATATTGGAATCGGAAGCGGTCACGGAAACAAGAACTCGACAACTACGGAATCGATCAATTTCAGAGTATCTCATCAAGTGGAAGAACTTACCCACTGAAGATTCTACATGGAAGGATGAGAATTTTATACAGAAGCACCCAGAGCTACTCAAGCGTTGAGGACAACACTTTTTTGAAGGAGAGGGGCATGTTAGGCCCCTATATTTCTAGTATAGTCCATTATTGTTGTTAGTGTAACCCCCTTATTATTATTATTGTACCCTTGTAAACCCCATATTGTTATTATTGTGCCCTCAAATTATTATTGTTAGGTCGACTAGGATTACATTGTGGCCCCATGGACTCCTATATATAGAAAGGAGGTTTTGTAATTTGTATCATCCAAGAATTTTTCATTCATGTAATGTATTGGAGGTTGCCCCCACGAAGTGGCTTATTTATAAGGCATTTATATCTATTTTCTTTTATATTTGGAGCTAGTTTCACAACACATTTACATTCATGGGAGTAGAGAACTGAGGTCAGACTTACACTATAACACATAACACAGAGGGGGTTTTAAGACAATATTTGAGACAATTTCTGGATAAAATTGCTTTAACTTGATTAAAAAAAAAAATTGTGTAAGGTGGTGTCTCAAATTATTGTCTTCAAAAATAGTCTCTATAAAAACGATATATAACACCAGTGTTAGTGTCTTTCGGAGAAAATTTTATTTTTGTCTCTCACTAGACAATTTAGTTTTTGTCTCTCTAGATACAATAGTTGGATTAAAACCATATTGTTTTTAAAGAGACAATATGTCATTTGTCTCTTTAAAAAATATATAACAATGGATCCAGAAAAATATCTCACCATTGACATAAATAAATATAAAAAGTATTTAATTAAAGATAAACCACAATATTATTGATTAACAAATATTAGGGCATAGTGGAATCGAACCACCAACCTCCGTCCACCAACATCCATCTTACAAGGCATGTGCTCTTCCATTGAGCTAACACCATTTAAAAAGCTATGTGAAGAGTTATGCCAATCATTGCAATAGCAGATATAGGCATTGATAGTTCTCATGTCAAATTCATAATGTGTTGGCCACATTATCTCATTTCGAATCTTAATACCAATGGTTAATTTCCACCATTTACAACGTATCTTCAAGATGAGTACATTTCATTTTCATAATTCATAAGAGCCAAAATAATTGCTAAGAAACAAAATGCTCTGACCAAAGAGTCACTCATCATGGATGTGAGTTTAAATTTGTACTAGAATTCAAATTCTAAAGTATTGAATCGCTCAACATTACAAGTGAACTTAGTTTTGAATAAAATAAACAGTGCCAGAATGATATACCTCCAACGTAGATCCAAATGAAAATTTTCCTTCTTTGACATTAATTTTGTATGCAAAGGTGATTTACCTTCCACATTCCAATTCTTAAAAACTATATTTATGACCTTTTTTGCAACTCAAAGAAATGATCAACTCCAACTTTGAATAACCATGATCTCAAAACCCTTCAACCCAGCATCAATAGCAACTTCCACCTACACATATCATTCACATATAATATCATAATTATGGTATATTCAAGCTTGTCCATCAATTTCTCACCAAGTGTGGAAGATATTTGAACAATAGATTTGTTTATTTCTAGGAAAACCTTAAATAATGTTTCCAAAAAAGAGACCCCAAATATATTACCTTGACCACACCTTGGTCAATGATCCATCTGGGATATTACACAACAAATCAATCTATCAATATTGCTCAACGCAGAGAAATGAAACTACAATCCAATCCATCCAACATGATCTCATCCAATATTTTAACACACAAATATGATTAACTCAAATAAGCATAATTTGACCAATTTTGGATTCCATCGCCTCCTTTAAAATTTCAGCAGCAAATGCAAAAGGTAGAATTTTGAATTAGTCTAAAAAAACCACAGTCTCCTTTGTCTGTCCCTTTGTGTGGATGGTGTTTCTGAAATTACCCAAACTAATTTAAACAAACCGATTATATGTCCAATATAATTTAGGTATTTGAATCAAGACACATCAACTTCAATCCTTAATTGGACATTTAAAAACTCTTATGCAGTAACTTCAACTTCATGTGGTCAATTATGGATGGGAAGGCCAACCCGTCATCGAATTTTCTCATACATCATTGCCTGAGGTTTGGGAGGATGAGTGATTATGTATATATACTTCCTTATTGGATTTTACATCCTAGTAACTATTCTCTCGTCATTTCCATGGACATCCCTTGCCTCTTCTGCATGGAAATGATGGCTCACGACATTCTCTTCATGAATTACAATTAAAAGTATATGAGAAAATGAAGAAAAAACACTCATCCAAGAAAACAACTTAAGCTTTAAACATATCATACAGAATAAGAACAGAAGAATAATTTGACTTAACCACAACAAAATTTTTTCTTATGCGTAAATATATTTAGGGTTAATTGAGCACACATGTACTCATTTCAAAAGTTGAGACTCAAAAAATCAACATGAATACGACCACTTCCTAGTTGTCTCCCATTTAAATATTTGGAAACTGACATAACATCCTCTAGTTTTGAATAGTCAACAATGGCATAGTTCTGATCACGCATAAATTTGAAGTCTTGCACATGTCCAAATTTTAGAAACTCGTGTTCCATCTATTATTTTGTGACAATTTGACTTATATCACATACAGAAATATACTTACTATAGAAAATGGGAAAATTATTGATCTTTTAGTGGATTCTTATGCTTGAAATCTAAGCCATAACAGCAATATCAGAGCTATTCTCCATTCTTCTCATGGTTATGCCTATCACCCATGTCAAGAACCAAATTTCTATAAAAAAAAAGGTATCCCAACTTTTGATTTATGTTTTCCATGTGCATTTGTGAAAGTGTGTATCTTGCGAGACATAAACCATAAATTCAATGAAAGATCATCTCCATTTGATATTTTTCAAACCACCAACGTATACTCCAAGTCGCACACTATCTTCTCACTTTGTATGAAGAAAAATGCAAGTCATAGTTGGAGCCAATTGAGCTAAGACATTTGAGTAGGTAGCAGAGAGAGGGAGAGAGAGTCTGGTTTATGCAATGGAGAGTGGTCCTCATCCTCATCCTATAAAGTTATGAAAAATGTAAAGAAGAGATAGTTAAATTAAAAGTGTGGGGTATTCTATCCTGATAGTAAATTTTCCCCACAAAAGTCCCAAGAACATAGAATATATATCATCTATACAACCTTTTTAATAATTCCCCCATGGTTTGTCTAGGAGATAATTTAATTTAGAGTTAGGCTTTTGTTGAAAAAATTTCCACACTCAATGGAACAAAAAAATATCCATATCATCATAGGCACGACAACACTTCAATTTCCTGCAAAAGAATTTTATGGAATTTTGTGAATATCACTGCTCATTACACTTCAAAAAAACATCTTAGAGAGAAAGTGATGGAAACTACTTTTGCAAAGAAGAATGGTCCTCATCCATTGGTTACCAATTTCTAAGAATCACAACAGAGGATGAGAAGGGTTATATTACCATAATAGAATGAACATGGCCCTTGTTACAACACTGAAAATCATTTATTATCATAGTTATTACCATTGAGAAGCTGGAAATCTTGAAGAGTCACAAAATTGACATAAAAAATGTGTTGTTGTGATAATTCATGATGAATTCTAAATATTGTATCTACCAGAAAATTGGAACTATGGAAGTCTCAAGTAAATAGCACGCTATACTATCCAGCAGGCCCTTTTAAATCATTACCTTGAATATTTCCTTTGAAAAGGTTTTGGATCCCCTTATAGTGGATTTAAATTAGAGTCTAGTCATTTTTCATTATTTTACTGGCTCTCTCAATTTTAAAAACTCTATATCAAGAGTGACAAAACTATATTTTATTTCCTACTAATATTTTTAAATATATTTTGAAAAATCATTCTTGAACAATGATCCCAGTGAAATTTCAACCATGCAAAGGATACCCACTATTAAACAAACCGAAAGTGAATCATGTCCCAACATTTTCCTAGAATATATGAGCATTAGATAACATACCATATAAGTTATCACCACATCAATTTAATTTTCATAAGAAATGGAAGGCTCTTCCGAAGTGGAAGTGAGTTTCTTGTAGTATCCAAACCAAGCTACACAGAACTCCAAAAGTACTCCAAACAGTCGCACAACAAAATCATTCACATAAGGACCAACTAGCTTCAGAATTTTAGATTGAAATATGGCCTAGATCACTGAAATAATCAAAAGAGATTTGGAAAAATAGTTCTAATTAAAAAAATTTCCCTTATTACTCAGGGGATTTGATGAAAAATATATTAGGGCACAACAACAAATCATTATAGTGGTCATGAGACAAGAAACTAAGGATTAAATTCTAACACTCAACATAGTGGTCCTAAAGATGAAACAAACAAGCAGTTTTTTCATGCAAAATGCCATAACATTACACAAAAAACACATCTGCAATTGAATAATGAAACATTGTGATAACAAAAATCCAAATTTCCTAAACTGATCATAACTTAACATTATTTACATTAAAGCTAGTATAGTTACTCTTATAACAACCACTTTAGTTTAGAATTACTAAAATTTCAGTACTTGCAAGGTTGAGGAGTGATCTCTTCTTTGAAGCTTTACCAGAACGCGTATTTTTCATTCAAGTGGCTTCATTTTGATGCCTATAAAGGTTTTTTACGAAGAAAAAGAAAAAAAATTACCAAATTGACCTGAATCTAATAAACTGCCACAAGAATAAACTAGAATATGACCTATATAGGAGACTCACAAATAGACATGCACAGCAATGTAAATACCACCTACAATTAACAGAGGAACATAAAAGACTCAGACTCATTAAAAGTAGTGTAATTGCAGTTTTCTAATGATTTTCAAATCACTCAAGGTAAAGCCATCTCCAAGCTTAAAATAGAACTCAAGGGATAGTTATACATATCCCCATGATCCAAAGCTAAAGGTACTAATCAAGAAATCACATAACCTAGGATCTAAGAAAACATTTGCCGAGTTAGTGGCATATAAAAAAGTAAGCCAGAAAACAACAAAGGGATCATATGGGAGATATCAGTGGTAGGTTCTTCCCAGCAATAGGAAAATAAAGAGAATATGAATTCCATTAATAATGGGGCTCTTGGATGGTCATTTTTATTCTTGCATCCTTTTGTACAGTAGTAGCATGGAAGCCTAAGCAATTTTGTTGTAGGTTGTGTGCCTCATAATAATTTTTCACATTTCCTATTTTGTATTCATTCCTCAACACATGCATCTTCACACAATAACAACTCAATCCATGTTGAACTTGGCACCTAAAAAGCTTCCAACGAAAGGAATTCATATGTTTTCTATTTTTTATTGCAATAAATTCATTATATCTACACACATAATTACAACTCAATGGAAATCAAAATTAGCACTCAAAATCATAATTGGCCAATTTTTTTTTTTTTGGAAGATAAGATGTAAGTTCCTGTTTGTTAAACAACATTCAAAGATATGATATCAATCTCATCATATATACTATAAATTAGAAAATCACCATCTTTCTCAACACAAACCACACTACCAACTTAGCTAACACAATAGTTCTTTACCATGGCCAAGACCGTAATAGAAAACCTAGTCATAATAAAAGGATATAAGGTTAGTAACATAAAATATGTTAGAAAAATACTCTCTCTAAAACCAAAATATAGTTTTATGGCATACAAAAGGTAACTATTCACAAAAAAACATCTATCATAGCATTGATTGCTTTCATGAATAGAGCATAAAGATAAGAATTATTTCATTCTATAGCATTTCAATTTAATCAAATTTTTGAAGACACATGAAAACACAAGTTGAAAGACGTTCCACCATTCAAATCTCATGGAATGGCCAGCAGTAAGATAATTCATTGGTGAGGTGAATAAAGTATTCAACCAACCACAAGGATTCAACTAAATTTTTATATTGGCTCACACTCAAAGCCATGAGTTTCAAATTTCATTCCATTCATGGAAGAGATTCCATCCCATATTCTCCACTAAGACCATGCAAATGTGTGAGTAATGTAGTGGCTTGTTTGTGCCATAGCGGGATGGATTTAGTAGAAGGTGTCTTGAATTGAGACAAAACCAACAGAAGTGTTTCCTTACAGAACATCGATATTACATAGTTTTCTGTCAAAAATAGGGCATGAAATTACCTCTAAAAATTTATAAATAGTAAATTTTCAACTTTGCAAAACTAAGCCACTCCTTTTCTATGATTATAATTGATAACAAAAACATTTTTATGTTTATATATTATATTTTATTTCATATATAATTTTGTAAAGATATTATTCTTTGTTTTTAATTTCCTTTCAAACAATTGTCCAAAACATCCTCATAAAGCACTGTCTGCATTTTTCTTGAGCCCAGACAACCCCAAAATTATAATGTTGGCTCTAGTACCACTTTGAAATGTCAAAGATGATTCCTAAAAGAATTTTTTCTTGCTCTCTTATTTTGTCAAAATATTCTTGAACTCCCAATGTGGAATAGGCATCCATTTTGTTCAACATAGTTGCACAAACTTCATAAATACCTTACTTGTGGGCCACATTAGAAAATATTATTAATAGTCGATGTATTCCCACTAAATCCAAGGTGATGAATTTGTTTTTTATATTTGAAATTTTTTTTAATGAATTATTTACTGTGATATACATTTGGTTCCTCGATCAAATAAAATTTTTCCAGATAGATAAAATATACAATTTCTACAAGAGTAGTTAGAACATGGTTTTGTTTATATTCCCAATTTCTAGAAGAATCCTTGGTAATTCTTTAAGCTCTACTAGCTTCTTGAATTCTTGCAAAAGAAGTAGATGAAATTCAACAAATATTTCATGTGGTTACCAGATATGGTTTAACGGAATATGAACTCCTAGAGAAAGTATATTTTCATCTTTAGTAACTCTAGTAATGCTTCCACCATGAAGAACCAAATAATCCTCTATTATATGAAACTTCATTGTATTTATTTTGGGTTTATTTGATAATTACCTTGTAAACCAAAAGATCTTGATCATGCTACCAATGTCCTTTCTCAACTAAGGAAAGTCCTACCCTTATTTCAAGGGTCCTCAAATTTTTCTTCCATAATCCATACTGTAAATCTTCTTCATCCACCATGTGGTATACTTCAGCAAGTTCCTCAAAGTAGCTCCTTTGTGAGAAAATAGAATAATATGAAATTCGAATATAGAAAAAGTTGTATGCCATCGAGTGTAAATTTTACCCAAAACATGATAATTCGACTTGGTATTTTAGGTTGAGGGGAGCTCAAATACAATCCTTCCAGTAAACCTTGTATAACATTGGGCCATTTTTTCTATTTGATGTGATAATATTTGGACATCAATGTGATCATAGGATGAACCAAAAATACCTTCTCTTTTTGTTTTTTAGGTTTTTGAGGGAGTTCCAAGCATTTGAAACCACTAATACTTGCAAGTAATATGCCACATTCTCATGTGGTTGTAAGTTCCTTTAATGGAGTCAAAACATGCACAACCTAAAGTTTGGTTGCCTCACTCAAGAAAATTATCACTACATTGAAGATAAGAGGAATGAAAACAAATTACATATGCAAAATCGATAGAAAAAAATAATTTTGTTCTAGTTGAGTGTTGAGAGTTGGGTTTCGTTGTCCAATTTGTTCTTATTGTTAGAACTGAAATGTATCTAATTAAAATTATATTATTTTTTTCTTTCAATTTTAGTAAATTCCATGTTATTATCATTATCCCTGTGATGTTTCGAATTGGTTATCATTTCTTTTGCTACATTGCGACAAATATTGTCAGAACTGTCCTATGTTGACCATCGTCAATGATTGTTAGCGATTGACAACAGTGGTTGACCATGTGGAAATTTATATTCTCTTCAATCCCTTTACTTTCTCCTATAATTATACTTAAATTGGAGTTTTTGTATTTATAAATTTCTTTTTCTTTAATTGTTTTGCAACAATATTTTTCCTATCACTATATTTAAATTTAAATTTTTATATTTATATTGTGTTTTTTTAATTTATATGTGGTTTGATAAATATTTTTATATTTATTAAGTACTCATAATATAATTTTAATTATTTTTTATTATTAGAATAATAATAATAATTATCTCAAAAAAATATTTTTAATATTAACAAATAATATTATTATTATAGCATCGATTACTTATGATAATAATATTATTTATTATTAATTTAAATTATTAATTGGAAACACTTGACACTATTTTTTAGCATTAACATAATACTATTATTGCTCCTAATAATTAATTTTTTTATTATTAATTTATTTTTTATTATTGATCAATAGAAACATTATCAATTGTTATTAATTTTTTATTATTATTTATTTTTAATTTATATTTATATTTTAAATAATTATTATTAAATCTATATTCCTAAGAATATTTAAACAAATATTGTTTAATTAATATTTTTAATTTACATTATTAATTTATTTCTATTTGTATAACTAGTTTACGATTTTTAATACTAGCGATTGCACCGCACGTTGAAAAGGAAACGTCATAAGGCAATGACATAGGGATAGGTGACACTGTTAAGATGGGCCCAATGACAGGAGAAATATTTGAGCCAAAGATAACAATATGGGGCCTTAGATTGGGAAAAGAAACAACTGTTATATGAGGTAGAGAAGTTGAACGAATTGAGGTGCTAATATATAATCAATTGTTTGAAGAGATGCTAATGTATAAAGAAATTGTTTTAATAAAAGGTAATCTATGAAGAAAAGGTAATCTATACTCTATTTTTTGAAGAATTAATAAGAAAATGACGGAAATTCAACTAATGGGATTTCTAGTTTTGAAGCCAATATGTACCTCTCTTCAACATGTTAGTTAACCAATTTCCATGGGGAGGCATGGCTAGATGATTTTGGATATTCCTACAATACAACTTTTGATATTGAATGGTCGATGGTCTATGTCAGAATTTGAAGAAAAACACAGAAGCCTCACTATTCTCGCCAATTGGACTCCAAAAATTTACATGGGTAATCAAGTTTAGGTCAAGTGTGATTGATTTCCTCCATCATAAACTCAAGTTAGATTTTATAGTTTAAAATTACATTTATAGCTGCTTAAGAATCTCTCAACATATGAGAACACTCAGCTAAGGTTATGCATGATTTTTAGTGTTATAAAATTGGCCAAAATAGTCAAAAAAACATTTGCTACAACATCCATTTATGGTTACGGAGGTTTTAGTGGAGCTTTTAATGGAAATTAAACACAACTAAATAAAAAGGGCCACCGAAGGTTATTATGGATGTTTTTTCATCGGTGCGCTACTGTGGATTTAACACACCAGTGCGTACATGAAGACGACGCCCCGGGGCGGTCTCAGTGAAACATACCGGGACGTTTAGGTGTAAATCCACATTGGGTGTAGTGTTCGTCATACAATGCACGGGGTCATTCTAATTGGTTTTCGGATTTGTGCGGTTCCCATAGGTTGTATCAACGCACCAGTGAAAATACTTATATAAACGCAGCGGTGTGTCATATCACAGAAAGGCATCGAGATTTATAATTGGTATCGGTATTCATGCAGTGCCCATTGATCGTAAAAATGCATTGGTGCTTGTAGATACATTAACGCCCCAGTGCGCAGTATCACACAAATGCACCGATATTTATAACTGGTATCAGTATTTGTGCGGTGTCCATAGATCGTACAACGACACTGGTGTGTATAGACACATAAATGCACTGGTAGACAATTAATGACATGCACCGGTTTTCATTTTGTTTTTTTTAGAAACATTGACATGTGACAGTCCAATTATTGTGATTATTTTAAATTCATTATTCATCAAAAGTTGACATATCTTATAACAATATTCATATTAATTTTTATTAGTGCATTTGAGAACGACAATGGAGACGGTTTAATAAATTAAAACATATTTTATGATTATATATATATATATGTGTGTGTGTAAAGAATAAGACAATCTTTATCATACAAAATGGGACAATTATTCGTATCCCTTTGTCTTTCAATTGGGACACTATGTCCATTACATTAAACAAAATGTCTGATTTCATAGACATATTTCAAAAAATAAAACGCCTCGCTTTGATATCCAAATTACGTAGTGATCATCATTCTTCGCTTGAATTGCTGTCACTACTAGAGCTACTTCCATGACTTGGATTATTTTCAGGAATGTTGTGTTCACGGCGTTGATTGTTTTCTTCTTCTTCACTTTCCATCTACAAACATAAAAAAATAAATTAAATCGAGGTATTGATATACATTGCCGAGAATAATGAAAATTGCAATATTAACAATAACACTAAATGTAAATCAAAAGAAAAATGACGTACAATAGCAACAAGTGACCTTCATAAACTATACACATTCTTTCAAAACCATGTAACATGCCATCTTTCAAGATTTCATCTGTTGGCGCAGTTCCATACTTTATTTCCTACAAGTTTTTTACCCCATAAAAAATCATATATTTAATATAAAAGATTTATTTTTTCTATTAATTATAGACGAAGCTAAGTAAAAAAATATCGATAGATGCTTATAAATTCCACAATTAAGTTCTGATATGCTAACATATACTCACAACCCATATTTAACCCAATTTCAATCAATTC
The DNA here is from genome assembly GCA_034641835.2 of Pinus albicaulis. Lineage (NCBI taxonomy): Eukaryota > Viridiplantae > Streptophyta > Pinopsida > Pinales > Pinaceae > Pinus > Pinus albicaulis. Next base: position 414,870,954 of record CM076581.1, on the reverse strand, counting down.
CTACGATGGTTCTTCTTTCTATGTTAGCACCTGTTTGAAGACATGCAATGATGATTTTTGTAAAACAACTTAAAAAATACCAAAAATGAAATCTAGTTAAGTTGTTATAAGGAAGTAACAATTACTCACAAACTTAGAGATCAACCATTTTCTTCCTTGTCGTCCCATTTTATGTGTTCAATGGGTTCCATTTTCTTTTCTTCTCTGCAAGAAAATTATTAAAAATTAATATTTAATGCTGAATTGTTTATTTATTGTACCTAATGATTGAAAAATTCAATTATTACATATTTCATTTGAAGCATGTTATTGTTGATATGGCTCCTCGTGCAATGCAATTATGTCCATTTCTTTGAACATCTCCTTGTACACCTTTTTGGACATTCCTACTGGAATATTTCTGATATCAACTCGTTCATCCTTTGAGATTTTCTTAATCTTCCAGAAAAAGTAACATGACAATATACTATTTAATTTTTATATTGATATATGAACTCTATAAACGTTTAAGTGATATTTTCAAATAATTCTAGACAAACATTTAAAGGAATATTACTTTTTTCATTCCTTCCTTTTTTGGTGTTATACGTTTTTGCTATTAAAACTCTGACATGTCTCATTGACCAATTCTCTAGAAACTCTTCCTGTAGTTTAGATAAAATTTGGTTCTTGGAATCATTGGATTGATTTTTGTATTTTAAGTGGAAAGAACGTCTATACATTCATTCCACTAGATCCCTCAAAGTTTTGTTAAAGTTTTCCCCCCTTTCGTTAACTTCCAACACCACTCGAGATGAGCTAAGGAGCAATTCATTTTCATTTACATGTTCTATTTTTTTTTTCTTTTCTTAGAACAACATTCATTTTCTGAGTTGTTGGTCCCTATAGAACATTAAACATATGTGAATTAGTAGTCTGTTTGACACATGTTATCTAATAATTTTAAGTATATTATTAATGATAATTAAAATAAGAAACTCATACTCGATCGATAGTATTTCTTCTTTCACCTCATTCATCCTTTTGCAATTTTTCCATTAAAATTTTACGCTCTTCTGGTCCTAGATCAGAATCATATCGAGCTTTATCATTTTGTGGCTCTGCATGATACACAGTAAACAATACATATTACTTAAACTTACATATAGTTCAAAAATATTATTTTTTATAAAGAATTTACAAAGAACTTGTCTTTTTTTTTTTTCTTGATGTGTTAACAGTATTTTTGTTACTTGACCTCTTGTTAGTCATTTCTTTATCAATATGAAACCTGTACCATATCATTCATTAATATATTTATAAATAAATTCTCAACTTTTTAGGTAGAAAATAAAGCTCAAGACACTGGTGCGCCTTTCATGAGGTACGCACTGCAGCCGGTGCGTGGGGATATTAAAAATGCATCGCAAATAGTATAATAGACCGTATGGTGTGTTGGGTATTATAAACACACCGCAAAAAAAATGTAATAGACCGTACGGTGAGTAGGGTATTAAAAACACACCGCAAAAACGGTGTAATACACCGTACGATGCTATCCTCGTTAAATGGAGCACTGGTGCCCTATTTCAGATATGGCGCACTGATTTAGAAAAAATGTTTTCATTTTTTTTTACTACACAGTACTTGCGTGGTCCGTTGTATAATACAGCGCACTGGTGCGGTAGCGTACACATGGCGTACCGATAAAGAAAAATCCATTTTTCCAAAAATTCACGCAATGTCCGAATGGATTGGGATCTGAATATGCAAGTCATCCCGTGGGTTGGACGTCAATATAAAATGAAAAACCCTAATTCTGAAATCACAGAAATAGAGAGAAGAAAGGGCAAAAAAAAATGAAGGGTTTAGGGTAAAAATGGATAAAACTACAGAAAAAATAAAAAAAACTGTAGAAAAAAAAGTAAAAAAAATAATCAAATTTAATCACGAGATGGTTTGAAATTCTATGATACAGGGTTTGAATCACCAGAGGTTTAGTTTCTGATTGTTTGAATACTTCTGTTCGAACGTATTTCACTGCTCCACAGTTCCCTCGTGCTCTCTTGCTCCAGGTCTGTCTCCTGCAAATATCTGGCTGAAAACTTTAGAAAAAATATTGAAATAATGAGAAGTGTTTTGTATTTAAAGAATTATTTTATGAAATTAGATTTTTGAAAATATTTTGCTGCCCATTTTTCAAATTGCCACTTTTTTTTCACTTAAAGAAAATAGAGTTGCATTTTTTTATTTGCGTTTATCTGGCATCGGTGCGAAGAGTTAGAAGCACCGTTGCATCTTTAGTAATACAACACACCGATGCGTGTTATGATGATAGTTTAACGCCAAAACTACAAAGTTCTTTTTTTGTATGTAAGATCATAATAAAATAATGATAATTCTAAAGTACATGAATTTATTTTCAGTTTATTTTCAAATTTGATTATGTTACAAATATTCGTATTATTTTAGATTTGTTATTTTACAATTATTTCCAAATTTACAAATTTAAATATTTTAATAAAATCATTTCACATTAATACAATTAAAATTTTACAAATATTTTATATACAATTACAATTACAATTACAATTACAATTACAATTTTACATTAATTTCACATACATGAATTACGATTAGAGTTACAATTACAATTTTTTACAAATATTTTACATACAATTCAATTAAAATTACAATTACAAATACAGTTACAATTTTAGAATTTTACATAAAATTACATTTACAATTTTACATAGAATTACAATTACAATTTTACAAATATTTTACATACAATTCAATTAAAATTACAATTACAAATACAACTACAATTTTAGAATTTTACATACAATTAGAATTAGAATTAGAATTTTACAAATTTTCATATATACAATTACAATCATTTCACAATAAATTAAATATTACAATTACAATTAAAATTTTACATTAATAAATATTTTACATACAATTACAGTTAAAATTACAATTAATACAAATACAAATACAATTTTACAATTTTACATACAATTAAAATTTCAATTTCAATTACAATCACGACATAATATTTAATAAATATCATGGTCATTTAATATTAAATTAATTAATAAACATCATCATGATCATGATAACCATCGTACAAACATCATATTCGACTAAAAAACACATTCAAACATCAAATTAACATTATATATTAACATCATCACAACACAAACATCAAATATACATCTCATGTCAAATAACTCATGCTATCATATATACACATCTATCTGCAAGCTAGACATTAAATGAACATCTCTAACCTGACCTAACAATAAATGCCACATCATGATAATCACCAACATGTAAATCAAGTACAACTGCAACATGAACATAAAATACATGGACCATACATATATATATATATATATATATATATATATATATATATATATATATATATAATCGAATAATGTTAAAAATGTTAAATATATAACACTGTAATATAAATTTCATGCCCCGGATGCGGGTGCTAGATAGCTCAGCAGGGCTACATGGGGCTGCCATGTGGATCACCACACAGTGTGCCCATGTGCCTCGGCCTTGGAACGCCCATTGCCTTAAATTTTCGCATGGGATGGGCTTTAAATCCTCATGCGCCACCGTCCATGTGACGTACTCGGCGAGTCTCATAATAAATCTCCTCTGCAACATGTTGTTCAGCATTCTTGCTGTTTCTCTAGCTCTCCCGCTCACTTTGGTCACTCTCCCTCTAGTTTTCTGGCTTTGGCCCTCCCCTGTTCAGGTGAGAGGCTTCTCAGCTCTTACCTCTACAATGGTTACTCAACTGTCTGGTTTCTCTCCCAAGACGGCCTCGATGCCTCATTGTCATCGGCAATGCTATAGGCGAGGTGGGGGGAGGGGTCTCCCTTCGCGTCCTCCCTTTTCCAATACCTTCCCCCAGGACTTGAATCTTCCTATGGACTCAGCCATGATGGACTTGCCACACCCTGAATTCGTGACTCCCTCTCCTCCCTTACTGCTCCCCAACCCCTCCGCTCCTCCCTCCTCCTCCCACTGTAAAAAGCGGGCCCGTAAGTCCACCATCCCCACAGAGCCAGCCTTCCTCCCTCGAAAGCTTAAAGCTCTCTCCGTGTAGCCTGCCTATAGCTCCAATTATGAAGATAGTGATATCGAGCCTACAGAAGAAAATCCTCTTCCGGGACTTTGTCATTAGGGCTCCTCCTTGTGGAATGACGACTTCAATTTGAATGCCTCCCTAGACATTCGAACCACTCTGTAGGACTAAGCCATTCAGGACACTCTGGCCAAGCACCTCGGGCTTCCAGTATCTCGTCGCACGCTGCATGAGGACTCGATTCTCTGGACAATTGCTACATCTGTCGCATTCTCGAAGAGGCGTCTCCCTCCAGCAACAAGCATGAAGGTTCTCCATAGCGTTCTCTCTTCGGTTTTTTACAGCATGATGGTTTTTCATGTTACCTCTGTTAGTTCTTTTTGCTTCATTTGGCACAATTTTAAGGCTGGTTTCCCGCTAAGGGCAGCTCATTTTCCTTGGATTATCAGGGCTGGTTTCCCCTCTAGGGGAAGTCTAGTTTTTTACAGTAGTTTTTTGACTCTTCCCTCCAAAATGGACCTATCCATTTATGAGGATGCGCAATGTAACTTATGGTTGATGATATAATAGAATTAATTTTACTTAGAAAAAAAATAAAATATAAATGTCACGGATCAGCTGGTGGTAGTATAACAACATCAATAGCAGTACAAGTGGAGGCCTGCTCAGTAAAGGGTGCAGCCTCAATGGTCGATGGTCGAGCTTTCTCATGATCATGATCATTAGTACTGATGGATGCATCGACAACTGGTGGTAGTACAACATCAATATAAGAAGTGGTAGTGGAGGCCTCCTTAGTCAATAGTGCAACCTCGATGGTCGATGGTCCAGGTGCCTACTCATGATCAAAAGTAGTACTGATGGATGCTACAGCAGGCTGCTGACTAGACGTGGCCGATCGTCCAGCCTCATCTCCATGATGACTTCTGCTACATGCTGCTAGTGGAGCCTCATGCTCACCAGGTGTTGCATGAGGTGAACGATCATGAGATGCATGTGAGTCACTACTCGTGGAATATCCATCACGTGCCATAGATCGACTACGCCTATAGCTACAAACAATCCTTCTCAGTCACGTAACAATGGTTGTAACTCCTACGACATGCCGCATCAGGCCGTACATGTCATGCGGCATACCTCTCCACATCCGTAACAACCTATCGCCGGCCTATATGTCTCTGTAATGAGCAGGCCTGATGCCCGTATCAACAATCAATGCATAGATTTGGTTGCCCAACTCCATCCTATATCTAGTCTCAGGTCGACTGCGCCTAGAAAAAGGTGGTACCAGTGCACCATGACCAGAAGCATGTCTCTCTGCTGCACTGGCCTTATCCTGATCATGATCATCCTCGGCATCAACCATGTCCTGATCGTTATCAGGATCCACACTTGGATCATGTGGTGGATCCAGTAATCCTCGCCATCAAGAGAGCCAATGTTTGCAAAATATATACAAGTACACAACAATAATTAGGCAATTTCATTACACAATTTAATAAAAACAAGTTAAAGAACATGTTAGAATAAATATAAATAAAGCACAAATATTACCTCTATCATCTGATGGCTCATCATCTATGAAAAGGATGTCGGGACACTCTCGCCAATCTAATCCAGCATAAGGACATGGGACCATAATTAATTGATGTAGCCCGTCAACACTTGCTAGTAAGTCCAGTGCATCATGCGATATCCTGGCTAGAAACATACTGTCTCCTCTCTTGGGCATCATCTAGCCCCACATGTGCATATGGGCCTCAAACATCGGCCTACGAGGCTGTTGAACAAAACTAGGTCTCATCTCTGAAACGTCTCAAAAAATAAACAAAACAACTCTGAAGCAAAAGGGAAGTTGAACCTCCCTTGTGCATGAGCATGACATCTATCTAAGGCCGTACAAAACTGCTGCAAAAAATGACAGACCACCTGACAAGTCATGGCTATTGTATTAAAGGATCAACATAATATAAAAGTGAGCAACTAATGCATTTCGCATCACTGGTGTTGTGCGAAATGGTCAAAATTATAAGTGAGAGGCAGTGCACGTCCTATCTACTAAATGCACCTATACATAACTGACCTCCAGGTACCTAAAACTCTGAAGGAGATAGGACATGTGCTCCAATGTATCTCTGGGAGTAAACTAAATGAATCCCTGCTACACTACTAGCTGGCACGTCTGAGAATGAGCGAAAATCCACCCCTCTCCTCAATAGTCCTATAATAAAATAGATATCCTCTTTAGTGGGTGTGTACCACTGGTCAGGACCAACCTGGAAAGCCTGTCGGTGGGCATTCCACCCGCGGATAAGATATCTCAAAAACACACTATGGGCCTTTAGGGAAGTAGCCTCCTCATACAACTTGAGGAGGCCTACCTGCCTAAGGATCCCCTATGTATCTGCTTTAATAGGGTGAGGGTATGCATCTCTCTCCCTCTCTCGGGCCTCCCATTGGTGAATCATGTCATACTGTTCAGCCTATTGTTGCTGTTGTTCCTCATCTTCTCTCTGAATCATTGACATATTAAATAATTTTTTTTTTAATAAAATAGAAATGTATTTAGGAATATACATATATATATTTAAAAAAAAAGAACAAACAGAGTAGTCGTTGTGCCACAAAAACAATCATGCACTGGTGGCAGTGCGTCTTAAGTTTGTAGCACACCGGTGCTGGTGCCCCTAATGAAATACAACGCATCGTCCTCGGTGCAACTTTCCATTTTTCAAGCACAATTTACTATATCTAAGTTCATAATAGAGGTGTGCTAACTGAAATATATGCCCCGGAGCGTATAGTCATGTCCGCACACCGACTTCATGACAATTACATAGTCGACGATGCGGTCTTTTACCCGGCCGCACAGTTGATCCTCTCGGAATGCAGAATGTGATGCGCTGACATGCACTGGGGCGGATAATTCCATCAACCCACCACACTGGGATTCCCATAGTCAAAGGTGCGCCTGGCTAAACAAGCGCATGAAATTTTATTTTTTTAGTTTAAAATTATGCTGGGCGCCTTTCGAAACTGCCCCATAAATGGTGCAAATACCATTAGCACTGGCAGCGATGCAACTTGTAAATTTTACAGGCAGCACCACTATCCGGTGCAAGTTGAACAGCTTAGGCGCACCACGCGATTTTTTTTTTCTTTTTTAATGGTTATTTTTAAGGTTATTTCAAATTCTAATCCTATAAAAGGCTTAATTATGGAAAAAATAGAAAAATACGTGTACATTTCGCCGTCGAGGAAGCGTATTGGCTATAAAATTTGGCCACCGTTTTTTAAAAGGCAAGCTGGAGATTGGTGTCCAATGCAGAGTAGAAATGCGTTTAATTGGTGCAATGAGAGCACCGATGTTAGGGTAGCTTAGAGAAGCGGAAATGGCACCGGTGGTTGAGAGCTCTGGAGCACTGAGGAAAGTGAAAAATGCAGTTTTTTGGTCGTAATTTTTCTTTTATTAACCCTATTCCGGTGCGCGAGGTTTTATAGGCAGACCGATATGCTTGCTTAAAACCACACCGGGAAGTCTCAGATTTGGCGCATTGTTAATAATGCAACGGGACGGTTCCATAACACCACATCAGGATGTTTCAGTTTTGGCACGATGTTTTGACGATGCACCAAGGAGGAATATCCATAATGCATCGGTGCACAATAGTCTTAAAGAACCAGTATTTTGGCCTTAATTTTTTTTTATTTAACGTTATTGCAGTGCATGAATTTTATAGGCGCACCGGTACTCTTGGATAAGAACACACCAGCACATTTTTGTTTTGACATGGTGTTTTATGATGCACCGGCGTGGAAGAGTACTAAAGCACCGGTGCATGACCATAATAGGATTCCCCGGGTGGGTGTGTATGTCGTGCACGCTGTCTATTGTGCCAATGTTTTGTACACACCAGTGCGTTCTATGGTAGAGCGTGCACCGGTAATTAAGAGCTCAGGAGCACTGGAAAATGAAAAATCCTGGTTTTTTACCATATTTTTTTTGTAATTTAACCCTTTACCGGTGCGCATGGTTCTTTTTCTTACAAATGCCCCAATCGGTTTGTTTTTTGGCACGTTTTCTTATGATGCACCAGTGCAATTTTTTCTACTACATCGGGTAGTTTCAGTTTTGGTGTAGTGTTTTATAATGCACCAGCGTGGAATAGTTGAGACGCACCAGGCGGGTGTGTACGAAGTGCACGATGTCCAGTGTGCCAATATTTTTGTGTGCACTGGTGCTTTCAATATTGCAAAGCACTAGGGCGACATTTAATGATAAGTTCACTGAGAGGAAAACATCCGCAAAACCCTCCGCCCTCCAACCTCCTCTAGTATCCCCCTAGAAATGGATGTATGGGGTATTTTTATATGGGGTTCCTCAAAAACATCCGCTAGAGGGTCTTTTCCTTGTAGTGTCTCGCTCCATTAGATGAAAATTAGAGAGGATAAGTTATTCCATAAATGCATTTACATTTTACAAAGAAAATAGTATAAATTTCATTAGAAAATGAATAACAAGAAAAAAATTAAAAAAAAAAAACATTTCACGCCCAATGATAAGGTGAGAAATTTGCTCTAGAAGGATGAAATATTAGCTAAATTTACAAACTAAATTCCTACGAGAAAATTACAACTAAAATTTTAGTGAAAAAAAAAAATTCATATATCATAGCAAGGCTATTTAGGTACATAAATAGTACGAAAAACCTAACTGAAATAGATATAAAACTTGGAGAGTGTTTGTATTTGCATATTTGCTACAAAAGGATAGTATATTTCCAGTGCAGAATCAAGGACCACATATAAATCATGAAAAGCACATTCGTGTAGTTGAAGGCAAAAACAACGAGGAAAAAAAATGAAGATTTACTTCTTAAGTAAACAGAAAAAAATGTGAAACCATGAAAATGCACATGAACAGACTATTCTCTTAACCAGAATTGTGTGACCTTGAAATTTTTCCCCATTGAAATAGGTTCCACAAATAGGCCACAGGAGTTCGTGGTTGTTACAAAATATTAGCATCATGCATGGGTTTCCCAATAATATCTCCATTGGGAGCAGAGTGTTAGGAATTCATAAAAATCACCTTCGTGTAGTAGAAGAGAAATACTAGGAGGTAGAAAATGAAGAGCTATTTTTTAATTAAAAAGAAAACAACATGAAACCATGAATGGATAACCAAAATTGAGTGACCTTGACATATGTCCCCTTTGCAATAGGATCCGCACATAGGCCACATGAGATTGTGGCCATTGCACATAATTAGAGGGATGAATGTGTTTCCTAGCAATCACTCCTTGAGGTGTAGAGTGCAATTTGGTTTAATAATAATGATGGAAAGAATTAGAAACACCACCTTTAGAATTGTTTCTTCCAATTGAGAGAGAAGATTTAGGGGTTCCAATATTAATAACTTCATCCTCCTTCAAAACATCCCTAGGAAGAATATCGATCAAAATATCAAATATATAAATTTTTGCAATTATCGCAACTATATCATTGTTTTTTAGGGTCCATCTCTTGGTTGATTCAATGTGATTTCAGGCCCTAAGTGTAAGTTCATATATGGAAATATCACATGCCTTAGCAAAAAAAACAAGAGCTTTTGTAGATATCAACCTCACATGCTTGTTTGACTTCATTGTTTTCTTAATTCTCTCCAGAGGTAGGCCATGATTTCTGAAATTGATAGCTGGCTCGAACTGATGCATCTAATTGGCCCAAAAAAAATCAAATTCCCATTCTTTTTTTTGGTGGTGGTACACCAATTGATTCAAATGGGAAGATAAAGATAAAGTAAGTGAATTAGCATACAGGGAATTGGAGGATGTTGAAACTTTGCATGATCTAAGGGTTGTAAAATCTCTGAAGGTGGACAAGGAATTGGACCATGATATTGTATGGAAAAGAATCTCGTTACAATTTATAATTGACTAATATCGGTCTTTAATCCTATGGCATAGAATATTTCAATCGTCTAACACCAAAATCAATGGTGCATGACAACACAAGTGGCATGGGAGGGGAGTTATTATCAAATGAATTCCTTACGATATGGGTTAAAATAGATTATATATGAATTTTTAATCATATAATTACTCAATATTTATGCATATAAAAGAGGTAACCTCATAAATATGAATTTCAAAAGATCAAAAGTAAGAAAACTAAACTAGTTACTCAACACCTTTATATTGTAGAAGTGTTCACAAATTGAAAAAACACCTATGTTAAAAAATTTTGTACTTTTGAGGTAGCGCTACCAAGCATTGTGAATCACATATTGACAAACAATGTTCTACCATCACTTATTTCATGATCATCTTCTTATTTCTTTAACTCCTATTCAACTTTTATTTCGACCCTGATCCCCTAGGGACATTAACGAACAATGCCCAATTTTGATGAAACTTTCAAATCTATACCTCAAAATTTGATAGAAAAAAATTATCATGCTAGATCAATGGTTTTGGATTGAGCGGAAGGTATATTTTTGTTAAGCCCATGAAAAAAGAATTCTATAATCAACACCAACAACATTGGGCTTGATATAGGGATATTTTCTCTTGATTAAATGTCAATCACATAGCCTTATATATGAATGAATTGAATGAAAACGTTGCAATCCCATTAGTCATGAAATCCTAAAAATAATTAAGTTTGTGGAATTTTTAGTGGGATATGATATTCTACTTTCCTATATGAATTCTGATGAGGTTGGAGCTAAAAAATAAACTAATAAACCAAGGAGATCATATAAAATACTCATAAAATCTAATGATATGTTATTGTTGAATGTGAATACAATATATAGACTATCTAGGAATTAAGTTAAGAGTTTCCATGTGCTTGCACGGAGTATAAATCCAAAAACACTTTCCCAAGCTAGAAATTGAGTACAAATTTGACCGAGAGGCCCAATATTAGAAATATATAAAAAATAAAGGTATTTGAAAGGATGTGGAGTTAGAATTTACTTATAGCTAATTAATAACTCTCACTTGAAAAAATATAATCAATTAAACTTAACTAAACTCCAAAATTAGACTAAAAGTTAAATAAGAATGGGAGGAGAGGAAGAGATCATGGTTAGCTACTACAATGTAGAGAGAAAGTGCTAGGAAGGCCTATAAATATGATAATTCAAACTAATTGAGTGGAGTTAGACATTTTATCCTCCAACCAATATCCATTCAATGTCGCATGTCATCATACTCGACACCCCAATAAAAATAGACTTCATAATAGAAAGTCGTATAAATAATAGAGAATGTCTAGTAATGGATTCTATAAAATTCTTATCCATCTTAGGTGCTCATTTGAAATAACTATGTAAAAGAAATAAATCAGTCTCGATGATTTGAAATAACTACTCCTTTTGGAGAATGAATACAAACAAATGTTTTGATTCCACCATTGGATTTCATGAGAACTCTTGTACCAACATTATGAATATTATTGTCTCATGTGTCAGATGCTATTGCCTAATTAACTAATCTGCTTTTTCTTCTTATATCATCTGTATGCTTCAGCTTACTTAATGTATGAATGATATGAGGTTATCTGATTAAGAAATTGTTAGCAACTTCGTTATTAGCATGATTTTATCTCTGAAAACACTTAAGGAATTGAAGGGTGTTTGACCATAACGAACTATTTCTTGTGTGGTTTGAACAACATTACTTACGAGCATGACCCTAATGATATGTTTCTAACAACATCTCCTTTGGCTAAATGCTTTAATTCGCTTCACTATTCATAGTGTTTTATGTCACTAGAACTCATCAATCATTTTTCTTGTATTGTTCAAATAATTGTGTATTCATAACTTTGCAGGACTTGTTTGTGCCTGAGAAATGGAATATTCAGCTCTAGCTAGACCCACACCCCGAACAGTATCCCTATCACAAATAGTTTAGAGTCTAATTGAGACTTTATGCCAGGGAGATCCCCTGCTGTTGGTCGGATATTTTTTCCCGTCAACAGATTTGGCATGGAAAAATTACCTCAAAGAACAACAACAGGTAGATGTCCCTGATCTCACAATCACCCAATTGCTCCCATGGCCAAGTAGCAGGTCCCAGCAAACATGAGGGGTCACAGGTCGCAACAGACAAGAAGAGTCGCAGGTCGCAGTCAAATCTGAGGTCGCCGATCGCAAATTCCCTTTGGAGCGCACAATATGTCAGTGGTCGGGAAGGTGAAAAGTCAGGGATACCCAAGGGTCAATTTTTTTCTATAAATACTCCCTCCGGGGAATTGTAAAAGGTCTTTTTTTCGGGACTTCGAAGGAGCACAGAGAATTGTACAGCATTGAATGCATATTTTGGAGAATGAATACAAACAAATATTTTGATTACACTACTGGATTTGATGAGAACTCGTGTACCAACATTGTGAATATTCTTGTCTCATGTGTCGGATGCTATTGTCTAATTAAATAATGTGCGTTTTATTCTTATATCATCTATATGCTTCAGCTTACTTAATTTATGAATGATATGAGGTTATATGATTAAGAAATTGTTAGCAACTTCATTATTAGCATGATTTTATCTCTGAAAACGCTTAAGGAATTGAAGGGTTTTTTACCATAAAGAACTATTTCTTGCGTGGTTTGAACAGCTTTACTTACAAGCATGACCCTAATGATATGCTGCCAACAACATCTCCTTTGGATACATTCTTTCATTCTCTTCACTATTCATAGTGTTTTATGTCGCTAGAACTCATCAATCATTTGTCTTGTATTTTTCAAATAATTGTGTATTCATAAGTTTGTAGGGCTCGTTTGTGTCCGAGAAATGGAATATATAGAGGTAGCCGGACCCACACCCTGGAAGGGATCCCTATCACAAATGATTTAGAGTCTAATTGGGACTTTATACCGGGGAGATCCCCTGCTGTTGGCTGGACATTTTTTCCCATCAACAGATTTATATGAGACTTAGTATGAGAAGAGTGAGATAACAAAAATTGGGTGATTTAATGTTTCTCTTGTTATGAACATATATCTAAATGATTTTCCCATCCATGTATTTTGTATTGAATATGATATGCATTTAAATGGTATATGTGATATTCATCGAGTGGATCAATTTACATTTCAATTTTGTCAACATTTCTACTTATTTAAAGGGTTTCAAATTGTTATGTATGTTCTATTATGAGAAGCAAGAGATAAATGTCTAGAGGAAAATTTGTGTCTCAAGAATATGTCTAGATTATGTCCTTAATCAATCTCAAGGGTGACAAATATATATAATAGTGCTCCACCTTCCATTTCCCAAAAGGTTTTAATATTACTTTCTCCACAAGTTCCTTAACATTATTATGTTTAAATTTTAAAATAGTGCTAAATACGAGCATAACATATAAAATAAAAGGTAGGTAAATGTAGATATGTAGTAAAAAACTGACCTCATGCTATATCTCACATTACGAATATTAAATAAGATCATAAACTGTAACACCCCAATTCATGTGATTGCATTTTAAAGTTAGATACTTGAACTTTACATCCTAAGGGGAGTGGACCCCAAAGGATAATTATTTTGTGAATGTAATTAAACATTTAATTGAAGAAATGAATAAATTATGGTGGTGCAAATTGACCAAAAATGAGATGACGAGATCACTTGCTAAATCTATGAGGATGGATGAGGCAATATTTCCCCACAATCTTTCAAAAAATCCTTGGAAGATAGTAAGTTTTAAATTTAGATTTTTGAGGAAAAATCTGAATTTCCCCAATGATGAGGAAAGTAGTTGGGAAGAGGTAAAAATCTGGAAAGCTGAGGAAAAGCATAAAACAGCTTTAAAGAATCCCTAAGTGGGAAGCCTAGGCAAACAGGAAGAAAAGCATCCTGAGATTCTGGACGCAGAATTAGAAACATGCTTTGGGGAACAATAGCTTAAATAAGTTGCTCTTGTACAGATTAGGGGTTAATCTGCTGCAGGAGGTGATCTTAGCTCGGGGGTGAGTTCTGGGAGACAGAAGAACTCTAAGGTTGGGAGGTTGGTCTACTGCACGAGTGGTATGTCTCTGAGAAAAATTGTCTTCTTGTTTATTATGGTATGAATTGGCTACATATAAAAACAAAATTTGTTTCTAAGTTATTTCATATTATTAGTCTACATTTAACATAATGTAATCACCAGGTAGTAACCTGATCACTCTATATAGTTGTAGAGGAACATCCTGTAAAGTAGAATTCTACAGAATGTTTAAACCCCGGGTGGGTCTAAATCTGAGGAAACCTTGTTCTTTCAGGAAACATTGTGAAATTGTTTTTAATATGCTTCTGTTTCCTAGCATAATTTTTTTATTACAGCTATCATAGAGAGAAATGGAATTCACTATAGTACACCAGAACAATAGCAGGATATGAGTTACAACTTATACTGTCTATGAAAGAACAGAGGGAGAGACTCAATAGACTGACCTCAGGTTCAGCCAAATACTCCATTATAATTCCAGGAAATCAAAGGGTCTAAGACAACAAGGTAGTCCATAAGCCCCTTACTCTAGTGGAGGAAAGGAGTAGATATTTATAAATAATAAAAAAAATACCAGACAATGGCCTCATGGAACTATTCTAACATCATAGTACTGAGAATGAATACATAGAGTGCAGAAATTATGAGTAAGCAGTTGAGAAGCATAGGAGCAAGAAGTAAATAAATTCCAACATTATACACAGTAGCATTTATGTAACCAATATTCCCTTGACTATGAGGGAAGTGAAAAGAGTTCAAATCCCATTACCAGCTCTTTAGAACTAGCTACCATCAGACACATGGGTAGATAAGAGCTGTAACTAATTACAAGAAAATGAGAAGAAACTGGAGAATAGAATTATGCCTGTATAACTCTGGAAAATAAGAAAACATAAATTCTAGACTTTCATACATATAAACCATCTATTGATAAATGAGAATGGTCTCATAAATTTCCAGCAAGCTTTTCATATGTCTAGACAGATAGGTATAAAACCAGTTCAGTGTAACCAGGAGCAGAGGCAACTGTAATTATGACATAAGTACCAAAGTGTAGATTTCCCACAGAAAAGAGTGAACAAAGTACATCAGAAGAATAGATAAATATCATATGTAACTACCTATAAATCCTGATGTATGCAATTAAGAAATCTGGAATGTCAGTAGCATTTCCAAAACACAAATATGGTTCAGATGAGAAAATTAAACAAAGCCAAATGCCATGGTATGAAATCATATGCACTATTCATACAGTCCCTGTACATTTAAACTGTGGCAGAGTATATTAAAATCGACCTAAGACAATAGGGAGTATATAATTGTCCAAAATTTTCAAAAGACATACTGAGCCTATTAGGCTAGAGTATATAAATCACAACCCCTATCTCAACAGCACGAATTTAGACAAGCGCCATCCAAGGATGACAACGCTAACAAGAAGAAAACGAAAACCCTGACTCGGAGAGTGAGTCTCGTTCCCTATGCAACCTTGCATAACATCACAAGAGAAGCACTGTTTCGATGCTCACGGGACAACGCATCAGGAGAGGAGAAGTAACCCCATACGTATACCGACCTGGAGGGCTAAGAGACTGATGTTAGCATCCACACGATTGAAAGGGTCACTCTCTACTGTCATAAGTACGCAGGAGTCCTCTGGATTTACCTGTAGAAGACAAAAAACGACCCAAAACGCAAGTTATTCATTGCGCCATCGTAGAGAAATAAGCGCATAAATAAAATAAGCTCGGTATTAAAACTATTACCTGTGGAATGCAAACCCTCAGACGCGTCGAGCCCTGACATCGAACATTACACAGAGAGGGATTAATATAAATTACCCTCGAGAATAACACTACGAAATCAATAATTATATGCTGAAATGGCACGAGTAAATAACATACCTCATATAGCTCCATGGAACAGGAGGCGTCCGCCTGAGGAGAGGCGACGCAGGCTACTCAAGAGGTGTAGCACAAATAATTCACAATTTAAATATAACCAGAGAAGGGTCGACGTTGACTCTGAACTTAGAAACCAACTACACCATGCACTGAACGAAGACCTAGAACATCGAAAAACAAACCAGACGCATTCACCTTACTGATTATTCAATGTATATATATATTCAGAGCCAAGCGTATGGATTTTACAAACGAATTAGGAAACATTCACGCCTGCAATAGAATTAAAAGGTGCGTGGGGGAATTACCTGACCGTGTATTGAGGAACGAGAGGCACCATACTTTCTCTCTGCAACGGAGAGTCGAAACCCTCGGCAGAAGTGGAATAGCGTAGACGCGGAGGAGGCCTGCAACTGATGAGCGCGGAAACCGACTAAACTCCACACTTTGAACTTATATAAGCCTTCGTTAAAACACATGAACCCTAACTGAAAACGATCGCCATCGTCCACTTGGCAGCATCAGAACAGTTAAACCACGGATCGAGGGGTAGCCTGGGAGAGTTAATACCGTCGTATCAAAATTTATGGATGCAGATGCGAATTGAATTCTATATGTCCTGTGCCAGTATAGGCGTGGGTGTTGATCACCACGTAGGCTGGGTATGCCAGCGACGTGGACTCATCACGTCAGCCAATGAAAGGGCATAAAACCATACAACCCTCATTTAGTTAGCACAACGCCTGACGTGGATAAAAATTCCACTATGACGAGGCCCAGAGAAACCCAATCTGGAGTGATAATGCGCTCTACGTGCAGAGTAATACCAATGCCAGTACTATCTATTACATCGATTTAAAGTCTGAGGTACCAGGATGAGTGGTCATATCAACCCAGGCGCATGTACATGATAATACCAAACGCAGGAGGAAAGTCCATTCATAATAATATGCATTTCGAATTTTATGACAAGGCTATAACTATATATATAACGGCATAACGATGGCTATTTGATAAGTCGACAATGCCTTAGGGCAACAACTCATACAACGCAAATTATATAACATATGTTCATAGTCCCTATGGGTTACGTGTGAGTTCAATAATTTCATAAATGGGATGCATGACCATTAAGCTAAAGGAGAATGGCTATACGAGACCTATGTAAAGATTAGGTTCGTATAAATCATCTCCCTAATTATAATAAAAATAACCTAAGACGAGAGATAGTGATAGAGGGTATTATTGCAACATGATGAAATGAAAACGATCATAGTGAAAGGATTGATATGTCATAATAACCCTATGCTCACAAGCTTGCATTCGCAAAGGAAATTTTTTTTTTGGGTGAAATTGGAGGTGTGACAAATGGTATCAGAGCCCAAGTTATAAACCTTGGCTGGTGACTTTGCGCTCACGATTGTTGTGTACTCACTGTGTAATTTTATTGCTGTAGCAAAAGTTTTGTTTTTTTTTCCTGTTCACTGACCTGTGCTATGTAGTGTACAGTGAGGTGATAGAATGGAAGAAGGTGGTGGAATTTATGTAGATATGCGTGGTCAGCCAGATCCCAATGCGGCCATGATGGCTATGTTGCAGAATTTGCAACAAGAATTGGCTGAGATAAAAAGCCAGAATGACAGATTGTCAGTAGCCAGTAAGGAGCAGGAAAAGCTCATCAGGGAATTAACCTCACGGAACAGCCAAGAAGGCGAAGGTTCCGGGAAGAGGAAAAATGATGGATCTGATGAGGAAGATGCTATTCGACATCAGAATAAGAAGAACAAGGAATTACAAGGGGAATTCCGGAAAATCAAACCTCCCTCCTATGATGGGGAAAAGGAGGAGGATGCTGAAGCCTGGTTGCTGAATATGATTAAGTATTTCCAGGTTTATGAATATGAAAGCAATCTGAAGGCCAGATTAGCTATCTACCAGCTACAAGGTAAGGCTACCTTGTGGTGGGAGGAGGCAGATATGGTGCATGCCATAGATGAAAAGATAGTTACTTGGGAATATTTCTAGGCTAAATTCAAGAATCGCTACTTGAATGAACGGTACTATGATGACAAGGCAAAAGAATTTCATGAGCTTAGATTGGGACAGCTCACTATCGATGAGTTTGTTACTAAATTTACCAATCTATTAAGATATGTACCTTACATAAGGGAAGAAAAGGCAAAGGTACAGAGGTTTCTGAATTGTTTGCCTATGGTATACAAAGACAAAATTGAGTTTGACAACCCAAAAACAATGGTCGAAGCTGTTAGAAAGGCTAGATTGTGTTACCAACAGTTCAAAGGAAAAACTGATCAAGGAAAAAGTTGGGTAAGTAAGAATGAATTCAAAGGGAGAAAACCGAAACCAGCCTATTTGAAGAATTTTGGCAGAGATCATCAGCGGAAAAGATTTGGAAAACCCAAAGAAAGTCAAACTGCACAGTCTCAAGTGGCATCGAAACCAATAGAGGGAGACAGTAAAAAGGAGGGAACAATCAGAATGAAGGAGCCCTTGAAATGTTGGGGCTGTGGAGAACCCCATCTTTTGAGGGACTGCCCCCATAGAAATGTTCATATGCTCATGAGGGATCGGGAAGCGACAAAAGTAAATGATATAGCCAGAAACATACCAACTATCAGTGCAGCCCTAGAAAATCGGCAAGCAGATCATCAAGCAACCATGGTGGAAATGGAGGGTAAGATTTCTGACCTACCTATTTCTGTTCTGATTGATCCAGGTGCTTCTTTGAGTTACATTAGTCCAAAGATTGTAGAAAAATGTAACTTAAAAATTGAAAAATTTCAACAGTCATGGTTGGTACAGCTGGCCACGGGAACAAAAAGAAAGGTAACACATAAACTACCCAGAACAGAAATCCAATTAAATGAGTTTCGAACAGAAGTGAATCGGAACATTCTACCTTTAGGGTCATATGATTTATTGATAGGAATGGACTGGCTGGAAAATAAGAAATCTTTGATGAATTGCTGGGATAAGACCTTGCATTGTATAGAT
This sequence comes from Pinus albicaulis, assembly GCA_034641835.2. Lineage (NCBI taxonomy): Eukaryota > Viridiplantae > Streptophyta > Pinopsida > Pinales > Pinaceae > Pinus > Pinus albicaulis. The sequence goes on along the minus strand of CM076581.1, from coordinate 414,851,940 downwards.
GAGGAAGGGAAAATTTTTATTCTCAAAGGGAAACCAAAACCAATTTCTGTCAGACAAATTTCAGCATTGCAATTAAAAAGAACAGCTAGAAAAGGATATCAGGTTTATGCAGTGCATGTGGAAGACACAGAACAGAAAACTGAAGAAGAATTACTGGATACTGTACCAGTAATAAGAGAATTCAAGGAAGTTTTTCCAAAGGAAATCCCTCATCTTCCTCCCAAAAGAGAGATTGACTTCTCAATCGATCTGGTGCCGGGAGCAACACCTGTTTCACGAGCACCTTATCGAATGAGTCCTCCTAAACTTATAGAATTGAAAATGCAACTGCAAGAACTGCTAGATAAAGGGTATATCAGACCAAGTGTGTCTCCTTAGGGAGCACCAGTGCTGTTCGTGAAAAAGAAATATGGAACTTTCAGGATGTGCATTGATTATAGGCAACTGAATAAGTTGACCATTAAAAATAGATATCCTTTGCCTAGAATTGATGATCTTTTTGATCAGGTGAGAGGAGCTTCAGTATTCTCCAAAATTGACTTAAGAACTGGTTACCACCAGCTCAGAATTAAAGAGGAAGACATCAGCAAAACATCCTTTAGAACCAGGTATGGCCACTACGAATTTGTAGTTCTACCTTTTGGTTTGACAAACGCCCCTGCCACATTCATGTGCCTAATGAACAGTGTGTTAAACAAGTATTTGAATAAATTTTTCCTTGTGTTCATAGATGATATTTTAGTTTACTCAAACAGTGAAGAGGAACACAAAGAACACCTGAGGATAGTGCTGCAAACTCTAAAGGAAAATCAGCTATACGCTAAATTTAGCAAATGTGAGTTCTATAAGGACAAGATCCAATACTTGGGTCATATTATTTCTGAACAAGGCCTTGCTGTTGATCCGGAAAAGATAAAGGCTATAAAAGAATGGTCAGTACCCTCTGATGTTTCAGCAGTTAGATCATTCATGGGGATTGCCGACTATTATCGAAGATTCGTGGAGAGATTTTCTGCCATAGCACATCCCATCACTTCCTTACAGAGGAAAGGTGTCAAGTTTGAATGGACTGAAAAATGCCAAAACAGTTTTGACCAATTAAAGATGAAACTTACCACAGCCCCTATACTGAAGATTGCAGATCCTGATAAGGAGTTTGTGGTATGTAAGGATGCATGTAGAGAAGGATTGGGAGGAGTTCTGTTGCAGGAAAATTCTGTGATTGCCTACGAATCCAGGAAACTGAAGATACATGAATAGAATTATAGTGCCTATGATTTCGAGTTAGCAGCTGCTATTCATGCTTTGAAATTGTGGCGGCACTATCTTCTTGGAAAAAGATTTACATTGATGACTCATTATATTAGTCTCAAATATTTCTTTTCTCAAACTGAATTGAATGCCAGACAAGCCAGATGGCTGTCCTTTTTAAGTGAGTTTGACATGGATATAAAACATATTAGAGGGAAGGAGAATAAAGTTGCTGATGCATTGAGTAGAAATGCTTGTCAGCATATCAATAATATTGGAAGTAATGCTCAGATAGATGTAGAAGAATTGGTGAATAAGGCAGCAAATCAAGACCCAAATTATGAAACACTTCTGGTAAAACTATAGAAAAAGGAGAAAACTGATTTTTCCCAAAACCAAAAAGGGCTGATTTGTTATAAGAACAGATTGTATATTCCCAATGTAGAGTCTTTAAAAAGAGAAATTCTGGATGAGTATCACAAACAACCTTATGCAGGACACCCAGGGTATCAGAAAATGTTAACAGCCTTGAAAAAGAAGTTGTTCTGGCCTGGAATGAAGAGAGAGGTAGCAGAATATTTAAGTAGATGCATGGAATGTCAATTAGTTAAGGTGGAACATCAGCATCCTGCCGGCCTTCTGAACCCTTTGCCCATTGCAGAATGGAAGTGGGACACCGTTTCCATGGACTTCATTACAGGATTACCCAAAACCAAATACCAGCATGATTCTGTAATGGTAGTAGTAGACACTTTATACCAGTGAAATCTACCTTTGGAACAGCTCAAGTAGCGAATGTGTTTCTGAAGGAGATTGTTACACAGTAATTTGTCACCGTCCTTACCATTCCCCATCCCGCACAATGGAGGACCCATTCTGTGACCTGTGAACATTGTCATGCCTTGAAATCATCATCAATGCATCCCTCTGAACATGAGCTTTATTTGCCCTTGAGACATCTCCTTGCAAAAGTCATAAAAAACAACCCTTTTAGCATTGGCGCGGGAGAGCAGTTCAGTACTCGCGCCAATGGGGAAATTAATGCAAAGAGGTCGCACCACCTGGCGCTCTGTCATAGAGCCGTAGTCGCGCCACCCAATTTGGGAGTTGTTTTTTTAAATATGGATGGCGGGAGTTGAGTTCTAACAAATTCACAAACCATCACCTATCTTGAGTTGGGAGGTTGGCTGCGGGAGTTCTATGGAGGGAAGTGGTTTTGCCACCTCCCATGGAACCTTCCTTATTGATAGGGCCAATCCCATAATAATAGGGATCCCAACTCCTCCTTCCCCATCTATAAAAGCTTGCTCAGATCAATGGCAAGCTAGTCTTGAAGTGCCTAAGCTCTGAATCTCCATATTCCCAAGAGCCTTTGTGTTGTAAAGCACCTTCTCTTTCCCTTAAGGCTGACTCAAGTAAGGAGACCATTGTCACGAGACTCTGGAGAGGTTTTCACTTTCCTTGGAAAGCTTTGCGAGACGTGGATGACTGGAAACCCGTCCGAAGGAGACCGCGACGTCAGAACTTGGTTGTAATCTCTCTTCGCTGGTTATTTAATAGATGATTATGATTGTGGTTCCACTCCGTTTTCCATCATGTTAATGCGAGTAATGTCCTTTCTGACTGATGTTTAGTTACGTATGCTGGTTTCTATGCTTGTATCTGTTCGTTTCTTCTGTGTGCAGGTGTTCATTCGCGGAGATCGTGGAGGGATTGTGATCTGCCGAGGCTGAGGAACGGGGACGCTTCTTCTTCAGATCCTAGCGTTGGAATCCAGGTAGGCTTCTATCTCCAGCCTTTTCATTCGTAATTAGGAACCTGCATCATGACATTGTTTGTTTGTTGCTAGACCCCTGCTGGGCTAGTAGGGATCGCCTCTGTCTGGAGAGGGGATTTACCTCCTCAACAAATTGGCAACTCCGCTGGGGATCCAGCTTGTTGTTTGATTTGTAAACTTTAGACGGAGCCTGAAGTACAGCCAGATAGCCTTCGAAACGCTTCTGCCTTGCATTAGCGGAGTAGATCAACGCTACTTCAGTCAATCTCCGGTTTGGTTTACGGACTGAACAGCTTGGAGTCTTTGTCTCGCCTTGCCGTTTGTCTCTTGATTTTCCTTGCTTGGTCAGCCTTCTGGGTTGGGTTCTTTTTGTGTTTTGGCTTTTGGTTCAACCCCAGAGGATCAGATCTGACCTCTATTTTTCCGGATTTTCATCTTTTCATGGTTGGCTTGATTGGCGCGGTTTATGGCCTGACAGTCGCGCCAATTGCCGCAGGTTGCCAGTTCATCACCCGCGCCATCCCCTGTCTGGCGCGGATTACAGCCAGACAGTCGCGCCATTTCCTGTAGGTGGTAGGGTTATTCTTGTCCGGAAGTTTCTTTTGGTCAGTACTTTGCTTCTGGGTTTGTTTTAGATTCAGCTTGAAGTGGGAAGTCTGGTTTTGGTTGGGAGAAATTCTTTGTTTTTTCATTTTCAGGAATTGGCGCTTGTCGCTAGTTGTCCATGTACAAGTCGCGCCACTTGGCGCTAGTTGTCAATGTACAAGTCGGGCCAATTTCAGGATGTGTGAAATTTGAAGATTTTTTCCCTAAATCCTTCACCAGTGTGTCTTTCCCTTCCGGCCTTTTCTCTGTATGAGCATAGATTACATTGCTCATTGTTTGGAATGTCTTCTTTCTATGATTGTTTGATGTAAAAGAGAATGAATGCCTGGTTTTGATCTCTTGCTTTGGAAGACCTTTTTGTGTTTGACCGCATATGTCTTGTCAACTTTCGAGGGATTTTGTCACAAAGTATTTTGAAACAACGATTGCATTCTTAGTGTTTGTTTGCATCCCTTTTGCTTTCATCCTTCATTAAGAAGATTTGCGTTCTTTTAGTTTTCATCTCATAGTTTGCTTTTCGTTTAAATGCATTAGATCACATTGCATCGAAAAGTGTTTTTGAGATTCATCATTGGACTTAGATCACATTGTTTAGTGATTGAAAACTAAAAATCTCTTTGAGTGCATTCTCTTTTGTTAAAGGCATGCATTAAGTATATTCTCATTTCATCGAAAAATGCATTGAGTGCATTCTTATTATTTAAAAAGAAAAAGGAAATTGTGCATAGATTACAATTGCATAGTTTTCGGAAAAAGAATTTTGCATAGATTACATTGCATAATTCGCTTCGCTGAATGTTTTAGAATACTTTTGGATAGTGAAAGTCATCTAGTTTTGAAAAGTTTCGTTTTCAGTTTTGTTGTTTGTTGCATCATTGTTTGAAGCTCTTCCCTTAACTAGATAACATTCATCGAATTGAAAATATTTCTTTTCTCATATAGCTTTGCATTTAGGAGTCTTTCGAGACACTACATACGATAGGGCCTGAAAATTGAAACTTAATTGAAGATCAACTGTAAAATTTATTCAATTAACCTAAGGCAACATTGGAAATTAACGAAACACATTTAGAAGGTCTAGGCTAGAGACGTGTTCCGGCGTCGTTAAACCTAGCAGCTGTCGTTCGCCTGTTGGCTTTAGACAGCACTAGTACGGACTTGCGCTCCCCGTACCGTCGCGTATATAAAGGGAGACCCCTCTAGGTTTTCAATCCTTTATCCACGGGAAGCCGAGTCTGCCGCCCTATACCCGTGATACACCGAACACAGCATTCGGGGAGACTACCTGCACGTACGGAAAGTCCTTGGTCGATTTCTGTTTCATTTTTTGAAACCAAGGTGTATATTGCAGTTCACGGATATTTGGTACACCCTTTGTGCCTAGTTTTTCCTGAGCAGTCATTTGGTCTTTTCTGACTCCCTAAACTTGAAAATACCGTCAAGCGCTTGTCCTTTCACGCTTGTGTCAACTCTGAAAGAGATAGAGTCATCTTTTTATCGTTTCTCGACTCTTAAAACATGAAACGGTAGAATTTCTTATTTTCCAATGTGGTAAAATTAATCGCCCACGATTTCACACCCGTTTAGACATTGTTTGTTGACCGTTTGATCGTGTGTCTTAACTCTTTTTCAGCCCGTGTGTGGTTTTGAGTTTGGATGGCAACTTTTTCAGAGTTCACCAACCAAGGAACCCCCTCAGAAGGGAATCCTGGTCATTTTCCTCCTTTTGGAAATGTTGGTGCTCCTTACATGGCGACGTTGTCCCTTCCTGGGTTAACTGTCGGGTTGCCTGTTTGGTTGTTCTCAACCTCTGTTGTCCCGGATAACTCCGCTACTGTTCAGTCAGTTCCTCCACCTGAACAACATCACGTTGATTCCAAGATGGACCTCTCCCCTTCTTCGCCTGTTTCTGCGTCCTCCTCTTCTACTTCGCCTGGTGAAAGTCTAGATTCAAGTAACCAGGTGGCTAAGAAGAAGAAGAAGAAGACAAAGAAGAAGAAGTCTGATAAGCGAGAGGTTAAAAGTGCAGCTACTGCTTCTGAAAAATCTCCTCTTGATAGGCCCTCCAACCCTCCACGGAAAGTCAAGTTCCCTTGCATGTTGTGCACGGGAGACCATCTTCTTCGAGACTGCCCTGGCATTCCCAAGGTACTCGAAGTATGGTCCAACATTTCCCCGCCGTTGGCTTTGACTTCCGGGAGCAAGGTTGGGGGCACGTCTTCAACTGGTACTGATAAGGCTCCTAAGAAGCAGGGTAAGATCACCAATCCCTACAAGTTGTGTGAAGGGCATCATGCCATTCACCTTTGTCCTTATATGGACGAAACCAAGCAAGTTTTGGACAACCCGACCGGTTCTACACCACGACTTCCACCTGGTTATAATCGGCTTCCTGTGAGTCCTCTGCCAGCTGATCTTACGATTGGTCAAGAGTCATCCTTGGTCGATCCCACTCCCCCAGAAATTCAAATTCACGAATCCATCCCTGACCAACCATTGGTCGTGGGATCGGTTGAACTGGCCCCGTCTACGGTGCACCAGGTCTTTTCTGTCGAGAGTGGATCTCATAACCCTCATGTGCTTCTGGTTTCTTCAGATTATTCAGATTTGGAGAAAGATTCTCCTGTCCATGTGTTTCAAGAAGCTGCTCCTCCGCCTCCCATGATGGAGGCTTCGGAGGATATCCCTCCCGCCTTCGAGATGGAGGTTATGGAGGATGCTTCTTCTTCCGTAACATCAGGGGAAGACCTTCGCATTTCGATGGTAGCCCCTCTGAGTAGTTTGGTCGCTTCCTTTGATTGGAACCGATTTGCAGGATTTCGCCTTCCGTCTTATGTGCCTTTCAAGATCACGGTACAGGCTCTTGGTATGGTTGTACCCAGCACCATTATAGACGAAGGTGCCTCTGTTAGTATTCTGTCTTCGACTACCTGGCAAGCTTTTGGCTCGCCGCCACTTGCGCCTGTTACGCAGAATCTGTTGACGTTTAATAGAAGGACGAGTCAACCGTTGGGGATCCTTCCAAGGTTACCTGTTACTTTGGGAGGTAAAACTGTCCATATGAACGTGATGGTTGTTCCAGGCCCCTTGGATTTTAATCTGCTCTTGGGGCGCGATTACACCTATGCCATGGGAGCGCTTGTTTCCTCCCTCTTTCATGTGATGTGTTTTCCGCATGAAGGACGGATCATGACCATTGATCAGCTTTCGTTCTTTGGTCCTAACATGGCAACTAGTCCGCCATTACCCCCTCCGGGTTTTTATCCACCCGTTGTATCTGCCCCACCGCAGGTCAACTACGTGGCTACCTACCCCGTGCCTTTACTCAGTGACGATGCTGTCGTGCATAGTGTGCTGGGGGCATTGGGTCCTGATTTCCAAGATGTTTTTCTCCCTCCTGGTGTGGAACTCTTGGAAGTATCGCCTTCTTGTTCATTTTGATGTAAGTCGGTCGGAGCATAGTTCGTTTCCTTGTGTCAAGCTCCTTAAAAAATGAAACAAGCTGGTCGGAGCATAGTTCCTTGTCTTGTGTCAAGCTCCTTAAAAAATGAAACAAGGATGTCTGAGGATAGTTCTTTCAATGTGTCAACCTCGTTAAAACAATGAAACACGTTCCCGTTCAATTCGAGTCTTTGATAAGATCTCGTAAAATCCCAGTCGAGTCTTTTCTTTTGATCTTGTAATTTGAACCTTCACTGCATCTGCTTTTCATATGGACTGAAGCTTGGGGGGCATGTACCTCGAATTGTGTCAACATGCTGGGGGCATGCTTACTTTTTCAAGCGTAGTTTGTTTCCGTTTCAAGATTGTGTAAAAATGAAACCAACTTCAAGCAGAGTTTCTTGATTTCAAGCTTGTGTAAAAATGAAACCTTTCCCATTTTACCCCTTGTGATTGTCATCTTATCAGCCTATCTTGCCAGATGAGCCTTGGTTTTCTCGCTCCATCGTCATTATCTGCTTGGCCGATCATATTCCTTCACTTGGTTGTTTTACCCATTCCTGAGGAACCACTGCTATGAGTGGTCTTGTTAGCCAGCCTCTCGACCTTTATTTGTTCAGAGTAGTTCCACCATTACCGGAACCAGTTGCTACCCTTTATACCACTCGTTCCTCCAGGAGGAGTCATCTTTCAGCTCTTTTCTGACTCTCTAAACATGAAAAGATCGCCGAGGCCCTTGTCGTTTCGATCTCGTTAAAATGGACACGAATCGACATCCACCCAGTATAAGTTTAACCCTTTTTCGGGCTGGGATGGATTGATTACGAAAAGGAATACCCTAGCCTATCGCGACTAGGAGGTTTTCCCGGATATTGTTTTCTACCTTTTCGGATCTGGGGAACTATTTACGAAAAGGGACCTATGGAGTTTTCTTTTCCGCTGTCTTTTCAAACTCTCTAAACATGAAAAGACGCCGAGTTCTTCCTTTGTCAGACTCGTTAAACCCTGATGACATTGGATATAGTCGAAATGACGTTCTCCGAGTTTCTCCTTCCTGGGACTCGTTAAATGCACCAGGATGGATTCGCCCGAAGGGCGGACTTATATCACAAGCATATGCTATCCCCTTCAAGCTTGTTATCAAAAATAATTGGGGTACTCGCCAGAAATGGTGGGGGAAAAAATGGAACCATCGTCGTTGTCGTCGGCAGTATGTCGCTCTTGAACATGGCACTTGTCTGCATTTGTGTCGGGTTGGGGACATCTCATCTCGTTGCTTCACTTTGCCTCCATGGGTTTGGGTAATCTCTTTTGACCTCTCATCTGTTCACTGCCTCGTCACCATGACCTCTGATCCGTTGATGTCAAATACTTCCAAGTCCACTGTCGTGCCGTTCATGTGTTCAAGAGAAGTTGGCCTCTGCAAATATCAACCTTCCTCTGTTTCTCATACGATCCTGATTCACAACAAAACATTATGTTCCTTTGTCTCGTGTCGATGATGTGGGAATCATTATGGCCCACCTTCGATCAAGGTCACTTCCTTTCGACATCAACTCATTATCCAGGAAGTTGGTCTAGAGACTCCTTATGGTACCTTGGAGCCTGCATGCCTCAATGGCAGGTTCGTCGCATTCGACGAGAGGTTTACATCATTGGCCTCCGATCGAGTGATTCTGCGGGTGTTCGACGTCAGTTCATTTATTCGCACACCGTAGATTGTACCTATAGTACCTTGAGAACCATTGTCATTATTGGTGGTTTCTCTCGCGTCGGTTAACAGCTTTCATCATTGGCTGGTAATCCGACGATGTTCTTGCATGTTCGACTTCAGCTCACATATTCACATGCATGAACTTGTACTTTGTTGGGTCGAGATGGAGCGCAAGACCCTGGATTGTGTCTGTTGTGATCCAGGCTGCGATTGTGGATTATTATCATTATGTACATGACTCACTGATTGGATGGCTGCGACCATACCTGAGTCTATTTATTTGATCTTAGTTGGATGGCTGCGCCCATACCCTGGATCCGGATTATAGCATACTCTGTTTCAGATGGCTGCGTCCATACCACTTATACATCATGTACTTGAGATATCAGTTGTATCTTTCTGCGCAGGTTTTCCGACGGCGGGCCTTCAGTTGAACATGTTCTCGTAAAGCATTTCACCCCTCTCCCTCTCGGGCCCCATACTTTAGGGGGCATCTGTTACACAGTAATTTGTCACCGTCCTTACCATTCCCCATCCCGCACAATGGAGGACCCATTCTGTGACCTGTGAACATTGTCATGCCTTGAAATCATCATCAATGCATCCCTCCGAACATGAGCTTTATTTGCCCTTGAGAAATCTCCTTGCAAAAGTCATAAAAAACAGCCCTTTTAGCATTGGCGCGGGAGAGCAGTTCAGTACTCGCGCCAATGGGGAAATTAATGCAAAGAGGTCGCGCCACCTGGCGCTCTGTCATAGAGCCGTAGTCGCGCCACCCAATTTGGGAGTTGTTTTTTTAAATATGGATGGCGGGAGTTGAGTTCTAACAAATTCACAAACCATCACCTATCTTGAGTTGGGAGGTTGATTGCGGGAGTTCTATGGAGGGAAGTGGTTTTCCCACCTCCCATGGAACCTTCCTTGTTGATAGGGCCAATCCCATAATAATAGGGATCCCAACTCCTCCTTCCCCATCTATAAAAGCTTGCTCAAATCAATGGCAAGCTAGTCTTGAAGTGCCTAAGCTCTGAATCTCCATATTCCCAAGAGCCTTTGTGTTGTAAAGCACCCTCTCTTTCCCTTAAGGCTGACTCAAGTAAGGAGACCATTTTCACGAGACTCTGGAGAGGTTTTCCCTTTCCTTGGCAAGCTTTGCGAGACATGGACGACTGGAAACCCGTCCGAAGGAGAAAGCGACGTCAGAACTTGGTTGTAATCTCCCTTCGCTGGTTATTTAATAGATGATTATGATTATGGTTCCACTCTGTTTTCCATCATGTTAATGCGAGTAATGTCCTTTCTGACTGATGTTTAGTTACGTATGCTGGTTTCTATGCTTGTATCTGTTCGTTTCTTCTGTGTGCAGGTGTGTTCATCCACTCCGACTTGGGGAGGGATTTGGACCGTCGGATTGAGGAACGGGACGCTTCTTCTTCGCATCCTAGCGTTGGAATCTGGGTAGGCTTCTATTCCAGCCTTTTCATTCGTAATTAGGAACCTGCGTCATGACATTGTTTGTTTGTTGCTAGACCCCTGCTAGGCTAGTAGGGATCGCCTCTGTCCGCAGAGGGGATTTACCTCCTCAACAGAGATAGTAAGGCTCCATGGAGTTACTAAGGTGATTGTGTCTGATAGGGATGCTAAGTTTACAACAGCCTTTTGGAAGGGGTTATTTGGAGGAATGGGCACTAAATTGAATTTTAGCACCGCCTACCACCCTCAGACTGAAGGTCAAACGAAAAGAACAAATCAAATTTTGGAGGACATGCTGAGAATGTATGTGATGGATAGACCCTCAAAGTGGGAAGATTTCTTACATTTAGCTGAATTTGCCTATAATAACAACTATCAATCCTCCATTAAAATGAGTCCGTTTGAGGCACTGTATGGAAGGAAGTGTCGTACCGCTTTGAGCTGGAGTCAGCCAGAAGACAAACTGATGTTGGGACCCGATGCTTTACAAGAAATGGAAGGAATTGTCAAACAGATACAAAAGAACATCAAGACAACACAAGATCGCCAGAAGAGTTATGCAGATAAGAAAAGAGTGCATAGAGAATTTAAAGTTGGGGAGCATGTATATTTGCGTATTAAACCCAAGAAGAGCACCCTTTATGCTGGGAGTTGTGCAAAATTGTCCCCTCGATATTGTGGTCCCTTTGAAATATTAGAAAGGGTGGGACCAGTGGCTTACAAGCTGGCCTTACCACCCCATGTTAGAGTTCATGATGTATTTCATGTTTCATTGTTAAAAAGATATGTGCATGATTCTTCTCACATAGTTGATTGGAATGTTGTACAGGTGGAACCAGAAGGGGAGTTTCTGCCAGAACCACTTCAAATATTGGAGCGGGAAGAAATTGAATTGAGAAGCAGAACGGTAGCCAGAGTAAAGGTGCAGTGGAAGTACTTTACTGCTGAAGAAGCTACCTGGGAACGAGAGACTGAAATGATGGAAAAATATCCATTTTTATTTGCAAAATAAACTCTAGTAGTTGAATAACAACACCGAGGACGGTGTTTATTTTCAGAGGGGGAATATGTAACACCCCAATTCATGTGATTGCATTTTAAAGTTAGATACTTTAACTTTACATCCTAAGGGGAGTGGACCCCAAAGGATAATTATTTTATGAATGTAATTAAACATTTAATTGAGGAAATGAATAAATTATTGTGGTGCAAATCGACCAAAAATGAGATGATGAGATCACTTGCTAAATCTGTGAGGATGGATGAGGAAAATGTTTCACCACAATCTTTCAAAAAATCCTTGGAAGATAGTAAGTTTTAAATTTAGATTTTTGAGGAAAAATCTGAATTTCCCCAATGATGAGGAAAGTAGTTGGGAAGAGGTAAAAAGCTGGAAAAGCTGAGGAAAAGCATAAAACAGCTTTAAAGAATCCCTAAGTGGGAAGCCTAGGCAAACAGGAAGAAAAGCATCCCGAGATTCTGGACGCAGAATTAGAAACATGCTTTGGGGAACAATAGCTTAAATAAGCTGCTCTTGTACAGATTAGAGGTTAATCTGCTATAGGAGGTGATCTGAGCTCGGGGGTGAGTTCTGGGAGACAGAAGAACTCTAAGGTTGGGAGGTTGGTCTACCGCACGAGTGGTATGTCTCTGAGAAAATTTGTCTTATTGTTTGTTATAGTATGAATTGGCTACATATAAAAACAAAATTTATTTCTAAGTTAGTTCATATTATTAGTCTACATTTAACAGAATGAAATCACCAGGTAGTAACCTGATCACTCTGTATAGTTTTATAGGAACATCCTGTAAATTAGAATTCCACAGAATGTTTAAACCCAGGGTGGGTCTAAATCTGAGGAAACCTTGTTCTTTCAGGAAACACTGTGGAATTGTGTTTAATCTGCTTCTGTTTCCAACCTTAATTTTTATTACAGCTATCATAGAGAGAAATGGAATTAACTATAGTACACCAGAACAATAGCAGGATATGAGTACAACTTATACTGTCTATGAAAGAATAGAGGGAGAGACTCAAGAGCCTGACCTCAGGTTTAGCCAACCACTCCATTATAATTCCAGGAAATCAAATGATCTTAGACAACAAGGTAGTCCATATTCCCTTACTCTAGTGCAGGAAAGTAGTAGATATTCATAAACAAATAAATAGGAAAAAGGACCAGACAATGGTCTCATGGAACTATTCTAATATCATAGTACTGAGAATGAATACATAGAGTGCAGAAATTATGAGTAAGCAGTTGAGAAGCATAGGAGCAAAAAAGTAAATAAATTGCATCATTATACACAGTAGCATTTATACAACCAACATTCCCTTGACTATGAGGAAGATGAAAAGAGTTCAAATCCCATTACCAGCTCTTCAGAATCCAGCTACCATCATATACATAGGTAGATACGAGCTGTAACTAATTACAAGAAAATGAGAAGAAACTGGAGAATAGAATTATGCTTGCATACCTTTGAAAAGTAAGAAAACATAAATTCTATACTTCCATACATATTAATCATCTATTGATAAACAAGAATGGTCTCATAAATGTCCAGCAAGCTTTTCATATGTCTAGATAGATAGGTATAAAACCAGTTCAGTGTACCCAGGAGCAGAGGCGACTGTTCTTATGATATAAATACCAAAGTGTAGATTTTCCACAGAAAAGAGTGAACAAAGTACATCAGAAGAATAGATAAATATCATATATAACTACCTGTAAATCCTGATGTATGCAATTAAGAAATCTGGAATGTCAGTAGCATTTCCAGAAAAAAAATAAGGTTCAGACGAGCAAATTAAACAAAGCCAAATGCCATGGTATGAAATTATATGCATTATTCATACAGTCCCTGTACATTTAAAACTGGGACAGAGTATATTAAAATCGACCTAAGACAATAGGGAGTATATAATTGTCCAAAATTTTCAAAAGACATACTGAGCCTATTAGGCTGGAGTATATAAATCACAACCCCTATCTCAACAGAATGAATTTAGACAAGCGCCATCCAAGGATGACAACACTAACAAGAAGAAAACGAAAACCCTGACTCGGAGAGTCAGTCTCGTTCCGTATGCAACCTTGCATAAAATCACAAGAGAAGCATTGTTTCGACGCTCATGAGACAACACATCAGGAGAGGAGAAGTAACCCCATACGTATACCGACCTGGAGGGCCAAGAGACTGATGTTAGTGTCCACACGATTGAAAGGGTCACTCTCTACTGTCATAAGTACGCAGGAGTCCTCTGGATTTACCTCTAGAAGACAAAAAACGACCCAAAACGCAAGTTAGTCATTCCGCCATCGTAGAGAAATAAGCGCATAAATAAAATAAGCTCGGTATTAAAACTATTACCTGTGGAATGCAAACCCTCAGACGCGTCGAGCCCTGACATCGAACATTACACAGAGAGGGATTAATATAAATTACCCTCGAGAATAACACGACGAAATCAATAATTATATGCTGAAATGGCACAAGTAAATAACATACCTCATATAGCTCCATGGAACAGGAGGCGTCCGCCTGAGGAGAGGCGACGCAGGCTACTCAAGAGGTGTAGCGCAAATTAGTCGTAATTTAAATATAACCAGAGAAGGGTCGACGTTGACTCTGAACTTAGAAACCAACTACACCATGCACTGAACAGAGACCTAGAACATCGAAAAACAAACCAGACGCATTCACCTTATTGATTATTCAATGTATATATATATTTAGAGCCAAGCGTATGGCTTTTACAAACGAATTAGGAAACATTCACGCCTGCAATAGAATTAAAAGGTGCGTGGGGGAATTACCTGACCGCGTATTGAGGAACGAGAGGCGCCATACTTTCTCTCTGCAACGGAGAGTCGAAACCCTCGGCAGAAGTGGAATAGCGCAGACGCAGAGGAGGCCTGTAACTGATGAGCGCGAAAACCGACTAAACTCCACACTCTGAACTTATATAAGCCTTCGTTAAACCACATGAACCCTAACTGAAAACGATCGCCCTCGTCCACTTGGCAGCATCAGAACAGTTAAGCCACAGATCGAGGGGTAGCCTGGGAGAGTTAATACTGTCGTATCAAAATTTATGGATGCAGATGTGAATTGAATTCTATATGTCCTGTGCCAGTATCGGCATGGGTGTTGATCACCACGTAGGCTGGGTATGCCAGCGACGTGGAATCATCACGTCAGCCAACGCAAGGGCATAAAACCATACAACCCTCATTTAGTTAGCACAACGCCTGACGTGGATAAAAATTCCACTATGACGAGGCCCAGAGAAACCCAATCTGGAGTGATAATGCGCTCTACGTGCAGAGTAATACCAATGCCAGTACTATCTATTACATCGATTTAAATTCTGAGGTGCCAGGATGAGTGGTCATATCAACCCAGGCGCATGTACATGATAATACCAAATGCAGGAGGAAAGTCCATTCATAATAATATGCATTTCGAATTTTATGACAAGGCTATAACTATATATATAACGGCGTAACGATGGCTACTTGATAAGTCGACAATGCCTTAGGGCAACAACTCATACAACGCAAATTATATAACATATGTTCATAGTCCCTATGGGTTACGTGTGAGTTCAATAATTTCATAAATGGGATGCATGACCATTAAGCTAAAGGAGAATGGCTATACGAGACCTATGTAAAGATTAGGTTCGTATAAATCATTTCCCTAATTATAATAAAAATAACCTAAGACGAGAGATAGTGATAGAGGGTATTATTGCAACATGATGAAATGAAAACGATCATAGTGAAAGGATTGATATGTGATAATAACCCTATGCTCACAAGCTTGCATTCGCAAAGGAAATTTTTTTTTTTGGTGAAATTGGAGGTGTGACATAAACTTTCTCCACAAGTTCCTGAAGCTTTATGTTAAATTTTTTAAAATTATGCTAAATATAAACATAACATATAAAGTAAATGGCTCGTAAATGTAGATATGTAGTAACAAACTTACCTCATGCTATATATTACATTATAAAGATTGAATAATATTATAAAAATAAAGTAAATTATGATTTTATTTTAAATTATTATTATTAAATATCAAAATAAAAGTATATGTTAAAAATATGTAGATTAAAAAAAAATATGTAGTCCCCACTTTACTATGGAGATTATTAACCTATTAATAGCCTTTGTTATATACCATGCTCTAAAAACATGGATTATTAATATCACGTTCATAAAAAAATTGTAAACCATACCAATATGATAGTTTTTTTAATTTATCATTTTAATTAAAATAGTAAAAGTTGCATAACTACTTTTGAGAACAAAATCAATGTTTGATTTGTGATTACTACTAAGAATATTCTATGGAAGTTAAATCACTACCAAAACAATTATAATTATTGATAATTAAAATAAAATAAACTCTATTTCAAATTAAACAAACTTATCTACATAAATATAAAATTTGTTGATAATTGTAAAGGCCCTATTCGAAAGTAGACAAAGTTATCTATATAATTACACATGTCATGTTTTTTTATAAAATATTATTTGAATGTTTGGTTAACCTTGATTCACTCAAAATGTAATTAGGGTAGCCTTGCCTTGATGCAAATCAATAATGGGCTTATGCACTAATGGTATTGACTAATGCACTCTTTTTTAGAGAAAGAAGCCTACAATATATAGTGATTATTTATGTGTTTATTCATTGAAATTATTTTAGTGGAAATTAATGTTATTTAATGATTTGTTGTTGTTTCTTTTTTAACCATTTTAAACTTGAGCCTACTGTTATTATTCTAAACTCTAACTTACTGTTATTGATAGAAATAACTGAAAACACTCAATTACTAAACACACTCATATGTTATACACAAATGGTGTATGTGTAAACACACTCACACACACAGATTACATTCAGATAACTCTATTAAATAGAGTTTTTGAGATCCAACTTATTCCTAATTTATAGAGAGAGGTTGAGAGAATTTATCGACCATCACAGACCAACTTCTCAAATATAGAATGTAAGAATTAACTCCAACATCCCCTCTTAATGATTACATTAGATGAATTTATTGAAATCACTCATAAATAACGAAATAATCAATCATTCTTTAGCTTATCGGTAGATGCTCCATCAAGTTGCCTGATAACCCTCATAAAGGTGTAGTTGGCAAGTTGGATTCCCGATTTCGCTTCCTTAACTCCCGAATCAAGGACCTCCCGAAGTCAATTACTAGACAACATCCCAATTTGTCACATAACCTCATTATAATACCACTCTACATCTTCAACGAATGAGGGATCCTTCCCTAGATCTGCAACTGCCATACTATCTGGACAACCATCCATATTGAGCCTTACTGCCACTTGATCTCTTCAAACACAATTGATTTTATGTTTGCAATAGCTGAACTCCTTGTCATTCTATGGACGAGCTCCCATCCACTAAAATACATGGGTGATAACCGTTGTACTCGCCAGTTATCTAGGCAAGACGTCTAGATACAGAATGTATCTAGAATCAGTTTTGCAAAATAAATTTTTTAATCTAGTTTGAAATTCATCACTTAATTTACAAACAAATTACTAGACACTACAATATTTCTCACAACGCTAAGCTTGGAAATGCTACACATTAACTCCCAGTTGATTGGTGCGGTCATCCACACTCAACCATCTCCAATCTTCTTCAACGACACTACATTCATCATATATGCCACTCCACGCGGTGACAAATAGACCTCCATGAAGCAATGATGAATAGACAACAGGATTACCAATCCACCTCCTGCTCAGTATCTCTACTCCACCTCCTCCAGCAATCCACTCCGCCTAGCGATGCGACGTCCTTTAAATTCTTCCATTGCCTCTAAAATACTGGTGATTGGAGCCACAGGTTACATTGGCTGCTTTGCTGCTGAAGCAGCTATGACTATTGGTCATCTAACTTATGGCCTTATACGTCCTTCCACTGCTTCTGACCTTGCCAAAGCACAGCGCATCAGAGAATTACAAGACTCCGGTGTTCACATTCTTTATGTATACGATGATTTTCCGATTCCGCTCCATCATTTTTTTGTGTAGTTTTTTAATCATTTCCGTATTAAATTTTTATTGTACTCCGCCTAGTGCTTCCTATCCATCTCCGCGCACTGCCCCACATAGTTAAAGAACTACCACTTGACAGCTGCGCCAAGGCTAAAACAAGGCATACCTGATAAACTAACACAAATCGCTCTCTTCAAAACAAAACACACAGGCCTCTGATCCTATGCTCTGATACCATGATAGAAATAACTAAAAACACTCAATTACTAAACACACTCATATATTATACACAAATGGTGTATGTGTAAACACACTCACACACACAGATTACATTCAGATTACTCTATTAAATAGAGTTTCTAAGATCCAACTTATTCCTAATTTAGAGAGAGAGGTTGAGAGAATTTCTCAACCATCACAAAGCAACTTCTCAAATATAGAATGTAAGCATTAACTACAACAATTATTTCATTGATCATAGGAGGAAGTGTATTATTCACCTTTCATTAGTATGAGGTTGTTCACCTTGTATTGAAAATGATAGGAACAAGAGAATTTGATCTAACCTTTGTATGTTTGAGTGTGAGTTTGTGCATAGAAACACTAGACATGTAATAGATACTCAGCTTGAAACAATTATAGGTCACTGAGATGGTTAGACATACTAACATATATTATTAAGATAAATATTTGTTCTATAATCTAAAATACTAATATTAGTATTATATGGTTGAACCTTGACTTGTTGAATAACTAAGATAGCATTTAAAAATAGATTGCCCATTCATAATTTACAACTCCATAGCATTTGCTAAACGTATTTTTATATATATAAAAAAAACTATTCACTTTATTTTTCTATAACGAACAATATTTAATAGTTTGAGATACTATATAGTAAGACGGTTCATCACATAAGTCATCATAGCAGCTAGACTATTAACTAGTATAAAACTAGGTGGAAATTGTAATCCCTAGTGGATTGTGTAGCCCCAGGTTATGGAAATAGCAAATCAACGCGGAGTAAATGAAATAAACTCTATGATATATTCTATTTATTTACTTATTAAATAATACATTGATTCAATTTTATTGATGCATTGATATTTAGTTATTAAATGATACATTGATTCTATTTCATGTAAATTTATAAAGGAAAGGAATATACATCCAGAGCTCAGCCACGGAATTAGCTGAATTGGCAAAATACATATAATTTGGAGGCTTTAACATTAATATTAGGCACTTCTAAAATGTTTGTAATTCAGATTGCGGTCTATGCATTTCCAAGAAATAAAATTTGTTAAGTCCACTGTACTGCCCAAACCATAAAACAAATTCACATATACAGTGGAAAACATCAGGTTCGAGTTTCAACCATCTGTGAGTATTGATCTTTTCTGTGGTTAGTCCTTATGAAATGCCAAAGTTTATGGTAAGGTTGTCGATGATAAAAATATTAAGATCAGATACCTGCAATGTTGCAGAAGAATAATAGAAAGACATGCTTATATTGGGTATAAAACAGAGTAGAAGAGTGTTTCCGCATAGTATAGGATATTACCTTGGCATGTATGGTATGATAGACTCTGCTGTTAACTACAGAAGAAGCATCAACATAACTTCCAACCGACCATCTTCCAACGCCATAACGAGATCAGAGTACACAAGTACACAATCTGATGTTCAAATGTGTTCATCGGGACCTGATGAGCTGAATCGATAGATCTGATTTTCACTGTGGGGAATTCTCGATCCGACCCTCCAATCTACGTAGCTTTACTGCAAAATTTATCCTTAAGGAAAATCCCACGCCCTCTAATGGAAGTGTTTGTAGTATCTTTCAGTATCATCAGAGTTAGCCTTCTTTGTATCTCTTTCTATAAAAAGATCTTCGACTTTTCGCTGCAAATGTTGAACCAGAGAGAACTTCCATAAAAATAAAATCCTTGTGATCGGTTAAAGAAATACTACCTGAAGATTTTCGCTTGGGAGCAAATATTTGAGAATTGAAATGAAAGAATTCATGTCTTTGCGCCATTGTCTTTCAGTCATTTTGTGCTTCCTTTTGTCAGAAGGGACCGAACCCTGATACTGACCATCATTTGGACGACTAGAACTGCAGAATGTGGGCTTTAAAACAAGATTCGAAGTGAGAAGTGTGGCTTCATGGATATCCATCACCCATCAGGTATAGCTTCTCCGCTGCAGGTAGAGCCAGCGGAAACTCGACACTGAACTACTCATGATCTCTGATCCCAATAGACAAATATAGATTCTCCTTCAAAAAAATCCAAAAAAAATCCTGAAACCAATTCAGAGGAAACTCGAATCTGTTGATGGTCTGGATGTGAAAATTCGGTAAAGGGCACCAGATAGAATTTCGACCCCAATATCTGACTCTGGTAGATTATCGCTTGGATGTGAAAATTCATAATAACTGATCAATACCTGTTACCAATTTATTGGTATTCAAGAATATTTCAATCTTTCAATCGTCTAGCACTAAAATCTGATGAAACTCGAATCCGATGATGGTCTGGATGTGAAAATTCGGTAATGGGCACCAGATAGAATTTCGACCCCAATATCTGACTATGGTAGATTATCACTTGGATGGGAAAATTCATAATAACTAATCAATACCTGTTTGCAATTTATTGGTATTCATGAATATTTCAATCTTTCAATTGCCTAACACTAAAATCAAAAAATCTTTCAATGGTGTATAAAGGACAAGTGGCATTAGAAAGAGTTATTTCCAAATAGGAACGCATTAGCATGTAACTATAGATTTACATTATTATAAATAATTTAGTCTTTATTTTTTTTAATATAATTATTATTTATTTAGCTATATTAATTAATTTTTATTTGATTTCCATTATTAATTAAATTTTGTTTATATTATTATTTTATAATATTAGTTATTTTTACAATGTTTATATTATTATAGTTAATATATATATATATATATATATATATTTTAATAATATGATATTTATTATAGAATTTGTTTGGTAATAATCATATTCAAATGAATATTGTAGATGCTTTTGGAACCAATCATTGTAGTTCATCATCATAACTAGGTAATCATTGTAGTTCATCATCATAACTAGGTAAGAGATGAGAGATCAAATCAAATATTTATTATTATTTAAATATTATAAGAATAGCATTTTTATTTTATTATAAAATATTCATTTTATATTAATATTGTTATTTTTATGATTGATTATTTTAATAATAGTTTAAAAATAATTATTTATTATGGTTTAATTTTTATAATGATTGTTTTATTATTGTTAATATAATGATTTTTTTAATAATATTGAAATAATTATAATTTTTATTTATTTATTTAAGAAAACATTTTTATTTTATTACAAAATATTTATTTTATATTAATATTGTTATTTTTATGATTCATATTTTTAATAATATTAAAATAATTATTATTAATTATTGTTTAAGTTTTATAGTGTTAGTTTTTTAGATATAAAATTTGGAATCTCTACAGTCTTCATTTTTTTGTCGACGTTTCGAGTCTAAATTAAGACTCATTATCAACACAAACCTGCTAAGAAGAGAGTAGATTAGGACCTTCTAAGAAGAGAGTAGATTAGGGTAAATAAATAGAGGAAAAAGGGTGATGGGCAAAAAGAGAGACCAGTTTTTAATAATTTATAAAAGGTTAATTTATTTGATTAATTATTTATTTACTTTTGTTACTTTTATATTCATTTTTATTTCTAATTAAATCTATGAAATTTTAAAATATTAAAATACTTACATCCATTTTTATTTCTAATTATATCCATTTTTATTTCTAATTTAATCTATGTTTTACAATATATTAATTTATTTAAAGTTTTTATTTTACAATTAATAATTGATATTAGTAATATTTATAAATTTAAGTAATGGTGTTTTATGGTTATTTGTAGTAGATTAATTAGGTTTTAATTTAATCCAATGGATGTATATCCTAAATTATAATAAGAAGGGTAGGTTTTATATATTATTAACATAAGGTTTGATAATGTAACTTATTAAGAAGGGCAACTCTTTATTTTGGTAGTTTTTGTTAAAGGTTAGGCTAGTTATTATAAGATGAGATTTTTAAGATTGTTTTTTTATATTTTTAAAAGTTAGTTATTTTAAGATGAGATTTTTAAGTGTTCTTATAGGTTAGTTATTTTGGTAGTTATTATTAAAACTAAGGTTAGTTATTTTAAAGAGATTTTGAGGAGAGGGGCTTGGTTTAGGGATGTAGAAGGGCAAGGAGAGGGATTGAAAAAAGAAAGATAACGGGAAGAGAGAAGTGTAAAGGGAGGAGCAATGGAGCTAGTGCTAAGGGCCAAGGGTAGGTTTTATATATTATTAACATAAGGTTTGATAATGTAACTTATTAAGAAGGGTAGCTCTTTATTTTGGTATTTTTTATTAAAGGTTAGGCTAGTTATTATAAGATGAGATTTTTAAGTGTTCTTTTAAGATAGTTATTTTGGTAGTTATTATTAAAAGTAAGGTTATTTATTTTAAAGATATTTTCAGGAGGGGGGCCTGGTATAGGGATGTAGAAAGACAAGGAGAGGGTTTTGAAAAATGAAGGATAACAGGAAGAGGGAAGTGTAAAGGGAGCAAGTAATGATGAGTCTTGATTTAGACTTGAAACGTTGACAAAAATGAAGACGGTGGAGATTCAGAATTTTATATCTAAATATCTACACCACAAAAACCTCCAACCTACCAATGTTTTTTTTATTATTGTTATATAATTATCATTTATTAATAATTTTGAAATAATTATAATTTATTGTTTATTTCTTATTATTTAATTAATGTAAGGAAAAAAATTTTATTTTATTATAAAATAATTATTTCGTATGAAAATAATTATATTTTCCATCTATATATTTTAATAATATTACTATATATTTATTTTTATATGAAAATAATTATTTTTTAATTATTATTTATTATAGTATAATTATTACAATAATTTAATTATTATTATTATTTATTATTTAATTATTATTATTTATAATCATTTAATTATTTTGTTATTATTATTATTAAATATTATGATTTTTTATTTATATAACTACTTTTTATATATGTTTATTAATATTTATCAACTACGTTTATATTAATATAAATCTGATTATGCTAATTATATTGTATTTTAAAAATATAATTTATTTTTTATATTACTTGATATTTCAATCAATAAAAACTATGGTAT
This sequence comes from Pinus albicaulis, assembly GCA_034641835.2. Taxonomy (NCBI): domain Eukaryota; kingdom Viridiplantae; phylum Streptophyta; class Pinopsida; order Pinales; family Pinaceae; genus Pinus; species Pinus albicaulis. The sequence continues at coordinate 414,829,375 of CM076581.1, read as the reverse complement.
CTAAAATGTTTTTTCAGAATTTTAAAATTGAAATTTTGAATTTACAAAATGGTTAATACATCAGACATTCTTATCAATTTTCTATATTCTAAAGAGGTATAGATGCCAAATTTTCTCTAATGGGTGGGATTTTCTGATACTTATTCGAAAATTTGTATTGTAAAAAATACTCGTTCTACCCTCCTTTTTATTTGTAAAAATTACCAACAAATATTGGTGGAGATTTCTCATTACAATTGTAGATATATTTGGTTGTGGATGATGTTCATGAGACTTTAATATAGGGGTTATAATAAATGGATAAATGTTGATTATTCTTTAAAAAGTTGAAATAAATATTAAAAAAATATAAAATCTAAAAATATGTGAGAAAATGTTATATTAAAATAAAAACTCAATAAAAATGAAATGAATAAAGTTTATTTAATAAAGAAATATCGAAAATAACAAGAAGAATGGATAAATATCTATATAGAACACATAAATAATTAAATATAATAGAATAATAAGATGATTGAAAAGAGCTATATGAAAATGTGTGTGTTTCACTAGATGAATGAGTCATATTGTTTTAGAAGGTTATGTATTTCATTTTGATGTGATTTTTTATTTACATATTATTATTATTAATTTAACACATAAATAAATATGTGTGTTCGTGTGGGTATGTAATGTTTATTACATTTAGCATTTGAAAAAATAAGAGACACAATTTTTAAGGGACAAGAAGAAAAAATTCTCAATATTAATAATAAAATAAGAAAATTTGTGTAATAATTCAATATCAAAAGAGCTCAATCATCAAAACTCTATATCTATATGGAAACTCTACATCTATATGTAGGATTCAAAAACCTTAAACAATGAATTTGAATTTTTAGCAACCCAAACATGCATAGCATTGGAGGAATTATTCAAAGGAATAAAGAAAAATTTTAGGCCCATTTTGTAGAAATCATAGGAATGATACAAATAGATTTACAGAAATGTAGGTTGCAAAGAAAGAACTTGAGTTGGACATAAAATTAGGATGTCATCTCATGAAAGTGGAAGGTGACTCGTACATTATCAATAAATAGGTCGAGATAAATCAATGAGACTAGTGACATAGAAAATGTTCATTATATAAATGGTAGAAGCCTATTAATGTTACATTTTCCTGTGTCCATTACTGATTATACATATTCTAAACACATGACATGACAATTAAAAGGTTGCAAGCACCTTAGAAAATGTGAGAGCGTCAGGAGAAATTGTTGATTTACATTTTGATAAGACCTAGAAGAGAAATATAAAAGAAACGTAATATCAATAATATGTCAATTGAGTATAGTCTCAAAAAAAATAAGAGATGAAAAAAATGGATATAGATTCCCTCCAATTCATTGGTATTCATGACTACGACGAAAGAAGTGGGGATTCCAAAAAAACAAAAATATCTTAGGTTACTGATGGAAATGAGGAGGATTTTTGGATTATTTTACATCCATTCTTATAACGAATAGGTTTGGAAGATAATAAGGAACAATTTTATTTACAACCAAATATATTACAACTTTATAGAGATAGATGAACTACTTTAATGAAAGCTGCAAAATGTGAAGGATAGTCTTCTCGCCTAATTACATCATATTAAAAAATAATCCTTTGTGTACATTAGGCATACTATAAGAATACATGGATGGTCAAAAAAAATTATATTATTTTTCAAACATTAGTGCCCCAACACTTTTGTGAAGAAACTTCCCTCATGATGACCAAGATTGAGTTCAATGAAAATAAACCAAGAAACTCTTGGAAAATAGTAAGAATTAGTTTCAAAAAAAGGATGAGATTCACTTCTAGTATAAATTATCATTATTTTCCTTTTGAACTGATATTATGAGAAGTGTATGATATCCATGTTTTATTGGTTGACAATTGCATTCTACTACCTAATATATGGGTGATTTGTGATTTCATATGTTCTCAATGTGGAGTTGACAAGTGTCCCTTAAAAAATACTATAACTAGAAATACAACACCAACTATAATAAAATAAGAAATGATTATAAATATTTAGTTAGTTTTAATATCATATCAAAGAGATGTGCTAAAAGTATTTCACTTTCACTCTTGGATTTATAAATAAAATATTTTGACATGTATGTTAAATAATGTAATTTTATATCAAATTTAAAAGATAACTTATAAATATCTCAATAAAGGGGTGAATGCATGAAGATGGGTTACACTTTTGGGTCAAATGTAGCAATGAAATTTCAAAATTTTACTCAAAATTTACTCTTTTATCGAATTAAATCTGTCAAAATTCATATAAGCATTGTGAATCTTGATTTTTGAGTAAAAATACTATTTGGGGAGAATTATGGTCTTGTCGTAATGATATTTTTTGCAAAAAAAATTAGTGTCATATAATATGTCAATTTTCCATTAAATAAAATTTTTGTCCTTGAAAATTTTAGCACATTTTAAGAGGTATGTATGTGCTCACAAAGCATAACTTCGTCTAAAATGTGTGTGTGTGTGTGTGTGTGTAATCATGATCTACACAGAGAGAACTAAATTTTCTATATTAAAAATATTGTAGTAGGAAGCATGGAAAAAGAGAATAATAAGAATGTACTTAATTTAAGATAGTTTACAGTTTCAAGAAGAAAAAATTCAATTGAGTGAAAATTTTATTTGATATGAAAATTCAAGTATTTAATTTATGGTTGAATTACTATAATGTGTGTGTGTGTGAGAGAGAGAGAGAGACTAAGATCTTGTAGATAACCTCACGCGAAATAAAATAAAATAAAACTTATGTGTAACTTTTACATCTCCAAATTGATTGAAATACTTGGATAGCTAAGTAAATTTAGGGAATTTAATAAAATTATAGAAATATTATTATATATTAGTTTTAGATCTATTTTAAATTCCAACACAATTGACCTATATCATGTTATGACTAACCTCTTGTAGATAATATTAAAAGAAATAATATTGAATAAAACTCATTTGTTGTTTACATGACATCTTTCAAAAAGGAATAAAACTTATTTCAATCTCATTTGTGTGTTTTAATTGAATCTTGATATAAGAAATTTATTGAAATACTTAAAAAATTGTCCATGCAATGGTATATGGGTGGTTCCGAAAAAATTTCATACGGAATTGTTTTACTATAATATGGATGACTTTAAAATTAAAATAATTTACTTTTAAAATTGAATTTTAGCAACTTACATGTTTATTTCCCTAAAAGTCACTTTCTACATACCAATATGAAGCATATTTGTAATTATTTCGATGATCAATATTAAATTTATACATTACACATTTTAGTTCATTTTCAATATCAAAGTGACTTGCATCATAATTAGATTGTAATTTTATCGTATTATGACAAAGCCCTTGTAGATGACCTAAAAAGAAATAAAGTTGAATATAACTTATTTAAATTTTATTTTTGTTTTTTAATTGAATGTTGAGATAGCTGAGTAAATTTAGGAAAGTTCCTATTTTATTATATATAAAATTTTAGAAACCTATATCATTACTTTTGTTTTGGTATGTTAAATTCCAATACATACAACTTATATATCATTTTATGACTAAGCTCTTGTGGATGACCTCAAAATAAATAAAATTGAGTAAAACTTATTTAGTGTTTGGTGAACATATTTTAAAATTAAATTTAAAACTTATTTCAATCCTATTTGTGATTTTTAATTCAACAACAATATGTTTTAGTTCACTTTAAGCATCAAAGTGACTCGCATCATAACTTAAGATTCTACTTATTTTCTTAGACTATGAAACTAGAAATATATATATAAGTTATCATATATAGAAAAAAAATTAAACTAGCGAAATAATTTTAAGAGATCCATCAACTTCAAAAATTAACGAACATCAATAAACAATATTAATATAAATCCATAAATTGAGGTAATGAATGTGTCAATAAACTCTCCATATGAAAATATATTAAAATTACAAATATCACATGAACATCGAGAAATTGTAATTATAAGTTTCCATAAAATGAAATAATGTTTTTTGTACATCCATAAACTATCGATTTATGAAACAAATATTGTATCACATGTGAATGTGCCCTATGAAATGAGCTTGAAAATATATAAACTATCCACTCTAAGTACCACCAGAACTCCTATGTGAGTTTTGTTTTGTGAAATATGTGTTCATAATCTAGTACCACAATATAACACATTAAAATTCAAACTAATTAGACAATTATTTGTACAAAAAAAAAAATATGGAAATAAATGATTTTGAACCACATTTATAATTACATATATGAATCTACAAACCTCACTCGAGTACAAATGCAATTCATCTTGGATGGGGGTGCGATGAATCTTACTTTGGTGCTCTGTTGTTTGTGCCTCAAATATGGGGGACTTCATCGACGGACCTGCCTCATCAATGCCTCTATACCCAACATCCCACTCATGTATCCACATAACTGCGACATCAACAAAATATTTCATATGGGCTTCTGTATACAATGAAAAGGACACATTATAACTAGTTTATAAATTAATTACCATGCATGTAACTTAAAAAAAGAAAATGTTGAAGTATTAAGAATATTTTTTTACCTCAATTGCTAGTACATGCGGTTTTACATAGTGACACTCTCCCAAATGAGTTTTATGAGGTGGACGTGGAGGATAATACATGGAAACATGCACTGGTGGAGGTTGTCCCGAATAATCAACTGCCCCCTCGGATGAAATCATAAGTTAACTGATGTAGTTGTGTTGTGTCTACATGTTATAATTAACTTAATAGTATAAATACAATATAATGTGAACTAACTTAATATATATAATTATGCATTATTTGATGATAAGAATCAAAATTTGTGTATATATATGTACCTGGTTTGTGTCATGTGGGACATGCACCCTCCATGTGTGAGAGATGGCATCACAGCACATACATGCATATGACAAAAGCTAGCTAATGAGTAGGGTCACGAGAAATTTATAATCATATAATGGAATTGGGGGTTCACGAAGAAATGGTGGTGGTCTGTTAATATTTCCATGAAATGCGACATGTACACTAGCCAATTTTGTCTTCTTGCTATCTGCAATGGTATCACTGGTCTCATAATAGACCTATGATGACACCTCTATCTCTGTTGGAAATACGACGCCCTGACACGATAGTGGAAACAATCTCCGAGGTTGTGCTACATGCCCAATGCCCCTATGAGCCCCATCACAATAATGGGTACATCCCAAGCTAGATCCATAATAATTATATCCCATACCAGTGTAATCCCACCTCATGTGTAGCACAAAATTTCCATATATATTCATGGAAAAATAAAGGCGGGCCTACTAATGGTAGGGGAACTGGCCCAAAGCTCTAATGAATCGATCATGCACAAAAGGGGTTGCAACAATATTCTAAAAATATATGAGTGGAATCATACCTTTATGTCTATTAGGGCAATCCAAAGGGATGTCAAAGAACTTCCCATGAACATCGACGTTCTTGGTGGCCTCTTTCACCACCTTCCAAGTATGTTGGAATCCAACCTCATGCCTCCTAATCCTTTGTATGGAATGTAGGAGGTGGCTTTGTGGGTCTGACCTTAGGTATATCTTGATCAAACTATTCATTATATCCAACATCAAAGACAAAATACACCTAGTAGGTGGACTAGCACGGATTTAACGCAGCTATTGTGTGATCCATGTATCTTGCGCCATAACATCCTGCAATGTGATACTAGTTGTAGCATCATCTGACGAAGGGATCGATGTTGCATTGTGATCCTCAAATTTTCTCTACTGAGGGTATATAAATCATAAAAATAATTTAACGTATATATTTAACAAACTAGAAGCATAATAACATCTACATTTAATTCAAACACATCAGTCGAAGACAATTTAAAAATTAAAGACAATTTGAAGACATAATCAAATTAATTTTAAAAGGGTTTAAAATTTTACCTGTAGCAGGAGAAGATGGTCCACTATATGTAAGATGATCATCAATAGATACAGAAACATTGTATCTAACACTCTGAATGACGATGGAGCTAGGATTTATGAGTGGAACTCGCACTTTGGTTAGGATATGTAACCTATCATGAGTCCAACCATGTATAATAGACCCCCCCCACACATCAACAACCTGAGATTGGGGCGTGTATCATATCTGGATTTGTATATTACATGTAATTTATATTTAATTCAAATAAACTCATCTACAATTTTTTTTTACTAAACTATTCAATATAATACAAAATTATTACATATGATACATATAAACTAATCTAAGAAACAAATGTTGACTTAAAAATAATGTTGACAAGAAAATCATTTCTAAATTCAAGTAGAATAATCTAGCCTGAAGTCTTAAGCTTCAGAGTCTATTTCTTAATAATTTATCAACCAAAGCATTATGTTCCATGTAAACACAATTGTAAGAAGAGTTCAAATCTACCTTCATAAATTTTCCCATTTCTAAATAATGCATTTTATTCATAGCGCATAAATATATAAATATATATGTAAAAAAATGAAATAAACCTATTTGTAAACCTAATAAAATTTCATGCCAACCAAATAATCCAATAGACTGTAACATTTTATAATGTTTGATTTTGACACATGACATGTACTAGGTGCAAGCACATGAACACAATGTTTCTGTTATAACACACTACATAATGAAATAATATGGTACAAATTATAAAATAGTCAAAATGGTTTTATTCACTTTAAATGCACTTTTAATGTTGGTTGTAATATATCTATCAAATATACATTGTCGAAACTTCAACACACACACATATAGTTATATGTTATATATGTGTGTGTTATGTTTTAAATAATTATACTATGTTAAATTTTATAGTTGTTTTGTTAATGTTACACTATAATATGTTATAGTTATAACATTATGCTATACATAGTTTATAGTTATTTATAATCATGATATATGTGTGTGTGTGTGTGTTATGTTATACATATATATAGATAAATATAGTTACATATGTTATGTTATATGTTATATATATATATATAGATCTATAATATATAACTATATGATGTTATAGTTATAATAGTTAAATATATATAATTATATAGCTCTATAGTTATTTTATGATAGTTATGTTAATTGCTATATATATGTTATGTATGTTATGTCAAATAGAGAACTATAATATATAATTATGTAATGTTATTGTTATTATAGTTAAGTATATTATTATAATTATATTGTTATTATGAATTATAGTTATAATTATTTTATATATTAGTAAATTTATGTTCTGTTAAATAATTATAAAATTATGGTATGTTATATTTTATATGTAAAATCAATATATATATATATATATAATTTAGTTAAATAAGAAAATTTCCTTTTTGATTTTTTAACTTTAAAAATTGAAATTTTATTTAAATAATTAATTTTTAAAACTAATTGTACTATACTTATTATTAAAAAAATATTTATAATATAAATTAATTTAAATTTAAAATAAAAAATAAAATAAAATTTATTATTTAACAAATAAAGGTTCAACATGAGTAATCATATTTATCATGTCAATCTCAACCTCCTAATTTATTTATTTATTTATTGGTTATAATTTGGTTGTATTATTTTTTGGAGTTTTTTGGGATATATTTTCTGTCAAATTTGTTCTAAATTTAAAATACATTTTAAATTAAAAAAAATTAAAGAAACTGAAATTTTATTTCACTAAATTCCTAAAAAAATATTTAAAACATAAATAATTAAAAAATAATTTTTTACCACTCAAAATCTGAAAACGTTCATAATAAACTTGTTACTGTTTCAAAAAAGGGAAACAATTAAAAAAAAAACATTTAAAGCCTAAATTAGTTGTAACACTCATCACTACCAAAATTAAAAAAAAAAAATCATAACTAACACCTGGAATTAAAATAACATTATACTCCTTCAATCCGTATAAGTACATTAATATTTTTATAATTCCATAGTTTTCCTACCTTACAACTATGCTATCGAGTATTAATGGAGGTTCAAAGGATCGTCATGAAAACATGGTAAATAATCAACATGTCTCGCGTAATGGATCGGTCATGTTTTAATAAAGGGTCTCCATTTAGACATTCACATTCCACGGTTTTTTTTTTTGAGGATTATGACATATTGCATTTAACCTATATTGCATTTAACCTATGGTGCATCACGAGGCGGTGATCTTTGTTTTCCTTTGAATATTACAATATAATACAATTGTTGGTTTATACACATAACATGAATGGAACTTTGATGACTCCTGAACATTAGATTATATGAAATTGATTAAATCCATTAAATTATGTTATATGACAAGTCTACACCGACAACTTCTCGAACTTTACTTGGCTCCATGAATGAAGAACACATGGTGATACTCAACATCGATGATCTATAATTTGATTGGATGGTTCTGGTTGATGAGGAAGTGGTTAGGGTATTACCAGCGCCACCCTTCCCACGACCCCCACCTCTCGAAAAAAGAAAAAAAGAAAAGAAGGAAACCCTTTCGAAATTCTATTCTTTCGCTGCTCTGAAGGACGATGCCGCTCTGCAACCGACTATGTTTTTTTTTTCTTTTTTCAGAAGAAAAAAACGCTGTATATATTAAAAGGTATATATATGTCATTACATATTCTTCATTACATTCTCTTCATTACATTCTCAGCTGTTATAGAAAATTGCGAGATTCCCAAATACATTCAAAATATACTTCAGAAGAGAAGATATTCAGAAGTACATGACCGATATTCAGAAGTACATGACCAAAATTACGGGTTATATAATATAGACCCAAACAAAATCCCACTAGGCATCCCTGTATACATTAAAATGACATGCAAAGTAAAGACAGAGACATCATAATGCATTACAATTAAGAGTTCAAAGATGGATGCATAGAAAGACAGCATAAAATTATATTGTTCAAAGTAGACATCCATGTATTCGTATGAAGAGGCTCGCTTGAACAGTCTCCATAATAGGCTCACTTGAGAACAATGATCACCGTGATAAAAACACAGTGAGCTTCCATGCATTCTAGCAGAACAGCCATGTTGAAAATCAGTATAATAGTCTACTTTGAGTGACATTGAACAACAGCTATATCCCGCTCGCTTGATAAAAAGGTGCCTGTGATGATCCAGAAAACAGAATAGAACAAAACATGTTCCAGGCAGATATATGTTAACAAAGTGGTTACAAAAATTGATCATCTTTATAAATCCCGCTCGCTTGATGTTGAAATAAGGCGAATAGGATCCCCGTCCCCATATCCAATGAGTATGCTCCTCTGAGATTAGCATTAAAACCATCGTGTGTTTGTGAAAGTGATCCTGTATTCTCACTTAATAAAAGTAATCTGAAGATAAAGTGGTCGTAACAGAACCTCTGGAAATCCTCCAACAGATGTGAAACAGAATAATATTGTTATTCAGGCTCGCTTGATTGAGAAATATGTATCATGAACTGATTAAAATTGAAATGGCTAATGTTGTGAAGAGGGGAATAGGCCTTCAAAAACACTTGAGTAGTTACCATAAAAACAACAATTCGAAACAGATATTTTCCGAAGAGAAAATTGATAAAATAGTAATAGGAAGACCGAAAGGTTAGAATGAGAAAATTATCATCAGATCTTGATACTTATGCAATTGGTACTGTCGCTGACGAAATCTATACCCCATCTTTGAACTGGAGAATATTCATGTATCCAAAATCTGCATTGATACCTTTTTTGGATAAGCTATCGGCCCTCGTGTTATTCTCCCTATAGATATGATTGATAGGGGGATAGTTTAATAGCTGCCATAACCGATGAGTCCTCTGCCTCCAGCTCCTTAATCCCGGTGTAATCATATCACATCTGTTACAGATCCATCCAATTATGAGCCTTGAGTCACCATAGAAATTGGAATTTTGTAGCTGTAGGTTGGATGCCAATAGGAGACTGCCCAAAAGAGCCATTATTTTAGCCTTATTATTTGATCCAGGTCCCCCATTCCAGTAGATGTGTATCCTCTCCCGATGTGACAATTTAGCCCAAACTCCACATCCTGTATTGCCATCAATAGATGCTCCATCAAAATATATGGTAGGTATGGCAATCTCATGAGGTCTGTTCCGAATTGATCTATCTGATACCATCTATGAAGGAACATTCCGATAAATGATCCAGTTCATAATATTGGAGAAGATGATATGTTGTTGAAAGGGTCTGTTATCAAATATGAGATTGTTCCTGCCGATCCACACTTCCCAAATGAAGAAAAAAGGTAATGACTTAAATTTACCAGTGAGTTTGTCCCAGTCTTGCACAGCCGATATAAAATCAGATGAAGACCAATTCTGATCCATGATGAGGGGGCCAAAAGATCTCCAGAGATTTCTAACAACACGACAAGTAAAGAATAGGTGTACAACACTTTCAGCCTCTGAACAACATAAAGCACATCTATTGGGTCCATACATTCCTCTTTTATTTAGATTGTCCCATGTGAGGATTTTATTTCGCCAAACCAACCATCCAAATAGATTAATATTGGTAGGAATGTTGCGCTTCCAATAGGGGTGGAAGATGTTTGTTGTTATTACCCCAAAATATGATTGGATGATGTTTCTATATACATCTTTAACAATAATAGCACCGTGTTTCATGGGCCCATTCCATATGATTTTTTCACCACCCAAGGAGTGACAAAACCCCGCAGAATTAAAAGAATCCACAACAGCCGTCCATTCCATAGCATCCCCCCCCCCCGACAGTCCAAGTTGTATGGCTGATTTGAATATCGACGCCCCAAAGGACCACTCATGAATACTCTGTGATAAGAAAACTATCCCCCGGTGTGAGAGACAATGTAAGAGCCCAGGAGAGAGGGAGAATTTTGAAGAGAGACCGGATATATTATTAAATTCCAAAGGAATTCTACCACCATCACAGAAGTACCAGGTAGCTCGGATGCATACAAATGTTAAAACCTTTTTAAAACCTCCCCATATAACAGATACATTGGCGGGACAGACCAATTTTTGGCATATTAATTGATGATAGATGTCTCCCTCTATGTATTTGCATTTTATAATAGCACTCCATATATTATCTCCACTGATAGCATGCCAGAAGGATTTGATTAACAAAGCTGTGTTAAATATTCAAGTGTTTAATACACCCCATCCATCAAAATCTTTCGGTTTGCAAATAACCTCCATTTTACACAGATGATATTTCTTATCCAGCTTGGCGCCACCCCATATAAATTGTGCAATGACACTGTTTAACAACGCCACTATCTTAAGAGGCAGGTAGTAGAGACGTCCCCAGTAGACCATTAATTGTGATAACACCGCTTGTATGAGAATGAGCCGACCACCCATTGAAAGCCATTTGTGAGTCCATCTAAAGGTATGGCTCCTAAAGCGTTCAAGAAGCCACATCCAATCCTTTATCTTGTAGCCACAGGGTTTCAAGTAGCATCCCAAATATTTGAAGCCTTCAGACAGAAGTTGAGGTCGGACCCCCAAGAAATCAGCAATAAACTGTACCTCCTGTAAATCTCCTTTGTCATGTAAAAGGAAATATTTATCTTTATTAATGCCTAAACCTGTTGCAGATTCAAATCTGATCAGTAGCAGGTGTATGTAGAACCAATGATTCCTAGTAAGATATCCAAATAATAATATATCATCCACAAAGAGTGAGTGTGTTGTGGAGATCGTTCCGGAAAAGGAGAAGCCTTTTATCTATCCCTGTTGTTCTGCAAAGTGCAAAAGCTTACTAAAACCATCAAGAACAAGTATAAAGATAAGCGGAGAGAGGGCACAGCCCTGGCGAAGACCTCTTGCAGCCCTAAAGAAAGATGTAGGCATGCCATTTACCAGCACAGCATATCGAACAGTAGATATGCACGACATAATCCATCTGATGATTCTAACTGGCAGTCCAATCTTGATCAATACCAGTCTAATATAGTCTCAATCTACAGAGTCATACGCTTTATGCAAATCAACTTTCATGACCAGAGCCTCCTTACACCCTGTGTGAATAGAATGAAGGACCTCCTAAGCAATGGCAATGGCATCATGTATGGAACGTCCCTGAAGAAAACCATATTGTTCCAGGCTGATATAATTTGACAGAGTATCCCTAATGTAATTTGAAATAATCTTTGATGTGATATTGTACATTAGATTGCAGAGCGCAGTCGGTCTAAATTCTGCAAACGATTTCGGGTCCGCCACCTTGGGAATTAGAGCAATAAAAGTAGAATTTATATTTGCAGGCATATGTCCTCCATTCACAAAAAAATCTTTGCATTAGGCGCCAAACATTCATTCTCTCATCTTAGGTTTATTTATTGCTACCACTGAATTTTGGTCTTATGTTCTTAATATATTCTTCTACAAATTGTCGTTTCATTTATGGAAGTGGCTCTATCATCTACTAAAGGTTAGTCGTAGGCAGGGAGTTTGGATATTTACATTTCTTTTTCCTTTGTCTGATTATAAAACTGAGAGGAGGTTTTTTCCTTGTTTACATGTTTGGTCGGGTCCAGTTTAGATCATTATTCCACAACTATGTTATCTCTAATGCCATGAATCTCCCTCTAGACTTACAAGGCTCCTTCTATTCTAGAATATATATGCCAACAGGTTCTCTGCTAGTTTATGGTGTGTTTATATATATGAATGACCGATAGTCTTTTGCTTTGATTGATTGCACCCATTAATCTTTTCAAATGACAAGGTTTCTAATACAAATTCTTTTACCAGGTATCTATGGAAAACCCGTTAGTGTTCGTCATGACATTTCAGAGTCGGTTTCCTTCCTTCTGTTCTAGTACAATACAACTTTAGTGCTAGGCTTTTTAAACTTTTCTTTTAATTCCTTAGGGTTCCAGAATCGTCATGACATTTCAGAGTCGGTTTCCTTCCTTTTGTTCTAGTACAATACAACTTTAGTGCTAGGATTTTTTAACTTTTCTTTTAATTCCTTAGGGTTCCAGATTTTGAAACTGCTACAGAGACACCTAAAAAGTAGACCTATCGGTTCATTTTATTAAATTTTTTTCAAAGAAATGTTGAAGCTTACTTTTCAATATAAACTACAGTCCACTACTTGAGTCAAAATTCATACTGTGAGAGAATTCTATATAAGTGTATGATTTTTATTTATGGAACAGTCGCTTCAATGCGGACCTAATCCAGTTGATATGTATCTATATAATTGACTTCACAACAAATTTTTTGTTTTGAGTTAACCCTTTCTGGTTAGAAAAGGGTTATTTTGTATTCGACATTAGAGTTTATTGTAATATTTTATTTGGTTAATATATTTGATATGTTTAGTTCCATAGAATGTCTCTCTATGTTTACAATATTGATTCAATCCTCTTCCTTCCCTACTCAGGTTATTTGGTACTTGGATTTAACTAGTTGTTTCAACATATACTAGTCTTCTTTTCCTGTTCACGAATATGATTATATAACTCGCTGAAATTATGTGTTTTGTTTCTGTTCGGGGATACGATTATTTACTCCTGCATGTTTTGGGTTTTTTTTCTATGCATGTTTCAACACAGTGTCATTGAACATTAGTTACTTCTAATTCTTATTAACATAAAAATTAGTTCTGGATAGTTTTCAGGGTTTTCTGGGATTAATGAACTAATCTTTCCCATTGTAGTATTGATTAGGCACCTAGGTTTCTTTTAATTAAATTTGGTTTCCTTGTAACTCACTAAATTAAGTTTCTTTGTCTTGTATTGTCATTACGTCTGTCCCTTAGGTCACTTTTGAGGCTGGACTAATAGATGACGACAATATATTACCCCTCCCTTGTTCCTATTCCATTCGGGCTAACGACTATGTGACATGGAAATCTATAATTTGTTGTTATCAGGGTTTCTTAATTTCCTGTTGTGTAATAGATAAGCTACCTCTGCATTAAGTTCAACATTAACTTGTAAGATAATTAAGAGTAATTCAAGAACATATGTTTAGTTGTATAAACACAAAGATTAATACTTCATTCATCTTAAAATTGCTTATCTATTGAATAAACAAACTAGAAAACTCAACCAGAAGACCACTCTCACCCTTGCTATGAAATTGGAATCACGTTTCCAGGCCCAGTCCCAAGTTTGTATGTGAAGTGTTATACTTGGTCCAACCCAACTCAGTAATTTCCTCCACTTGCAACACACAGTTTCACCTTCTTAGTTTTTTTTTCTCTCCTTCTCTTCCTTTCAAAGTAATGTTAGAAAAATGTAAGAACCCCCTTCCTTTCCATTGAGATCCATTTATCTCCAAGGAAAGGAAGCCAAGAACCATTACAACATAACTATTTGGTAGTGAGATAACTTCATTTAGGGTCTCTTCCTTTCAGTTCCTAGTCACACACACACACAGATATATATATATATATATATATATATATATATATTTATCAACGTGTATATTTAAATACCTAACTAATATAATACATTCATGAGTAATTAAATACATTCATTTATTCTCAACAAACTTCTCCCTTAAGCATAGCTATTAAAAGTCTTCAAATCAAAATATTATCCAAAATAGAGTAAAAAACCTAATTACCAAATATTTATGTATCGAGATTGTGACATATTCCCCTCTTGTTTGAAACACCATCCCTGATATTTTATATTTTTCCATGAAATAGGTCAAGGTATGTTTGTTGCATCAATTCCTCCTCCTCGCAAGTGGCCTCTTTTGGGCTAAAGTTCTTCCCCTGCACTTTAACTTGGGTGATAACTCACCTTCACAACATTGTTTCTCTCTTTTCTAGAATACGCAGGGGTTCTATAAGTAAATATCCATCCAGTTCGACCAACATAACACACACAGTACAAATTTTAGTTTTGTTAATTCATTGTTTTTAAAACAAACATATTTCATAAAATTATCTCATGTACTAGTACATCTTCCCAATTAATTATATGCCTAGAATCATATACATATTTATTAAGTATATCATCATGAAACACATTATGGATGCATATATAGCCTGGTAAGGAAAGAATGTATGCTATAGGTCCTATTTTTTCTAATATCTCGAAAGGTCCGAAATATCGGTGTGCTAGTTTTGTACCCCCATCCCACCTCAGAATACTTCTCTTGAGTTTAACCCTTACATAAATTTCATCTCCCACCTGAAATTATTTGTGAGTTACTTTCCTGTTCACATAAGATTTATTCTTGTCTTGTTTGGCTTTTAAATTTTTTCGTACCTTCTTCATTGCTTGCTCCATCTCTGTTAAAATATCAGGTCCTAAAATTAAATTTTCTATTGTGCTACTCGAGTTGACATGAATTAGGCATCTTTTCCCATATAACACTTCAAAAGAACTCATATTTATTGATTCATGATAGCTATTGTTATAAGAAAACTCCACCAAATGGATATGTTCTTCCAATTGTGTTTGTTGTTGCATCAGATACATGTGAAGCATATCCTATAGTACTTGATTAACTCGTTTGGCCTATACATCAGTTTGTGGGTGGTAAGTTGTATTGAAATGGATCTGGGTCCCCAATCCAGTAAATAAATCCTTCCATAACTTAGATGAAAATTTCACATCCCTATTAGAAATTATTACTCTCGGTATTCCATGCAACTGAAATATTTCCTTCATAAATATGTCTGCAATTTGAACGGTCTCAAATGTATAATTAACTGGGATAAAATGAGCCACCTTACACAATTTTTCCAACACTACCATAATCGAGTAATTTTTCTTCTTGGACCTTGCTAAACCTATTATAAAATCTAACGTAATGGTGTCCTAATTCAATTCAGGTACGAGTATAGGATGAAGTAATCTGACTGGGTGTTGGTGTTCCACTTTAACTTGGAGACATTATAGGACACCTAGCTAGATATTCCATGATATCCCTTATCAAACCTAGATAAAAATTGTTCTTTCTAATTGAAACTAATTTATTTTTATATCTTGGGTGTGCGATGTATGGACTTCGGTAAAATTCATCTAATAAAAATTGTTTAATTTCCATATAACTGGGGATGTATTCTCTCCCCTTGAAATTTAATAAATTGATATTATTGATATCATAATCCGATTGTTGTCTTGAATTTTTCATTTGTTTACTTTGCTTCCATAGGAGTTGATATTCAGGACCTCTAAGGGAAAATTCCTTGATTTTCTTAGAACAATCAACTTTTATTTGACTATAGGTTATTTCATATAGATGATGAAATTTCATACTTTGAATGTATTATGCATGATTCTCCTTCGCTTTTATATGCTTGATGTCAAATAAAAACTCTCTTAAAAGTGAAATCCACCTAGCTTGACGATAATTTAGATTGGGTTTCTTAAAAAAAATTGGTTAGGCTATTATGATATGTCATTAGCACAAATATTTTCCCTAGCAGATAATTCATGTAGACATTAAGGACATGAATAATCATAGTTAGTTCAAGGTCATAGGAATCTTATATTTTCTCGTGCTCTTTTAACTTGCGTGATTCATAGGCTATGACCCTTCCATCTTGCATTAAATCTCTTGCAATACCCTCCTGGAAATTGTATGTGCACACTGTAAATCTTTATTTGGGTCAACAATTTTTAGCATAGGGCAGTTGTTAACAAATATTTTAGCTTTTTAAAACTGTGTTGACATTCTTTCCTCCATATAAATAATCTTCCTTTCTTTTTCAAGGACTTAATGGGGTAGAAAATTCTAGAAAATTCCTCAATGAAGCCACTATAATATCCTACCAAGCCCATAAAAGATCTGATATGTGCAACATTATTAGGAAAAATTCAGTCCATAATAGTTCTATTTTTCTCAGGTTATACCGCTAAACCCTTAGAGGAATTAACATACCCCAAATAGTGATTTTTTTCCTTGAAAAGGTCACATTTATAGAATTTGGCGTAAATCTCATTCTCCCTTAATGTTTGCAGAACTATTTGAAGATGCCTCTTATGTTACTCTAGGTTACTTGTGTAAATCAGAATGTTATATATGTAGATTAAGATGAACTTATCTAGATAGGGATGTAAAATACCATTCATCATGCTCATAAATGTGGTTCGAGCATTGGTAAGACCAAAAGGTAAAACAATGAATTCATAATGACCATAGCAGGTTTGAAACATTGTCTTATGGATATGCTCCTCTTTCATCCTGATGTGGTGATAGCCTGACCGTAAATCAATTTGAGAAAATACGAGAGCACCCCTCACCTGATGAAATAGATCATCAATTCTTGGTAATGGATACTTGGTTTTAAGATACCATATTTTTTTTTACAAACAACATCGGTGCTCCCCAAGGTGACACACTTGGCTGGATATATCGCTTTTCAATTATCTTCGGCAGTTGTAATTTCAATTCTATTAACTTCGGTATACTCATGCGCTAATGGGTTTTCGATACTGGGGCTGATCCCAGAACTAGTTGTATGATAAAATATATACTTCCATTGGGCACTAGTCCCAAAATTTCTTTCGAAAATACATCTAAAAATTATATTATGACTCGTATATTTTCTAGAGATGTTATTTTATCTTTTGAATTGGTATATCAAACTTTCACTTTATATATTTGGTTATAATTTTACATACACTTTCTTAATTGGTGAGTTGTAATGGGTCACAACTTCAAACCTCTTTGAATGTCTTACACAAGCTATCTATTTCCTTTATCAGTAAGGAAGTTAAAAAAAAATTCTGTACAATTCACCACAGACCAATGCTTCTCTAGCCAACACATACCAATTAGGATGTCATAGGAACATAAGGGTAGTACATTTAAAGTTACTTTAATTTGTTCTCCATCAATTTTGAGTGGACAATACTCTATTTTGGAAAGCATCGTTTTCTTTTCCGCAGTGGCCAATCGCAATAACCATGCATTTATAAATTTAATTCTCTGCAAATGACATAACTTAACTACCTTGGGATTAATGTATCTCAAGTTGTCACCTGGGTCTATTAAAATAAATACATGGTGATTAGCTAATTTTCCTTTAAACAACACCATCGTAGGTTGGTATTTTTCTTGGTGATCCTCTAGAGAATAATTAAACCCCAGAATATTCCTCACCACTTCCTCGACCGTAGAGGCTTCCTAGAGGCTCGCAGTTGGTTCAAACCTCCTGCGGTGAGGGAAATTTTTATAATAGTGGGGTTCCCCATAGTCCTGAAATTGGAGAGGAGGCTTTCATGATTGGTTTAAGTCCAGCTTTCTTGATTCTTCCATCTATTTATTTTCATTAATAATTCTATTCTTCTCTTGATTCTTCCTGGATGGTCCATTCAGCTGCTTTCTCTGTACCCCTTCTTTCCTGTAGCTTTAGCAGTCCTAGAATTTTTAATTTTTTTTTCTCATTCTCTATTTCGCCACCCTTTGTTGGATTCCCTTTCTTGTTTCATCTGCTGGTAGCAGATCTGAGCCTTCTGGATGGCCTTGTCCACGGTCTTCAATTTTTCAAATTACAGCTTCTCCTTGATGAACACTGACAGGATGCTAATAAAATGTTGAACCTTGGCCTTCTCCTCCTAGATATAGGGAACATACCTTAGCAAAGAAGTAAATTTCACGATAAAATAATCCATCATTTATTTTCCTAACCTAAAATGTTTCTCGAAGCTTTCCCATGATACTTATAGTTCATCAATCCCTCGCACCGTTTTAATTTCTTCCCATCATAATTTAGATTTACCTTGCAGTTGATAAATTTCTAATTTGGCCTTAATATTATCATCCTAATCATAGATATGAAAGTATTCATTCATATTAATTAACCATGATTTAATGACCTCTTCCTTCTCTTCGTCGAACGTTGAAGGTTTAATATTTTTAAACTACCCTTGGAGCTCAAATTTTTGTTTTTTTTTTCACTTCCCCCCCCCTCGAAGTGTTTTCATATTCTTCTTCATTTTCAATTTGACCTCCCTTAACCTCTAGGTGCTCCTATCCCTGACACAACATCTCAACCCTGTTTCCATCCTACATGATGGTATTTAGATGTCTTTAATTTTTCCTATCTGAAAGGATTTTCATAATCCTTTCTTATTCCAGCCTCAAAATTTTGTTATCATCTCTTAGATTTTTCATTTCAGCTCACAGTTGTTGAACTGTCTCCATTAGAAGTGTGTTCATGTTAGGATTATTTTCTCTTAACTAGACCAACATTTCTGGTGGGGCTTCCATGTGAGGCTCACGCCGAACTCCTCCTATTGATTTCCTTAGTGGAGTGACCCCTCCTCCTCTGCTCATATTTTATGGCTACCTCTCTATGTAACAATGACACTTTTGTGAATTCTCAATTTCCCTATTAGGCCTCAGCTCTATAACTTGGGTTTGATACTAACTGTAACACTCATCAATACACACATAAAAAAAATTAAAAAAAGTCATATGTGACACATGGTATTAAAATAACATTATACTCCTTAAATTATTGTAAGTTCATGAATACTTTTATGATTCCAAAGATTTCCTACCTTACAACTATGTTATTGAGGATTACTGGAGGTTCATAAGATCATCATGAAAACATGTTAAATAATCAACATGTCTCACATAGTACCTAGGTCATGTTTGGATAAAGGTTCTCCAATTAGACATTCACTCTTCAGGTTTTTCTAGGATGATGACATATTGTGTTGAACCTATGGTGCATCAGCAGGTAGATACCTTAGTTTCTCTGTGAACATTACAATATACTACATCCGTTGCTTTATGCACATTACATAATTAGAACTCTGATGACTCATGAACATTAGACTATATCACATTTATTTAATTCATTAATCTATGTTATATGATTCTACAGCCTAAACTTTTCAAAATTTACTTGGATTGCGGAATGACTGGCACATGGTAATACTCAGAGTCATTTGTTTGCAATCTGATCCTATAGTTTTGGTGGATGTGTTGGAAATATTAAGTCCAACTGTGCAGAGGAACGACAACAGAAGTCCATTTTGTTGGTTTTTGTTTTTAAGCCAATCGTTACATTGTTCACCATTTTTTTTTGAGTTAAATCGGCCACGTCATCCATGTGGAGCCCACGTCGCACATCGTACTTCACATGTCCGTCGACACCGCAACACGGTTCATCATCCCAACGCTGATGCGATATGCCAATATCGCAACATCACTCATCGGCACTACCACTGTCTCGGCGGTCCACCGTGATGCAATATGATATCGCCGATGTGATGGACCGTGATGCGATATGGCCCACATCGTACATCACACATTGCAAGCACCAAAGGTCTATGCTTGTCTGTCCTGCTGATCGTCGATGAGAAGTCGGACGCGATGAGGACTCAACCGGAGTTGAATGAGTTTTTGAATTCCACGATAAGTTAAACCTCGTGCATATCGTCGAGCGCAGTTACCATTGATCTAGGATCAATGGTTTGCGGGAGCACAATTAGCCCGTTGTTTATGCCGAGGGGGTGCCTCCGGAGCTGACCGCCCCATCTCGCATTGACCAGAGATCAATGACTATGATCTACTGCGGTAGCACAACCCGACCGTTTGGAACTCATGGAGGATTTCCTTCGCAGAACCACCAGAGGGGCGTCGCTGCCTGTCGAGTGGTGTCGTCGCCTACGAACCACCGAAGCACCGCCACCGCGATACCCTGCCAAGTGGTGCTGTCTTAGCTAATGAGGTCATAAATATGATCTTCAAGTAGTGTTTTTTGTTGGTATGTCAATCAATGACATTCAATGGTATTAGGTTTTCAATAAATTCCTACAGTCAGTTAGTAAACTTATATAGGTTGAATTGCACTGTGCAGTGTATTAGGAGTGTGTGATTGATTTTTATGCTCGAAGGCTGAAGACAGAGAGACAGAGAGATATTGTAGTGCTGTGTGTGTAACAGCCAAGAAAATTTTTCCGCTATGAATCTAGAACCTCATTCTGAAGAATTTTTTTTTGTAACAGAGTTTGATTAATGAAATAGAAGTCATTGTTTCATATCTCTGTGTCTGAAATTTAAATTTTTATTTTTTATCTCTATGTGTGTTGTTGTTCGGAATTAATCAGAACATTCCACCATGGTATCGGAGCTAGTCTAGGCACTCAGTAAATGAAGCAGAGATTTCTCTTCACTAAAGAAGCTGTAAGAATCTAGTTGAAGTGGATTTCTCCATCACAGAAGGCTACTGTTTGTTTTTCTTGCATAGTCATGATGGCTATAGCAGGAACCAATTTGACGAATCCCCAACTTCCATAGTTTAATGGGAAGAATCATGATTATTTGGCAATCACTATGAGAGCCATGTTTTCTTCACAGGACATATGGGAGCTATTTGAGAATGGCTACCCAGAACCAGCAGATGCAACAGTGTTGGCTGCCTTGACAGTAGCAGAAACAGACTTGTTAAGAGATAACAGGAAGAAGGACTCCAAAGCCCTATTTTATCTCTTTCAATCTGTACATGAGAGTATTTTCCCAAGGATTGCAGCAGCAACAAAGTCTAAGGAAGCATGGGATATTCTCAAGACTTCTTATCAAGACATGGAGAAGGTAAAGACAACAAAGTTGCAGATGTTGAGGAGAGATTTTGAAACTCTCTGCATGAAAGAGTCTGATACTATAGACTCATTTTTTACTCATTTTATTGGGTTGGTTACCCAGATAAGGTGTCATAGAGAGACGCTTGAAGAAAGAAGGATTGTGGAGAAAATCTTGAGAAGTATACCCTCAAGATTTGATGTCATAGTAGTGGAAATAGAAGAGACAAAGGATCTCTCACAATTTACAGTGGATGAGATGAGTGCATACTTGATCTCTCATGAACAGAAACTGAATATAGGAACAAATTCGTGAGTGGAAAAAGCATTCAAGACTCAAATTTATTTTGGTCGAAGCAGAGTTCAAGGCATAGAAAACAATAGCGGAAGAGGAAGAACCCAAAACATAGGCACAAACAACCCTGCAAGTTCGAGTGGAAGAAGCAGCAATCAGAACCAGAATGAAGACTCAAACCAACAACAAGCTCATGGACAAAGGTATGATAAATCCCAAGTCCAATGTCATTATTTCAAGAAATATGGGCACTATGCCAATGAATGTAGGAAAAAGCAAAATAACATGAATAATAGGCAGAATGCTAATTTTGCAAAAGAAAATAAGAACCAGAGTAATGTACTATTAACATGTAATGTAGCACAAGATAGACAAGATGATGTATGGTTCTTAGACTCAAGTTGTAGCAACCACATGACTGGAAACATAGCAATGTTTGCCAATCTTGATGAAAATGTTAAATCTGAAGTAACAACATGAAATGATACTAAGGTCTCTGTGAAGGGAACAGGTAGAGTAAGTATCCTGGCAAGAAATGGCGAATAGAAGTTTGTGTCGGATGTATATTATGTACCTGGCTTGAAATGTAATTTGTTAAGCATTGGACAACTCATTGACAAGGGCTATAATGTGTTTTTTAAAGGTGATGTGTGCACAATCATGGACATACCTCCAAGAAAGAAATTCATTGCAGAGGTGCAAATGACAAGCAGTAGGATGTTCCCTCTCAAGCTCAGAATAGAATTGAAGTAAGGAAGAAATGTAGCAGCTGTAACACAAGATATCTTTCAAGAGGAAGTGAAAGATGAAAACTGGTTATGGCACTTGAGATTTGGACATCTCAATTTCAGAGGCCTGAACTTTTTGCGTAGAAAAGGAATGGTAAAAGTATTACCATTGATTGAGAAACCAGACAGCCTATGTGAAGGCTGCATCTTGGGAAAACAACACAGAGAAAGATTTCCAGCAGGGAAGAGTATAAGGGCAAAATCACACTTAGAGAATGTCCACTCTGATTTGTGTGGAACAATGCAAATGCAATCTTTAGCTGGTAATAAATATATTTTTACATTCATAGATGATTACACTAGAAAGACATGGGTGTATTTCTTGAATCAAAAGAGTGAACTGTTTGAGAAGTTTTGCCACTTCAAAATGCTTGTTGAGAAGCAAAGTGGGCATTACGTCAAAGTGTTGAGAACTAACAGAGGTGGAGAATAAATCTCCAAATAATTTCTGTGCTTTTGCAGAGAGAACGACATAATTAAGCAATTTACCACGAGGTACACACCTTAGCAAAACAGTGTTGCAGAAACGAAGAATAGGACCATCATGGACATGGTCAGAAGTATGTTGAAGGCAAAACATTTTCCAAATGAGTATTGGGCCAAAGCTGTTAATTGTGCAGCGTATATCTTGAATAGATGCCCAACCAAAGCTGTAATGAATAGAATTTCAGAAGAAGCGTGGAGCGGCAAAAAACAGTTCGTCACCCACATGAAAGTATTCGGCTGTGTGGCATATGCACATGTCTCGGATCAACTGAGAAAGAAGCTTGATAGTAAGGGGGAGAAATGTATTTTTTGGATAGAGTGATGAGTCCAAAGCATACAAACTCTATATTCCATCCATTAAGAAAGCAGTAATAAGAAGAGATGTGCAGTTTATAGAAGAAGAAGCTTGGGATGGAAGTTTAGAGAAAACAATGAACGTGAAGAATAGTGTGTCTCATGAAGAAGAAGAGGAAGGGACAACAGAAAATAATCCTTCCTTGGTGGCTTCTCCTCCACCACCACAAGCACATCAAACCACACCACAGGATGGAAATATAACAGCCTTGAGAAATCAAGGAAGTGCTTCTTCAAGCAAACCACTGGGAACAAAAGCTCCATCAAGTTCAAGTGGAACTCCAAGTACACCAAGAAGACTGAGATTCAGAAATCCGAGTGAGATTTATGAACAAGGAGATGTAAATGATAATGCTGGTCTGAACTCTTTATTTTCCTTATATTGTCATGTTGATCATCCAATTCATTTTGAAGATGCTGTAAAGGAAGAAAAATGGATTGAAGCAATAAATGAAGATATTGGTGCAATAGAAAAGAGTAATACATGGGAGTTAGTGGACCTCCCTAAAGCTAAAGAAGTCATTGCAGTTAAATGGGTCTATAAGACCAAGAGAAATGCTGGAGGCAAGATTGAAAGGCATAAAGCAAGACTTGTTGTCAAAGGCTACAAGCGACAACAATGCAGAGATTATGAAGAAACCTTTGCACCAGTTGCAAGGATGGATACCATGAGAATAGTGTTGTCCATAGCAGCACAACATAAATGGAAGGTTTACCAAATGGATGTGAAATATGCATTCCTAAATGGAGTATTGAAAGAAGAGGTATATGTTGGAAAACCTCCAGGCTATGAGATTGAAGGCCGAGAGCACAAAATATACAAGTTGAATAAAGCTCTTTATGGGTTAAAGCAAGCACTGAGAGCATGGAACAACAGAATAGTTACTTACCTGATTGAAAATGGATTTGAGAAATTTTATGAAGAACCCACATTCTACATAAAAGAAAATAACGGTAAGATTCTTATTGTTGTTTTATATGTAGATTATTTAATTTTTACTCGCAATGAAGTTTCTCTCATTGTTGATTTTTAAAAAGTCATGAAGAGTGAATTTGAAATGACTGACTTGGGTTTTCTGAGATATTTTCTAGGAATTGAAGTAGAGCAAAATGAAAATGGTATTTTCATTTGCCAAGAAAAATATGTTGATGAAGTGTTGAAAAGGTTCAACATGTATAACAGAAAGGCAGCTGTAACTCCAACTGTCATGGGGTTGAAATTGAGTGAAGAAGACAGTAAGAAGGATTTTGATCCAAAATTGTATAGCTGTAAGCTTAATCTCCAGATTTATTTATGAAAAGGCGGAAAGATACTCATTGGTAAACAGCTAAGAGGATTCTAAGGTATGTGAATGGAATGAAGGGGTACGATATTTTCTACTCCTCATCTAAAAATTTTAATTTAACACATTACATTGACAGTGATTGAGGTGGAAGTGTAGATGACAGGAAGAGCACATCTAGATATGTGTTTCATTTGGGATCGGGAGCCATTTCATGGGCTTCCAAGAAGCAACCAGTAGTTGCTTTATCAACAGCAGAGGAAAAATATGTGGCAACAACAACAGCAGCATGCCAAGCAATATGGCTGAGAAGAGTACTCAGAGATTTGTGTCATAACAAGAAAAAGGCACAACCATTTACTGTGATAAAAGCTCAGCCATAGCTTTGAAAAAGAATTTTGTGTTTCATAGAAGAATGAAACACATTTATACCAAGTTTCACTACATCAGGAAGCTAGTGAACAAAGGAGAAATAATTTTGAAACATTGCAGAACTGAAGAACAATTTGCTGATATCCTCACAAAACCGTTAACACAGAAAAATTTTAATTATTTAAGAAAATGCCTAGGTATGCATGAAAAACACAACAGTTGTATTTAAGGGGGAGTGTTGGAAATATTAAATCCAACTGCGCAGAGGATGGACAACAGAAGTCCATTTTTTTTGTTTTTGTTTGTAAGCCAACCGTTACATTTTCTGCCATTTTGTTTTGAGTTAAATCGGCCACGTCAACCATGTGGAGCCCACATTGCACATCGCACTTCGCATGTCCATCGGCACCGCAACATGGTTCATCGTCCCAGTGCCGATGCGATATGTTGATATCGCAACATCTCTCATCGTCACTACCACCGGCTCGGAGCTCCACCGCGATGCGATGCGATATTGCCGATGCGATGGAACGTGATGCGATATGGCCCACATCGCACATCACACATCACAAGCACCAAAGGTCTATGCTCGTCCATCCCGCAGATCATCGATGAGAAGTCAGACTCAATGAGGACTCAGCTGGAGTTGAATGATTTTTTGAATTCCACGATAAGTTGAACCTCACGCATATCATCGAGCATGGTTATCGTTGATATGGGATCAATGGTTTGCGGGAGCACAACTAGCCCATTGTTTATGCAGAGGGGGTGCCTTTGACTACCCCATCTCGTGTTGACTAGAGATCAATGGCTGTGATCTACTACGATAGCATAGCCCGACCGTTTGGCACTAATGGAGGAATGCCTCCGCAAAACCACTAGAGGGGTGTCGCGCCTACGAACCACCAAAGTGCCGCTGCCGTGATAACCTGCCAAGCGGTGTCACCTTACTTAATGAGGCCATCAATACAATCTTCAAGTGGTGTTTATTATTGGTATGTCAATCAATGACATTCAATGGTATTAGGTTTGCAATAAATTCCTACAGTTGGTTAGTAAACTTATATAGGTTGAATTGCATTGTACAATGTATTAGCAGTGGGTAATTGATTTTTATGCCCGGAGGCTAAAGACAAAGAGACAGAGAGATATTGTAGCACTATGTGTGTAACAGTCAAGAAAAAATTTCCGCTGTGAATCCAGAACCTTGTTCTGAAGAATTTTATTTTGTAACAGAGTTTGATCAATGAAATAGAAGTCTTTATTTCATCTCTCTGTGTCTAAAATTTAAATTTTAGTTTGTTATCTCTATGTGTGTTGTTGTTCGAAATTACTCAGAAAATTCCACCAGGATGGTGAAGCGGTTAGGGTACAACCCCCACTTCCACCCCCACCCTTGTCGTAATTATATTCTACTCCCACTCTGAAGGATGATGTCACTCTAGAACCCACTCTGTTTGTCCACCTCCATGCGTAAAGAATCCTTGCATTTGATGCTGAACTTTTGTTCTCTAGTCTTAGGTAGGGTCTTTGTATTTTCTCCGATAATAACTAAAAGATTCCATTGTTTTTCTGGCTCTCTCTAAGATTTGGTCTTATGTACTTAATAGATTCTTGCTCAAAGTTGTCAGTTCAATTTTGGAAGTGGCTCTATCATCTACTACAGAATAGCCATAGCCACGGAATTTGAATCTTTACATTTTTTTTTCCTTTGTTTGATTGTAAAACTGAGAGGAGTTTTTTTCCTCATTCAATGGTTTGGTCAGGTCCGGTTTAGATGATTATTCCACAGGTATGATATCTCTAAGGCCATGAATCTCTCCCTAGACTTAAAATGGTCCTTTTGTTTCGAAAGAGATATGCTAACAGCTGAGGTAGTTTCTATATCTACATTATATGTTTCAGGAATAAGTACAAATTCGTTGTCTCCAAGGATTTACGGTGTGGTGTAGTGCATGAGAGATATATCGAGCATCCAAGCACAACTTGTGTCTTAAGTGCAATCAATTTTGTGTTATCAATAATTCCTGGAAGCGCAGGAGGTACGGTTTTGAGAAACAACTGCACTATTCATTATGAAATGTATCCTTTCTTTAACTCCATTTTGCCACCATCTCCATCTCCATCCACGGCAGAAGGGCCAATAATTATGCCGGTGG
This sequence comes from Pinus albicaulis, assembly GCA_034641835.2. Classification (NCBI taxonomy): domain Eukaryota; kingdom Viridiplantae; phylum Streptophyta; class Pinopsida; order Pinales; family Pinaceae; genus Pinus; species Pinus albicaulis. The sequence goes on along the minus strand of CM076581.1, from coordinate 414,802,051 downwards.
CTTACACACCAACTAAAACCGAACTCATAGTCACCATCTATTACACCAGTGGCTTATCCGCCAGGGAAGCAGACGAACCAGTCAAATAGACAGAATTCAAAGAAAATTATCATTATTTTTCATGTGGTTGGAAGCTTTCTTCTCATATAGGTGTGCTCTACTTTCCTCTGATTAATGGTGGGTATAGTTGTTGTGGTTGGGATGATTGGGTGGTGCTGATGTGTGAGGTTCATGAGGGAATCACGACGAGACTCTTTTTGGAGGTCTGGCTATTGTGTGGACTTCATGGGGGTGATCATTCAGTGTTGTGTTGTGGTGCCATTAGTTTTCTGGTTAGTCTCTTTCTCCGTGTCGTAAGTTAAAATCAATCATTTAAAATTATTGAATTTTCCGTCTTTGTATTTAATTTTCCATCTTCTCTTTATTGGCCGAGTCTCCTCAAAATTTGGTTTATGCTTGGATATTGGATAGGACAAGGACTTTTATAATTTTACTAAATCCACATTTCAAAAAAAATATCCATTTCTTATTTTCTACCTTTCAATGCTCTTATTCCAAATAAAAAATGTAGTCGTTAATTTTGTTTTTTTCCTTCAAATATTTATTTAAACAAAAATTAAAAGTTAACTCATTGTAAATCATGACCAAGTAATTTGAATTCCAATATGGGTCTAGAGTATTTCTTCAATATTTCTTTTCTTTATTTAAAAGCTCGTCTTAAAGTATTAAAGGTATCTAAGACTAATGAAAGTTTTCTTTTTGAAAGCTTGCTTTTTACAGAACATACAGAACATTCTCCAATAATTCCAAGTGACATAATTTTCTTTAAATAAAAGTGGTAAGTCTATATTCATTTACTAAATGATTCTCTTCACTACTATGGTTTTTCTTAAATAAGAGTAATAAGTCTATATTCATTTACTAGATAATTATCCTCACTACCACAAATGAAGTACCATAAGTATTCCCAGCATTTAAAAAAAATATTCTCATCTTAAACAAAACACTAGCACAACGACATAACTAGGTAGTGATAGTTTTTCCACGACCACAGGAGCCAAGGCGAGACAGTCCCTCCCTCAATATCAGTAATTTATTAGAAACTTGGCCAAAATTTTGGCCAACTTGACAGGAGAAACCATTTCTTGACTAAAGAAACAGTGATAACTTAATGAACAACGAACAAAGATTAAGAACAATACAATACACCAAAAACATTATTGCATATTTCTGAGAAATAAACAGTACAATACACCAAAAACAATATTGCCTATTTCTGAGAAATAACAGAGCAGAACTTGATGGATGAGATAGAGCGCATAAATATTAATCTATACATTGAACCGTGAACAATATATTAATTTCAAATCTAGGAGAGACCCGAAAGCCAAGAACTCCGACGTTCCATCAAAAATAACAGTAGAAACTGTCCTGGCTGCATTAAACCGTAATATTACATTAATCGCAGAAATGTTAAAAGCATAAATATGCAGTATCCCGTGAAGGCGTGGTAAAAATAAAACATTCTGGCCAGGCTTTAAAAAACGCTATACCGAATCCACACAAAACATCTATTAACCTTTGAAACCCTACCCGCACAGAACATCAAGACCACAGATTTATTGTGACGGAAGTGAAGAGACAGCAGAAGCGGCCATATCAATTATGATGCGAGGAGTTTGAAGAACGGTGGCAACAATTTCCATATTTAAAGTTCACATTTTTTATTTAATTTTCCCACATTATGTTTTAGAGTTTTAACGTTGGGTTAATTGTTTTAGTTACGGTAGTACATTTAGATTTTTAACTTTGATTATATATATTATAAATATTAAATATTTATAATATATATATATATTGTAATGTTTTATATATATGACGTGAGAGCATTGTAGAAAGACACAAAGCATTGTAATTTCTTTCTCGAAGGCAAAAAGAAAGAAACAGAGGGACAGAGAAGGAAAAATTGAAGCGTTGTATGTGAGTGAAGTAGCCAAAACATTTTCCATTGTGAATCTAGAACATCATAGTTCTGAAGAATCCGATTTTGTAATAGTTTAGTAGTTTTATGAAATAGAATTGGCATTCCATCTTTTTGTGAGTGTAATTTAATTTTTATTTAATTTATCTGTTGTGGAGGAGGAAATTTTTTTTTTCCTCTATGTGTTTGGAATTATCCATAAATTCCAACATGGTATCGGAGTTTGTCTAGGTGCTCAGTGAACGAAGTAGAGATCGCTCTTCACTGCAGAAGCTGTAAAAAGTTTGTTGAAGCGGATTTCTCCAGCAGAGAAAGCTTCTGTTTGTTTACACAATCAAAAGAGTTTGATTGTTTCGTTTGTTTTTTTTACCACAGTCAAGAAAATTTTCTGGTTTGCATAGTCCCGATGGCATCAGCAGGCACCAGTCTGATGAATCTGCAACTTCCACAGTTTAACGGGAAGAACCATGATTATTGGGAAATCATGATGAGAGCTTTGTTTTCTTCACATGACATATGGGAGATAGTCGAGAATGGCTCTCTTTGGCCCTCTTTGGTTGAGGATTATTTTCAACTCTAACCAATTTTCCTTCTCCTCTTTTGAGCTTAAGCCTAGTAAGCATCAAAACTTGCAAACAATCAATTATATCTTTGCACAAGAAAAAATGAAGAGTAAAACTCTAGCCCCGATACCAACTGATCTGAAAATGAAACTATTTGTATTGCTATGCAAATTATCCATTTCTGTTTAATTTAGTGTGCAAAGTGTTCTCCATGACTGACAGGTTAAACAAAATAGTTTTGGTAATATTTCAGAGTTTTATGTGTGAGGATTTGTTATTTAAATTTACTCTTTAATATATCACAGCAGAAATACACAAGTAAACTTCACCATATCATAACATAGCTAAATGATGAGGTATTTCACCCCTCCTGGGCTACATCTGCCGGTCCAAGGCTCCCCAATGGCATGTTATTTCTCTATTAATTTTCTCAAAATGGTTACACAGTGAAAAATATGTCTAAACAGATAAAACAAGTTGTGAATTTGACCTCAGAAGACAAAAATAAGTTAAAAATGGTTTTCTTTTCACCTTAAACAGTGAAGTAAAACCCAATACAACTCCATCTCCCTCATGGCCCTGATGGCTCTCTCCCATTCCCTGAATCAAATTTTTCTATAAAACACCTCTGTTCGCTCTACCACCTATTCCAAACTCTTTAGAAGGTCGAAGAGACCCAAAATTGACTAAAATTTTATCTTTTTTAGTCGAAAATTGAGAAAGTTATGACCCAAACAAGTTTTTGCCCAATGGCACTAGAAAACCTCCTCCAAAACTAGAGGAACTCTAGTTTGCTTCGACAAAATAGTTAAATAGACAAATTAGGTAGAACTGCACTCCAATTTAGGGATAACATTAAATGAAACTGTTAGTCATTTTAGGCGTGTTCACATGCGGAATCTCCGGGCGGTTAAGTGGCTCGCAGATAAGGTTTAAATCCGCGCCCATGGTCATGGGTCGACGATCATATGCGTAGGGGCTAGCACAAAGGTTATTAACCTTTTTGTTCCGCCCGTGAAAATGCCACGATTCTTGTCCGCTGGTCATGTGACGACAGGGCTGGCCCTGTGGGCGAGCCCCTCAACCTTTCGCCCATCAAAAAAATCAACGAACCAACTGTTCGTTCAGTCCTCCGCTGGAGTCGCCCAAACACCATCGACCCGACTACCAGTTCAAATACTGCATGACTCGCTTAGGGTTCAAAACAGTGCCTCTACCATGCCAGTCAGGTTGACCCTACCCGAGGAGTTGGGTCAGGGGTTCGACCCTCATGCCCTTCATAAATTTTCATAACACTTTTCAACCAATGGCCTGGGACCATGTGGTAGTCTTCGGGTAGGCCACGTGGCACTCATTGATAGGCCAATAAAAACTTAATAAAATTTAATTTTTTCCATATAATTTTTTTTGTAAAAAATAACAAAATCATAGTCAAAAAGTCATGTTTTGGAGGTCTCTAGATGAATTCAAATCTCAGTAACATTCACATATGACATCGGTTTTTAGTCCCGTTCACGGTGCCAGAATCACAGCGACGAGACCTTTTCAGTCGTTTAGATTGCAAATATTTATGAGCACTTCCCTTTTTGAGCCATTTTTCAACTTAGAAATGATATCCTGACCAATACTGTAAATATTCCTCATCCATCATGTGGTATACTTCAACAAGTTCCTCAGTTTTGTGAGAAAATAGAATAACATGAAATTCCAATATAGAAAATGTTTTATGCCATCCAATGCAACTTTTACCCAAAACATGATAAGTCGACTTGGTATTTTAGATTGATTGGAAATCAAAACCAATCCTTCTAGTAAATATTGTACAACATTGGGCCATATTTTATATTTGATGTGAGAATATTTGGACATCAATGTGATTATAGGATGAACCAAAGTTACTTTTTCTTTTTATTTTTTAAGTTTTTGAGGGAGTTCCAAGCATTTGAGAACACTAATACTTTCAAGTGATATGCCACATTTGCATGTGGTTGTAAGTTCCCTTAATGGAGTCAAAACATCCATAGCCTAATTATTGGTTTCCTCACTCAAGAAAATTATCACTACATTGAACATACGACGAATGAAGAGGAATGATAATATATTACATATGCAAAAGCAATTGTAAAAAAAAAAGAAAAAATCAAGACCAGGGTTCAGAAACTTACATGTGGACTGAAACTATGTACTTTTATTCATTTAGAAACTATCATACAAGTAACACCGACTCTCTTCTAAAATACATGGTTCTCGTGAAAGTGGCTTTATGCCAGAGGTCTTACTCCAAGAAAAATTCAAGCACGTGTGGCCACCACCCAAGGGCTCAAGTACGTGGTGCTTAGTGAAATTGTATTTCAAAACTCCAAGGTCATGAATGCCGATATATTTCAAAACTTTCAGCATGGTTTCCATTGCAATGGATACTTTTCTATAATGTACTAATATTAATCCAAGATTTATGAATTATGTATTTTAAATTGCATGAGAAATTAAAACATACTATAGTAGACAATAACTATAAAACCCGAAGCTTTGTTTTGATATATATATATATATATATATATATATATATATATATATATATATCAATGTGAATTTGAAAGCTACCTGATTTTTCTCACATACCATTTCATGCAGGTCTTTAATGTAAATTTATAACAAGTTGGATGTTCCAATGGAATTCTATCACATTGATGCCATTTATAAGGATCTTGGTGTTGCTTACTTGTACATTTTTTTTTCAATCAGAGTACATAGTCACATTGGTGTGCAAAATTGTGCTGATTAGTTACTCATTGTAACTGAGTAAATAATAAAGACATGACATTATCCATCATTTTGGTACCATCCATTCTCTTACGCTTTAGACTTTGGGAAAGATAATTAGGTTGAAAGGTATATATATATATATATATATATATATATATAGTAGATAGTAGTTGGCTCCTTTCAATTTAAGAATAATTGTGGCTATCTCAATATATATATTAAACAAATCTTACAAGCGAGTTATGTTTAGCACAAAGTAGCCTATGTTGGAGATTAAATTGTGTTGGAACACCTAATCCTCTATGGGTAGGTGTGGAATATGAAAAGTCACAATGGAGTCCAAGTGACCTTGGAATATGAAACCAAGAGTCACACCATTGTACTATAAATCTACATCTTTGTATAATGGAAAATAAGAAAACCTCACGCTTATCTTTCATTGTGTGTTGTCTCTTGTGTGTGTGCATTCTTCTCCTCATACACCATGTGTGTGCTTCAACATGGTGTTTAACATGGTATCAGAGCGGGCGATTGCTGGCCCTGCTCCACTTTGAATGAGCCATTTGTGTTTATGGCCTGTGCATATCTGCATTTTTGCAGCATTTAGAGAGTTTTTGCAGCAGTGTTTTTGCTGCCATTCAGAGGTGTTTTTAAGAGGAGCAGCATTCAGTGATTCTGCAACATTCAAAAATCTGCTTTGAAGAAGAAGAAGCATTCAGAAATTGGTTTTGAAGGAAAGGCAGCACTGCCCATCTGAAGGTTTTCATTCTCATTTTTCCTACAATTTCTATTAAATTCTGCACCATTTTGAGCTGTTGGAAAATAGTTTAAAGAGGGTTTCTGAAGAAGTTTCTGACTTTTATTAGAAAAATTTGTGAGTTTTTTACTAGAGAAATTATGCCACATTTCTTGAGAAAGATTTCTGGGTTTTACTGTTGAAATAATCTGGAAAATTCTGCAGTTTTGGGTTTCTCTGCTGCTAGAAAAATTCTATTGTTGCCCTCATTTCTGCACTTTGTCCATTCTGCTATATATTTGAAAGGAAGAAAATTCTGCTTCTTGAAGAAAATGTAGATTCTCTGTTCTTCTCTACTGTTTTGATTTAAAAATATATATATATATTAAAAAAAAAAAAAAAAAAAAAAATCCATCAAATTTTGGCCTTTCGGCCTTCCCTACGCCTATCTGCTACACCCTGCTCTCATCGCTCCACATAGAAATACACACTCACTGCAATACGCAGCCTATAGCCGCTCTGCCAACGCACAGCCCTCCAACTCGCGGCTTAACCCAGCCCGCGCTCTCCCCTCGACCACGCCTTTTCACATTTGTCTTGGCCTTTTGGCCTTCCCCTTACCCCCGTCCCCCTACGCACCAGCTCGCGCCCCCCTCGAGCTACCCAACCTCACAGTTTTCCCACGGCCTTTGGCCGGCCCCCCTCCTCCTTTGCTTGGCCTTACGGCCCTACCGCTTACCCATCTCTCATCTATCTGCACCCCATACGCACAGCAATACACATATGATCCCACCTCGCTACCCTGAGCCCCCTCCCTATGCCTCTACCGACCCTCACTCGTGTGCACACCTCCTAAACCATGCCCCTCGGCCTTCACGGCCTCTCTCTGCACATTCCACAGCCAACGCACGTCCTGTTTTAATTTTAATATACGCCCACCTCATATAATATTCCCTCCCTTCTCAATACATTTCCCTCACTCATATAATACCACTGACCATTTTAAAATTCGATTTTTAAATTTCCCCTTTCATATAATACCCCTCCCTCTTAATATTAATATACGCTCCTTTTAACACACTCACCTACCCACTCATATCCTTCCCCAACGTGCCTCCATTCCCTTTTTAAATATTTAAAATCTCTTTTAATTAATATTTCCCCTTTCCTTTTTAAATTTTTAAAATCTCTTTTAATTAATTCCCATAACCCCTTTTTATTAAATAACCCTCCATCCCTTTTAATTAATCTCCCTTTTTAATACCCATAATCTCTTTTTAATAATCCCTTTTTTATTAATTCCTATTTTAATATAATCCCCCACCCCCATAAATTCCTCTCCATTTTAAAATTCCTTCTCCTTTAATTAATCCCATTCCCATAATTTTTCCTTTCCTTTTAATTATTCCCATTTTTTTAATTAATTTTAATTAATTAAAAAAAAAAACAGCAGAGAGAGAGGAAAGACATTGAAGACGAGAGAGAAAGAGCATAAAGAAGATATGAACAGCAGAAAATGGAAAATGGCATATGAGGAGCACATGGATTGAAATTTGCAGATTTGCATTGTGATTTGTGGCATTGACATGAGGGTGATTTTTTGAAGAAATTGACATTTGAAGACAAGTTTGAAACAACTATTTGAAGAAGAGAATTCAGCTGCCTTAAAGGCCTCTTGCATAGTTTTCAACTGCACATATTTTTGCAGAAATATTGTATTGAGTTGACATTATATTGCTTCTTCATAGTTGCAATCAAGATTTGAAGTGTAAACTTGAGTTGTTGGATTGTTGATTGCCCTCCATCATTTGAGGAGCACACTTTGTACTTTGAGAATTTCTTGAGTCATTTGTATTTCTTGTTGCATCACATTGTAAACGGGTGCATTTTCGGTTGAAGCCGACACCCTTTCATTTTTTGAGCCTAAGTTGTTGAAATGGCCAAAATCAATGAGGTATTAGAGTTGTTGAAAAACCTCATTCATTCAAATGTTGATGACATGATAAAAATGAGCAAGGATGCTCTTTGTAATATTCAGAGTTGTTTACAAGATGCACATGAGAAGATTGAGTTTTTGCAGTTGGAATCTCAGCTCCAACAAGACGAACTTCAGAAAAAGAGTCACCATTTTGAACCTGTTTCTGTTCAGAACATTGTGAAGGACTCTCATCAGAAGAAAGAAGACAAAGATGATTCACATACAGCAGATGTACATGCAGATGCAGCGGTTCAGCTTGCACTTCTCAAGCCCATCATCAGGCCTTGGGAAGAGCTTGTCCACAACAAGCACAAAACTGGTCTTGGATATGACAAGGATGTGTCCTTTCATATTCCGGACTACACAAAACCCATCATATTTCAGAGTGCCGGATTCTTGTATGACAGTTCACCTGCAGCAGTTCCAGATCCCGCTCCACAACAACAATCACAGATTGAGAAATGCCAACACTGTGATCGAGTTGGCCATATGAAAGATCACTGTTTTGATCTTCATCCATGCAAGCACTGTGGTCGGCACACCCATTCTTCAGACAGATGCTTCAGACACAAGCCTTCTGCAAGAACCAAGATTCATCTTGGATGGATCGCTTCTTGGCAATGGGCATCAGCAGCCAAGAAGATGTTTACGACACATGTTAGAACTTGTTCACGGATATTGAACAAACTTGCAGTTGAGTTTTCGCCATCATCTCACCTTGTCCCTGACAGGGGGAAAATGGTGGTCATGTACAAGCTTTGACGTCAGATCAAGCGAGCCTGAGCCACAATCTCTCATTCCATGTTCAGAGTTGTAGCCAGCAGTTCAAGCGAGCCTGAGCCACAATTCGTCATTCCGGATTCAGAGATGTAGCCAGAGACATGAATGCCCATGAGCATGCCTTCGGTTGGTGGATAACCTAAAACCATCATCTTTGGTTGGTGGATAACCTAAAACCATCATCTTTGGTTGGTGGATAACCTAAAACCATCATAGGTAGTAGACCTCCCTTCTTTTAGGTCGAAGGTCTCTCTTTCATATGAGGAACACTTCCTCTAGCAGAAGCCTTCAGCTTAGCAGCCTTCAGCTTCTTGCCAGCTTTGGTTGAGTTCCACGAAATGCTTCAAAGCATTCCAGAGTTGTTGGTAATCCTAAAACCACCACATGTAGTAGACCTCCCTTCTTTTAGGTCGAAGGTCTCCCTTTTTTATGAGGGACAATTCCTCTAGCAGAAGCCTTCAGCTTCTTGCTAGTTTTGGAAGAGTTCCGGGAACTGCAACAAGTTTTGCGTTCCAGTGTTTGTGGTCATCCTAAAACCACCTCTTTTTTCCAACATTTCGTAGAGTTGATTCAGCCCTGGGTGTCGCCATGCATACTTTGCGCATTTGTATTACAACTTCTCTTTTTCGACTCACACATACCCTTTGATTAAGGGGATGTTGGAACACCTAATCCTCTATGGGTAGGTGTGGAATATGAAAAGTCACAATGGAGTCCAAGTGACCTTGGAATATGAAACCAAGAGTCACACCATTGTACTATAAATGTACATCTTTGTATAATGGAAAATAAGAAAGCCTCAAGCTTATCTTTCATTGTGTGTTGTCTCTTGTGTGTGTGCATTCTTCTCCTCATACACCATGTGTGTGCTTCAACATGGTGTTTAACAAATTGAAACATGTTGAAGAAATGATAGCCTAGTTTTAAATTCTTAATTTCAATTAAAGTTAAAGATTTGTCAGATGCAACCCAAATTATGAGTAGTTTTCTCTAACCATTTGCAATTTCCCTTCGGCCTTGATCAAGTTAAAATCTCCTTTTGGTGAACTGTTGGATCTCTCTACCTTGCATAATAGCAACAATATTATTGTCAACCATATTCTTCAAATTTTATGATAAACATAGTGTATTCCAAGCCTTCTATTCTTTTTGGAAATGTGCCACAAAATGATTTTGATATTGAAGACTGGCTAGGAAAACAAGAGCAAGTGGATATGCGACTTGGAACGTTGGTGGAAATGTGCCACCTAATGATTTTGATATTGAGGATTGGCTAGGTAAATAAGAGCAAGCGGATAAGTTTTCAAAAGATACAACATAAGCAACAAGAATGAGCACCAACCCAACTCATTCTCATGATCAAGATCAATTGGATGTCTCATAAAAAAAAAAATCTTTCAAGAAGTTTCTAACAATCAAAATTTTAAAACAAAAGGTCAAAAGAACTAAAAGGGAAGCACAATTTTGAACCCAATCAAAACAAGAACATGTGGATTTGCTTGCTTCTTTTCCATGAGCTAATGGACTCATACATTCTATTATTTTTTGTCTTCTTCCTAGCAATCAACATCTTACAAATAGTTTTATCATATACAAAACAACTATTTCCCTAAAGGTATGTATTATACCCTTTTTGAATGACTTGATTAAAACTAAAGAGATTATGTTTCAAACTTGGGGGATAATACAAATCTAATTTTAGTTTTGTTTTTGTCAACATATTAACCATTATTTTTCCCAAAACATTTAAAATGTTTTATAACACCAAATTGTCATTAATACATAATAAATCATTTAAATTTAAATATTTAAGAATAATAATTAGAACACCCTAAAACCAGAAATATTATGAATAATTTTAGCAATTTTGAAATTGATTATTAAATCTCTAATAATCTCATTAATTTGATATTTTTCTAAAATAAATCTATAAGACAACTGATCTACCTTCACATAGTACTTTAATTTAATTCTTTAAATATTTAAATGATAAATATAAATATTAAACCTTCATATAATCTAATTTAATTATTTAAATAGTAAATGTAAATATTAAATCTTTAAACTAATGTGAATTGTGTGCTCATTCAAAATATTCGAATTTAATTATTTTTTAATTCCAACTCCTAAAATGACAAAAGCACTTTAACCCATACTGTTCTAATTTATAATATAAGAAATTTAGCTTTAAAATTGTGTATTATAACCTCAAATTGATGAAAATTTGTGTTCATAAGCATTTTGAGATACTCTGATTTTATTTCTCCTTTCAGTGCTCCATAAAAACTTTCAACGATTGACATGGTGTGCAATAAGAAAAAATTACGCTCACACAAAACGAGAGTACAAATTAAAAGATAAATACGAGAGTACAAATTAAAAGATAAATTAAGAAAAAAAATTATATGGACCATTATTTTCTTGAGTACTCAATAAAAAAATTTAGAAAACTGACATTGTGTGCAATAATAAAACATTACGCTAACTCAAAAAGAGAGAGTAAATTAAAAATTAAATTTTAAAAGAGGCTATTGGTAACATTATTTTCTCCTGTAAATTCATCAATATTTTGGGAACCAATACTATAGAACTGATGCACATTATAAAATAAAATCTCAAAATAGGATTCTACACTATATACTCATGTTACACCTTTGACGATACTATAGTTAACTTATGGGAAGCAACACCGGAGCAATCTACAGCTTCACAGACTTTTGAAAGCCACAATCCACAGCTCCAGGGAGTGTTTGAAGTCATATTAGATATCCATAGGTTGAAACTTTTAACAAACCCAATAAATTAACTATATTTCATTTTGATAGGCAGTGAATTTAATCTAAATACTGACAACTTGTGAGAAAGAAACCTTGTCTCATATCTGGGTAATTAAAATATTTAGAAACTAATCTGGATGAATGATGAATGATGACGGGTAGTGTTGTTATTGGCGTTAGATGGGTGAAAGCTGCATTTTCCTCTCCACCCTTACAAAAGGCGGTGGACACTGGATGTGAAGGTTGTGGAAGTGGAGGCTGCATGTTGCTCATATGAACATCGATTGCACACAATTCCAACAATGCGAGCTAAATCCATACACATAGACGGCGTACGTGGAGAAGATGGTGTAGTTAGTTGACTTAGAGATGCCTGAATCTGCTGAGGCTCAAAACCATGGATTTCAACCACCCACTCTTAAGCGAGGCGGTGGTTGGCCAATGGTGGGTGAATATGGCTTTCCAGAGATCCTCGTTTTCAGTGACCTACTTCCATTTATTTTTTGCGGAAGAAACCATGTCAAAGACGTTGCGTCGAGAGACTTGAATAAATTGTTCATGATTTTAGCACTGCTAGCGACCTCATCCTTGCAGACACGGGTAGGAAAAATCCTTTGGAAAACATATACCCAACATCAAAATGTATACAATGGAGGGAGGATGTATTAGAATGACTGCATTGTGTGTTGTGTTATTTAAAAACTCTCCATTATTTTAGAATAGATGCTTTAGAGAAAATAATGGGGATCCTTTTAAATTTTTAGGATAAGACAATAAAATTTTTGTGACTTATAAACATAAATATGAATTAATGTAATAAGATTGTTTCCTTATACACCTAAGAGGAAAACGAAAAAAATCATAAATCGCAAATTACAATATCAAATAAGAAATATAACAAGCAACATGCTAAGCTTCTCCACATGAATTTTGCGATGAGATATTTCCCAAAAGCTCGAAACATTCAAAAAAGGATTTCTAGGGAAAAATGGCGATAAATGCAGAAAAAGTAATAATAAAGGAAAATGATCCCCAATGAAGACATATTTCATAAATAATGATTAGGAGGACCTACCTTTGCCACCTCACCAATCGTAATCACAAACACTTCCGGCTATCGTATCTTCTACCCAACTTTCCTTTCCGCCATGCGATACATCGCATTGCATCTTTTCCATCTATCATCCTTTCTGCCTTCCAATTTCGCCAAGATTACAATTGTTAAATGGAAAAAGAAAAAGAAAAAAAATCATTTCATTTATTAGATCATTATTTGAAAAGGGAAATGGTTCAATCTCAATTGGAAGAAAAAGTGTGCTTGGTGTTTTGATACCTTGAAACACACATGAAACTATGATGGGAGATGTTTAACTTAAAATGTTTAAGTGTCCATTTAGGCACATGAAACCATGTTTTCCATAAATGCATAATCATAATGGTATGATGGCTCTGAGCCACCAAACATGATTTTATTGACGGCTAATCAATATTTTAGATTTCTTCCCATGCAACACCATATTATTCATCATTTCGGTTTTATTGCTACATCACCCCCGCATTTTCACAAAAAAAAATTTACTACGTGTTCTTTTTACTCGCAGGAAAGTATAGAAAAATAAATAAATAAATAAAAATAATAATAAATAAATAAGTAAATAAATAAATCTTAGAAATGTCTAAGGTTGCTAAGAAATCAAAGAAATTTATGGCTCTTGCTAATCCTACACCTTTCGCTGCCAAAGTGACTAAGATTTCGCCCATGTTTTCAGATACTACATGCGCTATATAAAGTCATTCTGCTTCATGGGAATCAATGTACATTCTTTTCAAAGATTAAAAAACCCGCATAATCAAAACAATTGCTACAGTGGATGCCCCTAACACCTCAGAATCTACTATTTCTAATGTTGCCAACTATTTTCTTCATAGAATTTCTACGTTCCCCAAGGTTGTACCATATTCAGATATGGTGAAATGGATTATTGATAATCTTAACATTGGGGACAAATACTTCCAGAAAAAAAGAGGCACAATGATATGATCATTCTGAGCAGAGGATTTGAAAAAATATACCATATGCCAGAACCCCAGAAGGTGTATGAAAAATATTTCCTCAAGTAATTTGGGAAAGAAAACAAGCTGCATTCAAACACTATAAAAAGATGGAGGAATAACCACAAAAAACACAATAATGATAAAAATGGCATGTATTCCACCGATTCTCTGGCCATTCCTTATTGTTATGTTTCTGCTATGATGTGTAGACTATTCAGTTCATCAAATACCACTAAATTTTCCATTGAATGGGTCCCTCTTATGGATTTCATCATAGACTCCTGCATTATGGCTTGGGGTGCCATTTTGTCAAACAATATTGCTTCATAAATCCTTGAATACAGAAAAAGTCACTCTTTTACTTCGAGTAAAACCCTCCCATTCATTATGAGCGCATACATCATGGATGTTGTCTTTTCTACCTCTACTTTTCCAAACATGGGTTGGAAATGGACAATCCAAGATCCCACCCCTATTCATGTTTACCATGATATTTTTGGGAATCCAAATATGAATCCAATTTTTACAAGATTTTTCATGTTGTTATTCTATCACTCTTCCAAGCTATTTTTAATGAAAATTCCCCAATATTGTCTAAGGAAGCCAAAGCTAACTTTAGAAGAATATGGAAATGGTTTGGGGAGGAGTTATTTAATTACATTAGAGATTATGGAAGCATTGTTGAAACCCATGTACTCCCACTATAAGTACTAGACAAGCTTCTTTCCAAAGAAATTTCTTACATGATAGTGGGGCATGGATTGAATAAAGCATTGAAAGAGGCAAAGAAATATTCATGGCCTACCTTTCCGATTCACTGTGGTGTTTATGCATTGGACAATTCCAAACATGGTGGATTATAAATTGATCAAATATAGTGTTTGGAAATATTTACAATCCCTAATAGACAATATAATCCAAAGAAAGTTTCTCTAAATATTAGAACTCAGGTAAAGATCAGATAGTTCCTTTATGAGGATGATGATTATGATGACTTATTTGATTCTGCTAATACTTATCTAGATGTTGAAAAGTTGTCAGCCATGCATATTAACCCTAAACAAATGGAACAATTCAAAGATTACAAAAACAATAGGTTGGAAGGTATCCCTCTAGACATTTTAGAGGTATCCCAACATATTACACAGAAAGGTAAATAGATAGAATAGGGAAAAGAGAAGCCTCCTAATGATACTGACGTCCTTAGTAGATAAAAAGAATTTAATCCCACAAAATTAGAGACTAATAACCCACTGTAATTAAAATTACAAGATGTTTGTAAATAATTCAATCATCAACTTAAGGGAGATCGAGAAGCGGTGATCATTGATCATCCAGAGACAGTCAAAATACCTCATGAAAAAGGTCAGAGCCCATTCACTGGCGGGTATACTAACAAATATGTTAGCAAAGAAGGAGTTGAATTCATCCTGGCCTACCCAACATTTGAAATTGTATTGAAGATAGAGGAAATCCCTCCTTTAGATATCTTTTAAAACCCAAAACATAAGGTTGTTATGAGAAAACAAAGGAAAAGGGGGATAATCAAACAATCAGAGGCTCTAGTTCTTGGTGATGTACCCATGGATATAGGTTTCAAAGACCCTCAATCAAATCCATCTGAGGATCTATCAAGTTTAACTTAGTTCACAAATTGTTATGCATCTGCCTCAATGGATAAAGCCATGCAAGTTCAACAACTAGTTAGGGAGAAGGATGAGGAAATCCTTCAACTAGAACAAGAACTCCTGGAAGAAAATCATCGTATTAACCTTTAGCTACAAGCACAAGTCACACATGTCCAACAAAGTATGGATCAACTAAAACTGCAGCATCAATCTGAGATTCGTGCCAAGGATTCTCAAATCCACCAACTGAAATTTATTGTGGAAAAGTTAAAGGATAATCCAAAATTGGATGATCTTAAAAAGGTGGCACTGGAAGTAAACACTTTTTTCGCTCAGCAACAAGTGGTGTTTTGTAAAAAAATGTCTAACATAAATGAGTTTTCTAAGAAGAGTGATTCACTAATGAATCAAGTAGCTGACCAGAGGATCATCTTTGATGAAATTGATGATAAATTATCTCAATATGTCACCTGGAAAGATATGCAATTCCTCTTACATGGTGCCTCCACTATCATGTGCGGTCTACACATGAAAACTGTGTGTCAAGCCAAGTCATCCTACTAAAGTTCAAGCTATGATGTACATCCTTCAACTCAAGGAACAAATGACAACTGAGACAACACCACACTCATGAACCGATTCATTCCAACAAAATCTATTTATGTTTTTATTTTACTTATTTTAAGGAAATTTTCTTAAGCCTCCTCAATAATTTATGTATTTTCTATTTTTATACATTTTATTTTACTATATAGACCCTTTCATGATTTTGAAGAAAGTGTCTAGAAATTTTGAAAGGAAGTATTTACATAAGTTGCAATTTTTTACTCTTAAACTTTCTCCTAATAGAAAGGTTGGACTAAGGATTGTTTTTCAAATGAGAAAAGCTAAGATATATATGGTATTTTTATCTTTATTTTGATGTTCTGTTTCATATGATAAATATTTTAATTCCCTTATGATGTTTTTGTTATATGTATCTTTTTAAACACAATTGAGCCTTAATTCACTTCTAGACATGCTTAGATTTCCATTTTTAATACATGAACACATACACGCAATTATTGAATGTGATATGCACATAATCGATTGATTTGATTAATTATTTAATCAAATAATTTATCTTTATTTTTTTAACATTTATATAAGTTCTCGATAAATCTTCATTTACATACACTTACGATCATCTTTTAAATCACATATAAGAAAAATATAATTCATCCCGGGATAGAGATAGGTTTATATGATTTTTTTATGCTTCTTGTTACTCTCATTCACCAAGTCACATTTAGTTATAAATACCACCCATCCACTCAATTATATTTCATTGGGAAAATAGTCCCATAATCCCCATTCGGAGCCACTATCTCAAATGGGTAAGGGATGGTTTTTAAGTTCTCGACCCGGTGGTTTTCCCCAATGTTGTTGTATTGATTTTCAAGGCATCAACATTTTTTCCATTAGAAGGAGGGCCACTAGACTATGTAGGATACCAAAGCCTAATCCTAAAACCAAATACCATAAAAAGAGTCAATACCCCTCCAAATCTCCTACAACCTCAAGAACATGCTCAAAATATCAAACCTCTATAGCATAATTTTTTCAATCTCCTCCCAAGTCTCCTAGTTATATTCCCAAAGAAATCTCCCCTGAATATACTCCAGAATCACCTGAAGTATAGACTTTGAAAAATAAATTAGAAGATATTTTTTTTCACCAGAAAATCCCATGCTTTCTGAAGGCATTGAAGTAAGGGTTACTTCAATTTTTCGCGATACTGGTGTATTGACTCGTTCTCAGAGTGAGAAAAATGGAACAACTCATTTGAGTTTCCTCTCCATTCCCATCATAGGAAAAATTCAACATCTAAAATTCAAACATATTCTAGTGAGATTATCTCATTTTCTCCTCCACAAGCTCCATCATTCATTCCTCCTTCATTTCCATCCTCCCAACCAATTTCCTCATCCATTCATATCTCTTCACCTCAGCCAACTAGTGCTACCTCAAGAATTACTATTTCCGTGGTTGTTTATTCTTCAACTACATCCACCTATGGAACTACTTCTTCTTCTTCTTCAAATCCTCCTTCAGGACAAACCGCTCTAACTAAAAATATAATGGAAAATATACCATGGACCAATCCAGGAGTTGTTCAATTAGCAAGCCTCTCCATAATTTACCCAAAAATCCAGAGAGATTGTTGCCTAAGTATAATGTTGACGATGGTCTCAATTTTGAAGAGAACCTCCACAATGTTATGCTTGTAGTGAACCTTAATGAAGTCTCAGAATAAGATTGTGTAGTAAGGTTTTTTCCCTACACTTTTCAAGGATCAGCTAGGTCATGTTAATTTCATTAACATCAGTTCTATTACTAGCTAGGACATATTCGAAGAGAAATTCCTGACTAAAATTGGTGATGATCTTACTACTGCTACTATCATTAATGATCTTTCAAACCTTAAAGAAAATACAGGGAAAAATATGAAAGATTTGAGTTCCATATTTAACAAATTTATGAATAAAATCTCAAATACATCTAAACCTAGTGTAGATGTATGGATCGAATGGTACATATCCTCTCTCCCTTCTCGTATAGAAATTTTTGTATATATAACCAATAAGGCTACATTGGTAGAAAACATGAAAGAATCCCTATCTGTAGAAAATAAAATTCTTGTTCTAGAGAAGAAGACTGCCTAAGAAGATAGAAAGTCTAAAAAAGTTACATTTAAGGATGAGCTCAAAAATAAAAAACCTAAGGATCCTTTCGATCTTGAAGGTTTATAAAAATTTCTCAAAACCATGTCTAAAGAGATGGTAGAAATAAAAAAACAGGTAGCAGAGTCCTCTTCTAAAAACCTTTTAGATCTTTCAAGAAAACTTAGACTTCGAATCCTCAACCTCCAAATATAATGTCTAATGCTGAATCAAATCAATATTTAGATGAGGATGAAATGGTATTTTCTGCAATGAATCTCAGGATGAAGATCTAGTTTAAGTTCATGGATTATGGGTTTTCATCCTTCCTACATATGATAATGAATATTATCATGAGGCATTTCCAGTCAACACTAGAAGTAAAATCCCTAATGATCTACCACAATATTCTAAAAAGTAGAAATCACCAACTCTTGTTGTTAAATACAAATTTGTTAATAAAAAGAATCCTTCTACATCTCCTCAAACAAACACAACCTCTTCTAAATCTCCATCTACATCAAAGAAAATAGTGGTTTGAGATACCATTGTGTATAATATAGTGGAAGATATGAAGAAATCCAAAGAAAACACTTCCATATATGAAGTGAGTAAATTAAAGCAACAACAAAAAATTATACTCAAAGAATTAGATGAATTTCCTTCCTTTGCATTACCTACTCCTTTGACTTCTAAAGCCTCAAAAGGAGTAGGTGAAATTCCCACAGATTTATTACAAAATATCAATGTCTATGATGCTATCCTAATTGGAGACATATCCAATTCTCACACTCCTCTGTTCCTTATCAATTTCAGAGTTTTTAATAAAAATGTGTGTAATTTCCTGATAGACTCTTTGGCTTCTTCAAATATAATGCCATATTCTTTTTGTTTGAAGTTAAACATATCACTCCAAAATTATGATATACACATTGTTCAATTGGATAGAACCAAAGTCAAGGTTTTGGGAGAATTTCGTTTAATTCAAAAGTTCACCAAGTAATTAATATTATAGTTGTTGACATCCTTGACTTTTATGATTTTATTCTTAGTAGAGATTGGTCTGTAGAGCTTCACATTTATTTTTCCACATACTGGTCTCATATGTGGCTTCCCTACAATAGTAAGCCAAATCAAATTCAAGTTGACCATGAAAAACATATGAGACACTTAGTAACTGATTTTGAGGATGAAAATGAAACAATGGCCTTTACGAATGAAATCCTTGCAAATTACTCTACTGGATCATTCTTCGGGAATTTCAATGCATAAAAATCTCCATTTCTAATCAATTCAGTTACTTCTCAAATTGAAATTTTTTCTCAGTTAGATTCTTCCAAATGTATAAATATTATAGTAAAAGCTTTTGCTAAAACCCTATTTTTTACTTTGTATTTTGATGTATCTAGATCTAATGATGGTGCAAGAGAAGTTGCATATTGATTAATACAGAAGGAGAAAAGACAATGATGACATGTATATTACAATTTGAATGCACAAAAAATACTGTAGAGTATGAGGCATTGGTCCAAGGCTCGTATAAAGTAATAGATCTTGTTGTCAAATACCTTCAAGTATATGGAGATTCTGAAATTGTTATTAAACAAGTTATAAATATTATTTGCTGTGTTTCTGGCCATATCAAACATTAGCAGTCATTAGTGCAATCTCTTACCTCACATTTCTTAGCATTCAATATCTCCCGCATCCCAAGGCTTCAAAATCCAAGTACACATCTCCTGGCTAATGTAGAATATAAACTTATTCCATATGAGTGTAATAGTCGAGACATATTTTCCATAGAAATTAATTTTCACCCATATATTCCTCATAATGTCACCAATTGGACATTATTCAATGATGATGAAAACATTATAAGTTTTCTAACATCCGAGGGATCATCTGATGACCAGCTGATTGATAAGGATGAGCATGAAATAAAGTTAAAGAAAAAAGGTGATGAAAATACCATACCTAAATATGTAGTAAAGCTTGAATATATTTACGAATTAAACGATATATTTAAAAGCCTTAATAATTCTAAAAAGGAAATTTCAACCTTTATATTTGAACTAGTAAACCTTGGAACTCATCTCACACCTTAGAATATCAATCTAGGACCTGGTCTCTCGTCTAATGAGAGATTGGCCCTCATCCATTTATTGAAGAAATATAAGTTTTTTTTGCATGGAGCTGTGAATATCACAAGACATATGATACCTCCATTATCTAACATATTAGCATAATGACATCTACTAATAATCCTGTACAACAAAATTTAAAGAAAATTACCCCAATTTGGAAAAACAAATCAAATCTGAGTTGAATAAACTACTTAAAACTAAAATAATCTTTCCTGTTAGGAATTCAAAGTGGGTTTCAAATTTATTCCCCGTTACAAAGAAAAATGGTGACATCTTCATTTGTATATATTTTAGAGATCTTAATAAAGCTTGTCTGAAAGACAATTTTCCATTACCACCTATGGAATAAATCTTACAATTAGTTGCTAGCTCTGAATTAATGTCTTTCCTTGATGGTTTTTCAAGTTACAATCATATTCTAGTTCATCTTGAGGATAGGTTGAAGACTAAATTTAGAACCAAATGGGGAACTTATGCCTATCTGTAATGTTCCCCAACTCCAACACATGAAAAAAAAAAAAATCTAAGACTAAGTTCTCCTCTCATTTTACAATTTCCCTGAGAATTGTTGAGCCTAAATGTTGTCTAATTAACGAATACATAGGGATTCAAAACTACCCCTTTCCACATTTACTTTCATATACTTTTATTAAACATAATTGTATGTTTAATCTATCCCCCATTGTATATAGATTTCACAAGTGTAAAACATATAAAAGTTTAGGTATAACCTCTTTGTTACACTAATAGTTATGATTCCTATCTTTAAATCTTTACTTATATCCCATATGTATATATCATAATTATATATATAATCCCCCAACATATAAACAATATATACTCCATCATATGTAAACTCCACAAGACACAATACATCACACGTGTGTATACCTATAAGTTCACACATATATCGGATTCATCGTATGTATATAAGATGAGGAGTGTTCATTCGATTTGCGGATTTCGTTGAATGAAATTTAACCATATAAGTTTTCAACCCTAGGATTCATATTCGTATCCATAAGGCACTTATCCGACGCATTATATATTAATTTTATATAGGCTTTGGCATTCCTTGTTACAGTGTCAGTGCATACGACTTAATCGTTCCCTTGCTTGTTTGATATGGCGTATGTCTCATTACTTTATAGAGTACAAGTTAGATGGTTTCATATCCCATTGCTTTTATCACTCCTGCTCATCGTACATTTAAAATTGATTTGTGGATTTGTTCGGATCCGCTAACTCTGAGTGAAAACATATTTTATAGTGTTATTTGGTTACTCTTCAGAATGCACATTAATTGTTCTTATGGTACTTGTATGCTTGACTTTTATTGAACTCAATCGTCCAGATCGTTGTCGATCCTAGTGAAATTATACCGATTTGTGCCACTTGTATGGCTCAATTTGACTAGGGTTATCGTTTACGATTTTTATAAAATTTGAGCATTAAACCCTTGTTTGATTCTCCTGTTCGCACCTCCGTTCATTCAATCATCCTTTGTTGTTATCACTTTGGTATCTCTGCTTGATTCCTGAGAGGTAATGGTGCAATACGCCGACCTTCGTCGCACTCCTTCGGCCACACGCAGAGGTAACTTATGTTCTCCCACGTTTTTGGTTTTAATATTGGAGAAATGCAATATGTGTTCAGTCATTATGATTTTATTTTCATACTATCAGTTCAGGCCTTTACCAAGATTTTTCTCTGGATTATAAAATCTAGAACGATAGTCTGAATGCACTCCATATTATTGGCATTCGTTCTGTGAGGGTTTTGTCTAAACTTTTATCTCTTACTTGCACTTAGTTTTAAGGACATATTACCAAGTTTATGGTATCTTTATACCGTTTTAAAATTTTTTATGGCCTATATGATTTTCAGTCCCTTTCATAAATTGAAATTCTAGTTTTGCAGAGTCAATTGATTGATATACATTATCGTCTCGTCTTATGTATGGCAAGTTTGGATATACAACGCCCTATCAATACTAGACAAGGGTTTTCGTTCTCGGAAATCTTCGTTTTCCAATGGATTCTGCGACGACTAAGGACACTGACAAGGAACTCTTCTCAGAGATTTGAAACTGATCTAGGTACGATTTCTCTTCAATGTATAGAGCATTCGCCGCTCATAAAAATTCTCCTATGCGTTTCAATTGAAATTCCAGATCCTCTAATCTAATTTGGTTTCTCTTCTATGTGCCTAACTTAGATTCATACTGTCGAAATCATTCATTTCCTAGGTAGTAATTTATTTAATCATTCGTTTGTTATTGGTTTGCTGATACAATTTCCATATCTTCATTTACCCTCCCTAATATCGTTCACAAAATGATATTCGTTTACAGGTAACTCTTTATTACTGGCTTCGTATGAGTGCTTCCCGAGAGCTATTTTCCTCTTTCGCTGAAGAATTTTAATGCCTTGCTCTCTGACACAGGTCGGTACTCATGAGCACTTCGGCTGTGTCTAAACTCGTTGCCTATACAACGACGTGTTTAACGTTTGATTTAGATCAGCTCCTGGATGATCTCGTTGACTCTAAGGAGAGTCGTTCCATTGTTTACATACTTTTTATTTATTGTTTGCACCAGATGTTAAATATATTGACTGGGGTTTTAATTTGCCCAAGTCAGGACAACATAAGTTTCACTGATAATTTTTCATATACTTTACTTCCGCGTTGTACCTTCTATATATGAAAATTCATTTTCACCGGCTCATGTTATTTCCTATTTGAAATATTTTGTTTTCTATGTGCCATCAGCTATGCAAGTTTCTTTTAATTCTTCTGGTTAATTCCACGTAGTAATTGTGTTAAGGAAGAACTCTTTCTATTTACTACATGATTATAAAATACTCAGAATTTATATATAAAATCCGATGTGCATATTTGGAACTCTCTCTCTCTTGTTTCAGAAATGAAATCCTCAGTACAGAATTAATGTGTTAGTAACATGTTGTCTTTTAAATCTAATATTTGAGTTACTACTTAGCCATTTTCTGCAATACTTCGTTCATTCTCGTTTAGTACTGGTGTAACTCCAGATTTCTTTAAAATACTAGGGTGGCAATGAGTTTATAGAGTTTTGGGTACTCATCTCAATAGAATTTGTATTTAATTTTCTCTTGGTATAGATTTTTGTAACTATCGTTGGTTCTCATGACTAACATGCCTTGTTAATCAATATTGTTAGCGCCTATTTATCATAAGCCTTTGATTTCAGTATAGATGACTGTGTATTGTACTAAATACGCACCTGTTTTTACTTTTGGAATTTATTTAACTCTGTTGTTAACACAAAAGTGTATCTGTAACTTACTTCAGTTTTTTCCAATTCACTGAATGCAGTCTACTATAAATAGTGATTCATGTCATCTGTACCAATTGTATATTCTATGGTTATGCCTATTTGATTTACTACTAATTTCAATTAAATATACTTTTTGTCTAGTTTTCTTCCTCTATAATGCAGGTAAGGGTACTATACTTCCTTCTTATATAATTCGAATTTAATTCATAACACAGAAACAGATTAAAGTTAAACTTTAAAACATCTTTGAGAAATATATATTCTCAGATTTAAACTAGTTGTGGTTTATAAATTTTGATGAATTCCTTCCCATAGATGAAATCTCTACAACTATACAGAAATTGGAAGAAAAAATTCTTCTGGTATTTTCTGTTAAATGTATGGGATATACTCAACCATGCACTACAACATAATTTTTATACCTGCACGAATAAAAAAAATATAAATAAACTGTGCATACCACTAAATCAGATGACCAGTCCACCCAACCCTAGAATTCGTTTGTCTCCAGAATTCACCCCCGAGGTGAGATCCCTCCTAGAACAGATCAACCTCTAATCTGTTCAGGAATAGCTTATTTAAGCTGTTGCTCCCCAAATCCTGTTTCTAATTCTGCGTCCAGAATATCAGGATGCTTTTCTTCCTGTTTTCCTAGGCTTCCCTATTTAGGGACTTTTAAAGCTGCTTTCTGCTTTTCCCAGCTTTTCCAGCTTTTTACCTCTTCCCAACTACTTTCCTCATCATTGGGGAATTTATATTTTTCTTCAAAATCTAAATTGGAAATAATTTCTTTCAAGGATTTTTGAAAGATTGTGGGGAAATATTTGCCTTTATCCATCCTCATGGATTTAGCAAGTGATCTCATAATTCTCATTTTGGTCAATCTGCACAAAATTATTTTATTCATTTTCTCAAATTAAATATTTAATTACATCCAAAAAATACTTATCCTTTGGGGTCCACTCCCCTTAGGATTTACGTTCAAATGTCTAGTTTTCAAACACATAAACTAGGGGTGTTACATATTCCCCCTCTGAAAGAAAACACCGTCCTCGGTGTTGGTATTTAACTACTAGAGTTAATTTTTTAATCAAAAATGGATATCTTTCTAGCATATCAACTTCTCTTTCCTAGGTAGCTTCTTCAGCAGTAAAGTTCTTTGACTGCACCTTTACTCTTGCTACCGTCCGATTCCTCAATTTAATTTCTTCCCGCTCTAATATTTGAAGCGGTTCTCGAAGGAACTCCCCTTCTGGTTCCACCGGTACCACATTCCAATCAACTATGTGAGAAGCATCATGTATATATCTTTTTATTAATTAAACATGAAACACATCATGCACTCTAACATGGGGTGGTAAGGCTAGCTTTTAAGCCACTGGTCCCACCCTTTCTAATACTTCAAAAAGACCGCAATATCTAGGAGCTAGTTTTGCACAACTTCCAGCATACAGTGTGCTCTTTTTGGGTTTAATACGCAAGTACACATGCTCCCCTACTTTGAATTCTCGATGTGTCCTTTTCTTATCAGCGTAGTTTTTTTGGCGATCTTGTGCTATCTTGATGTTTCTTTGTATTTGTTTAACAATTCTTTCCATCTCTTGTAAGACATCTGGTCCCAACATTAGCTTATCCTCTGGCTAGCTCCAGCTCAAAGGAGTATGACACTTCCTCCCATAGAGTGCCTCAAATGGACTCATTTTGATGGAGGATTGATAGCTGTTATTATAGGCAAATTCAGCTAAATGCAAGTAGCCTTCCCTCTTTGATGGTCGATCCATCACATACATTCTCAGTATATCTTCCAAAATATGGTTAGTTCTCTCTGTCTGACCGTCGGTTTGAGGGTGATAGGCAGTACTAAAATTCAACTTAGTACCCATACCTCCAAATAGACCTTTCCACAAAGCTATTGTGAGCTTAGCATCTCTGTTTGAAACAATCACCTTTGGAACCCCATGGAGTCTTACTACCTCCTTCACGAACACATTTGCTACTTGGGATGTCCCAAAAGTAGATTTCACTGGTATGAAGTGTGTAGATTTTGTTAAAGTGTCTACTACCACCATCACTGAATCATGTTGGTATTTGGTTTTGGGTAATCCTGTTATGAAATCCATGGAAACTGTATCCCATTTCCATTCTACAATCGGCAAAGGGTTTAAAATACAAGCAGTATGCCGATGGTCAACTTTAACTAATTGACATTCCATGCATCTAGCTAAGTAGTCTGCTACATATCTTTTCATTCCTGGCCAAAACAGCCTCTTTTTCAAAGCTGTTAACATTTTCTGATATCCCGGATGCCCTGCATATGGTTGTTTATGATATTCATCTAGAATCTCTCTTTTCAAGGACTCTACATTTGGGATATATAATCTATTTTTATAACAGATCAGTCCCTTCTGGTTTTGAGTGAAATCAACCATCTCCTTCTTTAGTATCTTCACTTGTAGTGTTTCATAATTTAGATCTTGGTCTGCTGCCTTTTTCACTAAATCTTCTAAATCCAATTGGGCACTACTTCCAATGTTGTTTATATTTTGACAAGCATTTCTGCTCAAGGCATCAGCAATTTTATTTTCTTTCCCTCTGATATGTTTTATGTCCATATCGAATTCACTCAGAAAAGACAGCCATCTGGCTTGTCTAGCATTCAAATCAGTTTGGGAAAAGAAATATTTAAGACTAATATGATCAGTCATCAATGTAATTTTTTTTCCAAGGAGATAGTGTCACCACATCTTCAAGGCATGAATAACAATAGCTAATTCCAAATCATATGCACTACAGTTCTATTCATGTGTCTTCAGTTTCCTAGATTCATATGCAATAACTGAATTTTCCTGCAAAATGACTCCGCCCAACCCCTCTCTACAGGCATCTATACATACAACAAATTCCTTATCAGGATCTGCAATTTTCAAAATAGGGGCTGTAGTGAGTTTCAACTTTAATTGTTCAAAACTGTTTTGGCACTTTTCAGTCCACTCAAATTTTACACCCTTCCTTTGCAGTGAGGTTATGGCGTATGCTATGGTAGAAAATCTCTCCACAAATCTGCAATAATAACCTGCAATCCCCATAAATGATATCACTGCTGAAACATCAGTTGGCACCGACCATTCTCTAATAGCTTTTATCTTTTCAAGATCAACAACCAACCCTTGTTTAGAAATAATATGACCCAGGTATTGTATCTTATCCTTATAGAATTCACATTTACTGAATTTGGCATATAATTGGTTTTCTTTCAAAGTTTGCAATATTATCCTTAAGTGCTCCTCTCACTTTTGGAATAAACCAAAATATCGTCTATAAACACAAGCATGAAATTATCCAAGTACTTAGTTAACACATTTTTCATTAGGCACATAAAGGTGGCAGGGGCATTTGTCAACCCAAAAGGTAGGACTACAAATTCGTAGTGACCATACCTGGTTGGAAAGGCTATTTTGCTGATGTCTTGTTCTTTAATTCTGAGCTAGTGATAACCAGTCCTTAAGTCAATCTTCGAGAATAGTGAAGCTCCTCTCACTTGATCAAAAATATCATCAATTCTGGGTAAAGGGTATCTGTTTTTAATGGTCAACTTATTCAGTTGACAATAATCAATGCACATCCTAAAGGTTCCATCCTTCTTTTTCACGAATAGAACCGGTGCTCCCCAAGGAGACACACTCGGTCGGATATAGCCTTTATCCAGCAATTCATGTACTTGCATTTTCATCTCCATGAGTTCGGGGGGGCTCATTCGATAAGGGACTCGGGAAATAGGTGTTGCTCTCGGCACCAAATTGATTGAAAATTCAATCTCTCTCTAGGGAGGAAGATGAGGAATCTCATCTGGGAAACTTCCTTAAACTCCCTGACTACTGCCAAGGTATCCACCGGATTTTCTTCAGTTTTTTGTTCTGTCTCTTCTACATGCACTGCATAGACTTGGTATCCCTTCCTAGCTGTTCGTTTTAACTGCAGTGTTGATATTTCTCTTACAGAGATAGGTTTTGGTTTTCCCTTGAGCATAAAAGGTTTCCCTTCTTCATCTACACAATGCAGGGTCTTATCCCAACAGTTCATCATGGCCTTCTTCTTTTCCAGCCAGTCCATCTCTATCAGCAAGTCATATGAGCCTAATGGAAAAATGTTTAAGTTTACCTCTCTTTGAAAATAATTTAATTTAATTGTTGTTTGAGTTAGCCTAGTTTTGAGGTTACATTTTTCTACAATTTTTGGACTAATGTAACTCAAAGAAGAACCCGGATCAATCAAAACTGTAACAGTTTGGTCAGAAATCTTACCCTCCATTTCAACCATGGTAGCTTGATGTTCTGCTTGTCGATTCTCCAAGGCTGCACTGATAGTGGGTATATTTCTGGCTATGTCATTTACTTTGGTAGCTTCTCGATCTCTCATAATCATCTGAATGTTTCGGTGGGGAAAATCCCTCAAAATATGGGGTTCTCCACATCCCCAGCATTTCAAGGGTTCCCTCATTTTGATTGTGCCTTCCTTTTTATTTCCTTCATCTAGTTATTTGGAACCAATTTGAGACTGAGATTTTTGGCTTTCCTTTGGTTTATTAAACTTTTTCCTCTGATGGTCCCTACCAAAATTTCTTAAGTAAGCTCATTTCTGTTTCTTTCCTTTAATTTCACCTTTGTTTAGCGAGCTTTTTCCATGCTCAACATTTCCCTTAAACTGCTGATAGCATAATCTAGCCTTCCTCACTGCCTCGTCCACAGTTTTTGAATTATCAAACTCGATCTTCTCTTTGTATACCGTAGGAAAACAGTTCAGAAACCTTTGTACCTTTTCTTTCTCTTCCCTAATGTAAGGGACATATCTCAACAGATTTGTAAACTTAGTGACAAACTCATCAATAGTAAGCTGTCCCAGTCTAAGCTCATGAAATTCCTTTGCTTTATCATCATAGTAACGTTCATTTAAGTAGCGGTTTTTGAACTTAACCTGAAAGTATTCCCAGGTAACTATCTTTTCATCAATGGCATGAACCATTTTCGTATCCTCCCACCACAAGGTAGCCTTACCTTGTAGCAGCTAAATAGCTAATCTGGCCTTCATATTTCTTTCATAGTCATAGACTTGGAAGTACTTAATCATGTTCAGCAACAAAGCTTTAGCATCTTCCTCCTTCTCCCCATCATAGGAAGGAGGTTTGATCTTTCAGAATTCCCCTTGTAATTCCTTTTTCTATTTATAATGATGCCTAACAGCATCATCATCCTCAGACTCATCAGTATTCCTCTTTCCGGAACCCTCACCTTCTTGGCTGTTCCGCGAAGTTAGTTCTCTGATGAGATTTTCCTGCTCCTCACTGGCTAATGACAATCTGTCATTCTGGCTTTTTAGTTCAGCCATTTCTCATTGCAAACTGTGCAACATAGCCATCATCGGAGCGTTGGGATCTAGTGTATTATCTTCCTCACGCAGATCGACATAAATTTCCTCACCTTCTGCCATTTCAGCACCACTGTACACTAAACAACACAGGTCAAAAAAAAAATATTTCTCAACAGAAATTAATTTATACAGTGTACATAACAACAGTGAGCACACACAACAACAGCCCAGTTTTGTATAACATGAGCTCTGATACCATTTGTAACGTTCCCCAACTCCCACACGTGAATTTTTTTTTTTTTCTAAGACTAAGTTCTCCTCTCATTTTACAATTTCCCTGAGAATTGCTGAGCCTCAATGTTGTCTAATTAACAAATACATAGGGATTAAAAACTACCACTTTCCACATTTAATTTCATATACTTTTATTAAACATAATTGTATGTTTAATCTATCCCCCATTGTATATATATTTCACAAGTGTAAAACATATAAAAGTTTAGGTATAACCTCTTTTTTACATTAATCGTTATGATTCCTATCTTTAAATCTTTACTTCTATCCCATATGTATATATCGTAATTATATATATAATCCCCCAACATATAAACAATATCTACTCCATCATATGTAAACTCCACAAGACACATTACATCACACGTGTGTATACCTATAAGTTCACACATATATCGAATTCATCATATGTATATAAGATGATGAGTGTTCATTCGATTTGGGGATTTCGTTGAATGAAATTTAACCATATAAGTTTTCAACCCTAGGATTCATATTCGTATCCATATGGAACTTATCCCACGCATTATATATTAATTTTATATAGGACTTGGCATTCCTTGTTACAGTGTCAGTGCATACGACATAATCGTTCCCTTGCTTGTTGGATATGGCGTAT
Organism: Pinus albicaulis; assembly: GCA_034641835.2. Taxonomy (NCBI): domain Eukaryota; kingdom Viridiplantae; phylum Streptophyta; class Pinopsida; order Pinales; family Pinaceae; genus Pinus; species Pinus albicaulis. Next base: position 414,772,345 of record CM076581.1, on the reverse strand, counting down.
GTCCCATTACTTTATCGAGTACAGGTTTGATTGTTTCGTATCCCATTGCTTTTATCACTCCTGCTCATCGTACATTTAAAATTGATTTGTGGATTTGTTCAGATCCGCTAACTCTGAGTGAAAACATATTTTATAGTGTTATTTGGTTACTGTTCGGAATGCACATTAATTTTTCTTATGGTACTTGTACGCTTGACTTTTATTGAACTCAATCATCCAGATCGTTGTCGATCCCGGTGAAAGTCTACCGATTTGTGCCACTTGTATGGCTCGATTTGACTAGGGTTATCGTTTATGATTTTTATAAAAGTTGAACATTAAATCCTTGTTCGCTTCTCCTGTTCGCACCTTCGTTCATTCAATCATCCTTTGTTGTTATCACTTTGGTATCTCTGCTCGATTCCTGAGAGGTAATGGTGCAATACGCTGACCTTCATCGCGCTCCTTCGGCCACACGCAGAGGTAACTTATTTTCTCCCACGTTTTTGGTTTTAATATTGGAGAAATGCAATATGTGTTCAGTCATTATGATTTTATTTTCATACTATCACTTCAGGCCTTTACCAAGATTTTTCTCTGGATTATAAAATCCAAAACGATAGTCTGAATGCACTCCATATTATTGGCATTCGTTCTGTGAGGGTTTTGTCTAAACTTTTATCTCTTACTTGCGCTTAGTTTTAAGGACATATTACCAAGTTTATGATATCGTTATACCATTTTAAAAAATTTTATGGCCTATATGATTTTCAGTCCATTTCATAAATTGAAATTCTAGTCTCGCAGAGTCAGTTGACTGATATACATTGTCGTGTCATCTTATGTATGGCAAGTCTGGATATACGACGCCCTATCAACACTAGATGAGGGTTTTTGTTCTCAGAAATCTTCGTTTTCCAACGGATTCTGCGACGACTAAGGACGGTGACAAGGAACTCTTCTCAGAGATTTGGAACTCGTCTAGGTACGATTTCTCTTCAATGTATAGAGCATTCGCTGCTCATAAAAATTCGCCTATGAATTTCAATTGAAATGCCAGATCCTCTAATCTAATTCGGGTTCTCTTCTATGTGCCTAACTCAGATTCATACTATCGAAATAATTCATTTCCTAGGTAGTAATTTATTTAATCATTCGTTTGTTATTTTTTTGCTGATACAATTTCCATATCTTCATTTACCCTCCCTAATATTGTTCACAAAATGATATTCGTTTACAGGTAACTCTTTATTACTGGCTTCGTATGAGTGCTTCCCGAGAGCTATTTGCCTCTTTCGCTAAAGAATTGTAACGCCTTGCTCTCTGACACAGGTCGGTACTCATGAGCACTTCGGCTGTGTGTAAACTCGTTGCCTATACAACGACATGTTTAATGTTTGATTTAGATCAGCTCCTGGATGATCTCATTGACTCTAAGGAGAGTCGTTCCATTGTTTACATACTTTTTATTTATTTTTTGCACCAGACGTTATATATATTGACTGGGGTTTTAATTTTCCCAAGTCAGAACAACAAAATTTTCACTGATAATTTTTCATATACGTTACTTCCGCGTTGTACCTTCTGTATATGAAAATTCATTTTCACCGGCTCATGGTCTTTCCTATGCGAGTTTCTTTTAATTCTTCTGGTTAATTCCACGTAGTACTTGTGTTAAGCAAGAACTCTTTCTATTTACTGCATGATTATAAAATACTCAGAATTTATATATAAAATTCGATGTGCAAATTGGGAACTCTCTCTCTCTCTCTTGTTTTAGAAATGAAATCCTCACTACAGAATTAATGTGTTAGTAACATTTTGTCTTTTAAATCTAATATTTGAGTTACTACTTAGTCATTTTCTGCAATACTTCGTTCATTCTCATTTAGTACTCGTGTAACTCCAGATTTCTTTAAAATACTAGGGTGGCAATGAGTTTATAGAGTTTCGGGTACTCATCTCAATAGACTTTGTATTTAATTTTCTCTTGGTATAGAGTTGTGTAACTATCGTTGGTTCTCATGACTAACATGCCTTGTTAATCAATATTGTTAGCGCCTATTTATCATAAGCCTTTGATTTTAGTATAGATGACTGTGTATTGTACTAAATACGCACCTGTTTTTAATTTTGGAATTTATTTAACTCTGCTGCTAACACAGAAGTATATCTGTAACTTACTTCAGGTTTTTCCAATTCACTGAATGCAGTCTACTATAAATAGTGATTCATGTCATCTGTACCAATTGTATATTCTATGGTTATGCCTATTTGATTTACTGCTAATTTCAATTAAATATACTTTGTGTCTAGTTTTCTTCCTCTATAATGCAGGTAAGGGTACTATACTTCCTTCTTATATAATTCGAATTTAATTCATAACACAGAAACAGATTAAAGTTAAACTTTAAAACATCTTTGAGAAATATGTATTCTTATATTTAAACCAGTTGTGGTTTAGAAATTCTGATGAATTCCTTCCCATAGATGAAATCTCTACAACTATACAGAAATTGGAAGAATAAGTTCTTCTGGTATTTTCTGTTAAATATATGGGATATACTCACCCATTCACTACAACATAATTTTTATACCTGCACGAATAAAAAAAATATAAATAAACTGTGCATACCACTAAATCAGATGACCAGTCCACCCAACCTTAGAATTCGTTTCTCTCCAGAATTCACCCCCGAGCTGAGATCCGTCCTAGAACAGATCAACCTCTAATCTATTCAGGAATAGCTTATTTAAGTTGTTGCTCCCCAAAGCATGTTTCTAATTCTGCGTCTAGAATATCAGGATGCTTTTCTTCCTGTTTGCCTAGGCTTCCCTATTTAGGGACTTTTAAAGCTTCTTTCTAATTTAACCAGCTTTTCCAGCTTTTTACCTCTTCCCAGCTACTTTCCTCATCATGTAGGAATTTAGATTTTTCCTCAAAATCTAAATTGGAAATAATTTCTTTCAAGGATTTTTGAAAGATTGTGGGGAAATATTTGCCTTTATCCATCCTCATGGATTTAGGAAGTGATCTAATAATTCTCATTTTGGTCAATCTGCACAAAATTATTTTATTCATTTTCTCAAGTTAAATATCTAATTACATCCACAAAATACTTATCCTTTGGGGTCCACTCCCCTTAGGATTTACGTTCAAATGTCTAGTTTTCAAACACATAAACTAGGGGTGTTACATATTCCCCCTCTGAAAGCAAACATCGTCCTCGGTGTTGGTATTTAACTACTAGAGTTCATTTTTGAAATAAAAATGGATATCTTTCTAGCATATCAGCTTCTCTTTCCCAGGTAGCTTCTTCAGCAGTAAAGTGCTTCCACTGCACCTTTACTCTTGCTACCGTACGAGGGGTGTAACACTATCAGAAAAATCATTTTGACATAATAAATGCAGGAGCAACATTTCAGAGAGCTATGGATATTTATTTTACATGTCTAATAAACAAAATTGTTGTTGTATGCTTAGATGACATAACCATTTATTACAAAAATAGGAACAATCACTACAATGACCTCAAAAAAATATTTTAATGCTTCCAAACATATGGGATCTCATTAAATCAAAAAAATATTACTTTTCTCTTAGTGAAGGAAAAGTTATATGATTTATTGTATCAAAAAAAGGCATTTTTATAGATCGTGATATGATAAAGGAAATCTATGAAATATTTTACCCCATAAAAAGAAATCCATGCAACCCTTTTTAGGATAGATAATTTTTTTTGAGAGAATTGTTCCTAATATTTCCCATATTGTTTTACCATTGCAAGCCATGATGAAGAAAATTTTTTTCCTTAAATCGGGACACAAAGAAAGATAAGCTTTCGATTTAATCAAGAAATTTATCATAAATTCCCCTTCTCTAACTACTCCAAAATTTTCTCATTAGTTTGTTTTATACACTTTCTCTTTTGAAACATATCATGTTATTATTCTAACATAAGTTAATGATCAAAAAATCGAGGCACCCATCTCTTTATTTAGTTCCAATTTTCAAGGTGCTGAACTAAATTATTAAGAGATAGAGAAACAATCTTTTTTGTTTACAAATATTTAGATCATTTCAGACCTTTTCTCCTAAAGACGCATACCAAGGCAATATTCTCATTCCCAATAGTAAGATAGTTTCTTGTGCAAAAGGAACTAGGAGAAAAAAGGGGAAATTGTATTACAACCATGCATGAATATGATAATGACATTAAACCAGTAAAAGTTTTCGGAGGAAAATGTTTTTGCAAATTAATGACTGGAGCATCCAACATAAGAGACAAGGTTTTTGAAGATTTATTCCTAGAGAATCCAAAATATCAGATAATGAGGATTCAGGTAATACTATACAAATATATGAGGTAAGCCTAGTAGACTCTGAATCACAATATGTTGATCTTATATTTTATTTAAAAAATGGATAGGCTCCCACATAACTCAATCATAAAATGAAAATATCTTTAAGATGAAAACATAATCAATATTAGAACATTAATTATGTGTTTTTCTTAAAAAATATGAATTTTTATTATTAGGATGCCTTGAAAAGTCTAAAGCACAAAAGGTTTTGCAGGAACTTCACAATGGACCTAAAGGTGGAAATTTCAGAGGATATACCACCACACAAAAATTCCTTCATACATGGTACTATTGGCCAACCTTGTTCAAATATACTCAAGCATATGTAAGAAAATGAAAGACATGTCAAACTGCCACTGGAAGACAAAGAAAGCCAACCCTACCTCTGCAACCAATCAACATTGAACAACCCTTTGAACATTGGGCACTTGACATCATAGATGAGATTCTTGCTAACTCTTACAAACAACACAAATACATTCTTAATGCAACATACTGCTTTACTAAATGGGTGGAGGTTTTTCCACTAAAGGTAGCTAATTTTGAAGCCATTCTAGAATTCATCGATCAGTTTATTATTACCAGATTTGGCTAACCTAATGCATAATGTATCTTAATTCTAAGGTAATAGTATACTGAATTTTTGCTTAAGAGATATTTTAAACTCAAATTTTCTTTTAATTACTATCGTCAATAAAATGGCTTAGCAGAATCATCCAATAAAAAACTCATAAGAATTATAAAAATAACTATTTATCATAGCCAAAAGAACTAGCATAAAACTTTAACATTTTCTCTATGGGCAGAATGAATAATTTAGAAGGGATTTATAGTAACTTGTACATTAAATCTAGTATATGCGAAATAAGTTGTAATTCCATAAAATTTATCCCTCCCCTCATTAGCCTTAGTCCAAATTATTGATGAAGTGCCTTTCTCTTCTTTATAGCTAAGAATGTCCCAAATCCTTAACTAGAAGAAGAAAGGGAAAAGGCCAAACTTGCACAGGCTCGACATCAAAAAATTATCAAATTTTCTTTTGATGCATGCTCTGTTGCCAAAAAATATTTTTAAGTTGGAGAACCCCTCCTTAAATGGGACACATCACATGGGGAAAAAGGTAAGCATACCAAATTCTAGAAAATGTTGCTTGGACCATTTCAAATTGCTGAACAAGTAGGCCCATCAACCTTCATATTGCAAGATATACAAGGGAAGAGAGATTTTCTCCCTGTTAATGGGATTATTTTGAAAAATATATTTTCTTATAAGAATATTTCTTCTAGTGTAATATAGTTGTATTTGCATATTTAAGTTAATACAAGAATAACATTAGATAACATACTCTTGGTTGTTTATCAATATATCTGAACTCATTTTATGAATTTTCATCTTGAAATAATAGGATTTTTTAAAAGAAATGATAAAAAAATTGAAAAGGTTGATAAATAATATATAAGTCTAAAATTTTGTTTCCATTGAAATGTTAAATTCTTTCAAGACCTTAAAACTTTATAAAGTCTTTTTACCTCATTATCAGCCAGAAAAGGTTTACCTTTAGAAAGTAAGGACTATTTTTTACTAAGCATGTTTAACTCTAAATTATCATCCAAAACTCTTAAATATTCAATGGTTCTCCCCATCCATTAGTTATAATTTTTTTAGAGTGTAATTCAAAAATATATATAAAACTTAAAAGATAAGAGGTCTCGTCATGAGCCTGCTTAACATGATCATAGGAAAATAATAGGATGACCTTACCACTATTGCATATCAAAATAGGGTAATGGCTTATGATTTTTAATAACCATAAGAAAAGGGGTCTCATCATGAGACATATTGTTCAGTTCAATTACAACCAGTGAATGGCATTTTCACTACTGGGCCACCAAACGAGGACAATGGATTTTAAGAGTAAAAAAGAAATAAAATAATAAACAAAGTGTGTGTGTGTGTGTGTGTGTGTATAATGTTTAATTTACCTCTAAAGATTGCAATGATAAATGGATGGGATATTGGATCAATGATGGTTAAAAGGTAACCCTATCGAGGCTATGAACACTTGCTCACAGCATCAACTCTACCTTTGAAAAAATTTGTATATCAAAAGGCTAAGTTGCAAAAAGCCCCTTGATTTATCTCTTCAACCATTAAATGTCTGATATAGGGAGATAAATTCTTTCATCTATAAAATGTTTGTGTTAGGATCACAATAAGATAAATCTTTAATTTTTTTCTATTCAGAGTAATTCTACTTATCCAAATATTTTGAAAATAATTTTCATTTCCTTAATTATTCTTACTTACTTAAAGTATTATAGATTTCATTCTTATATAAATAAGAGATAATTTGTTCTTCTAGTGAATCAACAATTGTTGTGCTATTCAACAACCCCCATTATTTTAGAATAGATGCCTTAGAAAATAATGGGGACCCTTTGAAATTTTTAGGATAAGAAAATAATTTTTTTTCTGACTTATAAACAGAAATATGAATCAAAGTCATAAGCTTGTTGCTTTATACACTGAAGCGGAAAAGCCAAAAAATACTAAATCGCAAATCGCAAATCCCAAATAAAACAAGCAACATCCTAAGATGCTCCAAGTGAAATTTGCGATGCGATATCATCCAAAATCTTGAAACATGTGAAAAAGGATTTCAAGGGAAGCAAGGTGATAAAGGAAGCAAAATAAATAATAAGTTAAATGATCCCAGAAGAAAATATTTCATGAAGTATGGTTAGTGGGACCCACATTTTCCATGTCTCTAATCGAAATCACAAAATTGTTAACACTTCCCGTTGTCACATATTCCACCCCACTTTCATTTTCTTGATGTGATACATCACATCGCATCTTTTCCATCTATCATCCTTTTCGCCTTCCAATTTCTCCTAGATTGCGAGTGGGATGCGATATCGCATCGCAACATCATTCATCTTTATCTTTCCCCACCAATGTATCGAAGCTTAAAAAATCATTTCATATATTAAAGCATTGTTTGAAAATGGAAATGCTTCAATTGCAATCAGGAAAACAAAGTGCGCTCAGTGTTTTGGCACCTTGACACAAATATGAAACTGCAATGAGGGATGTTTAATATAAAATGTTTAAGTGTTTATTCAGGAAGATGAATCCAAATTTTTCATAAATGAATAATCATAATGGTATGATAGCTTTAAGCCTCCAAATGTTATTTTATTGATGGTTAATCAATATTTTAGATTTCTTCACATGAAACACCATATTCTTCATCATTTCGGTTTTATTGCTACATCGCTCCCGCATTTTCACATATTGTTTTTTACTACTTGTTCTTATTATTCGTAGGCAAGTCCAAAAAAATAAGATTTCTTCAAAATTTCTAAGGCTACTAAGAAATCAAGAAACCTATGGCTCCTACTAATCCTACACCTCCCGCTGAAGAAGTGATCGAGATGTCGCCCTTATTTTCATATACTACATGTGCTATATAAAGTGGTTCCACTTCATGGGAATCAATGTACATGATTTACGATGATGAAAAACCATGCATAATCAAAAGGACAGCTACATAAAATTCCCCTAACACCTCAAAATCTACTATTTCTAATGTAGCCAACTCTTTTCTTTATAGAATTGCTAAGCGCCTTAAGATTTTACCATATTTAGACATGATGAAATGGATTATTGATAATATTAACATTGGCGACAAAGCCTTCATGACAATAAGAATCACAATGATAGGATCATTCTGAGCAGAGGGTTTGAAGAGAAGGTACCATATATCGGACCCCGAGAAGGTGCATGGCAATCATTTCCTCGATAAATTTTCAAAAGAAAGCAAGTTGCAGTCAGAACCTATAAAACAGTTGAGGAATAACCCTAACATACACAAGCATGATGAAAAGGGTATGTATTCCACTATTTCTCTAACTGGTCCTTACTGTTATGTTTCTGCTATGATGTGTAGACTATTCGGTTAACCAATACAATTAAATTTTGCATTAAATGGGTCCCTCTTATGGATGTCATCACAAACTCCTACATTATGGAGTGGGGAACCATTTTGTCAAACAATATTTCTTCTTAGATCCTTGAATACAGAAAATATCGTTGTTTTACCTCCAAGAAAATCCCCCCATTCTTTAGGAGCGTGTACATTATGTACGATGTCTATTTTGCCTCTGATTTTCCGACCATGCGTTGCTAATGGACCATCCAAGGTCCCACCCCCATTCATGTTAACCATGATATTTTGTGGGAATCCAAATATGAATCCAATTTTTACAAGATTTTTCTTGGAGTTATTCTTCCACTCTTCGAGGTTGTTTTTAATGAAAAATCCCCAAGATTTTCTAAGGAAGCCCAAGCTGAATTTAGAAGCATATGGAAATGGTTTGAAGAGGATTTATTTAATTACATCAGATTTTATGGAAGCATTGTTGAACCCCATGTACTCCCACTATATGTACTAGACAAGCTTCTCGCCAGAGAAATTGCTTACCACATAGTGGGGAATGGATTGACTAAAGCCTTGAAAGAGGTAAAGAGAGCTTCATAGCATACCTTTCCCATTCAAAATGATGTTTATGCATTTGAAAATTTCTAACATGCTGGATTAGAAATTTATCAAATTGAGTGTTTGAAATTATTTTCAATTCCTAGCAGACAAGTGGATCCAAATAAAATTGCTCTAAATGTTACAAATCAGGTAAAGATCAGAAATTTCCTTCATGAGGATGATTATTATGATGACTTATTTGAGTCCGCCAATACTTATTTAGATTTTGAAAAGCTGGTAGCCATGTGTCTCAACCTTGAACAAATGGAAAAATTCAAAGAATACAGAAACAATAGGTTCGAATATATTCCTCTAGACATTTTAGAGGTATCCCATCCTATTACACAGAAAGTTCAACAGACAAAACAGGAAAAATACTAGCCTCCTATGGATATTGAAGTCTTAGTAGATCAAAATAAGTTAATTCCATTGAATTATGGACCAATAGCCCATTGTTTTCTAGTGATTTACAAGAATTATGGAAATAATTCAATCAAGGACTTAGTGGAGATCAAGAAGTGGTGATCATTGATCATTCAGAGACAGTCGAAACAGCTCATGAAAAAAGTGAGAGCTCGTTCACTACTGGGTCTACTGACAAATATGTTAGCACAGAAGGAGTTGAATTCATCCCGACCTACCCAACATATGAAATTGTATTTAAGATAGAGGAAATCCCTCCTCTAGATGGCTTTTATAGCCTAAAGCATAAGGATGTCATGAGGAAACAAATGAAAAGGAGGAGAATTGAAAAAATCACAAGCTCTAGTTCCTCGTGATGTGCCCATGGCGATAGTTTGGACAAACCCTCAATCAGATTCATCTCAGGATCTATCAAGGTTAACTCATTTTTCATGTGCTTATTCATATTCCTCAATTGATAAAGCCACAAAATTTCAACAACTAGTCAAGGAGAAGGATGAGAAAATCCTTCAACTAAGACAAGAACTGTTGACAGAAAAAAATAGTATTAACCTTTGCAAATAGCTCCAACAAAGTATGGATCAACTAAAAATACCACATGAATTTTACATTGGTGCCAAGGATGCTCAAATCCACCAACTACAATTTACAGTGGAATAGTTAAAGGATAATCCAAAATTGGATGAGTTTGAAAAGGAAGCATAGGACTAAATGCTTTGTTTGCTCAAATAAAAGTGGTGTTCTATCAAAAAATTTCTAACATAAATGAGTTGTGTGAGAAGAAGAGTGATTCACTAATGAATCAAGTAGTTGGTTAGAGGATCAAATTTGATGAAATTGATGATAAAGTCTCTCAATATGTCACCTAGAAACTGTAGAAGGCTTAAAGGAAAATCTTCCCAAGATCGAAGATTCTAAAAAGGAAATCTTGTTCACTGACTGGGATATACAATTAAAGCAGGCATAAAGGAAAATTTCCAAGGAAAGAGATGTTCCCAATAATATTATTGAAACAGTAAGCCAAAACCTCATTGCTGCTAATTTAACTGATTAATTACCACCTGATTCTCTACCTGTTGCGAAATATATGATAATACAGTGGCAAGATATGTCTAAAATAAAGGAAGAAAGCATAAAAAATTTGGTGAATCTTGATTGGGACAAGTACTAGAAGCACTTAGTTAAACCACATAGTCAATGGTTAATGTTGCACTTTCTAATCGGAACTTCCTCGTACATGGTGCCTCCACTATAAGATGCATTCTATACGAGACAGAGGTGTGTTAGGTCGTATCAACATCCTGAAGTGCAACCTATGATATACATCCTTTAGCTCAAGGAACGAATGAAAACAGAGACAACACCACACTCATGAAGCGAGTCATTCCAACAAATTCTATTTATGTTTTTATTTTACTTATTTTAAGGATAGTTCTTTAAATGTCCTCAACGCTTTATGTATTTTCCATTTTTATACTTTTTTTACTATATTGACCGTTTCATGTCTTTGAAGAAAGGGTCCTGAAATTTTGAAAAGAAGACTTTAAGAAGATGCACTTTTGTATTCTTAAAGTTTCTCTTAATAGAAAGGATAGACCAAGGACTACTTTTCAAATGAGAAGAGTTTATATATATATGGTGTTGTTATCTTTATATTGATTTTATGTTTCATATGATAAATAGTTTAATTTCCTTGTGATGTTTTTGTTATATGTATCTTTTTAAAAACATTCCAACGTTAATTCACTTTTGAACATGCTTATATAGCCATTTTTAATACATGAAAAAATACATGAAATTATTAAATGTGACATGTGCTTAATCAATTGATTTTATTGACTATTTAATAAAATCAATTATCTTAATTTTTTTTACAATTATATAAGTGCCTGATAAATCTTCATTTACATGCACTTAATATCATCTTTTAAATCACATATAATAGAAAGATACTTCATCCCAGGATAGAGATAGGTTTATATACTTTTTTTATTCTTGTTGTTACTCTCATTCACCAAGTCAAATTTGGATATAAATACCACCCATCCAATCAATTATATTTCATTGGGAAACTAGTCCCGTAATCCCCATTCGAAGCCACTATCTCAAATGGATAAGGGACAATTTTTAAGTTCATGGCCTAGTGGTTTTCCTGGATCTTGTTGCAGTAATTTTCAAGGCATAAACATCTGTACAGAGTCATTTTTAGCTTTATTATTTACAGGATGTCTTCTTTAATCATGCTTCTGGAATATTTGTTCAGCTTTGTAGACAGGAGTGCTTTAATTCTCTACCTTGCATGGCTAGTATTTTGGAATTCAGAGTGATTTTTTCTTCAAAATAGAGAGAATGGAGTGTGTTTTACAGTGCAAGATGCTCGTTGATGGTGAAATGTGGTAATATATAGGTGATGGAAGAGGAAGGGGGTAAATCTTTCAAGCTTTTATTCATTGGCATTTTTTCGAGTAGTTTTGATACGAGGATTAAGAGTCTTGAATTTTAAGCTCCGTTGGTGTAGAGTTTGGACTTTATTTGGACATTTCACGTCAGAAATGTAGGGATTGACATTCAATTGACTGGTTCTCAATGTAGATGACTTTGGTTGTCCCCTTGAATTTGGAAACTTTAACTTCATGAAAGTAAGATCTACATACTTGACTCTAGACAAAGGAAGATCTTTTCGATTTGTAAATTCTATAGTATCCATTTCTATCTCATGATACACAAACATCCAGGGTTGGCTTGTAGTTCCTTCATCTTCTATGATTTTTCTCAAGAAAATATCAGACACTCTACAGTCAAATGGAATTTATCCGATGTAATGGAATTATGTGGCTTGGGTAAAAATATTACTGCTAATTTTCATTATAAAGGTCGTACAAATATTGAGGATATGGAAAGCATGCTGAATTTCATAGAAGTGTAGTTGAGTTGTGTACCATCACTATCATCGGTCGATAATTGAAAAGAATGCTTGAATACATATTTTACATTTCTTCACAACCTTCAAGCTGTACATGATAATTTGACCTTAAGCATATGCATGGATGTTATCTTTGTTACCATAGTGAGCTATGGTGATTCAAACTTTGCAAACGATAAAGACAGTTATTTTTTTAATGCTCAAGGCCACAAGCATAAACATGTATGAAAAATAAATGGGATCGTACTTACACTATCACCTTCAACATCAGTGCATTTTAGTCCAAGCCCAGAGTACTCTCCAAGTGTTTCTCATCCAAGTGTAGCTCGCATAAGGAAGGACCATTCCTCGTCGCATTTGGAAATCATTCTTCGAGTTACAGTTGGAGCTAAAACAATGTTACTCTCACTTCTATTTCTATTCATATTTTTTTATAAAGAATAAAATGAAATAATTGGAGAACTTAGATAATGCAAATCACTCTCAATATGAATATAACTGTGTGATCAAGTACATGTAGTAGCTTGCATGAATGGAACAAAGGGAAAAAATCCACCTTTATAAGTTTTAGTCACATGGAGGTTAGAAGGGAAATAGATGATTTCAACAATATTATTAGCAAGGGAGGATTTGGAACTATTTATAAAGCCTGATTTAAAGATGGACTTGTTGCTGTTGTGAAGCGAATCAATAAGATTTCTCAACAAGATGAATTTTGTAAAGAGATGGAACTGTTATGGTGTTTTCTTCATCGACATCTTATCACATTAATAGGATTTTATGCAGACGTACGGTGTAAATATTTCTCAATTATGAATACATGTAATTCCCCACTCTAGCTGGATACCATGACCAGTACTGTCGAGCACGCATAAGCCAAGAGGGAAATTCATGAACACAGAGCATGGTCAACAAGTAGTTTTTTCACACCTTGAGAGATCCAATGGTGGAAAACAAAAGTTGAACCAATGGTAGTAAACAAAAAGGTAGATGATTGTGGGTAGTGAATTGATTAAAAAAGAAACATCTTCGGTGTAATTATAATTATAATTTTAAATAGTTATAAAACTATGTTATCGTATATCTTATATAGAAAACTATAATATACAATTATTTAATGTTATATTTATAATAGTTAATTATATATAATTATATAGTTATATATATATATATATATATATATATATATATATATATATATATATATATATATATATATATATATATATATATATATATATATATATATATATATAGATATATATATATATATATATATATATATATATATATATATATATGTATATATATATATATATGTATATATATAATTTATTATAAATATATATATATATATATATGTATATATATATATAATTTATTTTATTTTTAATTTTAAACTTTAAAAATTAGTAGTTTATTTAAAGAATTAATTTTCGAAACTAATCGTACTATATTTATTATTAAAAATATATTTATAACATAAATTAAATTAAATTTTAAATAATAAAAAAAATAGAAATTATTATTTGATAAATAGAGGGTTACCATGAGCAATCATATTCATCATGTCAATCTCAAGCTAATTTATTTATTTATTAGTTGTATATTATGATTATTGATTGTTTGTTTTGTGTTTTCAAGTTTTTTGGGGTATATTTCCCTTCAAAATTTGTTTTAAATTTTGAGACCAAATCCCTTAGTAAACACTTGGCCCTAGGTTAGATGCACCTTCATCAGAATCCCAAGGTAAAATAAATTCATGGTCTCCTGGCCATTAGTCATCATAATATCATAAAATTCTCCTCGATCCCAAACTTTCACTTGTAATAATTTAGTTGTTCTGTCATGTTCATGACGTTCTATGGTTGTCCTTTTATGTCTTACATGATTACAAACTTTATGTCGTAGTTTTCCTTCTTCTATACTAATGTAGACTTTTGCATTCAAATATATCCTGTTGTAATCCTTGATTTATCATTTTCAATGAACATCTTATGAGATTCTTCAACAACTATTTTTGTATCTCTTCAGTTTCCATATCTAACTTGTCTTCTAACTGGTATGCATTATTTATTCTCTGTTGAACTATGTTCTCCATTTATATGATTTCATTGTGCCATATTTTTTGATTTGAAGTCGTGTTGTAATTCGCCATAGTTTCTTTTGGCTTTGGATTGTCTAACCATTTTTCTAGGAACTTTATTTTTGTTGCAATATCTCTCATGCATGTTGAAATTTGACCCATTAATTTGATGATCATTTTTCATTTCATCAACAAATTATATTATTTTTCCATATTCAGCTGATCAAGTGCTCAGTGTTAAGCTCAAGAATGGAAGTCCTCGTAATCGATTGGAACCTGACCGACCGCGAAGTGATCGTTGCAAGAAATCTGGTGCAATTAATTTCATAAAAAATAGACTCTGCATGAGGAATATAGAGCATTTTGTTTGATTTCGTAAACAACTAATTTTTTTGTAGAAATGACAAAATGATGACATGGCAGCCTAGTCAGCAAAAGAATAATATTTTAGGAATATTCCTTCAATTCGTCCAATGGCACTATGACAAGTTTCACTTCAGGAATGGTTTCTAAGTTGGGTGATTTGTTGCACTTTTATTGGTTGTTGGGATGAACCAATGGGAAGAGGACACATGATGTAGCTAGCAGCCACCACGTGCCCCCTCCCAAAGGCTGAAATGTGGCTAAGTCCAAGGTTGAAGATATACATATACATTGGCAAAATTTATTGGAGGTCGGGGTTGACTCCACGACCTCCCCCACACAAAGACAATAATTTACCACTACACCCACACCTTTCCACTTAATAGTCTATGCGGTCAAGTTATACGTATTTCAGTACATACGGTATGGAAAAGGTAAGGCGGGAGCTAGCCCCCAACCCATGTGACTGGAGGCAGAAGACGACGACAAAGACTCTAGCTAAACGCCCATTTAGCGCTAAAAAATTGTTTATCATTAATTAAAGCACACTTATCTGATAATAAAACTACGCTTATCTTAGCAGCGGAGGTGGAAGAGTCTGCCATTCTCTGTGGAACTCCAAACTTGTCGGCATTAACTTGAGTTCTCTCCAGTTTTGGAGGAGAATTCCTAGGCCAAATTGACTGAGCCATAAATTTTGTAAAATTCAACGATTTTTGGCTCAGAAAGAGTCTATCCTACAATATTTGGACATTCTTAGCATGTTGGAGCAAGTTTTAGGATCAGTAGAGGATTTTAAACAACACTTTTTGAGCTAATACAGAGGCCCAAGCCATGGAATATTGACCAAGGAGATGTAGCCCAAGACGGCTAAACTCCTTCATCAAAATAATGTGTTAATGGATCATTTGATGGTTTGATATACATTTTATTGCTAATGTTTAGTACCTTTTTTTAATGTTAAAATGCTTATGAATTTAACATAAAATTTGACACAATTAACTATATAAAAGTCACAAAAACCATAAGTAAACCTATGCACATGAAGCAAATGATCAAAAAATGTTTATAATTCTGAAGATAAAATTAGCACAAAAAAGCTAACATTCAGATTCAGATCAGGGCGGTATCAAAGAAAATGTTAATTTTTTTATATTTACTTGAGTTTTCGGCAGGTAGGGTTTTAATGGTTGCAATTTTTTTATGCTTACAAGATTAAAATTCCAAAGAGGAGAAGGGAAATTGTTGGTTTCTAGTCCTAAGGCTAGGACCAGAAGAAGGAGAGCCACAAAGCCACCATCTCCACCCAAAGTTTCACTCCCAGTTGTACGTGAAGCACCTCAAGTTTTATCTATAGCTAATATGAAGAGGTACAAGTTGCACCAGAAGCTGAGCTTGAATGCAGAGGCATCATGTGAGTTGTAGTAAACATTGAATGTATTTCAGAAGAGGAATAATGTAAGAAGTATTTCTATGACCTAACTGAAAGGTTTAGGATCCTCTTTCAAGAGAGGAGCACCACGATGGTTGGAGAGAATTCTAACTCTCCACATCATGGAGAGGGAACCTCAGTAGACAAAAATTATGAAGAGAAGGATTCAGGGGGAAGTACAAGAAAAAATCCTCGATCTCCATCATCTTCATCATCATTCCCATCATCACCATCAATATCATCTTCCACTTCCACAACACAAACCACCCATACGCTCTCAAAAACCCCAAAAGGAAAAAATTTGAGCTTCCAATGTATAATGCTGAAGTGAATGCAGAGAATTTGTTTAATTGGATTGGTCAATTGGAGGTTTATTACAGAATTCAGACCCTTCAAGAAGATGAAATAAATATTCAATTGGCTTCCTTGAGGATGGAGGGATCGACACTTGTATGGTGGAAATGAAGGGCTGAAGAAGATATTAAAAACCGTGGTAAGATGTCACTCTCTTGGTCAAATTTTATTGTTTTAATTAAAAAGCAATTCTATCCTCCACCTTACGTGAAAAAGGCCATTATGGGTTGGAATAAATTTAGACAATTGAAAGGACAAAGTGTGCAAGATTATACTCATGAATTTAGGAGAAGCGCTCTTATTTTGGGTGTCAATTTGTATTCTCAAGAAAATTTGTTAAATTATATTGGGGGTTTGCACAGTTAACTTAGACATAATACTCTCATGCTCAATTCCACAAACTTAGATGTGGTTTGCGTTCAAGCCACACATCTAGAAGCAAGCGGGAAATATAGTGCAGATGAGAAAAGTGATAGTTTCCTTGAGTATGAGGGTAAAGGAAGGGCAAGTTTAATGGCAGAGTAAAGAGAAATAGCTTTATTAAAAAATAGAAAGAGAGACTCACAAAAATTGTTCGACGAATGGCCATGATGAAGACCATTGTTGTAAACTCCATCCAAAGTTGAAGCCAATAAAACATAAAGCCAAAGAGAAGGGGAAAATTGTTGCAATCATTGAACATGACTTAGGTTAAAATTCAGAAGATGAAAACAAGATTAAAGAAATGGGTTTGAAAGGTAAAAACATAGCAAGCACTATTTATTCAAGTTGTTCAAATTTAACTCAATATGAAGATACAAGAACTGAACTCTTTCATATTAGAGCCGTTTCTATACATACTAAGATACACACATTATTTGATAGTGGTTCTCAAGATAATTTTATTTCCTAAGACTTAGTTAAGGAGTTAAATCTTGAAACTATTATACATCCAAGACCTTATCCTTTATGGTTGATATGCAAGAATGTAAACTTGCAGGTAACAAGGAAGTACATTCTAAGGTTGCAATCAATTCAAACTTTCTTGACGAAGTTGAACTTGATGTAGTGGCACTTGACATTTAAAGTATTTTTTTGCGAAGTCCTTATCTTTTTGATAGGAAAGAAATATTTCATCACCATGAGAATAAGTATCACTTGTTTAAGGATGGAATTGAGTACATAGTTAGAGAGTATAATAAGAAGATAAGTTTGTATCTTATACATCCAGGATAAATGAAGGGAATATTGAATGCAAGTGAAAATTTGACTTTGTTAATGATCAACCATAAATATGTTAAGAATGAGACCTTTCAAAAGATTCATCCAATGAAAAAACTGATTTAATTGAAGTTTCATATGCTTTTAATGATACGTTTCAAGTCTCTAACATGATATCTTTGAAAGGAGGTAAACAATATGTGAAATATTTGCAGTAGTAAACCTCAGTGTTGAGCAGTTTTGGAAAAAAGATGTCGGTGCAAGAGAGAGAAAAGGTCAAAGAGAAAGCGCCAACAAAATTTGACAAAGAGGTCATAGGTTCCACAAGTACTTGTTTTTGGTTTGAAAAAGGTACATGCCAATTTTGAAAACACTTGGTCAAAATTCGATGCAAGTTCAGAGCAAGATCATCTAATAATTGCCATGACAACAGTGTTCAAGGGGAGACATTTTTCAGGTTTCCTTTGACTGACGACTAAGGTGGGAAAAAAATTGTTTCTACAAGGACAACCTGTGGTTTTTCAAATTCAGGGAAATTATAGCATGACAGTGCCTACAACAGCAAGAGAGGGTCTCAAGAGTCAAGGAAAAATATTAGTTTTTGTGAAAATCCAAAATCAATAAAAATGGGAAAATTCCAGTGGAATGAGACTGGAAGGGTGAGGGGACGATACCCTCATCCACATGTTCAGTAGTCAAAGAGATTTTGGGGTCTGAAAGGCTTCTAGTGGGGAGGAATCATTAGGTTCTTAGTGTTAAGCTCCAAAATGAAAGTGCTCAAAATCAATAAGAACCTGAAAAGCCACGAAGTGCTCATCACCAGAGATCTGACACAATTCGTTTCATCGAAAAGTGACTTTGTATGAGGAATATAATGCCTACTGTTCACTTTTCTAAAAATATAAAATATTTGGAGAAATTATAGAATGATTACATGGCATCGTAGTCTACAAAAAAAATAGTATTTCGGGAATATTCCTTCAATTCGTCCAATTACACTATGACAAGTGTCACTTTAGGACTGGTTGCTAAGTTGGGTGATGTGCTACATTTTTATTGATGGTTGGAATGAACCAATGGGAAGAGGAAATATGGTGTATCCAGGGACCACCACGTTCCCCCTCCCAAAGGTTGAAATGTGGTTAACTCCAAGGTCGAAGATATACATGTATGTTGGCAAAATTTATTGGAGTCAGGTGGAGGTTGGGGTCAACCCCACGACCTCTTCCACACAAACACAACCGGTTACCACTACACCTGCACTGTGCCACTTAATAGCCTATGATGTCCGGTTATATTTATTTCAATACACATGGTATGGCGGGGGTAGGGTAAGGGCCAACCCCTGACCCATGTGACTCAAGGTAGAAGATCACCATGAAGACTCCAACTAAATACACGTTTAGTGCTAAACCATTTTTTATCATTATTAAACTACACTTATCTGATAATAAAACTACGCTTATGGTAGCGACAGAGTTGGAGGAGTATGCCATTTTTTGCAGAACTCCAAACTTATCCACGTTAACTGGAGTTCTCTCCAATTTTGCAGGAGAATTCCTAGGCCAAATTATTGGGCAATAAATTTTGCAAAATTTGACCATTTTTGGATCAAAAAGAGTCTATCCTAGGAGATTTGGACATTCTGAGCATGTCGGAGTAGGTTTCAAGAGAATTAGAGAATTTTAAATAACACTTATTTCCATTTTTACCTAATACAGAGGCCTAAGCCATGGAAGTTGGACCAAGGAGATGTAGCCTAGGAGGGGTGAACTGCTTCATTAAAATATTGTGTTAATGGATCATTTGATGGTTTGTTGTACATTTTATTGACGTTTTTCAGTACTTTGCTTTAATGTTAAAATGATCATGAATCTAACATAAAACTTGACACAATTATGTGTGTAACACTAGCAAACAACATAAGTAAACCTATCCACATGAAGAAAATGATCAACAATTGTTTATAATTCTAGAGGTGAAATTAGAACAATAAAATAACATTCAGATTCAAATCATTAACATATTTAGGCTTCATTTCTTTATCAATTTGTCTTTCATAATTAATACACACAAAGTCAATATCAACAACATAGTTTGCATCCACACATCAATTGTTAGATTTAAAACCAACATAATTGTCATCTTTCATCAATGATTCAATCATCCTATGTAAATCTTCTGAACAATTTCCAGCACCATTTGTGGTAATCGAACCTAAGTTCATATCAACATCATTATCATTCTCACCTAGCAACGATCCTTGCTCTAGTTTACAAATGGATGTATTCCTTTGGAGTTTCTCTGCTTCCATTAAAAAAAATTTAGCTTTTGATTGTGTTTTAACTGCTTGATTGTCCATTGAAAAATCCTCTTCATTACTCATCCATGTTTTTCGCTTTGTAGTAACTCCATCAATACGTAAAGTTGTGCCTTTAACTAAATGATCTTCTTCTCAATTTCTTCATAACTAACACCAATTGCTATGGCATCTCTGTAACTTTTCTTTGGATTCTGTAAATTACTATCTATATTCATATTCATACTTCTTCTTCTGTCATGAAATTAACCTTTTTCACTATAAGTTGCAATCGAACTAACACTTTACCAAGTTATCTCCTTTGAACTTGGTCAATGGTTCATTTCACTTGAACCTTCTTTCTGAGCACTCCTTTGTACTTTATTTCCTTCGTTGTAAACAACTAGAATATATTGACCATAATTTGGGTGTGGGCTTTGCCACTCATGCACCCATTAAAATGCACTTTTGACTTGAATTAATTTTCCTTTTGACCCTAGACTTCTAAATTATCAATGGACCTTGGTGTAATTTCACTCTTGACTCAAGCTCTACAACATAGACATTGACCTTTGGATTACAATTTCTTCATTTACCTTTGGAATCCATCCTTAATTAAACTTTTCTTAATCAAAGTTATGACTTTGGATGAATTGAATTTGAATTAGATTCTTACAAAGAGTTTCAATTTTTTATTTTTCGGTAGAATTGGATGTACTATAGCTCTGAAACTTTGTGGAGGGTCTAAAAAACATGAGATATCCAAGATCCATAAATCGTTTGGTGAAATTCCACCAGTATCTTAAGTTATTCAAATAATTAATTATTTTAATGGAGACCCTAAGTCTAACTTAGGGAAATTAAATAATTAAAGTGAATTAATTTAATATATGGGTGAGAATGTTCTAAGTGACGAGGATCAACTCTTTTCTAATCCTAGCCACCGATTAAAGATTAGATCACAACCATTGAATGTTCAACATGAAAAGTATTAAAGGAAGGTTTGGGGTCAGTTGGAGAACACACACATAGTGGCAACACTTGAGCTAAGTCAAAATACTGGGGCGCAGTTTGCTGAGAATTTTTGAGTGAGCTTGCATTGTAGCGAGGGATAGTTCGATGGTTGGATTTCCAATCCAAGGTTTAGAATACAATAGAAAAGAGATAAATCAGAACCAAAGGAGAAGCACGGGCCTAGGAGGGGTGATATAGGCCCAGCAGGGGTGACGCAAACCCAAAGGGGTGACACAGGCCTAGAGGAGTTGACAAGGAGCTGGAAAGGGTAGCGCTTGGGCTTCAGTGGGCTAGATCATTCTCATATTTACCATATGGAAAAGAGTGACACACTACAAGAAAAAAATGACATTGGTGAGGGGTGACAAATGTCAGGATAAGCTCATTGGTGACGGTCAAAAGATCCTTTTTCACCAAAAACTGAACGTCACCAAAGGTGGCGTCGCTGAAAGTATAGGTGTTATGGTGTCATTCAAGGTTCATCACCAATAATGATTTATAATGACAAATAGTGACTGCCACCATTTCATATGAGAAATGGTGATGGACAATAGCCTTGGTCACCAAAAAATTGAATGTCACCAAAGGTGGCATCACTGAAAGTATGTGTTGTGGTGACATTCAAGATTCGTCACAAATATTGATTATAATGACAGATAGTGACTATCACCATTTCATATCAACAACAACAATTTAATGTGATGGAACTTTCATGGTCGTCACTATTGGTGCATATTTATGGCCACGTTCATTGACCATCACCATTTCATATTTGGTGAGGGTCAAACAGTGACTCTCACCATTTCATATCAACAACAACGATTTATGGTGATTGAACTTTCATGATCATCATTATTGATGTGTATACATGGTGACGTTCGTTGACTATCACCATTTCATATTTTGGTGAGGATCGAAAAATGTCACCATAATCTCATTGGTGATGGCCAAAATATCCTAGATCACCAAAAATTGATCATCTTCATTCCATATAACTATCGGGCACCATGCAATCAAACCACCAACCTCTTTCTTGTAAATAAGGTTCTCTTCCATTGAGCTAGCACCCTTTAAGGAATTAGATTTCTAAAAATTATATCTTGAAACTTTATAGATTGTAACTTCTACAAATATTAATAAATTAAAGTCTCAACAAACTTTTACTAGGCAAGAAAAACATCATCAAAGTTGCAGGTCACTATCTAATGGTTATGGAAGTTATGAAAAGTGGATGGAGGGAAAAATATTTACGTATAAGAGACTAAATATGTTCAGTTGAATATTCAATTATAATTGAAAATCTGAAGACATTTATACCCTACAAATGACCTATAACTCACAAATGCACCAAATATTGCAAAGGAAATTTCATAAGTTGATAATATATGGAAGAAGAGAATTGATGAAGACATAAGAAATATGTTACAGGGTGAATAAAAGAAAAATCTCAATGTTGTTGTTGTTGGGTGACTTTTATAATTGGGAAATTTCATTTTATTTATCACATAAATATTCAAATTCAAAATTAGAAATTTTAGATATTTGAGTGATATCTAAACTTTTGTGCAAATGTAACATAGATCTCGAGGAAACCACAAGGAAAAATAAAAAAAAATAATATATATCCCCTTCACATAAAGCGACATGCAATTTGGAATTTCACAAGTTCGCACTCAAAACATGACAGCAACCAATAAATAAAAAAATTTGAAACTTATCACAGTAAGAGTATCTCTTTTCAGCAGTGGACACCAAACAATAACACAATAATTATTTCACTTTAAGACTGTAAAACATTGGAAAAAAACAATGTGTTCAATTATCTGCTTGTAGAAAATGGACTTAACTCTAACGAAGAAACATAGTTGATACTAAGTCACAAATAGTTATTTATAAGATACTCAATATTTTCGGTTGAATACTCAATTAAAAGTGAAACTTTGAAGACAATTACAGCCGATAAATGACCTATAATTATAAAACCTAAAATATGCAATTACACTAAAGATTGATTTCTCACCTTGTGAATCATGTAAATTTGTTGTGACAACATAAAAATCTACCTTTAAAAAGCTAATTTGAATGTGAAAAAGTAAAAAGCAGTGAGTATATATGACGTAGCTATGAATAATCGCAAAGATGACAGTCTCATTCATAGGATTCATAAAGAAGAAGACACCTTATATTTTTTGTTTGTATACATCCACACTAAAGGGTGATGCAGTCTCATCACAGACCTTGATGGGGACTACATAGGCACCTATGGGGTTATTCATTCAAAGGTGAATCAACCATAATATCTATCTCCATATATAAAGGTACTTCTGCCAGGATTTTATTTGTTGGGTAAACCACTAGACGTACCCTAGTTTGTATTCAAAAATCTGCATAATATTAAAACCCTCAGGAGGTACTACACCAGTTTTCCCGCATTAGGTTTTTCTGGGGACATTTGTCTGAAAAAATTTGTGCGTCCTTTGTTGAATGTGCTTATTTCATTAGTACTTGATCTCTATATTTATGTTGGCAGCAGTGTATTTACTTCGATGTTTTTCTTGTATTATTCATAAAAATATCTTGTTAAGTTCATAAAATAAGTAGAAGTAAATGAGATTACTATTGTAGGATTTTTATTTAGTAAATTTAAAAAGTTTCACATGGTATCATAGGTATTGCAGATCAGAGAGAGTTGAAGCCATCAGCGAAGAGATGACCTTTTTTGTACAGGAAGGCGGTTGTCCCGAGTGACAGCGCAGATCCTGGAAGAGGTAGTGTGGCACCTGTGGGACAATGCAGGTCTAGGAGGGGTGACACAGAGTTATTCTAGCTCATGTAGAGCTGATATAGGGGCTCACACAGACCGAGAAGGTTGGCGCGGTCTAAGATGAAGTGGCATTGAACCAATGCAGAGGGTTCGAGTCTTCATTCTTTTGGTTGTCATGGATGGAAATGAAGTTTGTTCTTCAGTAGTTGCTACTGGGGTATTGTTTCTATCAGTGAAAAATAATGTCTTTTATGGTGTGAAAACTGTTGAGGAGGTAAATCCCCTCTGTGGATAGAGGCAATCTCTCCTATCCTAGATCGAGTCTAGCAACAATCAAACATGCTACAATGAAAGTTCCTAATTGCAAAAATCAAGGTGCGATAGAAGGCCTACCTCAGGTCCAACGCTGTTGTCATTGCAGAGAGGATAGTGCTCTCAATCCCTTTCTCCGACAGGTCACAATTCCACCACCTGACACGAGCGAACACCTGCACGTACAAGAAACACGGCGAACATACAAGCGTAAAACCATATAATTGCAATTATGTTTCAGTCAGAGAGGACACAACTCATAAACAATCATGAACAATATGAGTGGAACTATAATCGTAGTCGCTTATATTAATGAAACAAATGATGATACAACCTGGCTCTGACGCTGAAATCCTCCTTCGGTGGGTCGTCAGTGGAAAATGTCCCAGTAAAGCTTAACGGGAATAGGGACAAGCCTCTCTCTTCGATCGTCAATCTCCTTACTAAGGATTTGGAACTATGAGGACTATCAAAGCTCTTGCAACATTCTTTAGGCTATGAAGGCTCTTGGAGATTAGCTTGCAAAGGAAAATGGCAAGATTATATAGATGGAGGAAAGGGAGTTGGGATCCCTACAATCATGGGATTGGCCCTATCCTCAAGGAAGCTTCCATGGGAGGTGGCAAACTACTTCCTCTACATGGAAATATGGAGCCAAACGTCCCATCTCAATTTAGAGACCAGTTCAGGAGTTGGTTAAAGTCAATCTTCCACCATTTATTTTTAAAAAGCACCCTTTATTAAGCCAGGCGTGAGTGCGAGCGCCAATTGGCGCACTCTTTGAAGAATTTCCCCCATTGGCGCGGGTATAACACAGGCTAGTCGCGCCAAGGATGAAAAGGCTATTTTTATGGTTTTTCACAAGGAGTTGTCTTCAGGGAAATGAAAGTACATGTTCAGGGGAATCCATGAAACTGTTTTCAAGTTATGTCACTGCTCACAGGTCATGGAATGAGCCCTCCAATGTGCGGGATGGGGAATTGCAGGGACGGTGAAAAATTTCTGTGTAACAGATGCCCCCTAAAGCATGAGGCCCGAAAGAGAGAGAGGGGTGAAATTATTTACGAGAACGTGTCCAATTGAAAACACCGCCGTCGAAAAACCTGCATAGAGAAATACAACTGATATCTCAGATACATGGTATATATGTGGTATGGGCACAACGATCCATAACAGAGTATACAATAATCCAGATCCAAGGTATGGGCGCGGCCATCCAGTGAGGATCGATAAATAGACTCAGGTATGGTCGTAGCCATCCAATTAGTGAGTCATGCAACTAATCATGATAATCCACAAAATCGCAGCCTAGATTACAACAGACAAGAATCCAGGGTCTTGCGCTCCATCTCGACCCGAACAAAGTACAAGTTCAAGCATGCGAATATGTGAGCTGAAGTCGAACATGCAAGAACATCATCTGATTACCAGCGAATGATGAAAGCTGTTAATAGACACGAGAGGTACCACCAATAATGAAAATGGCCCTCAAGGTACGACAGATACTATCTATGGCATGCGAATCAATGAGCTGGTGTCGAACACCCGTAGAATCACTCGATCAGAGGCTAATGAGGAAAACCTCATGTCGAATGTGAATAACCTGCCATTGAGGCATGCAGGATCCAAGGTATCGGAAGGGAGTCTCTAGATCAACTTCCTGGATAATGTGGTAAAGTCGACAGGAAGTGACCTTGATCGAAGGTGGGAAATAGTGTTTCCCACATCATCGACGCGAGACAGAGGAACATAATATCTTTGTGAATCAAGATCAGATGAGAATCAAAGGAAGGTTGATACTTGTAGAGGTCAACTTCTCTTGAACATATGGCGGCACGACAGTGGATTTGGTAGTATTTGACATCAAAAGATCAAGGGTCATGATGACAAGGCAAAGAGCAGATGAGAGGTCAAAAGAGATCACCCAAACCCACAGAGGCAAGTGGAAAAACGAGATGAGATGTCCCCAACCCGACATGAACGCGGACAAGTGCCATGTTCAAGAGAGACATACTGCCGACACGACAATGATGCTAGTTCCATTTTTCCCACCATTTTTGGCGAGTACCTCTTTATTTTTACACAAGCTTGAAGAGGGTACCATATTCTTGCTATATAAATCCATCCTAGTACATTTTACGAGCCCTAGGAAGGAGGAACTCGGATATCGTCATTTCGACTGAATCCAATGTCATCAGGGTTTAACGAGTCTGACAAAGGAAGAATTTGGCGTCTTTTCATGTTTAGAGAGTTTGAAAAGACAGCCGAAAAGTAAACTCCAACGGTCCCTTTTCGTAAATAGTTTCTCAAACCCGAAAAGGTAGAAAACAATATCTGAGAAAACCTCCTAGTCGCGATAGGCTAGGGAATTCATTTTTCGTAAGTAATCTATCCCAGGTAAAAAAAGGGGTAAACGTATACTGGGTAGATGTCGTTTTGCGTCCACTTTAATGAGATTGAAAATGACAAGGGACTCGGTAATCTTTTCATGTTTAGAGAGTCAGAAAAGAGCTGAAAGATGACTCCAAAGTGACATTTTCGTGTTTTTACCGAGTCCGAAAAAGTATAAAATACAAATCGTCTCACAATCCAAGTCTCACAAAAAACAATGTTACCGATGAAATAGGTAACCTCATTGTTACCTATTTTTTGAAGTATCACGAAAAACACCTGATTTTGAAAAAGTGGCGATGCAGAATCAGGAAAAAAAAATTTGAGCATGTTTTTGGCACTTTAAGTTTTTTTCATTTTGTTTTTTTTTTTTTTTTTTTTTTTTTAAGTGATGCTTTTTATGTCGATTTTGAATACTGGTGGTGTATCATCACCAATGTTTTTTTATAGGATTGATTTTGACACTATATATTTTCTAATGTCTTCTTCTTCTGTGAGATGTTTATTTTTAAGTGCATTTATGTACTTGTGTTTTAAAAATAAAAAGATATTTTTTTTTTAAATAAAAACTTGTAATGATATCTTCACTTTTTCACATACATAAAAGATGGAAAAAGGGTCAATATTCTAAAGTTTATATTTTCTACATGTTTATGTATTGTTAAAAAAATTTTCAATGCACATCAAAAAATTGTCGCTAAAAAACCAATATTTTGAACAATATGACAAAAAAATACAATTTTTCAATATAAATACAATGCAAAAAATACACTTTTACGGAGTTTTTGTTGGAAAAAACATGTTAAATAAACTAATTTTTTGGGAGAATCTTAACAAAAAAACTTAAGAAAACAACATTTTTATTGAATTTGATGTCAAAAAATAATAGCAATCACATGTTTAAAAAAAAAAAAAAGGGTTGTTCTCATAAAATATAAAAATCTAAACATTACAAGTAAAACTGATTAATAGTTCTAAAAAATAAGCTTTGTTTGCAAGCATAACTTAAACATCATCAACAATATCAACTAATACATCTTCAACATCATCTAGAACAGCATTGATGGCTTCTTCTGCAGCATTTTCTTCTTCATTTTGATCATTGTCGTCTTCTAATGGATCTTTCATGTCAGCAAATCTTCCAAAGTGTCCCTTTCCAATCATTCCATATAATGGTGGTTGAGGTTCCTTTACTTTTTTTGCCACACGTGATTCATTAAAATCTCCTTTCCTCAAACGAACTTCTTGCTTCGCATCTGGAAGGAATTTAAGAGCGTTAATTCTTTGTTGAATAAATTTGCATTGAACTAGGTCTTTCTCAATGGCAATGCAATTTCTTCCTTTTAGTAGGCAACATGCTAGTGTTGTACCTAATCATCAAGCACAAAAAAAATAAGTAAGAAAATTAGGATGGAGACATAAAAAGTAAAAAAGACAATATTTAAATTTAAATTTGTATAATAAAACTTACATAAACCTGAGAATAAATCCAAAACCCATTCTCCTTCATTTGAACATAGATCTATAAGATAGTTAATCAATGCTTGTGGTTTTTGATAAATGTTAACTATATCTCCTTTTGCATCTTTATCCTCATATGTTATTTTTCTTACAACTGCATCATAAACCAATACTTGACTATGACTCTTCCCATCTACTCGATTCATAATAATATGCTTATAGCTATCGTCTTTTGTCCAACATTCAACATGGATGAACTCACAATAATTTATAATAGGCTAATCTTCGGAAGAAATAATATTTGACTTTTGCCTGTAACATAACATATTAAAAGTTCAATTAAATTTTACATGAATAAAAAAATTTAGGAGGAATCAAACATACAATTTCAAAATCTTACCATGTAAGTTGCATCCTTGAGTTTGCTTTACCCTTGAAGCTTGTTAATAACATTGGAAACTGTGTGTCTGAATGAAATGTCACAAATCGCCAAAGTGGTGATGTTGTCACTTCTTGAAAACCCGTAACCACTTTACTAATAGCTTGATAAGTATATGGTTCTCTATCATATTCAATGTCTGGGAAATTGAAACCATGAGGAATATCTGCAATAACTAGGCCATATTCCCTTTTAGGTATTAGTGATGCAATGTCTTCACAATCACCTTGTATTATTTGATATTGGACACTGTCGAACCCATTCCAAATGTAATGATTAAGAGTAGGATCTAGTTCAACATTCATAAGACGCTTCCTTCTCATGTTCTCCATCTTAATTTTTTCAATAAAGCTTTTGAAAGTATCTGGTACTCCACTTCCATCCTTCTTTGACATCTTTAATGACATTTATATATATATATATATATATATATATATATATATATATATATATGTGTATAAGTAATAAAATAAAAATAGTTTAAATATGAATAAAATAAATTTATAAATCAACATACCTTATTGAATGCAATATAAAACTCTTTTAGTGTTGATGTAGAACTTGCTTCTAGGTAGTTGCGTACAACATCATCCCAATTGTCTTCATTCAACATTTTAACCATGTGTTCTTGTATTTTCATAAAAAATTTCTAACTGAATAAATCAAGTTAAAAGCATTAATATATTGACATGTATAACAAATTCTACCAACATCATTATGTTTTATTTAAAAGAAAATTATAATGAAAGAAAAATAAGAAATAATTCAAGAAACTTACTTTTGAAATTCTGCACACATTTCTTCCATTGATAATTCGCCCGACTTCACATGGGCTAATACTGATTTGACTAATTTATCATCCTTCACACCTTGCATTGTTCTCCAAGGTGTAATAGTCATATCCTCTGGAAGCTGCTTCATTTCAGGACCCCCCTTACTGTTGGTACATATTATGGGTTTACTCTTTCTAACCTTCTGATTTTTTATGGAAATATTCTCCCACCAATCAAAAATCTCATCAATCAAATCCCATACCTCCCCAGTTCTAAATGCCCACTGAAAAATGTTATATGTGCCTCTGAAGATATTTGTATTCAATTTTCCATCTTTTGCTTTTTTTTCATCAATTTCATAACATGTTTCCATTAAACATTCCTTTCGAAATGCGACACTAAATTGTGTCTTATCCCCACCACATTTTTCTATGAATTCATTATGAATAAATCTGACCCTTTGGATGAAAGTCATTTTCATTCTGTACTCATTATCTGCATTATGATCCCATGCCAATAACTTTGATTCCATTTTTGTTAAGCCAACATAAATGATGCATTTCACTGTTTGAAAAAGATAGTTATTGGGATATTCTGCAATCAATTGTCTCTTAGCCTCTATTGAATGGTTCCCTCCAATTACATAATATTTATAATCAAAACATTTTGTCTTGTCAAATTCTTGTTTGTTGGGAACCTGACATGGATCGACAAGAACCACATAATCCACCACATGCGCATATGGATTGAACCATAACAATGTTTTCAAATTATGTGCATGTAGGTGATGGGCCTTTCTAATTTGATATTGAGATTGTCCTTCATCTGGGCCATAAAATTGGTTAACATTAAGCTCAAATGTTTGACCACCAAGAATTAATTTATTCTTCCTCAACTCTTATCGAATAACATTTTGTTTTCTTTTAATAATGCCATTCTCTAACTCAGCACCTGGTGTTATGATTTCTCTGCTTCCGTAAGAGCTTTCAATTTGTTCTTCACAGCTGCTCATGACCTTTACAGGTTCACCAATATTTGATTTCCTAGTCTTATTGGATAACATATCAGTTTTTTTATAAGCAAGCTCTCCTTCATGAGGTAAAAGAGAGAAATCTTTGGCAATTTTTCTTTTTGGTGTCTGATCTCTTTTCTCCTTTTGCACAATAGTTCTCATCTCCTCCTCACTAATTCTATCGTAATTTTCTGTTTCATGTTCGACACCTTCAAAAGAAACATGTTTAAGTTTACTAGATTGACCCACCTTAGTGACTCCTTGTTGATCCCCTCTTTGTACTGTTGCAGTGTCATGAGCTATTACTCTTTGCTTCAATCTCCTTTCCTCTGCTTTGTCTTTGTGGAAAGTTTGGATCACATCCATAACATTTGGCACCAACATATAAATACCATCAAACACGTTTGAAAGACCCGGAACAAAATACTATGAAACAAAATAAAACATGTCAATGATAAATAATTTATAAAAAATTGAATCATCCTTAAAATAATGCATAGAGGAAATAAAAATAAGCATACTTACAATGTTATTTGCAATGTTGCTTGATATTTCTTCAGAAAATTTTGAAGATATTTCATGTGTGTCATACTTGACGATTGATAGACGATATCTAACCTTCTCACGTTTCTGAGCCTTCCTTGCAAGAACATAAATAGTGTTTGTATTCGGGACCATACATATGTCTCGTACTCTGCCCATCACATCATCTGGCTCATTTAAGTCAATCATACCATAAACCAGATAAATGTGTATATCAGCCTCCGTTTCACTGTCTTCAAGATACCATGAGAAATTGGTTTTATCTATTTCCTCGGCGTTCTTCCAATCAGAAATAAGCTTTAATGAACCTGGTGCCCCACTTGCTTGACTTTTATTAGTGTGTGCAAAAATATCCTTATTGCGTCCAACAGTGTCCATAGTGCATCTAGCTGCAACTTTAGATTTGGGAGTTGTATCCATAGTGCGGGGAGCTGCTGCCCTAGGTGCAAAAACATTCAAATAAATATTTTTTGATGCCATTTTCCTGATATATATATATATTAGTTAATGGAAAAATATTGCGGATAAAATAAATTTAATAAACAAAATTTATTTCTAAAACTAAATAGTTTGAAATTAAAGCAGTAAAATTAACTATAAAAATTTTCGTTTAAAAACAAAATATTATAAATCATATGTATATATATCTATATAATATGTTTTGAATACATTTTATAAAAAATTTAAAAATGTGTTTAAATTGTATAAAATAATTTTAAAAAAATAAACTAGTATTTTCAAACTTCAGTTTTTGTTTAATATTTAAAAAAAACAAAAAAGTTACTAACTATTTATAACAAATGTTATAATATTATATATATTTTTTATTTTTTTAATTGTATTGTTATATAGTTTTTTTTTTAATTAATTTATTATATTGTTATATTAAAACAAATGTTTTTTTTTTTAAATTTATTATATTGTATTTTTTTTAAAAATTATATAATGTTTAAAAACAAAACATAATTGTTGTTTAATGATTTTTTTTTTTTTTTTTTTGATATATATGTATTTGTTATATTTTGAAATTTTTAACAATTATTATTTAACAATGTTTTTATTATATTATATAACAATTTTTTTATTTTTATTTTTTATTTTTTTTTATATAACAATATTTCTATGAACTTTTAATTGTTTTATTAAAACAAATTATTTAAAAAAAAATTAAAAAAAAAAATTAAAGAACAAAATAAAATTTAAAAAAATCAAAATTAAAAAATGTTTTATTAAAACAAATTATTAAAAAAAAAAAAAAACCAAAATTAAAAAAAGTTTTATTAAAACAAATTTAAAAAAATAATTTAAAAACAAAATAAAAAATATTTAAAAAATGAATAGCGCAGGCCCGTCCGCTGGGCGCCGGGGGCCGGCCGGGCGGCGCCACGGGGTCAGCCCAGCCGGGGCCGTGAGGCTAGTTGGGCCGCCCCCGTGGTGCCACCTGGCCAGCCCCCCTGCGCGCGTTTGTTTTTTTATTTTATTTTTATTTTTTTTCTATTTTATTTATTTATTTTATTTTTTTTTTTGTTTTTTATTTTTATTTTTAATTTCGATTTTTAATTTTTTTTTTATATAATATAATTATTAAAACATTATTTAATAATAAAAAAAGTTAAAAATATCAAAATATAACAAATTAAAAAAAAAAACAATTTATTAAATCACAATTATGTTTGGTTTCTAAACATTATATAATTTAAAAAAAATATATATATATATAATAAATTAAAAAAAAACATTTTTTTTAATATAACAATATAATAAATTAAAAAAATATATATATATATATATATATCACAATACAATTAATATATATATATATATATATATATAACAAAACAATAAATAAATAAAAATTAAAGATTTAAAATTAAAAAGAATAAAACGAAAATTTAAAATTTAAAAAAAAAAAAGAAAAAAATAGAATATAAAATAAAAAAATTCTCAAATTAAAAAAAAAAAAAAAAATAATGAAATCACTGATATATTTATGATTAAAAAAAACAAATAAAAAATGTTATAATATTACTTTTTTTTATGTGCATGGTCGTTTTATGGATTTTTCTGTCTAGATGAACCTATAAGTCTTAAAAAAGAAAAAAGATCTAAATTTTTGTTCTTAAAACCCTAAAAAGTTTGGTTTTTTTTGCATTTTCTTCACTAAAAAAATATTAAAAAATTAAGGTTTTTGAACCTAAAAACCTTTAAAAAGTAGTTTTTGGACACAAAAAAACTATAGAAAATTATATTTTCCCCAAAATCGTCTTTAAATTGACAGAATAAAAGGAAAACTAACCTTTGAAATGAAAAAAGCTACTGTCACCAATGCGAGCACAACGCCTCCACAAAATTATGAATAGCAATACAATGCCTCCAATGCCAATGCAATGCCTTCACGAAGTTACCAATGCCAATGCAACACCTCCACAAAATTACCAATAGCGACACAATGCCTCCAATGCCAATGCAATGCCTCCACGAAGTTACCAATGCCAACGCAACACCTCCAGAAATTTTCTCTAGCAAATACTAGAAAGCTTGATGTGATGTGATGAATAGAAACAATCATTCCTTTCAAATAGCGAATATTGTGTGATTGGTTTACTGTTTAATGAATGTGGGATTAAAATTTCAAATTTCAAATATTTACATTTAGTTTATTATAGTTCATGCTATAGTTAAAATACTTATTATTTGCATGTAGTTATCATAATTAATATTTTATTTAATATTTACATGTACTGAATGTTGAATAATTCAAATATAATCTCGGATTAAAAATTAAAATATGAAATACTTACATGTAGTTAATTATATTTAATATTATAGATAAAATAGTTAATATTTGCATTTAGTTATCATAGTTAATATTTACATGTTGTTATTTTTGTAAATATTTACATGTAGTCAATCTTAGACCATTCAAATAAGAAAATTATTTTAGTTTCGAAGACATGCATGAAAGGAATATTTTGTGGATATTTTGAATAGAAAGTATGATGAAATATTTGAAGACCAACAGTTTATTAATAAATTTTGAAATAAATTTTAGATGAATATAACGTAAGTTTAAAATTTAAAATTTAAAATATTTACATGTAGTCATTATAGTTAAAATAGTTAATATTTGCATGTAGGTGTTATAGTAATATTATAGTTAATACTTACATCTAGTCAATGTTAAATCATTCAAATAAAAACATTATTTTAGTTTGGAAGACATCCATGATAGAAATATTTTGTGGATATTTTGAATATAAATATTGGTAAAATATTTCAACATAAACAGTTTATACATTTTTTGATTAATATTTGTACCAAATATATGAAATGAAAATTTTGGAGGGAAAGTTTTTCGCAAAATTTTTTGGGGGGAAATTTTGGAAGGAAATTTTTTCGCGAATTTTTTTGGAGGGAAAATTTGGAGGGAAATTTTCAGTCTTTAAGCTATATATTGTAAGTGGGAGAGGAATTTGTATCATTCAACCTATTCTTGTTGAAAGCCATGGTTTCTTCTCATAGCAAAGTTTTTCTTTCTAGAACATCAACATCTTCGTCACACAACAACTCTATTCAGAGTGATGAATATAACGAGAGTTCATTCACCATGAATAGAGAGTCAAAAAATCGACTTGGTCGTTATCCTAAAGATGATGAGAACAAAATTGATGAGGTGCAGCAAAATGAAATTTCTGTAAATCGAGCACCAGTTATACCACGTACTCTTAATCCTAAGGATTATGAAAGCAACAGTGATGAAGGGCATGATGAAGAATTTCTAGAGTCAAAAGTTTCACTTCGTCCTAATCCGAAGGATTATGAGGACACCATTGATGAAGAGGGAGATGAAGAATATCCACTTCATCTTATGCTAAGGATTATGTGAGAACAACAAATGAAGAGAGAAATGAAGAATCTGTAGAGTCAAAATATCCACTCTGTCCTAATCCTGAGGAGTATGCTAGCACCACTGATGAAAAGGGGGATGTAAAATTTCCAGAGTCAAAATATCAAATTTGTCCTAATCGTAAGGATTATGTGAGCACCACTGATAAAGAGGGGAATGATAATGTTTCAGAGTCAAAACATCCACTTCGTCCCAATCCTAAGGATTATGCCAGCACCATTGATGAAGAGGGAAATGAAAAATTTACAGTGTCAAAATTTCCACTCTGTCCTAATCCTAAGGATTATGCAAGCACCACTTATGAAGAGGGGGATGAAAAAATTCCAGAGTCAAAATTTCCACTTTGTCTTAATCCTAAGGATTATGTCAGCACCACAAATGAAGAGGGGAATGAAGAATTTTCAAAGTCAAAATATGCACTTCGTCCTAATCCTAAGGATTATGTCAGCACCACTGAGGAAGAGGGGAATGAAGAATTTGCAGTGTCAAAATATCCACTTCGTCCTAATCCTAAGGATTATGCCAACACCACTGATGAAGACGGGGATGAATTTCCAAAGCTAAAATTTTCACTTCATCCTAATCATAACGATTATAATTTAACCACTGATGAAGGGGGGGATGAAGAATTTCCAATAAATATAGATTCAAAGCATTCACTTATTCCTAATCCTAAGGATTATGAGAGCTTCAGTGAGGAAGGGGAGGGGCAGGATGAATAAATTCTAGTGAATACAAATTCAAAGCTTCCACTTATGCCTAATCCCAAGGATTATGAGAGCACCACTGAGGAAGGGGAGGATGAAGAGTTTCTTGAAAATGATAATTTTAGAGGCACAGATCTGAATATTGCATTTTCTCCAAGTGACCATTTCAAAGACACTCATGGTGATGAAGAATTGAATCCTCCCAGGGAAGAATTTGAAATCATGGGTCAAGATGGTGAAGAATTTCTTTTGAGTCAGGGTTACAAAAGTGCCGATCATTCTTGTTAAATGTTTTCTTCAACTAATGATGGTAAAGAAAATTTTCCACGCAATGATGTTGATGAATTTCTTAACTATGTTGAGGATGATGATAGTGGGGATAATATTCCTCCTAATGGTGATGAAACTACTTTTACAAAGGATGATGGAATGATGAAGTCGTTGCAAGAAAATATTGCAACTAGGAGTAGGAGTAGACCTTTTCATATCAATCCAAAGCATTCCAGTTATACAAGGGCGAGGAAAAAATATCTCACGACAAGAAGTTATGTCGTTCAGTTGATTTCAAGTAAATTTTGTCAAAGGGATTGTTTGAAAAATATGGATTTCAACTTTGCTTTGGAGAAAAGGAAAACGTATATGTCAATGAATAAAAGCATGCAAAATTTATATTTAGTGGATTGCATGCAATCTACACTAGCAGGTTATGATTATCATATTGGGAATGCATTGCTTTGCAGAAAGGCATTCAAAATGTTGTATTCAATTGGTAAATGTCGTTTGTCAAGAATCCAGGATATATTGGAAAGGGATCCCACATATTATTCAGAAGCACGTTATAAACGGGAGAAGGGGCCGTTTTCAAATACTACTAAGACATGGATGAAAGACTTATTTTCAAATCATGGAGAGTGTATGCCAAATAAAGACACAATACATATTCCAGATAATTTCTCAAGATGAGAAATATTCATGTTATACAAAGATTATGCAGAAGCTATTGAAGGAATTGGTAATTTTATTACATAATCTTATTTTACAAGGATATGGAAAACCGAATTCAAAAATGTTTGTATTCCTAAGAAGACAAGGATGGGGATTTGCAGCACATGTGCTTCTCTTAAAGCAAAAAGAGATAAATGTCAAGGGGCAGAAAGAGGTATGTGTTCAAAACATTGTTTTTTAAAATTTAATACTTATCAACTATGAAAATATATTTATTCATATGTTTCTTTTATTTTATGTACAGATTCCATTGTCAAAGAACTTCAAGGCCATCACAATCAGCAATCAAGTGAAAGACAAAAGTTGTATAAACATAGAAATAAGTGTTATGGTCATCCAAATAAATATCTGGGATTGATAATTGATGGTATGGACCAAAATAAAACACTTCTTCCACATTTTGTCCGCACGCCAAAAAAATTACAGGATGAAAATTTCATTTAGTTTCACTTGGTTGGTTGTATGGTATTTAATGAGAAGATGTTTCCAAGAGTTTTCTTAACAACTCCAAATATTCACAATGATGCAAATCTGACCATAACTATAATCCATGATGTGGTTACTCATTGGTCTGGGATTCTTCCTGAAGTTTTGTATTTACAATTAGACAACACAAGTCGTGAGAACAAAAATCAAGTTATTTTTGGGTATCTAAACATGCTCATTGAATTGGGGATTTTTAAAAAGATAAAGGTTGGTTTCCTTCTTGTTGGGCATACTCATGATCATATTGATCAAATGTTCAGTCTTTTTTCAGTAACATTGAGGACGAAAGGTGTTGGGAGTCTGCCATCATTAATTGAATGTATTAAGAAATCGTACATTCCAGAGCCTATTTCTCATGTGTTGGAAGAAACTATTGACATGCGAAGGTTTATTTTTGGATCGCATGGTGAGGAGAAATGCATTGAACAACTAAACGACATTAGCTTCCAGCATCAATTTCGTATCAAAAAAATTGATGGGATAACACTTATATGGGGCAAGAAGTATTCAACTATTGAAGAATGGGGACCATCATCAGGTTTAGCATTTTTGAAGTTCATTCCAGAGCGTCCAATGTTTTCATCAAAGATATTGTTATTACATTCAGTTTCTGAACTCCATAATGCACGAAGGCAGAAGAGAGACATGAATTATTCTAAATGTCTAGAGGAAATTAAAATATGTATTAGAGATACATATGAATACTTCGATGTTGCTGATTCAGTTTGGTGGGAGTCTTTTTTCAGTAATCAAAGTGATATGATTTCAAGATCAGTAAATGGGGATACGCTTTTGAAGACTCCTTTTTTTTTGCCACAAAATATACCAAATGAACATGAACATCAGGAAACACACAATGTTGAACAACAACAGCCTCAAGCTATTATTAATTCCCCACAGGTAGAGGAAAGAGAAATCTATATTGGTTCTAGAAGATCACGTGCACAACGTGAAGCCATGGAAGACCTTTACAGGGGTTCTGTGCAGGATCTTAAGGAGGGTTGCATGATAGCAATGTTAGCAGATGAAGATCCACTTGGCTATCCATTCTGGATTGCCAAGGTTATAAAGGTCATTAATGAAAATGAAGAGATTACAGCTGTTGATGTACATTGGTATGCTACAAGTACCCACCCTTTCAATGGTGTGTACAAGCCAGAGATGGTAGTGGAAAAAAGAATTGGCAGAAAGAGAAAAAGAAAGGGCACAAATATAAATCGTCGCCGCACAAATGTCTTAAAATTGGAGGATGTTGACATACTTGTGTATGACTTCAATTTGACAAAGAGAGGAACTCTTCGGTTGCAGATCATAAATATTTTGAAGAAATTGCTACCAGAACAATTACTGTTGAAATGGGACTCTGCAGAATGTAGATGTAGATCTACAAGACTTTTGAACTCTGAAATGGTGGGCATGCATGTTGACTCAGATGGAGCACTAGTTGATGAAAGAGAAGAATATGGATCATCTTCATCTGCATCGAGCCATTCATCCGAAGATGTAGATTATGATGGTGTGCCAGAACCTATGGCTGATTTTGAATAACTATCTAAGACACTTTTATGTAATTGATGTTTGCATGGTAACTTGAAATAAAATTTTTGACTTCCATCTCATTTTTCATGAAGTTATGAGACATTTCTATGTTTGTTGGATTATATGTTTTAATTATGAAGAATTCATTTCTTTAGAATATCGACAATGTAAAAATGAATTACAAAAATAATTTATGTTATATTCAATGTGCCAATGTTGATATTTTAATTCTAAGTAAAATAGAAAATAGAAACTAATGTTGAATTTTTAGATTATGCAGTGATATTACCATGATATTATGTATTGTTACCATTTGGTATAAGATACTTTTAAAAGTTTTAATAATTATATGCGTCATTGAAACAAAACACTTTGTTTTGATGCTTGATTTTTAGGTTTTGGTTGAAATTATATTTACATTTGTCTTATGCTAATATTTGAAAAAAGATAAGTTTTTATCCTTCAAAATTAAAATTACTCTTACTTATTTCTGTTCAATAATAATTTTTTCATTTACTTGTTCATTTTTTTAAATTGTTAAGTCTTATAATTTCTCCATAATTTTATTGTTCAAGTATGTTGAACACTTAAGATTGAAAAACTTTAGATTTACAACTTGTCATTAAGGTTTTTATGCGCTACCAAATTTTATCTTTAAGGTTATGGTTGACAATAATTACAATTTTGGGGTTGTTTAAAGTCAAGATATTTTATGTTTAACAACAGGATTAAAATTGTTCGAAATGATAAGCCCTTCAGACATGTATTTGTTTATCTTTAACATCATCTATCAAAAATGTTAGAAATTTACGATTTTAAAAAATGTCCTAATATGTTGTCTTTAATTCCATTGTTACAAGTGTCAAAATTATGACACAATTTTTTTTTTGTTATTCCAGCATCAACTGGTTTTGTTTTGAGGGTGTTTTTTTAATCTTTTTTTCAACAAACAATTTTGTTTTTAGCATAATTTTATAAAATGTTGAAATTTGACCTTCAAAAAAAACCAAGTGCGTTCTAGAAGACACACTTTTTGTTTTTGGGGTGTTTTTTCATGTTTTTTGAGACTTTTTGGGCTAGAGTTCCCGTTCTGAGGTCAGGTTACCTATTTCATCGGTAACAGTGTTAAAAACCTGTTGCTGCACAAAAAGCAAGTGTAAAATCCATTTTTCGACAAAAAATATTAAAGTACTGAGAAAAATGACACTTAAAACCTATATTTTGACTTAAAAAGTTATAAATAGGCTTCAAATGGTAAAATAAAATTACTTTTACTTTTTACCTTACTTGGAGAGCAACAGTGGTCTGTTTGTGTGCAAACTTGCGACGGTGATTGCAACTGATCCGGGACGTCATTTAGCTCCTTGTTTGTTCCAGGTAAAAGGCGTTCCCTTAAGCTCTATTTTAATCCAATTTTTTATGAATTCCATTGTGTATTAGACTTCTGGAGGGCCCCTTTTAAAATTTTAGGGCTCGCTCCATTGGCACGGGTATCGGGCACGGACCCGCGCCAATGGACATTTCTTCACAAAGGGGTCGCGCCAATGGCGTAACTCAATTTTACGCTTAGAAATTAAAAAATGTGAGCTACCCATGTCGATTTTCGAATTTACGAGAGATATAACAAAGAATTTTTGGTTGTGTTGATGCAGATATACAAGCACGATGGTTATCGAATGGAAGGAGAGGGAACATGGGGAGGAAGATGAAATGGCTATGGAGAATGAAGCCTGTATGAATGCACTGAAGAACTGTGGACTCAATAAATTCTTTCTTACTCCATGTTTACGAGCTCAACCTGAGCTACTACAATACTTGGTTAGCATATGGGACGAAAATGAGGAAGTTTTTAAACTTCGGAACCAAGTGTTGGAACTTGAGGTTTTCGACGTGTATTTTATCACCGGGTTGTCGCGCAGAGGCCAAATACCTATTTTGATAGGCAACAGACCTTCTGGTGAAAATATGGAGCAAGTAATGGCGAGGGTGTGTCTGGGGGCATGAACCGGATCAGGAAGTGGGAAGGTGGACATCCACATTGTCTAGGATATAGCACTCAGAGTAGTGCTACACACCATTACGTGGGTTGTAGGATTGCAGGCACCGCATGAAGCAACCAAATCCCAACTCATACTAGCCTCTGAGTGTATGATTCCTACACTATTCGATTGGGCTACAATAGTGACAACCAATATCAAGAGGCAGCTGACAAGATGCAAGCAAGTCAAACTAAAGCAATTTGGCTACGGTTCCATTTTGGTGTCATTCATCCTGGAACGAATACCTATCTTCCAGGGCCAAGGGGCCTTAGTTGCTGAGACGGTACCACGAGAGCTGAGGATGGCTCGCTGGGCAGCACTTATGCCCAGGTCAGGAGGAGGCCAACATATGTCTTGGAGGCCTGAGTTTTCTGGGTGGTTGCGGCAACAACTGATCGTGGTCGAGGACTGGCCCTACGCTAGGACCGATTTCACTGGATATCCCGATCTTCCGCTTCCGAAGGGGGAGGATTGGGATGAAGAGTTGGGTATGATACTCTCTTTTTGATTTTATGTATTTATGATTTTTTTTGTAATACATGTTCATTGTAGTGACAGTGTTTATGTGTATGCAGACATTGGCCCATAGAGGCCCGCGGGCATGTCGCCCATTGCGCGGAGAACCCATGTCGATCATGACCCTCATGCTCGGGGTGGCGAGGGAGGTGAACTGATTCAGAACCTGGAGGGCATCGCCCGGGGGATCCCGGATTATGCACGGCTAGCAGATGTTCCGCTAGCATACTAGCGACACAGTGTGGGGGTGCCTAGTCGCCTCCACCGACTACTAAGACACTTAGTGCGTACAGTGGCTTGTTACCACGAGCACCATGCAGATTAGACATTAGGGCTTTTCCTGCATATTTTTTGAGAGATATGTCGTCTCCGGCTGTATTAGGATGAACATGTATATTTTTTGATCTTATGTGATGCACACTATGTAAACATTTCGACACACACATATATATATATACCTGTTTCTGGATGGATCTCTCTACATGTGATGATGTCTTTGTTTTATAAATTGCGCAAATGTCTATCTAAAACTATATTAGCTACTGCATCTGTTAATGTATTCATATGTTTTGGTATGTGTTGATATGTAATATAATCAAAATTCCTCTCCAGTAAACGAATACGCAGATACAGACGTAAAATAGACGGGTTTCTAACTGAATAGTGACCATTAAGCTGTAATACTACAAGTTGTGAGTCTAGATACACAAGTAATTCACGAATGCCGAGGTCCACTGCCTCGGTTAATAATTCCAACATGGCACTATATTCCACGATATTATTTGTAGCAGGACCCAGACACACACCTTGTAGGTTAACCAATTCACTAGCAGGATCATAGATTACCCAGGCTGCTGAGGACAGATTCCTGGTACTACGGGAGGCACCATCCGCGAAGCCCACAAATGGAGTAATAGACATCTGGACAATCAGGAAGACCCAATCAGCAGAAAGATGCTTACGTCGCACACCAGACCACACATGCATACAAATGAATATGCACACCTATGTACACACATCACACCAAAAAATAACTTCAAGCGTAGTATTTTTTAAGGTACATCCCGTTTCTAGGCTGTGCCAACAGAACTCCTTCATAATCAATGAGCTCATAAGCCCCAGTTTTCAATATTTGTTTTACTATGTAGGGCCCATGCCACATGGGTTGGAACTTTCCTACTCCAAGTTTGTCGTGCGCTTGTTCGTATAGGAGGACAAGATCCCCTTCGAAAAACGAACGTGGAGAGATTTATTGATCAAAGTGAGCTTTGACCCGCTTCTTTTGTGCCTCAATGACTAAAGTAGCCAAGCGGCGAGTTTCATCCAACCGTTCCAAATACAAGAGATGCTCTTCTTCAGGAGAAGTATCGGGCAAAAGTTCCACAGCCAACTTCAAAGAAGGAATTTCGCACTCAACCGGAAGAGTTACTTCTAGACCATACACCAATTGGAATGGTGTGAATTTGGTTGCACTCTTTGCTGACGTCCGGTAGGCCCATAGAGCTGAGAACAATTGGAGTTGATAATTGGACTTATGAATACCAACTGTTTGTTGAAGCATTGTGACCAAAACCTTGTTCACAGCCTCAACTTGGCCATTTTCCTGGGGGTAATACGGCGTTGACCTATCATGTCGTAAGCCCAATCTTGATGTCAGCTCGACCATCATATAATCTCAGAAATGGGTGCCATGATCGGTAGCAATGGCCTGAGGGACCCCAAAACGTGCGATAATATGGTTGAAAATAAACTGGGCAGTTGTCTTACCGTCGGCAGTTAGTGTAGGCATCGCTTCGGCCCACTTAGTAAAGTAGTCAACAACGACGATTATATATGCATGCCCCCCGGCCAAATGAGGGTTACACGTCATAAAATCTATGCCCCATTTTTCAAAACGGCCGACAGTAATGACAGGATGCAAAGGGAGAGGTGGTGCGCGCATCTTGCGTTGAAAAACCTAGCACACATGACATTTTCGGACTACAACAATACAGTCTTTGAATATCGACAGCCAGAAGTAACCTCAATGCAGAATATTCTGGGCAATGGCATATCCGGACATGTGACCGCCACAGGCACCACTGTGACAGTCATTCAAGACTCTTTCAGCCTCTTCTAGGGTCAAGATTCTGGGCTCGATCCCTAGTGGAGTCGCCAATTTGTTGAGGAGGTAAATCCCCTCTGCAGACAGAGGCAATCCCTACTAGCCCAGATCAGGTCTAGCAACAATCAAACACGCTACAATGCAAGTTCCTAATTGCAAAAATCAAAATGCGATAGAAGGCCTACCTCAGGTCCAACGTTGTTGTCATTGCGGAGAGGATAGTGCTTTCGATCCCTTGCTCCAACAGGTCACAATTCCACCACCTGACGTGATCGAACACCTGCACGTACAAGAAACACGGAGAACATACAAGCATAAAACAATATAATTGCAATTATGTGTTAGTCAGAGAGGACACAACACATAAACAAGCATGAACAATATGAGTCGAACTATAATCGTTGTCGCTTATATCAATGAAACAAAGGATGATACAACCTGGCTCTGACGCTGAAATCCTCCTTCGGCGGGTCGTCAACGGAATACGTCCTGGTAAAGCTTGTCGGGAATAGGGACAAGCCTCTCTATTCAATCGTCAATCTCCTTACCATGGATTTGGCACTATGACGACTATCAAAGCTCTTGCAACATTCTTTAGGCTATGAAGGCTCTTCGAGATTAGATTGCAAAGGGAAATGGCAAGCTTATATAGATGGAGGAAGGGGTGTTGGGATCCCTACAATCATGGGATTGGCCTTATCCTCAAGGAAGCTTCCATGGGAGGTGGAAAACTACTTCCTCTACATGGAAATCTAGAGCCGAACGTCCCAACTCAATTTAGAGACCAGTTCAGGAGTTGGTTAAAGTCAATCTTCCGCCATTTATTTTTAAAAAACACCCTTTAATAAGCCTGGCATGAGTGCGAGTGCCAATTGGCACACCCTCTTTGAAGAATTCCCCCCATTGGCGTGGGTATAACACAGGCTAGTCGCGCCAAGGATGAAAAGGCTATTTTTAGGGTTTTTCACAAGGAGTTGTCTTCAGGGAAATGAAAGTACATGTTTAGGGGAATGCCATGAAAGTGTTTTCAAGTTATGTCACTGCTCACAGGTCATGAAATGAGCCCTCCAATGTGCGGGATGGGGAATTGTAGGGATGGTGACAAATTGCTGTGTAACAAAAACGTAAGGGGAATCAGTTCCTCAGCAGGCTTTCTCAGCAAGAAGTCTGAGATCTAATCAATAGAGTGATTGGATAGGGCTGATTCGACAGAATTTTTTGGAGGATTACTAGGAGGGAAATCACTTTTCAGAGGAAGCATATTATTTAGAGGGTTTCTGGCACCAAGAAACCCAGATCCGAGTATTTTTTTGAGGGTGGAAACATAAGAAGGGAGAAGAGTATTCAATTCAAAATATGTTGAGTAGAGATTGTCAGATAGGGATTGAGGGATCAAGACATGTTGGATGGAGCATCCAGCTTCATCATTTGGAAGGCTAGAATCCTTTCAGTTCTAGATGAAGATCACATCCATGATCATGTCGTTAAGGTTGTAGCTTTTCCTATTAATGTTGATTCGTTGAATAAGTATG
This sequence comes from Pinus albicaulis, assembly GCA_034641835.2. Classification (NCBI taxonomy): domain Eukaryota; kingdom Viridiplantae; phylum Streptophyta; class Pinopsida; order Pinales; family Pinaceae; genus Pinus; species Pinus albicaulis. The sequence goes on along the minus strand of CM076581.1, from coordinate 414,727,834 downwards.
AGGAAGCACAAGCAAGCTCGAAGTGCTTGATTGTGGATGGGGCTAAGGATCATGTGGTCCCACATATTGCTAAAATTAACACAACAAATGAGATGTGGACGACGTTGACCTCATTGTATCAAGGGACTCCTGTTAAGAGGAGAATGATTCTGGAGAATTAGCTTTGGTTATTTCAAATGTGTAAGGGAGAGGAAATTGACTCCTTCCTCATTATATTGAAGGCAATTTGTGATCTATTGGCTACTATGGGGACCACTCCTAATGAGGGTCTACTAGTCAAGACTTCCTTGAATTCAATGTTTGAAGAGTGGGAGACCTTTTTCCAAGGAATTTCTGGCAGAGCAACACTTCCGAATTGGGAATACATGTGGGCAGCTCTTTGACAAGAAAATATCAGGAGGATGACCATGTCAGGCAACAACAGATCAAGATCAAGATGGAGGAGGAGGAAGATTCGTCTCTCACAACTAAGCGATAGTAGGGGCTGTGAGGGAAGAAGAAAAAATACTTTTCTAAGGTTGGGTGCTTCAAGTGTGGTGAACTAGGACATTTCACCACGTAATTCCCTCAAAAGAGGAAGAGCAAGGAAGATTCTGATTCAAAGGCTGTAGCAGCTAAGGGAAATTATGGGAGTTATGGAAATGTGGTTATGAGTGTTCATGTTCCTCGAGAAAAGAGGTGGGGCGACATGGATCTATGGTTCTCCTGAATTTCAGAAGAGGGGCATGATCCTTGAGGTGCCCAAACTCTTGGATCACATACGAGATATCATAGCCCTTAATAAAAGTATCAGGATGACTGGATTAAGTTGGTGTGAGAGATTATGGAGGCACACTGGCAGAGCTAGGACACCGAATAATTGAGGAGTCCAAAGCAGAGGCAGCGTAAGTGCAGAGGTTGATGGGATTTCAACAACGTAGAGAAATTCTTACGCAGTGCATAGCAGCAGCAATGCATAGCTTCAAATGGTCAGCGCAGATTAGTAGTAGAAGGTGCTTCAGTATCAAGGGGCATCTAGACTGACTTATCTGTCAGGATTTTGGGTGATGTCCTTTAGTTTCTTACTTCTCAATAGCTGAGTTGCAGTTCAGGAGTTAGCAGTGGGAGCGCTATGGGCAACCTGATGCAACATTTGACAGGGAGTTGCATTACAGATGAGGTAGTGACTGTGGAAAAGTCATGGGTAGCAATACGGAGAGCAACAACACAGTGGATGAGGGGCAACATTCGAGCATCAATAATGGAGGGGACCGATGACGTGCATCTGAGTGTTATATTTACGTGTTTCTAGAGCACATTTCTCGCTAAGAGGGACTTTTTATTTTTTGTGTAGCATCGAATGTGCTCTAGCTTCGGAACTTTGTGGAGGGTCTAGAACAAAAGATATCTCCAAGAGCCAAAAAGTGTTTGGAGAAATTCCACCTAGAGATTAAGTTATTCATATAATTAGTTATTTTAATGGAGAATTTAAGTCTAACTTAGGGAAATAAATAATTAAAGTGAATTAATTTAACATGTGGGTGAGAATTTTCTATGTTACAAGGATCAAGTATTTTTTAATCGTAGTTATCGATTAGATATTAGATAATTACCGTTGAATGATCAACAACAAAATTATTAAAGGAAGGCTTGGGGTGAGTTGAAGAACACATGCATAGTGGCAACACTTGAGCTAAGTTGAAATTTTGGTGTACGGTTTGCTGAGAATTTTTGAGTAAGCTTGCAGTGCAACGAGGGGCAGTTTGACAGTGGGATTTCTGATCCAAGGCTGAGAATACTATAGCATAGAGGCATATCATAAACAAAGGAGTAACACGGGCCCAACAGGGGTGATGCAGGCCTAGCCAAGCTCATGTAGAGCCAACAAAGAGGCTCACGTAGGCCCAGAGTGGTGACATAGGCCTAGAGGAGTTGATGCAGAGCCAGAAACGGATGGCACTAGGGTTTCAGTTGGCCAGATCGGGCTTGTATTCAACAGATTGGAAAGTGCGATGGAACCATGCTGAAGGGTGACATAGTCTCAACGCAGAGCTTGCTGGGGACTTTGTAGGCACCTATAGGGTTCTTCATTCTGAGCTAAATCAGCTATAACATCTTTCTCTAGAGATAGAGGTACTTCTTTCGAGATTTTCTCTGTTGAGTAAACCACTACTGGTACCCTATTTTTTATTCAGAAATATTCATAATAATAAAAGGATCAAGAGTTATTACACCAGTTTTCCCACATTATTTTTTTCCAGGGGCATTTGTCTAGAAAATATTGTGTGACCTTTGTCGAATGTGCTTATTTCTTTAGTACTTGATCAATATATTTTTGTATGAAACAATGTATTTACTTCGATGTTTTTCTTGTATTATTCATAAAAATAACTTTTTAAGCAGTATAATAAGTAGTAGAAGTAAATCAGATTATTGTTGTAGGATTTATGCTTAGTACATTCAGAAATTTTCACATGGTGTCATAGGTATTGCAGATCAAGGACAGTTGAATCCATAAGCAAGGAGACAAAGTTTTTTCTGTAGGAAGGAAGTTGTCCCGAGTGACAACATAGGTCCAGGAAGAGGCAGTGTAGCACCTGAGGATAGTGCAGGCCTAAGAGGGGTGATGTAGAGTCATTCTAGCTCATGTAGAGGTTATGTAGGGGCTCATGCAGACCTATAATGGTGATGCAGTATGAGAGGAAGTGACGCTAAACCAACGTAGAGGGTTCAACTCTTCATCCTTCTAGTTTCCATGGATGGAAGTGCATATTTTTCTTCGATAGTTGCCGGGTGGGCATTGTTTCTGTGAGTGAAGAACAATGTCTAGCACTATGTGGAGAAGTAAGGGGAAGTAGTTCCTTAGTAGGATTTATCACCAAGAAGTCTCAGATATGATCAACGTATTTATTGGAGAGGGTTGATTCGACAAAAGTTGGTGGAGGATTTCCGGGAAGGAAATCACTTGTCAGAGGGAGTATATTCTCCAGAGGGTTTCTAGTGCCAAGAAACCCAAATTCAAGTCTTTTGCTGAGGGAAGAAACAGACGAAGGGAGAAGAGTTTTCACTTTTACATATTTTGATCAGAGATAGTCGAACATGGATTGAGGGGTCAAGATAGGTTTGATGGAGCATCCAACTTCATCGTTTGGAGGGATAGAATCCTACTAGTTCTAGATTAATATCACATCAAATATCATGCTAATAAGGTTGTTGTTGTCCTTGTTAATTCTAATCTTCTAAAGAAGTGCGACAAAGCACAAGAAAGGTCCAAGCACTTGATTATGGATGGGGTCAAGGATCATGTGGTCCCACATATTGCTGAAAAGAACACAATAAGTGAGATGTGGATGATGTTAACCTCATTGTATCAGGGGCCCTATGTCCAGAGGATAATTCTTCTGGAGAATCAACTTCATTTATTTCATATGCATAAGGGAGAGGATATTGACCCCTTTCTTATTAGATTGAAGGTTATTTGTGATCAGCTGACTGTTATGCGGGCCACTCCTGACGAGGGCCTACTAATTAGGATTGCCCTGAATAGAGTGTATGAAGAGTAATATACCTTTATCCATGGTATTTTGGTCAAAGAAACACTTCCAAATTGGGAATACATGTGGGTAGATCTTTGACAAGAAGAGATCGGGAGGATGACTAGGGTGGGAAACAACATTAGAGGAATCAAGATCAAGATGGAGGAGGAGGAATATGCGTCTCTAGCATCTAAGGGATAACAGGGGCAGTGACGGTAGAAGAAGAAATACCTTTCTAAGGTCAGGTGCTTCAAGTGTGGTGAATTAGGACATTTCACCACATAATGACCTCAGAAGAAGAAGGAAAATTAAGACTCTGTTTCAAAGGCTGTAGTAGTTAAGTGAAATAATGAGAGTGATGATGATGTGGTTATGAGTGCTCATGTGCCTCAATAAAATAGGTGGGGTGACATAATATATGTAGTTATCCTGAAATTTAGATGAGGGGCAGGATCCTTGCGGTGCCCAATCTCTTGGATCACATACGAGCTACCAGATCCCTTACTGATAGTAGCAGTATGAATGGATTCAATTAGTGCGAGAAATTTTGGAGGCACATTGGTAGAGCTAGGATGCTAAAGACTTTAGCAGCGCATAGTATAGGTAGCAGCACCGTGGGAACAACACAGAGGCTCATGGAATTTCAACCGCGCAAAGGCAGTGCTTAGGCAGTGTAGAGCTTTAGAGGGTCAACCCAAATTAGCAGTAGAAGGTGCTTCAATATCAAGGTGCGTCTAGACTGACTTATCTGTCAATATTTTGGGTGATGTCCTTTAGTTGCTTACTTCTCAGCAACTAATTTTTCATTCAACAATTAGCAGTGGCAGTGCTATGGCTCCGCATGATGCATCATTTCAGAGGGAGCTGCCTTACAGATGAGGAAGTGAGTGTGGAATGTCATGGGTGGTAGTACATAAAGCAACAACATAGTGGATGAGGGGTAACATCTGAGCATCAACATCGCAGGGGAGTGTTGACATGGATAAGAGTAATTCTTTTGGATTGATGTGTTGCCATAGCATATTCCTCGCTAAGAGGGAGTATTTATTTTTGGGTAGCATCAAATTTTATTTAGCTCCGAAAATTTTTGGAGGGATAGAGAAAATGAGATCTCCAAGACCCATAAATCATTTGGAGATATTCCACCCAAAGCTTAAGTTATTCAAATAATTAATAATTTTAGTGGAGAACCTAATTCTAACTTAAGGGAAATTAAATAATTAAAGTGAATTAATTTAACATGTGGGTGAGAATGTTCTAAGTGACGAGGACCAATTATTTTATAATCCTAGCCATCGATTATAGATTAGATCACGATATTTGAATGCTGAACACAAAAACTATTAAAGGAAGGTGTTGGGTTAGTTAAAGAGAACACAAATAGTGGCAACAATTCAGCGAAGTTGAAGTTTTGCGGCATGGTTTACTAAGAATTTCCGAATGAGTTTGCAATGCTGTGAGGGGAATTTTGACAGTGGGATTTTTTTATCCAAGGTCGAGAACACAATAGCAGAGAGAGAGATCAAGACAAGAGGAGCAGCGCCGACCTGGGAGGGGTGGCACAGGCCCACCCATGCTCACACCCATCCAATGTAGAGGCTCAAGTAGGCCTAGAGCGGTGACGTAGGCCTAGAGGAGCTGATGTAGAGCCGGAAAGGGCAGTGCTAGGGTTTTAGTGGACCATATCGGGCTCGTATTCAGTAGATCGAAAAGGGTGATAGAGCCACACTGAAGGGTGATGCAGTCTCAACACATAGCTTGTTGGGGACTGTGTAGGCACCTATGGGGTTCTTCATTCTCAGTTGAATCAAACATAATATTTGTCTCTAGAGATAGAGGTACTTTTGCAGAGATTTTCTCCACTAGTTAAACCATTATTGGTACCCTAGTTTTTATTCAAAAATCTGCATAACAATAAAAGCCAGAAGAGCTACTACATTGATTTTCCCGCATTGGGTTTTTCTGGGGAAATTAGTCCGAAAATGCTTATGTGTCCTTTTTCGAATGTGCTTATTTATTTACTACTTGACCTGTATATTTGTGTAGACACCAATGTATTTAGTTCAATGTTTTTCTTGTATATTCAGAAAAATAACTTGTTAAGTTAATAAAACAAGTAGGAGAAGTAAATCATATTACTTTTGTAGTATTTTTGTTTAGTAAATTGATAAATTTTCACATAAATTTCAATATAATATTATCTTTAACACCTCACTTTGACTCTTCAAATTCACTAAATATTTATATGATTTCTCTCCGTATCACTCTGCATAACAGTTATACATAAAACACTCAATATTTTTCACGTTCCTTTCAAACAATTATTCTACTCACTCTCCACTATTTTTAAATAAAACATAAAAATTTCACTTATGAGAATTTAGCCATATGAAAATGTGAAGTGGATCTAATAAAGGAGTAATTTTTCAGTTTCTCGAGCACGCAGCCAACGTCTATATCATATGTCACCAACTAAATACAAGATTTTTCATTGGATTGGATAATTTATGGAAACAAATGACGGAGATTCCAAAACTTAAAGGGGTTACCAAATATGTGTGCATGTCATAGAACTCTCATTGTAATATGCACTAATACCATTCATTCTACTATGTTTTTTTGATCCGCATTATCATCTCATCTCACTCTCGTTACCATACAATTGGCACAATACTTAATGAGTTAGATAATATTCAAACCCAACTTCCTTTCAAGTGGTATTTATCAAGGATAAAATGTAAATACTTACCATCATCTTATAGCAATTTTCTTCTATCATGTGGTGTGCTTTATAGATGGACGCTCTTCTTCGATAATACCCTGATGAAATAACCAACCAATGAAATGTCAATTCGAAAATAATTTATTCTTAATGGTTTTTCCCAATTATTCTTCTCTCAGTCCCTTTAAAATCTAATTATGCAAGCCTTCTCAACCAACAAATAACAACTATATATATAACAAGTATAATAGTCAATATAGCACTACAAACAGAAATACCAGATTCTTGCATGATAATCAGACTATCAAAAAAATGAATTGAATGAAGGTTTATTTTAGAAAATCCATGCCCAAAAAGAAATTGGATGCATATCAATTTTATACTTTGATGGTAATTTTTTGTAAAGAAAACCCAAGCGTTCATAAATCCCTTCACCAAAAATTGTACAAAACCATGACCACTGCCTCCTTGACACCAAAAAAGTATTTTACTTTTTGAAACAACTTAATTATCCTCAAGAAACACATATTTGATGGTCTAGTTCACTTATACAATTGAAGTAACAACGTTAATCCATATTTGTTCATCATATTTGCACCCTAGTATTTGTGGATGTTGAGATGTCAGACTTGTTGTTGTTGCCACAATTTCCTCGATTTAATTGTTGTAACAATCCTGGAAAGAAATCGAATCGTCAAACTTCTCACATAGTTATTTCATGGATGACTATGTAGAAACCTCCTCACACGTACAAAACACATAGAAAACATTCTTACGTTACTCATGAGGAACTATGCCTTCAAGCTCGTACGTTTAAAATTCATTCCATATCACGCAAATAGACGGACAACAACATATGCGCCAATAGAAAACACGTTTATGTTTTAACAGAAATGGTTTATTAGTAGACAGAACATCGTAGCAAGAAGGCTTCATTAATCCTTTCATGTGAAATTCCTTCTTACATTTTTTTTAAAACGGTTTCCTCCTAGGGCTTCGTTTCGGTCTAACTCATTCTGAGAGGTAATTTCCTCTATACACCTTATAGATGGTGCTTTTCTTATGTTATCATAACCCTACTATATAGTTACAAATACAATTTCTCACTCTGTAATGTTTATGTTTCACAAGTACCACTATCGAAACCCTACCCTCTACTATTCTGATAAAAAAATCACTGTCAGTGAGTAATTTCTCCTCATTGTGTGTACAGGTACTTAGCTTCTCAAGCTGTCTCTACCGAGACGTTTACAGACAGTTTCCAAATTTTACATGCCCATTTTTGAAAGGCATTGATGTTCTTGGTTTCAAACTTTAGTTTCTTCTAAGTTTATAGAGACAATATTTTCCCACCGTGGCTTTTCTGTATCAATACATTTATAAATTTTTCTCCAGTTCGAATGGAGGGTTTTTCAGCCCCTTTTCTACTACTCATAATTTGTTTATCGGGTTATTCTAACTCTGCCTTCAGTTATTAAATTCTGAGTTTTAGACTTTTCCGTAAACTTTCACTTTACTTGCATGTTAATATTGTATTTTTCCCATTTGATGAAAACTGATTTAATGTTCTAGTGCCTCCTCCTTTGAGGGCAACGCACAGTTTTGTATCATTTATAATGTTGTGGTTATTGCACATAGTTTCTAGGCTTTTCTGTGTAATTGAATACTATTTAGTATATATATACATGCGGTGTTTTACATTTAATTTTTCCGACATTTCCATTATGTTTACTTCAATGATTATTCTTCCAGTGTGTTCATTTAGGAAAGTTTCTTTCTACTAGTTAAGAATTATACTCCACGGAGTACTATTTTTTGTTTTCTTTTATTTCTATAATGGTGATATTTCATTCAGTGAATTCAAGTTATTATGTTACTCTTTCTTTCTATATTGAAAGATTATCATTTCTACAGTTCAAATTTTAAATTCAGTATTTTTCTTATTTCCTTTTCTTTTAATAAGTTGTTTACCCTAGATGTCTGGACCATCTTTAAATGAGTGAGAGTTTACTCATCAACCCTTAGTCTGTGTATTTATCCCTCTTCAAGGAAGACTGTCCTATCTAGGGTTCTACTCTAGATGGACTAAGTGTCCCATCTAAACATTCATTTTACTATAGAATTTTAATTGTCTCTTACAGGTTATTCAAATTTAATCCTTTTAGACTTCCTTTTGCACCTAGTATGTATCCTTTCCGAACTAGAATATTTTCCTTTATTAAGAAGATTTTTATAGTTAACAATATTTAAATATTCCACGGTAAACTTAAATAGTTCTAAGAATTGAAACAGTCTTATCAATTCATTCATTAGCATGAAAAATTGAACCTTTAATACTCTAATTCCATGGCACACAGTAATCTTTTTCCAAAAAATTAATGTGTTGTTACAACATAAAATAATTTTTGTTTCTAATACATTTTGGTTTATAATACCTACCTTAGATGAGTATGGATGATGGCTCCCACTCATGAGAGGTGATATTACATCTTCTACCCCCCACCCCACCACCCCCACCCATGAAAAATTGAATCTTGAATACTCTAATTCCACAGCACACAGTAATCTTTTTCCAAAAAATTAATGTACTGTTACAACATAAAATAACTCTTGTTTCTAATCCATTTTGGTTTATAATAACTACCTTAGATGAGTATGGATGATGGCTTCCACTCATGAGACAAGCTATTACATATTCTACCCCCCACCCCACCACCCCCACCCATGCTCCTCGCTAGAGTAAGATTATTTAGCAGTTCTTCTAGAGGTAGACCTCAAGAGCACTTTCAGGTCTCTCAACCAACTATCAGGTTTTTCAAATTTCCACTAGCTCTTGCCAGCTATGGACACTCTCACCTTCCATCCTTATTGTTGTCTTTTCCTCTTTTGCACAGAACCCCTTTTCCTCTTCAGGATTTTCTTTTTATTCCGAGAGGAAAGGTAAGTGTCAAATAAATTCATTTAATTTAACCACCCTGGTATCTTCAACACTTTACCATTAGTTTATGGAGACAACACCATAATCAATATTTATTAAAAAAATAAGTAATTTCTTGCTCATAATTTTCTTAATATATTTATTAAGCATGTTCAACATAAACAAGTCAAATGTATCAATTAAAATAACATAAAAACTTAAATCTAGGTGTTGCATATTCACCCTCTTGAGGTAAACTTCGTCCTCGGTGTTTACTCCATTCCAGTGAATAATTTTGGATAGGCCTCTCATAAAAATATTTCATCTTCCAAAGTAGCCTCTTCCAGGCCACATTGCTTCCACTCCACTTTAACTTGGGTGATGGCTCACCTCCAGAGCGTTATTTCTATCTGATCGAGAATACATTGAGGTTCTACTAGAAATCACCCATCTGGTTCAACCTGTAACAAAAAAGATTAAATTAATTAATGTATTATTTATCTCCCTTAGAACTATCAGTATCCAATTAAGTCCTACATAAATTTTCTACCAATGTATTACATGTTTTGGGTCACAGACATATTGTTTCAATATAGGCACATGAAACACATTGTGCACCCGTATGTGTCCTGGTAAAGATAACCGATAGACCATTGATCCTACTCTTTTCAATATTTGGAAAGGTCCATAGAATCAGGGGGAAACTTGGTGTAGGTATTCCACCTTAATTTTCCCTTATTTGGCCTAATCCTCACATAAACATGACCACCCACTTCAAATTCCCAGTAGGTCCTCTTTTGATCTACATACACGTTTTGCCGATCTTGGGCAGCTTTTATATTTTTCCAGATCTTCTTTACTTCTTTTTCCATCTTGGCCAACATTTCAAGCCTAAGCATTAGCTTGGTCTCTGGGATACTCCAGTTAATGAGTGTTCAATATTTCCTATCATATAATGCCTCAAAGGGACTCATCTTGCGGGATTATTGGTATCCATTATGTAAGAAATTTCTACGAGGTGTAAATAATATTCCCATGTCATAGGTTGATGGATTACATACCTCCATAGCATGTCCTCCAAAATTTGATTCACCCATTTAGTCTGCCCATCCGTCTGTGGATGGTATGCAGTACTAATTTGAATTTTCATGCCTAGACAGGTAAATGAGGCCTTCCAAAAAGCGGAGGTAAGTTTACATCTCTATCTAAGATAAAAAATTCCGGTATGCCATGTAATGTAAGCAATTTCGTCATAAAGATATCAAAAATCTGTACCATTTTATAATTTGACTCTATAGGAATAAAATGAGTTTCCTTGCTCAGTCGGTCAACTACGACCTTTATCGAGTCATTGTGTCGCTTTATTTTTGGTAGGCCTGTAATAAAATATAAATATATAACTTCCCACTTCCATTCTGGCATGGGAATAGGTTGCAACAAACCTACTAGATGTTGGTGCTCTACCTTGACCTGTTGACATTCCAAACATTTAGTTAAGTATTCAGCAATATTTTTACGCATTCTCGGCCAAAAGTAGTCTTTCCTTACTGTTGTTAAATATTTTCTTGTAACCAAGATGTCCAAAATAAGAACTTTGATGATATTCATATAAGATCAGCTATTTTAAACTTATTCGGTTAGGAATGTATATTTTCCCTTGAAAATTCCATAGTTGTTCATTACTGATCTTATACTCTATTTTTTTTCCTTGATTTTCTTCTTGTTGTGCTTGCTGCCACATAAATTGATAGTCATGATCCTTTTCCGTGACTTTGTTCACTTGTTTCTAGAACTTAAATTCCACCTGGTTAAAATAGATTTCATACACGAAGTGCAGTTTTCTACTTAAATAATCAGCGACATGGTTTTATTTTCCCTTAACATGTTGAATTTCGAAATCAATTCACTTAAGAATGCATTCCATCTACCTTCAAGTGAATTCAGGTCAGCTTGATTAAAATAACTAGTCAAACTATTGTGATATGTTTTTAATACGAATATGTTTCCCAATAGGTAGTGCCTCCATACCTTCAGCGCGTGCACCAATATAGTGAACTCTAGATCATACACTTGATATCGTTGTTCCTGATCTTTCATCTTCCTAGATTCGTAAGCCACAATTTTTCGATCATGTGTTAATACTTCTCCCACGACTTCTTTGAAAGCATCGGTGCAGATTTCAAACTCCTTGTTTGGATGAGTGACCTTTAATACAAGAGTTGTAGTTAGTAATTGTTTTAACTGTTCTAAACTGGTTATGAATTCAGTGGTCCATTTAAACACTCATCGTTGTTTTTGTAATGAACTTATAGGAAAAACAATATCAGAGAACCCCTCGATAAAACATCGGTAATAGCCAGCCAGCCCCATGAAAGAATGTATGTCTGCTACATTCTTGGGTGATCTCCATTCAATAACGCGCCTTATTTTTCCAGGGCTACTTCCATACCCTCAGCCGAAATAACATGGCCTAAATATTGAATCTGCTCTTTGTAAAACTCACATTTACTAAATTTGGCATAAATTTGATGTTCTCCCAACATTCTTAATACCTGTTGCAAGTGTCTTTTATGTTCCTACATCATTTTCGCATCAATAAATATTAGAACAAATATATCCAAAAATGGATGAAAAATGCCATGCATTAAACTCATGAATGTTGCTGGTGCATTGGTTAAACCAAATGGTAAAACCAAAAATTCATAATTTCCATCTCGGGAATGGAAGTTTGTTTTATATATATCTTCATCCTTTATCCATATTTCATGGTATCCAGATCTTAGATCTATTTTTTGAAAATATAGTTACCCCTTTTACCTAATCGAATAGATAATCTATTCGTGGTAGTGGTTATTTGTTCTTAATAATTAATATGTTAAGCTGTCTAAATCCATACACATTCATAGCATACCATATTTATTTTTCACGAACATCACTAGTGCCCCCGAAGGACACACACTTGGATGAATATATACCTTGTCTAGCAACTCCTATAATTCCATATTCAACTCAGTCAATTTAGGTACACTCATTAGATATGGTGCATGTAATATGAAGGCTACCCCTGGCATTAATTCGATGGTGAAATCAATGTCTCATTTTGGAGGTAATCCCGATATATTTTCTGGGAACATATCCTTAAATTCTTGTACCACTGGTATATTCTCCATCATATGGTTGTTATCCTTAGAATTGAAAAACCCCACTTGAATAGCATAAATATGACAACCTTTTCCAATGCAATTTCCCAACTGAGATGTAGTAATAGGGTGTAGCTGAACTGGTTTATTAATCTGTTGCAATTCTTGGTGTGATCCATACTCTACCTTATAATAAATGATTTTCTCTTTGTAATCTGTGACCAATGCATCTCCAACCAATATATTCAAATTATTATGTCATAGGATCCAAATGGTAGTATGTTCAAGTCAAATTTTATGGGTTGGTCTTGAACTTCTAGGGGGAAATTGGAAACTTTGGCATTAACTCTTCTCTTGCCCCCAGTGGCCAATTGTACCAGCAAGGGATTTTTAAATTTCTGGCTCTGCAAGTTACATTTTTGTACTATCCATGGATTTACATAACTTAAATGGCACTAGGATCAACCAAAATTGAAACAGTTTGGGAGTATAACTTACCTTCCAGTTCTATCATGGTTGGTTCATAATCTGGTTTCTAATCCTCAAGTGTCATGTTAATTCTTGGTATATTTCACGTCACGTCCCCTACCGTATATGCCACTTGCAAAGTAGCTGCAGTCTCATTTCTCCCATGGTGAGGGAAATTCTTATAATAATGTGCCTAAGCACATCCCCAGCAGCCAAGGAAAATTTTAAGGATGGAAATTTATCTTTAAGTTCAGAAAACTTGGCGAATCTTATGAGTCCTTAATATGTAGATTGTAAAATGTTTGGTGATATATTTTTAAATATATCAAAATTTCTATGACTTTATATAGTCTCTATAAATTTTGGCGATTTTTAGGATAACATAATTTTATACTATAAAATTTAGGAAAAGAAATTTTAGAAAAAAATGGAAATTAGAAAATCATTTTTTTTGAAAATCATGGAAAATTAGCCCACTTGTGAATATTAGCCCCTAAAAGTTTCCATGCCAGTAGTGTAATGGATGTTTCTGGATCTGTCCATGATCTAGTCTACTGGATGCTTCCATGGGTCGTTAGATTAGCCACTTGGTTTTATGTTGGTTCCTCCGCTGTTGTCTATTTGATATATTTCTGGAAAAATTCTTACAATTTCCAGATGTACTGCTTCTAAAATTGGAATTACTTTTTTGTTGTATCTTTTGCACCAATTTCTTCCAGCTTCTCCTTTCACCTTGCACTGCTAATAGAACATACGTGATTTTTGTATCACCTCGTCCATGGTATTTGTATTTACAAACTCGATCCTTTGCATCATATGAGTAGGTATAATACTCAAGAATCCTTCTACTTTTTCTTTTTCATCTCTCAAATATGGTACATATATCAATAAGGAGGTAAATTTCGTTATGATTTTGTCCATTGTCAGTTGTCCCAATCTCAAATCATGAAATTCTCGAGACTTTTCATCATAAAAGCACCCAGTCAAGTATGTGTCTTTAAAATATTGATGGAAATCCTCACATGTCACATTTCTGTCCTTGATTCCTCGCACATTTTTTACTTCCTCCGACAATAATGTGGCTTTTTCCCATAGTTCATAAATAGCCAAGTGAGAATTCAATTTACTATTGTATTCATAGACTTGAAAATATTTGTTCCTGTTAATTATCCATGCTTCTGCTACCTCTTTAGCCTCTCCATCGAACATAGGAGGTTTAATTTTTTGGAATTCACCTTGCAACTCCACATTTTGTTTTTCATCTCCTGCTGATCAGAGACATTTCCTCACTCGGCCTCATTATAAATCCTATTCTTATTGCTCCATTGGGTATGGCTACTTTATGGCTTATCATCAGCCTATTGCAACTGTTCACCCTCTTCTTGAGTGTCTCTTTCATGGCTGGGTTGAGTTATCCCTTGATTTTTCCTATTTGAGAGGGTTTTAAGGATCCTTTCCTATTCTCACATTAGTATCTTATTATCACTTCTCACATGAACCATCTCTTCTTTTAAATATTGCACAATATCCAGTAGCCTACTGGTTTGCCTTTGTTGCTTTTAGAGTAGTCTGATAGTCTGTTGATGCTCGTCCACACTCAGTATCACCCACATTTATGGATTTATTTTTGGGTTAGTGTGCGGGTGTGCTTCCTTTGTAGTCTTGGAAGCTTGATGTATGGAACCCCTCCTCATTGCACTCTATGGATTGCTTCTTCTTATTTTTGTGCACAATTTACACATCAATTTTATTATTTAGGTGACCCAACTGGGTCCTAGCGTCTGAATGCTACTCTGATACCACCTATCAAGTCTAACCATGTAAACATTAAAAAAATACGTACCACAAATATGTAAAAATAAAATAAAAAATTATATGTGCATTTCAACATTTAACTTTATCAAAAGATATTTTTACTACCTTACATTTATCCTAATCATATATGTTGAATGATTAGTTACAAAATTAATAAGATAACAATATGAAGAAATCAATATTAAAACCTTGGTATCATGGTTTGCAAACCCATAAAGGTATAGAGTAATACTACCCATTATAACCTGCATAATTGCACCATTCAATGATTAGTACCATTACGGTCAGATTTGGCTCGTATTCCATCTCTTTAACTCATACTAAGGTATTAGTTTTGAGAATTTTATTGTTTTGGATTATCGATTTGAGACATTCACCATCTTGACACAGTCAAGATCCCAAGGTGAAGATTTTATAGCACAACTAGATTTTATTTTTGTTTTAATAGAATATAAACTTAAGACTGAGATAAATTGGTGATTACGATGCTAACACATTTCTTGACATGTTGGATGATCTCTGTCCTCCGTGGATAGGCGATTCAACGAGTGTGAAGGGGCTTGGGGTGGTTAGGGTATAACGTACCCCCCAAACCCTAACTACTTTTGTAGTTTTCCGGTGGGCTCCTCTATATTTTTTCATGCAACCCCTATATTTGTTCATACCTCACATTGTCGGTTTTCTGCAAGAAATGGAGGTATATACCATTTCGATTCCTTCCATTCTTCCAACAATGCTTCCCTTCGTCTTATATTCTTCATCAGGGTTACAAAGCATTTCCCTTTTGTTGTTGAGATTGATTCTCAGTTTATTTATAGTCTTTGTAGCTTGGCAGTGTCTGGTCTCCATCAACCGTGAGGCTCTCAATCTTTTTCCTCCAATTTTATGTGGCTTTTCAACTACAAGGATGAATACTTGACTTCGTTCACACCGACCCAGGTAAGGCTTCATCATTGCACTTAGTATATGAAAAGAAATTCTTAATCCTTTTGTATGAAATTCCTCATGCAGTTTTTTTAAAATGGTTTCCTCCACAAGGCTTCATTTTCGTCTAACTCCTTCTGAGAGGTAATTTCTTCTTGACTCCTTCTAGCTGGTTCTTTTCTTATGTTATCGTAACCCTACTATGTAGTTACAAATAACATTTCTCACTCTGTAATGTTTGTATTTGGAAGGTGCCGCTATTCAAAACCTACCCTTTACTGTTCCAATAAAAAAAGCACTATCAGTCAGTAAGTTCTCCTCGTCGTGTCTACAGCTACTCTGGTTCTGAAGCTATCTCTATCGAGACGTTTGCTAGCTCTTTCCAAGTTTTACATGCCCATTTTTATAAGGAATTGATGTTCTGGGTTTCAAACTTTAGTTTCTTCTAAGTCTATAGAGACAATATTTGCCCACCGTGGCTTCTATGTATCAATAAATTTATAACTTTTTCTCCAATTCAAATGGAGGGCTTTTCAGCCCCTCTTATATTGTTCATAAGTTGTTTATCGGGTTATTCAGAGATTGTCTTCAGTTATTAAATTCTAATTTTTGGACTGTGCCGTAAACTTGCACTTTACTTGCATGTTTATATTGTCTTGCTTGCATTTGATTAAAACTTAAGGTTCTAATGCCTCCTCCTTCGAGGGCACCACAAAGTTTTATATCATTTCTAATGTTTCGGTTATTGCACACAGTTTATTCTGTTAGTCTTTCCTTCTATACTAAAAGATTAACATTTCGACAATTCAACTTTTAAATTCAGTATTTGCCTTATTTCCTTTTCTTTTAATAAGTTGTTTCCCCTAGATGTCCACATCATCTTTAAATGAGAGAGGATTTACTCCTCAACCCTTAGTCTGTGTATGTATCCCTCTTCAAGGAAAATTTCCCTATCTGGGGTTACACTCTGGATGGACTAACTGTCTCATCCAAAGATTTCTTTTACTAAAGAATTTCAACTGTCTGTTACATGTTATTCAAAATTAATCCTTTTAGACTTCTTTCTCCACCTAGTATGTATTTTTTCCGAACTTGAATATTTCATTCTTTTATTAATTTATTTTTTACACTTAATAGTATTTAAATATTCCACCCTAAACTTAAACATTTTTATCAATCCATTCATTCACAGGATTAACTCGAACCTTTAATACTCTACTTCCACAACATACAGTTCCCTTTTTCCAAAAAATTAATGTATTGTTACAAGATAAAAAAAAATCTTGTTTCTAATCCATTATAGTTTATAATACCTACCTCATATGAGTAGGGCTGATGACATCCTCCCAGCCATGAGAGAGTCTATTACGTCCTTTTCTCCCCCCGTGCTCCTCGCTATATTAATATTATTTAGCAATTCTTCTGGAGGTAGACCTCAAGACCATTGTCGAGTCGCTTCCAAATATAAGGTTTTTCAGAGTTCCACTCGCTCCTACCAGCTCTGGAAACTCTCACCTTCGAGCCTTCTTGTTGTGATCCACTTTGAAATTAATTCATATGGCCATTGCTAGCATGTCTAAGGTTAAAGGGAAAAAAATAGAATTTTTTCTCTTGTTACCTTCCGTCCACCCTTCACTTACCTTCAGTGATGAAGCTACTTCACACCAGAACATGATTCTTCTTTGAAAATAAATTTCACTCGACCTCTTCTTGACATGGGATCATTTCCATGGGATCAACAACCACAAGAGTGCTTATATTCAAGTGATCTATATAGAACTGACTAGGTATGGAAATTTGAAGCTAGATTTATCCAATCATCATTCAACGCTTCAACATAGGGTCCCGCCATGTCCATGTTTCACCAATGTTCTTTGATAATCATTGTTGATCCAGATCTCCCTTGGCGCAGTTGCATGGACGCTCCAACGGTAGATCCACACTAGATCTTACCATATTTGTCTTCTTCATACACCAATATGTCGATGATAAACTATATGTAGCAGATATGGAAACTTTCACACAGATTTATCCATAGTTAAATTTTAAGCAGTAGCGAAACCATAGAGAAAAAAAAAACATTACAACTACTCTGATACCAAAATTTGATGCAAGTATAACCATGGGGTCTTACACAAAAATACATACAAAACTAAACTGAAATCCATAGCATAATAATACACACAAAACTCAGAAAATGATTAATTAACAAATAAAAATAATTAGGAGAACTCTTCGCCTCATGCTTGGCCTCCCATTCCTCACTTTCACACACACTCTTTACTCTTCCACATACATACCTTATGGGTTCGCCTAGATTTATAAAAATGGATTAGAATCAAAGTAGGTTCTAGATCCCTAAACTAACTCCCAAAATATCTGTCATGATCCATAAAATCTCTCATCTAATCCCTTATCCCTAGATAATAGCTAACTAATCCTTAAATCGCTCAAACCTTCCAAAATACTCTCCAATCTTCTTCTATTTACTATATTTCTCATTCTCTAGGAAAACTATAGAAAAAAACTTTAAATAATTAAATCCTAACTTTGGAAACCAACTCCCTTACTAAACATTTGACCCTAGATTAGATGCAACTGCATCACTTCTCCTTCCATATATTACTTATTCTGTCATTATCCATCAAATTCATAAAGAAATAAACAATTGGTCAGTAATTTTCATTTGATAACACCACAATATATATATACATAGATGAAATGTGGTATGTGATGGAAACTTCACAATATATATACATAGATGAAATGTGCTAGACATAGAATTTGGAAAATTTCAATTTTAATTTTACTAAATAAATAAATTTCTTAAAACCATAATTGTTTTTTTTAATAAACAATTATTTTATCGTGAAAAACAAATTTAGTATTACTATTTTTATTTTAAAACGATTTTTAAATTTATTATTTGTATTTTTTATTTGAAAACAACTTTCTAACAGCCATTGTCCATGTCGAGTCATTGAATCAAATGTTAGTCAATTGAAATGTTTCAGGCCATTAGATCCAAAAGTAAATAGTTTTCTATATGTTTTTTATAATATTAATTTTTTTTTTTTTCTAATAAGTTAGATTGAATTTAAATTTTAGTGATTTTTAAAATAAAATGTTATTATTGAAAATTTGTCATAGAAATGTTGCAATATCGTGTTTAACATTTTGACTATATCAAATTAGATATTTGATTGTAAAGAATAAATTAAATAAAATGATTTACATAGTTGATTGTAATTATACCATCCGCCAGTTGACATTTGTCTGAGAAAACATATTTTTCATAAAGTAAAAAGCAGTCATCCAACAAAATTAAACCACCGCCGGTATTACGGCACTTCTGTCGAATTGTAACCACTGCTCGTTGTGAGCAGTTGTGGCATCGATGGACTGTTGTGTTCCCCATACATACGTAGAAGTGTTAAAACCAGTTTGGGAGGTGTGTTGAAGAAGACCATTAAAGACTCTATTCATATTTCTCCCTGTGTATAGCTAAAGTCGTTGAAGAACACAATGCGTGGAAGATCGAGTGCGTTGGCAGGAAAAGTAGGATGATGTAGAATAGCGGAACATGGCGGAGAGAACATGTACAATCCCTACGTTGGAAATTGATAATTGTGAGGATTCTGGAAGTCACAGAATAAAAGGGACTCTGTGACCACAGCGGAAAAATGATTTTAATATTGTAGACCAGGAAAATAAAAAACCCACGAGTTCAGTATCAAAGTCAATTCAAGTCCGGCACGAACTGTACGATGTTTTTAAATTTTGTGTTGCCGTGTGGAGCGGGTATGACGGCATTCTACTTCAACACAGCCACGTTTAAGCTAAAACGTCTGTTTGTATTTGGCGGTTATGTAGTCACGATTTTTTGTTCTATGCGAATGCCAGCTTGGCTTGACTCGACTTTGCTGCAACAATTAAATTTTTGGATTTTACTAATTACGTCTTGGAACACCACTCGTCTATACAAACTTAGCTGTGTACTCTTATGATCTTAAAGCGTAGTTCAACGGACAAAGGAGGGTGGATCCTTTTCCAATGATCCATCATATTATTTTATTTTATTTTTGTTGTGTAGAAGAAAATCTATTAACCTACAAGGGGGCGTTTATCACCGTGTTTATCACCCCCGGCTTAATGAAGTTTAAATTCTTTTTGAGAGGTTTAATTAGTGTAAAATGATTTCAAACTCAATAATATAACATCATAATTCTAAATAATCTATTTAATTTACATTTTTTAACATTAAAAATAAATCAACAATTTAATATAAAAATAGAAATAGATATTGAAACTTTATTTTATCTACAATTTTTTTCAATTTTTAACAAAAATGGAAAATTGGCATAGTTAAATTAGATTAATTAATAACTCAAAAAAAGTACTTATATAGCTATTTATGAGATTGTCTGAATGATGGAATGCCGATAAAATAACAATTGCTTTTAAAGGTGCAAAGATACATTAAAGGAATGGAAGATTTAGGAAAATCATTTTTAAAAACTAAATCATTGAATTTAAAAATTCTTATTTCTGATAGAATAAATATTAGATAAAAAATATTTGAAAAAAAATTGAATAAATGTTATTAGGAAGAATAACATTGTACTTCAATGGTTGCTCACTTGCAACATTTGGTTATGCCCAAATTAAGATGATTTATGGAAGATTACACAGGCAAATAGCTAAATGATCACAGATTTTATATAGAATGTCCTAGCAATCTCTACACTCCTACTAAAGTGACAAAGGAGAGAATTTATATAGAATGTCCTAATAGTCTCTATACTTCTACTAACTTGACAAAGGAAAAAGTGAAAAGGCAACTCCCTAGCTAAAGATGCATCACTTCAATTCTTTTAAATGTTTGTGCAAAAATGAATTTCTTATGGAGTATAAATATCCACTTATATAACTTACCGATCTACATCTCGGCTTGTCTTTCTCTAATTTAAAAATGTTCTATTTATCTTAAAATTGCAAGAATGAAGAGCAGAGTTCTCTAATAACATCTATAATGGTAGTATCACATGAAAGAAATAAGAACAAAAGAACTCCATATATTAAAGAAGCAAGTAGTCAATTCTTTGCATGGATATGGAAGAAATTATTGGTTAGCAAACCAAGAATTCCATCTCTATCTCTCTTTGTCAAATTCAAAACACTTGCATTCCTTTTCACTTTGCAAGAGTGAAGAGGAAAGTCGTAACAAGTTATGTGAGATATCAAGAAATAAAAATATGAATTAAAAAAAAAAAGGTTTAGCCATAAATTCATATAACCTTGATCCCACCTAATATTCTAGAAACAATTTTTTTTTAAATAATATACATCTCTAGTGAATCCAAGACATATACATCTCCCTTGAAGCCAAGGCCCTTCCTATAATTGGCCCTATGGTTTTCATCAAATAAAATGGACAACAAGAATTTTCAAGTAATATTGAAATATATATATATAATAAAATATGCAATGAGAGCTTGGAAAATATTGATTTGCAATTTGTTGCTTATGAGCTGCTTTTGGACTGCAATTTGTAACCATTTTTTAGTTTTCCTAAAGAAGTTTGCAAATATATCTCCATATGTTCAAGAATAAGGTTGAAATTAGATTATAAATATATAACCATCATGCAAATATTTGTTATACTTAAAACACTTTTCAGCATATGAATTTTCTCCAATTTTTTGGATTAGTCACAATCTCATTCTTTTAATTTTATAAAGGGAAATGTTTTTTCAGCATATCAATTTTCTCCAATTTTCTGGATTAGTCACAATATCGTTCCTTTTATTTTATAAAGCGAAATGTTTGACATGTGAATGGTAGAAGTAAAATTCTTTTTAGAGGGTATGTCACAATGTCAAACCTTTCGATTTATAGAGATAAATGTTTGACGTTCGAGAAAATTGGGATGGTTACCACTAAAGTATAATGACTCTGAAACTTGCACTAGGAATAACACGCCTAAATACTTGCACACATCCCAATGCAAGGTGAAATGCATATTGATCTAGTGCATTCTCATTGGATAAGGAACACCTTTTGGTATCACACAAGTTTCAAGATAGAGGGCTTGGTGAACTTAGATGTTAGTGCTGACTCTAAGTAAAAGCACTAACTATTTAGAGTGCTAGCTTAGTTAGCTAGGCTCTAACATCTACGTTTGTTTTCACCGAAGTTAATTCCAAGGAAGACACCAAGCTGGATTAGTGGTGACACATATATTTATGATGAGGATTTTTTTAGGTGTTATGAAACACGTTCATGATGCATTAAAATTCAAATTTCCCTCATTTATATCTTCGGTGAAAAACTATTCTTTAAAACCGTTTGTGTGATTTAAAGAAATAGAAAACATGTGCATGATTTAAAGAAATATAAAACGAACAAAATTTTTGGAACAATAAATATACCCCCCCTCTACTTCTAAGTCCTCATAATCAAACCATCCATGGCTCACCTTCCGCCAATACCCTCCACTTCTAGACTCCTCTATCACGCACCTAGTTTCCTCATGAAACGGGGCACATAATTTTCAATCTTTGATACCATGCTATTACATTTACTGGTATCGTTATAGTCTTCTGTAGAGGTTGGAAGAGCCATATAAATTTTTTGTAGCGTCACTGAGATTTCTTCCTTCCTTCCATATTAGGATGTTGTCATTCTAAAATTTTATGACCCTTCACTTAGCCATCATTCCTTCCTTTACCGAAATACATTATGCGCTAGTGCATTCCCCAACCACCATAGCACTATAATGGTAGTTTGAGATCTTAAAATTCAACGACCATGGCCTTGATAGAGCCATAATACCTCCCCACAATACTAATTTTATCCTCAACATATATTCCTTTTATTAGCCAAAAATTTTAGCCTATAGTGTGAAATCATGACTCAATGACTAGTACCTTAACCTATTGGTTTCCATCGTCAATAATTCTCCTCGAGCCTCCTAATAGTTGGGGGAAAGAGATTCCTTTATGACCCTCACTAATGGACCCTTTCCACTAGTTGTTGGCCTATTAAATTAACCATATCCTTTCCCTTCATATGATTCTTATTGGGCTAACATCACCTTAATGTCATGCCCATCAAAATTGTCCATTGGTTTCTATGGTTGGCTTAGAAAACACCTACGAGAAAAGATTTCTCGAGGGGGATATGGCTATATTCATTTCAAAGTAATTTAATTTTTTAGTTGTATGACATCCAAGGAAAATTTTGAGGATGGAAGTTTATCTTAAAGTTTCAAAACCTTGGCGAATATTACTAGTCCCTAATATGTAAATTGTAAAAGTTTCGATTATATTTTTGTAAAAATATTTAGGTTTCTAATTATTTTATATTAGTATATATAAAATTTTGGCGATTTTAAGGGTAAAATACTTTTATACTATAAAGTTTCGGCGAATCAATTTTTAAAAAATTGGAAATTGGCGAATCTTTTTTTTTTTTGGAAAAAGCATGGAAAGTTAGCCCACTTGCGAATATTAGCCCCTAAAATTTTCCCTGATTAAATCATGTTCATGTCACTAGCTATTGAATCTTTTAATTAACCTTTCCTCCTGGTTAATGTCACCATCTCATCAAGCCCAACTATTGACAGTTTTTGATGGAGGGAGGCAAAAGATTCTTCGAAGGGAAGTTTTTATGAAACTTATTTGATTCCTTTCTATACTTTAACCCCCTAACAAAAAGAAATTTTAAAGACTACATTGGGTCTAAAATAAAGACCTCCTAACACTTGAATGAATCTTTTACTCCTTGGTAAACCCCCTTTCCACATGGTCACCATCTTATTTTCCATATGGCAGTACTATGTCATTGCATGACCCCTATTTTGGGTCCATGTTTTCTTTTCTACTTATTCCATGCATCCTTTGCTAACATCATTATGAAAATATTCGTTCCCATCAATATGGTATCATGCTTATCCATCACCATTTCTCATTGGTTTTTTCCATAACCTAGGGGTAATGATTCTCTAAATGGACTACTCAATGGGTAAACTCCACAATTTTGGAGGTAAAATTCAAAATCCTGACTAAAACCTTGTTTCATTCATCATTGGCTTCAAGACCCAAATGTTTTCACACTTGATTGATTTATCTCACATGTTTTCAATGCAACTCATATGCCACACAAATACCCTCGACTCCACCATTTTTCACTCCATGTCACATCCTAGTACTAACACTAGGGCCACATATAAACCATATAGCACTACCATGTGTCTCCATTCCTTGAAATTCCTCAATGTGTCATCTCTAAAACTAATCAATCCCATCAAGAAATATCGCTTACCAATTATCACCCAAATATCACATTGGAGGAAGGGTAAGATAATACTTACACTTTCTCCACATCCTTAAGAATATCATCCTTAAATAAGGGTCAATTGACCCTTCCACATTATCCACCTCATTGATCATACTATTATGGAGGGAAGGTTGGTTGATCCTTCCTCTACATTAATCATGACCAAAGTTCCATATTTGAGGAAGGGTTGGGTTACCATTCCTCTTCATTTTCATCATTTATAGTACTATCCTAGAGGATGTATTACACTGTTTAATTATGTGATCCACATCCACAATAATACTATCCTAGAGAATGTTTTGGTAGACCCTTCCTTGAAATAGATCATCACATAAAGACCCATTTGGAGGAGGGCTCAACTAACCCATACCTTTTCTATCTCCTTGAGAATGTTAACTTGGAAGATGGGTTGATCACCTCTTCCATGTCATCCACCTCATTGATCTTACTATCTTAGGTGAAGGGTCAGTTGACCCTTCATTTACATCAATCATGAGTAAAATCCAATATTTCAGCAATGGTTGGATAACCTTTCGTCTTCACCTACGTCCTTGAGATTACTATCCTATATGAGAGGAGGACCAATGCTAACCTAGAATATTTCTCTAATATTATAATACTTGAGGTCATTAACATGGAGGAAGGGTATACTATCCCTTCTAAGTCAATATCATTATTTTTCCCTTCAGCTTTCTTTTCCTCCTTGAGAGTATTGTCCTAGAGGAAGGGACGACCAACCCCCCCTGGAATATTTCTGAAGTATTATAATATTTTATATCATTACCATGTTTAAAGGGTTTGTTGACCCTTATAAGCAATCCATATCCTTAATCACACTATCATAGAAGAATGTTTGGTTTATTCTTCCTCTAGATTATGAAAGAGAAAAATACGATGTTGTTGGAACGGTTAGCCAACAATTCCTCTTTCTCGCCTTTTTTAATAAAATACTCTCTTGATGGAAGGGTCAACTAAACCTTCCATGTTTCAATAGACCATTCCTTTAAGTGAATAATATTACCCTAGAGGAAGTGCTAATAAACCCTTTCTACACATGAATCATTGCCAAAATATCATATTTTATGAAGGCTTGATCAATGCATCAAATTGATTTTCCTCCTTGAGGGTATTGTTATAGACAATAGGTTACCTAACCCTTGCTTGGAATATTTCTCTATGGTTATATTATTATAGGTTGCTATTGTGGAGGAAGCGTCAACCAACTCTTTTGAGTGATCCACCTCCTTATTCATACTATCACGAAAGAAGAGTTGACTCATGCTTCTTCTATATGACATGTGAGGTGAATAAAATATTTGAGGAAGGGTCAGTTAACCATTCCTATTTTTCATATTCATTAATAAAATACTATCCTAGTGGAAGTGTGACTCATTAGTTCCAAGTGATACCCACCCTTGATCACACTACCTTGGCAGAATGGTCAATCAACCATTCATCTACATGAATAACATCCGAAATACCGTATTTTAGAAAAGGGTAGCTAATCCTTCCACTTGATATACCTCCTTGAAAGAATATTCTTGGAAGAATGGTTGGTTGAACTTTCCTCAAATATATTTATGCAAATTTGAAAAACCTTTATTCTATGGTAATGATTTCAATATGATGTCACTCTAGATCAATGTAAAGGAAAAGAAATTTAGTAGAATAGGAATATAATAGGGTTAGGTTTATGTTTAATCTATAGGTTAAATGAATTTTTTTTTTTTAGGAATTTATATAGCTTTCATTCAGCGCAACTAATTTTTGAAGCTAAGTTGCATGGACGGAAACTATTTCAATGTTTCTTATACAACCAAACCAATCATTTTTATTTCCAACAAACAAATAAAAAAATATGGTGACACATTGTTTAACCAAACATTATTAAAGAACGAGTATTTAACATGATTATTGAGAAAATTGAAATAAGAGGAAATCAATACCTTCATCAACAGATTTTTGCAAAACTATTCTTCAATCATCATTAGATTTAATTTTTTTTCTAAACTAATAAATGAATATAAATTAATAAATTAATAATAAAACAATAAATTAATTAATTTACAATATACATTAATAATAAATTTATAAATTAATAAATGAATATAAAAATTAACAATTAATAATTGGAGATAAAATTAGTAATGAAGGTAAAAATTAGCAATTTAAGACAAACTTAACAATTAAAGAGAAACTCCCTCCATTTCCCTCCATTTCCAAAATTTTCCCTCCATTTTTTTTGGAAACATATATTCACAATATTCTAACTAATATTCATCTATAGTGTTAATTTAGATTTGTGCTTTTGTGCTTGATGTCCGGTATCTATGGTCTTCTAGTTTGGTGATGGGTATCAACTACTAGTCTAGAGTTCCACGCTTACTGACAGGTATTTTCTTGATGAAAATGATTCTTTGTGGATTTTTTTATTTTCATGGTTTTTTTCCCACCAACATAGACCGACACAATCTAATGTTTTTCTTCCCATCGACATGTACCAGGGAATTCTCCTGTTTTTTTCCACCGACATAGACGAGGGAATTATCATGTTGTTTTTTCCCTCTCAAGAAAGACAAGGAAATTCCAAATCTTCAGGTACGAAAATAACAACTCCTACACATTGTTTCTTGGTGCTTAGTATATGAATTTGTTTGATGATGATTTTGAGGTTCAAAAAAACAATTAGCCTTTCTCCTAAGTTATCAGTTGTAAAGAATGGTAGGGTAAGCTCTTATTTGCAACAAAACCCTATGGAGCAGACTTGGCCTAATGATACATCCCTAATTCCCTAGTGAGGCTCTAGTACAACTCCTCCCTTTACCACGAATATGAGAAACCTATTGTAGAATCAAGCCCACCCACCATCGATTTCTCTGGGAAACCCAGCTAATTAGGAGCTTGCTGCCTTCCCAAAGTAGCTTGGCTTGCTTGTAAGATTTTATTTCTAGGATTTTCAGGTTATCACCGGCAAGGGATAGAGCTATGTTCAAGTTATCCCTTATTGAACTTATGGAGGCAGAGCGACAAGCCTAAAACAACAGTATATTAAGCTGTTTGGGATAAAGACTAAGATAGTGGGATGGACCTTAAGGTTATTAGGTTTATTTTTTCAACAACAAAGAGGGGGAAAACACATGGCCTCAGAATCATATCATTTCCATTCTTCACAACTATCCCCTCAAGGAAAAGTTTGGCTGCTCCTTGAACCCAGAAAGTTCCCATAACAATCATATATGGAGTGGCAAACAACAAAGGGTAAGAGTTTTTAACTTGCATTCTCAGGATTCATGGTCAAAATTATGAAATAATTTTTAGTTTATTTTAATGTAAAATAAAGTAAATGTTTGTTTGGATGATGGATGATCAATACGTTTGTACAATTTTATAATAAAATACGTTTTGGTTAAGATATGGTTCATCACCAGCGGGTGGGAAAGATTTTTATATCAACAAAGGAGCAAGGTTCTAGAAAATTTGAATTATATTCACCTCGAAAAACATCTACCGAGGGTTATCCCCTATTGTGAAATAGTAATATATACAAATTTTTTTATGTACAAATACTATGTAGAGGGTTGCTTTGAAAAAGGAATACATACACAATTAGTTATATATAAACACTATGTTGAGGGTTATCTCTACAACATATATTGTTAGGGTAAGCGATTGAAAATGGCGACGGAGAATTTTTTTCTTCTGAGTGTATGCCCACAACTTCTCTAATGAGAAGACCTCCAGGGCTGCTTCTCCGCGAATAGCACAATATTTCGTGAAGTTGGCGTATGCAATTGTAGGATATTTGTCTGCTCACTTGTGCCAAAACCACTCTGCCAAAAAATTGAACCATCCATCTTTATAAATTTTATCCCATTTGCTAGAGTGAGTCTAGAGCTAGCGGAAATTTAAAGTGACATTATAACCAAGCCAATAAGAACTAGTATATTCTGACAATGGACACGGTCTCTAATGTTAATGAAGGAAATTACTGAATATGTGGACACAAGCATGATCCTCAAAATAAGTTGCCACAGAGGCATATGATCGACATCCTTAATAAAATATTTTATAGATTTCCACATCCGAAACTAGACTTGTAGATCTGAATTTGACTCGAATATTCCAAATGTTGTGTTTGGTATATTTTTTCTTAATGGAATTAGAGATATAACAAGATAGTGTTCCCAGTTTTCACTCATATCCTTTCTCTGATTTTATGTTTCCTTAATATTTTCTTTAAAGAAACAAACTCCCAAACATCAGGAAACACTCATCCTTATAAGTGCCAATATCCCAATATCATGCTAAAAATGATTACACAGAGTTCCTGATCTCGTGAGTGTTATATTTGTCTCTTTGATAATGGTATAGGGAAATTATGCCACGTTGAAAAATTGTCTTGCCACCTATATTGTCTATGTTAATGCTGTTTGAAATCATGACATGGCCAACATTATGTAAACATGATATTCCTTTATTCTGTGAGATTGTCCCACATTTACAGTCACTAAAAATATTTCAACATAAAAAGCCTAAAGTTGCACCTTTCAACCTTGACTTAGGCCTTGTCTTGATTGGAGGTCTCAGGAAAACAAGAACAACTCTACTAAAATCCTTATTTGGGGTGACTGGAGTGCTTGGGGCATTCTGATTCAACCCATAAAAATATACATCCATAAATGCACTCTCAAATAGTTTTAGTTTTGCATCTTTATACTGCTTTGAGAGGGGAAACACCTCCATGAATGATTCACACACTAAATAAATAAAACTTTCATCAATGGAAGCATCATCATTAGTAATTAAACCATCAGTTCTATGTTCTTCTGAAGTACAATGTTTATCGTAAAATAAATAAAAAACATGCACTACATGTGACCTTCACTACGAAGACAAATTGAGAGCTTTAGCAAAAAACACAAATTCACATTGATTTTTATTTGTTGAACTATGTGTAGTATTGAAATTTAGGCCCATGTTTTTATTCTTGTCCTCTGAATCTAGGAAGTTTTCAAGGCACAAGGTATGCACCACACTTAGACTTATCGACATTGCAAGTCCTTTTAGGCCTGGTTGGGCTATGTGGTGGATAATGACCACCATTGTCCTCAAACATCACCAATTCTTTATGAAAATTCTTGGGCACAAAGATGAGTTCCTCTAAACCAAAATCCAATGGGTCAAAAGTACTATGTTCTTGGTTCTTGGAATCACTCTAGGATTCTCCACAAACCTTTTCATTCCACTCGATTCCCTCATGATAATTAAAATTTCCAAACTCACTCATCCTTGTTGTAGAAGAAATGGTGGTTAATAGAGTCATATTGGTAAGTGAGTTCCTAACATTCTCCGTATCAGCAAAGGGTGTCACAGGTGCAACTTAGAATATGACATTTTCCATTGAAGAGCCCCTCAATGTGGCCCTTTCATTAACCCTAGACTCCTCTACAACCATTCCCTTCTCTATTCGAGAAGGAAACTTGAATGGTTGCATGATGACTTTAACGAATGGGTACAAATATAGTTAAAGTCTAAATGCATGAAGGGCCTATTTCTCTTGGGATCATATCTGACCCAAGGAGGTAAGCTTAATGGAGCATAATGCAATGTATTTGAGCAATATGGGATAGGGGATTGTGCCTAGGTGGAGTGGAGGTAAATATATTGGGAAAATATTTTGTGATGCAATGGGGGAATATTATGATTTTTCGAATTGAATTTCCTATGTTTGACAGATCAATTAGTATGTGCCATTTTTAAATGCTAGGAAACAAGTTATGAAAGAAATATGTGATACAACTTGGGAAGGATTGTAGAAATGCTCAAACTGATGCCTTTGAAAAACCATCCTTCATTAATCCGAAACATGAATTGGTACTATTTTCTTATTGACCATTACAGTTTTCACTCCTAATCCTAGAACACAACATGAATGGATAGCACATGGGGTTTCTAATGAGAATTTAGCACCCACCAAAGTTCTATGATAAGAAATATTGTCATTTCCCTATGTTTTCTCCGTTTTTCTATAGTGAGGCTAGATCAATGTGACTATATCCACATCCGTGGATGAGTGTTTTGTAGAACCTCTACAACAGAACATAACAATGAAAATATCGTAGTTTTCACGAATCTCCAATCCCATTTCTCTAATTACTTTGAATTATAACACATCGATGGTTGCTTCTCTATGAATAGTACAGGATTGCGTGCGATTGGGGTATGTAATTGTATGATCTTTGTCTGCTCATCGGTGCCAAAACCACTCTGGCAAAAAATTGAACCATCCATATTTGTGAATTTTATCCCAATTGCTGGAGTGAATCCAAAGCTAGTGAAAATTGCAGGTAACATTATAACCAAGCCCGTAAGAACTAGAATAGCATGAGAATGGACAAGATCCCTGATGTTAATGAAGAAAATTACCAAATATATGGACATAAGCATGATGCTCAAAATGAGCTACCACTAAGGCATAAGTTTGACATCCTTATTAGAATATTTTATAGATTTCCACATGAAGAGCTAGACTTGTAGATCTAAATTTCACTTGCCTATTCCAAATGTTGTGTTTGGTATATTTTCTTGTAATGGATTTAGAGATTTAACAAGATAGTCTTCCCAGTTTTCACTGAGATCTTTTTTCCGATTTTATGTTTCCTTAATATTTTATTTAAAACAACAAAATTCTGAACATAAGGAAAAATTCATCCTTCTAAGTGAAAATATCCCAATATTATGCTAAAATTTCTTGCACAAAGTTCCTGATCTAGCGAGTCTTATGTTTGTCTCTTTGATAATGCTATAGGTAAATTATGTCACATTGAAAATTTTTCTTACCACCTATATTGTCTATAGTTCTTCTAGTTGAAATCATGACATGGCCAACATAAGTAAATATGATATTCCTTTATTCTTCAAGACTATCCCACATTTACAGTTACTAGCAATATTTCAACACACAGAACCCAAAACTGCACCTTTCAACCTTGACTTAGGACTTGTCTTGAGTGGAGGTCCCCAAAAAACACGTACAACTCTACTAAAATTGATGGAGGATCATCAAAGCTAAGTTTTCATTATTCATTTCTGTAATTTAGGGGGTCAGGTGTTTTAATTATTTTTTTAATTATTTTTATCATTTTAATAAATTAAGAGAGAAAATTGTAAAGTGAGGATTATTGTAAATATTATATTCATAAATAAATGATATGAGTGGAGTTGAATTACATAGATAATCTAAGGATTAGGAATTCCATAAACGAGACTTAGTTGGATCCAAAAAAAGATAAATCTAATTTAGATTTTAGTTGAGATTTGTATGGAGGAAATTATGGAGTGGAATAAATTCATATTTATTTATAAATAGGAGGATTGAGTGAGGATGAAGGACAAGTGAGGAAGTGAGGAATACAGAGATGATTTGAGAGATTTTTTAAGAGGGCTGAGAGCCGAGAGGCCATCCATTGTAATATTCAGCCAATGATTGAGTCAGAAATTTTGTGTTAATATCAATTAGTATTTTGTTTGTATAGCTCTCTTCCCGTTATGTATATTTGAAGTGGAATCAAATGTTTTTTTTATGTAGAATTAGATGATGTTATTAATGCTTTGGAATCACACACGAGTTTTTATATGCTACATCTTATTTAACCCAGTATCCTGGCATCGTTTGGTATCAGAGCCGAGGAGATGAGTTTGGGGATGAGTTGCTCCTACGTTGAGGTTGTTTCATTTAATTGCTTGTTGTGAGCAAGGAGAGAAGGTCAAATTTCCAGATTAAGAGTTCATTGAAATATATTGTGGTGCATTGAGTCTGTTAATATATATATATATATATATATATATATATATATATATATATATATATATATATACGCTATATATTTGAGTGTGTGAGTGCAAGACCGATAATGTGTTCTAAGAAAGATCACAAACATGTGATTTGGGTGTGCGATCTCAATTTTTTGGAGGCTTCTTGAGAGCCTTCACATATTGGGTGAAGGCAACATCGTAGGTGAAGAAAGTACATGCATATATATCATGCATTGGGCGAAGGTAACATCGTAGGTAAATACCATCAACATGGATTCCACAAGTGGAACATACCTGTATATGTCATAGCTCAAATACTTGGAAAATAAGGCCGGAAACTCATCTCTGAGAGTGCGAATGGCAGAGCCCGTGTTGACATAATGGTCATTACCTTCATTGTTGTCAAGTTTCTTACACCTCATCGGTGGTCTCGACTCCATGAAAACCTCGACCTTGGAATCCATGAGTGTCAATCCATCAAAGCCCATGACCATCGATTTCTCAAAACGAGGTAACGAGATAGAATCCAATGACTACGAATGCAAGAACGACAATGGGTGACGACTCCACTATTTCTCTTCTACATAATTTCTTTGTCCATGCATTGCAGAGCATGTAGGGCAGGGGGGCCGGGGGGGGGGTTGGCAGATTTTTATCTGAGGGACAAGTTAGCGGGTGCATTTTCCATCACGTTTGTTTGATGTTTTTTCGGCTTTGTTGATAAAGTAGAGAGATACATTGATTGGAGCATCGCGAGTCGTGGAGAGGGGGCATGTCAAAGTTGACCTAAGAGATCTGGTTCAAGGGCCATATTCCACAATGGGAGTGTAAGATTATATAGTTCCAAATCCTTCAGTTCCACCCGTTCGAGATTGGGATCAAAATCCTCCATTTGGAGAGAAAATTCAAAGGGCCAGTATATGGAATCACAATTTGTTTGGACGCAGGGTGTTGGAGAAGTTGGAGGCTGTCGAGGTATAGTTTGTGACCAACATAAACTAAATTCCATACTGTGTTAGCAGTTATATATATATATATATGCTTCAAATTTGTGATACAATCACTTTGCAATTATCATGCTCTCGATACTGCATTTTAGCCAGTATTCAATATTGCATTAAGCAGAGATATGTATATAATGATGTTCCAATTCACACACAGATTTGTAATTCCAGCTACAGATGTGTTTACCGAGTATATTGTTAAATGAAATTTTCTTAAAGAGTTGATATGTAGATAGAATTGAGAGGCACCCTCTCAGGCTAGTGTTCATGCTATGGAGCTAGTGGAAAGTGCACTATGAACTGTGTCAAATCTGAACTTGCCTAACTGTGGAAACTAGTCACATCAATGCACTTCAAAAAGGCATGTGTGGGCTTGTGAAAGAGGTGTGGTTCCAGCGTGAGAAAAGGTCACTAGGATTGATCAAGATAAAGTTTTTGCAAATAGTTCATGTACGTTTTTTTCGGAGAATATAATCTGGGAAGGATATTTTGTTACATTAAGGTTTCATGTTTTCAAAGCCAAGAAATTGAAATTGAAGAAAAAATCGAGAGGTTGAGATGAGGGAATTTGGCTTAAGATAAGAAGGGAGATTGTGGGTATATTGAAGGTTTCTAACATTGTTTGCTAGGAAAGATTTATGTTAGAAAATTGTGGGAAGAGATTTATTTGCTGGGGAAAGAATGGACCTTGCACATTCAAAGTAAAGTAAATCAAGAATTCAAATGAAGGGTCTAAATTATTTAGAATTATATATATTATAATTTCTTGATACATTCAATACTAAAGTGTGCATTGGTTGATTGCATCAAATTTTGGTGTGGAGAGAAATTTTGTAGAGGCTTGAACATATTCCTAAAAGAATACGAGAGAGAAGGGTTGGATCATTTCAACCACAAGAAGATTCAAGGTAAGTGATCATTGAATGAATCAATATTCATTTAGTAGAGGTATTTTAAAATTTGGATGATTAAATTTCCTTGCCATACTCGAGAATTTTATCTTTGTAAATGTTATGAAAGAGTGAAAATGTTGCAAACGCGAAGGTATAAATGAATGGAAAATGAATGAAAAATGTGCTATCCTAGGTGATATAAAAAGAGGTATGCATTTTTATGTGAGAAGGTTTATTACACATAATGTGGATTCTTCGCAGTTTTGGTTAAGTCATTTTTGGACCAAAGCTTGTAGTAGGAATGGGATAATTCTTTTGATTTATTTTTAAGGTGAAAAACACAATTGTTTGATGTTCTAGAATCTTTGTTTTTACCATCATGTGGAGGCACCTAAGGAGGTTTTATTCAGGATGGACACAATGTACGAGTTGTACATTATTCATCAAAGAGGTTGAAAACTTGTTCTCTATACATAGGTGAAGAGATGTGAATTGATGTTTTATGGTTCATAAAAGTGCAGGAAAATGTTTGCACTAAAATGACGAGCTGATGGTATGAAAGGCATGCGAGTAGTCACAGTGACATAGACGACACAGAAGATTGGGATCTAGAGAGTTTCAAATGTAAGGGAAAGGTTTATTAAATAACCTTGAAGAGAGCATAAGGCATGGTAATTTAGAAAGGTATTTTTGAATTTTAAAAATTGAATGGTTTATTTATTTCGACCATAAAATAAATCTTGGAAAACATGGATTGCATTTCGACTAAAGACTTCAGTATCGCGTGAAATGATAATGGGAACTAATGATGTTTTTATAAGAATGAAGAATGAGAGAGAGTGAAGATTTTACATGCTAAAAATGTATTACGGGTGTGTGCTTGTTGGAAGATTTTATAACTTGAATTAATTCAAAATATCCACTATTGTAAAATTATTGAGTCAATCCTTGAAGTCAAAATAGAGGTTAGGGTTAAATGAAAGTTTGGATGGTTTGAGTTAAGATTAATTTGTTTTCATCCAAGATGAAATGTTGATGTAAAGTCTGAATTAAAAGTGTCGTAAGCTAAGTCAAAGGTCTGAATGTAATTGGGTGCATGATTGGTGGAGCTCGACCCCCAAAGAGTTTGGTCATTGTAACACAAGCATTACTAAAGTGTTGTTTGCAGCAAAGTGAAGCAAGAGAATTGCCCAGAGACGATTTCAAGAAAGAGAATCGAAAGAGGTCAAGTGCACGAAGAGAGCTTGCATTTTTTATGGAAAGTGTGAAGGATTGATGAAAAGGGGATTGAATGAAATCCACACGTGAATAGATGAAGTTCACAAAGGAGGAGAAGATGACTAGTGATAGTCATTCCAGAAGATCTGATGAAGACAACAACACAAGAAAGAAGAAAGAAAATACTGAGGTAAGTGGCATATCTGAGAAGTTGACTAATGAAGATTATGAGAGGGAGAAGGCTGAGATAACATTTCACCTTGAATTGTTGATGGAATTGTTGCAAATAAATGTGAAATACTGGACACATGGTTGAACCATGAGGAAGAAAGTGAAGTGTCAGAGACTACATGCAAAGAGGGAAAATCATGTAAACATACATTTCACTGAAGAGTTGAGGAATCTCAAGGAGATGTTGAGGTGTGAAGAAATAAGAGAGGCCGAGTTAAAAATGGATGTTTCCATTTGTGGCCCAGAATAGGGTGAAATTCTGGGTGAATAGATCAATGAGGAAGATCTCATGAACTACTAGAATAGTTCAGAAGAATATGAAAATGTGTTGGCAAGAGAAGCAAACGAGGCTATGAATACTTGCATTTTTAAATCTCACAGTTTATGTATGTTTGCAGGATGTGGGAAAGATTGTGCACAGTCTGGTGAAACTGTCACAGAAAAGAATGAAACTCTTGAGGTGAAGTCTGATGGATAATGCCTTTCAGAGGAGGAAGGTACTGATTTGTTGCAACAGGAAGAAAACATCGATGAATTCTTGTTTGGGGTAAGACATCCAGTTGAAGCTGTTATGGAACAGAAGCATAATGGAAATGCCGAAGAGATATTCCAAGAAGGTAAACAAATGTATTTGTTTAATGAAATTGCTAATGGAATTTTGCAGTGTGATGAAACAGAAAATGGGATAACTCAGGAAGATTTCCAGAAGGATATAGAGTTCTTGGAATGATGGCTTAAGGAACCCGAGGAAGAAATCAAGTTTGCATAACCTGATCCAAAGGAGATTGCAGTTACTATGCATGATAGGGATGACATGTTTTTAACATCTATAGAATTAAGTGAATGTTTTAACTCTTCAAATGATAATATGGTTGTAGATACAGAAGGAAACGTAAATACATATGATGTTGAAATCAGAGAAATTGAGCAGAAATTATTTGGAGTTGAGATGGAAGATTAGGGGCAGCAAGAAAGTTATGTCTATAGAGACATAAAGGAGACAGAAATATTGATCCAGTAAGATAAAGATGAAAGCAGCCAGCAATTCAAAACATGATCTGTTAAAATCCAGAAAGTCGATGATGTGAGATTGGTGCTTGAAGAATCAAAAGAGGCTGAAAGGTCTTATCTTCTTAAAACTAACTATTTGTTGATGAATGTAGGTACAACACTGGATGAAGAATTTTTTTCTATAAAAGCAATCAAATAATATAGTTTTAATCAAGAAGGAGTTCTTGATTATTCTTCATTTCAAAATATTAAGTGTTTAGCTCAGTTAGAGACGAAAGAATTAGACAAAGAGGAATTACTCCGAGGAAGTGGCAAAAGAAAGTGTTGGAGAAGCCGATGGAATCCGATTGATAGAGTGCATGATGAGTTACCAAATAGAGTAGATACTTTGAAGGACCAATGACATAACAGAGTTTGGAATCCTGGAGGGAGCAACTCATTAGGACTTGTGGCTATCACACTATTACAGAAAAGCGATAGACCTCATAGACAAGAGTCTATGGAAACTTCTCTACATGGAGAGTTTGATATAGGAGAATCATAGCTAAATTTTCATTATTCATTTGTGTAATTTAGGGGGTGAGGTGTTTAAATTATTTTATTAATTATTTTTCTCATTTTAATAAATTAAAAGAGAAAATTGTAAAATGAGTATTATTATAGATATTATTTTCATAAATTAAGGATATGAGTGGGGTTGAATTAGGTTGATAATCTAGGGATTAGGAATTCCATAAATAGGACTTAGTTGGGTCCAAAAAAAGATAAATGTAATTTAGATTTTAGTTAAGATTTGTGTGGAGGAAATTATGGAGTGGAATAAATTCATATTTATGTATAAATATGAGGATTGAGTGAGAATGAAGGATAAGTGAGGAAGTGAGGAATACATAGATGATTTGAGAGCTTTTCTAAGAGGGTAGAGAGCCTAGAGGCCATCAATTGTAATATTCGGCCAATGATTGAGTCTGAAATTTTGTGTTAATATTAATCAGTATTTTGTTTGTATATCTCTCTTTCCATTATGTATATTTGAAGCTGAATCAAATTTTTTTTATATGAGGAATTAGATGAGATTATTAAGAAGCACACACAAGTTTTTATATGCTAGGATCTTATTTAACCTAGTATCCTGGCATCAGAAATCCTTATTTGGGGTGATTGGAGTGCTTGGGGCATTCTGACTCAACCCATAAAAAGATACATCCTGACTCCACCCTCAAAATATTTAGTTTTGTATCTTTAAACTGCTTTGAGAGGAGAAACATCTCCAAGAATTAATCACAGACTAATTGAATAAAATTTTCTTCAATGTAAGCATCATCAATTAGTATAATAATGTGTATATCATTATCACTAATGGGACCATTAGTGATATGTTCTTCTGAAGTAAAGTGTTTCTAAAAATAGAAATAAAAAACACGCAGTGCATGTGACCTTCACTAGGAAGAAAAATTGAGAGTTTTAGCATTCAAATAAGGAAATATACAGCTTGTGTAAGGAATTCACATAGGTGTTAATTTGCTACCTATTACAACTAACCAATTAAGGAAGTGTATGCAAAAAGATTGCCAAATCTACGAAGTGCAAGTGGGATATACCAATTAAAAAGATAAAATAACAACTCTAGAAAATATACCAATTATACTATAGTTTGTAGATGTATTTCCGAAATAAATTACAGGACTAGCGCCGAAGAGTAGTATAGATTTTACCATTGATCTAGTTATTGGAAGAACACCAATATAAAAAAACCCTTAGTGCATGAGTATCTAGAAGTTAACAAAATTGAAATTATAGCTACACGAGATACTCAAAAAATGGATATATTCATCCAAGCGTGTGACCTTGGGAATCACCGATCTAGTTTTTAAAAAAAAAAGATGGTATCTTCCAGTTGTGCATTGACTATCGAGAGCTAAATAGGTTAACTATTAAAAACAAGTATCCATTACCAAGAATTGATGATCTGTTTGATCATGTGAAGGGCACTACCATATTTTCTAAAATTGATTAATGGTCAGGCTATCACTAGATCAAGATGAAAGAGGATCATATCCATAAGAAAGGTTTTTGAACTCGCTATGGTCATTATGAATTGATTATTTTCGCTTTTGGTATTACCAGTGATCCAGCCAAATTTATGAGTGTGATGAATGGTATTGTCCATACCTCTCTAGATAAATTCGTATTAATCTACATAGATGACATTATGATTTACACAAGAAACCTATATATATCATGACTAATTGATTAATTCTAACATTATAATTGCAATATCTATTACAATCCAGCCTTCCAAATAATATCGATGACCACATTAGGAGGAAAATCTACAAGCTAAGTATATTTTTTAGGTATGATGCATTTCCTATATAAGGAAGAATTTCTCTTCGAGTACAATGTGATATACTAGAAAATTGTTCATAAAAAATATTTATTTTCTTTACAAAAATTGTGGGATTAAATTAATTAATTATATTTTAGGTGGGTCACTTCAATAGAGCTACACTACAAAGAATTAAATATGTGGAAGAAATAACTTCCCATTTTGATGTGTGACATGCAAAAATAATTCCCAACAAGTTTCTTCAATGCACAAGAACACTACATTATGATCCTCTTACATGATAGAGTTTTGTGGATCAGTTCAAACAAGGACAATGTTACCTATTGAGCATTATTCAAAGGTTTTCAAAACATTCGTAAAGCAAAAGGCTCGTCTTGAAGGTTCCATGCTTCAAGGGTACATATTATTCAAATCCATAGTTTATCTCACTGAATTGTGAAAATAATTAAATATTGAAGGGCAGTGAATATGGGACTCAAAAGAAAGTGAAAAAGTTGAAGGACATGTATTCACAGGATGAGCACAAACTATGGAAATTAAAGTTGATTAAAATTATATCTACATATGGTTCAAGATTTTGATTTGCGAATATTATGGTATAATGTGTTTTATGTTTATGATTGTAGATGTTATTGAAATGGAGGCTTTATTATTATATGTTGCAAGAAACAATGAACACACAAAAGTATGGAAGGAGGAATATAAAAGGCATCATGATGCCCAAAAAATGTGTTTTTGTCATATGTATATTGAGGTGGTCATAATTCATCTTCACATTCAACAATAATGAGATTTATTTAAAACGATTGGCCTCTAGACATGAGTTTAAAATATTTGATGGATAGAATAGCAAGGACATGTAGAAATAATGATGAAAGAGCTAAAACACATGTATTGGACATGATCAAAGGAATAGAAGAGAATGGCGTGACTCATTATAAGGCGTTGTGGTGTAAGGGTCACCATTACCATGTTCAGAAGCTAGATGAAAATCGACAAACATTTGACTATGGAATTGATGCATATTTTACAGTATATTTTCAGTCACATGTTCGAGATGGAAACAAAAAACTAACACCTTGAGATACTATGTATTATTCGAATATATCTTAGAGCTTAACTTGATATCTTTCAAGATGATATTATTTGAAGCTAAGTGGTTTACAAATATTGTATTTGGAAATCATCCAACAACATATATGCATGAGAATTCGTTTTGCATCATCAAGCATACTAGGTTTGAGCAAAAAAATGAGCCATATGCTTTTCTTGACCAATGTGAGCAAATATTTGTATGTTTCCATCCTACATAATGATGAAAGTCATTTTTTATTGACTATAATCCTAGATCAATAAGTCTTTCAACCTTCACATGAAGAGCAACCTATCTCAGTAGAAATGCCATCTATGGTAGCTTCAATGATGAAGTTAATGGGAAAGAAGAAATGATTTAAATGTACAATATATATTCAAATTATTTTGATGATTCATGACAAATTCTATGAATAATTCTACTCAAGAAAATGTAAATGTCTAGTAGTTCTATATTAGAGATATATTTTCATTCAAATTTATTACATGGATTTCTTTAGAAGACGAAAAACTATAATAATCTAAAAATTAATAGTATTTCATAGTTAAACATATTACATAACTACAACATGATAATAATGTTATATACATTATCGTTATGTACATTCAGAATATTTTTTTTCTCATTATTTTCTTATAAAACTTAATAATTAATGAATATATATTCTATAGAATTGAAATGTTTACCGTTAACTTATTTTTTACAAGGGAAATTTAGATATTAGAGGATTTGTTAAGAATTTTTTATCCTCCAAAATCATATTTTATGATTAAAATATTTTCAAAATGTTTAATTTGATTATGAGTTACTATTTTTTGTTGTTTCTTGTATGTATTTTAATTCAATTTAATACTTTTCATTTTATAATATACTCATTATTCCACTTCATAATATAAAAGGTTGTTGATTTTATGATATATATATTGTACTTGATTAATTATTGGACTAATACAATGAAGTATATAAAACTAATTCTAACTTGGGAAATGTGTAATATTGAATTAGGTCTATTCATTCAATATGCGAACAAAAAAAAATCAAAGTATATTATTCTGACAAAGAGTTTAAATGAATTTATGAGGAACACACCCTATGGAGTCATAGATATTAATGAGATACCTTATAGAGGAAGTAATTTATGTACAATTCCATCTTCCCATTTAGATTTTACAAATGATTTATCTGCCCCAGTAATAACTAATACTTACCATAATGTGGAGCCTACACTTGAAACTAGATTTTAAATTGATAGAGTGAAGTAATATAGAGAGTGGTTTATGAAGGATGATAGTGACCCATTGATAAGAGATGAAATTCATACAACACAAAAAAAAAACTCTCTCTGACATAGAGAATGCAACATATACATAAACATATGTTGATGATCTACTATGCTAAATAGTCATTTATATTTTACTTGTAAACTTTAGGTTTGTATTTATGTAACATATGACTATTAATAATATATTATATCAAAATTCTTAGGAGTAATATCAATGTTCTCAAAGAAGACAATAACACCAATGGAAAACAAAATCAATCTCCTCCATCAGATGAACAAACTATACCATCTATTGGTGAATATTTTCAACCTCTCTTAAAACATCCACATGAATATGTTAAAGGAGAGGAAACTAATGGTATGCCATTCAGAATTGCATTAAATGTAAAATGGAAAGTGTTAAATGATGAAGGTGGGAGATTTTTTTCACAAAGAAAAAACTATGGCTTATATATTGTGCCATTCAAAAGTATTGAAAAAAAGTATGTGTTGTGGTGACATTCAAGGTTACTCACGAATATTGATTATAATGACGGATAGTGACCGTCACCATTTCATATGAACAACAACAAATTTTTGTGATGGACCTTTCATGGCTGTCACTATTGGTACATATATATGGCGGCGTTCAATAACCGTCACCATAAACTCATTGGTGACATCAAGGTCCATCAAGAATAATGACTATAATGACAAACAATGACCCTCACCATTTCATATCAACAACAAAGATTTATGGTGATCGATCTTTAAGGGTCGTCACTATTGATGCATATATATGGTGGCGTTCGTTGACTGTCACCATTTCATATTTTGGTGAGGATCGAAAAATTTCACCATAAGCTCATTAGTGATGGTCAAAAGAGCATCCATCACCAAAAAATGATCATCGTCATTCCCTATGAATATGAAGGCACGATGGAATCGAACCACCAACCTCATGCTTGTAAAGAAAGTTCTCTTCCATTGAGCTAGCACCCTTTAAAGAATTAGACTTCAAACTAGCAATTTCCCCTAAAGGTGAAAATATACACCAAAGAAATAGAAAATCTGGGAAGATAAAAAGTTGCTAGAAATAATATGTTCAATATACATAATAGAAAGACAATAAGAATAACTTTTGATATAATATAACAAAGCATGTACTACGTAGGAGAATAACTGGAAAGCACAACTAGAAATTTGAATCACAACATAACAACATAAAAGAACATGCAACAGGAAAGGAAAAACTCCATGGTTTGAGAAATATGAAGAATCCATGGGCATGTTCGTATATATTGATATAGATAACGAAATGGAAATCTAGATTTATGAAATTCAAGTATCACACAAGAATGTCTTGAACAAATATCAATATGTAAAATAGTATTTTTTGCATTTGGATTTACCTTGCAGAACCTCAGGAAAAAGTTTCCACAGAAAAAAAATAATAAACATAAAAACATGGACCTCAGGAGCAATTGTACAAGGGATAAAATATGAAGGTAAAGCACTAGAGAAGAATTCAAAGAAAAGGATGAAAAGCATATCTAGAAAGAATTGAGAACACTCTAAAGTAAACCACACATTTATCATCGTCACTAGTACACTTGCAAAAAAATATCAGAATAAATTATGAACTATTCCACAAAAAAACAGTGAATTTTTCCACTAAAATATAGTTTCAAATTAATCACTAGCATGAACTTCTTTGAAAAAATAGGGAAGTTTCAAGACCATGTATAATAGCTTGCATGGAAATCATGTTCATAAAAACTTCCAAGGAATAAGAGCACATTAGTCAACAAGAGTGCCATCATACTTAATACTATCAAAGAGTGGTCAATAGAAAAATCGAATTGATGGACCTTCATAACTTGAGTTGGTTCCTTATCCTTCATCCAACCCTAAGATTTTAGACCAAGGTTAAATTTTTGAATGAAAATTAAGAAAAGTCACATGATCGTGTCAAATAATATTTTTATCACTACCATTAACTATATTGCAACAATGTTGCACAAACAAAGCAACCTTGTCTAAAGTGAAGTAGTTAGTGATGATTAAAACTAATTGTGGGCTTAGAATTGTTTTCCCATTTTTTCTTTTTTGAATTGTTAGAATTACTGTAATTGGTAGCAGAGGCATTCCCACCATGGATTGGGAAGTCCACAACAACCACTTATGTAATTGGGATTGTTGACTATAATCATTTTAACCTTCTCCTTCCTTTTGTTGAGCCACTGAAATATGTGTTAAGAACTCTTTTCTTAAGACATCCCTCATGAGAATGGTCAGACCATTAACGATAATAACCATATTCTTGTAACATTTCCACTATCATTACAATTCCTTTTGGGCTAAAATTTAGACTTGGGAAGGAGAAAAAGAAGAGGGATTAGAAAACATCCACTAAGAGGAGCTTGAATTGTTTTCAATGATGCTCCATCTTTAGGGATCTCTTCTGTAACTTTCTTTCAATATTCAAGGCAAGCTAGAAAGCCTTGATACAATGAACTGAGTGCATGAAATGTCCATCTTTTCTTGAATATGAAACAA
Organism: Pinus albicaulis; assembly: GCA_034641835.2. NCBI lineage: Eukaryota > Viridiplantae > Streptophyta > Pinopsida > Pinales > Pinaceae > Pinus > Pinus albicaulis. Next base: position 414,684,558 of record CM076581.1, on the reverse strand, counting down.
GACACACTTGATAAAATTGAAACATTAATCCCCAACGATGAATTTTTCAATATACTAATGAACAATCAATACCAACAATTATCAGAGAGGCAGCCACTGCTAAGTAGCTCCTTCCTAAGATGTTAGAAACATTTTATAATAACTAGTTTGTAGAAGCCATCGAAATCACCCAATAGGCAGCACATTGCACACAACATGTTGAGTTGTGGGAGAAATAATCTGTTGACGGGAAAATCTGTCTGGCCAATAGCAGGGGATCTCCCCGGCAAAAATTCCCAATTAGACTTTGAACCGTTTGGAATAGGGATCTCGTCTGGGGTGTGGGTCCGGCTACCGCTGATTTCTCCTTTCTTTGGGTCTTGCTTAAACTCTATAAAACAGTGGATACACACCTAATAAAATGATACAAGACATATGATTGATGCATTAAATGTACATATAACACTATGAGTAGCAAGAGGAAATAATAAAGCATGAAGACCAAAGGAAGTGTTGTTAACAACACTTCATAGGGTCATGCTTGTAAACTATTATGACCACGAAAGAAACAATTCCTCATGGCAAGAACACCCTTCACTTCCTAAAGTTTTAAATGATAACCCAAATGCTAATAAACAAAGCCATCAGTGTTCGTTAAGAAAGTGAAATGAACTCAACCACCATTAACATACTCAGCAAACTGTTATGCAATTGTGATATGAATTAAAGATATAGTTCCCTTAATCTAAGATGTTCAGAAACTGATAACAAAATAGTCAATAGCATTCATACATATGACAACACCAGATCCACAAAAGGATTTTTCCAAAATTCTTGTATTCACGCTCAAATGTATAATCCGCTGGTAATACAATGTACTCAGCTCGAGTCCCAAACAAAATATCTTCAACAAGTTCCCGAAGGAAGTATTTATAGAGCAAAGCTTGCCCTTTGGGGTCCCTGACTTTTCAACTTCCCAACGGTTGGGCTGCCTTGTGACCTAGTCTTGGACCATCCGCAACCTATGACCTCGACAGATATGTGACCTGTGACCTTGGCATATATGCGACATGCAACCTCGAAAGATATGTGACCTGCGACGTCGATAGATATTCGACCTGCGACCTCGGATAATATGCGACCTGCGACCTTGCGACCTAATCGTTGGGTCGCTGGGTCACGCTGTCAGGAATTTAATATGGGATGTGAATTAGCGACCTGGAGACCTATGCAACTTGCGACCTTTGGGAATATGCGACCTGCGATCTCAAAAAATATGTGACCTACGACTTCAAGTAGATCTGCAGATGTTATAGCAGTATTCCTCATCTCACATTCCTTGCTTTGAAAACCGGACCTCTTACTTGCTGGGAAAAACTTGGGCTCGTTGTGCAGACCAACAGCTTCCACCTGTAGTCACATAGCTTAGGTTACATGTCTTCATTTACGAATTGTAATGTTAGGGGCATATTTAATTAATTGCAAGAATGAAAATAATAAGTTAGACCCCTGTGTGGTCAAGTATGGAGCTACTGAATCGTCGGAGAGAATGGCTCGGGTAAGCTTTCTCCGTGCGCTTTCTCTGTTGGGATCATAATCTTTCCCATGCATAAAGTTCTCTTGGATTGAATTTCTTGATAGTCATGGGCTTCTTCATTCGCATCCTCAATGGCTGCCATATATTTTCATGTTCATCAATTTCCCATTTATTAAAGAAGCAATACTTGTCATCTTCGATCCGAGAGTCTTGGGTATCTTATATTCTTTGACCTGTATATGTTTGAGTCAAAGAGAGGTGCATAATTATTAGTCTCCATGATCATAGCGAAATCCAAAGGTTGGGGTAAAATGGATACCCCACTCGCAAGACGCAGCTAAGTCTATACTCTTGATGCTCCAGCAAAATGGGTAGGGAATTTCACTTCATCCCTCTTTTGAGGCTCCGCTAATGAATGTAAAATATATTTCCCTGCCTCTAACTATTTCTTGGTGGGCTCCTCACTTATTCTTGAATGCATAACATCAAGTCTTTTGGGAAGCTTAAGGCTACAAACAATGGCATCTTGAAATTTATAGCTTGCTGATTTATGTGCCCCATGGAAACCCGAAGCGAGCTTCTTCAACAGTTACCCTGGAATAGAAAATAGTTTCTTGGTAGATCTTCAAAGAAACCCACTTGTAATTGCAATACCAATCTGCCGAAAGCAAAGGTTACCAGTCATTGTCAAGGCATAAAGGCAGAGGCATTCCTATTGGCAGGCCTGACAGAGTTCATGCATTTTTAAAGTACGATGTAGAAGGGTATTGACACAAATGTGCTTTCCCTTTTTCTGCCAATACTTGCAGGCTTTCCTTCACCGCCTTGCATACTCCTCGCATAGCTAAAACATGGTGCATTACTATATTTTGACGAGGCTGATATATGTGCATGCGCACATTTTCTTGACACATTGTTGGTGTTCTATTAGCAATGTGAACATAGGGTCTTCTACCCAATACTTGATGTTTCGTTCTCTTGCAATACTGGTACCTTCTGCGTCACGTTTCCATGATTTTGTGCATAGCCTACAATATCCTTTCGCTCCCCTTTCAAGCACCTACCAGTTCTTGTAATGCACGTTCACACTATTTAAGAGTGCAAATTTTGCTGCGTGGGCGTTGCCTTTGAGGGAGGTTAAACTCTGAGGAGAAAATTGAATTTCGCAATTGGGGTCGCGTGGTCAGAGAATTTCTTTGCGTCGCATTTTTCCTTGGGCACACCTTTCTGTGACCTCGTGACCTCGGAGGGGTTGCATAGTCGCGTGGTCGTGTTTCTTGCCCAACAACATGTATCATGACTCAGCGACCTGGAGGGGTTGCACGACTGCTCTTACAGAGGTCGCAGGGTTGCAAGTCACATTTTTCATTCGCTCTCTCAGCCATGCGACTTAGCGACCAGTCGTGTTCTGGCTACGGTGGTCTTTGGATGATGAAAGGAGAGTCTGGGCTGTGACCTGTTGACTAGTATGGTTTTATACTCTGTAGTGGCATTATGGGAATAGCGTGAAGCATCAAACCATCACTTGCATGAGATCTTCGCCGAGGATGCCCATGGATAGCTTCGTTGTCTCCACAGCCTCGCAGACCACATCATTTCCTGAATACATCAACTTTGGAAAGGGTGAACTGTTATAGGAAACCCGTGCGTAGTTAGCTCACATCTTGGGTAGGCCCGCTTCTGCTTCCTCATATGGGTAATCGATTTCTGGAGGTGCACTGAGAATGTAAGGTGATCTTTTAAAATTTGGTTTTCAACGGAAAATGATCTGAACCATCGTAAAGATGTGGATACGTGTGTTCCTCATGAGATGTGTAAGGCTCCTCCTTCTTCGCGAGTCTCCAACAGATTTGGTTTGTACATGACGTAATTTCACCTTCAACAAAGTCACAGCCACCACACACAAGAATTTTCTCTTTTTCCCTTCTTTCCAAACTGATACAAGATATTCCAATTGATCTTGTCGTTGTAATGGATAGAAAATTGAATATGTAACTTAGTTGATCACACAGAATTGTGCCCAATCTTGAAAACAAACTTTTAAAACTGTAATTTAAAATATATTTATGCAACACTGCATCCGTAAAATGTCAAGTTTTATTTTTGTTCTCTCTTCCAAGTGTCGATGGGTTCGTGGGCGTTGTAAGCCTTCTTTGACATGCTTGCATGCGTTGTGAAGCTGTGGCAGGACCCACGATTTCTGAATGCAGAACAATATGCGTTACCTTAGCGCGTCTGACCTGTTATTATATTTTTTTTTCACTGAGCATTACAGTGTTCAACTAATCTTCAATTCACGTGGAAAACCTCTCCATGGTATGTACAAGGGAAGGCATGGTCATGGGTTGGATAAGAATGCAATTTCTATCAGCCTCTTCGGAAACATCATCGATCACCATATTTCTGCTCACAATTGAAATTTTTTACCAGTCACCGTGGGAAACTATCAAGAGTTTTGATGAGTCACGAGACACGTGGGATATCATTATCGCTGGAAGTAACAAATGATAATGTTGCTTCAATGGCGCTGATGGCCACGTTATTTAAGTAGCCCATGCCATAAAATTGCCATAAAATCTGCATTCTCTGATTAAAACGATTTTACAAACGTTCATATCACAACTTCCTCTAGCAAGGTCGTAACTCTGCACCACTGACAGCATATGGTTATGGATCGTCATAATTTTACATCTCCGCGCTACTTTGACCATAAATAGCACCATAGTTATTATAGAAGTTGTGTTGTAGGTTTGTTATAATATTGCGATCCATGTTTAAACAAAACCTTTTGACCACCATATATATATATATATATATATATATATATATATATATATATATATATATATTCCCAACATTTTACCAAAGGTTGAAAACTGCGCTCATTTGTGATGTCTTCATATAATTTTGCATTTCTTTTGATTATAACCGCTCGATGATTGTTATATCATTTCCATCGTAGGTATGTTATAAGGTTCCGCTTCATGTTCAAACATAAATTTTGGCCATTATATATATATGCTCCATATGTTTTAACATGGACTAAAACTTGGGCATAAAATATTTGGGCTTAACTGTAATGTTCTTCGTATACTTTTACTCAGCCGTCTTATATGGTTTTGAAACCATATGTGTTTGCGCCCAAGCTTAATGTTTCAAAATGTCACCTTCGTCCATCGAAAGTGTGCTCGACATGTAGCAAAGGTTTAAAAAACATTGCTTCCCTTCCCCAATTTGCCAGAGTTGTCAACACAACTCAAAATTATTGTCGGTTCAGAAGAATGGCCTTTTATAGGATTTGTACAATCTCCAAAGACAAAATGTACTTTTCCATTATCTGAATTTGGTGCAACACTCAGACTCACAGATGTACCTTGAACAGCTAAAGACTTATCACCAGGAGCTTCCTTATATGTTGTCATGATGGGTCAAATTTGTGCAGGCCATAAATTATTATGGACCTCAAATCACCACCTGCTATATTGTCTGATCTATGTGCTTCTGGATTGACATCATCATGGCCAATAACATTGTGACTAAGCTGCAATTTTTTGTGGGCCCTTTGCATAATCACCTCCTCAACTGTGTTTTCTGTTACAATGCTTATTTCCAAAACATGATGTAGCTGACCAACGCGATGAGAACGCTGTAATGATTGCTTGTCAACTTGTGGATTCCAGTCCTGCTCACAGAAAATGATAGTATCAGCTCCTGCAAGATTCAAACCAGCACCACCAGCTCGAGTAGATATTAAAATACAAATGCTTCACGAGTATCATCATTGGCCTTTCTGATGCCACTTGACTCTAGCAGTGTTGATGCTTTGCCACCAAAGTTTTGCACAGGTGAAAAACGCTCTTCTGCTCTTACTGATCCATCAAGACACTCATAAGAATACCTTCGCAGCTCTAAGTAATCCTGAAGAATGTCTATTTTCTGTGTCATTTGAGAAGAAATCAAGACACAATGTCCTTGACTATGCAGCTTCTCAAGCAAAATGTCTAAGATGATGAGCTTTCGACTCGCTTGAACTAAGTGTTCACCTTCTTCAAATGGCTCTGGCTCCACACCATTGAAAAGATAAGAATGGCTACATGTCTTTCGCATTTGTAGCACAATATTTTGTAAAGATTGATGCTGAGTGCCTTAACCACTTGTTTGAATCTGGGCAACTCTTGATGCAATACAGATACATAAATTTCTTCTGAAGTGGCACCAATGGAGCCAGTACTGTAACCCTAGACAGTGGTGGCAATGTAACAGTTCCATTCTTGACAAGCAAAGCTTTTTTACGTCGAAGCATGAATGCATGCACAATATATCTTAGCAGCTTGAACTGTTTTCTACATCCAGAGGTATTGTCACCTTGAGTCAAGGTCGCAACTTTAATGGACACAACACCAAAAAGGGCCATGGGCATTTCCATTGATATTTCAAGTAAGCCAACAAACTTATAGCCTGCAATTTTTTCCCAAGTCCCATTGTGACCGCAAGTTCCCTTGACTGGCGCAGTCTTATTTCCTCCGCACATGTGATAGATGTCCTCCACTTCTCATGTCTAAGCTCACACTACTCTTATCCTTCTCATTGGTGTGGTGATGAAATTTTGGGCGTATCATCCATGTGATTGACCTGTATGAAACATTATAACATTAATTAGTTTACTCTTTGATAATGGTGTCCCTAGATAAAACATATGAGACTAACGATCTTAAGAGAAGTATTCAAAAAACATTCTTAATGACCCATGGCGAGAGGGATGCTAATGTACATCCTCAATGCACAAAAAAGTTCCTATTCGAACATATGTTGGATGATCCCTCCCACACATGGCATGATTGCAACAACAGCATCTGATCATGATGGTGAGAAACCTCATGAGGGGTTGGGGATAGGTCGTTGGGATGCCACTGACAGCGGGTCGGGTGAAAGACTTTAACGACCAAGCGAGCAGAGGGGGACCTGAAATTTTGAATACACCCAAAATTTTGGGTGGTGTTGTAGCGGCTACAACAAATGGCGAACCACTGGTAGAATCCAGCATCTCTATGAATATCACAACAAAAGTCTGAGCCAAGATAGTGATGCAAGGGAATATTGAACAAGTTCTGCGGGGACCCTTTGAATTACTTTGGCCTTTACAGGTATGCCCAGTCCTTGTGCCTCAGCTAGGTCTCGCTAATCAGAACATATCAATAGAAAGCTCACAAACGCCAGTAGCTTGTTGATGATGTGAAGATCAAGGCAGCGGGTTTATTATTCTCATGATTTTTTTAAAGTAAGTTTCCAGTGTTGCTCCGCTACCAGCAGGCCTGGACAGTACCCTGGCGGAGTCACTTCAAGAAATCACAAACGTTGCTCCGCTTCCACCGAGCCTGGTCAGTACCCCGGCAGACTCGTTGCATTACCTCTCTACGCAGGAAGCCTTTCTCGATCCTTTACCCTTCTTTGTTTCATGTTCTTGCAACACTTATTTTCATGTGCTTGTGGCGCTTATTTTTCATGGGCAGATGAGGGATCCCGACTTATTTTACGAGCAAGAGAGGTTGTTTCTTGTTTTACAAAAATTGAAAGATATCCTGATTTGGGTTTACCCTTGTGCCAAACCTTCACATCCCACCTGCCACAATAGGCGAAGCGTGCAAAACAGATCATTAAAATTTCCAATACTATGTTGGGCACAAGGCTTAGGCTTATGGGTATTAGGGCCAGTCAAACACATCAGGTCTCCCAACAACAACCGGCTCGTACCCCCCTAGATAATAAGTTTAGATTCATAGGGATCTTGTTGAAAATGCGACCCTAATGATTTATCCTGCGAGGAAGCCACCTCTTGAGATAGCCACCACAACCTCATGCAAACAATGGGATTATTATTTCAGCAATTGGGGCAAGACAAGACCGCAAGGTGGTAGGGTTTCAATGAGGGCTCATGCAGCGATCGACGATATGTGGAATATTTTCAAAGCTATATCAACAATCTACAGAAATTATGTGAGGAAGAAATTTCACAAAGCAATGTAATAGGCGAGGCTCAAGATGAAATGCAAGGCCATGTACGAGAATGAGCAACCAGTTGTGGGTGGAAAAGAGGCGCAATACAAGCAGTGATTATTTATGCAGTAAAAAGCAACTGAAAAGGAAATGAAAGGAAAATATTTGTAACATGATGATGCCTAAGATATTAATCGTAAACAAAAATAGCAAACACACTTTTAAATTATAAAGTAAAAATTTGGCAAGTAAACCTAATCAAAAATTTTAACTAACAAATTTTTATTAAGAGGTCCTAGCTAGCCTACACCTAAAACCCTAGCTTAACCAATGATGCGGTCAGGTTATGTGAAATCAGCTTTCCAGTGTAGCCACCGCATTAGTTCCCATACTGCAACAACAACAATGCTCGAGATCAGAGCTAGCATCCAAAAAAGTGCAGTAACAACAAAACTTACCTAAAGAGCATGTGCAACAACCAGAAGACCATGAATACTTACCAGAGAACTTGCCAGAATAGTTTATGCAAGCTGAATTCCACTCTTATCCTGATACATAGAAATATGTTCTTGAAGCTTAAAAATATTTATAAATGACACAAATCCATTCATGCACAATCCCAGGTCTGAGGGTTGATGGGTAAGCCATTTCCTATTTGCAGGCACATCTGTCGGATAGGATCCGTCAAACCAAACGGAAACCTCATAATGGTGTTCCGGATGGTCAGTTTTATGGAATGGACATAATAAGCATGTGCCAGGAAAATTATGGATGCTTGCGCATCCAAGTGTAGAAACCCTAGTTTTGAAAACCCTAGTTCGGGATTGCTTCTGGGTTTGGTCAAGGGTATGAGGATCTGAATCCACATTTAGTGGAGCCTGAAATTCCTCACCGCCTTGAACAAACTCCGAACCTTCGAGCGGGGGGTTTCCCAACTTTTATTGCTTGGTGAGACCAACAGGCAGATTGTCGTGATCATGAAATATGGTGTTTTGCAAAATTTCAGTGGGCTTTGTATCAATTTGGTCAAATGTTTGTGCACTGACAGATTGATAGATCGATGTATCAGATTCTTTAGATTTTCCAGGATGGGGTGAATTTACCATAAGGTTTTCGGGAAGTTGAGGGATTTGCAGAGATCACATGTTGGTGCCTGATTGCAACTGGTACTAGCTGGGCAACAACTGGAGATATTAGAGACAATGGCCGGTGTTTTCTTACCAGCAAATAAATTGGGGTATATCGGTTGTTGCACACTAGCTGCTGGGGGAAAAAAATATGTGCTCAGGGAAACCTTACTAGAATGAAAGATCTGCCTAGATGAAATGATATCTGACGTGGTTATGCTGGGAGGAGCATGGTACTTCGGAGTCATTATTTGAGAAACCCTAAGCTGAGAAACCCTAGTTGGGGTTTTCTGAGGGGTCTTGTCAGGATCGTGAGAACCTGGGGTAACCGTCGGTAGGAGCTCAAGCACTTTGATTTTATGATGGGTACTTGAATCTTCCCAAAGAGGATTATTGAATTCTGGTGTCTCCATATGGTCAGCAACGAGATATGAGCGACAGTCCTCAGAGGTATTACTGAATATGTTTTCAGATAAGCAGTGATTGTTGTAACCGCCGATTCGATCAAGTTGGGTACTTGGCATGTTAGGCTCCCTGAGGGTTACCAACTGGGATGGGTAAATAGAGGGGGAATCTTGAGGTTTACCTGACAAGAAATCGCTCCTACGATTGTCTAAATATTTCGAGTGCGAAAGATCAGATCTAAAAGATTCATCAATTTTGAACTGTGATTGTGAAACACCATCTGCATGCTTATGATTTTCACCAATACCAGTATAAGGAAATTTAGAATGTCTAGAAGAAATTACTGGTGTGGCGGGCCCATGAAATAAATTGTGGAATAATGAACGAAAAGATCGAGACGCAAGTGTGTTAACCGTACAAGGACTTCCACCTCGCATACCGATGTTATTCAGAGTGAACAATGATCTGGTAGGCCTTGTAAGGGAATCAAATTCATCCGGGATAGGAGTCGATTCATAATTAGTATGTGAAACAAATTTAGGACTGTGTCCAGGGAGACATCGAGTGGGCTCTAGGTAGGTTTCGTGAACTGGGAGAGATAATGTGCCACTATAGTTTTCAAGCTCTGACTCGACAGGGTGCGTGAAAGATTCAAAGGTAGTATAATAGGATTTATCCTCTTGCAAGTGTCTATACTTGCTCAGAACTTTCGAGGTCACAACTGCACTACTCGAAAACTCAGGAGGAGGAGCAAGAATATCACAAATAGCAATACTCTCCTAGGAGGCCGGAGTGTGGTCTAGACTCGGGGGGATGGACAAGGAAACATTGGGGACGCAGTCTGAACAACTGGAAACTTGTGGGTCATCATAGGGAGAACTAGGATCAGGCTGGGTTGCTACTTGAAATTGTTCAAGGGAAATGAGGATCACATACGTGAACTGTTCTCTTAACAACTTCCAATCGACATCCTTTTCAGGGAACTCAAAACAATAATGAAAAAATCTGATGGAAAATTCATCTAGAGGTTCCTGAGGTTCCATTATGATGTCATTTAGCTTTATCAATACACTTTGAAAATCATACCTATGAAAATCTTGTTGTAATTCACTGGCGATTTGTTCAAATGAATGGATGGAAGCTTCCGGCAATGTGCGGCACCATTGCTTAGCGCGAACTTCGAGGGTGAGGAAGAAAATAAAACAAATCAAACCTTCATTTTCCATTTCGTAGCACTCACCAAAGTCATAGAAATCTAAAAGGTGTTGGGTTATGGACACTCCGTTTTCACTATCGAATTTTAACTGGGACAAGTGATACATAAGTTCATCGGGGATGAGACATTGAGGCTCATAAAACTCCGACAAACATCTCGGGAGAATAATTTTGGAACGAGCCATTACAGATATGAGATTAACAGCAGGCTCTCAGGGCTCAGCTTGTCATCTGGCCCTCCTTCTAGTGCCAATTTTGTTGACGGGAAAATCTGTCCAGCCAACAGCAGGGGATCTCCCCGGTAAAAAGTCCCAATTAGACCTTGAACCATTTGGAATAGGGATCCCGTCCGGGGTGTGGGTCTGGCTACTGCTGATTTATCCTTTCTTTGGGTCTCGGTTAAACTCTATAAAACAGTGGATACACACCTAATCAAATGATACAAGACATATTATTGATGCATTAAATGTACATACAACACTGTGAGTAGCAAGAGGAAATAATAAAGCATGAATACCGAAGGAAGTGTTGTTAACAACACTTCATTAGGGTCATGCCTGTAAACTGTTCTGACCACAAAGGAAACAATTCCTCATGGCAAGAACACCCTTCACTTCCTAAAAGTTTAAATGATAACACAAATGCCAATAAACAAAGCCATCAGCGTTCATTAAGAAAGTGAAATGAACTCAATCACCATTAACATACTTAGCAAACTGTTATGCAATTGTGATATGAATTAAAGATACAGTTCCCTTAGTCTAAAGACATTTGGAAACTGAAAACATAATACTCAACAATGCTCATACATATGACAACACCAGATCCACAAAGGGATTTTTCAAAATGCTTATATTCATGCTTCAATGTATAATCCTCTGGTAATACAATATATTTAGCTCAAGTCCCAAACCAAAAGATCTTTAAACAAGTTCCGAAGGAAGTATTTATAGATGATCCAGGGATATCACACCACCTATTCCATTTGGACCAGCACCATCAATTTCGCATTTTCACATTCAAGACAACTTACTATTTTTAGCAGGTTTTCGGGTCCTCCACTCTCGGAGCCGTTTTGGGGGCTTAATGATCCAGGTGGATATTGGTGGCCACCCACCTATTCCACTTAGCCCCCCACCATTGTCTCTTTCAGTTTTTCAGTTTCGACATAACTTACTATTTTTAGCAGTTTTTCGGGTCCTGAACTTCCGGAGCCGTTTTGAGGCCCTAAACGACGTTTTTTGGGTATGAAAGCGCCAGCGAATTTTTTGATAAAATTTGTCCCGACAGCTGTAGTCCTCGGATAGATCTTTCTAACGAGTTATTGAACGCGTCAAACGGAGATCGGGTGCCAAAGTTATGCCCCCGGGAAGTTGAACCACCAATTTACCCAAACGGGTGCCCACAGTTTTGGCGCCTCATCTCCTACAGTTAGGTTTTTGGACGTTTCAAATTCTACATTGTTTCTCAACAATAAATAGGCCCTCGAGCCTCATTGTAACACAGTTCAGAGGTGTGTAGCCACCACATCTCTTCTCAGAGATTCGCTACCAGCACCCTAGCTATTTTATTTCCATTATGTTTGTAAGCATCTTTCTGTTATTCGATATTAATGAAATGAAGTGTTATTTCCGCTGCATCTCTGTATTTATGGTTATGTGTTTATTCTGTTGCGTTACTGCATAAAATTCGGATCAATAGAGCAAATCTTTCCCCTTGGGGTCCCTGACTTTTCAGCTTCCCGATGGTTGGGTTGCCTTGTGACCGAGTCTTGGATCATCCGTAACCTGCGACCTCAATAGATATGCAACCTGCGACCTCGGCAGATATGCAACCTGCGACCTCGGCAGATATGTGACTTGTGAACTCGGAAAATATGTGACCTGCGACCTTCTGACCTAATCGTTGGATCGCTGGGTCACGCCGTCGGGAATTTAATAGGGGATGTGACTTAGTGACCTGGTGACCTATCCGACTTGCGACCTTTGGGAATATGCGACCTGCAACCTCAAGAAATCTGCGACCTACGACTTCAAGAAGATCTGCAGATGTTATAGCAGTATTCCTTATCTCACATTCCTTGCTTTGAAAACGAGCCATCTTGCTTGCTGGGAAAAACTTGGGCTCATTGCGCAGACCAACAGCTTCCACCTGTAGTCACATAGCTTAGGTTACATGTCTTCATTTAAAAATCGTAATGTTAGGGGCATATTTAATTAATTTCAAGAATGAAAATAATAAATTAGACCCCTGTGTGGTCAAGTATGGAGCTACTGAATCGTCAGAGAGAATGGCTAGGGTAAGCTTTCTCTGTGCCCTTTCTCTGTCAAGATCATAATATTTCCCATGCATAAAGTTATCTTGGATTGAATTGCTTGATAGGCATTGGCTTCTTCATTCGCATCCTCAATGGTTGTCGTAGATTTTCATGTTCATCAATTTCCCATTTATTAGAGAAGCAATACTTGTCATCTTCGATCCGAGAGTCTCTGGTATCTTATCTTCTTTGACCTGTATATGTTTGAGTCAAAGAGAGGTGCATCATCATTAGTCTCCATGATCATAGCGAAATCCAAAGGTTGGGGTAAAATGGATACCCCACTCGAAAGACGTAGCCAAGTCTATAATCTTGATGCTCCAGCAAAAGGGGTAGGGAATTTCACTTCATCCCTCTTTTGAGGCTCCGCTAATGAATGTAAAATATATTTCTCTGCCTCTACCTATTTCTTGGTGGGGTCCTCACTTATTCTTGAATCCATAACAGCAAGTCGTTTGGGAAGCTTAAGGCTACAAACAATGGCATTTGGAAATTTACAGCCTACTGGGTTATGTGCCCCATGGAAACCCGAAGCGAGCTTCTTCAACAGTTACCCTAGCATAGAAAATAGTTTCTTGTTAGATCTTCAAAGCAACCCACTTTTACTTACAATACCAATCTGTCGAAAGAAAAGGGTAGCAGTGGTTGTCAAGGTATAGTGGTGGAGGCGTTCCTATTGGCAGGCCTGAGGGAGTGCATGTATTTTAAAAGTACGATGTAGAAGGGTATTGACACAAATGCGCTTTCCCTTTTTCTGCAAATACTTGTAGGCTTTCCTTCACCGCCTTGCATACTCCTCGCATAGCTAAAACGTGGTGAATTAATATATTTTGACGAGGCTGATATATGTGCATGTGCACATTTTCTTGATACATTGTTGGTGTTCTATTAGAAATGTGATCATAGGGTCTTCTACCCAATACTTGATGATTCGTTGTCTTGCAAGATTGGTACCTTCTGTGTCACGTTTCCATGCTTCTGTGCATAGCCTACAATATCCTTTCGCTCCCCTTTCAAGCACCTACCACTTCTTGTAATGCGCGTTCACACTATTTAAGAGTGCGACTTTTGCTGCGTGGGCATTGCCTTTAAGGGATGTTAAACTCCGAGGAGAAAATTTTATTTCGCAATTAGAGTCGTGTGGTTGGAGAATTTCCTTGGGTCACAGTTTTCCTTGGGCACCCCTTTCTGCGACCTCGCGACCTCGGAGGGGTCGCACAGTGACGTGGTCGATTTTCTTGCCCAGCAGCATGTATCATGACTCAGCGACCTGGAGGGGTCACGCGACTGCTCTTACAGAGGTGGCAGGGTCGCAAGTCACATTTTTCATTCACTCTCTCAACCATGCGACTTAGCGACCGATCGTGTTATGGCTGTCATTGTCTTCGGATGATGAAATGAGAGTCTGGGCTACGACCTATTGACTAGTATGGTTTTATACTATGTAGTGGCATTATGGGAATATCGTGAAGCATCAAACCATCACTTGAATGAGATCTTCACCGAGGATGCCCACGGATAGCTTCTTTGTCTCCACAGCCTCGCAGACCACATCATTGCCCAAATACATCAACTTTGGATAGGGGGAACTGTTATAGGAAACCCGTGCGTAGTTAGCTCGCATCTTGGGCAAGCCCGCTTTCGCTTCCTCAGATGGGTAATCGGTTTCTCGAGGTCCACTGAGAATGTAAGGTGATCTTTTAAAATCGGGTTTTCAATGGCAAATGATCTGCACCATCGTAAAGATGCGGATACGTGCGTTCCTCATGAGATGCATAAGGCTCCTCATTCTTCGCGAGCCTCCAACCAATTTGGTTTGTACATGATGCAGTTTCACCTTCAACACAGTCACAGCCACCGCACACAAGAATTTTCTCTTTTCCCATATTTTCAAACTGATACAAGATATTCCAATTGATCTTGTCGTTGTAATGGATAGAAAATTGAATATGTAACTTAGTTGATCACGCAGAATTGTGCTCGGTCCTGAAAAAAAACTTTTAAAACTATAATTTAAAATATATTTATGCAACACTACATCTGTAAATATGTCAAGTTTTATTTTTATTCTCTCTGCCAAGTGTCCATGGGTTCGTGGGCGTTGTAAGCCTTCTTTGACAGGCTTGCATGTATTGTGAATCTATGGCAGGACCCATGATTTCTGAATGCAGAACAATATGCGTTACCTTAGCGCGTCTGACCTGTTATTATATTTTTTTTTCACTAAGCATTACAGCGTTCAACTAATCTTCAATTCACACGGAAAACCTCTCCATGGTATGTACAAGGGAAGGCACGGTAATGGGTTGGATAAGCATGCAATTTCTATCAGCCTCTTCGGAAACATCATCGATCACCATTATTTCTGCTGACAATTGGAATTTTTTACCAGTCACCGTGGGCAACTATCAAGAGTTTTGATGAGTCACGAGACACGTGGGATATCATTATCGTTGGAAGTAAAAAATGATAATGTTGCTTCAATGGTGTTGATGGCCATGTTATTTAAGTAGCCCATGCCATAAAATCGCCATAAAATCGCATTCTCTGATTAAAAATATTTTGCAAACATTCATATCACAACTTCCTCCAGGAAGGCCGTAACTCTGCACCACTGACAACATATGGTTATGGATCATCATACTTTTACAACTCCGCTCTACTTTGATCATAAATATCACCATAGTTATTATAGTAGTTGCACTGTAGGTTTGTTATAATATTTCGATCCATGTTTACACACAACCTTCTGACCACCATATATATATATATATATATATATATATATATATCTATTCCCAATGTTTTACCAAAGGTTGAAAACTGCGCTCATTTGTGATGTATTCATATAGTTTTGCATTTCTTTTGATTATAACCGCTCAATGAATGTTATATCATTGCCATCGTAGGTCTGTTATAAGGTTCCGCTTCATTTTCAAACATAAATTTTTCCCATTATATATATACGCTCCATATGTTTTAACATGGAATAAAACTTGGGCATAAAATATTTGGGCTTAACTGTAATGTTCTTCGTATACTTTTGCTCAACTGTATTATATGGTTTTGAAACCATATGTGTTTGCGCCCTAGCTTAATGTTTCAAAATGTCACCTTGGTCCATCGAAAGTGTGCCCGCCATGTAGCTTAGGTTTAAAACACATTGCTTCCCTTCCCCAATTTTCCAGAGTTGTCAACACAACTCAAAATTATTGTCAGTTCAGAAGAATGGCCTTTTATAGGATTTTTACAATCTCCAAAGACAAAATGTACTTTGCCATTATCTGACTTTGGTACAACACTTAGAATCTCAGATGTACCTTGAAAACATAAAGACTTATAACCAAGAGCTTCCTTCTATGTTGTCATGATGGGTCAAATTTGTGCAGGCCATAAATTATTATGGACCTCAAATCACAACCTGCTATACTGTCTGATCTATGTGCTTCTCGATCAACATCATCGTGGCCTATAACATTGTGACTAAGCTGCAATTTTCTGTGGGCCCTTTGCATAATCACCTCCTCAACTGTGTTTTCTGTTACAATGCTTATTGCCAAAACGTGATGCAGTTGACCAACGCGATGAGCACGATGTAATACTTGCTTTTCAACTTGTGGATTCCAGTCCTGCTCACAAAAAATGATAGTATCAACTCCTGCAAGATTCAAACCAGCACCACCAGCTCAAGTAGATATTAAAATACAAATGCTTCATGAGTATCATCATTGGCCTTTCTGATGTCACTTGACTCTGGCAGTGTTGATGCTTTTCCACCAAATCTTTGCACAACTGCAAAATGCTCTTCTGCTCTTACTAATCCATCAAGACACTCATAATAATACCTTCACAGCTCTAAGTAATCCTGAAGAATGTCTATTGTCTGCGTCATTTGAGAAGAAATCAAGACATGATATCCTTGACTATGCAGCTTCTCAAGAAAAATGTCCAAGATGATGAGCTTACCACTCGCCTGAACTAAGTGTTCACCTTCTTCAAATGGCTCTGGCTCCACACCATTGAAAAGATAAGAATGGCTACATGTATTTCACATTTGTAGCACAATATTTTGTAAAAATTGATGCTGAGTGCCTGAACCACTTGTTTGAAGCTGGGCAACTCTTGATGCAATACAGATACATAAATTTTCTTCTGAAGTGGGACCAATGGAGCCAGTACTATAACCCCAGACAGTGGTGGCAATGTAAGAGTTCCATTCTTGACAAGAAAAGCTTTTGTACGCCGAAGCATGAATGCATGCACAATATATCTTAGCAGCTTCAACTGTTTGCTACATCCAGAGGTATTGTCACCTTGAGTCAAGGTCACAACTTTAATGGACACAACACCAAAAAGGACCATGGGAATTTCTGTTGATATTTCAATTAAGACAACAAACTTATAGCCTGCAATGTTTTCCCAAGGCCCATTGTGACCGAAAGTTCCCTTGACTGGCGCGGTCTTATTTCCTACGTACATGCGATAGATGTCCTCCACTTCTCATGTTTAAGCTCACACTACTCTTATCCTTCTCATCCGTGTGGTGATGACATTTTGGGTGTATCATCCATGGGATTGACTTGTATGAAACATTATAACATTAATTAGTTTACTCTTTGATAATGGCGTCCCTAGATAAAACATATGAGTCTAGCGAGCTTAAGATAAGTATTCAAAAAACATGCTTAATGACCCATGGCGAGAGGGCTGCTAATGTACATCCTCAATGCACAGAAAAGTTCCTATTCAAGCATATGCTAGATGGTCCCTCCCACACATGCCGCGATTGCAGCAACAACATCTGATCATGATGGTGAGAAAGCTCATGAGGGATTGGGGATAGGTCACTGGGATTTCACTGACAGTGGGTCGGGTGAAAGAATTTAACGACTAAGTGAGAAGAGGGGGACCCAAAATTTCAAATATACCCAAAATTTTGGGTGGTGTTGTAGCGGCTACAACAAAATCTTAAATTCAAATGCACCCTTTTGTGAGTAACAGAATTTTGGAGAAACAAAAATGCCTATGATAAGTGCTATACCTACTGGAGGTATAGAAATTTTTCCAGGAGATCAGGAGGTTGGTCTAGACCCAAAGAGATATCTAGGGAACAACCCCAAACCCGAGTAGCTCTGAGGTTATGCAAGAAACATTGAGAAGGAATGTGAAGGGAAATGTTTTGCAATCAGACTAAACTCACAGGATAACTATGAACCAAGAGTGACAAAGTTCTTGACAGCTCCTTAGTCTAAAGAGGATAGAAGCTCATGCAACACTAGAAGGTTATTTTATTGAGCAAAGAGAATGTTATGTGCATCTTGCAAATGCAAATTTCTCTTGCACATGATGGGAAAAGGGGCTTGCAAAAAGATGCCAGGTGTGTAGCATCAACACACACAACATTGTCATTTTCCCAATGCACTAACCTTCTAGTTGTGGCAAAACAACACTTGGGTCACAGTGGCAAGGCTTTCAGTAGCAGGAACTTACCAAATCTTCCACAATTTGCACTATTTTACCAGAAGGAGATCTTGGGCCTATGCTAAGATGTGAGGTGTTTCCACTACAAGACATCAAGCAACGTGTTTAGCACTCAGAGCTAAAAAACTTGAGAAACACCTTGACCAGGGAGAAACATTCAGAAAGAAATGAACAAATAATAATAATAATAACTCTAGAATATTATAAATAAGAAACCCTCCTATCACTGCACTGGAGGTGCAAGCCTTCACTTCTTTATTTTTCATTGTAATTTGCACAAAATGCCTCCATTCCTAGCGTGACACATTTTTGGATTTAGCAAAAGTTAAAGCCTTTTTCATTTGGTCACATATGAATACCAATGGACAGCTGGTATTATATATGCCATACATAACAATTAGGAAGCCAAAACAAGTAAACGCAAATTTTCAACTATAACTTCTTATCAGGAAATTTTAGTTATAGTAACAACAATGTTATGGCAATTGCTGATCCGGATTTATGCAAGAATGCAATCGAATAAACATATATCCATAAATACAAATATGTGGCGGAAATAACACTTCATTTCATTAATATCAAAGAATTGAGATTTTCTTATAGACAGAATGGAAATAAACTAGCTAGGGCACTGGTAGCTATATCTAAGAAGAGATGTGGCAGCTACAGGCCTATGAACTGAGTTAAAATGAGGCTTGAGGGCCTATTTATTATTTGGAAACAATGCAAAACCCTAACCCTATGAGATGAAGCGCCAAAACTATGGGCCTCGTTTGGGTAAATTGGTGTTTCAACTTCCTGGGGACGTAACTTTGGCATATGATCTCTATTTGATGCAAACCATACCTCGTTAGAAAGATCTATTCGAGGAATAAAATTTTTTAGTGCGAAACATGGTCCGAGGACCCTCGAAGGACCCATTTTTCTCTTGTTTTTCCCAAAAGACGTAGTTTAGGGCTTCAAAATGGATTCGGAAGTACAGGACCCGAAAAACTGCTAAAAATAGTAATTTGTGCCGAAACTAAAAAAGTAAAAGAGACAATGGTGGGGCCCAAAGTGTAATAGGCAGGTGACCACCAATATCCACCTATATCATTACTCCCCCCTTAGGAAGTAATGGTCCCCATTGCATTAAGTTCCTCCATGAGATAAGGAAACTTCTACTGAACTTGGTCCCTGGTGAACCACTTTCCTTGGTGCAGGAGTTGGCCAGATTTGACAACCCGATATAGGTGGATCTTCTGTTGGTGAGTGTTATTGATTTGAATTTCCATGATACAATCTAAGGTGGCATGTTCCATGCAATCTGGGTTTAACTCTGTTGGTGTGAGTTGTTCTGCAATGTCAGAGGGGTCCAGTAGAGGTGGGAAGTAGGGATGAAGGCAGCACACATTGAATAATAGGTGTAGACCAAGGAATGGTGGAATATTGAGCTCAAAGTCATTGTTCCCTATAGTCTTGGTGATGGTGTATGACCCGTATCAGAGTACGCAAAGCCTACGGTGGGGTACAGTGAGGCACTCCTTCTAGAAATGTAGCCACACTTTCTCTCCAACCTGGAAGTTGTGTGGCACACGATGTTGATCATTGCATTGCTTGTGCTTAGCATTGGCTCTATCCAATATGTCATGAACCTATTGGAAGATGTGCTAAATGCGCTCGACGAAGCTATTTTCTTTTTCAACTTCAAACTGGACATGACGTGAATCAGCCTGAGTAGCCACAAATGACATGGCTACGTCAATGGGACATAGTGGCTAGAATCCCAAGCCCACCTGAAAGGGGTTGTGGCCAGTTGAGCAGTGGAGAAAACATTTATACATATGTTGTACATAGGGGAGGCTCTCATCCCATGTGCGTGGATGCTTTGAATTGTACATATGCAGAATGTGTACAGTCATTTTGTTGACGACCTCTCTTTGGCGATCTGTTTGGGGATGGGAAGCTGTGGACTTGGTGAGCTTCGTGTCCAGGACCAAAATATGTTGAGGAACCTGCTATCTCGATCTGATACGATAGAATATGGGATCCCAAGGTTCACCCACACTCGTTCAAATAATAGTTTAGGAGTGGATTCTGCTATGATATTCTTCTAAGCCGCCATAATGGCCATCTTCAAGAATCTGTCGATGACCACGAAAACAAAGTCATTTCCATGCTTAGTAGAAGGTAGGCTCGACATGTAACTCATGGAGATGGATTCCCAAGGTCGACTAGGGGTAGGTAGCGGAGTATATAGGCCTTGCTTCTTAATGGTCGGTTTGGAAATGGCATAAGCAGTGCAGGATCTAATGTGCTTCCCGACATCCTTTCGAAGGTTCGACCAATAGAAGTACTTCTGCAGTACTGCTACTATTTTCTTGACCCCGAAATGCCTAGTGACTCGACTATAGTGTGCTTCCCATATAATATTGGCACGCTCACTTGAATGAACAGAAAGGTGTCCCAGGTGACATAAAAGTGCATCTTGGAGGTGAAAATTTGGAACTTTCATACCCCCTAAGAGTGCCTTGTATGTGTGGCCGAATTTTGGGTCACTCTCGTAGAAAATTGGCCAAATAGAAGTATCGTGCCCACAAGAGTTGAGAACGGTGGCGAGTGCCACAATCGATGGTCGGTTGAGGCAGTCTGCAACATTATTTGTGCTACCCTTCTTGTATTTCATGTTAAAATGAAACTATTGCAGATATGTGGACCACTTATGATGGCGATCATTCTTCAACTTCCCTTGTGTGTGTATGAACTGCAGGGGCCGGTGGTCTGTGTGGATGATTGTTTCCTTCCCTAAAATGTAATGCTTCCATTGTCGACAAGCCTGCACAATGGAATACATTTCTTTGTCATAAGTGGGATACTTGCGAACTGTGTCAGACAATGTTTGATTGTGACATTCCACTGGATGTCCCTGTTGAGTAAGAACTGCCCCAATAGCATAGTCAGAGGCATCTCTCTCGATCTCAAATTTTTGTTGCAAGTCTGGTAATGTGAAAACTGGAGCAAAACGTAGGCGATTTTTCAAGTCTGTGAACGCCTTTTGTTGAGATTCCGACCAAAATAATTTTTCTCTCGCTCCTCCCTTTGTGATTTGACTCAAGGGCCAAGTGATATGAGAGAATCCCAACATGAACCTACGGTAGAAATTAGAGAGACCCAGAAAGTTGCAAAGCTCTATTATAGTGGTTGGGGCTGACCAATCCCGAATGACTTGGATCTTGGTTGGATCCACATGCACCCCCCTTTCATCAATAATGTATCCCAGGTATTGAACCTGTGTCATTTCAAAAGTACACTTCTCCAAATTGGCACACAGCTTGTGTTGCCGCATTGTTTGGAGGACATGTCGGATGTGGTGGAGGTGCTATTCCCAAGTCTGGCTAAAGATCAAAATGTCATCCAAGTACACCATTATAAATGAGTTGGTGAATGGCTACAAGATGTCGTCCATCAACCTCATGAATGTTGCGGAAGCATTTGTCAACCCGAAAGGCATGACCAACCATTTGAAAAGGCCTTCCTTGGCTTTGAAGGAAGTCTTCCACACATCAGAGGGTTGTATTGGTACCTGGTGATACCCAGACTTCAAGTCGATCTTGCTGAAATATTTCGCCCCTTTGAGTTGGTCCAGAAGGTCATCAATCCATGGGATCAAGTACCTATTCCAGACAGTGATCTTGCTCAGCACTTGATAGTCAATACAGAGTCTCCACATCCCATCCTTCTTTTGTACCAACACAATCAGCCTCCCACAGGGTGATGAACTTGGTTAGATGTGACCTTTTTGCATCAGCTCCTAAATCTGCCTCTTGATTTCATCTTTCTCCAGAACAGAGCATCGATAGATTGGTCCATTGACCTGACAGTGCCGAGGAACCCCTGTGGGTGAGGTGAAGATGTCCCCGTACTCCTCCACAACCTTGTCCATTTGTTGTTTTCGTGTAGAGGAGCCTTGTTTGGAGGTCGTGGCCATAATATTCTTCTTGCCCTGGGGGTGAATCATTAGGAAAACGAATTTCCTAGTTTTGGAAATGAGCCTACTGCATTATTTTGCAGTAACCAAAGAGATAGCAGCAGGAGGTGGTACCTCTGGTATCCTGTACAACTTATTTCCCAAAGTAATAATAACAACGTGAGGCCGAGACTCATACATAGCATGACGCCTCCACAAGTATGGTTGTCCTAATAATAGATCAGAAACATCAATAGGAGAAATTTCACATAATACCTCATCTATGAAGGGCTTGATGCTATAGGGATGGCAACACTGTTGGCTGATGCGGAGATCTCGTCCTTGGTGAAGCCACCCGATGGTGTAAGGATGTGGGTGAGTTGTGGTCGAGAAGCCCAAATGCTTCATGATATCTGCTGAAATGAGGTTTTTTGGCTCCCATTGTCGACAATGAATTGTACTGGGGAGACCTTTACTCACATCTGGGAGTGGAAGAGACGTTCCTGCTCCTCTGTATCTTCCAATTCCTCCTTCTGGATCTTCGTAGTGGCAACAGTGGCGTTGTGATTTGCCTCAATAATCTGTTTCCTTTTTTCATTCCCCTTGCCAGGTTCTAATTCAAAGTCAGAGCATGCATCTGACTCAGAAGCCCTTATCTTGGCCACCATCGACTACTTGGCTTGACACTCACTTGTGTTGTGAGTGGAGCTCTTATGGAACTCACACCACTTTCCCGTGTCCTTCTTTGGCTTTGTAGTGTTGTTCTTTTCTTGTGTCTTTGACAGGTTATCTTGAGCCGCAATGCTTTTGCTCTGTCCTTCGTTTTGAATTTTGGGAGAACCTTTCCCTTACTTTTGATTCGCAAATCCAAAGTCTCGCTTCTTCTGTTTGAATTTCTGCTCAATCTTGGAAGCATATCGGTATGTCGTACGAAGTGAGGAGATGTCGAGGAACTCCATTTCCTCCTGAATGTATCTTTGTAGACAACTGTGATACTTTAGCGGTAGCTGTTTCTCTGAATCTTTGATACCAAACTTTGCGCGTAGGGTATGGAATAGATTCGTCAGCTCATGTACATCTTTATCCCTTTGTTGTCACAGCGTGGTCCATTGTATGTACTTGTCCTCATAGATCCCCACAGGATAGTATTGTTCCTTGATGGCATCTCAGAAAGAATTCCAAGTGGGTACGACAGAGAATAGAGAGGGTGTTGTGTATTTCTTTTTCTCACAGTAGGTTTCCCTCCAGTCCTTGACATGGGGGGAAGCTTTGAGGAGTGCAAAAATAATCTTCTCCCGGTCGGAAAAGTCATGAATCGAGAAATATCCTTCTAATAGATTCAACCATATATCTACTGCATCCGCATCTATTTTACCCTCAAATATGGGAATGTCAAAATTTACTTGTACCTTAAAGGGAGTCACACCTTCAGAGTGGCTGCTGGATCCAGATGCGCCACTGGTGGGTAGTCGTTGAAGGATCTGGGAAATGTTATCCATCATCGCGTTCCTTTGTTTTTCGAGGGCCTGCTTGAGCAATATTTTGATAGGATCTCCTACTCCCTCATTTTTCTTTTCATCCCCCATGGGCGTCCATCAGGGTTTGCAAGGCTGATCTTGCAAAGGTTCCCCCAGATCGAGCCCTAACTCCTTACACCCCGACCTTATTGGGGACATGCAAAGAAGGATCCAGAAAAAACAGACTGCTTTGATACCGCTGATATGGATTTATGCAGGAATGAAATAGAATAAAAATATAACCATAAATACAAATATGCAGTGGAAATAACACCTCATTTCATTAATATCAAAGAACTGAGATTTGCTTACAGACATAATGGAAATAAACTAGCTATGGCACTGGTAGCTATCTCTGAGAAGAGATGTGGTAGCTACATGCCTCTGAATTGAGTTACAATGAAGCTCAAGGGCCTATTTATTATTTAAAAACAATGGAAAACCCTAAACATCCAAAACCGTAACCCTAGGAGATGAAGCGCCAGAACTATGGGCCCCGTTTGGGTAAATTGTTGTTTCAACCTCCCGCTGACGTAACTTTGGCATACGATCTCCGTTTGACGCGAACCATACCTCGTTAGAAATATATATTTGAGGAATACAAATTTGAGTGAGAAACATTCGTCAATGGATCCATGTTGCTCTCGGTTTTGCCAAAAAACGTTGTTTAGGGCCTCAAAACGGCTCCGGAAGTTCAGGACCTGAAAAATGCTAAAAATAGTAAGTTTTGCCGAAACTGAAAAATTGAAAGAGACAATGGTGGGGCCAAAACTGGAATAGGTAGGTGACCACCAATATCCACCTATATCAATTTCATAAGCCATATGTATCTCCTATGGAAAGGCTGATTGTAATCCCCATGTAAGCCAAAATCTCAATAAATAGCAACATAAAGAACTAATATGCAGTGAGATTGTTGTAGAAAGTATTTTATAAATGGGAAAGGTAGTGAATTATAGAATAGCATATCATGCATAATACCTATTTAGTTTCTGACCTTGCAATATCTACTATCATTTTCAGTTTCTTTATTATTTGGGTACATTGCTCATTTTATCTAGAATTACAGTGAGATAATTGTCCGATAGTTGGTCGTATTATAGTAGGAATGTCATCAATATAGGAAATCTAGTTTTTGACTGAAAATGAGAGCAGTGCATAAGGAAAATCATTGCCACAAGGTAAAAGTATGATTGACAACTTCTTATTGGAATGCATATTATTTGGAGTTAAATAAAAACTATGATTATTTGTGGTAATGCTATGGATGTTGGATAATAGCAATTCAAGAAATTATTGTCACTGTAGCACGTCTACAATGTAGTTGTAGATCCTTTTTCACCTTGGTTTCTATTTTCTACAATGGCTTGTAGTGGTAGCATGATGTGTGCATTAGATATTTTCTTCCAATGTTCTAGTGAACCTGGTATTTTCAAGGGGGTCATAACCTATTAGGAAAGAACTTATTTTTTCATAAGAGGCATTCCTAGAAAAAAATTGTCAAGAGGCCAATCTACAGGAAAAAATTATATTATATATTGTGACTTCTCCAAAGCTTGATACTTATTCACTGGTTGATACTTCACTAGTCAGTCAATAATGCAGTAACCTTCAGAAATGAAAACACAGTGGTGACTTGCAGGTCATGTTTGCATTATGCAAGTACAAGTTTAGTCTATTCAAAGGCCTGCCATATGCAACAAAAGAGATTTGTAGATAAGCTTTCCATGTGCACTATTGGAATTGTAGAAAAAATGAAATAGTTATTTTATATATCTTAAGCAATTTTGAATTAGGAAAGAAGCCCTTAAAATGTACATCCATCATAAGACTAGGACGAGTTCAATCTAGTCAAGTGTGTTGCTACTTGCACACACATGTTATTTATTTTGTCCATCTCAGGCCTTAGAATACTGACATAGTAAATGTATAATATTTTCCAAAATAACTATATAAGTGAGATGGAAGACATGTGAGAAAAGTCAAGTTGGCATATCCACGTTCTCCCATTATTGGGCTTCTTTAGGATTAATAGTTGAGGACAGTTTTTCAGCACTGTGGGACTAAGAAAGTATGCCAAATTCTAAGATTAAATAACATTGCAACACCATGAGAGTCATCTAGAATTGTTGAACTGATGCTGACCATTTTAGCGTATTAGTAGGAGACAACTTAGCAACTTCTTAGTATCATGTTGCATGAAGAATTGACTAGAACCTAAGCTTTTGAGGCAACTGATATGCTGCCCAAATCATGTCATTTAGGAGACAAAGTATGCACATTGAGTGTGTGAGAGAGTGAATGGGTATCATGTTCTCATGGATTGATACATTAGTCCAATTTATATTTTCTTATATTTTCCTAAAGGATAATATCAGTAAATGCGAACATGAGAGTGGGTGCCCTCATATTTGAAGAGACAAATCTAAAGGGCTACCCTCATTCTTAATGGAAATAAAAATTTCATATGATTCATGTCATATGTGCCCAAGGTTTGAAAACACTAAAGTTTAAACTCCCAACATGTCCTTTATGAGTGGGTGCCCTCACATTTGAAGAGACAAATATATAGGGATTGTGAGAAGGGGTTGAGGATTCAGGTGTCAAGGGGTTGAGGATTCAGGTGTCAAGCTTCACATAGCTGCACTTGAAGGGGGGTGGAAGATTTCTAGCATGATGAGTCTCCTAGACTAGTAATTTATGATTTAGATATAGGTGGTCCAGGTCATGGTGACAATACTGACTTGGATGAGGAATATCACAAGAAGAGACCCAAGTAATGGCACAACACCATTAGATATGTTTGAGTAAGAAAAATGATCAAGGAATGATTGTTGAGTGGAAAGAGAAAACAAAGAACATAGTCAACTTTTCTCTCATGGTCAATATTAAGGAAATCTATGAGTCAAGATGTTTGAGGAAGAAAAAGGGAGACCGAATTGGGAAAGAGCCATGGTAGTCAAATATGACGGTTTGATGAAAAATCAAACTTGTGGTCTCACATCACTTCCATTAGGGAAGAAATCTATGGCTACAAAGGGACATACAATATCAAGTACAAGGAAAATGATACATTTGACAAGTACAAAGTATGGTTGGTTGCATAAGGGTTTTGTTAGCAATACGACATCGAATATGAGGATACCTTTACTCCTACAAAAAATATGAGCACCAACCAACTCGTTCTAGCCACGCTACCAAAATTTGGCTGGAAGGCCCATTGTGTGGAGGTGAAATGTTCCTTTCTTAATGGATATTTGTGGGATGAAGTATACATGTATCAACCATATTGTTCAGGTTTCAGGGAAGGAGCATCTGGTCTGCAGACTAAATAAGGCTCTGTATGGTTTGAAATAGGCACCTAGGGCATGGTATATCAAGATTGATAGGTATTTGGATGAATAGGGATTCCAGTGGAGTGCTTCAGATTCCAACATGTATGTGAAAAGTGTTGGTAATGATATCATATTTTTGTTCATACATGTAGATGATATCATTATCATACGTAGTGACGCAAGTTCAATAACACATCAAATCCAATATGAGATTTTTTTTGACTTGATAGATCTAGGCCTCCCACACCACTATGTGGTGGTAGAAGTTTGGAAAATAGGTAACAACATTTTTGTCTCACAAAAAAAATATGCTAGGAATTTGTTGGACAAGTTTAGAATGACAGATTACAAAGTCTTGTCTACACCTATGGAGAATGTGTTTGAAACTTTCAACCAAAACTAACTCTAAGGTAGTCAATGAGTCAATGTATCTTAGAGTCCCTAGACCTGATTTGAGCTTTGCTGTGAGCTTCATTTCCAGATTCATGATAATTCCAAAGGTAAAGCACTAGCCAGAAACAAAGTGAGCACGGAGACATGTGAAAGGGACACTTGAATTTGGAATTTTCTACAACATAAGAAAACACCCTAGCCGGTGTGGGTATACAGATTCAGATTGGGAAGGTTCTCTTGATAATAGAAAATCCACTTCTGGATATGTTGTTAGCCTTTGCATATGTGAAGTCACATGGACCAACAAGAAGTAGCATGCACAAGCTGGGAGCCCTTTTGTCAACAGAAAAAAAATATCGAGGAGTAGTGAAAGAAGCATGCTAGGAATTTTTGCTCAAGAGGTTGCATTGAAATGCAATAAACATAGCCAACACCTCTGTGATGTGAGAACCAAGGCTTGATGAAACTTTCCAAGCATCTAGTCTTTCACAAGCATACCAAACATGTTGAGGTATATTACCACTTCATCACATAGCTTGCAGAAAATGGGTGTATCGAACTGTAGTATTGTCCTATAAAGAATTAAACTGCAGACATTCTCACCAAGGGTTTGGGTACTGAAAGATATGTAAAATTCTAGGATAAGCTTGGTGTAGTTAGTAGATTGACCATTAAGGGAGGGTATTAAAGTAAATATTAGTTCATTGTTCAATAATGGTCAATTAGGTACTAGATTTAGGTACTAATAAAGTTAGATGGACTTTAGTTTATTTTATGTGTTTGATGTCTTATTTCAATTTAGTGTTTTTTTCGGTGTATCTCACATTCATAAAGTGGATTGAATCAAATTTATTGTAACCTATATAAGAAAGCTTTTGCTTTCTCACTATTAACTTAAAGGCACAAGACAATAATGAAAAGAGGGTTTTTTCTAGTTGCAAGGCACAATATTGTTTTTGCAAAGTGGAAGGCACATCAAAAAAGGCCCTTTATATGTCCTTTCCTCATGTACAAGAAACCCAAAATATTTTCTCAAAGTTTTTTTTTATATTTTTCTCCAACGACCCCAATGACTCGCTTCACTTTCCTTAGTTTTAAAACAAAGAGAAATAAATAAGAAGAGAACACCGCCTTTGGATAACTTTAACTTTCAACCCCTTGAGAGCTTTCTTTTCTTCCCTTAGCTTCTCTTTTAGAGAGAGCTTGGTTGTCTTTGTAGTAAATTTTACTACTTTCCCATAAATACTCAAGCACACAAAATGCTCTTGTGAAAAAAAATTGTATATAGGTCCATGTCCAACAACAATCCCTTAGTCGTGGGCCTCAGCCTTTGATAAAATCCCCTTGAAGCCACCACTGCACCACTAATATCTCCATCTCATTCAAATTTCTTCAGATAAAGACTTCTTCCCACTAGAATTTAAGTCTCATTCAGATACTCCCTCATGACCAGATCCAAGCACTCTAGAAGCTCTACATTTAATTCTACATGTTTCTTATCATTGGTGTTTAGAAATAGGGCCAAATACACTACACTAAGCTCATGCCCACTGTACTTCAGTGCCACTGAAAACTCTTTGGTTGTGACCTCTTCATCTTTCAGTTGTTTCACATTGTATTTGCCTTTAGGAAAAAGCTATTACTGTATATGTTTTTTTCCCATCAAAAACAATTTTAGCATTACCAATGGATGCACGATTTTCTATCAGCAACTTATTTTTCTATCAACAACTTATTTTTAACTTCCATTCTATCTTCTTTAGAAATCCTACCTACTTTCACTTCCTTTTCTGATTTCCCAAGTTTCTTATCCTTTTCCTTCTTCCCAGATCCATTACTACTCTCTGTATATCTAAATCATAGTGGAAAATTTTCATACATAATGAATGTTAATCGATTAACATTTAAAAAGAAAATGTTTGCTGGCAAAATTATGCACATGGTTGACAATTAAACCAGTTGTGAGAATCCTTCTCCTTACTGTGTATGAAATGACCTATAGAGTTGTAAAAGGTAAATATTGCTTAAGGCTATTGGGTACATGAACTTATAAAATAACGTATAGTAGCATAATTATTGCTTGCCTTCTTTACCTTCTTTGCAAATTTGAAAATATGTTAAAATTGACTTCCTGAAATTCCACAATTTACCTTTCTCTACCAGGACAAATGGGAAAAGTGAACTTATCATAAAACCACTTCATTGGTAAAGTGAACTTATTATAAAAGCACTTCATTGGTAGTAAATAAATGAGCTATGAAGAAAAACCAAAGGCCAATATTAGCCTCCTGAAAATTTTGATCATTATGAATGTGATGGACATCACAATTTTCCGCTATAATGAATGCAATGCCTTGATGTACAACTTCTAGCGCTAGAATCCTGTATTGCATTTTATTTATCTGTTTTTGTTTTATTGTGTCTTTGGACAGGCCACTGAGAAGCTAATAGTTACATGGTCGTGTTTAAATATTTTCAGTTCTAGAGGTTTGGAGTATTTAATACGTGAAGTAATTTTTTTTTTGCAATGTATTTAGCTCTCTCCACTAACTCATTCTTACGACCTAAATTATGCACATTGTTGCTATAATTTTTACCCGATTGTAACTGACAATTTTGGAAATCCACTAAGCTGGATTGGAAGTGATTTGAAATATTGTATTATTTCCCTTTACGTTAAATATGTAAATACGTAGATGGATTGTCTTCATCAACACTGAGTAACACTTAACTGAAGATAACTCTAAAACTAGTGTATGCATGCACCTCTATCTCTAACTTTCAATTAAACAAAATAAATGGAACAACCTTTATTATGGCCCCGAAAGCCAGTGACCAATTGAAACTATATTTTCCACATAAGAGATTTGCAGAAATTCGATCGATAACCAGGCGCTTCGATAACTATATTAGAGGCGCTTCTTTTGGTTGGAGTGGTTGGCAATCAAATTAACACCTCTTTTTGTTTGTTCCCGATTCTTGATTTTGTTAGAAATTAATGGAGAAAGTTAAGTTAGGATAGGATTGAGATTCTAATTCTAGATCTCAGATCCTAATATTTCGGGAGTGGTTGAAACCATCCCCTTAGTGTGAAAGCCTATATAATTAAGGCTCATCTCATTCAATGTAATAGAGATTGTGTGAGTGTGTTTGTACACTCTCTAGGTTCTCACCTGGAGAGCCATTTCATTAATTTTAACATGGTATCATAGCTTCAGGTCCAATTTATGTTACTGAACACTATTGCATCAAGCTTACGCTGCCAGTCACGATTTGGTTGATGCTTTTTACTGCTCCAGCTATAGTGAAAGCCCAACAACTACCGCATTGGGCTTGATCTTTCATAGTGGTCATTGCGCCTTTCGTCCTCCAATCTATAGGTGGGCAGCTCAGTTACGTTTTCATATCTAAATTCCTCAGAGGCACATCTACGTATTTATTGATCGTTATCACATTGTGACCGCTGCACACTCATGTAGCGGATCCCTCTCTAAATCCATCGAAAATACCTCCAATTTGCACAACAGATGGTTGATTAATGCTCGAATTTAGTATTGCTGCTCCTGCACAGGATGATCATAGCGCAAGAAAGCCCGAGGAAATTCGACAAGGCAGTACTGTAGTTGTAGCTACTTTAGTAAAACAGTACTGTAGCTGTAGCTGCGAGCAAACTTGGGCGTATTCGCAAAAGCGACGGCGTATCCTGTCCATTTTTTTGCATAGCGGAAGCATGGAGAAGAGTTCTTGTTGTGTTGTTTGCTTCAGAAGGAAATTTTGGTTGGTATCGGTAGAAGGGATTAGTTTTCGGAGATCATCTCTGAATTGCTTTCTCTGGATTCAGAGATTATCTTTAAACAGTTTGGCAGACGATCTTTATTCATTATGCCCCACTGTTAATAACAGTGTGGACTTCAAACTTGGATGTTCAGGCTCTGATACCATGTCAACAAATGCAGAAGACATGAATTTTGGGCAAACATACAGGAGCTCACAGGTGCAGATCACCAGGAGCTCCCACCAGCAAACGCACTCGCTTAGAGATTCTCATTAAGCATCAAGAATTAAATAGATACATCAGGAAAAAAATATTCCCAATTAATAGGAACTGAATGTCAAATAAAGAGAAAAATCATAACCACGTAACAAAATATACCTATTCTCCATTAATTTCTAACACTCCCCCTTAATGGAAAAATGGATTTTTAAACACACCTAATGTATCCCTAAACAAATCAAACTTCAGTCTTCCTAGTGGCTTAGTGAATATACCAGCCATGTTATCACAAGAATTACAATACTCTACAGAAATCTTTTTGAACTGCACTTTCTCCCTAACAAAATGAAATTGAGTGTCGATGTGCTTAGTGTTTTTATGAAACACAGGATTGTAAGCCAGTTTGATGGAACTCTGATTGTCACAATTGATGATTGTAGCTTCTATCTGTTCTTCCCCTGCATCTTGGAGAATTCTACGCAACCAAACTGCCTCACATGTCGCCGCACACATAGCTTGATATTATGCTTCTACCGAGGATAAAGCAACAATATGCTGCTTCTTGTTGCACCAAGAGATGACCCCGAAACCAATGTTGAAGGCGTAACCTGTAATTGATCTTCTGTCATCTAGATTTCCTGCCCAATCAGAGTCTGTATAACCTGTCAACTTAACATCAAATGAGTCAGAATACAAAATACCAGAATCTGATGTTCCTTGCAGATACCTTAATACTCCTTGCGCTGCACTCCAACGACTGTCATGGGGTTGAGTCATAAACTGACTCAAAACAGTCACTGCATAGGCTAAGTCAGGTCTTGTTGTAGTCAAATAAATAATAATACCAACCAATTGTCTGTACAATGTTGCATCTGCATATTTCGAACCATAATCCATCTGAAGTTTGCTATTCTGCTGTAAAGGTATGCATGAAGGCTTACACTCATCCATCTTAAACCTGGATAACAGAATCTTTGCATAGTTACCCTGGGACAAGAAAGTTTGACTTGAATCTCTCCAAACTTCTAGACCCAAACAGTATTGCATTTCTCCAAGGTCCTTCATCTCAAATTTCTGTGATAATTGCTGCTTGATTTCTTCAATGAGATTGTCTGCACTTCCTGTTATTATCAAATCATCTACATACAAGGAAATCACCACTATCTGCCCTTCATTATTAAACATGGTATATAAGTTGGGATCATTTTTTCTCCTTTCATAACCATTCATGAGGAAAAAAGAATCAATTTTTTCATACCAGGATCTAGGTGCCTACTTTAAACCATATAAAGCTTTCTTTAATCTACACACTAGATGTTCTTCTCCCTTCTTAACAAATCCTTCAGGATGTACTAAGTATACTTCTTCTTTTAAATCACCATTTAAGAAAGCAGACTTAACATCTAATTGATGTATTTTACAATGATGTTTAGTGGCTAAAGCAATAATCATTCTGATGGTGTTTAATTTTGCAACAGGGGCAAATGTCTCCTCAAAATCAATACCTTCTATCTGGGAATATCCCTTTGCCACCAACCTTGCTTTATGTTTATCAATAGACCCATCTGCTCTAAATTTCAACTTAAATAACAATTTTCAACCTGGGGGTTGTTTATCATCAGGAAGTTTTACTAGATCCCAAGTATTGTTTTTAATGATAGATTCATATTCCTCATTCATTGCTTTCTTCCATTCAAGACTTTTACTAGCTTCATAAAAGTTAGAAGGTTCTACAATGTTTAACATACTAGTCATAAGCGCACAATCCCTATATTGAGCTGGTAACTGTCTTGGCCTGCTTGATCTTCTGAGTGGTGGGGGTTCAATTATTCTGCTTGTTTCTTCCCTTTGTAGACTGAACTCCACATTATCCTGCTGCTGTTGTACTTGCTGTTGTTCCTGCTTCTATTCCTGCTTCTGTTCCTGCTGCTGACTGACTCCTGTTTCAGTATCCTCTTCTAAGAGTAAAGGCACATGCCATTCTTCATTGTTTTGGACACGATTTCCATCATCAATCTGTTCATGGAATAATACATCTCTACTGACAAACACCTTTTGAGTAGCAGGGTCAAACAATTTATAAGCCTTATACTCACTGCAGTATCCAATGAACGTGCATTTAATGGCCTTTGAATCTAACTTCTTCCTGTTCTCTTTGGGAACATGTGCAAAAGCTTTACAACCAAATACCCTAAGATGACTTACTGTAGGCTTGAAGCCAAACAATGCTTCAAAAGGAGTTTTATACTCAAGACTTTTACTGGGACTCCTATTCTTTAAATACACTGCAGTATTAATAGCTTCTGCCCAAAAACCATTGGTTAGATTCTTACCTTTCAACATACTGCGAGCACACTCCACCAGTGTTCTGTTTTTCCTCTCAGCAACTCCATTCTGCTGAGGAGTGTAAGGTGTTGTGAATTTTTGTTGTATCCCATGCTCGTTGCAATATTTGATGAAGACTCCTTTCTTGAATTCTCCCCCTTGATCTGATCGAAGAATCCTGATGAACTTTCCTGTTTTCTTCTCAATCATGTTTCTGAATTTCTTGAAATATTCAAAAGCATGAATTTTCTGTTTAAGAAAATACACCCATGTGAATCTTGTACATTCATCAACAAAAATTAGAAAATAATAGGCCCCCGCTAACGACCTTGTTTGCATCGGGCCACATAAGTCAATATGTACAAGTTCGAGTATATCCCTCTGTTTTCTATCTTTAACGGCAGGAAATTCATCTCTATGCTGTTTACCGAATGCACATGCCTCACAATCAATATGCAAATTTTTCAAAATAGGAAGACCCTATACCATACCTTTGTTTTGCAGCAGAAATAGATCACCAAAATTAATATGCCCAAGTCGCTGATGCCACAAATTTTCAGTAGAATTATTTGACGACATCAAGGCTCAGCAGGATCAATATCGATGCAACTAAAAAATGAGGTGAAGCGTTCAGAGTCTTAAGGTATCTGCAAGGAAAATCAGATTTTGGTATTTTGTATTCTGACTCATTTGATGTTAAGTTGATAGGTTATACAGACTTTGATTGGGCGGGAAATCTAGACGATAGAAGATCAATTACAGGTTACGCCTTCAACATTGGTTCCGGGGTCATCTCTTGGTGCTGCACCAAGAGATGACCCCAGAACCAATGTTGAAGGTGTAACCTGTAATTGATCTTCAGGAAGGATGTAAATATGAACAAAGTGTTGAATATCGATTCGACGAGCCACATGAAGCCGATGGCGAAGACATGGCAAAAAAAGACAGAGCTGGAGAGAATTTAAAATGTGATAATCTCATCAATATTTATGTGTGTGAATATGACAACATTGCTGAAATTTACACACGTGACAGCAGAAATGGTGAGAGAAAACAATTTCCTATTAAGCCTGTCATAACTTTCAAAAGGGTGAGGATAAGCATTCAAGATTTCCATAACTGGGGAAGAAACGAGGCGAAGATACATCACTATATCATGGCGAAGAAAGTGAAGATGAAGCCTCATCCAAAAATGAACATATATGGTCTCAGAAGCATAAAGACTAAGATGAAAACTCTGTTACCAAGTTTTTTATGTCTTTTTATCATTGTAAGCCTAGCTGAGACTACACCACCAGGCGTATGTGATCATATGTTATAGTTCTGTACCCTTTCTCCATTAAGGGGGAATGTTAGAAATTAATGGAGAAAGTTAAGTTAGAATAGGATTGAGATTCTAATTCTAGATCTCAGATCCTAATATTTCGGGAGTGGTTGAAACCATCCCCTTAGTGTGAAAGCCTATATAATTAAGGCTCATCTCATTCAATGTAATAGAGATTGTGTGAGTGTGTTTGTACACTCTCCAGGTTCTCACCTGGAGAGCCATTTCATTAATTTTAACAGATTTCCCTCGAGTTTAAGGGAGATTTTTGCCACGGAATTAGGCTCATGAAAATTGTGATTGTTATGGATGTGATGGACATCACAATTTCCCACTATAATGAATGCAATGCCTTGATGTACAACTTTCAGCGCTAAAATCCTGTATTGCATTTTATTTATCTGTTTATGTTTTATCGTGTCTGTGGAGAGGCCACCTAGAAGCTAATAGTTACATGGCCGTGTTTAAATAAACCTAGTGACGGGAAGAGCTTGTTATGGGCACTAGAGAGGGTGTTAGCGAGCCCTGAGCTAAGGAGACGAAATTTGACGGCCCTACGGGAAAGGTTACAGGAATCTGTGAATGACATGGTGTAGTTCATTATCGACAATGACGATGTGAACGACTCGTTTTACGTCCCAGATCCATTACTGAATCTCTTTATATAGAAGTCATAGTGGAAAATTTTCAATCTCGGATTAAATTTAACACAGAAATGATTGGCATAAAGTCTGATAGGCCCAATGGCTCTCTTGCCTCCGCCATCTGGTCGATTATTGGGAACATGCATGGCCTTAAATCTCTATCCACTCTGCAAATTTATTTCTACTATAATGGATCCAAATGAAACAGAGTTCGAAGGCATCTGGACACTGCTAAATCCCTCGGCAGACTCCTTCTTAGAAGCCATCGATGACGAGCATCTGGCTTCAGCTGCAGGTGGAGGCACTTGTGTAGGGATGGAAGGTACCCTAGAAGGCTCTTGAGTACTGATATTAAGATCCCTCATTTTGGAAGCCAGGAAAATTGCACGAATATTAGAAATATGTTTTGGAAGCGGAGGACCTTTGGGTTGATCCGCTGAACCCCTACCTCTGCCTCTTCCCTGATCCTGCCCCTCGCCTTGACCTCGGTTTGGCCTCAACTTCCATTTCCATTGCCACCTCTATCTATTCCTTTTCCGCCAGATTTTCCTCCCCGATCCATAGTCAAAGAAATGAAAATGAACTACAGTGATGTGAAATTAAATTAAATCAGTCTCAAGTCTGCCCAAACTTCTGGAATCCGACTTGCTCTGCAAACTGATATAGAGGGAAAACTCCGCGTTTTATTTATAATAAATGAAATGAATTTAAAACCGGAGTGGAGAGAATATTTCAACTTCCACTGCAAGACAACCTAGAAATCCAAGGGCGAAGAAGAGTGGAGGAGTGGTCTTTCCTCCGAATTAACAACACCCTTTAATTTTTTTTTTTACAGAGGGAGCTAATAGGAGTCATTATTTTGCCTCAATATAGAAATTAGCATATAAGTTACCATTGCAGACTGCACTGCAGATTGAAATAAATATATATTAGATGCAGAGCACTCAATAGCAACCATAAACATCTAGATTTTAATATAATATAACGAGCAACCAAAACCTACTAAAATTACCATATCCATAAACTAATTCAACTTACCTCTTAATAGAATGTAATTGGCATGTACTACAGCGAAGAGAATGCAACCATGTACTAACATGGAAGACTTTGAAAGGTTAGTGTTGTTTGCCCAATATTTCTTGTCTAAATATATCCAAAAACACACTTCAACATTTTTGAAAAATCCAATCCCCTGAGGCAAAGATGATCCTACTCCGACCTACTCTGAAAGAACTAAACATCGAAAGACCTAAACATAAATTAAATTTTTTTTTTATAAACTCCTAACGTAGGCTTAAATATTTGTTAAGTGGCGCCAAAATATAGTTGGGCAACACTAATTTTTTTTATTTTTTTTGGGTTGGGTTTAGTTAAAAGCGACTGGGCGGGAATTTAATTTTCAATTTTTTTTAAATATTTAGATTTTTAATAATTAGTTTATTTTTTATATTAAAAAAATAAAATATTTAATCAATTAAAAATTATTTTAATTTATTTTTTCAAATTAAAATTATTTTTAATATTTATCATTAAACTTATTCTAATAATATAGGTGAAATTGGTGTTTATTTTGTAAAGAGAAAAAAATATTACTTGTTTTTTCCTTCTGTTGAGAAGATATAGAAATTGATTGTTATGATTGGAATGTTCATGCATCAATCTACATTGTCTTGTTAGAATTATGAAACAAATCTCCATTTATATATTTAAACAATTAAGATGACACATTTTTATGAGTAAACTTATGAAACACTATGGAACAATTCATCATAGAATTTATGGAAAAAACATTTAAGAGTTAGAATAGAGTCTTTAAGTTATCATAATAAAAATAATACACATTAGAGATATATACATGGATTATATATATCAAGCTAAAGTGATCGCTAAAGGAACATCTTCCTATGTCACCTAGTGTCCTAGATGGGCAAGGCAATGTGTAATCAAACCAATTATACAACCATTCATATATCTTAGTTGGAAAATGATTAATGTCACAAGAATCACAAGGGTTTAGATGTCAACCAAAATTTAAAAGTATCCACTAAAAAATCTTATAGAAAGTGGGGTAACAGGTCCTATGACATCCAACGTGTGATTTGCTATGGGAAATCCTCAGCAGTCTCTTTGGAGAAATAATGTCGCATTAAGGGGCTCAATAAGAGGTATGAGGCCCCACCAATTTGATAGTTGAAGAAGTTTGAATATTGGCTTGTTAGTTTTGGCCCTAAGTAGGCAAGGCAACATGGAAGGAGGCGACCCCCTTGGAAAAGTTCAAAAGGGGAAAGCCACATAAGGTCTTATATAAAGATCTAAATCCAAGGACCTCCCTCATAAAAATAGTTAGACATGTATTGAAAGAAATTCAATAATGACCATCTAAATATTGATAAAAGAAAATATAACATCCCTTGAATCCCATAATAAATGGATCATCTACAGATGAGGTGATCCTCTAACTCAATGTTGTGTATATGGAAAAGCTATAATATGGTATTGAGAAGAGGAATATCATGATGTTATTAGTTTCAAATAGACACTAATGTAAACCCACTTTGAAACCACCAAGGGGGATCTGAAGGGAAACTTCTAGTGTTGTTGTGTGTGTGACGGTTAAAAAATAAGCCCCCCATTTATTTGCATGGAGTGTTCCTAGTACAAATCCATCTTAGAGTCAAGGTCGTGAAAAAATGAAGTCCAATTACTAAATTTATTGTTTATAAATAACCTCTCTAACAACTTGACACAAACATATAATGATTTCATTTACAATGGAGGTTTATGTCACTTGAATCATGTTACAACTTTAATCGCTCCCCCACAAAAAGGTTTCATGCTCCCTTGTGATGATGCATCCAGCCTAGTGGAGAATAATCTTGTGATGTAAAAGGAATTTAAATATGATTTAAATTTAATAGTGCCATACATTCACCCCTTGGCTCACCACTCATGGAAAATGTGATGCTATTTCAAGAATTGATAAAGATAATATGATTTTATTTTCTCTTATGTATAGTTTTCTACATTGACACAATTGTGTTTTTTTAGAAAAGAAAATATTTGTATCAAGGGTTAACTCCTTGGTCATTAGGGTTGAAGAGGTTGCGTCATTATGAGTGATCTATTCATTGCCAACTCCTTATGTGGGAGAGCACTACAAGCTCCATTTCAACATGAAGTGTAGATATTCTAAGAAATTCTTATTGAGGTTTTGCAAATTATCCAGTTTTTCTACATTTGGTATACATGTTAATAATGGCATTACCCAAAAACACACACCCTTGAGACCAATACCTATTTCTCTAAAAATCAAATGGTACCTATATTGTTAGTCAGAGGTGAAGGATTCTCCTAACAAGCTATTTTGTTGGTTTGAGGCGCTTTTTTTTCCTTTGATACTAAGTGGTAAAGGGCTTCAAGAGTTAAGAGTTAAGGGCCAAGGGCTTGTGGGGAAAGGGATTTAGGGGTTAAGGGCTTAATAATTGATAGATTTAGTTGTTAGGGGTTAATAGGTTAGGTTTTACGGTGTTTAGGGGTTATGGATTAAGGTTTAAGGGTCACAAGTTAATAGAATAAGGGGTTAGTGCTTAGGGGGTTCATGGAATCTAGGTTAGGAGTTATTGGCTTAAGGTTTAATGCGTTGAGGGGTTGATGTCTTATGAGTTATGAGTGTAGGTGTTAAGGGATTATGGATCCGGGATTAAGGGATAGGGAATTTAGTGGTTATGGGTTAATGGCTTATTGGTTGTGATAATGTGGCCCCTAATACCCTTATCACCACTATCGGGGGTTCCCCTTTCAATTTCTCTTGTTACCTTCCCTATAGGCCCCCTAGCCCCTATGAAATTAGATCTTAATCCCCCTTCTCATTCTCTAATGTGTGCATTATAGATCTTAGTAAACCATGCTTGGACATCCCACTTCTACCCATCCATGCTACATGTGTGTCCCCTAGTCCTATTCAATAAACAACAGAATATTATTCCCACCATTTTGGTCATATCATTAAACTTATCCTAACATTATGGTTGAAATTTGTGTTTATGCTGTAAAGTGAACACAAAAAATATTACTTGTTTTTCTATTGAGAAGATGTAGAAATTGATTGTTATGATTGGAATCTGCATGCATCAATCTACATTGGCTTGTTTTTCAAGCTTAGACATGAATAATCATTTGGTCATACTCCATCCTATCGATGGAGTCTGATATGAAAAATGTATTGATGGGAAGTTTGAGAGATTATTTTTAAGTCTTTTGTGTTGTGGTATTTAGCTCCTTGAGAATGTGTTTGAAAGATAGCTAGTCTAAAGAGTTTGGGGAATCTATGATATCCTGTAGGATGGGATGTAGGAAGATGTTTTCTATCATGAATCATTGACCCAATTGATCGTGATTTTTGAATCCCCCATGATCTATAGGGATTTGACTCTTTTTATGGATGAAATTTCCAGAAGGGTACAAAGAGCAATGAAATCATCTCAGTTGTTGGATCCTTAACTTTGCGTAGATCTTACTTTCTCGCTATAAGACTGGGAGAGGAAGAGCACCACACCCACTTTGTATCTAGGTGGGATAACTTATGCAACACCATCAAAGAAGTCATTTGGGTATCCAAGAGTGAGTGGAGGAGTTACCAGAAGCCATTTTTTTTGTGGTTTAGGATGAATATTGTCTTCCAGACACTGTTTAATATCAATTCAATTATGATCTTTAATAGAATTTATCATGAAAAAAATTCATTTTTGTTCCAATCCCATATATCATCATATGACTTGCATAAAGGATATATGTTGGGGTGATTCGTAAACTATCATGGATATTTCTTGTGAAAAAAATGTGTTTCTATTCCAATCCCACCAGATATTGTTGATTAGAATTCATGGGAAACCTTTTTAATAATCTTCGATGCTGTTGTGTAACTAAGTTTTCAAATTTTATTCCAAGATTAGATAGGACCACAAGCAATTTCGCAAGGGTAGTGGTGATGACCCGCACTGTGATGGGACAAGATATAAATAAATGTGAAGAAATATCATCATATGAATTTCATAAATGATATATGTTGGGGTGATTTGTAAATTACCATGGATATTTCTTGTGAACAAAATGTATTGTTGTCCCAATCCCACTAGATATTGCTGATTAGAATGCACGGGAAACCATTATAATAATCTTCCATGATGTTGAGTAACTATGTTTTGAAATTTTCTTCGAAGCTTAGATAGGACCACGAGCCTATAATGTTCAATTTTGCAAGGGTGGTGGTGATGATATGCACTATGTTTGGACAAGTGATATATAAGTGTGAAGAAATATCATCATATGACTTGCATAAATGGTACATGTTGGGGTGATTCATAAACTATCATAGATATTTCTCATGAACAAAATGCATTGTTGTTCCAATCCCACTAGAAATTGATGATTAGAGTGCATGGGAAACCTTTATAATAATATTCCATATGATGTTGTGTAACTAAGTTTTGAAATTTTCTTCCAAGCTTAGATAGTACCACCAGCCTATCATGCTCAATTTTGCAAGGGTGGTGGTGATGACCTGCACTTTTTTGGTTCAAATAGAGATGAATAAGTGTGAAGAAATATCATCATATGACTTAAAAAAAGGATATATGTTGGGGTGATTACTAAGATATCATGGATATTCCACTAGACAGTTCATCATAACAAACAATATAAAACTATATTTAAAAATGAATGAATAATATTTTGTGACAGGAAGTGTTAGTGAATTTCAGTTGTGCTAAGGAGGGAGTGATGTGAAGGCATGCTAGAGGCGAGGGAAACATGATAAGATGTGCCAGGTGCTATAGTGTGACAATGCATTCTAGGCTCGAGCATTTGGGAGTGCCAAGGAAAAACAAGGGAGCACTAGTCTCAAATGCATGGAAATGAATGAATAAGAGTGTGTAACAGTGAGTATCAACAAGTTCTAAGTGTGCTCAGGAGGGATTTTAGAGATTGAGAAATTCCTTAATAAGTCCTATTCTTATCCCTCAATCCTTTAATCCCCCTCCTCTATCCCTAGAAGATCAAGTCCCTTTCTTAAAAGGAAAGCAAGTTCAACTCTTTATTCTATCTTAAGGAAATGGTTTCTAGGGTCACTTCCCACCTATTAATTGACCAATACTCTACAAGTGACTTCCTAAATTACTGAGACTCCTCCTATCAGTGAAATTCCATGAAGAGCAAGGAGCCCTAGTTGTGGCGACAATGGGCTAAACCCCTTAGGAACCCCTTTTAGGTCCACTACTAGTTTGAGTTCTAATAAGTTGTTCACAACTCCATTTGTTAACAAATCTTTGGTATGCCAAATTTTTCCATACTACGACTCCAAGATGAGAAGTCTAGGGCTATGGAGGTTTCCCTTATTCTCACTGAATTAATCCTCTACAATATAGTGAAATAGGGCTAGTTGGTTGGGCCCGTTGACTGCTACTTTAGTCCTTCAAATTTTGCACATCCTTATGCCCTATATACGTGCCCTTATACCAATATTGTTGCCCTTCACAAGTACAAGAGTTAGGGATATTCTTTGATAGTCACCTAACAACCGTCCAACTGTACTTGGACTACCATCAATATTCCCAACCATAGTTAATTATTTTTACTGATCTAAGGCCCACAATATTGTCTTCATATAGGGCTCTTAAAATATTGCACCTAACAATGGTTTGACCTCTCAAAATTATTTTTCTTCTGTATTAAAAATTTGATCTTTGTTATATAATATATGAAAAAATCTGAACTACTCCTCTTATCATCCTTCTAATAATTTGTAGATGAGTGAACTAGGGTCACAAATTAGCCACTAACAGTCCATTGAATAATTTTTTATAGGTTGCTTCAGATCTCTGTCTAGAAGGCTATGGATATTCCACCAAAATCAACTTCTCTGCATGTCAATCCATTCTTCATATAGCACATTTCTTCTGCATGTTGAATCCTTTGCTTAGGTTTCGCCCTCCTTTGAATTTGCTATCTCCACACATACTGAATCTAAAAACCATCTTCGAGATCTATGGTCTATATTATAGAAATAAACCTTGCTCTAAGGGTCACAACCACTCTTCTTCTATGCAAATTGGGCACAGTGTTAAGGGCACACCTTATTAAATAGACATGCTAGGAAATTTTCCTAACTAGGGAACTATACCTAAAAACTTCTAATTGTTGTAGAACAAACCCTATACACCCATAGAAAAAACCATGACTCTTTCCTCCATAAGAGGCTTGACCTAGTTCATATGGATCCATATATTATGGGCATTTCTTTGACTGAATATTGACATGAACTTTAGATCTCAATGTCGACCCCCAAACTCGGGTTACCTCAGTCAATATTACACCCACGTCTACTTATGTTTTGGGTCTAAATTACAGTGCAAGCCCTCCTTCGTTTATGTTGGTATTCATCACAGACCTTAGGGCCTACTAATCACCACAGGGCAATAATATCGTATCAACCATCTCTTCTATTTCATGTAGAAAATATAACCAACGGGATCAAATCTGATCTTGTTATGTACTAAAGAAAGATACTGAATCCTTCCTAAAATTTGTGGAAACAAAACATGGTCGCAGAATCACATATAATTAAAAGAAAGAAATTATCAATCGCACAACATAAGTTTTATGTGGGGAAATAAACTGCTCAAAACCCCTCTATCTCTATTGTATATTAAGTCAAGGAATAATGAAAAAATACAATGCTTAATTTCTCATGAGATTCTCCAGCACTCTGTCAATTGTCTCCTACTAATCTAGGC
The DNA here is from genome assembly GCA_034641835.2 of Pinus albicaulis. Taxonomy (NCBI): domain Eukaryota; kingdom Viridiplantae; phylum Streptophyta; class Pinopsida; order Pinales; family Pinaceae; genus Pinus; species Pinus albicaulis. The sequence continues at coordinate 414,641,235 of CM076581.1, read as the reverse complement.
AAAATCGGTCTAGTACTTGGCCAATTATCAACCTTCCTTTAGCCTGTCTTCCTCACACAATTCTTAGAAAATTAGCTCCATATTAATTAGGAAAATCAACCTTTCTTGATTCTGCAATCCATCATGGCATCCCAATGACTTTATAATTGCACATGGGCATTTTTGTATAAATAAAACTGATATTTATGCTCCTTTTAATCTTTGTCTGAACTGGGTCTTCCTCGGAACTAACATGCATGAAACTATTAGTAGCGAATTATCAATTATATGATTGATCACTCATTGTGAATTAAACCTAATTTAATTCAATGGACCTATCACTAGCTCATCACTCAAGTTGAAGCAATTAAATTGATTTTAACTCAATTAATTGAGTTAACTACTTCAGACCTAGACCCCACTAATGCATCAATTGCAACTGGACCCCCAAAATATTATAATCCCTATACATGCCTCATCTTAGACCCTCATGATCCAAACATATGGAGGAACATAATAGAATACATAAATAAACATAAACAGAGATATGCGGTAGGAATAACACTTCATTTCATTAATATCAAACACTAAAAAATGATTATAGAAAGAATGGAAAACAAAATAGCTCGGGTGATGGTAGATTATCTTTGACAAGATATGTGGCAGATACATGCCTCTGAATTGTGTTACAATAAGGCTCAAGGGCGTTTTTATTATTGAAAAATAAGAGGAAACCCTAACCCGAAGAGATGTAATAGCAAGAGTTTTTGGGCCTTGTTGGGGGTAGTTGGGAAGCCAAATTCCCAAGGTCGTAACTTGGTCATATGATCTCACTTTCACGCACATGATACCTCATTATAAATATCTCTTTGAAAAAGTGTCTGGATGTTCAGGCCCCGAAAAACTGACAAAAATAGTAAATTGTGCTATAATTAAGGAAACTGAAAAATGAAGAGAGACAATGGCGAGGGCCCAAGTGGAATAGGTGGGTGGCCACCAGTATCCACCTTGATCACCTCAACTCAAATTTCTTGAGCTAACTCAGTCATCATGACTTAGTTAACTGACCCAAGTTGTTAGGAGATGAACTTACAATTTATTTTCCAATTTATTTAATGGAAAAATAAATCAGACAACTCACATTCCTCACTCCTGGTACATCAAAATTCCTCACCAGTGTGGGTACATTTTTTTTTGTCCATTCTGGTTGCCAATTTCACTATTTCTTGTTCCAAATTTCAACACTCCCTTTGAACAAGAAAGGAATTCAATCTATCCCAATCCAATACCTTTGGAATTCTGCATGCAACACTTCTCTAGTGTTATTTGAACCTGCAAATCCTAAAACTGAATAGCCTCTGAACAACTGAATCAGTATAATACATTTGTCATCAGAGTCTTATGACTACTACTAGCTACTACACCTATCTACTGAACTCTTTGTGCTACTGTTCACATCTGCATCTATGAAATTTTCATTGTTTCCAACTCTGATATCCGCTGTAGTATCTAACATTTGTCACTCTCATTTATGTCTTCCTGACATCTGACTGCATCCATATAAATGATCCTTCCTGCTACTATTGTACTATGGACTCCTCTTAGCTAGGTTCGATCCATGAGACACACCATCTCAATGGAACCTGCCCAAATTTATTATCTTTGAATTATGTGTACACATCACCCCACCTTTCACTTGGAGGTATAGTTGCATGTGCTCCCTCTACCCATATGGCTCGAAATTTACCCCTCATGGAGGTCTCTGCTTGAGTGAACACTTCCACTTGGTCTCCTCTCTGCTTCTCCAATTGTGGCTGATCCAAAACCTTCTAAGGTTGATTCTAAGGCTGCATGTTGAGAGGTAATTTGTATTCCCCCTCAACAGCCAAGTCTCTAACCTCTTCTTTACTCCTCAAAACTTTCGATTTATCTGTTACCTCAAGTGCATATAGGTTTTTGACTCATGCACATTGTAATTTTCCCTCTGTTACAAAATTTTCTAAAATATAGTTGATTCTAAATCGACGATATCTCCCTCATCTGAGCTCCGAATTGATTTTCCATTTGGGTGTTTTTTCACAAGGAATCCGAATATGTTATTTTTTTTATAAAATTTTACACCAAAATCTTCATATATTCCCTACAAACATGCTGCCCAAAAAAATCCTTCTTTGATACCATGTAGAAAATATAACCAACGAGATTCAATCTGACCTTGTAATGTACTAAAACATGATACTAAATCCTTTCTACAATTTTCAGAAATAAAACACAATTGCACAATCACATATAAGTAAGAGAAATAAATCAATCACACAACATGAGATGTATTTGGGAAAATCAACTACTCAAAACCTCTCTATCTCTATTAATGTGTATTAAGTCAAGGAATCACGAAACAATACAATGCTTAATCTCTCATGAGATTCTCCAACACTCTGCCAATTGTCTCCCGATGTTCTAGGCAAACTCGGTCTAGTACTTAGCCAATTCTCAGCCTTCCTTCAGCCTTACTTTCTCATGCAATTCCTAGGGAATTAGCTCCCTATTATTTAGAAAAATCAGACTTTCTTGATTTCTCAATCCATCATGGCATCCCAATTAATCTATAATTTCACATGGGAACATTTAAACCCCATATTGGGTCCAAAATCACTTTTCTTGGCTTCTTTTCCGACATACCCTTCTGTGAATAAACTCACATAAACCCATATCACTAGGCTTGTGGAGTACCTCCCAAGATATGCAATTCAACAACATAGTCTAGTTGTAGTAACTGTAACTTGGTCAAGATCTTGTAGTCAACCGAGGGCTTGGTTGGGTACCCAAGTTGAAAATTAAATAAGGGTTGTTGTGAGGGCATTATAGCTAGGAAGGGTGAGGGCATGCACATTAGGAATGGAAAGGCATGCTAACACATTTCAGACAATGTCAATGCATGTTGAAGAGTGTTAGGGAGAGTCGGGGCATATAAAGGGATAACTAGGTCAAAATGCATGGAAAGGAATGAATAATAGTGTTTGAGAAGGAGTGTTGGTGAATTCAAGTGTGCTAAGGATGAAGTGTGTTAGTGGAAGTTCAGAATAGGATTTACAGGAGGCAAGCCTACGGTTTTTGTATGGGGCTCGATAAAGAAGTTTTAGACAAAGGGAGATCACTTTGTGCTAGGCTCAACATTTTTTTTCCTTTAGCTATTTTTTTATATGAGATGTGGCACAGTTTGGATACATGCTCATGTTTTAAACTATTCTAGATAATTTCATATTGTACATTTTTGTGTATAATTTTTGGGACACTCGATTTGTGTCAGCTTATATCTTGTGTGCCTTGTGCATCTTGTGGTTCTTCAAAAATCTCAGTTAATGTTCTACTATTTATATGAAATGAACATACACGTGAAATATTTCCTATGTAAGCTATGTTTATTAGTTTTTTTATGGCCATGGTTAGATCATGTGATCCTTGTCTTGATAACTATTTAAGTGGGACAAGATGAGCTTGGACATGAATAGCAGAAGATGAGTTATAGGTAGTTATAAGGTGAACAAGTCACAATCTACTTGGAGTAGGTGCAATTGGTGAATTTGTTTCAGTTGAAGAAAGCCAATATTGTCACATGAACTGCAATATCCAAGGAATTGATTGGGTTCCCAAGTCGTGAAAAATTGTAAAGGCTGGATGTGAGGACATGAGTGCCAAGGTGTGCTAGGGAGTGCTAAGATGTGTCAAATAGTGCAAAGGCATGTAAATCATGCTAAGGTGTGCCAAGTGATAAGGCATGCCAATATGTACAAGCGTATGTCAATGTGTGCCAGGAACTGTCAAGGAAACTAAAGGGAAAAATAAGTTAAAATACAAGGAAATGAACACCTAAGAGGGTTAATAAGTCATCAATTTACCTTTTCCAAGAGGGGCATGCTAGGCACACCAACACTAGGTGCCAATAGGTGCCAAGTGAAAATTATTAGTGCATTCTAAGTGCCAAGTATTCCTTTGTTGCTTCTCATATACCTTCCAATAGTTGATATGAAATAAATTTAATATTAAACCATGCCAAATCATACCAAGGCATGTCAAGGTATTCCATACATGCTAAGACTTTCTAAACGCCAACACATTCCAAGTGCCAATATGTGTCACAGAGTGTTATGCATGATATGAAGTGGAAGGGCATGTTGAAGAGTGCTAAGGTGTGCTAGAGAGTGCTAATGCATGTTGAGGAGTTTTAAGGAGTCATAGGAAAAAACATTAAGGGTGCACTAGGTCAAAATTCATGGAATTTAATGAATATGAGGAACGTGTGCCAGGGACTAGTGTTAATGAGTGCTAGTTTTCATGCCAAGGAGGGAGTGACAAGGTATGCTAAGGATTGGTAAGGCATGATGGGGAATATCAAGGCATGCCCAGAAGTCTCAAATTGTGCATAGCAGTTCCAAGGTGTGCTAATTATATGTGCCAAATAGTGCCCAGATATGCGAATACATGCCAGGTGCTAAGGATGTGCAGGGTTCTAGGGTATGTCAATATGTGTCAAGAAGTTTTAAGGAAACAAAAGAAAGAACCAATAAGAGGATTAATAAGTCGGGACTTTTCAAAAGGGGCATGCTAGCCACACTAATAATAGGTCCCAATACATCACATGCCAAGTGGCATTGTGTGCCAAGTGCTAATGTATGCTAATGCATTCAACCAAGGTGTTCCAGGACATGCTAGGGACTACATGCATGCCAACAGATGATACACATGTCACCATGTGCTTGGGCATCATTGTAATGACAAGATGTTCTATGTACAAATATGTTCCAAGACATGCAAAGTGCTAAGAAATGTTATTCTGTGCCAAAGAATTAATTTAAGGTGTGCCCAGATTGTTGAAGATTTTTAGGTCTTTCTCATTAATAAAATTGACAGAGATTGGTTATGTATTAAATAATATATTTCCTACACACACTTGTGGGAATTTATCTAAAGGGAATTTTCTAGATAATAAAATTAATAGATATGAATCATGTGTTGACTCATAGGAAAACTCTATTCGACTAGTCATTACTTGAAGGAAATGATATAAACTAATTACTTCTTAAAAAATTGACTAACTACAACCACTATGGCCTTGGAAATATTATAAAAAATACTCCACAATAATTATATTAAATCATTATCTTTTGAAAAAAATATATTAACAAGCACATAACGTCATAAAAAACTCATTGGAATGATTAATGATGACAGAAATTTTTTGACCGTCACCAAAATTAACAAAAAGAGCATCAATGAGGGTCATTAGTGATGGGCCTTTAACAACCCTCATCAAAAGTGTCATTGAAAATGGATTTTGTGACAGACCTTAAAGGACCATCACTATATACACATACAATGACGGTTTTTTAAGGACCATCACCGTATGTGACATTGGTGATGGAACTTAAAGCTCTGTCACAAGCATGACTCTCACCAATGTATTTTTTTATTGTAGTGGATCCTTGTCCCTTCACATCCACCAATTCATACTGCATGATACCAAACACCCCTATCAGACCTTTCTTTGAGAGCTTGTCAGCTTGGGCATTCTTTTTCTAGAATATATGCTGAAAATTGATATTAGAAAAAGAGGCTCTTAAGATATTGATGCGCTCCAACGATGTCACCAGATATCCAGGGGCTAAATTGGAACCCTTGTTTAGGTACTCAATGAGAACCTTCAAATCACAAAAACACCAAGAGATTTTCTAAGTACAAGTGCGACACAAACCATAACAAGCCCCATTTTGCCAGCACTTCCGCCCTCATATTCATTCCTTCTCCTCCGGACCATTGAATCTTATAGTGATAATGTGGCAAAATCAACAACCACACACCACATCCACAAACAAAAAGTTTTGAAGCCCCATCAAATAATCCGCCAAGGTAATTCATCTCAAAAGGCTGCAGATGCTTGAAAAGGTCCACCGGGGGCTTCTATTCAATTTTCAAATTTTCCCATAGGCTGATAATTTTATTAGTAGTCCCCTTAGGGCTACACTTTAGCCCTTCAAAAATCAACTTATTCTTACTGTACCACATAAACAAGTGGAACAGAGCTGGCAATAATCTGATATTTTTGCTTTTAGACTTCCTCCATGCTATAAAGTCCATTGTATTCTCAAAATACAGAATGTTTATCTTAAAGAAATTACCTAAATCTTGGATTACTTTCTTCGCATAAGAGAATTTATTAAAAATGAAGTTATTCCTTTGGCTGGTGTTGAATAATATAAATCTCATATGGGATAATTTGATGAGAAAGGGAAAGATTGGGCCTGTAATTTGTTGTTTATGTTTGAGAGGGGGAGAAGATAAGGTGGGAGATTATGGAGAGACATACTTCACTGTGGAGCATTGAGATTATTTGGTCCTACAATTACTAAATATTTTTGTCATCAAGGTAAAACACATATACGATGTTTTTTCATAAATTTTATACTTAATCTATGTATTATAAACTATACACTTAATATTTCATTTTTCATTTTTCAAAAAAAAAATAATAATATGAATCGTGATGATGGCCTTATCATCAACAATACTTGGAAACCCTTAATAAATCATACCTCTCCTGATATAAAATTAAAAATAAATAAATAAATATGAATGTAATATTTATTTACTTAAAAAAATCTCTTAATTTCTACCTTCTCTTACTATAGATATTTTCAATCTTATTTTTCATATTTTTTAAAATCTTAGGGTTAAAAAAACGTTTTAAAACAATCATATTCATATTTTATTTCAATAATCCCCTCATTATTTGTATCTCTTAATGATTTAAATTTATTTAAATTAAAATTTCTTGTTTCTTCCAGCCGACCTTAAAAATTTTCCTCACTAATTACTATATATAATTAATTCTTTGCCCTAAACCTCTCAAATCTTCTCAAAGATCATTTGGCATTTACCCCTGAAGATGGATTCACTTACGAAGTCTCGAACATTGGGTTACTAAAAACTCTTAACATGTTATTCCTCTATTTCTATATATATATATATATATATATATATATATATATATATATATATATATATATATATATATATATTGTACTCATTGTTGCATTCCCTAAATTTCATTACTATGATACTAGAAACCTTAAGATTTTTTTATATGGATTATTAAATTTCTATGTTTATTTCACAAAGAGATCTAAGAAGGATGAGTTATTATCCCATATGCATAAAGTATTTGCAATTGTACCTCCAAAAAAAATTATTCATAGTGTTGTTGAATATATATTAAAAATACTAGGAATTCTTTAAGAGGAGAATTGGTCAGAAACAAAAAAAAATGTAGTCAGGCCACACTTCATAGGAGAAGGAGAGTGGAAAGAATTATTGAATGAGATGGCTATTAAGAAAAAAAGGAAAAATGGAACTTTGGTTGGAATAGAAAAATATGTACATACTGTACATGCCTCTAAGTTATCCATATGCCATCCTTTGGGGAAAGGTGGCATGTTATCCATATGCCATCCTTTGGGGAAAGGTGGCATGTTATCTGCAGAGGAAAAATTTGTAATCTTAATACACTACTATGCTTCTCAAGGAAAATTTATTTTTTATATAATCAAAATTTTAACTATTTCATTGTTATTTAAAATATAGTTTCACGTGTTAAATACTAAAATGTCTGAATATGACAAATATTTTGTTTCATACTATGGTTTATCTTCTCTCATTCATCAAAAGATTAAATATGGATTTCATCCTATCACCGATTATGAGGTATTTTTTCACCGATAATTTTTTTGGTCTAGATAAAGTTTCATAATATGAAATAAATATATGCAAATGAAAGTTTCAATTAATACAATTTATAATTGTGTTGTCTTATCTTATATGTGACTTAGGTAATTGTTCAATATGATGAAAGAGAAGATGAAACTGAACTTTGAATCATGCTTCAACCTTACCATATGCTTGGTTAGTTCACTTCAGTTATTTTTAAATAAATAAGATACTTTAGTTATGAAATACCATTAAATGCATACACTTTATTATGGTTTATTTCAATTCAATTACATTTTTTTCTTTTTTTTCTCCGTTAATTTCATTTATATATGTTTATTCACAAACTTATGTTTATAATTTTATTTTTATGATTTTTCCATGCAGGTGGCGACAAAATTTCTGGAAAATATTTAAGGATGAACAATACAAATGATTTCAAATGAATTATCAATTTCATTTTTTTCATATTTCATAACAAACAAATTTCAAGGCCTAAGACATTTCATTACATTAATAAATGAAAAGTGATTTTTTGATAATCAAAATTGGAACATATGTATACAACTTAATAGTAAGAATAACATAAAATTTACATAAAGATTGTGTAGATTGGTTAGTTATAATTACTCTTGTTATCATCTATACTTTAGTTGATGCATTTTGTTATTAGCCTCCTATGAAAAAAATAAAAAAAATTGAACCTTTTCTATTATGTTAATAGTAGTTTCAATAGTTATATATTTTTCTATATTTTAATTATAAATTTCTTAACAAATCAAACCTTTATTTTCTTTCATTAAATTATCTCTTCTTTATATTCTTAGATAATTTTGGTTGTTGTATAGTATACTTAAAATTTTATGAAATTTAAATATTGTTATTACTTCTTTGAAATTATTCATTTAATGTGAAATATATCCATTTAATATATTTTTTCATAACTAGAGAGATATATAATAGATTAATAAAACTAAGGTTTTTGAAATACCATGCCATCTTGAATTTTTCACTCAAACAAAATTCTTTGAGGCTTAGAATTGAAATGACACTACTTAGAACTTTTATTTATTTATTTATTTATGTTAATTCTCAAAGATTGAAATGATTCATCTGCATTATCACTACCATGTTTAACAAAATGATATATTATGTATGTAAATTTGTTATTCCTATCAACTTGGAATCATATGAATGGTTCAATGGAGAGATTGTTGCATTACTTGTAGTTGACAATTGCCATAATGTAGCGAAGCACAAAAAGCTACCATAGTCTAATTTTACACAATGAATTAAAATTTTTGGATGCAATTAGGGTATACTTCAATTGTGTTAATACATTTGATATTAATTAAATATATTTATGGTAATTGGATTTAAGCATAATAAAATGGTCAAAAGTTTATCTTTGGTACTAAAATCAAACTCTTCATAGGATCCAAGTTCATCGACACTTAGCTTCTAAACTATCAAATACAACCTTTTAGCCAATATTTAAACCTTGGCAATATATAACCTTTCTAAATAAAAGAGGTTTTTTTTTTCACCATTTCATATTTTATGGTGCTTTGCACCATATACAAAATTATAATCATAATAATAATAATTTTTTCTTGCACCATTTTTTATTTTATGGTGCTTTGCACTATCTACAATTTATTATTATAATAATAATTTTGATATTTTAATTAAAAATTTCTAATTTTTGTAAAATTGGTTTAGTTGCTTTGCATCACAATATATTGATCCATGTCAAATTGATTTTTGGTGTTTTGCACCATACACCATGGAATGTCACATATGCATTTAACACCAAAATTAATATTTTTTACTAACTCCACTTTTGCACTAGAAAACAAGCACCACTTGTGTATCACGACATTATCACCATTTTTGCACCACTATTTGAAAAGTAGATATTTATAAAATTCTTTACAAATAGTGATGCTAATGTAAGGATAAATAGCCCTTCTTCCTATAGTGCTTATCTTTGAAAATGTGCTTCTTAAGTTCGAACAAAGTGTCTCACAACATTGCTACAGTTTTGCTCACAATCAACATAATCTAGTGATCAAACAAGAACACACTTATTCTCTCCATGCCCGTGGGCTTGAGCCATGGGAAATTTTGAGGCAATGAGTCTAGAAAATCCCTATAGATGGTCAAATAATATGAACCTTGAATGCTCTGTATAAAAATAATAATTAGAATGTTAGGTTATACACATGTATCGCTATTGAAATCCATGATACTTTCCATTATGAGTTCTGTAAAGAATCCAACGATGGCCTCTAACTAAGGGATTGACCAAAAAATATATATTCAAAGACTAAGGTACCACTTCGACAAAATCAAGAACGGACTTCAAGTGATGTTTTTGGCCTTGGCTAGAACTTGTGAGAGAAACCTCGCCATGGAAACACTCCCTTTATGTGAGAATTTTTGACCCTAAGAGATCCGTCTCTTACAAGCTTAGTGAAGGGCATCTGCTCTTCATATGAAAATCTCTTCTTTTAAATGAAAAACTTGAAAAAAAGGTTTACATGTAAAGAGGTTTAATCCCTTTTAGTGCTTGATAAATTTCTCGCTAAGATGAATATATAGTCTCTCTCTCTCTCTCTCTTTATATATATATATATATATATATATATATTCTCTCTCTATATATATATCAAGATCCTTGAATGATAAAAACATTAGCATGGTCAAACATTATGGCTTGATCGATATTATAATATTGATTGATTGATTGAGCCCTAACGTTCGATGGAGCCCCTATTTTCTATAAAAAGCATGGTTTTGTTTTTCGCAAGTCATTTCTACACAAACCGTAGGGAAAACAAGAGCTCGATCGAGACATTAAGGCTCGACTCACAATATTGAATATCGATCGAATGATTGAACCATGGAGAAACCTAACCAACCTCTCCAATAACCCCTTCAACGTTCGAGAGGCTCAAGCCAATGTAGCTTTCATATCCTTTTTTTATTTTTTATTTTATTTTTATTGCAAAATTAAGTAAATTAATTTGAAAAAAAAAAATTTCTATTCAAGAACCATGAAAACCACAAAACAAAAGCCTTCGAAACAACAAAAAACAACTTTAAAAAAAAAAATTCTAAAAAACCATAAAAAACAACCTAAAAAACCACAAAAAATCACCAAGAAAATGTTTTGAAACCTCCAAAATAACTATAATGTAACATCCTATAACACATTATTATTTGATAATTATTTTGGTTACTATATTTTGGGTAGTTAGTTTGATTTCGAGACTTTTAATACGTGGGAGTAAGGGAGGAGTTTATTGAGAGTAAGGGAAACTATTTAATTTCTCATGAAATGTTATATTACTTGGGTATGTAACTATACATGTTGATAAATTTATAGATGTGACTAGGAACTCAAAAGGAGAGACCCTAAACAAAGTTATCTAACTACCAGAACGTTAAAAAATTATGTTTTTTGGCCTCCTTTCCTCAGAGAAAGATTGATCTCAGTTGAAAGGAAGGGAGTTCTTACATTTTTCTAACTTTACTTTGAAATAAAGAGAAGGATATGAAACAAAACCGAGAAGGTGCAGTTGTGTGTTGCAGGTGGAGGAAATTCCTGAGTTGAGCTCGACCTAGTGGAACACTTCAAATACAAACTTGGGAATGGACCTGGAAGGGGCCTTAAGGCCTACAAGTAGACCTACGTTTGTCATTGTCTTTATACAACTTCTTTGGTAGATGTAAATCTCATGGGGAGATTCAAACGTGATTTTCAATCTCATAGGAAGGGTAGAGGGTGCTCTTGTAGTTGATTTTTCTTGTTTCTTTATTTAATAGATAAGTAATTTTAAGACAAATGAAGTATAAATGTATGTGTTTGTACAATTTAACATATGTGCTTGAATTATTCTTCATCCACTTGCAAGTTCATTTTGAAATTAATACATATGATGGTCATTTACTTTATACAACTTCTGTGGTATATGGAAAGCTCAGGGGGAGATTCAGACGTGATTATCGTTCTCATAGGAAGGGAAGAGGGTGCTCTTGTAGTTGAGTTTTCTGGTTTTTCTATTCAACAAAAAAGTAATTTTAAGATGAATGAAGTAATAATATATGTGTTTGTACACTTGGACGTATGTGCTTGAATTATTCTTAATCCACTTACAAGTTCATTTTGAAATTAATACAGAGGTTACTTATATGTTGCAGAATAATAAATTAAGAGACCCCAGTAGCAGAAAATTATGGATTTCATGTAACATGGGTGTTAGCCTAGAAGGTATAGGAACAAGGTAGGGGTAAGATATTGTCGGAATTGGTTGGTATGGCCTCAAAAGTGACTCGAGGGAAAGACAAACCGACACTAGAAGACAAAGAAACATAATTTAATGAGCTCTAATGAAAAAAAAATATATCGAAAACAACCCACATGCCTAATCAATACTACAATGGGAAAGACAAATTCGTTAATCCTAGAAAACCTTGGAAATTATATAGAACTAATTTTTATGTTATAAAAATTAGAAATAACTAATGTTAAATTAAATTATGTTGAAACAAGCATATAACAAAAACCTAGAACATGCAGGATTAAATAATTATATTATAGAAAAGAAACAAAACACAAAATTAGTTGTGGTATGTAACCGTATTCCTGAAAAGGAAAACAGGATTGGTATATGCTCAAACAAATAGGTAAATCAAAGTACCAAATAACCTAAGTAGGGAAGAAAGAAGATAAATAAATATTGTAAACACAGAGAGACATTATATAGAACCAAACATATCAACTGTATTAACCAAGTCAAATATAGCGATAATTTCTATTTTCAAATAGATAAGAACCATTTTCTATCTAGAAATGATTAACTCAGGACTAAAAATATGATGTGAAGTCAGTTACAAAGATATATAACAACGAGATTCAGTCTGCATCAAAGAGACTATTCCAGAAATAAACATGATACATTTATATATAATTATGTCACAGTATGAAGTTTAACTCAAGTAGTGAACTGTAATATATATAAAAAATTAAGCTTTAATAGTTCTTGTAAAAAAATTCAATAAAATGAACCGACAGGTCTTCGAGTTAGTTGGCTCTGTAAACATTTTAGAAACTAGAACCCTAAGGAATTAAAAGAAAAGTTATCAAATCCTATCACTAAATTTGTACTAGGACAGAGAAGAAGGCAGGAAACCAACATTGGAATGTCGTGACAAACCCTAATGGGTTTTCCATAAATACTTGGTAAAAAACGTCGAATTCTAAACCTTTTCCTTTGAAAAGAGTCATAGTTTCCATGAATAAAAGTGCTAAAGTATCGTTCGGCCATACCTGTAGCCAGAACATAAACCAATAGAGAATGTGTTAGCATATCTCTTTCAAAACATAAATAACTTTGTAAGTCTAGAGGGATATTCATGGAATTAGAGATAGAGCACCTTTAGAATAATGATCTAAACTAGACTCGACATAACCTGTGAATAAGGAAAAACCCTCGTCTTAGTTTTATGATCAGAAAAATGAAAAATAAATGTAAATATTCAAATTCCCTAGCTATGGCTAAACTTTAGTAAATATAAGGCCACTTCCATAACTGAATCGATAAATTTGTGAAAGAATATACTAAGAACATAGGACCAAAACTGAAAGAAAGCAAGAAACACAATGGAAGCATTCAGTTATTATCAGAGAAAATACAGAAACCCTACCTAAAACTATAGAATGAATGATTCACTCTAGATGTAAGGATTATGTGTGCATGGAGGTGGACATACAAAGTGGGTTGTCGAGAGACATCATCCTTCAAAGCGGCGGGAGAATAGAATTCTAACAAAGGTTTTTTTTTTTTCTTTTTTGGGAGGGGGAGGGCGGCCAGTATTACCCTAACCACTTCCCCAACAAAAAAAATTGTAGGATCAAATTGTAGATCGACGATGCAGAGTATCACCATATGTCAGTTTCTTAGGAAGCCAAGTAAAATTCAAGAAGTTTCACGTGTAGAATTTTCATATAACATAAGTTAAAGAATATATTAAATTCCATATAGTAGAATGTCAGTAGTCATCCGATTTTTAATTGTGTATTGTGCATAAACCAATAGATGTAATATATTTTAATGTTAACAGAAAAAAATAAGGTCACCACCTCGTGATGCACCATAGGTTAAACGAAATGTGTCATCATCCTCCAAAAACGTGAAGAGTGAATGTCTAAGTGAAGAACCTTTATTCAAACATGACCTAAGTACTCTGTGAGACATGTTGATTATTTACCATGTTGTAAGGTAGGAAGGCTATAAAATTTTAAAAGTATTAATTTACTTATGCTAATTTAAGGAGTATAATGTAATCTTAATTTTAGGTGTCACTTATGATTTTTATTTTATTTTTTTATCTGGTGTTCATGAGTGTTACAGTTGGTATCAAAGACAAGTTACATAGTTGAGGCCTAATTAGGAAATTGAGAGTTAACTAAAGTGTATTTTTTACTCAGATGGGTAGTCAGACAACATGAATAGAGGAGGAGGGGTCACTCCACCAAGGCAATTAATAGGAGGAGTTGGGTTCAAGCCTCACATGGAAGCCCCACCAAAAATGTGGGTCCAGTTGAGCTAAAATACTCCTAACATGAACACACTTATAATGGAGACATCTCAACAACTACAAGCCAAAATGATAAATATAAGAGCTCGTAATGAAAGATTGAGGCTAGAATAGCAAAGGATTATGAAATCCTTTCAGAAAGGAAAAATAAAAAACATCCAAATAATAGCCTAGAGGATGGAAATAGGGTTGAGATGTAGAATCAATGGGAAGATACCCTAGAGGTTGATGGAGGTTGAGTTGAAAATGAAGAAGAATCCGAAAACGGTTCACACGACAAAGTAAAAAAAGGCAGAAATTTGAGCTCCAAGGGGAGTTTAAAAGGATTAAACCTCTAACATTCAAGAAAGAGAAGGAAGAGGTGGTATAATCATGCTTGATTAATATGAATAAATACTTTCAGATCTATGATTATGATGATAATATTAACAACAAATTAGAAATTTATCAAGTGCAAGGTGAACATACATTATGGTGGGAAGAAATTAAAGCTGTGTGAGGGATTGATGAACAAGAAGTATCATGGGAAAGCTTCCAGAATATAAAGATAAATACATAACATAACCTTTTTATGATGAAAAACAATATTTTCACTATTTTATCACACGATGGATGAGTTTATTAAGAAGTTTACTTTTTTTCTAAGGTATGTTCCCTATATCCGGGAGGAGAATGCCAACATTCAATGTTATATTAGCAGCCTACCAGTGTTCATGAAGGAGAAGATGGAATTTGAAAATATGAAGACCATGGACAAGGCCATCCAGAAGGCTGAAATATGATGCCAGTAGATGAAACAAAAAGGTGAATCCATTAAAGGGTGGCCAAACAGCAAATGAAAAAAAAAAGGTTCAAAATTCTAGGATAGCTAAAGCTGCAGGGAACAAGGGGGCACACAAAAACCAACTAAATGGACCATCTCGGTAGAATAAGTAGAGGAATAGAATTGTGAATAAAAAAAAACAGATGGAAGAATCATGTAATCCAGAGTTAAACCAACCATAAAAGCCTCCTATGTAATTTTGGGGCTATGAGGAGCCCTATTATTATAAAAAAATTCCTCACTGCAACAGGGTGGAATGAAATTTGAACCACCAGGAAGCCTCTACGTTCAGGGAAGTAGTAAGGAATATTCCACGAATTAATTCTTCTCTATAGGATTACCAAGAAAAATACCAACTAATGATGGTGGAGCTTGAAGGAAAATTACTTAATCACCCTATCTCCATTTTAATATACCTTGTTGCCAGTTTGAGGGACATTAATCCGAAGGTATTTGAGTTATGTCATTTACAAATAATTAAATTTAAAAATCCATTATTATTGCAATTGGCAACTGGGGAAAGGAAAAGGGTGGTTTCCAAAATAGAGGATAGTCCCGTGGAAATTGAAGGACAATAGATTAAATTAAATTTAAATGTATTGTTGTTAGGCTCCTATGACGTGATAATTGGTATGGATTGGCTAGAGAAGCAGTGGTCCCTGGTGAATTGTAGATAAAATAATCTCATCTTCCTTCCAAATGAAGGAAATATATAGCTTCTATAAGGCATTCAAATAGGTATGAATTTGCGACCCATTGCAACTAACCAATTAAGCACGTGAATGTGAAAAGTCTGCCTAATCTATGAAGTGCAATTTGGATGTACCAATTCAAAATATAAAATAAAAAATCTAGAAAATATACCAATTATACTATAATTTGTAGATGTATTTCTAGAATAAATTCTAGGACTAGTGCCTAAGAGAAGTGTAGATTTTACCATAGAGCTAGTTCTAGGAGCACCCCCGGTATCAAAAACCCCTTAGTGCATGATTATCTAGAAGTTAACATAATTGAAATTATAGATAAAGGAGATACTCGAAAAGGGATATATTCATCCAAGCGTGTGACCTTGGGGATCATCGATGTTGTTTGTTAAAAGGAAAGATGGTATCTTGCAGCAGTGCATTGACTATCAAGAGATAAACAAGTTAACTATTAAAAAAAAGTATCCATTATCAAGAATCGACGATCTGTTTGATCACCTGAAGGGGACTACCATATTTTCTAAAATTGATTAATGGTTAGGCTATCACCAGATCAATATGAAAGAGGATCATATCCATAAGACATTCTTTTAAACCCGCTATGGTCATTATGATTTAATTTTTTTATGTTTTGGTATTACCAATGGTCCAACCACGTTTATGATCATGATGAATGGTATTTTCCATCCCTCTCTAGATAAATTCACCTTAATATGCATAGATAACATTATGATTTACACAAGAAACCTATAGTAACATAAGAAGCATTTTTAGATAGTGCTGCTAATAGTAAGAGAGAATAAGCTTTATGCCAAATTCAGTAAGTGAAAAATTTTGAAGGAACAAATTGAGTATTGGGGGCATGTTATTTCCTCTGAGGGTTTAACACTAGACCCTAAGAAAATAAGAACTATTATAGACATGATTGTTCCTAAGAATGTTGCAGATATTAGATCCTTTATGGGCTTCGTGGGATATTATCATCGTTTCATCGAGGGATTTTATAGAATTTCATACCCCATTACTTCTTTTAAAATGAAAGGAAGAGTATTTGGATGAATGGATGAATGCCAACGTAGTTTTGAAAAGATAAAATATTTGTCAACAACTGCCCCTATGCTAAAAATTGCTAACCCAGGTAAAGAATTTATTATGTGGACATATGCTTTCCAGTAGGGCATTGGAGGAGTTTTAATGAAATATAGAAGGGTCATAGCCTATGAATCACACAAGTTAAAAGAGCATGAGAAAATATAATCTTCCTATGATTTGGAACTAACTGTGATTATTCATGTCCTGAAGGACTAGAGGAATTATCTGATACGGAAAAGATTTTTGTTAATGACAAATCATAGTAGCCTAACAATGTTTTTCAAGCAACCCAATCTAAATGTTCATCAAGCTAGGCGGACTTCATTCTTAAGAGAGTTTGATTTTGAAATCCATCATCTAAAACAGAATGAGAATCATGTAGAAGATGCGTTGAGTATGAAATTGCATCATCTATTTGAAATAACCTACAATCAAATATAAGTTGACTGATCTAATAAAATCAAGGAAGTTTCCCTTAGATATATTGAATATCAATTTCTATGGCGGCAAAGTAAAAAAATGAAAAATGTAGGAAAAAATTATGATTATGATATAAATAATCTTAATTTATTTACTTTCAAGGGGAGTGATATATCCTCAATTAGATTTCAATTAAATAATTTTTATTAGATTAATTTCACCAAAGTCTATATGTCACACACCCTGGATATCAAAAGCTATTCTTTGCAATTAGAAATAACTAGTTTTGGCTATGTATTAGAAGGGATATCATGGAATATCTAGCTAGGTGTCTAGAATGTCCACAAGTTAAAGTGGAACACTAGCACCCGGTCGGATTACTTCATCCCATACCCATACCTAAATGGAATTGGGACGCCATTACATTATATTTTATAATAGGTTTTCCAACGTCCAAGAATAAAAATGACTTGATTATCTTAGCGTTGGGAAAATTGAGAAAGGTGGCAGATTTTATCCCTATTAAGTCTATGTTCTAAACTCTTCAAATTACAAACATATTTATGAAGAAAATATTTCGGTTGCATGGAATACCGAGAGTAATAATTTATGGTAGGGATGTGAAATTTTCATATGAGTTTTCAAAGGCTCTCTTTACAGGATTTGGTACCCAAATCCAATTCAATATAGCTTAACACCCACAGACCAATGGATAGATCGAATGTGTTAATCAAGTACTAGAGGATATGATTCACATGTATGTGATGCAACAACCAATGAAATTTGAAGAATATATCCATTTGGTGGAGTTTTCTTATAATAGTAGCTAGCATGAGTCAATAAAGATGAGTAATTTTGAAGTGATATATGGGAGAATATGGTGAACTCCTGTCAACTAGAGTAGCCTAGAAGACATGTTAATTTTAGGACCTTATATTTTAACAGAGATGGAGAAAGCGGTGAAGAAGGTACGATAAAATTTAGAATCCATGCAACACATGAAGAAATCTTATGCAGACAGGAGAATAACTCAAAAATAATTTTTGGTGGGCCACCGCATTTATGTAATGGTTAAACCCATAATAAGTACTCTCAGGCGGGCTAGGTGTATAAAAGTAACACCCTGATATTGTGGAGCTTTACAGATACTCGAATAATAAGACCACTAGCATACATAATTTCCTTACCATGATATATATAGATCCATAATGCTTTTCATGTTTCTCTTCTTAAAAATTATGTATACGATTCTAGGCACATCATAGATTGGAAATATGTACAAGTACATATGATAATTTTATGAAATATGTTTTCTTTAAAAACAATGACTTAAAGAAATGAAAACTGTACTACAATTTGTATGCACATCGAACCAGATGGAGAGTTCCTAGAACAACCCCTATGTATTCTATAAAATAGACAAACAATTTTGGGAAGGTTAGTTATCACGTAGTTTAAATTGAAGTGGACATAGTTTATCTCGAAAGAGGCCACTTGGGAGGATTAGGAATTGGTGCAACAAACATACCATGAACTATTTCATGGGCAAGTATAAAAAATCGGGGATGGTGTTTAAAAAAAGAGGGGAAGATGTCACATCCCAATACATAAATATTTTCTAATTATTTTATATAGTTATTTTTATTTCAAGACTTTTAATACCTTGTCTTAAGTGTGACAAATTTTTTGAGACTAAAGGAAACTATTTAATTACTCTTGAATATATTATATTACTAGTTAGTTATGTAACTATACATGTTGATAGATATATAGATGTGACTAGGAACTCAAAATAAGAGTCCCTAAATGAAGTTATATAACTACCAAACAGTTAAGTAGTTATGGTTATTGGCTTCATTTCCTTGGAGATAAATGGACATAAATAGAAAGGAAGGGGTTCTTACCTTTTTCAAACTTTAATTTGGAAGGAAGAGAAGGAGAGAAAACATAACTGAGAAGCTAAAAATGTGTGTGGTAGGTGGAGGAAGTTCTTGAGCTGGGCCCTACCCAGTGGAACACTTCACATACAAACTTAGGACTGGACCTTAAAGGGGTCTTGAGGTCTACAAGTAGACCTACATTTTTCATTGTCTTTACAGAACTTCTCTGGTAGCTGGGAAGCTCAGGCGTAGATTTGGACGTGACTACTAATCTCGTAGGAAGGGCGAAGGGTGCTCTTCTCGTTGAGTTTTCTGGTTTTTCTTTTCAATAGATAAGTAATCTTAAAATGAATGAAGTATTAATATTTCCGTTTGTACTATTGAAAATATATTCTTGAATTATTATTAAATTCTCTTACAATTTAATTTTGAACATAATACAGAGGTAGCTTATCTATTACATAACAAGAAATTAAGAAACCCAACAAATTATAGATTTCCATGTAACATAGTTGTTATCATCTAAGGTATAGTAATAAGGGAGGGTAAGATATGTTAATAATAATGCTTAATTGCTGAAATTTGTCAGCAAATTTTGTGATTCTATGTTATTAAGAATTAGTGCAGCAAATTATTAGGATGGCCAGTGCTCAGAATCATTGGCAGTAGTCAGAATAAATAAATAGTATTTGATAAAATAGAATTAGTAATAGGTTTATTATATAAGAATGTATTTACATAGATGAAGCAATGTGAGATTTACATGTTGAGCAGTTATTTCATTTGATCTGTGTTTTTCTAGTTTTATTGTCTTTCATTGTTTTTTTTAATGTCATATTTATTCTAGTTTATTAGCTGGCTTAGAGAGCAGTGGCCATTTCAGATTCTACAATTGGTATCAGAGCGGGTAAAATTGTTTTAGGTTAAATTTTTAATTGTTGGAATTTTGCCAAAGTTAAAAATGTCAAATTCTAACATGCCTGTTCCAGAATTTGATGGGAACGATTATGATTATTGGTGCATTAAGATGCTGACTTTTTTTATTGGAAAATATTTGTGGGAGATTTTTGAATCAGGTTATGATGAGCCAGAAGATTGGAGTGCCCTTACATCCAATGAAAAAACAACAAGACAGGAAGCAAGGAAGAAGAATGCTCAAGCATTGTTTCACATTCAGATAGCTCTTGATAAGAGCTTATTTCCACGAATATCAGGAGCTACAACTGCCAAAGATGCCTGGAAGAATCTTCAAGAAGATTACCAAGGTAGTGATCAAGTTAAGGTGGTCAAGCTTCAGAAATTGAAGAGAGAGTTCGAGAATCTGAAGATGCAAGAAGCTGCAAGTATAAGTGACTATTGTGTGAGAGTCAAAGATGTGGTCAATAAAATGGCTACACTTGGGGACACTATAAGTAATGAAGTTTTAATAAAAAAAGTATTGAGATCTTTAACACCTAGATGGAATAATGTTGCCATAATATTAGAAGAAAGCAAGGATTTGACACAATTAAAGTTTGATCAATTGGTTGGATCTCTCATGTCTCATGAAGAAAGATTGAAAGAAACTTTTGAAGTTGTTGAGAAAGCTTTTTCCTCTAAATTACAAACTACACATAATGAAGATGAAAGTAGCAGTAGTGCCAAAACCAATCAAGATCAAGGTAAATGGCAAAGCCAAAAATTTTCTAGAGGTAGAGGAAGAGGTAGTTTTAGAGGAAGAGGTAGATTTGATAAGAGAAATGTTCAATGTTACTATTGTAATAGATATGGCCACTTTGAAAGAGAATGCAGATTGAAAGTAGGTAAAAATGCAAACTATGCTCAAGAAAGTAATGAGTATCCTTCAGAACACTTATTTTTATCTTATGCCAAAGGTGAAAATACTAGTAAAGATGTTTGGTACATAGATTCTGGATGCTCTAACCATATGACAGGGAATGAGAAATTGTTTTCAGCCAAGGATGAAAGTTTTAAATCTTAGGTCAAGCTTGGTGATGATAAATCTTTGGAGGTTACTGCCAAAGGAGCTGTGGAGATCCAGACAAAAGAAGGTATAAAGAGTATTCATGATATTTATTATACTCCAAAATTGAAGCACAATTTGTTAAGTGTTGGGCAGCTATGTGAGAAAAATTATAAAGTAGTCTTTGAAAATAAGACATGTACTATCTATGATAAGAATAAGGGAAATAGGGTGATCATTATTGTGCCTATGACAAGAAATAGGATGTTTCCCTTAAGGTTTGATGAACATAGCAACACCCTTGCAAATATGGCTTATGAGGATTCAAGTTGGCTATGGCATCTCAGGTATGGGCATTAAATTTTCACAGTTTGAAGCTTCTAACCTCAAATGCATTAGTTTCTGGTTTGCCCAAGGTAGAGGAGCATAAGGAGGTTTGTGAAGGATGTGCTAAAGACAAGCATGCAAGGGAAAGGTTCCCAAAGGGAATTGCATGGAGGGCTCATCATCCACTTCAGCTTGTTCATTCAGACATCTGTGGTCCTATGCAAACTAATAGTTTGGGTAAGTCATCATATTTCATCACTTTTATTGATGATTACTCATGAAATTGTTGGGTATATTTTTTGAAGGCCAAAAGTGAAGCCTTGGATACATTCAAAAATTTCAAGGCACTTGTGGAAAATGAGAAAGGGTCCAAGATCAAATGTTTGTGGACTGACCGTGGAGGATAATTCTGCTCAAAAGATTTCTAGCGTTATTGTGATATGAATGGCATCAAGAGGCAACATAGTACAACATACACACCCCAACAGAATGGCATAGCTGAACGAAAGAATCGAACTGTGGTTGAAATGGCAAGGTGCATGTTACAAACTAAGGGATTGAGCAATTCTTATTGGGGAGATGCAGTGGCTACAACAATGTACATCCTCAATCGTAGCCCCACTAGTGCACTAGAGAAGATGACTCCTTATGAAGCTTGGTATGAAAAAAAGCCTAATGTTAATCATTTCAAAGTTTTTGGTTGTTTGGCTTATGTGCATGTACTTGATCAAAATAGGAAAAAGTTAGATGCAAAGAGTGAGTCATGCATTTTCATTGGGTATAGTGAGACAAGCAAGGCTTATAAATTGTATAATCCCCTCACTAAAAATCTTATTGTATCAAGAGATGTAATTTTTGATGAATGGGGACTTTATGGTCATAAAAAAGGCCATGTTGAGAAGAAAAAAATTGTTTTGAATGATGATATAATTGCTGATATTGAGCAGCCAACTAATGCTTATGTATCTAGTAGTTTAACTCCACCAAGCAGTCCTTCATCAATTTCATCAGCATCAAGTTCAAGTCCAAATTCTTTCTCCAAGTTCTACAAGGAAGGTAAGGAGATTGAGTGACATATATCAGAGGACTGCAAATCAATCACATGATGAAAACCCGATAGGTGAGAAAATGAATTTTTCTTTATTAGCCAAGGCTGATTTTCAACCATCATGTTTTGAAGATGCATGTACTAATGAGGTTTGGGTGCAAGCTATTCAAGAAGAGATAGATTCCATTCATAGGAATGACACTTGGGAATTGACAGAGCTTCCGCATGACAAGAAAAATATTGGCACCAAATGGGTCTACAAGACCAAATTTAACAGTGATGGGAGTGTTGAAAGACACAAGGCAAGATTAGTTGCCAAAGGATTCACACAAAAGTATGGAATTGATTATGAAGAGACATTTGCACCAGTATCAAGACAAGATACCATTAGAATGTTGATTTCATTAACAGCTCAGAAAAGGTGGAGCATACATCACATGGACGTGAAAAGTGCCTTCTTGAATGGGTACTTAGAAGAGGAAGTATATGTGGAGCAACAACAAGGTTTTGAAGTGGAAGGAAAAGAGAATAATGTCTACAAGTTGAAGAAGGCTTTGTATGGTCTCAAGCAAGCACCAAGAGTGTGGTATGCTAGGATTAATGGATACTTTCAGGAGAAAGGCTTCCAGAGAAGTAAGAATGATCCTACCCTTTACTACAAACAAGAAGGTATTGATATTTTGATCATAAGTTTGTATGTTGATGATCTATTGTATATGGGTAGTAGTTCCAAAATGAATAATGAGTTCAAAGTTCCTATGATGAATGAATTTGAGATGAAAGATCTAGGTCTCATGAAATATTTTCTAGGAATGGAGGTTTATCAAACTAAGGATTAAATTTTCATTTACCAGACAAAGTATGCACATGATATGTTGAAGAAATCTGATATGCTTGATTGTAATGGATCCCCTACTCCAAGTGCTCAAGGAATTGTATTATGTAGGGATGATGGTGCTGATTTAGTTGATGAGACAACTTACAGAAGTATTGTGGGGAGCTTGATGTTTCTAACCCACACAAGACCTGATATTGCATATTCAGTTTCACTTGTTTCAAGGTATATGGCAAATCCATCTCAAATACATATGAAGGCAGCCAAGAGAATTTTAAGGTATGTGAAAAACACTCTAAATTTTGGTATTCATTACTACTCTGCTGAAAAGTTCAATCTTGTTGGATTTAGTGATTCAGATTGGGGAGGTAGTGTGGATGACCGTAAGTCTACATCTGGAAATTGTTTCTCTTCTGGTTCTGGTTTGATTACTTGGAGCTCAAGAAAACAAAGCATTGTTGCCCTCTCATCCACAGAAGCAGAGTATGTTACAATTACTTCAGCAGGTACACAAGCTCTTTGGCTCAGAAAAATTTTGGAAGAAATTGGAGAGAAGCAAATTCAACCTACAATGATTTAGTGTGATAATGTAAGTGCCATCAAGTTAGCAAAGAATCCAGTTCATCATAGCAGGACAAAGCATTTTGACATGAAATATCACTTCATTCAGGATTTGGTGCAAAAGAAAGATGTTGAATTGAAGCACATAAATACTAAGCATCAGCTAGCAGATATCTTCACCAAAGCAGTTGCAAAAGATAAGTTTTTGGCACTAAGAGATAAGTTAGTAAGCCCTTATTAAGCATTAAGGGGGAGTGTTAAGAATAATGCTTAATTGCTGAAATTTGTCAGCAAATTTTGTGATTTTATGTTATTAAGAATTAGTGCAACAAATTATTAGGATGGCCAGTGCTCAGAATCATTGGTAGTAGTCAGAATAAATAATTAGTATTTGATAAAATAGAATTAGTAATAGTTTTATTATATAAGAATGTATTTACATAGATGAAGCAATGTGAGATTTAC
This sequence comes from Pinus albicaulis, assembly GCA_034641835.2. NCBI lineage: Eukaryota > Viridiplantae > Streptophyta > Pinopsida > Pinales > Pinaceae > Pinus > Pinus albicaulis. The sequence continues at coordinate 414,616,768 of CM076581.1, read as the reverse complement.
AAGTTGAGACGTGATTTCATTTGATCTGTGTTTTTTTAGTTTTATTGTCTCTCATTGTTTTTTTTTATGTCATATTTATTCTAGTTTATTAGCTGGCTTAGAGAGCAGTGGCCATTTCAGATTCTACAAGATATTGTCATCGTCGGTTAGTTTTCCTCTGAAGTGACCTAAGGGCCTGACAGACTGACACTACAAGAAAAAGAAACTTAATTTAGTGAGTTACAATTAAACCAAATTTAAGTAAAAGCAACCCAGGTGCCTAATCAATACTATAGTAGGAAAGACCAGTTAGTTAATCCCAGAAGTCCCTGGAAATTATCCCGAATTAATATTTATGTTAATAAGAAATTAGAAGTAACTAATGTTCAATGAAACTGCGTTAAAAAAAACATAGAACAAAAACCTAAAACATACAAGAGTAAATAATCATATTCAATAAGATAAACAAAACACATAATTTAGAGTTGTTTTGTAACCATATTCGTGAACAAGAAAACAAGACTGGTATATGTTGAAAAAAGTTGCTAAATCCAAGTACCAAATAACATGAGTCGAGAAGGACGAATATCAATCAATATTGTAAACACAGAGAGACATTCTATGGAACCAAAAGTATGAACTATATTAATCAAATAAGCTATAACGATAACCTCTAATCTCGAATAGAGGAGAACCTTTTTATATTGATAAATGGTTAACTCGTAACTAAAAATATGTTGTGAAGTCAGTTATAGAGATAGATATCAACGAGATTGAATCCACATCGAAGAGACTGTTCCAAAAATAAAAATAATACATTTATATAGAATTATATCACATATGAAGTCCGAGTCAAGTAGTGGACTGTAATTTTATCGAAAACTAAGCTTCTACAGTTCTTTGAAAAAAATCAATAAAATGAACCGACGGGTTTCCTTATTAGGTGTCTCTATAGGAGTTTCAAAAACTAGAACCCTAAGGAATTAAAAGAAAAGTTAACAAATTCTAGCATTGAAGTTGTATTGGGCCAGAACAAGAAGTAAGGAAGCTGACTCTAAAATTTCGTGACGAACAATAACGGGTTTTCCATACATACCGGGTAAAAGAAGTTGCATTACAAACCTTGTCATTTGAAAAGAGTCTTGGTTGAAATCAATCGAAGCACAAGAGTATCAGCTAGCCATACCTATAACAATACCATAAACGACCAGAGAACCTATTAGAATATCTCTTTCGGAACAAAATGACCTTTTTAATTCTAGAGGGAGATTCATGGAAATGGAGATAACATACATTTGGAATAATAATCTAAAATAGACTTTACCAAACCTGTGAACGATGAAAAAACCTTCTCTCAGTTTTATAATCAAACAAAGGCTAAAGAAATGTAAATATTCAAATTCTCTGGCTAAAAATAACCTTTGGTAGATGATAGAGCCACTTCCATAACTGAACCAACAACTTTGCACAAGAATCTATTACAAACATAACACCAAAACTCAAAGAAGACAAAAAAAACATTGTGGAAGCTTTCAATTATTAGAAGAGAAAATACATGGACCCTACCTAATACCAGAGAATGGAGATTTGCTGTCGGACGCAAGGATTATGTGTGCATGGAAGTGGAAGAACAAAGTGGGTTGCAGATTGGAAACATCCTTTAGAGAGACATAATAATATATTTCTGGCAAGCGTGGGGGGCGGCGGCGGAGGGGGGGGGGGGGGGGGGCGGCGGGGTGTAATACCCTAACTTCTTCCCCACTTACCAAAACCGTTGGATCAAATTGTAGATCGACAATCCTGAGTATCACCATGCATCTCTCATTCATGAAGCCAAGTAAAGTTTGAGAAGTTTTTGGTGTAGACTTGTCATATAACATAAGTTAATGAATTTAATAAATGCCATATAGTCTAATGTTCAGGAGTCATCAGAGTTCCAATTATGTAATATGCATAAACCAATAGATGTAGTATATTGTAATATTCACAGAAAAACTATGGTCATCGGCTTCTGATGCACCATAGGTTAAACACAAACTGTCATCATACTCAAAAAAACGTGAAGAGTGAATGTCTAAGGGGAGAACCATTATTCAAAAATGACCTAGGTACTACGCGAGACATGTTGATTACTTACCATGTTTTCATGACGAACCTATGAACCTCCATTAATCTTCAATAGCATAGTTGTAAGGTATGCAACCTATGGAATTATAAAAATATGAATGTAGTTACAGTGATTGAAGGAGTATACTATTCTTTTAATTCTAGGTGTTAATTATTATTATTATTATTTTTTTATCTGGATTTTGATGAGTGTTACATATAATTTAGGTTTTAAATATTTTCTTTACTTGCAATGGTAACATGTTTATTATGAATGTTTTACAATTTTTAATGGTAAAAAAATTATTTTCTAATTACTTTAGGTTTTAAAGTTTTTCTTTAGGAGTTTAGCTAAATAAAATTTCAACTTATTTTAAATTTTTGTTATTTAAAACATATTTTAAATTTAGAACAAATTTGAGAGAAAATATACCTAAAAAAAATTCAAAACAGAAAATAACCAAACTATAACCAATAAATAAATAAATTAGGAGCTTGAGGTTGACATGAGGAATATGGTTACTCATGGTGAAAATTTTATTGATCAAGTAAGAAATTTTATTTTATTTTATTATTTTAAAGTTAAACTAATTTATATTATAAATATTTTTATTAATAATAAGTATAGTACGATTAGTTTTAAAAATTAATTATTTAAATAAAATATTAATTTTTAAAGTTAAAAATTCAAAAAGGAAATTTTCATATATATATATATATATATAGTTATATATATAAAATATAACATCCATAGATTTATGATTATTTAACATAACATAAAGTTATTAAACACACACACACACACACAGATATATATATATTCAAGTTTCAACAATGCATCATTAATATATATATTAAATCCATCATGAAACGTCCATTTGTTTCATTATGTAGTGTGTTGTAAAGCAACATTGTCTTGATGTGCTTACACCTAGACATGTGATGTGTCAAAGTCAAACATTATAGAAACTTAAAGTTTATTGGAGTATTTGGTTGGCATGGAATTTTATTAGTTTTTAAAATAGTTTTATTTCAATTTTTTACATATATATTTATGCTCTATGAATAAAATGCACTATTTAGAAATAGGAAAAATTGTGAAGGTAGATTTGTTTTTTTTTTTCAATTGTGTTTACATGAAAATCAATACTTTGATTGATAAATTATTAAAAAATAGACTCCAAAATTTAGGACTCCAGGCTAGATTTTTCTACTTGAATTTAGAAATGGTTTTCTTGTCAACACTCTTTCTAAGTCAACATTTGTTTCTTTGATTCATTTATAGCTATATTATGTAATAATTTTGTATTTTGTTTAATAGTTTATTCAAAATTTTATTTATATTATTTCATTTTTATTAAATATGAATTATATGTAATATACAAATATAAATCTTATACACACCCCAATCACAGGTCATCAAAGTGTAGGGGGGTCTGTTATACATGGTCGGGCTCATGATAAATCACATAGCCTAACTAATGTGCGAGTTCCAATCATAGATCCTAGATCTGACATCGGTCTGAGTGTCAAAGGAAATGTTTCCATATATATTAATGATCATCTTACATATAGTGGACCATCTTCTCCGGCTACAAGTGCACTTTTAAATCCCTTTTAAAATTTATTTGTTTATGTCTTGAAATTGTCTTCAATTTTTAAATAGGCTTCAACTGTTGTGTTTGAATTAAAAGTATATTTTACTATGCTTCTAGTTTGTTAAATATATGTGTTAAATTATGTTTATTATTTATAGAACCTCAGCAGAGAAAATCTGAGGATGATATTTCAACGTCGATCCATTTGTGGGATGGTGATACAACTAGTTTCACATTTGAGGATGTTATGGTACATGATACGTGGATCATATAAGAGTTCCATGAAATCCTTGCTAATTCAACTACTAGGTGTAGTTTTACTTTCATGTTGGATAGAATTTATAGTTTTATCGAAGCATACCGAAGGTCGGACCCAAAGAGCCACCTCCTACATTCCATACAAAGGATTAGGAGGCATGAGCTTAGATTCCAACATACTTGGGAGGTGGCGAAAGATGCCACCAAGAAAATTGATGTTCATGGGAAGTTTTTGGACATCCTTCTCGATGACACTACTAGACATAAATATATTTTAGGAATATTGATGCAACCCCTTTTGTGTACGATCAATTCATTGGAGCTTGGGGCCAGTTCCCCCACCATGACTAGGTCCCCCTTTATTTTTCCAAGAATATATATATATATATATATATATATATATATATATATATATATATATATATACATAGTTTTTGCTACATGTGAGGTCAGATTACACTTGTATTGGATCTAATTATTATGGATTCTTATTGGGACATACCTTTGATCATGATGGGGATCATAGGGACCATGGGAATTTACTACCACCTCTAAGATTGTTGACACTACTGTCTTAGAGCGTCGTATTTCCAACAGAGCTAGAGGAGTCGTCACAGTTCTATGTTGTTACTAGATATACCATTGCATAGCATGCATATGACATTGGTTAATGTGCATATCGCATTTCATGGAAATATTAATAGACCACCACCATTTCCACGAGACCCTCCAATTCAATTATATGATTATTCATTTCTCATAACACTACCTGTTTAATAGCTTTTTTCATATGCATGTATATTTCATGATGTCATCTCTGACACTTGGAGGGTGCACATGGCGCGTAACACAAACTAGGTACATATATATGTGAAAGTTTTTACTCTTATCATCAAATAATGCATAATTATTTATATTAGTTTAGTCTGTATTAGATTGGATTTATATTATTAAGATCATGACAACATGTAGACACAACCAAACTAAATGGATGATCTTATTAGGTCATCCAAGTGTGGATTTGATCAGCTAGTTCATCCCCCACCAGTGCATGTTTCCATGTATTTGCGTCCACCTCCACCTCATAAAATTCATGTGGAGGAGTTTCGCTATGTACAACCATATCAACTAGCATTTGAGGTAACAAAAAATATTCCTAATATTTCAACATTTTCCCTTTTTAAGTTACATGAATGCTGATTAAGTTATAAACAAGTTATAATTTTTCTTTGTCATTGCGTACCCAAGCCCATATGAAGAGTGTTGTTGATGTCACATTTATGTGGACGGAGGAGTGAGATGTTGGGTATAGAAGCATTTATGATGTTGGTCCATCGATGTAGTCCCCAATCCTTGGGCCACACACAATGAAGCATCAAACGCATATTAATCAAATCCCCATCCTAGATGACTTGTATTTGGACTCCAGTGAGGTTAGTAGATTCATATATGTAATTAAAAATGTGGTTCAAAATCATTCGTTCCCATATTTTTTATTTTGTATAGATAATGATCTAATTAGTTTGAATTTGAGTGTGCTATATTGTAGTACCAAATTATGGACATTTCACAAAACAAAGCTCACGTAGGAGTTCCGGTGGTACTTAGAGTGGATAGTTTATATATTTTCAGGCACATTTCATAAGGCACATTCACATGTGATACATAATTTTCATATTTTCATAAATGGATAGTTTATGGATGCACAAAAACATTGTTTCAATTTATGGACAACTGTTATTTCAATTTATCGATGTTCATGAGATATTTGTAATTTTCTTATAATTTCATATGGATAGTTTATTGATACATTCATTATTTCAATTTTTGGATTTGTATTAATCTTCTTTATTGATGTTAATTAAGTTTTTTTAGTTTATGGATGTGTTAAAATGATTTCTCTAGCTTCAAATTTCTTTCTATCTATTATAACTTTTATTAAAAAATTACATTTTTTTATTTCTAGTTTCATAGACTAGGAAAATAAGTAGAATATTACGTTATGGTGCAAGCCACTTTGATACTTAAAATGAACTATTAAAATATATTATACTTGAATTAAAAATCATAAATAGGATTGAGTCAAGTTTTAAATATAATTTTAAAAGGTATCTACTAAACACAAAATAAGTTTTATTCTGTTTTACTAATTTTGAGGTCATATACAAGAAATTAGTCATAAAATGATATATAAGTTATGTGTATTGGAATTTAATATACCAAAAAACAATTAATGATATATGTTTCTATAATTTTATATATAATTAAATATGAACTATCCTAAATTTACTTGCCTATCGAAAGGTTCAATTCAAAAACATAAATGAAATTCAAAAAAAAATCTATTAAATTTTAAAAGATGACTTGTAAACAACAAATAAGTTTTATTCAACTTTATTTATTTTGAGGTCATCTACAAGAGATTTGTCATAATACGATAAAAGTACAATCTAATTATGATGTAATTCTCCTTGATACTTAAAATGAACTCAAATGTACCATGTATCAATTTAATATTGAGCATGGAAAGAATTACAAATATACTTCATATTGGCAAACAGAAAGTGTGTTTTAGTGCAATCAACAGGTATGTTATTAAAATTCAATTTTAAAAATAAATTATTTGAATTTTAAATCCATCCATATTATACTAAAAAATTTATATATGAAATATTTTTGGACCCACCCATATACCATTACATGGTCAATTTCTTTAAGTATTTCAATCAATTTTTTATCTCGTTCAATTAAAACACACAAATCAGATTGAAATAAATTTTTTTCAATTTTAAAAGATGTTATGTAAACAACAAATGAGTTTTATTGAATATTATTTCTTTTGAGATTATTTACAAGAGCTTAGTCATAACATGATATAAGTAAATTATATTGGAATTTAATATAGGTCTAAAACAAATATATGATAATATTTCTATAATTTTATATAATGTTATCAAATTTCCTAAACATGCTTAGCTATACATGTATTTCAATCAATTCATTATGATTGAAATAAGTTTTATTCAATTTTAAAACATGTGGATATGTAAAAGTTACAAATAAGTTTTATTCAATTTCAAAACATGTGGAGATGTTGATCATGGAAACGTAGATCAAGAACACTCACCAATAGAAGATACAACTATATCGTGTCGTCAAAATTGGCCAACTCTTGCACCAAGGAAGGTGGCTCACCAAGGACCAAGTTCAACAAAAGTTTCCCCATCTCATGGAGGCACTGAATGCCATTGGGACCATTTATTCTTAAGCGGGGAGAACTGATCCAGGTGGATATTTTTTGGTGTGTGGCCAGGAGGTAACTCCACCAAAAAACCCATACAAATTGATTAAGGATGTGTATGAATATATACATGGAGGTGAGACTCTTGTATTCATTTACCAATTCTTCTTAAAATTCCTTATTTCCTATTTTACATTAAAGTACAATTTCACTCCATCCCTTAGGATTAGGTGTCAATATTCCCCCCCTTAATATGAAGGGATGTTGGTGAGTCCAAGCATCATTGTAGAATTTTCAAATGTTTCTCTCCAAGCACTTTGGTTAAGATGTCTACAATCTTCTCATTTGTGGAACAATGACATAGATGGATTGTTTTGGCCTCAACATGATGTGGATCATTCGATCATGGAAATTTGGGTTCTTTTTCATCTTATTGCAAAAGTGTTATCGATCATGAGTGGAGTTGAATGAATTTGTTTCATCTTCAAATATTCCAGGATTTTTCTGACCCACACAATTTCCTTTGTCACTTCAACTGCTGCCACATATTTTGCGTCAGTTGTAGAATCTAGTGGAACTCACTATTTTATTGATCTCTAGGAGATAGCTCTTGATCCAAGGCTCATAGTATAACCTGAAGTAGATACCCCAGTTTCTTTGTCTCCATCGAAGTCTGAATGGGAGTATCCAATCAAGCTGAAGTCACCCACCTGTGTATATTTGAGTCCAGAGTCTTGAGTCCCTTTCAAGTACTTTAAACTCGTTGTGCAGCAGACCAGTGTCCGTCACAAGGTTTTTGCATAGACCTGGAGAGGACTCCAATAGTAAATGAGATGTCTGGTCTAGTGGTAGTCAGGTAGATTATAATTCTGACAAGTTTTCTATACATCATTGCATCCTCAAATTTTTTTTCCTTCAATGGATGTGAAAGTCAATTTTTGTTCCATTGGATTTGTCAAAGGATTGCATTCAACCATGCCAAACGTGTTGAATAGATATCCAATGCACGTTTTCTAAGACAGGAATATAAATTTAGGATAATGAGTCACTTCAATAGCAATATAGTAATGAACATAGCCCAAATCAGTCATTTCAAAACATTTCTTCAATTCCTTGTTTATGGATGAAATATAATTATCATTGTTCCTTGTCATCAATAGATCATTCACATACACTACAAGATATACAATTGTTTTTCCAACTCTTTTTACAAACAAAGTTGCATCATCAAGATCATAATGTTTGAAGTTAAGTTTCAAAAGATGCTCAATTAACTTTTCATGCCAAGCTCGATGTGATTTGTTGAGGCCATACAACGATTTTATAACTTGCATACTTTGTGTTCTTGCCCCTTGACAAAAAATCCTTTTAGTTGGGACATATTAAATATATTATCCTTTAGATATCCATTCAACAAAGTAGTTTCTACATCCATATGATAGAATTTCCAACCATTCTCAGCTGCTAAGGTAAATAGTGTTTGAATTGTAGCCCATTTTGTTATGGGGGAAAATGTTTCCTCATAATCGACCCCTTCTGTTTTTGCAAAAAAAATTTCCACAATCTTAACTTTGTGGTTGTCAAGTGAGCCATCAGCTTCGTACTTGTTCTTGTATACCCACTTGTATCCAATTGGGTTAGTTTCCAGTGGAGGATCAACTAGCTTCCAAGTTCCATTCCTTATCAAGGCATAATACTCCTTTTGCATCTCTTCATTTCATTCATCATGAGAAGCAACTTCTTTGAAGGAATTTGGTTCAATATATATAGATAAATTCAATTCAAAAGTACAAGAAATATCCACATCAAGAGGTGAATCATAATCATCTACATCACCTCCAATTTTCCTGGCGGAAATTCTTATTCCCATCTTTCTAACCCGATCGGGATGATTATTTTCCAATTTCTTTGTGAGCCATTTTTGGGGACCTTTCTGAGATGGCCCAAGTATCTCATTTGAATGAGTTAGGATTGAATCAAGATTAAACCTCCCAATTCTCTCAACCACATCATTCAAGGTGTCATCCATGGTTGGTTCTTCATGTGGTGGAGAGAGTGCTTCAGAAGACGATTGCATATATTGATTTAGTATAGGAATCCCCCCTTCAATATGTGGAGTCTGATTATCAAATTATTTAAATGAATTTTCATGTTCTATCCTAATGATCAAGTTGCTACTCAACAACATTGTCATTCTTGGAAGATTCAAGGAATATGACTTCTCTAGATACTAAAAACTTCTTGTTGAATTCATCATAGAGACGATATATTTTGGAGGTACTGGAATACCCCAAGAAGATCCATTTATGACTTCTAACACCAAGTTTATTTCTATGTTCCTTAGGTATAAAAGCATAACATATGGACCCAAAGACCCTGAACTGCTTTACTGAAGGAATGTGGCCATGTCACATTTAATAAGGATTTTTATTTCTAATTGCACTAGAATGACACCTATTGTTTATGTACACCACAAATAGAACTTCATCAGCCCAAAACATAAATTTTACATTCTTGAAAAACACCATGGAGTGAACCATATTTAAAATTTCCATGTTCATTCTCTCAACTACATCGTTCTATTGGGGATTATAGGGTAGGGTTGTTTGATGTTTGATGACATGTTGGAGAAGACAGTTTTAAAATTCATTTGATGTGTATTCTTTTCCATTATCAATGCATAAAGAGCCAATATGAGTTTTTGAATCATTTTCAATCCATGCATGAAGATTCTTGAATGTTTGAAAAGAATAAGATTTGTTCTTCAATAAGTAAACCCAACACATTCTGCTGTAGTCATCAATAAATGGCATCATATATTTTTTTCAATTTGCAAAAGGAACAAGCATGGGGCCGCATATATCTAAATGAATAAGCTCAATTTGTGCATGTGCTCTCGAATGTGACTCATGAAAGGAGTGTTAGCTATGATTTTCTAGAATATCATCATTACATTTCTTATCTTTCCTAGGAATTGTAGGCAATATAGTAACAACATTTTTCTTCAACAATCAAAGGTTGTCATAGTTTAAGTGTCCAAATCTAGCATGCCATAAAATACTTGATGGTAATGTACCCTCATCATAGTGAGAACTAAATGCAATTTTTTGTGCATGAGAAAAGGTACCTTGCAACTTTAGGTGTCTTCGATCTTCTATTCCTTTAATGACAAGTGAGAGATCTGATGCTTTTATAACCTCAACCTTTCCATCAAACATGTGAATGGGGTGTCGTTGCTGGTATATGTGGACAAAGGAAAAAAATTCTCCTCAACTCATAGAGGCATAGAACCTCATGTAGAGGAAGGTATCGAAGACCATGCAACTTAGGCCTGACTTTTCCAAGCCCTGATGGCTTGAGATTACATTTTTCTGCAAAGTATATTGTTCCATCAACCTTGTCATTAAATTCTTCAAAAAAATATTTTCTAAAAGTCACGTGACATGTTTCTCTTGAATCTAGCAACCAATCATTTCTCCAAGAATTAAGTGAAGAACTAAATAAGTCTTCAGTTACTCTAATATTACAATGTGATACAACATAATGTGCAAATTCAGGTGCTTTACTTTTGTCTCTGTCATGATTTTTAACTTTTTCTTGATTTCTTTCCTCCTCAATTATGACCCAAGGCATCTTACATGTAATTCATTGCCAATCTCTATTTCATTATATGCATTGAAGATCATGTTTTTCACATTGATCTTGTTCCCCCCCCCCCTTCCTCTGAAATTTCTTCTTCCTTTTCCTCTTCGGCCATCTATCCATCTGCAAAATCTTGAGAGAAATTCTTCTCTCTATGTGAAAAACATACAGTTTCTTCAAAAGACTAAGGGGTTGTCCTCTTTCCAAAAGACTTATCTTTTTGAAATTGTCTTCTCAAGGGAGCCAAAGGTGATCTTCTTGAGTTTTCCACTTGCCTAAAATGATTAAATATAGTGTGAGTAAGTGAGATACAATTCCTTAAATAACCTATGAGAGGTATGTCAAGTTCTACAGTGGCGTTCTTAATGTCATGCATGATAGATCTTACTTCTGAAGCTAAAGCAAGAGGGTCATCATTTTTTCAATTCAAGGTGCAATAGATTAATCATTAATTGAACAACTTCAAGTTATGAACGTAAGTCATAGAGTTCTTTCAATTTCATCAAGGCTTCATAGGAATTTCAAAATTGTGTAATATGGCGACTCATCTCTTCATTTAAAGATGTTGAAATGAAGGCATATGCCTTGCAATTTTTGTTTTCCCAAATGGCGATATCCTTGTCTAAGGTGGCCTTTGCAGGTGGATTATTTCCTTCTCCTTCACTAATTCCTCTCCACAACTCATTATAAATGAGTGTGTGTTTTATATTCTGAGATCACTACAGATATTTCTCTTTTCCAGAGAGAACTACTCGAAAAACGGATATCAATGAATGCGTTAAAATATCTGTACTGAAAAATAATTTCTACTTTTGGTGGAAAAAAAAATCAGTTTTGGTGGTAGAGAGAAAAAAGTGTATTTCTGGTCTAAAAGGGTATTATGCAAATAAAAAAGAAAAAATTTGAAAAAAAATGGGTTTTGTTTTTATTAGAGGTAATATTTGGGGGTGTTGACAACTGGGGGAGTTTTCAACTAGGAGAAGTTTTATTTAGGGAGGGGTTGTATTGGGGGAGGTAGGATCTCGGAAGGGTTTCAGTGGGGGAGGTAGGACGTGGGGAGGGATTGTGTTGGGAAGGGAAATATCGGGAGAAGTTAGCAGAACGTGGAGAGGTCGACCATAGAGGGAGATGCAAAGGGGAGGCTAGGAAGAGGTAGAGGTAGGTAGAGTTGGCAGGAGTGAGAGAGGCGAGTGCAGAATGGAGGGAGCCAATGGAGGGAGGTTGAGCTAGTGTGAGGGAAGGTAGGTTGATGGAGGGTGGTGGGAGCAGAGCCGGTGGGGAGGGAGGAGGTGAGCCGGGGTGACAGAGGGAGTTGATAGCTGGTGTGGAGCACGGAGGAGCAGGTGCCCACAGTGTGGCAGTGTCAAGAGAGTGTTGACGAGCAGGTGGGAGGCCACAGGCTCACAATGTTGATATGACGATCTATGGGAAAGTAAAGGAGTGAGTGATTGGCTTATGAATAATTTGTAGGAGAGGAGGCCATGGCCAAGGAAAACAAAGCAGTTGATAAAAAAAACACAATGTATTATTAGAGGTGGAAACATAGTGCAACACCAAAGTTCAATAGAGGTGTGAGTAGGAGCACCACATGACTGAATTTGACAGAGAAGGAAGTCGACTATATGACAATGACAATTCCACCAGGTGCTAGAAGAGAGGGAGTTACACAAGAAGTAATGCCAGAAATAAAATTGGCTTTGATACCATGTTAGGCGAGGAGGTAAATCCACCAAAAAACTCATATGAATTGATTAAGGATGTTTATGAATATATACATGGAGGTGAGAATCTTGGGATCCATTTCCCAACATCTCTTAAAATTCCTTATTCTCTATTTTACATTAATGTAAAAATTTTCTAATTCCCTTAGGGATAGGTGTCAACAGTTGGCTATCTGTCTAGTCCACTTGGACCCCCACCATTGTTTCTTTTAATTTTTTAGTTTCCTTAATTGTAGCATTGTTTACTATTTTTTGTAGTATTTTTGGGTTGTGAACTTCCAGATCCGTTTTGAGGCCCTAAACAATGTTTTTTGGAAAAATAGAGAATAATTATGAATAGTGTTTGTAGTAGAAATTTGTATTCCTCGGATAAATATTTCTAACAAGGTATTTTGCACGTCAAATGGAGATAATATGCCAAAGTTACGACCCCAGGAAGTTGATGTACCAATTTATCCCAACGGGACCCATAGATTTGGATATTCATCTCAAGGGTTAGGTTTTTGGATGTTTATGGTTTTTCATTATTTGTAAATAATAAATAGGCTCTTGAGCCTCATTTTAACATAGTTCAAAGGCATGTATCTACCACATATCTTCTGAGAGATAAGCTACCATCGCCCAAGCTAGTTTATTTCCATTATGTATGTAAGAATATTTCAATTATTTGGTATTAAAGAAATGAAGTTTTATTTATGCTAAATATCTCTGTTTGTGTTTATATTTGTATTCCATTGTATTCCTACATAAGTTTTGATCAAGGAATGATGTTTCTCATGTTGCAACCACCCTGGTTGTTTTTTATCAATGACATGTTTGAAAGCCTTTTGTTAGGTGGAACAAATTTGTTTGTTTTCATTTTAGCACCAATATGCTTGAAGCACATAGAAAATTTCATTCCAGGATTGATGATATTTCTGTTGCGTAAATTTTCCATTTGTTTAATGAATGCTATATAGGTATACAAGTTATAATATGGCATGAAGTACCCATTTGTAAAAGGTGTAGAGGGAAGAAAGGATCATATCATTTTTCTCATTTTAACAACATGGATCCAAGTGAGAAGCTTGAAGTTCCAAGATTTTTGAAACAAGCGGAAGAAGTGATTATAGCAAGGGCGAATCCAATACTACATGTTTTTCATGCTCGTGGTTTTCAATATAAATATAATGGTCATACAATTAGTTTTCGACAAGATATATCTACGATTGAAAAGAAACTTTCTCGACGTGTTTAACAACTTGATTATGTTATTGTGGGAATACATGGTGTTGAATCAAGATATTATGAATGCTATGTGAAGATAAAACATGTGAGGAATGCGCTACTCTACAAAATCGAAACAGATAAATATTACAGGGATGTTGAAATTGATATGGATTTAGATGAAGCTCTCCCACAAAGGCCTACTAATGTGCTGAGCATGCTAGAACGTGTTGATATAAATTTAGATGAAGCAAGTAGGGCTAAGGAGGAAATTTAAAGAGAGGGTATTAATTCTTTGTGGTTCAATCCATCATCATTTATATCACACTTGCCTAATTATTGCAGGGAGGTTTATCAAATAAGAAGATTTATTGAAAATGCTGAAGCTAGAAACACAAATGATCTAGAATGGACATATATTGGAATGTCTTGTATTAATGAATATAATATGGAAGAGTTACTATTTATGGCATTCCTGACTTGATTCCTGACTGGAGATTCTGATTGGTTTCATCGACGTATTTGTAACATTGAAATGCATGAATATGGTTTGCACCTACTTATACATTATGATCAAATATTTGGAAGTCATCCTAGATTTTGGTACTTTCTTTTGAATATTATTATGTGGCGTCATAGTGAGGGAATGATTTTTTTTTAATGAAGGTTTTACATGAAAATGAACCTTCTGTTGTTGAAAAATTGCGTCAAGAACTTCGTGATTTTCCAAACAATAAGTTGGCTGAAATTTTTATGCACTTTGGTTCGTCCCTTAATAGGGGTACAAGTGGCATATTGGAAAAATTGTTTTTCTGAGCTGACTGACATGATCAACCATTTGGGTTTCATTACTTTTTTTTTCATGTTAACTATAGCTGACACAAAGTGGCCAGACTTGCATAGTGTCATGCCTTTGAATAGCCAACGTGGACATCAAAATGAGCATGCAAGAAAAGTTTATAATGTTATTCAGTATCTACATATTTTTGGTAGTAATATGAACCAAATATTTTCTATTTTTCATGAGGTTTTTTTACAGAAATATCTTGGGGCGAGTGATTTTTGGTACGGATTTGTTATCCTCCATTTTTTTTATTGTGTGCTGAATTTTGAACATAATGTTTGAAATTGTTTTATGTTTATATTTCTTGATTGAATGTGTTATTTTTTTAGATATGAGTGGAAACATAGAGGATTTGCACACATCCATGGGTTCCTATGGCTTCTTGTATCTCCTGATGTGGAGAGAATGGATTGGTTCAACCCTTTGAGTCTCAATGAAGAAAAGCAGTTTTTTGACAAATATGTGAAGACTTAAAATCTCCGTGGAATACATCATCAAAATGTCATGATTCCTTGAGGTGTAAATGATGATATATTCCTCATAAATACCCAACAATTTTTTTCTTGCAACATTGAAGAAGATTGTGATAATTTTGTCATTCAATCCGAAAGACAAATGAAATGAAATACAGATTTGTTTTTGACGAGGAAGGGGTCAATCATTTGCTTCTAGTATGAAGCTCCATGGGAGGTTCATGTAGAGTCAATTTTGTATGTGGATCAAAAAGGGAAAAATAAATATGCACCTGCTCGAAATGATGATCATTTAAATTTTCACAATGCATATCTTTTGAATATGTGGTGAGAAAATGTTGATTGTCAACCTTTTGTTTCTCTTCATGTTGTGTTGAAATATATTGTGAAGTATGATTCAAAGGAAGAACTAAGATATGAAAGTTATCATGATATGTTGACAATAGTTTCTTATTGATCCAGGTGGATATTTGTGGCCATCCACCTAGTCTACATAGTCCTCTAGTCAGTTTCATCAATTTCAATTTTATAGCAGCATTTAATATTTTCAGCAGTTTCTCTAGTCCTCAAGTTCCGAAGCAGTTTTCACCACGTAAACAACTTTTTTTGAGGTCTGCAGTAGGCCAATAGCTATAAGCAGGACCTTGTGGTAAAACTTGTAGTACTCGAAGAGATATTTCTGATCATATATTGTACGTGGAAAACATAGATAACATTACCAAGTTACAACCTCGAGAAGTTGGCTTCCCAAATAACCCCAATGGGGCCAACAAACTCTTGGTGTTTCACCTCATTGGGTCTACTGTTATTCGCTTGGCTCTATAATCCCTTAATTTTTATTTTTTTTTATCCCTTGGGTTAATTATTTGTTTGGGTTTATAATATTTATCCAAGGGTTTATATAGCTTGGTTTTATAATATTAATTCCTTGGGTACACAAAATGTATGGGTTGTACAATTAATCACTTAGGTTAATAACAATCAATAATAATAATAGTGGTGACCGAAGCGATTGATACTAAAAACCTACGGGGTTATTATTAACCCCAAGGTATTATAAAGCCAAAATTTGTTATTCTTTGAAGGATCGTGCTAATAATTCAAGGTTTCCATGTTCATTTAAGGGTTTATAATATTTGTCTTGAGGTTTTTATACCTTGAGTTTATAAACATTGTCCCTTGGGTTTATTACTATTCGCTTTGGCTTATAATGCTATAGTAGTAATATCTTTACTGCATATTTATTAACCCAATTGACTGATATTGTAAAACAAATGGGTTTTCATGAACCCCTTGGGTTTATATTTCCCTTTCCATTATAATCCTTTGGTTTTATAATTCCTTCCATTTTTAGTATTAAAATGCCAAAGGATTATAAACCCAATTGTTTTTTTTTTATTGTGAGAAGGATTGTTTCTTTGTACAACTTGACATTCTCAATGATAGCTAACCATGGCTCAACGTTTCATAATGAAAAAGGTTGTCTCAATAGAAAATTCAAACATTGTCAAACATTCTTTAATTTTGCAATTTGAGAAAAAATTTCCCAAAGGTTGTCAACCACAGTCAACCATAGCCCACCTTTTCATTTTAAAAAGGCCTATGCTGTCGAAAATATACCATGGTGAACTCTGGTCAAACCTGCTTATATAAGGGTTCAAATATTTATGTCTTGGGTTTATAACAAAAATTCATTGGGTTTAGTATTATTCTCTTGGGTTTCTAATCCATTGGGTTTTGGGTTTTGATCCCTTCGGTTTATAGTTTATTTTGGTTTATAATATTTTTCTAGGGATTTATATAGCTTGGTTTTATAATATTAATTCCTCGGTTCACAAAATTTGTGGGTTGTAGAAATAATCACATGGGTTCATAATATTTATTGATAATAATAGTGGGCTACCAAAGGGATTGATATTGTAAACCTATGGGATTTTTATTAACCCCTTGAGTTTATTAACCCCAAGGTATTATAAAGCCAAAATTTGTTATTCTGTGAAGGTTTGTGGGAATACTTCTAGGTTTACATGTTCATTTAAGGGTTTATAATATTTATCTTGGGGTTTATATACCTTCATTTTTTAATCATTGTCTCCTGGGTTTATTATTATTCTCTTGGGTTTATAATGCTATATTATTAATATCGTAACTGCATGTTTACTAATTCAATGGGTTGATATTGTAAAGAAAATGGGTTTCTTTCAACGCCTTAGGTTGAGTATTAAAATGCAAATGGATTATAAACCCAACTTTTTTTTATTATGAGAAGGATTGTATTTTTGTACAAGTTGGAATTATTGACCATTTTCAACCATGGTTCAATGTCGCATAATGACAAAAATTGTCTCAATAAAAAATTAAACAAGGTCAACCATTTTCTGATGTCACATTGTGACAAACCTTGTCCAAAAGGTTTTTGGCCATAGTCAATTGTACCCAAGATTTCCATTTCTAAATGGTTTTTGTTGTCCAAAATCTATCATGGTCAACTCTTGTCAAACCTATTTATTTAAGGGTTTTAATATTTATGTGTTTGGTATACAATATTTATCCTGTGGGTTCAATATTATACACTTTGATTTGTAATCCCTTGGGTTTAGGATTTTCATCCCTTGGGTTTATTATTTCATTGGGTTTAGAATTTTTATCGAAGGGTTTATATAGCTTGGTTTTATAATATTAATTCCTTGGGTTGAGAAAATGTATGGGTTTTACAATTAATCACTTGGGCTAATAATATGGGCTCCCGTAGCAATGTATTGATCCAAGAGGTGGTATCCTCGAGGACCCTTCCCAGCTGCAGATATTTTGAACTGAAGTTCTATATCACCCCAATTGTCCCCTAGAGATATGTGGGAAATCATGGTGAGCTCATCCTCCACGGTCCTTGTAGTTGCATCATGTGGATCATTTTTCTCATCCTTGTCCTTCTTCTCGAGAGGACACTACATAGCGTACTGACCATTTCACCACACCGGAAACACTTGATATTTGAGACATCCTTTATTCACGTCTGCTCCTCTTATTGCCCCTTGGATGCAATGGTTGCATTCTCTTCCTCCTACTTGGGCTTCAACCCGCTGTTGTTGATGCCATCAAGTTTAAACTTGATCATATCTCATCTCATCTCTTCTTGCTGAAGAGCAGCCCAAATTTGTTCCCTATCAGACAACCTTTCTCTGCCCAGGATGCTCTAGACAAAGACTTTCCATTCATATGAGACACAATTCAGGGACAACCTTGCCATCTCCATGGTCTGAGGTGTTGATCCAACAACTTCCAACTAATCTGGCGTTTTCTGACATTTTGAAAGAAATGGATCAATACATTGTCCATTATGCATCCTCGTAGATCACATCTTCTCCTGCAAGTACATATTTTGTTGCTCAGAAGCTCCTTGATACAACGCCGCTGAGGCATCCCACAGATACTTGACAGTCACTTTGCTAGAGATGTGACATACTACATGATCCCTCACCCCATCGAGGATAAAACACTCAACCTTTGACATATTCTTCGTGTCATATTTAAACGAATCTACATCTATGAGGAAAAATAGCACATTCTCGATAAAGGAATTGAGATCATGTTTATCTAATATAAAAGTGATCCTTATCTGCCATGTCACATGATTAGATGCACTCTCCAACCAATATTGAACTCTCAGCTTATTAGCTGCCATCTCAGCCAACAAAATTCGAACTGCTCCCTCTCACCTTTGCTCAAATTCTACGCTAGCGTACGCACTGCCTGCTGGAGTATGTAGATCTACTCCTTGCTATTACTGATATGTAAATGAGGAATATAATTCCTTGGATCATAATTCATTGAGAAATAAATTCCCTCAAAAGGTGTCTTCTTCCTACCTCTGACTCTTTTCTGCATCAGCAAATGTTGTAGAAAAATTATGTCCTAGAGAAAACTTCTCTGTGTTGAATTTACTGCTACATTGCTCCCTCTGCTGCTGAAAAATCATGAACTATAAATTCATACCTCTTTTTTGACTCACTAAGAGAGAGGATTCCTCACAAATATTTCCTTTTCTGGCATGTACTATGCAATCCATTGGGGATTCAATATGTTGCCTACATAGGTATTAAATCTCCCTCTTTGTCTTCAATGCTGAGTTCTTTCGGTATGCTCACTTTCTTCACCTGCAATGCTCTTATACCATGTGAAAATTCATAGATACGGAATCCAATTGTCGAAAATGGAAAACATTCACCTAATTGTTAATCATTACTTCACAATTTACTTGGATTTTTTCTACAACAAACACCGAATACATCACACTTCCACCTTCACTCCATAAATAATATAGGGAATAATAACTAAGCGAGAAGAAAAATAGACACACATAAGACACCATTGTTTTCGGAAAAATGTCCCCGGAAAAACCCAATGTGGGGAAACTGGTGCAATAGCCGAGGGTTTGTATTATTAAGCACTAGTTCTGAATACAGTCTAGGATTCCTTACTCGCCATCCATAAAGAGAAAATAAATTAAAGAGAGTAGTGATCAAATGACCTCACACTAACACTGGAGATTCGACACTGACCCAACCCTGAAATAACAAGTCCCACGTTGCCTCTACGCTACCTCTACGTAGATCTGCATCACTCTAGATAGGGACTGCATCACTCTGGCCAAGTGTTAGGTCCCTATATTACTAGTGCAGTCCATTATTGTTGTTAGTGTATCCCCCTTATTGTTATTGTTGTACCCATGTAGCCCCCATATTTTTATTATTGTGCCCTTGCATTATTATTGTTAGGTCGGCTAGGATTATATTGTGACCCCATTGACTCTTATATATAGAAAGGAGGTTCTGTTATTTGTATCATCAAAGAATTTTTCATTTATGTAATGTATTTGAGGTTACCCCCTCGAAGTGGTTTATTTCTAAGGCATTGATATTTCTTTTCTTCTATTTTGAAGCTGGTTTCCTAACATTTGGTATCAGAGCTTTGGATTCTAGGGTTTCGCTACTCCAAACAGGTCATCATGGAAGTTTCGTTATAACTTGTTTTATACAAAGGTTCAAAAGTTGTAATTTTTACATAGCGAAGCCGAAATCCTAAGGAACGTGGTGTACAAATTTCAGATCTTGGTTCGAAATATTTGCGGAGATATGATCTGTGGAAGTAAGGGTTTTTTCAAGCTCCCTAATTTCACCTAAACAGGTTATCATGGAATTTTCGCTATACCTTTTTTTCTACGAAGGTTGAAAAGATAAAATTATTGAAAAACGAAGCTGAAATCCTGAGGAATTGCCTATAAAATTTCAGATCTTGGTTTACAATATTTTTGGAGATATGATTTGTGGAAAATAGGGTTTGTTCAGGCTCCCCAATTTCATCTGGAAGAGCCGACCTTGGGAAAATCTCGATAACTCTCTCTCTGAGCGTCGAACTAGAATTCTGTAAAATGTGGCCGCAAGTAAGCAAAATGTAGTTTCTTGTGTATCAATTTCAGAGTTGAAGGAGGAAACAACGACACATGGCACACGGTACAATTTAGCTCTACTGAACTAGTCCATAATTAGGTTATTGTGGGAGATTGGGAATAACTTTGTCTTGAAGAATCCAAATCAAGTCAGACCTATGGCATTTGAAAGAAAAATTAGAAGGATAATTCAAGGCTAAATTTCAGATATTGAATATCTACAATTACATATATAATTCATTTTTTTTATCGATCTCTTAAAGGCAAGAAAAAGGTGTGTATTTTTTTTCGAACTGCATAAGTCTAGTGTCAAAAATCAGTTCAAATTGATTCGACGGGAATATTGTAGAATATATACCAATATTTGTTTCTAAAATTTCCCCTAAAATGAATTCAACACCCATTAATCCTTTAGAAATATGTACTACGACGCATGAAGAGGAAGAATTGGAGTATGATATATCAAATTATGATACCAAGTGCAGCAAATTTTGATTTTACAAAGAGTAATCAAAGATGACATAGACGGTTTAAAATAATAACTGGAGGCTAAATTGGATGGTTTTAAGGATCAAATGAAAGCTAATATTGATGATAAAGTAGTGAAATATCACATCGAGCATCAACAACAAGTTATCCAACTCTCAAAGTATAACCTAACTTTGGTGCAGAATCGAATGAAAAAATAGGAAGATCAAAATTACAACAAAAGAAGTTCTAAACTAGGTACAGAAGCAAGAACTCCACAGCTACAGAATCGATCAATCTCAGAGTATCTAAGAAAGTGGCAGAAATTACCCATTGAATATTCCACATGGGAGGATGAAAATTTTGTACAAAAGCATGGAGAAATAATCAAGGGAAACACTTGTTTGAAGGAGAGGGGCATGTTAGGTCCCTATATTACTAATGTAGTCCCTTATTTTTGTTAGTTTAGCGCCCTTATTTTTATTTTTGTACCCTTGTAGCCCCCATATTGTTATTATTGTGCCCTTACATTATTATTGTTAGGTCAGCTAGGATTATATTGTGAACCCATGGACTTCTATATATAGAAAGGAGGTTCTGTCATTTGTATCATCGAAGAATTGTTCATTTATGTAATGTACTGAAGGTTTTCTCCCCGAAATTTTTGATCTCTAAGGCATTGATCTCTCTTTTCTTCTATTTTTGGAGCTAGTTTCATAATGCCAGGGATTGTGTCACTCCCTTCAGCTTGCTTTCTATTGGATGGATGCTGATATTTTTCCCCTTCGGTGTCAGACCCCAGCTCTCTGGCACTTGATCCGGCTGATCCTTAGCAAAATAGTGGATCTATTTAGAGGCTCGACACTGCCTCTGGCTGGATAAGCACTGCACAGTGGATCCCTTTAGGTTCCTCTTTTACGTCCTCTTCTCTGACTTCTCTGCGATGTATTCCTGGCTCAGGAAAAATCTTCAACCAGAACTATCTCTTCCCCTCACTGTGTAGAACCAACTTGATGATCACTTTATCTGCTCTGTGATTCTCACTTGATAAATTGATCTCTAGATCCTCTCTAGATGTGATTTCCCAATTCCCATCAAAGTCCTTCTTACAATCATCTCGTTGAGAAATCAATGACATAAATTAAAACATAATCAAGAGTTAACATTAACTTGATTTTATCTTCATCTTTTTCTAGAATATTCACAAAAAGCTCTATTAATATACTTTAATTAGTTTAATTCCCTAATTTTAGACTTAGGCTCCCATTAAAAATAATTAATTATTTGAATAAAACCCCATCTAGGTGGAATTTCCCAAAATGATTTCTATGTATTTTGGAATACATGTTTCTATGCCTCCCTAAAACATTTGACACTTAGAGAAAATCTGATGCTACCAGAAATAAAAGAATACTACATCGGGAAAGGCTAGCTTGTTAATCCGTGAAAACACTAAAAATTATCTGGAACTAATATTTATGTTAATAAGAAATTAGAAGTAACTATTTTTCAATCAAACTATGATGAAACACGCATAGAACAAAAACCCAGAACATGTAGGTGTAAATAATCATATTCTAGAACATAAACAAAACAAAGTATTTAGTGTTGGTATGTAACCGTATTCCTGAATAGGAAACAAAACCGGTATATGTTGAAGCCAGTAGCTATATCCAAGTACCGAATAACTTGGGTAGGGAAGGAACAATATGAATCAATATTTTAAACACACAGAGACAATATATGGAACCAAACATATCAACTATATTAAACAAAGAAAATATAAGGATAACCTCTAGTGTCCAATAGAGAAGAACCATTTTCTATCCACAAATGGTTAAATCGGGACTAAAAATATGTTGTGAAGTCAGTTATAGAGATACATATCAACCAGATTCGTTCTGCATCGAAGTGACTATTCTAGAAATAAGAATGATACATTTATATATAATTCTCTAACAGTATGAAGTTCAAATCTAGTAGTTGAATGTAGTGTATATCTAAAATTAAGCTTCAATAGTTCTTTTAAAAACAGTAAATAAAATGAATCAACAAGTCTCCTTGTTAGGTGGCTCTATACGAGTTTCAGAAAGTGGAACCCTAAGGAGTTAAAATAAAATTTAACAAGCTTAGCACTGAAATCGTACTAGGCCAGATCAAAAGGCAAGAAACCAAATATGGAATATTGTGATGAATCCTAGCGGGCTTTCCATACATACATGGTAAAAGAAGCCTAATTAGAAACATTTTCCTTTGAAAAGTGTCCTGGTCGCAATCAATCGAAGCACCAGATTATCAATTGACCATACCTATAACCAAACCATAAACCATCAGAGAACCTGTTAGTATATCTATTTCAAAATAGAAGGAACTTTGTAAGTCTATAAAGAGATTCATGGTATTAGAGATATCATACCTATGGAATAATTATCTAAACCAGACACGACCAAACCTGTGAATGAGGAAAAAACCTCCTCTTAGTTGTATAATCGAACAAAGTAAAAATAAATGTAAATATTCAAACTCCCTACCTATGTCTAGGCTTTAGTAGATGATAGATCCACCTCCATAAATGAACTGAAAACTTTGTGCAAGAAAATATTAAGAACATAATACGAAAACTCAGAGACATCAAGAAAAATAATGGAAGATTTCAGTATTAGAAGAGAAAATGAACAGATCGTACCTGAGACCAGAGAACAAACATTCGATGCTAGACGCAGGGATTCTGTGTGTATGGAGGTGGATGAAAAAAGTGGGTTGCAGAGCGATGGAAGAATAGTATTCTGTAAAGGTTTTTGGGGGATAGGGTATTACCCTAACTGCTTACCCAACTAATAGAACCGTTAGATCAAATTTTAGATTGACGATGCAGACTATCCCCATATGTCCTTCGTTCAAGAAGCCAAATAAATTTTAAGAAGTTTCAGGTGTAGAATTCTAATATAACATAATTTCGTGAATTTAATAAATGCCATATATTCTAATGTTCAGGAGTCATCATAGTTACAGTTGTGTAATGCGTATAAACCAACTGATGTAGTATATTGTAATGTTCATAGAATACCTAAGGTCTCCTCCTGGTGATGCACCATAGATTAAACAGAATATGGCATCTTCCTCAAAAAACAATGAAGAGTGAATGTTTAAGTTATTCAAAAGTGACCTAGGTACTACGTAAGACATGTTGATTATTTACGATGTTTTCATGATGATTCTATGAACCTCCATTAATCCTCAAGAACATAGTTGTAAGGTAGGCAAGGTATGGAATTATAAAACTATTAATGTACTTACAATGATTCAAGGAGCATAATGTTCTTTTAATTCCAAGTGTCACTTATGATTTTATTTTTTAATATTGGTATTTATGAGTGTTACATATAATTTATGTTTTAAATATTTTCCTTACTTGCAATGGTAACATGTTTATTATGAATATTTTGAGATTTTGAATTGTAAAAGAAATATTTTCTAATTATTTTAGGTTTTAAACTTTTTCGTTAGGAATTTAGTGAAATAAAATTTCAAATTTTTTAAAGTTTTTGTTATTTAAAGTGAAATTTAAATTTAGAACAAATTTAACTCAAAATATACCCCAAAAAACTTCAAAACAAAAAACATCCAAACCATAACCAATAAATAAATGAATTAGGAGTTTGAAATTGACATGATGAGTATGGTTACTCATGGTCAATCTCTATTTACAAAATAAGAAATTATATTTTATTTTATTTTTTTAAATATAAATTAATTTATATTACACACACACATACACACACCAACATAATTATAACTATAATTCATAATATAGCTATATAATATACTTAACTATCATAATTATAACATTACATAATTATATATTATAGTTATGTGTGTGTGTGTGTGTGTGTGTGTGTGTGTGTGTGTTTCAATAATGCATCATTGATAGATTCATTAAATCCATCATGAGAAGTGCTTTTAAAGTGAATTAAAAGATTTTGATTGTTTTATAATTTGTACCATATTGTTTCATTATGTAGTGTGTTGTAACATAAGCACTGTCACCATGTGCTTGCATCTAGTACATGTCATGTGTCAAAGTCAAACATTATAAAAACAAAAAGTGTATTCGCGTATTTGGTTGGCATGAAATTTTATTAGTTTTTCAAATAGTTTTATTTAAAATTTTTACATATATATTTATATATTTACTCCTTATGAATAAAATGCATTATTGAGAAATGGGAAAAAGTGTGAAGGTAAATTTGATCACCTCTTTTGATTGTGTTTACATGGAACTCAATTCTAATATATCATGATTAATTGATTAATTTTAACATTGTAAATGCAGTGTCTATTACCCAGCCAACCTTCCAAATAATCTCGATGACAACATTAGGAGGACAATTTACAAGCTAAGTATATTTTTTAGGTATGATGCATGGCCTATATAAGGAAAAATGTCTCTTCAAGTACAATGTGATATACTAGAAAATTTTTCATCTAATATATTTTTTTTCTTTACAAAAATCGTAGGCTTAAATTAATTAATTCTATTCTAGGTGGGTCACTTCAATAAAGATACACTACAAAGACTTAAATATGTGGAAGAAAGAACTTCCCATTTTGAAGTGTGAAATGAAAAAATACTTCCCAACAAGTTTATTTGATGCACAAGAACACTACATTGTGCACCTCTTACAAGAAATAGAGTTATGTGGATGAGTTCAAACAAGGAAAATGTTTCCTATTGAGCGTTATTCAAATGTTTTGAAAAAGTTCATAAATCAAAAGGATCATCCTGAAGGTTCCATGCTTCAAGGGTACATGTTGTTCAAATCCATAGTATATCTCACTGAATTGTGCAAAGAATTAAATTTTTAAGGGTGGAGACTATGGGAATCAAATTAAAGTGAAAAATTTGAAGGACATGTATTCACAGGGTGAGCAAAAACTAGGGAAGCTAAAGGTGATTAAACTTATATCTACATAGTGTTCAATATTTTGAATTGTGTATATTATGATATAATGTGTTTTATGTTTATGATTGTAGATTTTATTGTAATGGAGGCTTTATTATTATATGTTGCAAGAAACAATGGGCACACAAAAGTATGGAGGGGGGAATATCAAAGACATCATCATGCCGAAAAAAAGTGTTAATTGTCATATGTATCTCAATTTGCTCATAATTCATCTTCACATTCAACAATAATGAGAAAATTTTAAAAGGATTGGCATCTAGCTATGAGTTTAAAATATTTGAGGGATAAAGTAGCAAGGGCATGTAGAAATAATGATGAAATATTTAAAACACATGTATTGGACATTATAAAGGGACTAGAAGAGAATGGTGTGATTCATTATAAGATGTTGTGGTGCAAGAGTCATCATTACTTTGTTCAGAAGCTAGATGAAAATTGACAAACATTTAACTGTGGAATTGGTGCATATTTTACAGTAGATTTTCAGTCACATGTTCGAGATGGAAACATAAAATTTGACACCTTGAGATACTATGGATTATTCAAATATATATTAGAGCTTAACTTCATATCTTTAAAGATGGTATTATTTGAAGCTAAGCAGTTTAGAAATATTGCAGTTGGAAATTAACCAACAATGCATATGCATGAGAATGGTTTTTTCATCATCAATCATACCAGGTTTGAGCTAACATATGATCCATATGTTTTTCCTAACCAATGTGAGAAAACACGTTTATGTTTCCATCCTACAGAACGATCAAATTCATTTGTCATTAGTATAATTCTAGATCAATAAGAGTCTTCCAACATTCACATGAAGAGAAACCTATGTCAGTAGAAATGGCATCTATTGGTAGCTCAGATAATGAAGTTAACGGGAAAGAAGATATGGTTGAAATGTACAGTGTTTATTCAAATTATTTTGATGATTAATGACAAATTCTATGAATAATTCTACTCAAGAAAATGTAAATGTCTAGTAGTTCTATATTAGAGTTGTAATTTTATTTAAATCTATTACATGGATTTGTTTATAATACTCAAACCTATTATAATCTATAAATTAATAGTATTTCAATGTTAATTATTTTATGGAACTATAACATGATAATAATTTTATATACATTATCATTATGTACATTTAGAATATTTTTTTCTCATTATGTTCTTAGAAAACTTAATAATTAATGAATTTATATCGTACGGAATTGAAATGTTTATTGTAAAATTATCTTTTTACAAGGACAATTTAGATATTAGAGGATTTTTTAAGAATTTTTTATCCTCCAAAATAATAGTTTATGATTAAAATATTTTTAAAATTTTTCATTTCATTATGAGTTACTATTTTTTTTTTATTATTGTATGTATTTTAATTCATTTGCATACTTTTCATTTTATAATATACTCATTATTCCACTTCATATAATCAAGCTTCTTTTATGATATATATGTTACACTTGCTTCATTATTTGACTAATGAAATGAAGTATATAAAACTAATTGTAACTTAGGAAATGTGTAATATTTAATTAGGACTATTGATTCGGTATGCGAACAAAAAATGAAAATTCTATTATTTAGGCTAAGAGTTTAAATTAATTTATGAGGAACACACCTTCTGGAGTCATAGATATTAATGAGATACCTTTTAGATGAGGTAACTTATCTACAATTCCATCTTCCCATTTAGATTTTATACAGGATTTATCTGTCCTAGTAATAACTGATACTTGCCATAATGTGGAGCCTACACTTGAAAATGGATTTTAAAAGGATAGATTGAGATCATATAGAGAGTGCTTGATGAAGGAAGATATTGAACCATTCATAAGAGATGTAATTCATGCAGCATACAAAACCACTATCTCTAACACAGATAATGAAACATATACAGAAAAAAATTGTACCTCCAAAACAAATTATTCATAGTGTCATTAAATATATTAAAAATACTAGGAATGCTTTGACAGGAGAATTGGTTAGAAAAAAAAATGTAGTCAAGCCGCACTTCATAGGAGAAGGAGAGTGGACAATATTATTGGATGAGATGGCTATAAGATAAAAAGGAAAAATAGAACTTTGTTTGAAAAAGACAAATATGTACATATTGTACAGGCCTCTAGGATGTCCACATGCCATCATTTGGGGAAAGGTGGCACTTCATAGGAGAAGGAGAGTGGAAAATATTATTGGATCAGATGGATATTAAGATAAAAAGGAAAAATGGAAATTTGTTTGGAAAAGAAAAATATGTACATACTGTACAGGCCTCTAGGTTGTCCATATGGCATCGTTTGGGGAAAGGTGGCATCTTATCTGCAGAGGAAAAAATTGTAAGCTTAATACACTACTAGGCTTCTCAAGGAAAACTTATTTTTTATATAATCAAAATTTTAACTATTTCATTGTAATTTAAAATATAGTTGCAGGTGTTCAATACTAAAATGTCTGAAGATGACAAATATTTGTCACATATCTTATACACAAAACATTTTTTTTTTCTCCTTTTTCCTGTTTACGATCACAAATTCGGTAATTACAGGTATTCTTACTATCATAAAATTTCCCATGAGGAAATTTGGCTTGACTTTATTTCTTATCACTCAATCTAGTCGGCTTATATATATATATATATATATATATATATATATATATATATATATATATATATATATATATATATATATATATATATATATACTTGTTTGCATTTCTCAGATCGGTTCCTCAGTGTTTTGCCCAAATCTAACAGATCAATATGCCCTTCCTTTAACTTTTCAGTTAGCAAGATTTATATAAATTGAAACATCTATAACTATAGAGTTTTAGCATCTATGATTATAGAGTTTGAGAATCTATGTATATGCATATATACTTACATATACATATGCTCATTTAATTTCATTTTCTTCAGCTACTTTTGCAGCAGTTGATATTGGAAGTGGATAATTGATCTTTTCCAGTACTTTAAATATGTTTTTACTCTTCTCCTACTCATATACTTTTAGAACACGTAAGTGGATTTTCCATAGGACTTTTTCCTTATATTCTTGTTATAGTTATTCAGCATATTTGAAATTCTGGTGTATATTACGCTCTTCCCTTGGAAATATAGAATATAGATTATTTTTCTGTAAGAAAATGGAAGTAATGAAACCGAATTTGATATTTTATACTCACTAATTTCAGATCCTACGTACTTAGTTAGGATTTAATTTCTGATTTCGTATATTTAAAATTCCATGTAATAGAATAGTTTAAATTCTTAATTCTACAATTCTTGTCACTATAGTATGGCTATTTGTCACACCTCCAAATTTCACACCCAACAAAAATTTTCTTCATGAACTCAGACTTGTAAGTATAGATTTATTATGACAGTTCACCTATTTATCATAATACTTTACATTATCATATACTGTCGAAATTAACACCTCTACTCCTACTTCTTACCTTATGTCATTTGCATTTCAAGGGTGAATCTATTCTTCACATCTTTGGCCTTTACGCTTGTCTCGCATACCTTTGCGAATTCGCCTTTGACTTATGGTCACATAACTCATTTAATTAATTATAGGGTATAACGTAACGCTATGGCACATTAATACGTATAACAAAACATGGTTTAAATGAACCTTTCCACTATTCACATTTACGATTTCCTCCGCCATGTATCTTGGTATATAATTGAGGGAATGATTTGTTTATTTGTTGTTTATATGATCCGTCATAATATTGTGAATGGATTGGTTCCATGCGTTTGATATTCACCCCCATATCCGCCTATTGACGTGACCACACATCACGGCACATGGGATTTCCAAATCGACTTCAGATATGGTAATTTGAATTTAAATCCATATACACGTAGAGCGTATGATTGAAATGAATTTTTTTTGTTGCTGCTTGCATCGCCGAGAGGAAATGGTATCCACGTCAGGCGTTATAATAAATGATTGAATGTTGTATGGTTTGTGGAGTTCGTTATACCCCTTCGCTCGCTTGCCTGGTGAATCCACGTCGATGCGCTAGCTCGACTTATGGAGTGTACACCCACCCATGTCAATACATATGCAGGACATATCGACTTAAATTCGGACTTTCACTCCATTAATACGATACGGTGATATTAACTCTCCACTGCTACCCTTGATCCGTGGCTTGGCTTCCACGATCCTGCCAAGTGGACGATGGTAAGCGATTCTAGTTAGAGTTAAGGCGGTTATCAAAGAGTTATATAAGTCTCTATGGTAGAACTAAGTCGGGTTTCTGCATTCTTCACTTCGTTGTGCACCTCTGCGCCGACACCATTCTGCATTCGGCCGAGGGTTTGTGATTCTCTATTGCAGAGAAAACCATGGCGCTTCAGTTTCATCAACAATATATCCGATAATTTACCTCAGCGCTCATTGTTTACTTTATTGTATGCTTAAATGATTTCAGGCCGTTGCTCATGGCTGGCCATACGCCGGATTTGATTATGTATTCAATCCTCAGTAAGGGGAATACTTCTTGTTTTAAGATATGCCATAAGATATGCGAGTCATACGCTCAGCACCATAATGAGGTTGAGTTCCTCTTTCAGAGTTATCGTTTACCCTACCATGGCGGTTTCATAGGACGAGACAAGTTCGTTTTACGCCTCCTGTGTCGCATGATGCACATCCCTGTCAAGCAGACGTTTAATATTCAGTGGGTTTTTATGAGGTATGTTCTTGTGTGTCTCGTCTCTGTCTTAAATTGTAACATCCTCCCTACTCTCTTCGAAGGTATTGCGTATTAATCCCTCTCTATATATAAATTTGATTGCAGGGCTCGACGTATCTGAACCTTACGCTCCACAGGTATTGTTTTAATCTCAATACTATTTTCATCTTCCACTTGATTCCCTACGACAACGAAATTGGACTAATTCCCTTTTGTTTTGTTTGCCTTTGTCGTTTACAGGTAAATGAATGGTTATGGCATGTTCGTAAACATAGCACTTAATATTTTCAATCATTAGGGTTGCTAACGTGGACCTCTTGGCCGTCCAGGTCGGTATTCTTATGGGATTTATTGCTCTTCTCCTGTTGCGTCGTTTTCATGGGCGTCGAAATATAATATCGACCTCCTATACTGTTGCGCAGAAGAGCGCTTGTTTAGATTTGTTTTGCTGAGATAGGGGTTGCAAGTTTTATAACCCAGCCTGATAGGCTCCTTATGTATTTTGAAATTTTGGGACATATATATATTTTCTATGCTGCTAGATGAAATTTCGATATACTATGCCACAGTATAATTTTACCTGGACTGTATAAATCGTGTGAAATTCTTTTTCTATATATATATATACCCTGAAATTTGACTTTGTTTAGTGTGCTCGTCAGCACAGGAAAAGGATTGTGGTAACGCTATTATGGTTCCAGATCATCAGAATTTTCAGGAAGATTTTATATAATTTCTATCTCTTCTTCTGATGTATATAAATCTTATTGTGTCAATTGACAGTTTCTCTGTCCATGGTTATATTGAAATTGTCTGGTAGTTGAATGGCATACTGGAAATTATGTGTCCATTTTCACTTCTAACATAGACAATATTTATGGAAGTCTAGAACTGTTTTCCAGAATTGTCTGCATAACTTTCTATTCTTCAGTTTCTTCTCGTTTTATTATATCTAGTTACCCAGCTCTTGTCTACCTGTGTACATGGTAATAAATGTTTTTGAAGGCTAGTCATGGGATTGGAACCCCTTCCCTTTTTCCTCTTGAATAATGGAACTATTGTTAATATATTGTTGAAATAAATTGACTCTTTGCTACTGTAGTTCTCAACTGCTTACTCATAATTTATACCTTATACGAAATCAATTTCAGTGATATGAAATTAGAGTAGTTTCAAGAGAACATAGTTTCTAGTACATTTTGTTTATAACTAGGTACTCCTTTTCTCCCCTGGACAAAGTGACTCAGGCCCAACCTGATTGATTTACACTATTTAATTTCTGGAATTATAACAGAGTTTCCTGGCTGAACATGAGATCAGTTTATTGATTCTCTCCCTTTGTTCTTTCCTAAAGAGTATAAGTCTTAATTTATATCCTGCTATGGTTCTGGTATACTATAGTGAATTTCATTTCTCTCTAGGGTAGCTGTAAATAAAATTATTCTAGGAAACAGAAGCAGATTAAAAACAAATTCACCATGTTTCCTGAAAGAACAAGGTTTCCTCAGATTTAACCTAACCCTGGGTTTAAACATTCTGTGGAATTCCACTTTACAAGATTTTCCTCTACAACTATACAGGATGACCAGGTTACTGCCTGATGACTACATTCTGTTAAATGTAGACTAATAATATGAACTAACTTAGAAATAAATTTTGTTTTTATATGTAGCCAATTCATACTATAACAAACAATAAGACAAATTTTCTCAGAGACATACCACTTGTGCAGTAGACC
The DNA here is from genome assembly GCA_034641835.2 of Pinus albicaulis. Taxonomy (NCBI): domain Eukaryota; kingdom Viridiplantae; phylum Streptophyta; class Pinopsida; order Pinales; family Pinaceae; genus Pinus; species Pinus albicaulis. The sequence goes on along the minus strand of CM076581.1, from coordinate 414,584,368 downwards.
AACCTCCCAACCTTAGAGTTCTTCTATCTCCCAGAACTCACCCCCGAGCTGAGATCACCTCCTATAGCAGATTAACCTCTAATCTGTACAAGAGCAGCTTATTTAAGCTATTGTTCCACAAATCATGTTTCTAATTCTGCGTCCAGAATCTCAGGATGCTTTTCTTCCTGTTTGCCTAGGCTTCCCACTTAGGGATTCTTTAAAGTTGTTTTATGCTTTTCCTCAGCTTTCCAGCTTTTTACCTCTTCCCTACTACTTTCCTCATCATTGGGGAAATTCAAATTTTTCCTCAAAAATATAAATTTAAAACTTACTATCTTCCAAGGATTTTTTTGAAAGATTGTGGGGAAATATTTGCCTCATCCATCCTCACAGATTTAGCAAGTGATCTCATCATCTCATTTTTGGTCAATTTGCACCACAATAATTTATTCATTTCCTCAATTAAATGCTTAATTACATTCACCAAATAATTATCCTTTGGGGTCCACTCCCCTTAGGATGTAAAGTTCAAGTATCTAACTTTAAAATGCAATCACATGAATTGGGGGTGTTACATATTCCCCCTCTGAAAATAAACACCATCCTCGGTGTTGTTATTCAACTACTAGAGTTTATTTTGCAAATAAAAATGGATATTTTTCCATCATTTCAGTCTCTCGTTCCCAGGTAGCTTCTTCAGCAGTAAAGTGCTTCCACTGCACCTTTACTCTTGCTACCGTTATGCTTCTTAATTCAATTTCTTCCCGCTCCAATATTTGAAGCGGTTCTGGCAGAAACTCCCCTTCTGGTTCCACCTGTACAACATTCCAATCAATTATGTGAGAAGCATCATGCACATATCTTTTTATCAAGGAAACATGAAAGACATCATGAACTCTAACATGGGGTGGTAAGGCCAGCTTGTAAGCCACTGGTCCCACCCTTTCTAATATTTCAAAGGGACCACAATATCGAGGGGACAATTTTGCACAACTCCCAGCATAAAGGGTGCTCTTTTTGGGTTTAATACGCAAATATACATGCTCCCCAACTTTAAATTCTCTATGCACTCTTTTCTTATCTGCATAACTCTTCTGGCGATCTTGTGCTGTCTTGATGTTCTTTTGTATATGTTTGACAATTCCTTCCATTTCTTGTAAAGCATCGGGTCCCAACATCAGTTTGTCTTCTGGCTGACTCCAGCTCAAAGGGGTACGACACTTCCTTCCATACAGTGCCTCAAACGGGCTCATTTTAATGGAGGATTGATAGCTGTTATTATAGGCAAATTCAGCTAAATGTAAGAAATCTTCCCACTTTGAGGGTCTATCCATCACATACATTCTCAGCATGTCCTCCAAAATTTGATTCGTTCTTTCCGTTTGACCATCAGTCTGAGGGTGGTAGGCGGTGCTAAAATTCAATTTAGTGCCCATTCCTCCAAATAACCCCTTCCAAAAGGCTGCTGTAAACTTCGCATCCCTATCAGACACAATCACCTTAGGAACTCCATGGAGCCTTACTATCTCCTTCAGAAACACATTCGCTACTTGAGCTGTTCCAAAGGTAGATTTCACTGGTATAAAGTGAGCAGCTTTGGTTAAAGTGTCTACCACTACCATTACAGAATCATGCTGGTATTTGGTTGTGGGTAATCCTGTAATGAAGTCCATGGAAACGGTGTCCCACTTCCATTCTGCAATGGGCAAAGCGTTCAGAAGGCCGGCAGGATGCTGATGTTCCACCTTAACTAATTGACATTCCATGCATCTACTTAAATATTCTGCTACCTTTCTCTTCATTCCTGGCCAGAACAACTTCTTTTTCATGGCGGTTAACATTTTCTGATACCCTGGATGGCCTGCATAGGGTTGTTTGTGGTACTCCTCCAAAATTTCTCTTTTTAAAGACTCTACATTGGGAATATACAATCTGTTCTTATAACAAATCAGCCCTTTTTGGTTTTGGGAAAAGTCAGTTTTCTCCTTTTTCTGTAATTTCACCAAAAGTGTTTCATAATTTGGGTCTTGGTTGGCAGCCTTACTCACCAACTCTTCTACATCTATCTGAGCACTACTTCCAATATTATTGATATGATGACAAGCATTTCTGCTCAATGCATTAGCAACTTTATTCTCCTTCCCTCTAATATGTTTTATATCCATGTAAAACTCACTTAAAAAGGACATCCATCTGGCTGTCTGGCATTCAATTCAGTTTGAGAAAAGAAATATTTGAGACTAATATGATCAGTCATCAATGTAAATCTTTTTCCAAGAAGATAGTGCCGCCACATTTTCAAAGCATGAATAACAGCTGCTAACTCTAAATCATAGGCACTATAATTCTGTTCATGTATCTTCAGTTTCCTGGATTCGTAGGCAATCACAGAATTTTCCTGTAACAAAACTCCTCCCAACCCTTCTCTACATGCATCCGTACATACCACAAATTCCTTATCAGGATCTGCAATCTTCAGTATAGGGGCTGTGGTAAGTTTCAGCCTTAATTGGTCAAAACTGTTTTGGCATTTTTCAGTCCATTCAAACTTGACACCTTTCCTCTGTAAGGAAGTGATGGGATGTGCTATGGCAGGAAATCTCTCCACGAATCTGCGATAATAGCCGGCAATCCCCATAAATGATCTAACTGCTGAAACATCAGAGGGTACTGGCCATTCTTTTATAGCCTTTATCTTTTCCGGATCAACAGCAAGGCCTTGTTCAGAAATACTATGACTCAAGTATTGGATCTTGTCCTTATAGAACTCACATTTGCTAAATTTAGCGTATAGCTGATTTTCCTTTAGAGTTTGCAGCACTATCCTCAGGTGTTCTTTGTGTTCCTCTTCACTGTTTGAGTAAACTAAAATATCATCTATGAACACAAGGACAAATTTATCCAAATACTTGTTTAACACACTATTCATTAGGCACATGAATGTGGCAGGGGCGTTTGTCAAACCAAAAGGTAGAACTACAAATTCGTAGTGGCCATACCTGGTTCTAAAGGTTGTTTTGCTGATGTCTTCCTCTTTAATTATGAGCTGGTAGTAACCAGTTCTTAAGTCAATTTTTGAGAACATTGAAGCCCCTCTCACCTGATCAAAAAGATCATCAATTCTAGGCAAAGGATATCTATTTTTAATGGTCAACTTATTCAGTTGCCTATAATCAATGCACATCCTGAAAGTTCCATCTTTCTTTTTTACGAACAGCACTGGTGCTCCCCAAGGAGACACACTCGGTCTGATATACCCTTTATCTAGCAGTTCTTGCAATTGCATTTTCAGTTCCATAAGTTCAGGAGGACTCATTCGATAAGGTGCTCGTGAAATAGGTGTTGCTCCTGGCACCAGATCGATTGAGAAGTCAATCTCTCTTTTGGGGGGAAGATGAGGGATTTCCTTTGGAAAAACTTCCTTGAATTCTCTTATTACTGGTACAAGATCCAGTAATTCTCCTTCAGTTTTCTGTTCTGTTTCTTCCACATGCACTGCATAAACCTGATATCCTTTTCTAGCTGTTCTTTTTAATTGCAATGCTGAAATTTGTCTGACAGAAATAGGTTTTTGTTTCCCTTTTAGAATGAAAGGTTTCCCTTTCTCATCTACACAGTGGAAAGTCTTATCCCAGCAATTCATCAAAGCCTTCTTCTTTTCCAGCCAGTCCATTCCTATCAATAGATCATATGACCCTAAGGGTAAAATGTTCAAATTCACTTCTGTTTGGAACTCATTTAATTTGATTTCTGTTCTAGGCAGTTTATGTGTTACCTTTATTTTTGTTCCAGTGGCCAGCTGTACCAGCCATGACTGTTGAAATTTTTCAGTTTTTAAGTTACATTTTTCTACAATCTTTTCCGCTGATGATCTCTGCCAAAATTCTTCAAATAGGCTGGTTTCGGTTTTCTCCCTTTGAATTCATTCTTACTTACCCAACCTTTTCCTTGATCAGTTTTTCCTTTGAACTGGTGGTAACACAATCTAGCCTTTCTAACAGCTTCGTCCATTGTTTTTGGGTCGTCAAACTCAATTTTCTCCTTGTATATCATAGGCAAACAATTCAGAAACCTCTGTACCTTTGCCTTTTCTTCCCTTATGTAAGGGACATATCTTAATAGATTGGTAAATTTAATGACAAACTCATTGATAGTGAGTTGTCCCAATCTAAGCTCATGAAATTCTTTTGCTTTGTCATCATAGTACCGCTCATTCAAGTAGCGATTTTTGAATTTAGCCTGGAAATCTTCCCAAGTAACTGTCTTTTCATCTATGGCATGCACCATCTTTGTCTCCTCCCACCACAAGGTAGCCTTACCTTGTAGCTGGTAAACAGCTAATCTGGCCTTCAGATTGCTTTCATATTCATAAACCTGGAAATACTTAATCATATTCAGCAACCAGGCTTCATCATCCTCCTCCTTTTCCCCATCATAGGAAGGAGGTTTGATTTTCCGGAATTCCCCTTGTAATTCCTTTTGATGCTTATTCTGATGTCGAATAGCATCTTCCTCATCAGATTCATCAGTCTTCCTCTTCCCGGAACCTTCGCCTTCTTGGCTGTTCCGTGAGGTTAATTCCCTGAGGAGCTTTTCCTGCTCCTCACTGGCTAATGACAATCTGTCATTCTGGCTATTTATCTCAGCCAATTCTTGTTGCAAAGTTCGCAACATAGCCATCATGGCCGCATTCGGATCTGGCTCACCCTGCAGATCTACATAAATTCCACCACCTTCTTCCATTCTATCACCTCACTGTACACTACATAGCACAGGTCAGTGAACAGAAAAAAAAACAAAACAACCAAAAATAAAACTTTTGCTACAGCAATAAAATTACACAGTGAGTACACAGCAATCGTGAGCACAAAGTCACCAGCCCAGTTTTATAACTTGGGCTCCGATACCATTTGTCACACCTCCAAATTTCACACCCAACAAAAATTTTCTTCATGAACTCAGACTTGTAAGTATAGATTTATTATGACAGTTCACCTATTTATCATGATACTTCACATTATCATATACTGTCGAAATTAACACCTCTACTCCTACTTCTTACCTTATGTCATTTGCATTTCAAGGGTGAATCTATTCTTCACATCTTTGGCCTTTACTCTTGTCTCGCATACCTTTGCGAATTCGCCTTTGAATTACGGTCACATAACTCATTTATTTAATTATTGGGTATAACGTAACCCTATGGAACATTAATACGTATAACAAAACATGGTTTAAATGAACCTTTCCACTATTCACATTTACGATTTCCTCCGCATGTATCTTGGTATATAATTGAGGGAATGATTTGTTTATTTGTTGTTTATATGATCCGTCATAATATTGTGAATGGATTGGTTCCATGCGTTTGATAGTCACCCCCATATCCGCCTATTGACGTGACCACACATCACGGCACATGGGATTTCCAAATCGACTTCAGATATGGTACTTTGAATTTAAATCCATATACACGTAGAGCGTATGATTGAAATGGATTTTTTTTGTTGCTGCTTGCATCGCCGAGAGGAACTGGTATCCACGTCAGGCGTTATAATAAATGATTGAATGTTGTATGGTTTGTGGAGTTCGTTATACCCTTTCGCTCGCTTGCCTGGTGAATCCACGTCGATGCGCTAGCTCGACTTATGGAGTGTACACCCACCCATGTCAATACATATGCAGAACATATCAACTTAAATTCGGACTTTCACTCCATTAATACAATACGGTGATATTAACTCTCCACTGCTACCCTTGATCCGTGGCTTGGCTTCCACGATCCTGCCAAGTGGACGATGGTAAGCGATTCTAGTTAGAGTTAAGGCGGTTATCAAAGAGTTATATAAGTCTCTATGGTAGAACTAAGTCGGGTTTATGAATTCTTCACTTCGTTGTGCACCTCTGCGCCGACACCATTCTGCATTCGGCCGAGGGTTTGTGATTCTCTGTTGCAGAGAAAACCATGGCGCTTCATTTTCATCAACAATATATCCGGTAATTTACCTCAGCGCTCATTGTTTACTTTATTGTATGCTTAAATGATTTCAGGCCATTGCTCATGGCTGGCCATACGCCAAATTTGATTATGTATTCAATCCTCAGTAAGGGGAATACTTCTTGTTTTAAGATATGCCATAAGATATGCGAGTCATACGCTCAGCACCATAATGAGGTTGAGTTCCTCTTTCAGAGTTATCGTTTACCCTACCATGGCGGTTTCATAGGACGAGACCAGTTCGTTTTACGCCTCCTGTGTCGCATGATGCGTATCCCTGTCAAGCAGACATTTAATATTCAGTGGGTTTTTATGAGGTATGTTATTGTGTGTCTCGTCTCTGTCTTAAATTGTAACTTCCTCCCTACTCTCTTCGAAGGTATTGCGTATTAATCCCTCTCTGTATATAAATTTGATTGCAGGGCTCGACGTATCTGAACCTTACGCTCCACAGGTATTGTTTTAATCTCAATACTATTTTCATCTTCCACTTGATTCCCTACGACAGCAAAATTGGAATAATTCCCTTTTGTTTTGTTTGCCTTTGTCGTTTACAGGTAAATGAATGGTTATGGCATGTTCGTAAACACAACACTTAATATTTTCAATCGTTAGGGTTGCTAACGTGGACCTCTTGGCCGTCCAGGTCGGTATTCTTATGGGATTTATTGCTCTTCTCCTGTTGCGTCGTTTTCATGGGTGTAATATAATATCGACCTCCTATACTGTTGTGCAGAAGAGCGCTCATTTAGATTTGTTCTGCTGAGATAGGGGTTGCAAGTTTTATACCCCAGCCTGATAGGCTCCTTATGTATTTTGACATTTTGGGACATATATATATTTTCTATGCTGCTAGATGAAATTTCGATATACTATGCCACAGTATAATTTTACCGGGACTGTATAAATCGTGTGAAATTATTTTTCTATATATATATATATACCCTGAAATTTGACTTTGTTTAGTGTGCTCGTCAGCACAGGAAAAGGATTGTGGTAACACTATTATGGTTCCAGATCATCAGAATTTTCAGGAAGATTTTATATAATTTCTATCTCTTCTTCTGATGTATATAAATCTTATGGTGTCAATTGACAGTTTCTTTGTCCATGGTTATATTGAAATTGTCTGGCAGTTGAATGGCATACTGGAAATTATGTGTCCATTTTCACTTCTAACATAGATAGTATTTATGGAAGTCTAGAACTGTTTTCCAGAATTGTCTGCATAAATTTCTATTCTTCAGTTTCTTCTCGTTTTAGTATATCTAGTTACCCAGCTCTTGTCTACCTGTGTACATGGTAATAAATGTTTTTGAAGGCTGGTCATGGGATTGGAACCCCTTCCCTTTTTCCTCTTGAATAATGGAACTATTGTTAATATACTGTTGAAATAAATTGACTCTTTGCTACTGTAGTTCTCAACTGCTTACTCATAATTTATACCTTATACGAAATCAATTTCAGTGATATGAAATTAGAGTAGTTTCAAGAGAACATAGTTTCTAGTACATTTTGTTTATAACTAGGTACTCCTTTTCTCCCCTGGAAAAAGTGACTCAAGCCCAACCTGATTGATTTACACTATTTAATTTCTGGAATTATAACAGAGTTTCCTGGCTGAACATGAGATCAATTTATTGATTCTCTCCCTCTGTTCTTTCCTAAACAGTATAAGTCTTAATTTATATCCTGCTATGGTTCTGGTATACTATAGTGAATTTCATTTCTCTCTAGGGTAGCTGTAAATAAAATTATTCTAGGAAACAGAAGCAGATTAAAAACAAATTCACCATGTTTCCTGAAAGAACAAGGTTTCCTCAGATTTAACCCAACCCTGGGTTTAAACATTCTGTGGAATTCCACTTTACAAGATTTTCCTCTACAACTATACAGGATGACCAGGTTACTGCCTGATGACTACATTCTGTTAAATGTAGACTAATAATATGAACTAACTTAGAAATAAATTTTGTTTTTATATGTAGCCAATTCATACTATAACAAACAATAAGACAAATTTTCTCAGAGACATACCACTCGTGCAGTAGACCAACCTCCCAACCTTAGAGTTCTTCTGTCTCCTAGAACTCACCCCCGAGCTGAGATCACCTCCTATAGCAGATTAACCTCTAATCTGTACAAGAGTAGCTTATTTAAGCTATTGTTCCCCAAGCATGTTTCTAATTCTGCGTCCAGAATCTCAGGATGCTTTTCTTCCTGTTTGCTGTTCCACTTAAAGGATTCTTTAAAAATTTATTTTTAGGCTTTTCCTCAGCTTTCCAGCTTTTTACCTCTTCCCAACTACTTTCCTCATCATTGGGGAAATTCAGATTTTTCCTCAAAAATCTAAATTTAAAACTTACTATCTTCCAAGGATTTTTTTTTTTTGAAAGATTGTGGGGAAATATTTGCCTCATCCATCCTCACAGATTTAGCAAGTGATCTCATCATCTCATTTTTGGTCAATTTGCACCACAACAATTTATTCATTTCCTTAGTTAAATGTTTAATTACATTCACAAAATAATTATCCTTTGGGGTCCACTCCCCTTAGGATATAAAGTTCAAGTATCTAACTTTAAAATGCAATCACATAAATTAGGGGTGTTACACTATTATACTATAATTGATACTTCTATAATAGGTTTAGTTGTTTTGTACCTGTTGTTCCTGTTTACAGTTTTGTTAAAATTTTCTGTTTATACAACACCGCAAATAAATTTTCATTTAAAAGACAACAACGTACAACTTCAAATTTGTTATTAGATTAGGCATTAAAATGATATATCATTTCTAAACTTTATTACTACAGGTTACCTATCCCCAAATCCAAACCATCTTTGGTTTCGACATTCTGGGTGATGGTCCCTATTAAATTTTCTCCCTGCTATTAAACATAATGAAATTTTAGCTATTAGATCTAGTTTGTAACTACATGAGGTACTGAAAAAACAATCAATCTAAAATTTGGATAAGAAATTCTAACATAACAATTCATATAACCTTGATATACTTAATACAGACTTAAAATAATATCCAAAATTATGCATGCATACCGATACTATGACCAATCCTCCCAACCTTAGAGTTCGTCTATCTCCAGAAATCACCCCCGAGCTGAGATCTTCAAAGGATAGACTAACCTCAATCTATTTTGGACCAGCTTATTTAAGCTATGCTCTCCCCAAATCTTATTTCCAATTCTGCGTCCAGAATTTCAGGATGCTTTTATTCCTGTTTGCCTAGGCTTCCCTTATTTAGAGACTTTAAAGTTGCTTTCTGCTTTTCCATCTTTTTACCTCTTCCCAACTACTTTCCTCATCATTGGGGAAATTTAGATTTTTCCTCAAAAATCTAAATTAGAAACAAATTATTTCAAGCCTTTTTGAAATATTTTGTGGAAAGTCTTAACCTCTTTCCATAACCTCATGGATTAGGCAAGTGATCTCAAAAATTTCATTTGGTCATAGTGCATACACAACATTTTTTTTATTTTTCATAAATAATTAATTAACCTCATCCACACAATAATTATCCATTGGGGTCCACTCCCCTTTGGATTTATGTTCAAATGTCTAACTTGAAAAGCATAGAACTTGGGGGTGTTACATATTTCCCCTCTGAAAACAAACACCGTCCTCGGTGTTAAAAACTAACTACTATCGTTCATTTTGAAAATAAATATGGATACTTTTCCATCATCTCAGCTTCTCTTTTCCACTTAGCTTCTTCAGTCATAAAGTTTTTCCATTGCACTTTTACTCTGGCTACTATTCGATTCTTTCAGTTCAATTTCTTCCCACTCCAAAATTTGAAGTGGATCTGGAAGAAATTCCTCTTCTGGTTCCCCCTGTATCACATTCCAACCAATAATGTGAGAAGCATCATGTACATGTATTTTTTTTTCAATAAGGAGGCATAAAACACATCATGAACTTTAATATGCAAGGGTAAGGTCAGTTTATAAGCCACGACTTCCACCCTTTCCAACACCTTCCTCGGTGTTACACTTTAACGTTGATTTTTCAACTTTGAGGAAGATTTATCCTTCATCCTTACTCCTGGATTTAATCATTTTTTGGTAGATTACTCTTCTGCTTCCACTCTATTTACTGATGGCTTATGCACTTGATTCTCTTCCTATTTTTTTGCAAGAAGTCTGTCTGGAAAATATTTTATTCTGTTTTATCTGTCCACAATTCGTACCAATTTATGTAAGTAATATCAGATACATATAATTCATAATCCACAATAACATTCTGAATTTCAATAATTTCAAGAAATTCAGTTATTAGTCAAACTAGGTTCATAATAGTTTACTGAACTTTTTAGTACAACTACTTATCCTTTCTTGTTTTTCAGTGAGATTTTCTTCTCACGCAAACTTGGTCTAGTTCAACTTTTATTGATTTTTCCAGGTGATTTATCTGGACTTATTTTCACCTTTTTCTCCTTGTTTCCGGAGTGTAAAATTTCCTGTTACACACTTGGATCAACAAATTTTCAACTTTTCATTAGTATTTATGAATGAAAGAAAACAACTATATCATATGCATGGTTATGCTTACCCTTTCTCAGTTCATAGATGTACTTCCAGTACCTTCGCATTGTTCTCTTTTGTTAGCCAATAATCTAATTAATAATAATGAGGCTTGTTAATAATGTCTATAATTCAATTCTTACTTCACAAATATTTTTATTTTTTTTTCTAACTTCTTTTATGAATTTCATATTCTTACTGACAATGCCTTGAAAGTGTACAACTTTATGTTTCATTATTCCAATTTTTCCAAGTTTCCTCAATTTTATCCACTAGTTCAAAACTTATGTGAATAAATTTGGATCTGATGGGTTTTCCCCACACCCAAATCCAAATACATCTCATCCTCCTTTCTCCCGATTTGTAGCTGTGTGATTTCACTCTATTACCCTGTCCTTGAATTTAAGACTCAGGGAATTTAAATTTAATAAAATTTACACTAGAAAAATTTAATAGTGTGAGTACATATTTCTTTTATAGTGATATATATCTATTACTATAATTTGTTACATTCCCAAGAAAATATCAAAAATGAATTTGGTTTCTGATAAAGACCACTTACAACCTAAAACCATTGTTCACTTGATAAATGGATTATAGTATATTGAGAAAAATAATTGTGCTCCATTGGATTCTTATCCATGCATTATAATTTTCATAATTATTTTCCCATGGATTGAAAAAAAAAAAAAAAAAACAATTGTTAGATTTTCAATTCTATTTTAGCTAACTTTCCTGGGAAATTTTGATTTATCCCTTCATTCATTCATTCATAACTCAATGTAATGGGTCCACATTACACTATTTAATATGAAATGATCCACAATTACTAACCCAATCAATTATTTAGACCGTATTTATAACACGTACTTAAGCTTAACACTTCATTAATTTCCATATACATGAAATAAAATATGCTTATTACCAAATGCTTTAGTCATGACTTGAAAAATCATCCCCGTAACTTTACCAAATACCAGCATCCAATTTTTCCTTGTCATACTATACTTTTAACACTTAATCTACCACAATAGTGTTTATTACTCCTTTAACCATAATTAGAGTAATAATATTCCAGCAATATGGTGAAATATGTCATTCCACTTTTACTTCTAAACTTTTAAGGTCAATTCACTTTTAATATTGCCTAGTGAATTTATTCTTCTCCCTTAATGCCTTTGGTATAAAGTTTGAAATTTATTTACCTAAATAAATTATCATGTATGAAAATATTATATTCATACAACTACACAAAATTAACTTTATAACTTATAACGAAATAACCTATATTGTAACATATGATGTTAATTGTAGATTTGCACTGCATATTTGACTTATGTCCCACTAACTTAAATTTGTTTATGATTTCAGTCTCCTTTATCATACCCTTGATAAAGAACATATAACTCAATGGGTCCTATTTGTTTAAGATACATATATACATTTATATATATATATGTTTTCCATTTAATCATACTTCATAATTTTGTTTCTTCATTTACTAACATCGTATTTTCCAGTTCATCCTTATGATTCAATGCTCAAACATATAATTATGTTTTTGGCCTCTTGATATACTACACATATCATGTTTCCACTTTCATTTCTTCCACGTTTATAACTCTATAAATATACTTACAATTTTTAAAGAGGTAATAAATGACACATTATCCACTATAAAATTTTAACTTTATAACCAGTATTAAATTATAACCTCTATTGTAACCATGTATGTAACCAATTATATATACACCCACAATGGCACATTATTCATGTATATACTTATTTTATACTTGTATATTTGTATTTGTATTTGTAACATGTCTCACATCACAAAATTTCAACACGCTTTTTTTTTAGTTTAGAAAAATCCTTAATTAGTCTCTTACAGTTTAACTTGTCATCTCTTGTTCACCTCTTCTCTTAATTCATTATGTCATTATGTACATTTATGGTTGAAATTATTATCCAATTTTCCAACCTCATTTATAACGTTATTGTAAGAGATATTTTTTCTCGGTAATAAATGTGACGCCGATATGTTAACTCGTCTCTCTTTTTATTTTATATAGTAGAGATAGTTACCTCCACCTTAAATTTTGGTATTGACACTAAAAAATAAGCAACTGTTACATATTTTATTGTATAGACAATACCCCTAAATATATTTGTTTCCCATCTTTACTTTTTCCACTCATCCTGGATTGGATTTAATTTACCAACTTATTGACATTCTTTACTAAATTTAGCTCTTTACGTTTTTAATACACCGTGGTCTCTTTTCATAATTAAATATGATATCTTTATATTTCAAGAAATTCACCACAATGTGATGGATAAAAAGGAAAAGTAACTCATCATGGTAATTAGATATTTACACATTTCGATTTACCGAGCCTTATTTAATTTGTTGGCAAATATATAGACTTATTTCCCTTGTCATGGAATTAAACCTTCAAAATCATTAATCAAGATTATTCCAACTATTAGCTATACAAGCAAAATGTGACTATAATAAAGTAACTCGATTTAACCTTTTCTTTTCATTATAAGGTTATCTCAATATATATATATATATATATATATATATATATAACCTTATCTTGACCTTCAAATTCTTAAACTAATATTTGCTTGAAGACTTTAACCCACCTTTAATTTATAAGGTCCATAATAAAATCTTATAAAGTTCATGTAAGTCTGAAATGATTTGGTAGCACTCTTTTCCATAAAATATATCACTTGTATTTGATTTATTAACCCTCTAGCTAATATATAATATATTAACTCTTTTCCATATAATATATCTTCTTGTGATATATTATTTCTAGAGTTATTTAACTTTCATATATTAGGGAATATCTATTAGCTTCTAACATTCCTTATGCTACCTTAAAGACTTTCGTATGACTCCACCTTGGTCGTACTTTCATAATGACATTCCTTTAATGGGTTCTCGAACTTGATGATTTTAATGGCCAGCTGGATTTCAATATGATCTTAGTTACAGTTGTCATTCCACCCAAACGGAACTTAATACACCCAACCTACTTCTCATTTATTTCATATCTAACTCTATTTCAAATTTTGGAAATCGATATTAGTAATGTCAATTCATGAATTTAAATCTCTTCCAAACGCGAACCTTACGGTGATCCTTTCCGTGCCATCACCTCTGCCATTTCATTAATTCTCGGGCTCCCATCATAACTCATCCAGTACCTAGTCACGTGACAGTTTTTGGAATTTATTATTTCGAAGCTTTGATCCCAAGTATCTCCAGCATCAGATGACACTAGTATGGCTAAGATTTAATAGGGTTTCAATCTTGGTTTCGTTTAAAATTTGATTTCCTCCGTTGTTTTTCTTCTTTGGTTCTCATGCTGAGAGCTCCCGCTCATTCTCCGAGTGATTTTTGACCATTACTTATGGTTTCAGTAGGAATTGTTGTCACAATACTTTTTTTTCCAACCTATATTTCTATGGGTTTCGACCCTAGGTAAGAGAATTTTTTTTTTTCTTTTTATTTGTTTCACTTTTTCATTTTTCTATATTCTCTGCTATACTATTACGATGTTTAGTTTTGCTACACTAATGGTTTAATTCCCACTAGATAGCTTTAAATTCATTTTCGTTTATGCCTAATTTCGAATTACCGTTATTCTAAGTTGCCCTCCTTTCCCTTCGGCATATTTCTGCCTATCTCTCGGTCATAGTTATATTGGAGAAGATATTTTTCTTCTGGAATTTGTTAGGTAAAATTGGACTGAAATTTTTGTGCAGGCTTTCATATCTATTACGATTTCAAACCCGTAACAGAATCACTTTTAATTTTTGTTTTATTTGAGTGGCTATACCATCTCATTGTTTTTCTTTCCAGATTATCGGATTTTCTGTCTACTCACTCGGTATTTGCATGTAGGATTTTGAAAAATTGGAGGCCTTCTACCATCATATGGTGTTGAACCTCTGAGGTCACTTCTCCATCTCTCCTATGCCAGTAGTTTCCTAGTTCTTCGTTTTGAAATTAGATTTATGGTTCATAGAGGGTTTCTTGTATGAATTTTCTTTTCCTTTCCTCTAATCTATTTGCACCTCAGTTTAAAATTTATTTTCATTTTAAGGTTACAGATAGGGTGATTATGGAGCCAACGAGATTGTTAAGGTATATATTTAACTACTATCATGATTTTTTTCACAACTTCCATTTCTTGATTTTAACACAATTTGCTAAACTTGTTAATTTTAACGTGCATGTACAACCGAACTCATTTTCTAGTTTTTTTTCCATGAATATCTCCCTTTGTACTTTGTTTCTAATTTCTCTTTTTTTCGAGCATTGATTTCCTATAAATTTGATAACTTAAATGTCTCTCACACACACATATACAGGTATATTTCAATATATACCTTTTTGTATTCTAATATATATAGCTAATTATAATTTTGATTTTTTTTTTCTGGTTTATAGGTATTAAGACACATAGTTCCAACTTTATATTTTTTTCCATAATATAAAATTTTATAAAATTCTTTTCTAATAATTGTCATGAACATCACTATAAAATATACTCTCCCCCACTATTTTAATTGGTTAACTATAGTATATATATGTGTGTGTGTGTGTGTGTGTGTGTAGCTATACTCTTCTAATTCTTACCACCCTACCCATTTCCTTACCCTATTTCCATGTTTAAATCTCAAATAGTTATTTAATCATGGTTTATTATATGCAACTATCTAGTTCGGAATAATATTTAACGTTGAATTCCACTCCATATTTTAATATGTATCTCCTTTTATACCTTCTTTCAACTACAGTATATTTTCTGTGTGAGTACACGATTTACCCAATGGTTTAGCTAAATTTCTACATGTGAGTTTCAATCTTGGATATTAGACTGTTCTGCAAGTATACCTGAAAATATATCCAAGATATTCGTATATAAAATTTATAATGGCTTATTGTTTTTTTTGTGAGCACAAATTGCCCAGTTTTTCAACTAGTTCTCTGATACCATTTGTCACGTCTCTCATACAAAAAAAAATTATTTTTCTCCTTTTTCATGTTTACGATCATAGCTTCGGTAATTACAAATATTCTTACTATCATAAGATTTCCCATGAGGAAATTTGGCTTGACTTTATTTCTTATCAATCAATCTAGTCAACTTATATATATATATATATATATATATATATATATATATATATTCTTTGCATTTCTCAGGTCGGTTCCTCAGTGTTTTTCCCAACTCTAACAGATCAATGATCAATATTCCCATCCTTTAATTTTTCAATTAGCAAGCTTTATATAAATTCCAACATCTATAATTATAGAGTTTCAACATCTATGATTATAGAGTTTCAGCATATATGTATATGCATATATACTTACATATACATATGCTCATTTAATTTCATTTTATTCAACTACTTTTACAGCAGTTGATATTGGAAGTGGATAATTGATCTTTTCCAATAATTTAAATATGATTTTACTCTTCTCCTACTCATATACTTTTAGAACATGTAAGTAGATTTCCCATAAGAATTTTTCCTTATATTCTTGTTATAGTTATTCAACATATTTGAAATTCTGGGGTATATTACCCTCTTCCCTTGGAAATATAGAATATAGATTATTTTTCTGTATGCAAATGGAAGTAATGAAACCGAATTTGATATTTTATACTCACTGATTTCAGATCCTACTTACTTAGTTAGGATTTAATTTCTGATTTCGCATATTTAAACTTCCATGTAATCGAACAGTTTAAATTCTTAATTCTACAATTCTTCTCACTGTAGTATGGTTATTATATTGTAGTCAATACTTCTATAACAGGTTTAGTTGTTTTGTAACTGCTGTTTTTACAGTTTTGTTAAAATTTTCTGTTTATACAACACTGCAACTAAATTTTCATTAAATTTTCTCCCTGCTATTAAACATATTGAAATTTCAGCTATTAGATCTAGTTTGTAACTACATGTGGTATTAAACAAACAGTC
Source organism: Pinus albicaulis (assembly GCA_034641835.2). Classification (NCBI taxonomy): domain Eukaryota; kingdom Viridiplantae; phylum Streptophyta; class Pinopsida; order Pinales; family Pinaceae; genus Pinus; species Pinus albicaulis. The sequence goes on along the minus strand of CM076581.1, from coordinate 414,567,833 downwards.
AATCTAAAATTTGGATAAGAAATTCTAACATAACAATTCATATAACCTTGATATACTTAATACTGACTTAAAATAATATCCAAAATTATGCATGCATATCGATACTATGACCAGTCCTCCCAACCTTAGAGTTCTTCTATCTCCAGAACTCACCCCCGAGCTAAGATCTTCCAAGGATAGACTAACTTCAATCTGTTCTGGAGCAGCTTATTTAAGCTATGCTCTCCCCAGAGCCTGTTTCCAATTCTCCGTCCAGAATTTCGAGATGCTTTTATTCATGTTTGCCTAGGCTTCCCTTATTTAAGGACTTTAAAGCTGCTTTATGCTTTTCTAGATTTTTACCTTTTTCCAACTACTTTCCTCATCATTGGAGAAATTTAGATTTTTCCTCAAAAATCTAAATTAGAAATAAATTCTTTCAAAGCTTTTTGAAAGATTTTGGGGAAAGTCTTAACCTCTTTCCATAACGTCATGGATTAGGCAAGTGATCTCAAAAATCTCATTTGGTCATAGTGCATACAAAACAATTTTTTTATTTTTCATAAATAAATGATTAACTACATCCACACAATAATTATCCATTCGGGTCCACTCCCCTTTGGATTTATGTTCAAATGTCTAACTTGAAAAGCATATAACTTGGGGGTGTTACAATATTTTAGTTCATGCTATGGTGTATCTTCTCCCATTCATCAAAATATTAAATATGAATTTCATCCTATTACCTATTATGAGATATTTTTATACCTATTTTTTTTTTCTACATAAAGTTTCATAATATGAAAGAAATACATGAAAATGAAAGTTAAAATTAATACAGTTTATAGTTGTGATGATCTTATCTTATATATGTCTTACGTAGATGTTCAATATGATGAAAGAGAAGATGAAACTGAATTTTGAATCATGCTTCAACCTTACCATATGCTTGGTTAGTTCACTTCAGTTATTTTTTAAATTAATAGGATACTTTAGGTATGAAATACCATTAAATGCATGCACTTTTAATGGTTTATTTCAGTAGAGTTAAAGTTATTGTTTATGTTTTTTTTCCGTTTATTTCATTTATATATTTTTATTCACAAAATTATGCTTATAATTTTCTTTTTATGATTTTTCCATGTAGGCGGCTACAAAATTTTTGGAAAATATTTAATGATGAATAATACACATGATTTGAAATGAATTATCAGTTTCGTTTTTTTCATATTTCATAATAAACAAATTTCTAGATCTAAGAAATTTCATTATATTAATAAATGAAAAGTAATTTTTTCATAATCGAAGTTGGAACATATGTATACAACTTAATAGTAAGAATAACATAAAATTTACATAAATATTGTGTAGGTTGGTTAGTTATAATTACTCTTGTTATCATCTCTACTTTAGTTGATACATCTTGTTATTAACTTCCTAAGAAAACAAAAAAAGTTTTAAACCTTTTCTATTATGTTAAATAGTAATATCAATAGTGATATATTTTTTTATATTTGAATTTTAAATTTCTTAACAAATAATTTTATTTATTTTTCATTAAATTATCTCTTCTTTATATTCTTAGATTATTTTAATTGTTGTATAGTATACTTAAAAATTTATCATATGTAGATATTGTTATTACTTCTTTGTAATTATATATTTAATGTGAAATATATCCATTTAATATATTTTTTCGTAACTAGAAAGATATGTAATAGATTAGTAAAACTAAGGTTTTTGAAATATTATACCATCTTGAAGTTTTCACTCAAACAAAATTCTTTGATGCTTGGAATTGAAATGACACTACTTAGAACTTTTATTTATTTAAATTAATTTTCAAATATTGAAATGATTCATCTATATGATCAATAACATGTTGCCAAAATGACGAGTAGTGATATTATGTATGTAAATTTATTATGCTTATCAAGTTGGAATCATATGAATGGTTCAATGGAGAGATTGTTCCAATATTTGTAATTGATACTTTCCATAATGTAGCCAAGAAAAAAAAAACTACCATAGTCTTACTGTACACAATGAATTAAATTTTTTCGAAGCAAGTAGCGGATACTTCAATTGTGTTAATAAATTTGATATAAATTAAATATATTTATGGTAATTGGATTTAAACATAGGAAAATGGTCAAAATTTTCTCTTTGGTACTAAAATCAAACTTTTTCCATGATCCAAACTCATGAACACATAGCTTCTAAATGATCAAATACAACTTCTTAGCCTATCTTTAAACCTTCGAAATATATAACCTTTCTAAATAAAGGAGGTTATATATTTTTTTTACAATTTCATATTTTATGGTGCTTTGCACCATATACAAATTTATTATAATAATAATAATAAATGTTTTTTTGCCTCATTTTTTATTTTATGGTGCTTTGCACCATGTACAATTTATTCTTATAATAATAATTTTGATATTTATATGATAATTTTTTAATTTTTGTAAAATTGGTATTAGTGTTTTTCATCACAAACTTCATATTTGTTTTTGGTGTTTTGGGCCATGCACCATGGAATGCCACATATGCATTTAACACCAAAATTAACATTTTTTATTAACTCCATTTTTGCACCAGAAAACATACCACCACTTCCATATCCCTATATTACCACCATTTTTACCCCAGTATTTGAAAGTTGAAACATACAGATTTCTCAAATACTTTACAAATAGTAGTGCTAATATAAAGTAAATGAACGTTCTTCTTGTAGTGTTCATCTTTTAAGATGTAATTCTTGAGTTGGAAATAACTATCTCACAACATTGCTACATTTCTGCTCACAATCGTCATAATCTAGTGATCCAACAAGCACAAACTTCTTCTCTCCATGTCTCGGGTTGATCCATGGGAAATTTTGAAGCAAGGATTCCAGAAAATCCACGATATTTTCCATTATGAGTTCTGTAAAAAATCCAGCGATGGCCTCCAATCCTAAGGAATTCGGCAAAAAATATCTATTGAAAGACGAAGGCACCACTTCGATGAACTCAAGGACGACTTTCAACTTATCTTTTTTGGCCTTGGTTAGCACTTGTGAGAGAAACCTCGCCATGGCGACACTGCATTGATGTGCGAATTCATGACCCTAGGAGATCTGTTGCATACGAGCTCAGCGGAGGGCATCTTCTCTAAATTCGGCCTACTTTCTCGACCGCTAGCTACAAGTGCTAACACAATACAATACGTCCGAAAGCTTTGTCAAAGCATTGATCCTGAGAGGGCTTAATATGGACACACCGAATTCGTTGACTTTAGTTGGACGTGTTAGGATTGGCAAGGATGAATAGTGTTTTCCGAAACACCTTCAGGGTAATAATTTAAAAAGCTTTTTTTCTCGGATTTTCATGAATTTCTAACAAAATGGGAAAAACAAAACGACCTCATTAAAAACAACTAGGTAACTATTTAAGAAGTATCCTGAGTGGAACAAGAATAGTGTCATGCAAAGGAGCATAGACAACGATACAGTTGCGAGGGTTTGGTTGTTACGTGGATTAAAAAATTTTAAAATATTTAGAGGAGGGAAAATTAATTTTTTTAAAGATGAATTATTGGTATTTCAATTAATGAGTGGGCCTAATGGTTAAAAATATGTGTTTCATCTTAGCAGCTCACGGCTTCAAAACCAGAGGAGGTAGAGTATGTATTCCTTCGTAGACTTAGAAGTCAGAATCGCTGCGCAGAGGTGGGTCCCTTGTCCCACAAACAAGAGTGTATCCTATGCCAATTTGGTGTGCGTCTCGCTTGGCTGCGACCTTAAAATTGAATTATTATTATTATTATAAATTTATTATTTGAGTTTTATATATATATAGAGAGAGAGAGTGTGTTTTAAAATAAAATTAATAAATTTAAAAATAGTTTTAAAATAAAAATAGGAAAATAAAAATTGTTTTATATTATAAAATAGTTGTTTATTCAAAAATAGAGTATGGTTTTAAGAAACTTATACAGGTAATTTGGTAAAATTGAACTTGGATTGGTGAAATCTATAAAGGTTGTTGTTTTATCAAGTAGAAATTAGTGACTAATTGTATATCCCTTTATGAATTTGGTGGACAAATATAAAAACTAATTAATACATTGATGGAGAAGCAGCAATATATGTTAGTGCTACATATACAAATATTTTTGATGATGTTAGGTATAATTTGGTGGACGATGATGAAAACTAATTAATATATGGAAGGAGAAGCCATGGTATATGTTAGTGCTACATATAAAAATATTGTCGATGATGTTAGGTAGTATTATAGATCCATCTTAACCATGTATCTACCAAGTGTGGATCAAGTTTATCCATATGAAAATCTCTTTTTTTAAATGCAAAACTTGAAAAAAGGGTTTATAGGTGAAGAGATTTAATCCATTTTAGTGCTCACTAAGATGAATATATAGTGTCCCCCCCCTCCCCCCTCCTCTCTCTCTCTCTCTCTATATATATATATATATACACACACACACACACACACTGACACAAACACACATATACATACACATACTTTCTCTTTGTGCTTGTATCTGTTTACATATAGTCTCAAAGATTTTATTTAATTTCGATAGGAAAAAATATTGAGTTGGGTTACACTTTTTGGTGAGGAAGGGCGCTTTTAGGTGAGAAAAAGAGAGCTCAATTGAGCATTTATATATATATATATATATACATTGACACAAACACATATATACATACACATACTTTCTCGTTGTGCGTGTCTCTGTTTACATATAGTTTCAAAGATTTTATTTAATTTCGATAGGAAAAAATATTGAGTTGGATTACACTTTTTGGTGAGGAAGGGGGCTTTTAGGTGAGAAAAAAGGAGCTCAATTGAGCATTTTAAGAACTCAATTGAGTTCTCTTTAAGCACCCAATAGATCTCCTTGAATTATAAAAACATTATCTTGATTGAGCATTATTGCTTGTTCGGTCTTATAACCTTGATTGAGCCCTAACTCTCGATGGAGCCCCTATTTTCTATTAAAATGCATGGTCATGTTTTGTGCAAGTCATTTTTGCACAGACTATAGGGAAAATAGGAGCTCGATCAAGACATTAAGGCTCGACTGACAATATTGAAACTCGAAAACTCGATCGAGCGATTGAGCCAGGGAGAAACCTAACCAACCTCTCCAATAACCCCTTCAACATCCCACAGGCTCAAGCCAAGGTAGCTTTCCTATCCTTTTTGTATTTTTTATTTAATTTTTATTGCAAAATTAAACAAATTAATTTGAAAAAAAAAGCTCACTATAAAAAAACCATGAAAACCACAAAACAAAAACCTTAAAAAAAAACAACTTAAAAAACAAAAAAAATAACCTAAAAAACCACAAAATACCACCAAGAAAATGTTTTGAAACCACGAGAATAACTATAATGTAACATCCCTGGATACATAATTATTTGGTAATTATTTTGGTTACTATATTTTGGGTAGTGATTTTGATTTCAAGACTTTTATTACAGGGGATTAAGGGAGAAGTTTATTGAGAGTAAAGGAAACTATTTAATTACTCATAAACATATTATATTATTTGGGTATGTAACTATACATGTTGATAAATATATTGATGTGACTAGGAACTTAAAATAACAGACCCTAAACAAAGTTAAGTAATTATGGTTTTTTGCTTCCTTTCCTCAGAGATAAATTGATCTCAATGGAAAGGAAGGGGGTTCTTAAATTTTTCTAAATTTACTTTGAAAGGAAGAGAATGAGAGGAAAAAAAATCGATAAGGTGCAATTGTGTGTTCTAGGTGGAGGAAATTTCTCAGTTAGGCTAGACCTAGTGGAACTCTTGGCATAAAAACTTGGGACTGGACCTTGAAGGGGTCTTAAGGTTTGCAAGTAGACTAAGGTTGGTCATTCTATCTATAAAACTTCTTTGGTAGATGGAACTTTCAGTGGAAGATTCAAACGTGATTTTCGATCTCATAGGAAGGCCGAAGGGTGCTCTTCTAGTTGAGTTTTCTAGTTTTTCTATTCAACAGATAAGTAATTTTAAAACGAATGAATTATTAATATATGTTTGTAAAATTTACTGTATGTGCCTGAATTATTATTAATCCACTTACAATAATTTTTAACTTAATACAGAGGTTAATTATTTGTTACACAACAGGAAATTAAGAAACCCCAATAGCAACAAATTATAGATTTCCAGTAAAATTTGTGTTAGCTTGGAAAGTATAGTAACAAGGGAGGGTAAGCTATCGTTGACATCAGTTAGTCTGGCCTCGGCAGTGCCTTGAGGGTCAGACAAACCGACACTACAAGACAAAGAAACTTAATTTAGTGAGATCCAATGAAACTAAATTTAAGTAAAAGAAACCCAGGTGCCTAATAAATACTATACAGTGGAAAAGACAAGTTTGTTAATCCCGTAAAACCTTGGAAATTTTATAGAACTAAGTCTTAGGTTAATAAGAAATTAGAAGTAAATATTGTTGAATGAACTTGTGTTGAATATCACATAGAAATAAACCCTAGAACATGCAGAGATAAATAATCATATTCCAGAACAAAAAAAAACACAAAATTTTGTGGTACAATTTAACTATATTCCTCAAGACAAAAACAAGACTGTTATATGCTTAAACAAATAACTAAATCCAAGTACCAAATAACCTAAGTGCGGAAGGAGGAGGATAAATCAATGTTGTAAATACAGACAAACGTTTTATAGAACCTAACATATCAACTATATTAATCAAATCAAATATAATGATAATTTGTATTTTTGAATAGATAAGAACCCGTTTCTATCCATAAATGGTTAACTCGGAACTAAAAATATGATGTGAATTAAGTTACAAAGATACCTAACAACGAGATTTAGTCTGCATCGAAGCAATTGTTCCAGAAATAAACATCATACATTTATATAAAATTATGTAACAATATGAATTTTTACTCAAGTAGTGGACTGTAATGTATATCGAAAAGTAAGCTTCAATAGTTCTTGGAAAAACATTCAATAAAATGAACCGGCATGTCTCCTATTTAGTTGGCTCTATAGGAATTTTAGAAACTGCAACCCCAAGGAATTAAAATGAAAATTAACAAATCCTAACACTGAAGTTGTATTCGGCCAAAACATAAGGAAGGAAACTATCACTGTAATATTGTGACAAACCCTAACGGGTTTTATGTAAATACTTGGTAAAACAAGGCGAATTATAAACCTTGTCCTTTAAAAAGAGTCTTGGTTGCCATCAATCGAAGCACCAAAGTATCGTTCAGCCATACCTGTAAACAAGCCATAAACCAGTAGAGAAGTTGTTAGCATGTCGCTTTCAAAACAGAAGGAATTTTGTGAGTCTAGAGGGAGATTCGTGAAATTAGAGATAGAATACATGTGGAACAATGATCTAAACCAGACTCGACCAAACCTGTGAATGACGAAAAAGCCTCCTCTCAGTTTTATAATCAAACAAAGGAAAAATAAATGTAAATATTCAAATGCCCTAGCTATGCCTAAACTTTAGTAAATCATAGAGCCACTTCCATAACTGAATCGACAACTTTGTGAAAGAATATATCAAGAACATAAGACCAAAACTCAGAGACAGTAAGAAAAATAATGGAAGCGTTTAGTTATTATCAGAAAAAAGAAATGGACCCTACGTAAAACCATAGAATGAACGATTAGTGCGAGATGCAAGGATTTTGTATGCATGGAGGTGGACGAACAAAGTGGATTGCAGAGAGACATCATACTTTAGAGTGGGCTAGAATAGAATTTCGATAAAGATTTTGGGGGTGGGGGTGGGGGTGGCAGGGTTAATACCCTAACCTCTTACCCAGCTTCCCTAGCAACCAAAACTGGCGGATCAAATTGTAGATCGACGACGCGGAGTATCACCATGTATCAGTCGCCCACGAAGCCAAGTAAAGTTCGAGAATTTTTTGGTGTAGACATGTCATATAACATATGTTAAGGAATTTAATAAATGCCATATAGTCTAATGTTTAGGAGTCATCAAAAGTCTAATTGTGTAATGTGCATAAAGAAATAGATGTAGTATATTTTAATGTTGACTGAAAAAGTAAGGTCACCACCTCATGATGCAGCATAGGTTTAACGAAAAATTTCATCGTCTTCCAAAAACGTGAAGAGTGAATGCCTAAGTGGAGAAACTTTATTCCAGCATGACCTAGGTACTTTGTGAGATATTTTGATTATTTACCATGTTGTAAGGTAGGAAATATATGGGATTATAAAAATATTAATCTACTTATAGTAATTTAAGGAGTATAATTTTATTTTAATTCCAGGTGTCATTTACGATTTTTTTTTTTGTTTGGGTATTGATGAGTGTTACAGTTGGTATGAAGACAAGCTACAAATTTGAGGCCTAATTGGGAAATTGAGAGCTAACGAAAGTGACTTTGTTACATAGAGGGGTAGTCGAACAACATTAGTGGAGGAGGGGTCACTCCACTGAGGCAGTTAAAAGGAGGAGTTGGGATCGAGCCTCACATGGAAGCCCCACAAAAAATGTGGGTTAAGATGAAAAAAACTACTCCTAACATGAAGAAACTTCTAATGGAGTCATTTCAACAACTACGAGCTGAAATGATAAATCTAGAACTTGTAATGAAAGATGGAGGCTAGAACAGGAAGGCATTATGAAAATCCATTCAGAAAGGAAAAATAAAAAACATTCAAATACTATCCTTGAGGATGGAAATAGGGTTGAGATGAATTTTCAAGGGCATGAGCCCCTAGAGGTTGATGGAGGTTGAATTGAAGATGAAGAAGAATCTCAAAACACTTCACAGGGAAGATTGAAGAAAAAAGCAGAAATTTGAGCTCCAAGGAGAGTCTAAAAAGATTAAACCTTCAACATTCAACAAAGAGAAGGAAGAGGTAGCTGAATCATGCTTAATTAATATGAATAAATACTTTCATATCTATGATTACGATGATAATATTAAGGCAAAATTATAATTTTATCAAGTGCATGGTAAAGCTACATTATGGTGGGAAGAAATTAAAACGTTGCAAGGGATTGATGAACAAGAAGGATTGTGGGAAACCTTCTAGAAAAATTTTAAAGATATATATTTAAAATAACTTTTTTATGATGAAAAAAAGACAGTTTCATGATTTTAGGTTAGGACAAAAAATGATGGATGAGTTTATCATAAAGTTTACTTCTTTGCTAAGGTATGCTCCATATATCTGGGAGGAGAAGGCCAAGGTTCAAAATTTTATTATTAGCCTACTAGTGTTCATGAAGGAGAAGATGGAATTTAAAAATTCGAAGACCATGGACAAGGCCATCCAGAAGGCTCAAATCTTTTACTAGTAGATGAAACAAAAAGGGGAATCCAGTAAAGGGTGGCCAAATAGGAAATGATGAAAAAAAATAAAAATTATAGGAGTGTTAAAGATACAGGAAACAAGGGGGCACACAAAAACCAACTTAACGGGCCATCTGGGTAGAATTAGCAGAGGAATCAAATTGTGTATCAAGACAAATAGATAGAAGCATCAAGTAATCTAGAGTTAAACTAGCCATCAAAGCCTCCCATGCAATGTTGGATCTATGGGGAGCCCCAATATTATAAAAAATTCCCTCACCGCACCAGGATGAAACAAATGTGAACCTCTGGGAATCCTCTATGGTCGGTGAAGTAGCAAAGAATATTCCATGAATTAATGATTCTATGGAAGACTACCGAGATGAATACCAACTGACGATGGTGGATTTTGAAGGTAAATTACATAATCACCCTCTCTCTATTTTAATAAACTACAGTGCGAGTTTGAGCTACATTCATCCTAAGGTAGTTGAGTTATGTCATTTGTAAAGCATTAAATTTATATTTAGAAATCCATGGTTAGTGCAATTTGCCACTGGGTAAAAGAAAAACTTGGTTTCCAAAATAGAGGATTGTCGCATGGAAATTGAAGGACAACGTATTAAAGTAACTCTAGATCCACTACCCTTAGGTTCCTATGACATGGTAATTGGTATGGACTGGCTAGAGAAGAAATACTCTCTTCTTCCTTACTAATGAAAGAAATATACAACTTGTGTAAGGCATTAAAATAGATGTGAATTTGTGACCCATTACAACTAATAAATTAAGAAAGTGTATGTGAAAATACTTCCAGATGTACGAAGTGAAAGTTGGATATGACAATTCAAAAGATAACATAGCAACTGTAGGAAATATAATAGTTATACTATAATTTTTAGATGTATATCCAAAACATATTCCAGGACTAATTCCAAAGCGAAGTATAGATTTTACCATAGAGCTAGTTATGAGAGTAGCCCCGGTATAAAAAACCCATTAGCGCATGAGTATCCCGAAGTTAACAAAATTGAAATTATAGCTGCAAGAGATACTCTAAAAGGGATATATCCGTCCAAGTGTTTCACCTTGGGGATCACCGATGTTGTTCATAAAAAATAAATATGGTATCTTCAAGTTGTGCATTGACTATCGATAACTAAACAAGTTAACTCTTAAAAACGAGTATCCATTATCGAGAAGTGACAATCTATTTGATCAAGTGAAGGGCACTATCATATTTTCTAAAATTTATTAACAGTCAGGCTATCACTAGATCAACTTGAAAGAGGAGCATATCCATAAGACATTTTTTCGAACCCGCTATGGTCATTATGAATTTATTGTTTTAACTTTCTGTATTACAAATTCTCTAACCACATTTATGAGCATGATGAATGGTATTTTCCATCTCTCTCTAGATGATTTCGTCTTAATATGCATAGATGACAATATTATTTACACAAGAAACCTACAGTAACATAAGAAGCATCTTCAAATAGTGTTGTAAACATTAAGAGAGAATAAGCTTGACACCAAATTCAGTAAATCGAACTTTTTCAAGGAAAAAATTTAGTATTGGGGGCATGTTACATTCTCTGGGTGCTTAACAGTAGACTATGAGAAAATAAGAACTGTCATGAAATGGACTGTTCCTAAGAATGTTTCAAATATCAGAACCCTTATGGGCTTGGTGGGATATTAACATCTCTTCATCGAGTGATTTTATAGAATTTCCTACCCCATTACGTCCTTGCAAAATAAAGGAAGAGTATTTATATGGACGTATTAATGTCAAAACGGCTTTGAAAATATAAAATATTTGTTAACAACCTCCCCTATGCTAGAAATTGCTGACCCAGGTAAAGAATTTAGTATGTGCACATATTCTTTCTAGAAGGGCATTGGAGGGGTTTTAATGCAATATGGAAAGGTTATAGCCTATGAATCCTGCAAGTTAAAAGAGCATGAGAAAATATACTCTTCCTATTGTCTAAAACTAACTGTGGTTATTCATGTCCTTCAATTCTGGAGTAATTATCTCCTAGGGATAATATTTTTCTTAATGACAAATCATAGCAACCTAACAATTTTTTTTTAAGCAACTGAATCTAAATTCCCATCAAGCTAGGTGTACTTCATTCTTAAGTGAGATTTATTTTGAAAGAAATCATCTAAAAGGGAATGGGAATCATGTAGGAGATGCGCTGAGTAGGAAATTTCATCATCTATATGAAATAACCTATAGTAAAATATAATTTTACTAATCTAAGAAAAGCAAGGAAGCTTCCCTTAGAGATCCCGAATATCAATTTCTATGGTAGCAAAGTAAATAAATGAAACATGGAGGAGAACAATATAGTTATGGTAGAAATAATCTCAATTTATTAACTGTGAAGGGGAGAGTATATATCCTCAATTAGATGGAAATTAAAAAATATATATTATATTAATTTCACCGAAGTCCATATGTCGCACACCCTCGATACAAGATACTATTCTTCGCAATTAGAAAAAATTGTTTTTGGCTATGTATCTGAAGCGATCGTGGAATGTATATCTAGGTGCCTATAATGTCAACAAGTTAAAGTGGAAAAGTAGCACCCAGTCAGATTACTTCATCCCCTACCCATACCTGAATGGAATTGGGACACCATTACATTATATTTTATAAAAGGTTTACCAAGGTCCAAGAACAAAAATGACTCGATTATGGTAGTGGTGGAAAGACTGAGGAAGGTGGTTAGTTTTATCTTTGTTAAGTCTTCATTCCTCACTGTTCAAATTATAGACATATTTATGAAGGAAATATTATGGTTGCATGAAATACCAAGAGTAATAATTTCTGAGAGGGATGTAAAATTTTAATATGAGTTTTGAAAGGCTCTCTTTACTAGATTCGGTACCCAAAACCAATTCAATACAACTTAACACCCTCAAATCGATGGATAGACTTAAGGGGTTAATCAGGTACTAGAGGATATGCTTCGCATGTATGTGATGTAGCAACCAATAAAATTGGAAGAATATCTCCATTTGGTGGATTTTTCTTATAATATGAACTATCATGAGTCAATAAATATGAGTAATTTTGAAGTGCTATATGGGAAAATATGGCTAACTCGTGTCAATTGGAGTAGCCCAGAAGACAAGTTAATTTTAGGATCTGATCTTTTAACAGAGATGGAGGAAGCAGTGAAGAAGGTACGCCAAAATTTAAAATAAACGCAAGACAGGGAGAAATATTATGTAGATAGGAAAAGCACTCATAAATATCTTTTGGTGGGGGGGCATGTTTATTAATGGTTAAACCTAGGAGAATTACCCTCAGGTGGGCCGGGTGTACAAAACTAGCATCCTAATATTATGGACCTTTCTAGATACTGGAAACAATAGGTTCACTAGCATAAAACTTTCCTTACCAAGCTATATATGCATCCATAATGTGTTTCATGTTTCTCTTCTTAACAAATATCTATATGACTCCAAGAACATCAAGTACATACGATAATTTTATGAAATATGTTTGTTTAAAAAAAAATGACTTAATATAACTAAAATTTGTACTATGTTTTTTATGCACGTCGAACTCGATGGGGAGTTCCTAGAACAACCCCTGCTTATTCTAGAAAATATAGAAACAATTTTGCAAAGGTGAGTTACCAGGCAAGTTAAAGTGCAGTGGAAGCACTTTATCTCGAAAGAGGTCACTTGGGAGGATTAGGAATTGATGGAACAAACATACCCTAACCTATTTCGTCGAAAAGTATAAAACACCAAGGATGGTGTTTCAAACAAGAGGGGGAAGATGTCACATCCTGATACATAAATATTTTGGTAATTATTTTGGTTACTATATTTTGGATAGTTATTTTTATTTCAAGAATTTTAATACCTGGACTTAAGCGAGAAGTTTGTTGAGACTAAATGAAACCATTTAATTACTCACAAATATTACCTGGTTATGTAACTATACATGTTGATATATATATATATATATATATATATATATATATATATATCTATATATATATATATATATATATATATAGGAACTCAAAATAAGAGACCCTAAATGAAGTTATCTAACTACCAAATAATTAAGTATTCATGGTTATTTTCTTCCTTTCCTTGGAGATAAATAGATATCAATGGAAAAGTAGGGGGTTATTACCTTTTTCAACTTTAATTTGGAAGGAAGAGAAGGAGATAATACATAACTGAGAAGCTAAAACTGTTCTTTGTAGGTGGACAAAATCCCTGAGCTAGGCTCGACCCAGTGGACCACTTTGCATGCAAATTGAGGACTGCACTTTAAAGGGTTCTTAAGTCCTACAAGTACATCTAGGTTGGTCATTGTCTTTACATAACTTCTATGGTGGCTAGAAATTTCGGGGAAGATTTAGACGTGATTTCTAATCACATAAGAGGGGCGAAGGGTGCTCTTCTTGTTTATTTTTCTAGTTTTTATTTTCAATAGATAAGTAATTTTAAGATGAATGAAGTATTAATATCTAAGTTTGTACAGTTGAAAATGTGTGGTTAAATTATTATTAATTCTCTTACATGTTAATTTTGAACTTAATACGGAGGTAGCTTATTTGTTACAAAACAAGAAATTAGGAAACCCCAATAGCAACAAATTATAGATTTCCATGCAACATAGTTGTTAGCATGTAAGGTATAGGAACAAGGGAGGGGTAAGATATTAATGTTATCGGTTAGTCTGGCCTCAAAAGTGACCTAAGGGCTAGGCATACCAACACTACAAGACAAAGAAACTTAATTTAGTGGGTTACAATCAAACCAAATTTAAGTAAAACCACCCCAAGTGCCTAATCAATACTATAGTAGGAAAGACCAGTTCGTTAATCCGAGAAGATCGTGGAAATTATCCATAATTAATTTTTATGTTAATAAGAAATTAGAAGTAACTAATTTTGAATGAAATTGTGTTGAAAGACACATAGAAGAAAAACCCAAAACATACAAGACTCAATAAAAATATTCCATAACATAAACAAAACACAAAATTTAGCGGTGTTTTGTAACCGTATTCCTAAACAAGAAAACAAGATTGTTATATGCTGAAAAAAGTAGCTTAATCAAAGAACCAAATAAGCTGAGTAGGGAAGGAAGAAGATCAATCAATATTTTAAACATAGAGATACATTCAATGGAACAAAAAATATGAACTATATTAATCAAATAAAATATAATGATAGCCTCTAATTTGGAATAGAGAAGAACCTTTTTATATCCATAAATAGTTAACTCGGAACTAAAAATCTGTTGTGAAGTCAGTTATAGAGATAAATATCAACCAAATTTGGTCTGCATCGAAGCGAGTGTTCTAGAAATAACAATAATACATTTTTATATAATTATCTCACACTATCAAGTTTGAGGCAAGTAGTGGACTATAATTTATATTTAAAAGTAAGCTTCTACATTTCTTTGAAAAAAATTCAATAAAATGAACCAACAAGTTTCCTTGTTAGGTGTCTCTATAGGAGTTTCAAAAGCTGGAACCCTAAAGAATTAAAAGAAAATTTAACAAATCCCAACACTGAAGTTCTATTGGGCTAGAACAGAATGAGGGAAATTGACTCTATAATGTCGTGACAAACACTAACGAGTTTTCCATACATACCTGGTAAAAGAAGTTGAATTAGAAAACTTGATTTAAAAAGAGTCTTGGTTGCAATTAATCGAAGCACAAGAGTATCGGTTGGCCATACGTATAACAAACCATAAACCAACATAGAACCTATTAGCATATATTTTTGAGAACAAAAATACCTTTGTAAGTCTGGATCAAGATTAATGGAAGTAGATATAACATACATGTCGAATAAATTTCTAAACTGGACTCGACCAAACCTGTGAACAAAGACAAAACCTCCTCTCAGTTTTATAATTAAACAAAGTAGAACGAAATGTAAATATTTAAACTCCCTGGCTATGAATAACCTTTAGTAGACGATAGAGCCACTTCCATAATTGAACCGACAACTTTTCAGAAGAATATATTAAGAGCATAACACCAAATCTCAGAGATAACGAAACAAAAAATAGGAGCTTTAAATTATTAGTAAAGATAATACATGGACCCTACCTGAGGCCGAAGACTGAACATTTGGTTTTAGATGCAAGGATTATGTGTGCATGGAGGTGGAAAAACATAGTGGTTTGCAGAGGAGAAAGGTTTTTTTTTTTTTTGGGGGGGGGGGGGGTGAAGAGGGCGGACGGGTAATACCCTAACCGCTTCCCCATCAACCAGAACCTTCAGATCAAATACAAGATCAACAATCCTGACTATCACCATGCTTGTGTCGTTCAGGGAGCCAGGTAAAGTTCAAAAAGTTTCAGGTGTAGACTTTTCATATAACATAAGTTAATGAATTTAATAAATTCCATATAGCCTAATGTTCAGGATTCATCAGAGTTCCAATTATGTAATGTGCATAAACAAACAGATGTAGTATATTTTAATTTTCATAGAAAAACTAAGGTCACTGCCTTGTGATGCACCATAGGTTAAATAGAATATGTCATCATACGAAAAAAACGTGAATATTGAATATCTAAGTGGAGAACCATCTTTAAAACATGACCTAGGTACTACGCTAGACATGTTGATTACTTACCATGTTTTCATGGTGATCCTATGAACCTCCATTAATCCTCAATAACATATTTGTAAGGTATGAAAGCTATGGAATTATAAAAATATTAATCTACTTACAATGATTGAAGGAGTATAATGTTATTTTAATTGTAGGTGTCACTTATGATTTTTTTTTTAATTTTTTTATCTCGGTATTGATGAGTATTGCATATAATTTAGGTTTTGAATATTTTTCTTACTTGCAATGGTAACATGTTAATTATGAATGTTTTCTGATTTAAATGGTAAAAATTTTATTTTCTAATTATTTTAGGTTTTAAAGTTTTTCTTTAGGAATTTAGCCAAATAAAATCTCAATTTATTTTATTTTTTTGTTACTTAAAATGCATTTTAAATTTCAAACAAATTTGACAAAAAGTATATCCCAAAAAAATCCAAAACAGAAAACAACTAAACTATAACCAATAAAAAAATAAATTAGGAGCTTGAGATTGACATGATGAATATGGTTACTCATGGTGAACCTTTATTTATCAAATAAGAACTTTTATTTTATTTTATTATTTTAAAGTGAAACTAATTTATATTATAAATATTTTTGCTAATTTAATAAGTATAATATGATTAGTTTTAAAAATTAATTATTTACATAAAATATTATTTTTTAAGTTAAAAATTCAAAAAATATTTTTTCTTATTTAACTAAATTATATATATATATATATATATATATATATATATATATATATATATATATAACATATCATAGTTTTATAATTATTTAACATAACATAAAGTTATCTCACACACACACACACAACATAATTATAACTACAATTCATAATATAATTATATATTATAGTTTTGTATATAAGATATAAGATAACATAGATATATAACTATATATAGATATAAATAAATAAATATATATATATATATATATATATATATATATATATACAACATGACTATAATTAAATGTAAATTATGTATAACATAATGTTATAACTATAACATAACATAGCATATCGTAACATGTACAGAATAACTATAACATTTAACATAGTATAATTACACACACACACATATATATTCAAGTTTCAACAATGCATCATTGATATATACATTAAATCGATCATGAAAAGTTAATTTAAAGTGAATTAAAACATTTTACTCTTTTATAATTTGTACCATATTGTTCCATTATGTAGTGTGTTGTAATAGAAACATATTCTTCACGTGCTTGCACGTCGTACATGTCATGAGTCAAAGTCAAACATTATAGAAACTTAAAGTATATTGGAGTATTTGGTTGGCATTAAATGTTATTATTTTTTTAAATAGGTTTATTTGAATTTTTTACATCCATATTTATATATATATGCCCTATGAGTAAAATGCATTATTTAGAAATGGGAAAAAGTGTGAAGGTAGATTTGATCTCTTCTTTCGATTGTGTTTACATGAAACTCAATACTTTGGTTGATAAACTATTAAAAAGTAGACTGTAAAGTTTAGGACTATAGGCTAGATTGTTCTACTTGAATTTAGAAAGGTTTTCTTGTCAACATTCTTTCTAAGTCAAAATTTGTTTCTTTGATTTATTTATATGTATAATATGTAATAATTTTGTATTATATATAATAGTTTAGTCAAAATTTTATTTAGATTATTTCATTTGTAATAAATATGAATTATATGTAATATACAAATACAAATATTATACACACCCTAACTGCAGGTTATCAAAGTGTCAGGGGGTCTGGTATACATGGTGAGGCTCGTGATAGATCACATAGCCTAACCAGAGTGCGAGTTCCAGTCGGAGATCATAGCTTTGACATTGGTCAAAGTGTTAGAGAAAATGTTTTTGTATCTATTGATGATCATCTTACATATAGTGGACCATGTTCCCTTGCTACATGTGCACTTTTATTCACTTTTAAAATGTATTTGTTTATGCCTTGAAATTGTCTTTAATTTTTAAATCATCTTCAACTAATGTGTTTGAATTAAAAGTATATTTCATTATGATTCTAGTCTGTTAAATATATATGTTAAATTATTTTTATGATTTATAGAACTTCAACAGAAAATATGAGGATCACAGTGCAACGTCGATCCATCTATGGTATGATGCTACAAATAGTATCACATTGGATGATGTTATGGCCCAAGATACGTGGATCACACAAGAGTTGCGTGAAATCCTTGCTAGTTCACCTACTAGGTGTAGTTTGACTTTGATG
Source organism: Pinus albicaulis (assembly GCA_034641835.2). Lineage (NCBI taxonomy): Eukaryota > Viridiplantae > Streptophyta > Pinopsida > Pinales > Pinaceae > Pinus > Pinus albicaulis. The sequence goes on along the minus strand of CM076581.1, from coordinate 414,549,633 downwards.
TTGGATAAAATTAATAGGTTGATCACGACATACTGAAGGTCATACCCATAGAGCCACCACCTACATTCCATACAAAGGATTAGGAGGCACGAGCATAGATTCCCTCATACTTAAGAGGTGGTGAAAGATGCCACCAAGAAAATTGTTGTTCATGGGAAGTTTTTGGACATCCCTCTAGACCACCCTACTAGACATAAAGGTATGATTCTAGTCATATATTTTAGAAATGGTTATGCAACCCCTTTTGTGTACGATCAATTCATTGGAGCTTGGGGCTAGTTCCTCGTCGATGACTAGGTCTCGGTTTCTTTTTCCAAGAAAATATATATATGGAGTTTGTGCTACATGTGAGGTCGGATTACATTGGTACTGGATCTAATTATTACGTATTCGGCTTGGGACATACCTATGATCGTGATGGGGATCATAGGGACCTTGGGCATGTACTACAACCTCTAATATTATTGACGCTAGCTTCGCAGAGCATGGTATTGCCAACATAGCTAGATGAGTCGCAACATTTATATGTTGAGACTAGAGATACCATTCCATATAGTATGCAGACGACATCGGTTAATGTGCATGTCACATTTTATGGAAATATTAACATACCACCACCATTGGCTCGAGAACCTCCAGTTCCATTATATGATTATTTATTTCTCGTAACAATACTTGTTGACTATATTTTTTTCATATGCATGTATGTGTCGTGATGTCATCTCTAACACTTGGAGGGTGCACGCCCCGCGTGACACAAACCAGGTACATATATATAAGCAAATTTTTATTCTTATTATCAAATAATGCATAATTATTTATATTAATTTAGATTGTATTAGATTTGATTTATATTAATAATCTCATGATAACATGTAGACACAACCCAACTACATGGATTAGCTTATGAGGTCATCCGAGGGAGAAATTGATCAACCAGGCAATCTCGCACCTATGCATGTTTCCATGTATTCTTCTCCACCTCCAGCTCATAACATTGACGTGAAGGAGTGTCACTGTGTACAATCATATGGAATAGAAGTTGAGGTAAGAAAATTATTCCAAATATTTCAACATTTTCTCTTTTTAAGTTACATTCATTCTAATTAATTTATAAACTTGTTATAATTTGTCCTTGTCATTGTGTACACAATCCCATATGCAGAGTGTTATTGATGTCACATTTATGTGGATGGAGGAGTGAGATGTTGGGTATAGAGGCATTGATGAAGTGGGTCCATCGATGTAGTCCCCAATATTTTGGCCACACAGGAGGGAGCACTGAACGCATATTCATTAGACCCCCATCATAGATGACTTGTATTTGGACTCGACTGATGTTAGTAGATTCATATATGTAATTAAAAATTTGGTTCAAAATCATTTGTTTCCATGTTTTTTATTTTTTACAGATAATAATCTAAATAGTTTGAATTTGAATGTGTTATATTGCAGTACCAGATTCTGGACACTTCACAAAATGAAACTCACATAGGAGTTCTTGTGATACTTAGAGTGGATAGTTTATATATTTTCAGGCCCATTTCATAGGGCACTTTCACATGTGATACAAATTTTGTATATTTTCATAAATGGATAGTTTATGGATGTACAAAAACATTGTTTCAATTTATGGACAACGATTATTTCAATTTATCTATGTTCATGTGATATTTGTAATTTGTTTATAATTTCATATGGATAGTTTGTTGATTAATTCATTATTTCAATTTATGGATTTGTATTAATCTTGTTTATTGATGTTCATTAAATTTTTAAGTTTATTGACCTCTTAAAATTGTTTCTCTAGTTCAAATTTTTGTTTCTATATATTATAACTTTTATTAAAAGATAAAAAATAAAAAATATTTCTAGTTTCATAGACTAGGAAAATAAGTAGAATATTAAGTTATGATGATACTTGAAATGAACTAAAATATATCATAATAAGTTTTATTCAATTTTATTTGTTTTGAGGTCATATATAATAAATTATTTTGTAAAATGATATATAAGTTATGTGTATTGAAACTTAATATACCAAAAAAAAAATTATGGTGTATGTTTCTATAATTTTATATATAATTAAATATGAAATTTCCTCAATTTACTTGGCTATTTAAAGCTTCAATTAAAAAACAAAAATGAAATTGAAATGATTTCTATTCAGTTTTAAAAGATGACTTGTAAACAGCAAAAAAGTTTGATTCAACTTTATTTCTTTTAAGGTCGTCTACAAGATCTTTGTCATAATATGATAAAAGTAGAATATAATTACGATGCAATTCGCTTTGATACTTAAAATGAACTAAAAAATATCATGTATCAATTTAATACTGAACATGGAAATAACTACAAATATACTTCATATTGGCATGTAGAAAGTGTCTTTTGGGGGAATGAACAGGTATTTTATTAAAATTCAATTTTAAAAATAAATTATTTCAATTTTAAATTCATCCATATTATAATAAAATAATCTATATAACAAACTTTTTTGGACCCACCCATATAACATTGCATGGTCAACGTTTTTAAGTATTTCAATCAATTTCTTATCACAAGGTTCAATTAAAACATACAAATCAGATTTAAATAAGTTTGGTTCAATTTTAAAAGATGTTATGCAAACAAAAAATGAGTTTTATTCAATATTATTTGTTTTGAGATTATCTACAAGGGGTTAGTTATAACATGATATAAGTCAATTATATTGGAATTTAATATAGCTCTAAGAAAAATATATGATAAGATTTCTATAATTTTATATAATGTTATCGACTTTCCTAAATTTACTTAGCTACGGAAGTATTTCAATCAATTCCTTATGATTGAAATAGATTTTATTCAGTTTTAAAAATTCAAATATGATTATAAGTCAATTATATTGGAATTTAATATAGGTCTTGGAAAAGAATATGATAATATTTCTATAATTTTATATAATGTTATCAACCTTCCTAAATTTAATTAGCTATACAAGTATTACAATTGGTTTGTTATGATTGAAATAGGTTTTATTAAATTTTAAAACATGTGGAGATGTGGATCAAGGAAACGTAGATGAAGAGCACTCACCAAGAGAAGGTCCAACTATATCGGGTTGTCAATGCCAGCCAATTCTTGCACCAAGGCAAGTGGCTCACCAGGGAGAAAATTCAGCAGACATTTCCCCATCTCATGGAGGCACTCAACGCAATGGGGACCATTTGTAACATCTCTTTCTTCTATCCTAGTTTTTTTTTTTCTATTTATAATTTAGGTTCTTTGCCGCTATTGGCCACAGCTACACCACTCTAATTTCGAAATTTCGTCAATTATGATCGGGTGTGAAACTGAGTCACTACTCTTCCTATAAATATTGGGAGTATGGTTTTATTATTTTCTTTCACTAATGGTTATGACTGATGGAAGTTACACATATATCTCACCATCTCTGTTACATGGTTACTTTTACTCCCACAATTGCGTATTCATGCATATTGGGAATTTTACATATGCTATACCACAATGGTATTTTCCTTACACCTGACCATTTACCTATAGTATTATATACACCTTTGGTTTTTTTTTCAATAGCGTCCCCTTATGCATAATTATGGTATTCGATGGTTTTACTCTTGGTACATTTCACTTTCCTATTATTCGACGGTTGCATTGCTAATTACTCATGGTCTGGCTATATTTACCCTCCTGCCAAGGGTATAAATTTATCATGAGTATATTCATCGCATCGATTATCCCGACGTACATAACACTTATATTAAATAATGTGGAGATATACGTATTAAATTTTTATTGTATTCAATGCATTTCATTGGCATGGATGACTAAAGTGCTTGGCCACGTTACTTGTTCTATCCTCCTCGTCATCTTAGTCATGACCCCTTATTGATTTTTTTTCCCATTGGTTCTGTACTTGTGCATGTCAGAGGTTATATGTATCTATATAGTATGTGGTGACATGCCATGCTAACATGAGATTTTAATACGCCGGACGTATAATAAGTTTGAGGGTATTGTGGCGTAGATTTCATAGATCGACAATTTATGGTTGAACTACTATGTATTTAATGCCTATTTTGTAGCTCGACCTGTGGCTAAGCCGTGGATTCAACGCCACTTGGATGGTGAAGATCGCTTCTGATCCTTAGGGTTTCGTCGATTTTTGGATTTTGCGCATTTGTATAAATTAGTTGTTTTATTCGTTGAGTCAGTTCCTTCTCCTTTCATTAGTTCGACTTGTCTCCCGGTGGTGAGACTCTACACCTTGGAGAAACTAAGCGTATACTCCTCCAGACTTCAACGTCTATATGCACTTTTCGTATGATGGTTTAGGTATGACGTTTATGCACGTTTTCAGTTTGTCTTTGTTAAGGTGTAGCTACGCTTTTCTTTCCTATCTTGGTATGGATTTCTTCCTGCTACGGAATACGCTCTGTTGCTAGAGCGAGAGCTAAGATTTAAATTGAATCCTTTTCCATGGTCTCATTTCCAGTTCAGTTTCGTATGGGATAGTTGGACTAATCTTTGGTAGATATTTATTTTCTCTGTTCGAATTCTTTCAAGTATTTTTGAATGATTGTGGGGGAAAGTAGTTGCCTTTATCCATCTTCATGGATTTAGCAAGTGATCTCATAATTCTCATTTTGGTCAATCTGCACAGAATTATTTTATTCATTTCCTCAAATTAAATATTTAATTACATCCACAAAATACTTGTCCTTTGGGGTCCACTCCCCTTAGGATTAAAGTTCAAATGTCTCGTTTTTTTTTTTGAAATTCAAACACATAAACTGGGGGTGTTACATATTCCCCCTCTGAAAGAAAACACCGTCCTCGATGTTGGTATTTAACTACTAGAGTTCATTTTTCAAACAAAAATGAATATATTTCCATAATTTTAGCTTCTCTTTCCCAGGTAGCTTCTTCAGCAGTAAAGTGCTTCCACTGCACCTTTATTGTTGCTACCGTTCGATTCCTCAATTCAATTTCTTCCAGCTCCAATATTTGAAGCGGTTCTAGAAGGAACTCCCCTTCTGGTTCCACCTGTACCACATTCCAATAAACTATGAGAGAAGCATCATGTACATATATTTTTAATAATGAAACATGAAACACATCATGAACTCTAACATGGGGTGGTAAGGCCAGCTTGTAAGCTACTGGTCCCACCCTTTCTAATACTTCAAAAGGACCACAATATCTAGGAGCCAGTTTTGCACAACTTCCAACATAAAGTGTGCTCTTTTTTGGTTTAATATGCAAGTACACATGCTCCCCCACTTTAAATTCTTGATGTACTCTCTTCTTATCAGCATAGTTTTTCTGGAGATCTTGTGCGGTCTTGATGTTTCTTTGTATCTGTTTAACAATCCTTTCCATCTCTTGTAAGGCATCTGGTCCCAACATTAGCTTATCCTTAGGCTGGCTCCAGCTCAAAGGAGTACGACACTTCCTTCCATAGAGTGCCTCAAACGGACTCATTTTGATGGAGGATTGATAGCTGTTATTATAGGAAAATTCAGCTAAATGCAAGTAATATTCGCACTTTGATGGCCTATCCATCACATACATTCTCAACATATCCTTTGACACTTCATGCATCTGGCTAAATATTCTGCTACATCTCTTTTCATTCCTGGCCAGAACAACTTCTTTTTCAAAGCTGTTAACATTTTCTGATATCCCGGATGCCCTGCATACGGCTGTTTGTGATATTCATCTAGAATCTCTCTTTTCAAGGACTCCACATTGGGGATATATAATCTGTTTTTGTAGCGAATCAGTCCTTTTTGGTTTTGAGTGTAATCAGTCATCTCCTTCTTTAGTAGTTTCACCTGTAGTGTTTCATAATTTGGATCCTGGTCTGCTGCCTTTTTCACTAAATATTCTAATTCAAACTGGGCACTACTTCCAATGTTTTTTATGTTTTGACAAGAATTTATGCTAAAGGCATCAACAATTTTATTTTTTTCCCCCCTGATATGTTTTATGTCCATATCAAATTCACTCAGAAAGGACAACCATCTGGCTTGTCTAGCATTCAAATCAGTTTGGGAAAAGAAATACTTAAGACTAATATGGTCAGTCATCAATATAAATTTTCTCACAAGAAGATACTGTTGCCACATCTTTAAGGCATGAATAACAGCAAATAATTCCAAATCATATGCACGATAGTTTTGTTCATGTGTCTTCAGTTTCCTAGACTCATAGGAAATAACTGAATTTTCCTGCAAAAGGACTCCTCCCAACCCCTCTCTACAAGCATTTGTACATACGGCAAATTCTTTATCAGGATCTTCAATTTTCAATATAGGGGTTGTGGTGAGTTTTAATTTTAATTGTTCAAAACTATTTTGGCACTTTTCATTCCACTCAAATTTGAAACCTTTCTTTTGTAGTGAGGTTATGGGGTATGGTATAGCAGAAAATATCTCCACAAATCTGCGATAATAACCTGCAATCCCCATGAATGATCTCACTACTGAATCATCTATTGGCATAGACCATTCTTTAATAGCTTTTATCTTTTCAGGATCAACAGCCAACCCTTGTTCAGAAATAATATGACCCAAGTATTGGATCTTGTCCTTATAGAATTCACATTTACTAAACTTAGAATATAACTGGTTTTCTTTCAGAGTTTGCAATACTATCCTCAAGTGCTCTTTGTGTTCCTTCTCAATTTTTGAGTAAACTAAAATATCATCTATGAACACAAATATGAATTTATCCAAGTACTTATTTAACACATTGTTCATTAAGCACATAAAAGTGGCAGGGGCATTTTTCAAACCAAAAGGTAGGACTACAAATTCATAGTGACCATACCTGGTTCGAAAGGCTGTTTTTCTGATGTCTTATTCTTTAATTATGAGATGGTGATAACCAGTCCTTAAGTCAATCTTCAAAAAGACTTAAGCCACTCTCACTTGGTCAAAAATATCATCAATTCTGGGCAAGGGGTATCTGTTTTTAATGGTCAACTTATTCAGTTGACGATAATCGATGCACATCCTAAAGGTTCCATCTTTCTTTTTCACAAATAGAATCGATGCTCTCGAAGGAGACACACTTGGTCAAATATAGCCCTTGTCTAGTAATTCTTGCAATTTCATTTTCAGTTCCATAAGTTTGGGGGGACTCATTCGATAAGGGGCTCGGGAAACAGGTGTTGCTCTCGGCACCAAATCTATTGAAATTTCAATCTCGCTTTTAGGGGGGAGGTGAGGAATCTCATCTGGGAAACCTTCCTTAAACTCTCTTACCACGGGTAAAGCATCCAGCAGATTTTCTTCAGTTTTCTATTATGTTTCTTCTACATGTACTGCATAGACTTGGTACCCTTTCCTAGCTGTTCGTTTTAATTGCAGTGCTGATATTTGTCTTACAGCGATAGGTTTTGGTTTTCCCTTGAGAATAAAAGGTTTCCCTTCTTCATATACACAATGTAGGGTCTTATCCCAACAATTCATCATGGCCTTCTTCTTTTCCAGCCAGTACATTCCTATCAGCAAGTCATATGAACCTAATGGCGGAATGTTTAAATTCACTTCTGTTTGAAAATCATTTAATTTGATTTCTGTTCGAGGTAACTTATGAGTTACTTTCCTCTTGGTGCCAGTGGCTAACTGGACCAACCAAGACTGCTGAAATTTTTCAGTTTTGAGATTGCATTTTTCTACAATTTTTGGACTAATGTAACTCAAAGAGGCACCCGGATCAATTAAAATAGTAACAGATTGGTCAAAAATATTACCCTCCATTTCAACCATGGTAGCTTGGTGTTCTTCTTGCCGGTTCTCCAAGGCTGCACTGGTGGTGGGTATATTTCGTGCTATGTCATTTACTATGTTAGCTTCTCGATCCCTCATAATCATCTGAATGTTTCGATGGGGGAAATCTCTCAAAATATGGGGTTCTCTACATCCCCAACATTTCAAAGGTTCCCTCATTTTGACCGTGCCTTCCTTCTTATTTCCTTCATCTAATTGTTTGGAACCAATTTGAGACTGAGCTGTTTGGCTTTCTTTTGGTTTGTTAAACTTTTTCCTCTGATGGTCCCTACCAAAATTCCTTAAGTAAGCTGGTTTCTGTTTCTTTCCTTTAATTTCACCTTTGTTCAGCCAGCCTTTTCCATTCTCAGCCCTTTCTTTAAACTGCTGATAGCATAATCTCACTTTCCTTACTGCCTCATCCATATTTTTTGGGTTATCAAACTCGATTTTCTCTTTGTACACAGCAGGAAAACAGTTCAGAAAACTTTGCACCTTCTCCTTCTCTTCACGGATGTAAGGGACGTATCTCAAAAGATTTGTGAACCTAGTGACAAACTCATCAATAGTAAGTTTTCCCAGTCTAAGCTCATGAAATTCTTTTGCTTTATCGTCATAATACCGTTCATTTAAATAGCGGTTCTTAAATTTAACCTGGAAATCTTCCCAAGTAACATTTTTTTCATCAATGGCATGAACCATTTTCGTCTCCTCCCACCACAAGGTAGCCTTACCTTGTAGCTGGTAGATAGCTAATATAGCTTTTAGATTGCTTTCATATTCATAGACCTGAAAATATTTAATCATATTCAACAACCAAGCCTCAGCATCTTCCTCCTTCTCCCCATCATAGGAGGGAGGTTTGATCTTTTAGAATTCCCCCTGTAATTCCTTTTTCTGCTTATACTCATGCCTAACAGCATCAACATACTCAGACTCATTATTCTTCCTCTTCCCAGAACCTTCACCCTCTTGATTGTTTCGCGAAGTTAATTCTCTGATGAGCTTTTCCTACTCCTCACTGGCTAATGACAACCTGTCATTCTGGATTCTTAGCTCAGCCAATTCTCATTGCAAACTATGCAACATAGCCATCACTAGAGCATTGGGATCTGGTGTATTGTCCTCATCACGCAGATCAACATAAATTTCCTCACCTTCTGCCATTCCAGCACCACTGTATACTAAACAACACAGATCAGCAATAATAATAATAATAGAAAATTCAACAGTAAATCAGTTACACAGTCAGCACACACAACAATAGCCCAGTTTTGTATCACATGAGCTCCGATACCATTTGTAACGTCTCTTTCTTCTATCCTAGAATTTTTTTTTTCTATTTATAATTTAGGTTCTGTGCCGCTATTGGCCACAACTATACCACTCTAATTTCAAAATTTCGTCAAGTATGATCTGGTGTGAAACTGAGTCACTACTCTTCCTATAAATCTTGGGAGTATGGTTTTATTATTTTCTTTCACTAATGGTTATGACTGATGGAAGTTACACATATATCTCACCATCTCTGTTACATGGTTGCTTTTACTCCCACAATTTCTTATTCATGCATATTGGGAATTTTACATATGCTATACCACCATGGTATTGTCCTTACACCTGACCATTTACTTATAGTATTATATACACCTTTGGTTTTCTTTTTCAATAGCGTCCCCTTATGCATAATTATGGTATTCGATGGTTTTACTCTTGGTACATTTCACTTTCCTATCATTCGACAATTGCATTGCTAATTACTCACGGTCTAGCTATATTTACCCTCCTACCAAGGGTATAAATTTATCGTGAGTATATTCATTGCATCGATTATCCTGACATACATAACTCTTATATTAAATAATGTGGAGATATACGTATTAAATTTTTATTGTATTCAATGTGCTTCATTTGCATGGATGACTAAGGTGCTTGGCCATGTTACTTGTTCTATCCTCCTCGTCATCTAAGTCGTGACCCCTTATTGATTTTTTTTCCCATTGGTTCTGTACTTGTGCATGTCTGAGGTTATATGTATCTATATAGTATGTGGTGACATGCCACGCCAACATGAGATTTTAATACGCCAGACGTATGAGATGTTCGAGGGTACTGTGGCGTAGAATTCATAGATTGAAAATTTATGGTCGAACTACTCTGTATTTAATGCCTATTTCCCAGCTCGATCCGTGGCTAAGCCGTGGATTCAACGCCACTTGGATGGTGAAGATCACTTCTGATCCTTAGGGTTTTGTGAATTTCTGAATTTTGCGCATTTGTATATATTAGTTGTGTTATTCGTTGAGTCGGTTCCTTCTCCTTCCATTAGTTTGACTTGTCTCCCGGTGGTGAGACTCTGCACCTTGGGGAAATTGAGCGTATACTCCTCCAGACTTCAACGTCTCTATGCACTGTTCGTATGATGGTTCAGGTATGATGTTTATGCACGTTTTCAGTTTGTCATTGTTAAGGTGTAGCTATGCTCTGCTTTCCTATCTTGGTATGGATTTCTTCCTGCTACGGAATACGCTCTGTTTCTATAGCGAGAGCCGAGATTTAAATTGAATCCTTTTCCATGATCTCATTTCCAGTTGAGTTTCGTATGGGAAAGTTGGACTAATATTTGGTAGAGATTTGTTTTCTCTGTTCGAGTATGTCAATTTTTTGTCACTCAACATTTATTTTGCCTCAGATGTCTTTTTTTTTTTTAACGGAACGTGAAACTAATACTCTATTGGTTTTGGATAGGATTTCACCTCCCCTCCTCAACGTCCTTCGACATTTTTCTGAGGTTGTTCGAGTGACGCTTGGTGGATTCTCCTCGAACATTATTCCGGTCCTAGGTAAGCATTCGATTCAGATTTTGTCACAGAAGCCATGTCTCCTTTCCCCAAATTGAAATGCCTCCTCGTTGAGGTTTTAATGTTATGCCTCTGCTCCTATCGCAGGACGTTTTTAAAGGCACTGAGGTTCTTCTTTACCAGGTAATAATTTATTCTTTGTTATCATTTCATCCCAAATAGAATTTTGTTTCAATTCTTGACTCGTCTTCTTATCATCGATTGTGTTCTAATACAGGTATTTCCAAATGCTATCTTCCTTCCTCAGTGCACAATAAAAAGTGCGGTTTTGTTTGACACTAATTTCAACACATTTGGTGTTTTTAGGTCGGTATTCACCATATACTGGTCGGAGAGATGCCCATTCTCGTCACGTCGTGCTCTTATTTTGTTCCAACTATTTAAAATATTTTTTTTTCATAAAAAGTGTTTATTGTAACATTAATCTCCGCCAGAAAGTGTGACTATTAATAGTTTTTCATTCAGGCAATGAATTTTCCTGTAGATCAACTTCTGGAATATTTTGATAGTACTATAAAGTGTTGAGTCCACAAGTGGCTGCAAAATATGATATGTATTGATACATATAGAAATAAGATATATATGATCCTTGTATCTACTATTTGGACAACTCCATACTACGTATATTTTCTTTTTGTTTTTGTTCTTGTTAATAAATCTTCCATTCATAATTGGTTTTCTTAACTTTTAATTGAAGAAGTCAAAATTTTCTCATGTTAATTTACTTTCTGTTCCTTTCTCACATACTAGAAAGTTTGACTATAAGTATTGTGGTGACAAAATTTGTCAAGTGAAATCTCTCAGTGCAAGAGAATTTCGTATTGAAAATACAGGTGGATTCTATGACTCCAACAGTGATCTGGGTTTATACTTCTTAGTTTGCGTCCCATTGTAATAGTTACTTATGACATTTCTGCACTATATATTCTTCCAGTTTTTATTAGCATAGCATTGCCAAACTATGTAATGTTTAGACTACTCTCCTGATTTTAACATAGATCTGAAGGAGAAATTAATTGTTATTTTCCACAGTTTTGACAATTGCATGGATTATGTAAATTTTCACATGTTCATTTTAATTTACCTTAATTCTTCTATTTAGGCCATCCCTTTGCTAAAATGTTAATCACACATTTGATCTGTAAAATTCTCATACTGCCATTATTTACAGATTTGGAAATCATAGTTAACTAGATCTCTTCATTAGCTGAGGTTGTATAAAGAACCCAAAATCTATGCTCTTTCAAATATGTTCTTACTGTAGCATGCAGTTTATAGATAGCCATGTATTGCTATTTTGGAAGTCTACAGTTCTATACTTTACTCAGTAAATTTAATAATTTCCTTACTACTCACAAAATTCAATTATCTCTAGTTTCCACTGTTTTTAAATCCTATAGTTAATAGAAGCAGATTAAAGTTACAAAATCCTGAATTATGAGGTACTATAAATCTCCAGATTTAAGCCAAAGGCTGGTTTAGAGCTTCTGGATGATTTTCCCTCATTTTTCTAGTTCCTACAACCATGCAAAGCTGATAGGGTTAAGTCCCTCCTTAACTCTGTAAATGTATGGAACACTACTATAATTCAGAAAACAAAATATACATAGGTAACTACAGTGTATCACATCAAAATTGAATTCGCAATTGTTCATAATTACTGTGAGCATACCACTTGGGTAATTTACCAGTCCTCCCAACCGTAGAGTCCCTCTATCTCCAGAACTCACCCCCGAGCTGAGACCACCTCCAGAACAGCCCAACCTTGATCTGTTCAGGAATAGCTTATTTAAGCTTTTGCTCCCCAAAGCCTGTTTCTAATTCTGCGTCCAGAATATCAGGATGCTTTTCTTCCTGTTTTCCTAGGCCTCCCTATTTAGGGACTTTTAAAGCTGCTTTCTGCTTTTCCCATCTTTCTACCTCTTCCCAACTACTCTCCACATCATTGGGGAAACTATATTTTCCTCAAAATCTAATTTGGAAATAAATTATTTCAAGGATTTTTGAAAGATTGTGGGGGAAAGTATTTGATTTTATCCATCCTCATGGATTTAGCAAGTGATCTCATAATTCTCATTTTGGTTAATCTGCATAGAATTATTTTATTCATTTCCTCAAATTAAATATTTAATTATATCCACAAAATACTTGTCCTTTGGGGTCCACTCCCCTTAGGATTAAAGTTCAAATTTCTAGTTTTGTTTTTGAAATTCAAACACATAAACTAGGGGTGTTACACCATTTCATCTTAAAGGGGGAGGATTGATCCAGGTGGATATTTTTTGGTGTGAGGCCAGAAGGTAACTCAACCAAAAACCTCATAAGAATTGATTAAGGATTCCTATGAATATATACATGGAGGTGAGACTCTTGGGTTCATTTCCCAACATCTCTTAAACTTCCTTATTTCCTATTTTATATTAATGTACAATTTCACCCAATCCCTTAGGATTAAGTGTCGAAATTCCTCCCCCCTTAATCTGAAGGGAGGTTGGTGAGTCCAGGCATCGTTCTACATTATTCAAATGTTTCTATTCCAAATGCTTTGGTGAAGAAGTCTGCAATCTTCTCATTTGTGGAACAATGACGTAGATGGTTTTTTTTGGCCTCAACATGATGTCGAATCATATGGTATTTTTTATTGATGTGCTTCGTTCGATCATGAAACTTTTAATTATTGGCTAGATTTATTGAAAATGTGTTATTGACCATGAGTCGATTTGAATGAATTTGTTTCATATGCAAATCTACTAGGATTTTCCTACGCCACACAATTTCCTTTATCACTTCCGTTGTTGCCACATATTTTTCCTTAGCTGTGCAATCTATTGGAGTTGACTATTTGCATGGTCTCTAGGAGACAACTCTTGATCCAAGACTCATATTATAACCTAAATTAGATACCCCAGTTTCTTTGTCTCCATCAAAGTCTGAATGAGAGTATCCAATCAAGCTGAAGTCCCCTACCTGTGTATATCTGAGTCCAAAGTCTTGAGTTCCTTTCAAGTACTTTAGAAAATTTTTTGCAGTAGATCAATGTCCTTCACAAGGTTTTTTCATAAATATAGATTGGATTCCAACAAAAAATGAGATTTCTAGTGTGGTAGTAGTCAAGTAGATGATACTTCCATTGGAGTGGTCAAAAGATTGCATTCGTCCATGCCAAACCTATTGAATAAATCTCCAATGTACTTATTCTAAGAAAGGAATATAAATTTAGGATTTTGAGTCACTTCAATACCCAAAATCAGTCATTTCAAGGATTTCTTCAATTCCTTATTTATGGATTCAATATAACTCTCATTATTCCCTGTCATAAAAAGTCATCTACATACACCACATGATATACAGTTGTTTTTCCAAATTTATTAACAAACAATGTTGCATCATCAAGATCATAATGTTTGAAGTTAATTTTTAGAATTTTCTTAGTTAACTTCTCATACCAGGCTCGCTGTACTTTCTTGAGGACATACAAGGATTTTATAACTTGCATACTTTGTGTTTTTGGCCCTTGATAATAAATTCTTCTAGCTGGGACATAAAAGCCTTCTCCTTTAGATCTACATTCAGAAAATTAGTTTTTACATCCATCTTATGGATTTTCCATCCGTTAATGAGTTGCTTGTCAAGGGAGCCATAAAATTTGTACTTTTTCTTCTATACCCACTTGCAACCAATTGATTTGGTTCCCAATGGAGGATCAAGCAGCTTCTGAGTGCCATTATTTATCAAGGCATCATACTCCTTTTTCATCGCTTCATTTCATTCATCATGAGAATTGGCTTATTTGAACGAAGTTGGTTTAAGATCCGTAGAAAAATTCAATTCAAAAGTATAAGAAACATCCACATCAACAAGTGACTCAGAATAATCTACATCACCTCCATTTTTCCTGGTGGAACTTCTTGTTCCTATCTTCCTAACCTCATCGGGAAAATTATTTTCCAGTGCCTTTGTGAGCCATTTTGGGGGACTTTTCTGAGATGGCCCAGGTTTCTCATTTGAATGAGTTTGGATTGAATCAAGATTCAGTTTTCCAATACTGTGAATCACATAAATCAAGGTGTCATTCATGATTGGCTCTTCATGTCAGGGAGAGAGTGCTTCGGAAGATGATTCCACAGATTGATTCAGTATAGGAATCCCCCCTTCAAGATGTGGAATATGATTATCAAAATTCTTGAAATGACTTTGCATGTGTGAATCTATCCAAGCGAGCAAGCTGCCTCTTAACAAAATTGTGAGTCCTGTAAGATTCCAGGAATATGACATCTTTAGATACTACAAACTTCTTGTTAACTTCATCATAGAGACGACATCCTTTGGAGGTATTGGAATACTCCAAGCAGATACATTTTCAACTTCTAGCACCAAGTTTATTTCTTTGTTCCTTGGGTATCAAAGCATAGCATATGGAACCAAAGACCCTGAAATGCTTTACCAAAGGAATGTGGCCATGCCACATTTCATAAGTAGTTTTATTTCTAATTGCATTATAAGGACACTTATTCTTTATGTATACAACACACAGAACCGCATCAGCCTAAAAGATCAATTTTAAATTCTTGAAAAACATCATGGAGGAAACCATATGTAAAATTGTCATGTTTGTTCTCTGAGCTACACCATTCTGTTGGGGATCATAGGGCACGGTTGTTTGATGTTTGATCACATGTTGGCGAAGTTATTTTTCAAATTCATTTGAATTGTATTTTTTTCCATTATCATTGTGTAAAGAGCCAATATGAGTTTGTGCATAATTTTCAATCCATGCATGAAAATTATTGAATGTTTGAAAATCATCATATTTGTTCTTCAATAAGTAAACCTAACACATTCTAGTGTAGTCATCAATAAATGTCATCATATATTTATATCCATTTGTATAAGGAACATGCACGAGGCACATAAATATGAATGAATAAGCTCAATTTTTCTATGTGCTATAGTATGTGAAGCATGAAAGGACTATTTCCTATTCTTTCCTAGAATACCAGCATCACATTCTTTAAGTTTCCTAAGAATTTTAGGCAAACCAGTAACACCATTTTTATTCAACAATCGAAGGTTTTCATAGTTTAAGTTTCAAAATATAGCATGCCATAAAAGACTTGATGAGAGTGTACCTTCATCATAGTGAGAACTAAATGCATAGTTTTTTGCATGATAAAAGGTACCTTGTAGCTTTAGGAGTCTTCCTTCTTCTATTCCTCTCATGATAAGCGAGTGATCTGATGCTTTTATGATGTCAATGTTGCCATAAAAATTTGAATGGAGTTTCCTTGTTGGAGGATGTGGACCAACGAAAACAAGTTTCTCCTCAACTCAGGGAGGCATAGAATCTCATGTAGAAGAAGGTCTAGAAGACAGGGAAACTTAAGCCTGACTACTCCAAGCCCTAATGGCTTGAGTTTATATTTGTCTCCAAAGTATATTGTTCCATCAACCTTGTCAGTAAATTCTTCAAAAATAAACTTTTCTTAAAGTCATGTGATGTATGTTGCTTCTGAATCTAGCAACTAATCATTTCTTCAAGAAGTAAGTGAAGCATTAAAAAAGTCTTCAGTTACCCTAGTATTACAATATGCTACAACATAATGAGTGGATTTAGGTGCTTTATATTTGTCTCTGTCATTAGTTTTACCTTTTTATTGATTTCTTTCCTCGTAAATTATGTCCCAAGGAAACTTACATGTAATTCATCATGCCAATCGCTATTGAAATGTATGCAATGAAGATCATATTTTTCATTTTGAGCATGTATGCCCCCCTCTTCCTCTGAAATTTATTCTTCCTCATCCTCTTCTGCCACCTCTCCCTCTAGAATAATCTTGAGCATGATTCTTCTTTGTATGTGCAAGACATACAGTTTATTCAGAATACTGAGGGGTTGTCTTATTTCCAAAATCCTTCTCTCTTTCTGCAAGTGTTTTCTCAAGGAATCAAGGATGGTCTTCCTAAGATATCCACTTTCTTGCAATGACTCCATATTGTGTGAGTAAGTGGGATAAAATTCCTTGACATATGTTATGAGAGATATGTCAATTTCTACACCGGTGTTTTTAATTTCATGCATGATAGATCTTACTTCTGATTCTGAAGAAATAAGGTCATGATTTTTCAATTCAGACTACAATAGCTTAATCATTAATTGAACAAATTCAGGTTCTAAATGTGAGTCATAGAGTTCTTCCAATTTCGTCAAGACTTCATAGGCATTTGAAAATGGTGTAATATGGTGACTCACCTCTTCATTTACATATGCTGCAACCAAGGCATAGGCCTTGCAATTTTTCTTTTCTGAGGTAGCCTTTGTAGGTGCATTGTCTCCTTCTCCAGAAATTCCTCTCCACAATTCGTTAAAAATGAGTGTGTGTTTTATCATCTAGGAATACTTAGGATAGTTATCTTTTCCAGAGAGAACTACTCCAATAGTTGATATCAATGAATGCATTAAAATATCTATACTAAAAAATAATTTGTACTTCTAGTGGAAAAAAATCTATTCGGGTGGCATAGAGAAAAAAGTGTATTTCTAGTGTAAAAGGGAATTATGCAAAAGAAAAAATTTCAAAAAAATGGTTTTTTTTATTATCAGAGGTAATATCTAAGGGAGTTTATAATTTGGGGAGTTTTCAACTGTGGGACGTTTTATTTGGGGAGGGGTTGGACTGGGGGAGGTAGGATCTGGGGAGGGTTTGAGCTGGGGGAGGTAGGACCTGGGGAGAGGTTGAGTTAGGGAGGGGAATATGGGGAGAGGCCGGTGGAATATGAAGAGTTAGAACATATAAAAAGACATAGGAGAGAGGTCGATAAAATGTGGTGGGAGGTCGAGCTAGATAGAGTAAGAGAGGCGAGTGAAGAGAGGATGGAGTTGACAGAAGGAGGTTGAGTCGGTGTGAGGGAATGCAGGCCGACGGAGGGTGATTTGAGCAGAGTCGGCAGGGAGGGAGGAGGTGAGACGACATGAGGGAGGGAGCCAACAACTAGTGTGGAGTGTCTAAGGAGCACCAAGGAGCATGTTACCATAGTGTGGCAGTGGTGAGAGAGCACTAAGGAGCAGGTGGGAGGCTGCAAGCTCAAAATTATGATAGTGTGATGTGTGGGAATGCAGAAGAGAAAGTGGTGTATGAATATTTCATTCTAGCGGTCCATGGGAATGCAGAGGAGTGAGTGGCATATGAAGGATTTGTAGGAGAGAAGGCGAAGGCCGAGAAAAACAATGCAGTTGGTAAAAAAAAATAAAGTGTATTATTAGAGGTGGAAACACTGTCAAACAATAGAGTTCAATGGAGGTGTGAGTAGGAGCACCACATGAATGAATTTAACAGAGAAGGCAGTGGACTATATGATAGTGAAAGTTCTGCAAGGTACTAATGCAGAGGGAGTTACATGCGCAGTAATGCTAGAAACGAAACTGAATCTGATACCATGTCAGGCCAGGAGGTAATTCCACCAAAATCATCATACAAATTGATTAAGGATGCATATGAATATATACATGGAGGTGATACTCTTGGGATTCATTTCCCAACGTATCTTAAACTTCCTTATTTCCTATTTTACATTAATGTACAATTTCACCCAATCCATCAGGATTAGGTGTCAACAATTAGACACCTACATATTCCACTTGGAACCCTACCATTGTTTATTTTAATTTTCAGTTTCCTTAGTTGTAGCACAGTTTACTATTTTTCGCAGTTTTTTGGGTTGTGTACTTCTGGATTCGTTTTGAGGTTGTAAACAACATTTTTTTTAAACAGAAAAAAAAATAATGTGACTAGTGTTTACAGCAACAATTTCTATTCCTTAGATAGATATTTCTAACGAGGTATTTTTCATGTCAAATGGAGATAATATGCCAAAATTATGACCCTAGGAAGTTGATGTACCAATTTACCCCAACGGGACCCACATATTTGGTGATTCATGTCCTAGGGTTAGGTTTTTGGAAGTTTAGGGTTTTCCATTATTTCTAAATAATAAATAGGCCCTTGAGTCTCATTTTAACATATTTCAAAGGCAATTAGCCTCCACATATCTTCTGAGAGATAAGATACCATCGCCCACACTAGTTTATTTCAATTATGTATGTCAGAATGTTTCATTTCTTTGGTATTAATGAAATGAAGTTTCATTTATGCTACATATCTTTGTTTGTGTTTATATTTGTATTAAATTGTGTTCATGCATAATTCTCGATCAAGGAATGATTTTTCTGGTGCTGCAACCACCCTAGTTTTTTCTGATCATCGACATGTTTGAAATCCTTTTTTAT
Organism: Pinus albicaulis; assembly: GCA_034641835.2. Taxonomy (NCBI): domain Eukaryota; kingdom Viridiplantae; phylum Streptophyta; class Pinopsida; order Pinales; family Pinaceae; genus Pinus; species Pinus albicaulis. The sequence goes on along the minus strand of CM076581.1, from coordinate 414,530,707 downwards.
GGGGAACTAAGATGGTTATTTTCATTTTATCAGTGATATGCTTGAAGCGCATAGAAAATTTCATTCTAGGATTGATGATATGTCTGTTGTGCAAATTTTCCATTTGTGTAATGAATGTTATTCATGTATACATGTTATAATATTGCATGAAGTGCCCATTTGTAAAAGGTGTAGAGGGGAGAAATGAACACATCATTTTTTTCATTTTAACAACATGGATCCATGTAACGCCCGAAGCTGTTATGCGTTTTAAATTGGACATTTGAACTTAAGTCCAAAGGGGAGTGGACCCGAATGGATGATAATTGTGTGGATGTAGTTAATTATTTATTTATGAAAATAAATAAAATGTTTATGTGTGCACTAGGACCAAATGATATTTTTGAGATCACTTGCCTAATCCATGAGGTTATGGAAAGAGGTTAAGACTTTCCCCAAAATCTTTCAAAAAGCCTTGAAAGAAAATTATTTCTAATTTAGATTTTTGAGGAAAAATATAAATTCCCCAATGATGAGGAAAGTAGTTGGGAAGAGGTAAAAAGCTGGAAAAGCAGAAAACAGCTTTAAAAATCCCTAAATAAGGGAAGCCTTTCCAAACAGGAATAAAAGCATCCTGAAATTCTAGACGCAGAATTGGCAATAGGCTTTGGGGAGAGCATAGCTTAAATAAGCTACTCCAAAAAATATTGAGGTTGGTCTATTCATGGGAGGATCTCAGTTCGGGGTTGAATTCTGGAGATAGAGGAATTCTATGGTTGGGAGGATTGGTCATAGAAAAATTGTGGTATGCACATATAATCTATGTTATTCTGTTATAGGTATTATCGTGAACTATTAATCTTTCATTTGGAATTGATAATTTAAAAGGATATGTTGTAATTAAATAATTCTTACATTTAACAGAGTTAGTTAGAATAAATTAATCATCTAACTTCTGTATAGTTGTAGGAATATAATCTATGGAAATTTATCAGCCATAATCGATAAACCATGTTCTGGTCTAAATCTGGAGATAATTATAATAATTCCATAGAAAAATTGAAATTGTAACTTTAATCTGCATCTATAAGAAACAATTATATGAACAAAAATAATTAGACTTCCTATCCTAGTAGCTAAATTGTATGCTATCATATACTTGTATAAACATGCAAAGAGAAAATTAATTCAGATTTCAGAAAGGACTTATTTCTACTGAACTATAAGTTTATTCAGAAAAAGGTATAGCTCTATGAAACGATCTAGTAATACAAAAAGAATTTTAAGGTACCATATAATATGTTTGTATGAAAAATACAAATTTTGGATAAAATATAAATAAATGAAATCTGGAAATTGAAGACAGATATTCTAGTGGTATAAAATAATTATTGTAGACTATTAATTGAGTCAAACAAAATATAAATTATTTTCAGACCAGATGATAAATAATTGGGAAGAAATATGTTCTCTAAAATGTAGGAAAAATCATGCTATTTATATTTTCTGTTATCATAAGTGTTTGAAATGAGAGTGCTACAGAGAAATTATGGAGAAAGAAAATGTTGGAAACATTTATTAATAACAAGTATTGTACCTTCACAATCAAAGAAAGTTTTAGATGTATACAGTCTATTAATTCAGCAAGGAATACCAAAAATCCAGACCATAAACATAAATATGATTTTCTTTTTATCTAAGTTATTATTAGAGAGAAAACTAGAGAAAGTAGTAACCAGACATCTCAGTACTAAATTAAAGAGATAGGCTGAAAGGGTGAGTTTAACATATCTATAATTATAAAATTTAATAAATCTCCTTACATAATCTCCAAAGAGAAATAAAATTACTTGAAAGTATACAAAAATATATATATAACTTAAGAATAGAGAATATCTGTAATATTAAATAAAAAGGGATAAATTTTACATCCTCAGATAATTTATTTCAAATGGAGATATTCGTTGGTTAAACTTTAATAATATGGAATGAAAATAAATGGATGTAAATCAACATTATATATAAACATCTGTAAGTGGAATTAATTTCGTTTCACAACATTTCTGCAAAAGATTATCTATTAAGGCCTGAGGAACAATTGTTAGATGTTAAACTAAAATGGTGTTATCAAATCAGAATACACCTCACTGTAAGTTCAGAATAAGTACACAGTCCAGCCTAAGAATAAGTAAAATTATTACAGAAGGATGTGGGTGACAAAAATTAACACCACTGTAACTTAACACTAAAAAAAAAACGAACAGGAGTTCATATTTCCATTTCGGAGAGGAATATTATCCTGAGACCATAGTTCAGTTAATAACACTTAAAAATTTGGAGAAATGTCTAAATATAAATGCATGGATGCTCCTCGAATTGTAGTGACAAACCTAGTTACACTGCCAAGAGTTATTGTAAGAATGACGTAGAAATTATTATGACAAATCGATAACAGGATAGGCAAAGAATTTTTCATACCTTCCCTGCATAAAACAAATATTTCAAGATTAGAATCGAGTTTATATAAAACAAAATAAAAACATTAAATGAAAATTTACAATGTCAAAATTGACATTACCTGTGTGGAAGGAAGGTGAGTAAACCCTTCCTTTACAATTCACAATCTGTGCAGAGATCCGCATTGAATTATTAATCCCGTTATACATACTAACTATTAAAAACTCAGAGGTAAGTAAACGGTGATTGTATAACAAAATTTCTTACCACATAAGAAAATAAAGCTGAGTTTCATAGCAACTGGCCGAGTCCATAAGAAAATCATTTGACAATACTCTGGATTGAGTTCAATAAACTGACATGTAGTAAGCAAGAGGATAAGCTACAGCTAGTAGGGAAAAATAGATAATCAAAATGAATGTCTCTTTATAAACTCCTGAAAGAAATAATGTAACAAGGAAAAAGAATTAGGCTACCTATAAAAAGAGAGGGCCGAATCGTTTTATAAAACCTCGTCCCCCACAGTGAATCGAATGGGCATACATTTTCCTTCGACACTAAGAGGAAGCGCACAAATGCAATTGAGGAATGAAGAAAATGGTTTCATAAGCTTGGAAAGTTAAACAAGATATACCCTGAGATATGCAAAACCCTAAAAAAATCGTAACGTTACAAGCGTCTTCATCTGATGAAGGCGTACAAGGAACAAAAAGGAACGATGGGAGGGAAAAGAGGTTTTCCGATTCCATAGATGAAAATTTAATACACCAACTTTGCCGTGAATTCCGAAACCCTAACAATTACAGATCAAATCTCGAAATTAAACAATAAAATATTAAACAGAGGCTATACGGTGGAAGTCGAATACAGTTTTTATAAATAACCCTAACATGAATATCAAAACATTTATGAAGGGTAAATGTAAACCGTTCAGTTAACTCCACGTATTACCAATGGTACACTGTGTCAAGATTTCGAATCAACGGAATTTACAAATGAAATAATACGCCAATGAAAATGTTCCCTATGGAAAGATTTACGTTATAAAGAAGTACCATTGAAATCATTAAATAGTTTAAATGTTCGGTTACCCTCTCGAAAAAGTTGTAACACAGAAATCGAATTGAACATATATAATTATCCATAGGCGGAAAAATTACAAGTTGGAAATCATATTAAAAGGATAGCACAAGGTGAATATGTGGATCCATAGAAATTCCGAAGTATCAAATGTAAACATGATGATGCTACATTGTCAATGAAATATATATATATATATATATATCAAATTTATGTATATGATGTTGTGAAAACTATATCAATAGATATAATGACATGGTAATATAGGTATATAACAATATAGTTATATATTACTATAGATATGAAGGGGTGATTTATATTAAATATTGTAACTTTCTTAGTTACTATATCAATGATGTAGTATCGACATACAACAAATCTTCCTATCGAAGTGGAAGAAATATCATTAAGCAATTCCTAGAAAAAAAAAAAAATTTATAGTAGGAGAGATGTTACAAATGGTATCATAGCCCAAGTTGGAAAAATTGGGCTATTTTTTTTGTGCTCAATGTATATTATATTTAGAAAAAAAAAAGTTATTGATGTTGTGTTGTTTTAGTGTAAAAAGGTACTGAAACTGAAAAGTCAATGGCTGAAGGAGATGAGCTCTATGTTGATCTGGGTGGTGGAGATAACACAGCAGATCCCAATGCTCCTTTAATGGCTATGTTGCATAGGATGCAACAGGATATGGCCCAACTAAAAATGCAAAGTGATAGGCTATATTTAGCCAGTGAGGAGCAGGAAAAAATGATTAGAGAACTGACTTCACGGAATAGGCAAGAAGGTGAAGGTTCCAGAAGGGAGATAAATGGCAGAATCTACCTTTCAGATTTTCCTAGACTACTAGACAGTAGTCTAGGCAAAAGAAGGAATTACAGGGTGAATTTCGGAAAATAAAACCTCCCTCCTTTGATGGAGAGAAGGAGGAAGATGTTGAGGCGTGTCTATTAAACATGATTAATTATTATCAATTTTATGAGTATGAAAGAAATCTGAAGGCCAGATTAGCTATTTATCAACTGCAAGGTAAGGTTACCTTATGGTGGGAGGAAACAAAGATGGTTCACAGAATTGATGAGAAAACAGTGACCTGGGAAGATTTTTAAATCAAGTTCAATAATCGATACTTAAATGAACGATATTATGATGACAAAGAAAAAGAGTTTCATGAAATCAAATTGGGAAAACTCACCATAGATGAGTTGGTCACCAAGTTCAGAAATATGCTAAGGTATGTGCCATACATCCAAGAAGAGAAGGCAAGAGTGTAGATATTTTTGAATTGTTTGCCTATTGCTTATAAAGAGAAAATAGAGTTCAATAATCCAAAAACAATGGATGAAGTGGTGAGAAAGGCCAAAATATATTATTAGCAGTTTCATGGTAAGATGGACCAGGGGAAGAAATGGTCAAATAAAGGTGAATTTAGTGGAAGGAAACAAAAACCAGCCTACTTGAAAAAATTTGGTAAGAACCATTAGAGAAAGAAGTTTAATAAAACAAACGATAACCAAACTAATCAATCTCAAACTAGTTCTAAAAATATGAATGAAAACAATAAGAAAAAAGGAACAGTGAAAATGAGAGAGCCATTGAAGTGTTGGGGCTGTGGAGAACCTCATATTTTGATGGACTGTCCCCATCGAAATATTCAGATGGTTCTGAGGCCTAGAGAAGCTACTACGTTGAATGATGTAGCCGGAAATATTCCTACTATCAGTGCAGCCTTGGAGAACCGACAAGCCGAACACCAGGCTACTATGGTTGAAATGGAAGGTACGATTGCTGACCAATCTATTACAGTTTTTATTGATCCGAGTGCTTCTTTGAGCTACATTAGTCCACAAATTGTAGAGAAATGCAATCTCAAAACTGAAAAATTTAAACAGTCCTGGTTGGTCCAGTTAGCCACTGGTACCAAACGAAAAGTAACTCACAAGTTACCCCAAACAGCAATTAAGTTAAATGATTTTCAGACAGAAGTAAATTTAAACATTCTTCCGTTAGGCTCATATGATTTGCTCATAGGAATGGACTAGTTAGAGAGGAAAAATTCTATGATGAATTGTTGGGATAAAACTCTGCGTTGCATAGATGAGGAAGGGAGACCTTTTATACTCAAAGGAAAACCAAAACCAATTTCTGTAAGAAAAATATCAGCTTTGCAATTAAAGAGAATATCTAGGAAAGGATATCAAGTTTATGTTGTACATGTTGAAGAATTAGGACAACAACTTGAAGAAAATCTGATAGACACTTTACCAGTGGTTAGAGATTTTAACGAAGTGTTTACGAATGAGATTCCTCATCTCCCTCTAAAAATGGAAATTGATTTTACTATTGATTTAGTACCAGGAGAAACTCTCGTTTGAAAAGCCCCTTATAGAATGAGTCCCCCTGAATTAATGGAGTTAAAGATGCAACTACAAGAATTGCTAGATAAAGGTTATATAAGACCGAGTGTATCCCCTTGGGGAGCACCAGTGTTTTTTAAGAAATATGGTACTTTTAGAATGTGTATTGATTATCGTCAATTGAACAAGTTAACTATCAAAAATAGGTACCCTTTACCCAGAATAGATGACCTTTTTTATCAGGTTAGGGGAGCTTCAGTGTTTTCCAAGATTGATTTGAGAACTGGTTATCACCAGTTAAGAATAAAAGAAGAAGTTATTAGCAAAACATCTTTTCAAACTAGGTATGGGCACTACGAATTTGTAGTCCTACCTTTTCAGTTGACAAATGCTCCTGCCACATTTATGTGCTTAATGAATAGTGTTCCGAATAAATACTTATACAAGGTTGTACTAGTATTTATATATGAAATTCCAGTCTATTCAAAAAGTGAGGAAGAGCATAAACATCACTTAAGAATAGTATTGCAGACTTTGAAGGAAAACCAGTTTTATGCCAAATTTAGTAAATGTGAGTTTTATAAGGATAAAATTCAGTAATTGGGGCATATCGTATTAAAACAAGGATTCGATGTTGATCCTAAAAAGATAAAATCCATAAAGGAATGGCTTGTACCTACTGATGTATCAACAATAAGATCATTTATGGGGATTGCAGGATATTATCGAAGGTTTTTGGAAAGATTTTCTGCAATAGCACATCCTATAACTTCATTGCAGAGGAAAGGCACAAAATTTGAGTGGACTGAAAAGTGCCAAAGTATTTTTGAACTGTTAAAACTAAAACTGACTACAACACTAATCCTGAAGATTGTAGATCCAAATAATGAATTTGTGGTGTGCACTGATGCATGTGGAGAAGGCATAGGGGGGAGTTTTGTTACAAGAATTTTTTGTTGTTGGTTATGAATCTAGAAAACTTAAGAAACACGAACAGAGTTACAATGTGTATGATCTAGAATTAGCTGCCATAATTCATGCGCTCAAGATGGGGAGACACTACCTCATAGGAAATAAATTTACACTAATGACAGATCACATTAGCCTGAAATATTTCTTTACTCAAGCAAATTTGAATGCTATACAGGCTAGATGGCTGTCTTTTCTGAGTGATTTTGACATGGAAATAAAACATATCAAAGGAAAAGAAAATAAAATTGCTGATGCACTAAGCAGAAATGTTGTGCAACACATAAGCAATATTGGGAGTAGTGTAGATTTTGACTTAGAGGGAATGGTGAAAAAGGTAGTGGATCAAGATTTGCAATATGAACAACTTCAAACTAAAGTGCTGAAGAAGGAAATGGCTGGGTACACTCAAAATCAAAAAGGACTTATCTACTATAAAATTAGATTGTATATCCCTAATGTGGATTCCTTGAAAAGGGACATTTTAGATGAATATCGTAAACAACCTTATGCAAGACATCTTGTATAACAGAAACTACTAACAGCTTTGAAGAAGAAATTATTTTGGCTAGGAATGAAAAAGGATGTAGAAAAATATTTAGCTAGATGCATGAAATGTCAACTAGTCAAAGTTGAACATCAACATCCAGCTGGTCTTTTAAATCCCTTGCCAATAGCAGAATGGAAATGGGACATTGTTTCAATGGATTTTATTACTAGCCTACCTAAAACAAAATATCAGCATGATTATGTGATGGTAGTAGTAGATATCTTGACAAAATCTACTCATTTTATACCTGTAAAGTCCACTTTTGGGACAACCCAAGTAGCAAATGTGTTCATGAAAGAAATAGTAAGGTTACATGGAGTTCCAAAGATGATAATTTCAGACAGAGATGCCAAGTTCACTGCTGCATTTCGGAAAAGTTTTTTTGGAGGGATGGGCACTAAATTAAACTTTAGTACTGCTTATCACCCTCAAACAGATGGTCAAATAGAGAGGACAAATCATATTTTGGAGGATATGTTAAGAATGTACGTAATGGATAGGCCAACAAAGTGAGAAGATTATTTACACTTAGCAGAATTCGCTTATAACAATAGCTATCAAGCATCCATAAAAATGATTCCATTTGAGGCATTCTGTGGAAGGAAGTGTCATACTCCTTTAAGTTGGAGTCAACCTGAAGACAAGCTAATTCTAGGGCTAGATGCTTTGCAGGAAATGGAAATAATTGTGAAACAGATTTAGAAAAATATTAAAACAGATCAAGATAGACAGAAAAGTTATGCAGATCAAAAAAGGACTCACAGGGAATTTAAAGTGGGTGATCATGTTTACCTACGAATCAAACCCAAGAAGAGTACACTACATACTGGTAGTTGTGAAAAATTGGCTCCTAGATACTGTGGGCCTTTTGAAGTCTTAAAAACGGTTGGACCAGTAGCTTATAAATTGGCCTTACCTTTGCACATTAAAGTTCCTGATGTGTTTCATGTCTCTTCGTTGAAAAAATATGTTCATGATGCTTCTCACTTTATTGATTGGAATGTGATCCAGGTGGAACCAGAAGGGGAGTTCCTTCCAGAACCGCTTCAAATCTTGGAGCAGGAAGAAATTGAATTGCAGAATCAAACAATAGCTAGAGTAAAGCTCTAGTGGAAGAAATTTACTGCTGACGAAGCTACATGGGAAAGAGAATCTGATATAATGGAAAAATATCCATTTTTATTTTCAAATTAAACTCTAGTAGTTATCTGTTAACACCAAGGACGGTGTTTGTTTTCAGAGGGGGAATACGTAACACCCCAAGTTGTTATTCTTTTTAAATTGGACATTTGAACTTAAGTCCAAAGGGGAGTGGACCCCAATGGATAATAATTGTGTGGATGTAATTAATTATTTATTTATAAAAATAAATAAAATGTTTATGTGTGCACTATGACCAAATGATATTTTTGAGATCACTTGCCTAATCCATGTGGTTATGGAAAGATGTTAAGACTTTCCCCAAAATCTCTCAAAAAGCCTTGAAAGAAAATTATTTCTAATTTAGATTTTTGAGGAAAAATCTAAATTCCCCAATGATGAGGAAAGTAGTTGGGAAGAGGTAAAAAGCTTGAAAAGCAGAAAACAGCTTTAAAAATTCCTAAATAAGGGAAGCCTAGGAAAAAATGAATAAAAGCATCCTGAAATTCTGGATGCAGAATTGGAAACAGGCTTCGGGTAGAGCATAGCTTAAATAAGATGCTCCAGAACAAATTGAGGTTGGTCTCTTCATGGGAGGATCTCAGCTTGGGGGTGAATTCTGGAGATAGAGGAATTCTATGGTTGGGAGGATTGGTCATAGAAAAATTGTGGTACACACATATAATCTATCTTATTTTGTTATAGGTATTATTATGAACTGTTAATCTTTCATTTGGAATTGAGAATTTAAAAGGATATGTCGTAATTAAATAATTCCTACATTTAAGAGAGTTAGTTAGAATAAATTAATCATCTAACTTCTGTATAGTTGTAGGAATATAATCCATGGAAATTTATCAGCCATAATCTCTAAACTATAGTCTGGTCTTAAATCTAGAGATAATTATAATAATTCCATAGAAAATTTGAAATTGTAACTTTAATCTGCTTCTATAAGAAACAATTATATGAATAGAGATAATTAGACTTCCTATCCTAGCAGCTCAATTGTATGATATCATATACTTGTATAAACATCCAAAGAGAAAATTAATTCATATTTTAGAAAGGACTTATTTCTACTTAACTATAAGTTTATTCAGAAAAATTTAGAGCTCTATGAAATGATCTAGTAATACAAAAAGAATTTTAAGGTACCATATAATATGTTTGTATGAAAAATACAAATTTTTTATAAAATATAAATAAATGAAATCTGGAAATTGAAGACAGATATTCTAGTGGTATAAAATAATTATTGTAGACTATTAATTGAGTCAAACAAAATCTAAATTATTTTCAGACCAGATGATAAATAATTGGGAAGAAATATGTTCTCTAAAATGTAGGAAAAATCATGCTATTGATATTTTCTGTTATCATAAGTGTCTGAAATTAGAGTGCTACAGAGAATTTATGGAGAAAGAAAATGTTGGAAACATTTATTAATAACAAGTATTGTACCTTCACAATCAAAGAAAGTTTTAAATGTATACAGTCTATTAATTCAGGAAGGAATACGAACAATATAGACCATAAACATAAATATGATTTTTTTTTATCTAAGTTATTATTAGAGAGAAAACTGGAGAAAGTAGTAACCAGACATCTCAGTACTAAATTAAATAGATAGGCTGAAAGGGTGAGTTTAACATATCTACAATTATAAAATTTAATAAATCTACTTACATAATCTCTGAAGAGAAGTAAAATTACTTGAAAGTATACAACAACAGATATATAAGTTAAGAATAGAGTATATTTGTAATATTAAATAAAAAGGGATAAATTTTACATCGTCGGATAATTTATTTCAAATGGAGATATTCAATGGTTAAACTTTAATAATATGCAATGAAAATAAATGGATGTCAATCAACATTATATATAAACATCTGTAAGTGGAATTAATTTCATTTCACAACATTTCAGCAAAACATTATATATTAAGGCCTGAGGAACAATTGTTAAATGTTAAACTAAAATGGTGTTATCAAATCAGAATACACCTCACTATAAGTTCAGAATAAGTACACAGTCCAGCCTGAGAATAAGTACAGAAGGATGTGGGTGACAAAAATTCACACCACTGTAGCTTAACACTAAAAATGAAATGAACAGAAGTCCGTATTTCCATTCAGGAGAGGAATATTATCCTCAGACCATAGTTCAGTTAATAACACTTAAAAATTTGGAGAAATGTCTAAATATAAATGCGGGGATGCTCCTCAAACTATAGTGACCAACCTGGTTACAATGTCGAGAGTTATTGTAAGAATGACGTTGAAATTATTATGACAAATCGATAACAGGATAGGAAAATAATTTTTCATACCTTCCCTGCATAAAACAAATATTTCAATATTAGTATCGAGTTTATATAAAACAAAATAAAAACATTAAATGAAAATTTACAATGTCAAAATCGACATTACCTGTGTGGAAGGAAGGCAAGTAAACCCTTCCTTTACAATTCGTAATCTCCGCAGAGATCCGCATTGAATTATTAATCCTGTTATACATAATAACTATTAAAAACTCAGAGGTAAGTAAACGATGATTGTATAAAAAAATTTCTTACCACATAAGAAAATAAAGTCGAGTTTCATAGCAACTATCCAAACCCACAAGAAAATCATTTGACAATATTTTGGATTGAATTCAATAAACCGACATGTAGTAAGCAAGAGGATAAGCTACAACTATTAAGGAAAACGAAAAAAACAATTTGGGGATAAATCGATAATCAAAACGAATGTCTCTTCATAAAATTGTGAAAGAAATAATGTAACAGGGAAAAATAATTAGGCTACCTGTAAAAAGAGAGGGCCGAATCGTTTTATTAAACCTCGTCCCCCACAGCGAATCGAATGGGCATACGTTTCCCTTTGGCGCTGGGAGGAGGCGCACAAACGCAATTGAGGAACAAAGCAAATGGTTTCAGAAGCTTGGAAAGCTAAACAAGATATACCCCGAGATATGAAAAACCCTAAAAAAATCGTAACCTTACAAGTTTCTTCATCTGATGAAGGCATACAAGGAACAGTAAGGATCGATGGGAGGAAATAGAGGTTTTCCGATTCCATAGATGAAAATTTAATACGCCAACTGTGCCGTGAATACCGAAACCCTAAGAAGTAGAAATCAAATCTCGAAATTAAAGAATAAAATATTAAATGGAGGCTATATGGTGGAAGTCGAATACAGGTTTCATAAATAACCCTAATATGAATACCAAAACATTTATGAAGGGTAAATGTAAACCATTTAGTTAACTCCACGTATTACCAATGGTACACTATGTCAAGATTTCAAATCAAAGGAATTTACAAATGAAATAATACGCCAATGAAATCGTGCGTTATGGCAAGATTTACGTTATAAATAAGTACCATTGAAATCATTAAATAGTTTAAACGTTTGGTTACCCTCTTGAAAAATTTGTAACACAGAAATCAAATTGAACATATATAATTATGCATAGGCGGAAAAATTAAAAGTTGGGAATCATATTATAAGGATAGCACAAGGTGAATATGTGGATCCATAGAAATTCCGAAGTATCAAATGTAAACATGATGATGTTACATTGTCAATGAAATATATATATATATCAAATTTATGTATACGATGTTGTGAAAACTATATCAATAGATATAATGATATGGTAATATACGTATATAACAATATAGTTATATATTACTATAGATATGAAGGGGTGATTTATATTAAAGATTGTAACTTTCTTAGTTACTATATCAATGATGTAGTATCGATATACAATAACTCTTCTTATCGAAGTGGAAAAAAAATCATTAAGCAATTCCTAGAAAAAAAAAGAATTTGTAGTAGGAGAGATGTTACAATCCAAGTGAGTAGCCTGAAGTTCCAATATTTTTGACACAAGTGGAAGAAATCCTTATAGCAAGGTTGTATCCAATACTACAAGTTTTTCATGCTGGTGGTGGTCAATATAAATATAATGGTCATATAATAAGTTTTCTAGAAGATATATCTATGATTACCAATAAACTTTCTCAACGTGTTGAACTTGATTATGTTATTGTGAGAATACATGGTGTTGAATCGAGATAATATGAATGCTATGTGAAGAGAAAACATGTGATGGATTTGTTTCTCTACAAAATCAAAATGGATAAATATTAGAGGGTGTTGAAATTGATATGGATTTAGATGCAACTCTCCCACAAAGTCCTACTAATGCGTTGAGCATGGTAGAACATGTTGATATAAATTTAGATGAAACAATTAGGGCTAAGGAGGTCATTTAAAGAGAGGGTCCTAATACTTTTTGGTTCCATCCATCATCATTTCTATCGCACTTGCATAATTATTGCAGGGAGGTTGATTGAATAAGAAGATTTATTGAAAATGAAGAAGATATAGACACAAAGGCTTCAAAATGGTCATAGTTTGGCATGTCTCCTATTAATGAACACAATATGGAAGGGTTTCTAGACACAGAATTCTTGACTTTATTCCCGACTACAGATGTTTATTAGTTGCATCCATGTATCTATAACGTTGAAATGTATGAATATGGTTTGAACCTACTAATATATTATGATCAAGTATTTGGAAGACATCCTAAATTTTGGTACTTTCTTTTGAATGTTATTATTTGGCATCATATTCAGGGAAAAAAAAAATTAAGAAGGGTTTACATGAAAATGTACCTTCTACTGTTGAATAATTGTGTCAAGAACTTCGTGATTTTCCAAAAAATAAATTGGCTGAATTGATGCATTTTGGTTCGTCCCTTAGGGGTACAAGGGAATATTGGAAAAATTTTCTATCTGAGCTGACTAACATGATCAACCATTTGGGTTTCCTTACTTTTTTTCTACATTAACTACAGATGACACAAAATGGCCAGACTTGCATAGTGTCATGCCTTTGAATAGCCAATGTGGGCATCAAAATGAGCATGCAAGAAAATTTTAGAATCATTATTTAGTAGCTGGATATTATTGTTGTTTATATGGACCAAAGATTTTCTATTTTTCATGAGTCTTTTTACAAAAATACCTTGGGGCGAGACATATTTGGTATGGGTTTGTTCTCCTCTATTTTTTTTATGTCGTGCTGAATTTTGAACATAATTTTTGGAATTGTTTTATGTTTATATTTCTTGATTTTATATGTTATTTTTTTAGGTATGATTGGAAACATAGAGGCTCTGCACACATCCATGGGTTCCTATGGCTTCTTGTATCTCCTGATGTGGAGAGAATGGATTGGTAGAACCCTTTGAGTCTTGATGCAACAAAGTAGTTTTTTGACAAATATGTGAAAACTTAAAATATCCGTGGCATACATCGTAAAAATGTCATGATACCTCGAAGTTTAAATGATGATCTATTCCTCTTAATTACCCACCAATTTTTTCCTGCAACGTTGAAGAATATTGTGATAATTTGGTCATTTGACTGCAAAGACAAATGAAATTCAGTGTAGATTCATGTTCGAGGAAGAATGGGTCGATCCTTTCCTTCTAGTACGAAGTTCCATGGGAGGTTCATGGAGAGTCAAGTTTGTATGTGGATGAAAAAGGGAAAATAAATATGCACCTGCTGGAAATGATGATCATTTAAATTTTCACAATGCAAATCTTTTGACTATGTGGCGAGAAAATGTTGATTTTCAACCTATTGTTTCTCATCATATTGTCTTGAAATATATTGTGAAGTATGACTCAAAGGTAGAAATAATATCTGAAAGTTATCATGATATGTTGACAATATTTCCTTCTTGATCTAGATGGATTTTGGTGGCCACCCACCTGTTCCATCTAAAACTCTAGTCAGTTTCATCAATTTCCTTTTCTATAGCAGCATTTAACATTTTTACCAGTTTTTCTGGTCTTGAACTTCTAGAGCAGTTTTGACCCTCTAAATAGATTTTTTTTAGGTCTGCAATGGGTCGGTAGATATAGGTAGGGGACTTTGGAAAAATCGATAGTACTCAGAGACATATTTCTGATGATATATTTTATGTGGAAAAAAAATATAATATTACCAAGTAAAGGCCCGGGGAATTTGGCTTCCCAACTAACCCCAATGGGGCCAATAAACTCTAGGAATTTTAGTTTTTTGGTTGTTTAGGGTTTCCATATGTCGTTAAATAATAAAAAGTCCCTCGAGCCTCATTGTAACATATTTCAGAGACCTGTAGCCACCACATCTCTTCTAAGATATAAGCTAGCAACTGCCTAGCTAGTTTACTTCCATTATGTTTGTAAGCATATTTCAATTATTTTATATTAATGAAATGAAGTGTTATTTCTGCTACATCTTTTCATTTATGTGTATTTTCATATTTTATTGCATTCATGTGTAATTTTGGATCAGGGGTATCAAAATGGTATTAGCTTTCTCGATCCTCCTTTTCATGTCTCCAACGCGGTTGCAGTATAAAGCGTTAGGGCTTGATCTAGTTGAACCTTTGTGAGACCATCCTCACAAACCTTGACGGTCGCCCATGACTGATGAGAATAAAGATGTGGGAGGAGGAGATGCTACAAAAATATTGCTTGAGGAGGCCCTCGAGAAACAAATTAACACAATGATGGATAACTTTGCCCAGATCCTTCAATGATGAGGGATGAGAATAAATACGTGGGAGGAGGAGACGCTATAAAAATATTGCTTGAGGAGGCCCTCGAGAAACAAATTAACACAATGATGGATAACTTTGCCCAGATCCTTCAACGATTTCCCACCGATGGTGCATCTGCATCCAGCAGCCTCTCTGGATGTGACACTCCTTCTAAGGTATAGGTAAAATTTGATATTCCCATATTTGAGGGCCAAATATATGTAGACTTTGTAGATACATGGTTGAATCTATTAGAAGGATATTTCTCATTTCAAGACTTTTCCAACGAGGAAAATATTACTTTTGCACTCCTTGAATCCGCCCCCCATGTCAAGGACCCTCACTATTCTTGGTCGCACCCACTTCGGATTGATTCTGAGACACCATCAAGGAAGAATATTATCGCGTGGGGAGCTATGAGGACAAGTACATACAATCTAATACGATGTGGTAGAAAAGGGATCAAGATGTGCATGAGCTGACAAATATGTTCCATACCCTGCGAACAAAGTTGGGTATCAAATATTGGGAGAAAAATTTGGTGCTAAAGTACAACATTTATCTGCAAAAATACATTCAAGAGGAAATTAAGTTCCTCGAAATTTCCTCGCTTAGTGAAAAAAACTAGTATGCTACTAATATTGAGCAGAAATTCAAACAAAAGAAGTGATACTTTGGATCCATGAATCAGAATCAAGGGAAAGGTGGCACCAAACCGCAGAACAAAGGACAAATCTGAGGTGGGGTGGCCCAAGAAAACCCAAAAAAATTGCAAGAAAATAAGAATGTCGTGAAGCCAAAGAAGGACACGGGAAACTGGTGTGAATCCCATAAGAGCTCCACTCACAATGCAAGTGAGTGTTGGGACAAGCAGTCATTGGTTTCCAAGTTGAAGGCTTTTGAATAAGAGGCATGCTCCGACTTTGAATTAGAACCTGCAAGGGGAATGAAAAAGGGAAGAAGATTATCGATGAGGAGCCCAAAACCACCATTTCCACCATGAAGATCCAGAAGGAGAAACCCAAAGATATAGAGAAGGGGGAGCGCCTTTTCCATTCCCAGATGTGGGTAAAGGGTTCAAAGATGTAGTTCATTATCGATAGTAGGAGCCAAAAGACCCTCATTTTAGTAGAGGTCGTGAACCGCCTGGGCTTGCTGCCCACAACACACCTACAACTGTACACCATCGGGTGGCTTCACCAAGGACAATATCTTTGCGTTAGCCAATAGTGCCACCTTCCCTACAGCATCAAGCCCTTCATGGATGAGGTATTATGTGACATTTATCCTCTTTATCTTTTTGATGTATTATTAGGCCAACTATACTTGTGGAAGTGGCATGTTGTGTCTTAGTCAAGGCATGGTGTTGTTATTTTTAGTTTGGGAAATAACTTGTACATGATACCGGAGGTAGCACCACCTACAACCATCTCTTTAGTTATTACAAAAGGATGCAGTAAGCTCATTTCCAAAACAGGGAAAATTTTTTTCTCGATGCTCCAACCCAAGGGAAAGATGGATATTGTGGCCACAACCTCCACACAAAGCTCCTCCCCATGAAAAAAATAAATGGAAAAAGTCGTGGAGGAGTACGGGGACATCTTCACCTCACCCATAGGGGTGCCTCTCCACTGTCACATAAAACACTCAATCGATCTAACTTGAGGTGCACTGATGCCCGATGGAACAATCTATTGTCTCTCTATTATGAAGAATGACAAAATCGAGAGGTAAATTCAAGAGTTTCGGCAAAAAGATCACATCTGGCTAAGTTCATCACCCTATGCGAGCCCGGTCGTGTTGGTGCAGAAGAAGGATGGGACATTGAGACTTTGTATTGACTATTAGGGACTGAAAAATATCATTGTCCATAATAGGTACTCGATCCTATGAATTGATGACCTTCTGGATCAATTCAAGGGGAAAAAACATTTCAGCAAGATCAACTTGAAGTTTGGGTATCATCAGGTAGCAATCAAACCCTATGATGTGTGGTTGCCTTCAAATCCAAGTAGGGCCTTTTCAAATGGTTGTTCATGCCTTCCGGGTTGAAAATTTCACCTGCAACCTTCATGACGCTGATGGAATACATCTTGTGGCCATTCACAAACTCATTTGTGGTGGTTTAATTGGATGACATCCTAATATTCAACTAGACTTAGGAATATCACCTCCACCACATCCGACAAGTCCTCCAAACACTATGGCAACACTAGTTGTGTGCCAATTTGTAGAAGTGCACTTTTGGCATGACCCAGGTTAAGTATCTAGGATACATTTTTTGTGAGTGAGGTCTGCATGTGGATCCAACCCATATCCAAGTCATTTCGGATTGGCCAGCCCCAACCACTCTAACAAAGCTCTGCACCTTTCTAGGTTTAGACAATTTCTATCGTAGGTTCGTGTTGGGATTCTCTCATATTACTTGGCCCTTGATTCAAGTCACCAAGGGAGGAGAAAAAGAAAAAATCTTTTGGTATGAATCTCAACAGAAGGCATTCATAGAGTTGGAAGATCACCTCTGCTCGTGTAAGTGCTCGCATTACTATACTTGCAACAACCTTTTGAGATTGATACAAATGCCTCTAACTATGCTATTGGGGTAGTCATTACCCAATAGGGTCATCCAATGGAATATCACTGTGAGACACTTTCGCACAAAGTCAGGGGGTATTCCAATTATGAAAAAGGGATGTATTCCATTGTGCAGGCTTACCTAAAATGGAAGCATTACATTTTGGGGAAAGAAACAGTCATCCACACAGACCACCAACCCCTGCAGTTTGTAACAACCCAAGTTCTATCCTTTTCAAGTTAGGCATTTGAGAATAAATATAAAGGGGAGTGGACCCCAATGGAGAATTATTGTGTGGAATTAATTGATTATTTATTAACGAAAAATAAATAGAATGGTTTTGTGTTCACTATGACCAAATGAGAATTGGATATCACCAAGCCTGATCCATGAGGTTATGGAAAAAGGTTAAGAATTTCTCCAAAACCTTTCAAAAAGCCTTGAAAGGAATTGTTTCTAATTTAGATTAAAGAGGAAAAATCTAAATTCCCCATTGAAGATGAAAGTAGTTGGGAAGAGGCTGGAAAAGTAGAAAACAGCTTTAAAGTCCCTCATGAAGGGAAGCTTAGGAAAAACAGGAAGAAATAATCCTAAGATTCTGGACGTAGAATTTAGAAACAGGCTTGGGGGAGAACATAGCCTAAGAAGCTTCTCTAGAATAGACTGAGATTAGTCGGTTCTGGAGAGGATCTCAGCTCGGGGGTGAATTATGGAGATAGAAGAATTCTATGGTTGGGAGGATTGGTCATAGATAAACAGTGGTATGCACACCTAACCTATAAATTTATGTTACAAGTTGTATTATGAAAGCTTTAAGTTGATATTGATATTTAAGGTATTAAGTTTTCATGCTAAAAATATTAAATTCCTTACATTTAATAGATTGTATGAGATGACATAATCCTCTAAAATTTGTAAAGTTGTAGAAATATAGTTTATGGTGAAGTATCAATCAGAATCTCTAAAGAAATATTGGTTTAAATCTGAAGATAAAATTTTCCCCCAAAGACAATGTATTTTTATAGCTTTAATCTGCTTCTGAAATATTAAATTTTAGGTGCATAAAAAAGAAAAATTCAAAACATTAGATTTCCTAACTAAGTAACTAGGATCCGAAATTAGTGAATATAAAATATCAAACTCTATTTCATTACTTCCATTTGATTGCAGAAAAATAATCTATATTTTATATTTCGAGCTGAATTACAAATATGCTGAATAATTATAACAGGAACATAAGGAAAAATTCCTATTGAAAATCTACTTATGTGTTCTAAAAGTATATTCATAGGAGAAGAGTAAAAGCATATTTAAAATATTGGAAAATATCATCTATCCACCTTCAATATCAACTGCTGCAAAAGTAGTTGAAACAAATGAAGTTAAATGAGCATATGCATATGTATATACATACACATAGATGTGGGAACTTTATAATCATAAATGTTGAAACTCTATAATTATAGATGCTGGAAATTATATAAAGCTTCCCAATTGAGAAGTTAAAGGAATGGCATATTGATCTATTAGAGTTGGACAAAACTCTGAGGAACCGTCCTGAGAAATGCAAAGAAGTATATATATATATATATATATATATATATATATATATATATATATATATATATATATATATATATAATTCGGCTAGGTTGACTGATAAGAAATGAAGTCAAGCCAAAATTCCTGATGGGAGAGCTTATAAAAGCAAGAGTACCTGTAATTACCAAAGAGAAATTAAATACATGATAAAGTATGAAACTGCAATTGATTAGATAGAAAAAATTTGAATGGTATCAGGTGAATAAAAGTAGAGTATACCTGAGTCAATTTTATGCGGGTAAGAAGCTGTGATCGTAAACCGGAAAAAGAATGTAAATCATTAAAGATTAAATCAACATTGAGAAAAATGTCTTGATAAGAATTTACATTCCTATGAGTCAAATAAAGAGGAGTTAGAAGGTTAAAAGTATAGGGCTAAATATTTATATATATAGATATACATACAGAAGTGGATTATGTAGATGGGAATCCTATCCTTATATATATGTATAAGTGTAAAATGTCCTAAGGATAAATATATATAGAAGCATATATAAGGAATAGAATGAGGGGTTAAATATAATTTATGTGGCATAGAAATTATATTCGTTGTTGAATCAAAATATAGACTAAAGATTTTACTTAGAGTTAATAGTAATTATGTTATAAATAAGTTACATATGTGAAGTATCATATGGTTAACCTAATCGAATGAAAAGCTTGGTTATTTAAAGCATGTTAAAATGTATATGAGAATTCTACATAGATGAGTAAAACTATTACAACTTCTGTACTATATGGTATGTTAAGAAATGGTTGTTTTAGTATAGTTAAATGAAAAGTATGACTAGATATCATTAAAAGGTATAGTTATATATATGTAAGAAATATATATGTGAAAAAGGTATAGTTATACATATGAGAGAAATATATATATGTGGGAAAGGTATAATTATACCTATCTCACATATAATTGTACTGCAGATAATATCTCAGTATTCTGCTTAACCCATTATGAATTTGTGATGTTGGTAAATCACAGTTTTCAACACATGGGGATATTATAATTAAATATCTCTTCAGGAAAATAAAAATATGAATAATATGTAGAAAAAAAAAAAAAAATTTGTGGATGAGAGGCGTTACAAATGGTATGAGAGCACTGGTTGAAAAACTGGGGAATTTATGTGCTCACAAAGAAACAATAAGCTGTTATAAATTTTATGAATATTAAAAATGTTATTTTCAATACTTTCAGGTACAAGAATATCTTCGATGTAATTTCAGGTATACTTGTAGGGAAATTTAAAATCCAAGATTAAAACTCACCTGTAGAGCTTTAACTACACCATTTGGCAAATCATGTACTCACACAGAAAAATACATTGTAGTTGAAAAAAGGTATAAAAGGAGATACATATTATAATATGGAGTGAAATTCAAAGTTAAACATTATTCCGAACTATATAGTTGCATATAATAAACCATGACTAAATAGCTATATCAGATTTAACCATGGAAATAGGAGAAGGAACTAGGTAAGGTGGTAAGAATTACCGTGAACCCTTAATTCTGTAAATGGAAAATTCTAGAACTGAATGTATTTATCGGTTTT
Source organism: Pinus albicaulis (assembly GCA_034641835.2). Lineage (NCBI taxonomy): Eukaryota > Viridiplantae > Streptophyta > Pinopsida > Pinales > Pinaceae > Pinus > Pinus albicaulis. The sequence continues at coordinate 414,509,825 of CM076581.1, read as the reverse complement.
TTATAATTACTAGATCAGTTTAGTTCTGTCCTGTTAGCTACTTAGTTCTGATAGCTAAGACATAGTGGAGAATTTTTCATCCTATGTAATATCACAATTACATCTTATTGTTAGATAGAAAAATATCGCAAGTGGAACCTAAATTAGATAAAATCAGAAACTTAATTACAAAACAATAGAACTTTCTGTGGTCTATGGTACTGATTTTACGAACATTATAAATGATGTATCTTACTCTATGGCTAATATATTCTGGAAACTATATTTAAAAATCTTTAAAGACAGTAGGGATGGACAATAGTATTATCCAAATATGAAGCACTGTATTAAGTGGTGATACTTTGTTCACTGTAGTTAGAACTTTAATATTTTAAGTAAATTAATAAATCTTGGAAGCAATAGAAAAAAGAAGAAGAAGAAAAGGTTGTTGCCATATATATATATATAAATATATAAATCCCAGAATTTATATTTTGAAATTGCATTAGTGGGATATAGATCAGAAATAAAATTTTATTTTACATTAAGAACACAGTATAATAAACAAAAACAAGGCAATCCCATTTAAAGAAAGTAATTACTTTATTTCATTAAAGAATTAGTAAATGGAAAATTACGAGCCATTGAAGAGAAGAATAAGCAAGTTTTGAAGATATGTAGATATCAACTCATACCTTTAAAACATAGATATGCGGACAAATAAATATTTCCATTTCAATAATATATAAAATTGAATAAGGGGGTAAGAAAACTTATAGTTCCAATGAATATTATTACAATTTCTGTCAGAAACAAAAATTATTACAATACTTCTAACAATTTATTTTTGACATTTTTCATTTCTTCAAATCGGGTAGAATTGTTCTCGCGAATTCTGGCCATCGGAGTAAGATGGTCGAGAAGGTGAAGTATTATTGACCTATAATGAAAATGGAACTGCTTAATAGGTCTCCTCGGGGCTCGAGGAAGAAACATTTTATAAGTAAACTCAAAAGAAAAAAATTTCCTGTAAGAAAAAGCTGAAATAAAGTTAGAAAGGTAAATTTAAGTGAAACAAAATTAGAAATAGAGAAAAAAAAAAAAAAATTTCTCATACCTGAAACAAATATTGAAGTTCGCTATGAACCAGAAATAAAGAGTACTTTCTCCTTACATATGAAATTAAGGGGAACCAAGTGAATGAAAACCATGATTCTGAGATAGATCTCTACGTAGAGAGACATAAGGGACAACCAGAATGGACCCAGTGCGGCTGGGAATCGAATTTCATTTCCTATAGACTGGCATAAGCCAGTCAGTTAGAAATACTCAATAAAAAACAAGTAAATCATAATCCAAATTTGGAAAAATGAAAACAATTCACAAACAAACATGAACTGGGTTATATAAGTAAAATGAAACTTTAGAGAAATAGGTATTCTACCTGAATGACACATAAACACCCAAAAATTTTAACTCTAGAGAAAAAGGAAAATAGTTAACCGAATAAGAGTTTGATAAAATAGTGAAGAAAGATTTAAATCGTTATTGCAATTTGAAATCCTTGTGGAGGAATAAGAAACTCTTTATACAATAATAATCAATTTTGCCATCGGCATGAAATTTTAACGGTTAAATACGGAAATATATATATATATATATATATATATATATATATATATATATATTACTCCAAAATATCGAATGAGAATAATACTAAGAGCTGGCACAAAAAAAAAAGTGGAACTTACCAGTAAGAAATGACTGCTGAGGGTTGTAGTAGTGCGGTCGTGGGTCGTGTGTGTGAGGAAGGTTATTTCTAAGGAAGTAAATATCCATCTCAGAAAAATTGCAGAGAAATGAAAGTTGTGGCTTGAATCTTCTATCCAGAGAATGGAATTAAAATTTGTTTGATAAACACCTTGCTCATAGTTGCAGCGCTCTGCGATGATTAAACTTCTAAATGGAAGAACCTGGATAAATATTTAATTCATATACAAAATTACAATCCTAAAACCAAGAAATTGATCACCATCCACGTGGAGAAATGATGGTAGTTCTCCCTATGATTCATGAAATGAAAAAAAATAAAAAATCACGCACAGTGTGATGGAACAGGGTTCAAAACCTGCAGTTGAACATTCTTCGAGAAAATCCACTTTGAGATTTATCTCATAAATGAACTTGAGAGTTGCATCTGTGCCATGTAATGGGTGCAGTGAACTAGACATTTATGGCAGTAGAGGTACCCCTGTATTAAACGTATTGACAATGACAATACGATATCAATATTAGAAAGTCCAACTTATGAAATTATTAAACTAATTCGAAAATTAGCTAGTGGGGAAACCTTACGTATAATGTAATGTATAAAAGTGTATAATATATTACATTTATACCATGATATGGTAGGGACTAATTCTGTAAATTAACTAGGTTGAAATATATATATATATATATATATATATATATATATATATAAAAGCCATAGTCCAAAGTGGTTTAGAAAGGTTTTTAACCTATTCGAATGTTGCGCATGCATTTTAATACGTTTTCCATTATTCCATGGTGTATTAACATTGGGTGGCATTATAACCTTGGTCAAAGGTTTATAAAGTGCACATGTCATTCAAATCCAAATTCGGTATGATTTTAACAACCTTGGGTTAATGAAATTCTACACATTTGAAACATTAAGCATAATATTTAAGTTTTACATTATATGCGTAAAACATTGCTGTAATATAAAAGTGGACTTAGAATGTTGTCAACCCACTAAAGTTACTTATGGTAAATTGTAATGCCAAAATAGAAAGAAAAAAAAAACTCAAGGGAATTTCAGTTAAATCAATAATTATCTATAGAAATATAGTGAATTTGATTTATTCATAGTAACTTGTTGAGTCTTGCAAATATTACCTTAATAGTATAAGGAGACATAGGGAAATGGTAATAATTCATATATATATATATATATATTTTGCTAACGAAGAAATAAGAGACAAAAGTGAAACTATAATATCACAAGTTTATAAGTTATTTCAATGTGATATATTTGAGAAAACCAGATATGCGTAAGTTGAAAGAAACCCTACCAACGGCATAAATACATCATATCAATACTGGATTTTAATTACCAAATGTCAATAAAAATATGGAAAATTGTGCATGAGTAGGTGGGTGATGATGGATAGATAATATCTTCACCCATTCAAGACCGAGTTCTTAGTTGGAAATAATATTAATGTATGGTCATAAATTTAAAGAGATAAGGATGTATCGGGTAAATTATGATAAAAATTACGATGACAAAGATAGCTAAACAACAAATTTAAGGTACATGGGATCTAAGTTAAATATGCAGTGCAAATCCACAATCAACGTCATATGTTAAAATATAGGTGATTTTGTTATAAGTTATAAAAGTAATTTTGTGGAGTTGTATGAATATAATATTTTCATATATGATAATTTATTTAGGTAAATAAATTTCAAACTTTATACCCACGAGATTAAGGGAGAAAAAACAAATTCACTAGGAAATTTTAAAAGTGAATTCACCTTAAAATTTTACAGGTAAGGTGGAATGACATATTTTACCATATGACTGGAATATTATTACTCTAATTATGGTTAAAAGAGTAATAAACATGATTGTGGTAGATTAAGTGTTAAAAGTATAATATGACAAGGAAAAATTGGATGTTGGTATTTGGTAAAGTTACCGAGATGATTTTCAAGTCATGTATATTTAAGTAATGGCTAAAGTATTTAGTAATAAGCATATTTTAGTTCATGTCATGGAAAATAATGAAGTGGTAAGCTTAAGTGCGAGTTATAAATATAGTCTAAATAGTTGGTTTAATAATTAATTGGTTTAGTAATTGCGGACCATTTCATATTAAATAATGTAATGTGGACCCATTACATTGAGTTATGAATGAATGAATGAAGGGATAAATCAAATTTTCCCTCATGATTTAGCTAAGGTAGAATTTAAAGCTAACAATTTTTTTTAATCCATGGGAAAATAATTATGAAAATTATCATGCATTGTTAAGAATCCAATGGAGCACAATTATTTTCCTCAGTATATTATACTCCATTTATCAAGTGAACCATGGTTTTAGGTTGTAAGTCGTCTTTGTTAGAAAGCATGTGTTGTTTATATAAACAATGGGTTGATTTCTAATGATTAGTTAAATTCACATATAGATATAATTGGTTCATCATCATTGGAATTAGTAAACCATGAACATACAATTAAAAGTAAATGTACAAGTTTTGGTGATTTTTTAAAGGGGAAAATTGTGCCAAATTCATTTTTGATGTCATCAAGTATTAATTCTTGGGAATGTAACGAAATATAGTAATATATTCCATTTATCACTATAAAATAAATAGGTACTCACACTATAAAATTATGTTGGTGCAAATTGTATTAAATTTAATTTCCCTGAGTACTAAAATTCAAGGACAAGGTAATAGTGTGAAATCATACAGCTACAAACCGAGAGAAAGGAGGATGAGCTGTATTTAGATTTGGGTGTGGGGGAAACCCATCAAATCCAAATTTATTCACGTAAGTTTTAAACTAGTGGATAAACTTGAGGAAAGTTTAAAAAAAAGAAAAAATGGAATAATGAAACATAAATTTGTACATTATTGCACATTTTAGAGATATTTTTAGGGGGAATATGAATTTGAGATATTGTCAGGGGGAATATAAATTTCATAAAAGAGGTTGGAGAAAAAAAAAAGAAAAAAATTCATCTGTGAAGTAGGAATTGAATTATAGACATTACTAATGAGTCTGGTTATTACTAAATAAACTGATTGGCTAACAAAAGAAAACAATTCGAAGGTACTGGATGTACAACTATGAGCTGAGAAAGGGTAAGCATAACCAAGCATATGATACAGTTTTTTTTCTTTCATTCATGAATACTAATGAAAATTTGTAAATTTGTTTAGCCAAGTGTGTAACAGGAAATTTTACACTCCGAAAACAAGGAGAAAAAGGTGAAAATAAGTGCAGATAAATCACCTGGAAAATCAAGAAAAGCCGAACTAGACCAAGTTTGCATGACGAGAAAATATCATTGAAAAAAAAAAATAAGAAAGGATAAGTAGTTGTACTAAAAGTGCACTAAAATATTATGAACCTGAACGGTTTGACTAATAACTGAATTTCTTGAAATTATTGAAATTCAAGATATTATTGTGGATTATCAATAATATGTATCTGATATTACTTACATAAATTGGTACGAATTGTGGACAGAGAAAACAGAATAAAAGATTTCCCAGACAGACTTCTTGTAAAGAAGTAGGAAGAAAATCAACTCCATAAGGTATCAGTAAATAGAGTGGAAGCAGAAGAGTACTCTGTCAAAAAATGATTAAATCCAGGAGCAAGGACGAAGGAGAAATCTTCATCAAAGTTGGAAAATCAACATTAAAGTGTAACAACGAGGAAGGTGTTGGAAAGGGTGGGACCAGTGGCTTATAAAATAGCCTTACATTTGCATATTAAAGTTCATGATGTGTTTCATGTCTCCTTATTGAAAAAAAAAAAATAGGTACATGATGCTTCTCACATTATTGATTGGAATGTGATTCAAGTGGAACCAGAAGGAGAACTCCTTCCAGAGCCGCTTCAAATCTTGGAGCACGAAGAAATTGAACTGCAAAATCGAACAGTAGCCAGAGTAAAAGTGCATAGGAAGCACTTTACTGCTGAAGAAGCTACGTGGGAAAGAGAAGTTGAGATGATGGAAAAGTATCCATCTTTATTTTTAAAATGAACTATAGTAGTTAGTTGTTAACACCGAGGACAGTGTTTGTTTTCAGAGGGGGAATGTGTAACACCCCAAGTTCTATGATTTTCAAGTTAGAAATTTGAGCATAAATCCAAAGGGGAGTGGACCCCAATGGCGAATTATTGTGTGGAATTAATTAATTATTTATTAATGAAAAAAAAAAAATAGTTATGTGTGCATTATGACCAGATGAGAATTGGAGATCACCAAGCCTGATCCATGAGGTTATGGAAAAAGGTTAAAATTTCCCCAAAACCTTTTAAAAAGCCTTGAAATGAATTATTTCTAATTTAGATTAAAAAGGAAAAATCTAAATTACCCAATGAGGAGGAAAGTAGATGGGAAGAGGCTGGAAAAGTAGAAACTAGTTTTAAAGTCCCTCATGAAGGGAAGCCTAGGAAAAACAGGAAGAAAGAATCCTAAAATTCTAGACGTAGAATTTAGAAACAGGCTTGGGGGAGAGCATAGCCTAAGAAGATTTTCTAGAATAGACCGAGGTTAGTCGGTTCTGGAGAGGATCTCAGCTCGGGGCTGAATTATGGAGATAGAAGAATTATGTGGTTGTGAGGATTGATCATAGATAAACAGTGGTATGCACACCTAACCTATAAATTTATGTTACAAGTTATATTATGAAATATTTAAGTTGATATTGAGATTTAAGGTATTAAGTTTTCATGCTGAAAATATTAAATTCCTTACATTTAGCAGATTGTATCAGATGACATAATCCTATGAAATCTGTAAAGTTGCAGAAATAGAATCTATGGTGAAGTATCAATCAGAATCTCTAAACCAATATTTTTTTTTTTTTTTCTAGATAAGACTAAATTCTATTACTGTGATAAAATATGGTACATACAGAGGTGCTTTTCGAGCAGTAGGACGAGTTTCAGCCAAATGACAAAAAAAGCGCTGCCCTCGTGGGGAAACCAGCGCGAGGAGAAATTAGTTGCTGCCTCATAAGAGGAAACCAGCATTACACAGTAAGTCTTAAAGCAGTAGCAATATGAACAAAAACTATAACTGAGATTAGACAAGTCCTCAGGCCTAAAATTCAGCAGGTACCAACCATACAAAAACTCTAACCTGGAAAATGCAGTGAAACTGGAGGATTTAGAGACCGTAATCATCAGAGGGGGATTCTTCGACAATTCGACATCCGTAGCCGCATTCATCATCATCCTGCATGGGAATTGCTGCCTCGCCTGCGTCGCTCTGCTTTGGGTGCGCTTCTGTGGGATTAGTGCTGCCAACTCCGAGCTCGCTACTCTCCATGGTGCGTGGGCTGTTCAGCTGAGTAGGGCGCATAACCGGAGCAGACTGGAGCTCGTGAGAACGAATCCCTGGAGGCGTCGGAGGAGGTGGTCCCGAATTGAGCTGAGGGAGCTCCTTGAATTGCACAGAGATGGTCGCCACTACCATGGGCTGGTTCATGACACAAGGGAAGTGGAAAAGCGCAGTGGACGGGTTGGCCAAGAGGGCAGACTCTGGAATGCGAGGCTCTGAAGGATGGGGAGAGACGCTGCGCGGAGGAGAGGGAGGGTGGTGGGCCGGCAGAGCTCTTCTTCTGCACGAGACTCGCGTGGAGGGGCGACGAAGACGTTCAGAATCCGGAGAGCTCGAGGGGCTAGGAGGTGAGCGACGCCTGGAGGCAGGTCTGGCTCGGGTGCTGCCTCTACGGCATCTGAGCCTGTGCCGGAGCCGAGGCATGACTTTGCAGGGAGAGTGCAGGCGTCGAGGGAAGAGGAGAGGCGAAGTAGGCAGAGTGGACGGCGACAGACCAGGAGAGAAGACCTGGGGCGGATCAGCAAGAAGCCAGGGATGCAGATGACCTTGACAGTGATGAAAACCAGAGTCGAATTCCACGCAGCAAAGGAGGGTGCATCTCCGGCCAAGAGCCGTTCTGAAGCTGGCGAGCTTGGCTTCCGGAGGGCACGTAGAGCCGAGAGGAACAATGAGCTGAGACATGGTGACAAACCACATGAAATGCAGAGCGTAAGGAGGAAGCATCGAGAAGGCGGGAGAGCAAATGCACTTGGAGGACGGTGGTGAGTTAAGGAAATGGCCTCGTCCTCCCCACCGGCTTGAATGCCGAGTATTGTGAAGAGCCAGGAGTTTAATGCTGCGGGTATGGTGGAGTGATTGCAGTCGGCCGGCTGCGTTGTGGCGATGCCACGCATCAACCCAGCCTCCGCTCATCCCGATGTCAACGGTGGTCACCCGCATCCGGGGATCTCTAAACCAATATTACTTTAAATCTGATGATAAAATTTTCCCCCGAAGACAATGTATTTTTTATAACTTTAATCTTCTTCTGAAATATTAAATTTTAGGTGCATAAAAAAGAAAAATTCAGAACATTAGATTTCCTAACTAAGTAACTAGGATCTGAAATTAGTGAATATAAAATATCAAATTCTATTTCCTTACTTCCATTTGATTGCAGAAAAATAATCTATATTTTATATTTCCAGCTAAATTACAAATATGCTGAATAATTATAAGAAGAACATAAAGAAAAAGTCCTATTGAAAATCTAATTATGTGTTCTAAAAGTATATGTGTAGGAGAAGAGTAAAAGCATATTTAAAATACTAGAAAAGATCATCTATCCACCTTCAATATCAACTGATGCAAAAGTAGTTGAAGCAAATGAAGTTAAATGAGCATATGTATATGTATATGTATATACATATACATATACATAGATGCTAGAACTCTATAATCACAGATGCTGAAACTCTATAATTATAGATGCTAGAAATTATATAAATATTACCAATTGAAAAGTTAAAGGAAGGGCATATCGATCTGTGAGAGTTGGACAAAACCCTGAGGAACTGACCTGAGAAATGAAAACAAGTATATATATATATATATATATATATATATATATATATATATATATATATATATATATATATATATATATATATATATAATTCGACTAGGTTGACTGATAAGAAATGAAGTCAAGCCAAAATTCCTCATGGGAAAGCTTATAAAAGCAAGAGTACCTATAATTACTGAAGAGAAATTAAATACATGACAAAGTATGAAATTGCAATTGATTAGACAAGAAAAAATTGAATGGTATCAAGTGAATAAAAGTAGAGTATACCTGAGTCAATTTTATGCGGGTAAGAAGCTGTGATCGTAAACTGGAAAAAGAATGTAAATCATTAAAGAGTAAATCAATGTTGAGAAAAATGTCTTGATAAGAATTTCCATTGCTATGAGTCAAATAAAGAGGATTTAGAAAGTTAAAAGCATAGAGATAAATATATATATATAGATATACTTACGGAAGTGGATTATGTAGATGGGAATCCTATCCTTATATATATGTATTAGTGTATAATGTCCTAACGTTAAATATATATAGAAGCATATATAAGGAATAGAATGAGGGGTTAAATATAATTTATGTGGCATATAAATTATATTCCTTGTTGAATCAAAATATACACTAAGGATTTTACTTAGAGCTAATAGTAATTATGTTATAAATAAGTTACATATGTGAAGTATCATATGGTTCACCTAACCGAATGAAAAGTTAGGTTATTTAAAACATGTTGAAATGTATATGAGAATTCTACATAGATGAGTAAAACTATTGCAACTTCTATACTATATGCTATATTAAGAAAGTGTTGTTTTAGTACAATTCAATGAAATGTATGACTAGATATCATTAAAACGTATAGTTATATATATGTAAGAAATATATATGTGAAAAAGGTATAGTTATACATATGAGAGAAATATATATATATGTGGGAAAGGTATAATGATACCTATCTCATATATAATTATACTGCAGATAATATCTCAGTATTCTTCTTAACCAATTATGAATTTGTGATGTTGGTAAATCACAGTTTTCAACACTTGGAGATATGATAATTAAATATCTCTTAAGGAAAATAAAAAGATGGATAATATGTAGAAATAAAAATAAATTGTTGTGGATGAGAGGTGTGACACAGTTCATACAAACACAAGGGAAGTTTTAGAATGATCACCATTAGAGGTAGTCTAGGTACCTGCAATAGTTTCATTTAAACATAAAGTACAGGAAGGGAAGCACTAATAATGTTGCAAAATTTCTCTGTTGACCACTGATGGTGGCGCTAACCACCTTGCTCAAATCTTCTGGGCACGAGACTTCCAACTGGCCATTTATCTACAAAAGTGCTCCAAAATTTGGCCACACATACAAGACGCTCTTGGATGGCAAGAAAGTTGAAAATTTTCACCTTTAGGATGCACTGTTATGTCATCTGGTACACCTTTGTGTTCCTCCAACAGAGAGTGCCAATATAGTTTGGGAAGCGCACTATATTTGGGTGGTTGGGAATTTTGGGGTCGAGAAAATGGTGGGAGTACTACAGAATTATTTATATTGGCTGAACCTTGGACCTGATTTCATGAAGTACATTAGATCTTCCAGTGCCTCTGTCATTTCCAAACCAAATGTTAAGAAGAAAGTCCTCTATACTTTGTTGCCTACCCCTATTCGACCTTGGTAATCCTTCTCCATGTACTACATGTCATATCTTCCTTATACTAAGCATGGCAATGATTGTGTTTTTGTGGTCATCGATATATTCTCAAAGATGGACATTATGGGGGCGTGCAAAAAGAATATCACAGTGGAAGCCATTGCTAAAATTTTCTTTGAATGAGTGTGTGTACACTTTTGGATCCTATAGTGAATCATATCAGATCGGTATAATAGGTTCCTCAGTACATTTTAGTCCAGCCTTTGGTCGATGCTAGACACCAAGCTCACCAAATCCACAAATTCCCCTCCCAAAATAGACTGATAGACAAAGGTCATAAACAGAATGATAGTACACATTATGTGCATGTACAACTCAAAAAATCCATGCATATGGGATGAGAGCCTCCCCCGTGTATAACATATCTATGACCGGCTCTCCGCAACTCAATAGGCCACAACCCCTTTCAGGTGGGCTTGGGATACTAGTCGTTATTTCCCATTGACGTAGCCATGCCATTTATAGCTACTCAAGATGATTCGGCTCATGTCTAGTCTAAAGTTGACAAGGAGAAAAACTTCCTTGAACGCATTCAAGACATCTGCTAACAATTTCATGACATATTGGACAGATCCAATGCTAAGTAAAAATAACCACATGATCAAGATTTTTTTCCACACAACTTCCAGGTCATGTGTGACAAAGTGTGGCAACATTTGCAAAAGAAGCTCCTTGTTGGACCCCACCAAAAGCTTTACCTGCTCCGATATGGGCCATACACCATCACCAAGGCTATAGGGGACAGTTCCTTTGAGGTCATTATTCCACTATTCCTTGTTATGCACCTAGTGTTCAATGTGGACTGCCTTCATCCCTACTTTCAACCTTTACTGGACACATCTGACAGGTCAGCACAAATCACACCAACAGAGTTAAAAACAGACTACATGGAACAAGCCACAACTGATCGGAACATGGAAACATATATGAAGAACATCCCCCAACAGAGGATCCATCTGTATCAATCTTTCAAAGTAGGCGAGCTCCTCCACCAGGGCAAGGTGTTCTCCAGGGACCAGGTTCTACAAAAATTTTCTCACCTCATGAAGGCTCTGCACGCAATAGGGGCCATTTATTCCTAAGTGTGGAGGGGGTTGATCCAAGGGGATATTGGTGGCCACCCACCTATGCCACGTTTACGTCTGATCAATTTCATCATTTTCCCTTTTCATAGCAGCATTTAGTATTTTTAGAATTTTTTGGGTCGTGAACTTCCGAAGTACTTTTGACCTCCTAAACGGTGTTTTTTTAGGTCTGCACCAAGAACATAGTCATAGGTAGGGGCCTGTAGCAAAAACTGCAGTACAGGAAGCACTATTTCCAATGATATATGATACACACCAAACAAAGATAATATGACCAAGTTACGACCCCTAGAAGTTGGCTGTCGAGCTAACCCCAATAGGGCCCGCAAACAATTCGAGTTTCATCTCCTAGGGTTACGTTTTTAGCTCTTTAGGGTTTTCCTATGTTGTTCAATAATGAAAAGGCCCTGGAGCTTCATTGTAACATATTTCAGAGGCTTGTATTTGTCACATCTCTTCTCAAAGATAATCTACCAGCGACCTAGCTAGTTTATTTGCATTCTATCTATAAGCATATTTCAGTTATTTGATATTAATGAAATGAAGTTTTATTTATGATTCATATCTGTGTTTATGTGTATTTTTATATTTTATTCCATTCCTACATAAGTCTAGATCAATAACGGTAGTTCATGTTATGCTCCTGCGTTGTATGCATATAGAAGGTTCCTTGCCGAAACACTTGTTGAGCGTGACATTGGAGCATAGGAAACTTGCGATATTTTTTTAATCTTCCCTTTTATTGTTTGGATTTTATTCCCTTTGAACTTTGCGATTTTGTTTAGGAAAGGCTTATAGTACATTCTAATGGCATTTCTTATGGGAACAATTTTGTTTAGATTTATCAAACAAGGCCCCATTTGTTGCCCACTTGTGCCTGATTGAAATGACAAGGACATGGAGTTTTGATGTTCGGCCTAAACATGAGCAATGGAAAGCACGAGATGCCAATGTTTTTGTTCGTGTCTGGACATATTTTAATGTTTCTCCTAATTTCTTGACTCTGAAGAGGTCCAAACGTTTTGTCGGATGGATTTGTTGCTGTACAAGCCATTTCGCGACATTACTTCTGATATTGGGATCAGAAGAGAAACAACATTAATAACTAGAGAAATTTAAGATATAATGTGTGGAATGTTGATCGCACTCCTTTGCAAATTAAAATAGTGGAGAAGATTTTGAGCTTGTAGTGCATGAGTAAAATGTTAATCGGAATTCTGAAGAGTGGAATTTTTTTTTCGAATAGTTCCTTAAATAATGTGCACATTTAAAATATTCAAAGCCTTGGTAGAATTCACTCTGATATTCAGCATAATTGGGAAGAAGCGATGCTTTCATATGATATTATTTAATGAACAATCCATTTTATACAAGATGAAAAGTCTTCCAGTGTTCTTAATATAAATTCTATTGGGGAGATAATTTTATTTCCTTCATATTTACAGGAGAAACAATGTTATTCTTTCGAAATTGTGTTTCACCACTTTTTTAATGCCCTGGATGAAAATCCTTTGCTAATGATTATTTAAGGAACTACTGGAACATGAAAATCTACTCTTATTCATTGTATTTCCATGCGCTTTCAACTTCAACAATGGGTGAAAACAATCCAATAATATTTCTTTCTCCAATTGGTTTAACTACTTTTAATATACATGGAAAAACAATACACTCTGATTTGAAAAATACCTATTAAATATATAAAACCACTTAATGGTCAAAATATATCAAAATTATAGGTATAAATGAGGCACATTTTTTATATTTTAATTAACAAAATGAGCTTTGTTGGGCGAAGGTTGTTTATGCAAATCGATTCACATTTCTGAGAAGCCTCTCCCGAAAAGAAAGATTCGCCTTTTGGTGCTAGTTTGATGATTCTTGTGGGTAATCTTGGGAAGCTTCCTCCAGTTAAGGATAAACCTCTATATGCACGAATAACAACGAGGAAAGTGTTTTGGAAAATATTCAACATTATTGTCACTTTGGATAAAATTTATAGGCAACAAGGAGATGATCCTAGGAAGGCATCTTTTCACACAATTTTAACGAATATAATAAATGTAGAGATTTATTTGGATGATTGGGATCTTCTTATGATGCATGTTGATATTTTCTTGGATCGCGAGGAAAATTTTTTATTTGATTCTTTAGTACACGTTTTTGCAAGAAATTATCTTGTTAGTTTGCACAATTACAAAATGCTCAAATCATTGAACTGTCGAGTTTCTAGATGTGTTGTGGAATGTGCTAGGAGAAAGGATGTTGTTGACAGTGATGATGATCAGTTGTATCATTAGCTCATGTTGTGTCGTGGTCAGTGTGTCATGCTTACCTATAATTTGTGGGTGGAAGTTGGCTTGGTAAATGGTGTTCTTGGGTTTGTAGATGATATATTTTATTCACCCGGTACACTATTGCCTCAACTTCCACAGTTTGCTACAAATATTTTTCACAAGTACACTTGTGTTCCATTTGAAAATGATGATCCAAATTTGTGCCCATAACACCTATTGTTAGAGGTAACCTTAGAGAAATGACTTTAAAAATGTCTTAGGGCTTGACTATACAGAAGTCACAAGGGATGACTTGAAAACAACCCACTTTAGATATTGGAAATAGAGAGAGGAAAGGTTTTACATTTACATCTATGTCAAGAGTGAGGTTGATTGATGGTTTACGAATTTCACCAGCTTTTTGTTATCAGTGTTATGAAAAAATTCAAAACAATGCTTATGTTACAGTCATGAAAAAAGAGGAGGAGTGATAGAATTCTATATCATTTTGAGGTTTTTTGTTTGGAATTGAGTTCACCAATGTGGAAAAGTGGTTGGAAACATTATTGATGGTTTATTTTTTTCCTACCACGATTTATTTCTTATTTTTGTTTTTTTTGTTAAATTTGTCATATTGAACCCTGGAAATAAATCACGTGCCTCTTGGGTTCATATAACTTGGGTTTGTAATATTTTTCCTTTGGGTTTAATATAGTTCCCTTGGGTTTAAAATCCCTTGGGTCTTTAGTATTAATCCCTTTGGTTTATTATTTCTTAACATTTGTGATATTTATCATACGATTTATATAACTTGGTTTATATTATCAATTTGTTGTGTTTATTAATGTGACGGTTTATATTTGAATGGTATAATATTTTTCGAATGGTTTAGTGTTTCTGCATGCGTTTGAGAAAAAGATGAATAGCTCTATATAATTGTTGTTCTTTCTTGCAATTTTTTATCCAGCGTGATAATTTCTTTGTCTTTCTTTCTCATAATTTGAATAGATTTGTTGACTAATAAAGTTAGTAAATGGAGTGTTTCGAACATATTGAATGGGTCTTTGATTTTCTCATGGTGTTGTGGTTGTTTGATTGGTTTAAGTTAACTTGTTTCTTCTCTCTTTTCTCCTTTTTTTTAATGGTATTATATTTATGACCGTTAAATTTTTTATGTTTTTTAAAGAAAGTATATAAGGTTTTATATACCTTGGTTTTATAATTACAATGTCATTTTTTCTTTATTCTCTCCTTACTTTCAATTGTATTAGATTTATGTTCAATAAATTATCAGATGACTATAAAAGAAAATAAAAAAATGAAAAAACTCAAACTATTCGTGTTTCTATATATTTGTCTCTTTCTTTATTTATGTCGTAATATTTTTTCTATCTTTCTGTCATTGAAATGTAGATATGGGCAACCATGACGACATTTATTACATTAAACCGATCAACTCTATTTGCAGCAACCATAATTTTTGTTTCGTAAATTCACAGAAGGGTAGATAAGAAACATGGCTTCCATCCTTGTTTTATTGATGATCATATTCATTTCTTGGATGTAATGAAATCAGATGTGCAAAACTTGCATCATTTGCACGTAAGAGAAGCTGGGAGGAAAACTAGAAGGGATCGGTTGGGGACCATTAAGTATCGTGATCATTATCTTGTTGATTTGAATTGGAGTTTCTTTTGTCACCATTCAGGGTGTGTTTTGGAATGAGATCATATCAAATAGTTTTTTTATGGTTGATTATTTGAATTTCATTTTTGTTTTACAATTGGTAGATGTTAAGAGACGTGAAATAAATCTCTCTCTATATAGATATTTCAATAAAATGTCAATAAAATCTTTATTTTTTGGGTTTAAATGTGAGGAAATTTGATTTCATTGTCATTTTTGTTTCCATGTGTTATATTGTTTGTCAATTTTATTTTATTATTTATTGTTCACAATGTCAAACCTTTCGATTTATAGAGATAAATTTTTGATGTTCGAGAAAATTGGGATGGTTACCGCTAAAGTACAATGACTTTGAAACTTGCACTAGGAATAATACGCCTAAATACTAGCACACATCCCAGTGCAAGGTGCAATGCATATTGATCTAGTGCATTCTCATTGGATAAGGAACACCTTTTGGTATCACACAAGTTTCAAGATAGAGGGTTAGGTGAAGTTAGATGTTAGTGCTGACTCTAAATAAAACCACTAACTATTTAGAGTGCTAGCTTAGTTAGCTAGACTCTAACATCTACGTTTGTTTTGACCGAGGTTAATTACAAGGAAGACACCAAGCTGGATTAGAGGTGACACATATATTTATGATGAGGATTTTTTTAGGTGTTATGAAACACATTCATGATGCTTTAAAATTCAAATTTCCCTCATTTATATCTCCCGTGAAAAACTATTCTTTAAAACCGTTTGTGTGATTTAAAGAAATACAAAACATGTGGATGATTTAAAGAAATATAAAGCAAACACAATTTGTGGAACAAGAAATATACCCCCCCTCTACCTCTAAGTCCTCATAATCAAACCATCCATGGCTCACAGTCCCCCAATACCCTCCACTTCTAGACTCCTCTATCACGCACCTAGTTTCCTCATGAAATGGGGCACATAATTTTCAATATTTGATATCATGCTATTACATTTACTGGTATCCTTATAGGCTTGTGTAGAGGTTGGAAGAGCCATATAATTTTTTTGTAGCGTCACCAAGATTTCTTCCTTCCTCATAAACCTCATCATCATCCTTCCATATTAGGATTTTGTCATTCTAAACTTTTATGACCATTCAGTTAGACATCATTCCTTCCTTCATTGAAATATATTATGCGCTAGTGCATTCTCCAACCACCATAGCACTATAATGGTAGTTTGAGATCTTAAAATTCAACTACCATGGCCTTGATAGAGCCATAATACCTCCCCACAATACCAATTTTATCCTCGATGTATATTCCTTTTATTAGCTAAAATTTTTAGCCTATAGTGTGAAATCATGACTCCATGACTAGTACCTTAACCTATTAGTTTCCATAGTCAATAATTCTCCTCGAGCCTCCTAACAGTTGGGGGAAAGAGATTCCTTTATGACCCTCACTAATGGGCCCTTTCCACTAGTTTTTGGCCTATTAAACCAACCATATCCTTTCCCTCCATATGATTCTTATTGGGCTAACATCACCTTAATGTCATGCCCATCAAAATTGTCCATTGGTTTCTATTGTTGGCTTAGAAAAAACCTACTAGAAAAGATTTCTCAAGGGGGATATGACTATATTCATTTCAACGTGATTGAATTTTTTAGTTGTATGACATTCAGGGAAAATTTTGAGGATGGAAGTTTATCTTAAAGTTTCAAAAACTTGGTGAATATTACTAGTCCCCAATATGTAAATTGTAAAAATTTTGATTATATATTTATAAAAATATTTAGGTTTCTAATTATTTTATATTAGTATATAAAAAAATTTGGCGATTTTAAGGGTAAAATACTTTTATACTATAAAGTCTGGGCTAATCAATTTTAAAAAAATTGGAAATTGGCAATTTTTTTTTGGAAATAGCATGGAAAATTAGCCCACTTGCGAATATTAGCCCCTAAAATTTTCGCTGATGAAATCATGTTCATGTCACTAGCCATTGACTCTTTTAATTAACCTTTCCTCCTGGTAAATTTCACCATCTCATCAAGTCCAAATATTGATAGTTGTTGATGGAGGGAGGCAAAAGATTCTTAGAAGGGAAGTTTTTATGAAACTTATTTGATTCCTTTCTATACTTTTACCCCCTAACAAAAATAAATTTTAAATACTACATCGGGTCTAAAATAAAGTCCTCCTAACACTTGAATGATTTTTTTACTCCTTGGTAAACCCTCTTTCCACATGGTCACCATCTTATTTTCCATATGGAAGTACTATGTCATTGCGTGACCCCTATTTTGGGCCCATGTTTTCTTTTCTACTTATTCCATGCATCCTTTACTAACATCATTATGAAAATATTCCTTCCCATCAATATGGTATCATGCTTATCCATCACCATTTCTCATTGGTGTTTTCCATAAGCTAGGGGTAATGATTCTCTAAATGGACTACTCCATGGATAAACTCCACAGTTTTGGAGGTAAACTTCAAAATCCCGACTAAAACCTTGTTTCATTCACCATTGGGTTCAAGACCCAAATGTTTTCACACTTGATTGATTTATTTCACATGTTTTCAATGCAACTCATATGCCACACAAATACGCCTGACTCCACCATGTTGCACTCCATGTCACATCCTAGTACTAACACTAAGGCCACATATAAACCATATAGAACTACGATGCGTCTCCATTCCTTGAAATTACTCAATGCATCATCTCTAAAAATAACTGATCCCATCAAGAAATATCGCTAAAATAACAAATACCAAATACCAATTACCACCCAAATATCACATTGGAGGAAGAGTAAGATAATACTTACACTTTCTCCACATCCTTAATAATATCATCCTTAAATAACGATCAATTTACCCTTCCACGTGATCCACCTCATTGATCATATTATTATGGAGGGAAGGTTGGTTGATCCTTCCTCTACATTAATCATTACCAAAGTTCCATATTTGAGGAAGGGACGAGTTACCATTCCTCTTCATTTTCATCATTTACAGTACTATCCTAGAGGATGTATTACACTATTTTTTATGTGATCCAAATCAACAATAATACTATCCTGGAGAAAGTTTAGGTAGACCCTTCCTTGAAATAGATGATCACATAAAGACCATTTTGGAGGAGGGCTCAACTAACCCATACCTTTTCTATCTCCTTGAGAATGTTATCTTGGAATATGGGTTGATCAACTCTCCCATGTCATCCACCTCATTGATATTACTATCTTAGGTGAAGGTTCAGTTGACCCTTCATTTACATCAATCATGAGTAAAATCCAATATTTGAGAAATGGTTCGATAACCTTTCATCTTCACCTACATCCTTGAGATTACTATCCTATATGAGAGGAGGACCAATGTTAACCTACAATATTTCTCTAATATTATAATATTTGAGGTCATTAACATGGAGGAAGTGTATATACCAACCCTTCTAAGTCAATGTCATTATTTTTCCCTTCAACTTGTTTTTCCTCCTTGAGAGTATTGTCCTAGAGGAAGGGACGACCAACCCTCCCTTGGAATATTTCTGAAGTATTATAATATTTTATATCATTATCATGTTCAAAGGGTTGGTTGACCCTTATAAGTGATCCATATCCCTATTCATACTATCATAGAGGAATGTTTAGTTTATTCTTCCTCTAAATTATGAAAGATAAAAATACCATATTTTCGGAAGGGTTAGCCAACAATTCATCTTTTTCATATTTTTCAAAAAAATGCTATCTTGGTGGAAGGGTCAACTAACTCTTCCATGTTTCAATATACCATTCCTTTACGTGAATAATATTACCCTAGAGGAAGTGATAATAAATCCTTCCTATACATGAATATTTTCCAAAATATCATATCTTATGAAGGCTTGATCAATTCTTCAAATTTATTTTCTTGCTTGAGGGCATTTTTATAGACGATAGGTTACCAAACCCTTACTTGGAATATTTCTCTATGGTTATATTATTTTAGGTTACTATTGTGGAGGAAGGGTCAACCATCTCTTTTGAGTGATCCACCTCCTCATTCATACTATAATGAAAGAAGAGTTGACTCATGCTTCTTCTATATGACATGTGAGGTGAATAAAATATTTGAGGAAGGGTCAGTTAACCATTCCTATTTCTCATACTCATTAATAAAATACTACCCTAGTGGAAGTGTGAGTCATTCACTCCAAGTGATACCCACCCTTGATCACACTACCTTGGCGGAATGCTCCAATATCAACCATTCATCTACATGAATAACATCCAAAATATCATATTTGAGAAAAGGGTAGCTAATCCTTCCACTTGATATACCTCCTCGAAAGAATAGCTTTGGAAGAATGGTTGGTTGAACCTTCCTCAAATATATTTATGCAAATTTGAAAAACCTTTATTCTATAGTTATGATGTCAATATGATGTCACTCTACATCAATGTAAAGGAAAATAAATTTAGTAGAATAGGAATATAATAGGTTTAGGTTTATGTTTAATGTATAGGTGAAATGAATTTTATTTTTTTTATGAATGTATATAGATTTCCTTCAATGAAACTAATTTTTGAAGCTAAGTTGGATGGAGAGAAACTATTTCAATGTTTCTTATACAACCAAACCAATCATTCTTATTTGCAAGAAACAAATAAAAAAATATGTTGACACATTGTTTAACCAAACATTATTAAAGAACGAGTATTTAACATGATGCTTGAGAAAATTGAAATAAGAGGAAATAAATACCCTCATCAAGAGATTTTTGCAAAACCATTCTTTAATCATCATTAGATTTAATTTTTTTATAAATTGATAAATTCATATAGATTAATAAATTAATAAATTAACAATTAATTAATTAATTAATTAATTTACAATATAAATTAATAAATTAATATAAAAATTAACAATTAATAATTGGAGATAAAATTAGTAATGAAGGTAAAAATTAGCAATTTCAGACAAACTTAACAATTAAAGATAAAGTCCCTCCATTTCCATCCACTTCCAAACTTTTCCCTCCATTTTTTTTGGAAACATATATTCACAATATTCTAACTAATATTCATCTCCATTGTTAATTTGGATTTTTTCTTTTGTGCTTGGTGTCAGGTATCTCTGGTCTTCCAGTTTGGTGATGGGTATCAACTCCTCGTCTAGACTTCCACGCTTAGTGACAGGTATTTTGTTGATGAAAATTATTCTTTGTGGATTTTTTTATTCTCATGGTTTTTTTCCCACCAACATAGACAGAGGGAATCTACTTTTTTTTTTCCCACCATATTCTAGGGAATTCTCCTGTTTTTTTTTCACCGACATAAACGAGGGCATTCTCATTTTTTTTTCCCATCAACGTAGACAAGGACATTCCAAATCTTCAAGTAGGAAAATAACAACTCCTACATGTTTTTTATTGGTGCTTAGTATATGAATGTGTTTGATGATGATTTCTAGGTTCAAACAAACAATTACCCTTTCCCCCAAGTTATTAGTTGTAAATAATGGTAGGGTAAGCACTTATTTGCAACAAAACCCTACAGAACAGACTCGGCCTAGCGATACATCCCTAATTCCCTAGTCAGTCTCTAGTACAACTCGTCCCCTTACCACATCTATCATAAACCTATTGGAGAATCAAGCCCACCTACCATCGATTTCTGTAGGACACCCCAGCTAATCAGGAGCTTCCTGCCCTCCAAAAGCAGCTCGGCTTGCTTGTAAGATTTTATTTCTAGGATTTTATTTCTAGGATTTTTAGGTTATCACTGGCAAGAGATAGAGCTATGTTCAATTTATCCTTACTGAACCTATGGAGGCAGAGCGGCAAGCCTAAAACAATAGTATATTAAGTCATTGGCGGTAAATAATAACATAGTGGGATGGATCTTAAGGTTATTAGGTTTCTTTTTTCAACAATGGAGAGGGGGAAAACACATGGCCTCAGAATCGTATCATTTCCATTCTTCACAACTATCCCCTCAAGGAAAAGTGTGGCTTCTCCTTGAACCCAGAAATTTCCCATAAAAATCATATATGGAGAGGCAAACAACAGAGAATAAGAGTTTTTAACTTGCATTCTCAGGATTCATGGTCAAAATTATGAAATATTTTTTTTGTGTATTTTAATGTAAAATAAAATAAATGTTTTTTTGGATGATGGATGATCAATATGTTTGTAAAATTTTATAATAAAATATGTTTTGGTTAAGATATGGTTCATCGCTAGCAGGTGGGAAAGATTTTTATATGAACAAAGGATCAAGGTTCTAGAAAATTTGAATTATCTTCACTTCAAAAAACATCTACCGAGGGTTATCCCCTGTTGTGAAATAGTAATATGTACAAAATTTGTTATGTACAAACACTATGTCGAGAGTTGCTTTGAAAAAGGAATACATACACAATTAGTTACATACAAACACTATGTCAAGGATTATATCTACAACATATTTTGGTAGGGTGAGCGATTGAAAATGGCGATGGAGAAGGTTTTTCTTGTGAGTGTATGCCAACAACTTTTGCAATGAGAGGACCTCCAAGGTCACTTCTCTGTGAATAGTAAAATATTGCGTGAAGTTGGCATATGCAATTGTAGGATATTTATCTGCTCACTTGTGCCAAAACCAATCTGCCAAACAATTGAACCAACCATCTTTATAAATTTTATCCCATTTGCTCGAGTGAGTCAAGAGCTAGTGAAAATTGAAAGTCACATTATAAACAAGCCATTAACAACTAGTATATTGTGACAATGGACAAGATCCCTAATGTTAATGAAAGAAATTATTGAATATGTGGAGACAAGAATGATCCTCAAAATGAGTTACCACTGAGGCATATGATTGAAATCCTTAATAAAATATTTTATATATTTCCACATGCGAAACTAGACTTGTAGATCTGAATTTGACTCGCATATTCGAGATGTTGTGTTTGGTATATTTTTTCTTAATGGAATTAGAGATATAACAAGATAGTGTTCCTAGTTTTCACTGAGATCCTTTCTCTAATTTGATGTTTCCTTAATATTTTCTTTAAAGAAACAAACTCCCCAACATAAGGAAGCACTCATCCTTATAAGTGCCAATCTCCCAATATCATGCTAAAAATTCTTAGACAAAGTTCCTGATCTGGTGAGTGTTATGTTTGTCTATTTGATAATGGTATAGGAAAATTATGCCACATTGAAAAGTTGTCTTGCCACCTATATTTTCTTTATTCATGCTGTTTGAAATCGTGACATGGCCAGCATTATGTAAATATGATATTCCTTTATTCTATGAGATTTTACCACATTTATAGTTGCTAGCAATATTTCAACATAAAGAGCCTAAAGTTGCACCTTTCAACCATGATTGAGGCCTTGTCTTGATTGAAGGTCTTAGGAAAACATGTACAACTCTACTAAAATCCTTATTTTGGATGACTGGAGTGCTTGGGTCATTTTTATTTAACCCATAAAAGGATACATCCCTTACTTAACCCTTAGAGAGTTTTAGTTTTGCATCTTTATCCTACTCTGAGAGGGGAAACACCTCGATGAATTTAAAAATTTATTCAATGGAAGCATCATCACTTGGTATAAAAATTTGTATATCATTATCACTAATTGAACCATCGGTTCTATGTTCTTTTAAAGTACAATGTTTATAATAAAATAAATAAAAAACATGCACTACATGTGACCTTCACTAGGAAGACAAATTGAGAGCTTTAGAAAAAAATACAAAGTCACATTGATTTGTATTTGTCGAACTATGTATAGTATTGGAATTCAGGCCCATGCTGTTATTCTTGTCCTATGAATCTAGGAAGTTGTCAAAGAACAAGGTATGTGCCAGACTGAGCTTAGACTTATCGACATTGCAAGTCATTTTAGGCCTGGTTGGGCTATGTTGTGGATAATGACCACCATTGTCCTCAAACATCATCAATTCCTTATGAAAATTCTTAGGCACAAAGATGAGTTCCTCTAAAACAAAATAAAATGGTTAAAAAGTACTCTCCTCTTGGTTCTTGGAATCACACTAGGGATTCTCTACAAACCTTTTCATTCCACTTGATTCCCTCATGATAATAAAAATTTCCAAACTCACTCATCCTTGTTGCAGAAGAAATGGTGGTTAATAGAGTCATATTGGTAACCAAATTCCTAACATTCTCCCTATCAGCAAAGGGTGTCACACATGCAACTTTGAATATGACATTTTCCATTGAAGAGCCCCTCAATGTGACCCTTTCATTAACCCTAGTCTCCTCTACAACCATTCCCTTATCTATTCGAGAAGGAAACTTGAATGGTTGCATGATCTCTTTAGTGAATGTGAAAAATGTAGTTAAATTCTAAATGCATGAAGGGCCCATTTCTCTTGGGATCAGATCAGAACCAAGCAGGTAAGTTTAATGGAGTACAATGCAATGTGTTTGAGCGATATGGGATAGGGGATTGTGCTTAGGTGGAATGCAGGTAAATAGATTGGGAAGATATTTTGTGATGCAATGGAGGAATATTATCATTTGTCGCACTGCATTTCTTATGGCTGACAAATCAATTAGTATGTGTCATTTTTAAATGCTAGGAAACAAGTTATGAAAGAAAGGTGTGATACAACTTGGGATTGATGGTAGAAACCCTCAAATCGATGCCTTTGAAAAGCCATCCTTCATTAATCCTAATTATGAATTGGTCCTATTTTCTTATTGACCATTATAGTTTTCACTCATAATCCTGGAACACAACATGAATGGATAGCACATGGGGTTTCTGATGAGAATTTAGCACCCACCAAAGTGCTATGATAAGAAATATTGTCATTTCACTATATTTTCTTTGTTTTTATATAGTGAGGCCAGATGAATGTGACTATATCCACATTTGTGGATGAGAATTTTGTACAACCTCTACAACTGAACATAACAATGCAAATAATATAGTTTTCACAGATCTCCAATCCCATTTCCCTAATTATTTTGAATTAGAATACCTCGATGGTTTCTTCTCTATGAATAGTACATGATTGCGTGTGGTTGGGTTATGTAATTGTAGGATATTTGTCTACTCATTGATGCCAAAACCACTCTACCAAAAAATTGAACCATCCATATTTTTGAATTCTATCCCAATTGCTGGAGTGAATCCAAGGCTAGCGAAAATTGAAAGTGACATTATAACCAAGCCTGTAAGAACTAGCATAGCATGAGAATGGAAAAAATCCCTTATGTTAATGAAGGAAATTATTGAATATATGGACACAAGAATGATGCTCAAAATGAGCTATCACTGAGGCATAATATTGACATCCCTATTAGAATATTTTATATATTTCCACAAGAAGAACTAGACTTGTAGATCTAAAGTTGACTTGCCTATTCCAAATGTTTTGTTTGGTATATTTCCTTGTAATGGACTTAGAGATTTAACAAGATAGTCTTCCCAATTTCCACTGAGATCCTTTTTCTGATTTTATGTTTCCTTAATATTTTATTTAAAACAATAAACTTCCGAACATAAGGAAAAATTCATCCTTCTATGTGAAAATATCCAAATATTATGCTAAAAATTCTTGCAAAAAGTTCCTGATCTGGTGAGTCTTATGTTTGTCTCTTTGATAATGGTATAGGTAAATTATGTCATGTTGAAAAGTTGTCCTACCTCCTATATTGTATATATTTCTTCTAGTTGAAATAATGACATGGCCAACATATGTAAATATGATATTCCTTTATTCTTCAAGCCTATCCCACATTTACAATTACTAGCAATATTTCAACACACAGAGCCTAAAGTTGCACCTTTCAACCTTGACTTAAGACTTGTCTTGATTGGAGGTCCCAAGAAAACATGTACAACTCTACTAAAATCCTTATTTGGGGTGACTGGAGTGCTTGGGAAATTCTGATTCAACCCATAAAAAGATACATCCTGACTCCACCCTTAGAATATTTTGTTTTGTATCTTTAAACTACTTTGAGAGGAGAAACATCTCCAAGAATTATTCATAGACTAATTGAATAAAATTTTCTTCAATGTAAGCATCATCAATTAGTATAATAATGTGTATCTCATTATCACTAATGGGACCATCGGTGCTATGTGCTTCTGAAGTAGAGTGTTTCTAATAATAGAAATAAAAAACACGAACTGCATGTGACCTTCACTAGAAGAAAATTTGAGAGCTTTAGCATTAAAATAAGGAAATATACAACTTGTGTAAGGCATTCAAATAGGTGTTAATTTGCGACCTATTACAACTAACCAATTAAGCAAGTGTATGCCAAAAGACTACCAAATCTACAAAGTGCAAGTTGGATATACCAATTCAAGAGATAAAGTAACAACCCTAGAAAATATACCAATTCAAGAGATAAAGTAACAACCCAAGAAAATATACCAATTATACTATAATTTGTAGATTTATTTCTGAAAGAAATTACAGGACTAGCGCCGAAGAGAAGTATAGATTTTACCATAGAGCTAGTTCTTGGAACAACCCCAGTAAAAAAAACCTCTTAGCGCATCAGTATCTAGAAGTTAACATAATTGAAATTATGGCTACAGGAGATACTCAAAAAATGGATATATTCATCCAAGCGTGTGACCTTGGGGATCACCGATGTAGTTTGTAAAAAACAAAGATGGTGTCTTCCAGTTGTGCATTGACTATTGAGAGCTAAACATGTTAACTGTTAAAAACAAGTATCCATTACCAAGAATTGATGATCTGTTTGATCATGTGAAGGTCACTACCATATTTTCTAAAATTGATTAATGGTCAGGCTATCACCAGATCAAGGTGAAAGAGGATCATATCCATAAGACATTTTTTCGAACTCGCTATGGTCATTATGAATTTATTATTTTAGCTTTTGGTTTTATCAATGCTCCAGCCAAATTTATGAGCGTGATGAATGGTATTTTCCATACCTCTCTAGATAAATTTGTCTTAATCTGCATAGACATTGTGATTTACACAAGAGACCTATATATATCATGAAAAATTGATTAATTTTAACATTATAATTGAAATAAATATTATGAGCCAGCCTTCCAAATAATATCGATGACAACATTAGGAGGAAAATTTACAAGCTAAGTATATTTTTTAGGTATGATGCATGGCCTATATAAGGAAAAAGGTCTCTTCAAGTACAATGTGATATACTATAAAATTGTTCATAAAAAATATTTATTTTATTTACACAAATCGTGGACTTAAATTAATTAATTATATTGTAGGTGGGTCACTTCAATAGTGATACACTACAAAGATTTAAATATGTGGAATAAATAACTTCCCATTTTTATGTGTGACATGCAAAAATACTTCCCAACAAGTTTCTTCAATGCACAGGAACACTACATTATGATCCTCTTACATGATAGATTTGTGTGGACTATTTCAAACAAGGACAATGTTTCCTATTGAGAATTATTGAAAGGTTTTGAAAACATTCGTAAAGAAAAAGGCTCGTCTTGAAGGTTCCATGCTTCAAGGGTACATATTGTTGAAATCTATAGTTTACCTCACTAAATTGTGAAAACAATTAAATATTGAAGGGAAGTGAATATGGGACTCAAAATAAAGTGAAAAAGTTGAAGTACATGTATTCACCGGACGAGCACAAACTAGGGAAATTAACGGTGATTAAAATTATATCTACATAGGGTTCAAGATTTTGATTTGTGAATATTATGGTATAACGTGTTTTATGTTTATGATTGTAGTTGTTATTGAAATGGAGGATTTATTAGTATATGTTCCAAGAAACAATGAACAAACAAAAGTATGGAGGGAGGAATATAAAAGGCATCATGCTGCCCAAAAAATGTGTTTTTTGTCATATGTATATCGAGGTGGTCATAATTCATCTTCACATTCAACAATAATGAGATTTATTTAAAAGGCTTGGCCTCTAGATATGAGTTTAAAATATTTGATGGATAGAGTAGCAAGGGAATGTAGAAGTAATGATGAAAGAGTTAAAACACATGTATTGGAAATGATAAAAGGACTAGAAAAGAATGGCATGACTCATTATAAGGGGTTGTGGTGAAAGGGTCATCATTACCATGTTCAGAAGCTAGATGAAAATCGACAAACATTTGACTATGGAATTGATGCATATTTTACAATAAATTTTTAGTTACATGTTCGAGATGGATACACAAAAACTGGAATCTTGAGATACTATGGATTAGTCAAATATATCTTAGAGCTTAACTTCATATCTTTCAAGATGGTATTATTTGAAGCTAAGTGCTTTGGAAATATTGTAGTTGGAAATCATCCAACAACATATATGCATGAGAATTCTTTTTGCATCATCAAGCATACCAGGTTTGAGCAAACAAATGAGCCATATGTTTTTCCTGACCAATGTGAGCAAATATTTGTATGTTTCCATCGTTCAGAATGAACAAAGTCATTTTTTATTGAGTATAATCCTACATCAATAAGTTTTTCAACCTTCACATGAAGAGAAACCTATCTCAGTAGAAATGCCATCTATGGTAGCTTAGATGATGAAGTTAATGGGAAAGAAGACATGATTTAAATGTAAAATATATATTGAGATTATTTTGATGATTAATGAAAAATTCTATGAATAATTCTACTCAAGAAAATGTAAATGTCTAGTAGTTCTATATTCGAGATATATTTTCATTTAAATTTATTACATGGATTTCTTTAGAAGAAGCAAAACTATAATAATATAAAAATTTATAATATTTCATTGTTAAACATATTAGGGAACTACAAAATGATAATAATGTTATATACATTATCGTTATGTACATTCAAAATATTTGTTTCTCATTATTTTCTTATAAAACTTAATAATTATTGAATTTATATTCTATAGAATTGAAATGTTTATCGTAAACTTATTTTTTACAAGGGAAATTTAGATATTAGAGGATTTGTTAAGAATTTTTTATCCTCCAAAATGATATTTTATGATTAAAATATTTTCAAAATGTTTAATTTGATTATGAGTTACTATTTTTTGTTGTTTCTTGTATGTATTTTAATTCACTTTAATACTTTTCATCTTATAATATACTCATTATTCCACTTCATATAATAAAAGGTTGTTGCTTTTATGATATATATATTGCACTTGATTCATTTTTGGATTAATGCAATGAGGTATATAAAACTAATTATAACTTGGAAAATGTGTAATATTGAATTAGTTCTATTGATTAAATATGAAAACAAAAAAAAAATCAAAGTCTATTATTCAGGCAAAGAGTTTAAATGAATTTATGAGGAACTCACCGTATGGAGTCATAGCTATTAATGAGATACCTTATAGAGGAACTAATTTATCTACAATTCCATCTTCCCATTTATATTTTACAGATGATTTATATGCTCTAGTAGTAACTAATACTTGCCATAATATGGAGCCTACACTCGAAACTGGATTTTAAATTGATAGAGTGAAATCATAGAGAGTGGTTTATGAAGGATGATATTGACCCATTGACAAGAGATGAAATTCATACAACATAAAAAAAACTCTCTCTCACAAAGAGAATGCAACATATACATAAATATATGTTAATGATCTACAAAGGTAAATAGTCATTTATATTCTACTTGTAAACTTTAGGTTTGTATTTGCAACAACACTCCTAAGCAATTTTTTTTTTCTTTTTTTCTGAAGTTTACCATAATTATATACATCATCTCTCCATTAAATCTATTATATTTTATACATATAGTAGCATTCGCATAAATCTCCTTAGAGATAATGACTAGGTTTAACCTAAATACAATTCCCTACCACTAAATGATCATATGTAACAAAAAACATGACTAATATACATGGGTGGTTTAACCCACCTCAACCCTTGTATAAATTTCCACATGGAATATCATATGTTAGCCACAACTATATTAAATATATTCCCATTCAATTCCTCTTTATTTTAATTATATGTCTCCCACTTACAATTTATACATATCCCTTTCATGTATTATAACGTATCTTTGGAGTTTGGTTTTTAATCCACTATATAGATGTCTATCTATGCTCGTACGTCCTATTAGAATTTGGACCAAGAGTCGGCACACTTTTTACTACCCAATCATTGGTCCTACGTGGAACGTTAATTGGATTTTTAAGATCTGTGTTGACACTTATGTGTGTTTGCCTATTTCCACCTCTGGTACATTCGAGATTCGTGGCTTGTTAATTCAACGTTCTCTGCGTTTAATGCCTAGATCTACCTTGTGAGCGTCATGATGGTTTTGAATTTAAGAATAGTACGTTCTAAGTCTCGTTACACTACCCAACAAGCCCCAAATCCGACGCCAAACCTCCTCGGCATACAACTCTGTCCCACGTAAGCTTTTATACTTCGGATTTTGGTTTTTCTGAGGACGATGCACTTAAGTTCGAAACTCATCGTATCACCTATGTTTATTCTTTGTCCTATCAATGAAATTTTATATAGTTCTAATACAGGGAGTGAGTTATCGTTGTACACATGGAAAATGATATTTGTTCAAATTCTAGGGTTTCATGCTGACTTAAAATGCAAACTCAATTGTGTCGAATTCATTTGGCCGCTCTGGAAATTGTCGTTTTGTTCTCCCCTTCAGTGAGCTGTTTGCCTTCATGCTTGTCGCATCTGGTGTATGACTCTTCCGTCTGGAATGGCTTAAGGCCTCCTACTCTGTGTATATGGTAAGTAATTCTTTTGGGTATTATCATTTGAGATAATATAGCTGTTCTTTTCCTCGCACATTTTGATTTCTCAGGTGTTTTTCCCTTCATTGTTTCGTTGTGTTGCTATCTGAAGTTAATACTCGACCCCTATGGTATTTTTTTTTGTTTTCGTTTATTATGTATTCTCCCTCAGCCGAATGGGGTGAAGTCTTCAGATCTGTTCATCGTATGGTTAGAGTGTTCGTATTTCCCCACACGCAGGCAGAACAACTCCCATCGTTCCGATGGGTGACTATTTTGCCAACCCTTACATTGCCCTCGTGTTAATTCGTTTCATTTGAAAAAAAATCATTCTAATGTTTTGTTTCCCTCTTTACATTATAGCGGAAAGAGGTCTCAGTCGATGCAACATGTATAAGGTAGTTACTAGTTCGTTTGTTCATTTTTCACAGTCATCTATTTTTGTTAAATCTCTGTGGCTAAATTTATTTTGGATTTAACTCGTTTACATGGTTGGGTACAGGTATGTACTTGTTAAGAGTATTCTCAACGAAATGCATCCTTTGATCCTCTCTAAGATCCGGCTTAAGATTGCGTTCCCTTGTTCTGCACAGGTCGGTACTACCTCATGCTTCGGAAATTCCAGAGTGATTTTATGTGAGATGCGAGATTTCGTCTCGTCTCGCAATTTAGTTTTTTGTTTATTTTCTGACATTAGTAATAATTTTTGACTTTCAGTTTGATGACATAGAGACATTCTCTTCTCCATAGTCGAACAAGCTATTACACTGCTCTGTTGATAGTTCTATAAGTTATTTTTTTTGTGGTATAAAATATGTTTTGGATTTAATTTATTACCCTTCCCAGAATAGCTTTGATTATTAAAATGTGGTTCCACACTGTTTATTTGTAATTTAATTTTCAGAACTGACTATGGTTAAGTCTAGTCTTATGCACTCCTCTTATAGTCGCATTCCCTTTATATTTGATATACCAAACTCCATGATGTTAATAGCGGGAAATCTCCTTTTTTATATTTAAATCAAGCAGATTAGTAATCTCTGTTACCCTAGTTGGATTAATGTGAACTCACTGTTGTTCATTGATATACACATATATATTTTTTTTTGTACAAAGGTCTCATATGAAAATGAGAGGCTTTTGTCTCTGCCATGTTTGCCACCACACTTTATATAGGGATATATTATAGTTGTCCTATAAGATAATGTATAGGCTTCCACACAAGCCTCTTGAATTCTGTACAATTATTCCATTATATTTTATGTGTACAAATAACACTGATGTTTTGTTTCTAGTTATACTTCTATTCTTCATCATTTTACAGCAACGCCATATTGATAATGTAATTCCATCAACCCAGAATTTAATAATTAAATTTTCATATAATGCTTCTCTGTCCACAGAGGCAGAGAATTACCTTTGTTATTATATAAGCAAAGCTGGTTGGTAACTAAGTTGACAAATACTTGTTTAATAATTTACATAGACATCTATTACTGATGTTTGGAAATTTCTTTCTATTATATCAAGGATCATGGGTGTGGTTCAATAAGATTTTATAGAGTAATAATAGTTTCTGCTAATCTTTCAGTTTTTTCTACTCTTCTACAGAATATTGTTATTCTAGGAAGTCCTACCAAGAGCAAGCATAGATTGACAATAGACTCTTTTCTATCCTTAAATATTGTTAATTTAGCATATGTGCTTCTCATTGAATTTATTATTCTTCACTTGGGTATTAAAATGACTACATGCAATTTAGTGTAAATAGCCCACCAGAGACTAATATTTCCTACTCACTCTATTCCACTCTTAAGTCTGCACAATATTTCTATGTACATGCATGTAGATATCTAAAGTGTAACTTATCACATTTTTCCAAAGTTCACTACATGAACTAATACATTTTTTACTATTTATTTATTTATTTGTTTGTTTAATTACCATTTATTACAGAAGCAGATTAAAGTTACGTTAACTATTCTAGGGAAGCATTTACACTATCTCCAGATTTAAACCATCTAATGGTTTAGAGGTTCTGGTTGACAGTACTCCCTAGTATTCTTTCCTACTACCATACATAAGTTAGGAGAATTGTTTCTTCTACTCAACTCTGTTAAAAGTAAGGAAATTTATAACACAACAATTTAACTCAACATAATTATCACAGTACTTTTCACTACTATCTGACAACATCTAATTTAATTATTCATCAAATGACATGCATACCACTTCTGTGATGACCAGTCCTCCCAACCTTAGAGTTCCTTTATCCACAAAACTCACCCCCGAGCTGAGATCCTCTCCCACAACAGACCAACCCCAATCTATTCTGGAGTAGCTTATTTAAGCTTATGCTCCCCAAAGCCTGTTTCTAATTCTGCATCCAGAATTACAAGATGCTTTTATTCCTGTTTGCCTAGGATTCCCTTATTTAGGGACTTTTAAAGTTGATTTCTGCTTTTCCAGTTTTTTACCTCTTCCCAAATACTCTCCACCTCATTGGGGAATTTAGATTTTTCCTCAAAAATCTAAATTAGAAATAGATTCTTTCAAGGATTTTTGAAAGATTTTTGGGGAAAATCTTAGCCTCTTTCCATACCTTATCGATTTGGAAAGTGATCTCAAATTTCTCATTTGGTCAATATGCACAGAAATATTTTATTTATTTCTCATAATTTAAATAATTAATTACATCCACACAATACTTATCCATTGGGGTCTACTCCTCTTTGGATTTAAGTTCAAATTTATAACTTGGAAAAACATAAAACTAGGGGTGTTACAAATTCCCCCCCTGAAAACAAACACCCTCCTCGGTGTTAACCACTAACTACTAGAGTTCATTTTGAAAATAGATATGGATATTTCTCCATCATCTCAGCTTGACTTTCTCGTGTAGCTTCTTCAACAGTAAAGTGCTTCCATTGCACCTTTAATCTTGCTAATGTTCGGTTTCTCAATTCAATTTCTTCCCACTCCAATATTTGAAGCGGCTCTGGAAGGAACTCCCCTTCTGGCTCCACCTGTATCACATTCCAATCAACAAGGTGAGAAGCATCATGAACATATATTTTTAATAACAATACATGAAACACATCATGAACTTTAATATGGGGTGGTAAGGCCAGCTTATAAGCCACTGGTCCCACGCTTTCTAACACCTCAAAAGGCCCACAATATCTAGGAGCCAATTTTGCACAACTTCTAGCATAAAGTGTGCTCTTTTTGGGTTTGATATGAAGGTACACATGATCACCCACTTTGAGCTCTCGGTGCACCCTCCTCTTATCAGCATAGTTTTTCTGTCGATCTTGCGCTTTCTTGATGTTTCTTTGTATTTGTTTGACAATTCTTTCCATTTCTTGTAAAGTATCTAGTCCCAATACTAGCTTATCCTTAGGTTGGCTCCAGCTTAAAGGAGTACGACACTTCCTTCCATAGAGTGCTTCAAATGGACTCATTTTGCTGGAATATTGATTGCTGTTATTATAAGAAAATGCAGCTAAATGCAAGTAATCTTCCCATTTTGATGGCCTATCCATCACATACATTCTCAGCATATCCTCCAAAATCTGATTTGTTCTTTCTATTTGACCGTTTGTCTGAGGGTGATAGGCAGTACTGAAATTTAGCTTAGTGCCCATGCCCCCAAACAGACCTTTCGAAAAGGCTGTTATGAACTTAGCATCTCTATCTGAAATAATCATCTTTGGGACCCCGTGTAGCCTTACTATTTCTTTGAGGAACACATCTGCTACTTGGGTTGTCCCAAAAGTAGATTTTACAAGTATGAAGTGTGCAGATTTTGTTAAAGTGCCTACCACTACCATCACTGAATCATGCTGGTACTTTGTTTTGGGTAACCTGGTTATGAAGTCTATAGAGACAGTGTCCCATTTCCATTCTAACATTGGAAATGGATTTAAAAGGCCAGCTAGATGCTGATATTCTACTTTGACTAGTTGACATTCCATGCACCTAGCTAAATAGTCTGCTACATCCTTTTTCATTCCTGGCCAAAAAAAACTTCTTTTTTAGGGCTATAATCGTTTTCTAATATCCAGGATGTCCTGAATATGGTTGTTTATGATATTCGTCTAGGTTTATTTTTCAAGGACTCTACATTGGGAATATACAATCTATTTTTATAGAAGATCAACCCTTTTTGGTTTTGAGTGTACTCAACCATTTCCTTTTTCTGCATTTTTTATTGTAGATTTTCATAATTGGGATCTTGATCCGCTACCTTTCTAACTAGTTCTTCTAAGTCAAAACTAGAACTACTCCCAAGGTTGCTTATGTATTGGCAAGAATTTCTTCTTAATGCATCAGTAATTTTGTTTTCTTTCCCTTTAAAATGTTTGATGTCCATATCAAATTGACTCAGAAAAGACAGTCATCTTGCTTGTCGAGCATTCAAATCAGTTTGGGAAAAGAAATATTTGAGGCTAATATGATCAGTCGTCAATATGAATTTTTTTCCAAGAAGATAGTGTCGCCACATCTTCAAGGCATGAATTACAGCAGCCAATTCCAAATCATATACACTGTAGTTCTGTTCATGTTTCTTAAGTTTCCTAGACTGATATGCAATAACAGAATTTTCCTGCAACAGAACTCCTCCCAATCCCTCTCTGCATGCATCAGTGCATACAACAAACTCTTTTTCAAGATCTGCAATTTTTAATATAGGGGCTGTAGTGAGTTTGAGTTTTAGTTGTTCAAAGCTGCTTTGGCATTTTTCGGTCCACTCAAATTTGGTGCCTTTTCTTTTTAATTAAGTTATGGGATATGCTATTGTAGAAAATCTTTCCACAAACCTTCTATAATACCCTGCAATCCCCATGAATGACCTTACTGCTGAAACATTGGTAGGCACCGACCATTCTCTAATAGCCTTTATTTTCTCAAGATCTACTACCAATCCTTGTTCAGAAATTATCTGCCCCAAATATTGAATCTTATCTTTATAGAGTTCACATTTACTGAATTTTTCATATAGCTGGTTCTCTTTCAAAGTTTGCAGAACTATCCTTAAGTGTTCTTTGTGCTCCTCCTCATTTTTTGAATAAACCATAATATCTTATATGAATTTATCCAAGTACTTGTTCAAAACACTTTTCATTAAGCACATAAAGGTGGCAGGGGCATTTGTCAAACCGAAAGATAAGACTACAAATTCGTAGTGACCATACCTGGTTCAGAAAGTTGTTTTACTAATATCTTCCTCCTTAATTCTAAGCTGGTGATAACCAATCCTGAGATCAATCTTATAAAATACTGAAGCTCCTCTTACTTGATCAAAAAGATAATCAATTCTGGGCAATGGGTATGTGTTTTTGATGGTTAACTTATTCAGCTGACGATATTCAATGCACATTCTAAAGGTTGCATCCTTCTTTTTCACAAACAACACCGGTGCTCCCCAAAGAGATACACTCGGTCTGATATAACCTTTATCCAGCAATTCTTGCAATTGCATTTTCAACTCCATGACTTCAGGGGGGCTCATCCGATAAGGAGCTCTAGAAACAGGTGTTTCTCCAGGCACCAAATCGATGGAAAATTCATTCTCTCTTTTTGGGGGAAGATGTGGAATCTCATTTGGAAAAATTTCTTTGAAATCTCTTACCACTCGTAGAGTGTCTAGCAGGTTTTCCTCAGGTTGCTGTCCTATTTCTTCAACATGTACAACATACACTTGATGTCCTTTCCTAGCTATTCTTTTTAATTGCAGAGCTGATATTTGTCTTACAAATATTGGCTTTGGTTTTCCTTTGAGTATAAAGGTTCTCCCTTCCTCATCTATACAGTGCAAAGTTTTATCCCAACAGTTCATCATGGCCCTTCTCTTTTCTAACCAATCCATTCCTATCAGCAAGTCATATGAGCCTAAGGGTAGAATGTTTAAATTTACTTCAGTCTGAAAATCATTTAGTTTAATTATTGTTTGAGGTAACTTATGAGTTACTTTTCTCTTGGTGCCAGTGGCTAACTGGACCAACCAAGACTGTTGATATTTTTCAGTCTTGAGATTGCATTTCTCTACAATTTTTGGACTAATGTAACTCACAGAAGCACTCGGATGAATCAAAACTGTAACATCTTGGTCAGCAATCTTACCTTCCATCTCAACCATGGTAGCCTGGTGTTCTGCTTGTCGGTTCTCCAAGGCTGCACTGATAGTGGGTATGTTCCTTGCGATATCATTCACTGTGGTAGCTTCTTGATCCATCATAATCATCTGAATATTTCGGTGGGGACATTCCCTCAACAGATGAGGTTCTCCACAGCCCCAACATTTCAAAGGCTCCCGCATTTTAACTGCTCCCTCCTTATTATCTCCCTCTATTTGTTTTGAACCAACTTGGGACTGAGCAGTTTGACTTTCCTTGGGTTTGTCAAAATTCTTCCGCTGATGGTCCCTGCCAAAGTTCTTCAAGTAAGCTGGTTTCTATTTCTTCCCTTTGAATTCATTCTTATTTACCAAGCTTTTTCCCTGTTCACCCTTGCCTTTAAACTGCTGGTAGCATAATCTAGCTTTTCTCACCGCTTCATCCATAGTCATTGGATTATCGAACTCTATTTTCTCCTTCTACAGAGCAGGCAAACAATTCAAAAACCTTTGTATCTTTGCCTTCTCTTCACAAATATAAGGAACATACCTTAGCAAATTTGTAAATTTGGTGATGAAATCATCTATGGTGAGCTGTCCCAATCTGAGTTCATGGAAATCCTTTACTTTATCATCATAATAACGTTTGTTCAAATAGTGGTTTTTAAAATTGACTTGGAAATCTTCCCAAGTCACTGTTTTTTCATCAATGGCATGGACCATTTTCGTCTCCTCCCACCACAAGGTAGCTTTACCTTGCAATTGGTAGACAACCAATCTGGCCTTCAGATTTCTCTCATATTCATAGACCTCGAAATACTTAATCATATTCAGCAACCATGATTCAGCATCTTTCTCCTTCTCTCCATCATAGGAGGGAGGTTTAATCTTTCCGAATTCCCCCTGTAATTCCTTTCTCTGTTTAGACTGATGTCTAGTAGTGTCATATTCCTCATAATCATCTGAGAATTTACCTTTCTTCCTCTTTCCAAAACCTTCGCCTTCTTGGCTGTTCCGCAAAGTCAGTTCTCTTATGAGCTTTTCCTGCTCCTCACTGGCTAATGACAGCCTGTCATTCTGACTTCTTAACTCAGCTATCTCCCATTGCAACCAGTGAAACATAGCCATCAAAGGAGCATTGGGATCTGGCGTGTTATCTTCATCACGCAGATCAACATAAATTTCATCTCCTTCAGCCATTGTCTTTTCAGTTCCAGTACCACTGTACGCTAAACAAAACAACGTCAGAAAAAAAAAAAAAATCATCAAAAGAACATAATTTACATAGTGAGAAAAACAACAGCCTAGCCTTCAAACATGAGCTCTGATACCATTTGTAACATCACTCCTAAGAATTTTTTATTTTTTTTTATTTTCTTCTGAAGTTTACCATAATTATATACATCATCTCTCCATTGAATCTTTTATATTTTATACATATAGCAGCATTCTCATAAATCTCCTTAGAGATAATCACTAGGTTTAACCTAAAGACAATTCCCTACCACTAAATGATCATATGTAACAAAAAAAATGAGTAATATACATGGGTGGTTTAACCCACCTCAAAGCTTGTATAAATTTCCACATGGAATATCATATGTCAACCACAACTATATTAAATATATTCCCATTCAATGCCTCTTTATTGTAATTATATGTCTCCCACTTACAATTTATACATATCCCTTTCATGTATTATAACGTGTCTTTGGAGTTTGGTTTTTAATCCACTATATAGATGTCTATCTATGCTCGTACATCATATTCGAATTTCGACCAAGCGTTGGCACACTTGTTACTACCCAATCATTGGTCCTACGTGGAACGCTAAGTGGATTTTTAAGATCCGTGTTCACACTTATGCGTGTTTACCTATTTCCTCCTCTGGTACATTCGGGATTCGTGGCTTATTAATTCAATGTTCTCTACATTTAATGCCTAGCTCTACTTTGTGAGTGCCATGATGGTTTTGCATTTAAGAATAGTATGTTTTAAGTCTCGTTACACTGCCCAACAAGCCCCAAATCCGATGCCAAATCCTCCTCGGCGTACAACTCTGTCCCACGTAAGTTTTTTTTACTCCGGATTTTGGTTTTTCTGAGGATGATGCACTTAATTTTGAAACTCGTTGTATCACCTATGTTTATTCTTTGTCCTGTCAAGGGAATTTTATATAGTTTTGACACAGGGAGTGGGTTATCTTCGTACACATGGACGATGATCTTTGTTTGAATTCTAGGGTTTCATGCTGAGTTAAAATGCAAACTCAATTGTGTCGAATTCATTTGGCCGCTCCGGCAATTGTCATTTCGTTCTCCCCTTCTGTGACCTATTTTCCTTCACGCTTGTCGCGGATGGTGTTTGACTCTTGCGTCTAGAATGGCTTAAGGTCTCCTACTCTGTGTATATGGCAAGTAATTCTTTTGGGTATTATCATTTGAGATAATATAGCTGTTCTTTTCCTCACACATTTCGATTTCTCAGGTGTTTTTCCCTTCATTGTTTTGTTGTGTTGCTATCTGAAGTTAATACTTGACCCCTGTGGTATTTTTTTGTTTTTGTGTATTATGTATTCTCCCTCAGCCGAATGGAATGAAGTCTTCAGATGTGTTCACCGTATGGTTAGAGGGTTCGGATTTCTCCACACACATGCAGAAAAACTCCCATCGTTCCGACGGGTGACTATTTCGCCAACCCTCACATTGCCCTTGTGTTAATTCATTTCATTTGAAAAAAATCATTCTAATGTTTCTTTTCCCTCTTTACATTACAGCAGAAAGAGATCTCGGTCGATGCAACATGTACAAGGTAGCTACTGGTTCGTTTGTAATTTTTTCACAATCATATATTTTTGTTAAATCTGTGTCGCTAATTTTATTTCATATTTAACTCGTTTACATGGTTGGGTATAGGTATGTACTTGTTAAGAGAATTCTAAAAAAAATGCATCCTTTGATCCTCTCTAAAATCCGGCTTAAGCTTGCGTTCCCTTGTTCTACACACGTCGGTACTACCTCATGCTTCGAAAATTCCAGAGTGATTTTATATGAGATGCGAGATTTCGTCTCGTCTCGCAATTTAGTTTTTTGTTTATTTTCTGACATTTGTAATAATTTTGGACTTTGAGTTTGATGAAACAGAGAGATTCTCTTCTCCATAGTCGAACAAACTATTACAGTGCTCTGTTGATAGTTCTATAAGTTATTTTTTTCGTGGTATAAAATATGTTTTGGATTTAATTTATTACCCTTCCCAGAATAGCTTCGATTACTAAAATCTGGTTCCACACTGTTATTTGTAATTTAATTTTCAGAACCGACTGTGGTTAAGTCTAGTCTGATGCGTTCCTCTTATAGTCGCATTCCCTTTCTATCTGATATACCAAGCTCCATGATGTTAATAGCGGAAAATCTCCTTTTTTTATATTTAAATCGAGTAGATTAGTAATCTCTGCTACCCTAGTTGGATTAATGTGAACTCACTGTTGTTCATTGACATACACATATATTTTTTTTTTGTACAGAGGTCTCATATGACAATGAGAGGCTCTTGTCTCTGCTATGTTTTCCACCTCACTTTATATAGGGATATATTATAGTTTTCATATAATAGAATGTATAGGCTTCCACACAAGCCTCTTGAATTTTGTACAATTATTCCATTATATTTATATGTGTATAAATAACACTGACGTTCTGTTTCTAGTTATACTTATGTTCTTCGTCATTTTACAACAACGCCATATTGATAATGTAATTCCGTCAACCCAGAATTTAATAATTAAATTTTCATATAATGCTTCTCTGTCCACAGAGGTAGAGAATTACCTTTTTTATTATATAAGAAAAGGTGGCTGGTAATTAAGTTGACAGATACTTGTTTAATAATTTACATAGACATCTATTACTGATGTTTGGAAATTTCTTTCTATTATATCAAGGATCATAGGTGTGGTTCAATAAAATTTTATTGAGTAATAATAGTTTCTGCTAATCTTTCAGTTTGTTCTACTCTTCTACAGAATATTGTTATTCTAGGCAGTCCTACCAAGAGCAAGCATAGATTGACAATAGACTCTTTTCTGTCCTTAAATATTGTTAATTTAGCATATGTGCTTCTGATTGAATTTATTATTATGCACTTGGGTAGTAAAATTACTACATGCAATTTAGTGTAAATAGCCCACCAGAGACTAATATTTCCTACTCACTTTATTCCACTCTTAATTCTGCACAATATTTCTGTGTACATGCATATACATATCTAAAGTGTAACTTATCATAGTTTTCCAAAGTTCACTACATGAACTAATATATGTTTTACTATTTATTCATTTATTTTTTTGTTTGTTTAATTACCATTTATTATAGAATCAGATTAAAGTTACATTAATTGTTCTAGGGAAGCATTAACACTCTCTCCAGATTTAAACCATCTAATGGTTTAGAGGTTCTGGTTGACAGTACTCCCTAGTATTCTTTCCTACTACCATACATAAGTTAGGAGAATTGTTTTTTCTATTCAACTCTGTTAAAAGTAAGGGAATTCATAGCACAACAATTTAACTCAACATAATTATCATAGTACTTTTCACTACTATCCGACAACATCTAATTTAATTATTCATCAAAGAACGTGCATACCACTTCTGTGATGACCAATCCTCCCAACCTTAGATTTCCTTTATCCATAGAACTCACCCCCGAGCTGAGATCCTCTCCCAGAACAGACCAACCCCAATCTGTTCTGGAGTAGGTTATTTAAGCTTATACTCCCCAAAGCTTGTTTCTAATTCTGTGTCCAGAATTACAGGATGCTTTTATTCCTATTTTCCTAGGCTTCCATTATTTAGGGACTTTTAAATTTGCTTTCTTCTTTTCCAGCTTTTTACCTCTTCCCAACTACTCTCCACCTCATTGGGGAATTTCAATTTTTCCTCAAAAATCTAAATTAGAAATAAATTCTTTCAAGGATTTTTGAAACATTTTTGGGGAAAATCTTAGCCTCTTTCCATACCTCATGGATTTGGAAAGTGATCTCAAAATTCTCATTTGGTCAATATGCACAAAAATATTTTATTTATTTCTCATAATTTAAATAATTAATTACATCAACACAATACTTATCCATTGGGGTCCACTCCCCTTTGGATTTAAGTTCAAATGTATAGCTTGGAAAAAAATAAAACTAGGGGTGTTACAGTATTTACGTAACATATGATTATTAATAATATATTATATCGAAATTCTCAGGAGTAATATAAATGTTTGCGAAGAAGAAACTAACACCAATGGACAACAAAATCAATCTCCTCCATCACATGAAAAAACTATACGATCTATTGGTGCATCTTTTCAACCTCTCTTAAAACATCCAAATGAGTATGTTAAAGGAGAGGCAACTAATGGTATGCCATTCACAATCACATTAAATATAAAAGGGAAATTTTTAAATGATGAAGGTGGGAGATTTTTTTCACAAAGAAAAAACTATGGTTTATATATTATGCCATTCAAAATTCTTGAAAAAAAGCAACTGTCATACAAAGATTAGCATTAATATATGATATAGTTTGAAGTGGCTCAGAAATCCAAAAAAGAAAAAGCTTTAAAATCCAAATATAATGAGTTCCAACATTCAGCAAACGAAATGAAAAAAACTAGGAAACTACAATAAAGGTCCCTGCAATCACTCCAACGGTGGGCAAATGAACAATAGTGAGGCCCCAGATCATAGCAAGGTCACCCAGCCGGTAAATCAATAGACAACATGTTCTCATAGAAACTGGAGATTGAGAACCTCTAAAATATGAAAATTTAACATCGGCCGCTTCCAAAATGTAAGGAAAGGGAACCTCCATAAACCTCACAGAAGATACTTGGGTTAGATAGCCTCGAAAAAAAAAAATGGGAGCAAATATAGATCAATAAAAATTCACTAAGCCAATTTCTCGTTGTCCCTCTGCATCCACCAATTCATACTGCATGATACCAAACACCCCTGTCAGACCTTTCTTTCAGAGCCTATCAGCCTAGGCATTCTTTTCCCATAATATATGTTGAAAATTGATATTAGAAAAGGAGTCTCTTAAGATATTGATGCGCTCCAACCATGTCACCAGATAGCCAGGGGCTAAGTTGGAATCCTTGTTTAGGTACTCAATGAGAACCTTTGAATCACCGAACACCAAGAGATTGTCTAAGTACAATTGCAATGCAAACCATAACAAGCCCCATAATGCCAGGGCTTCTTCCCTCATGTTCGTTCCTTCTCCTCCGGATCATTGAATCTTATAGTGATACTGTGGCGAAATCAACATCCACACACCACATCCACAAACAGAAACTTGTGAAACCCCATCAAAGAATTCGACAGGGTAATGTATCTCAAAAGGTCGTAGACACTTGGAAAGATCCACCAGAGGCTTCTATCCAATTTTCAACTTTTCCCATAGGCTGATAATGTTATTAGTAGTCCCCTTAGGGCTAGAATTTAGTCCTTCAAAAATAAACTTATTCCTATTGTACCATATAAACCAGTGGAACAAAGCCGACAATAATCTGATATTTTTTCTTTTAGACTTCCCCCATGCTATAAACTCCACTGTATTCACAAAATTCGGAATGTTTATCTTAAAGAAATTACCTAAATCCTAGATTAATTACTTAGCATAAGAGAATTTATTAAAAATGAGGTTATTCCTTTGGATGGTGTTGAATAATAGAAATCTCACTTGGGATAATTGATGAGAAAGGGAAAGATTGGGTCTGGGATTTACCATTTACGTTAGAAAGGGGGAGAAGATAGGGTGGGAGATTATGGAGAGACATACTTCACTGTGAAGCATTGAGATTATTTGGTCCTACAATTACTAAATATTTTTGTCATCAAGGTAAAACACATATACTATATTTTTTCATAAATTTTATACTTAATCTATGTAGTATAAACTATATAATTAATGTTTCATTTTTCATTTTTAAATAAAAGAAAAAAAAAATATAAATAGTGACGATGGCCTTATCATCAGCAATAATTGGAAACCTTTAATAAATGATACCTCTCTTGACATCAAATTAAAAATAAAAAAATAAATCTGAACGTAATATTTATTTACTTAAAAAAATTTCTCTTAATTTCCATCTTCTCTTACTATATATCTTTTCAATCTTATTTTTCATATTTTTTAAAATCTTAGTGTTAAAAAAATGTTTTAAAAGAATCATATTAATATTTTATTTCAATAATTCCCTAATTATTTGTATATCTTAATGATTTAAATCTATTTAAATTAAAATTTCTTGTTTCTTCCAACCTACCTTAAAATTTCTCCTCACTAATTACTATATATAATTAATTCTTTGCCCCTAATCCTCTCAAATATTTTCAAAGATCATTAGTTTCAAACGTAGGATTACTAAAAATTCTTAACAGGTTATTCCTCTATTTCTGATATATATATATAGTACTCACTGTTGCATTCCCTAAATTTCATTACTATGATACTAGAAACCTTAAGATTTTTTTATATGAATTATTAACTTTCTATGTTTATTT
Source organism: Pinus albicaulis (assembly GCA_034641835.2). NCBI lineage: Eukaryota > Viridiplantae > Streptophyta > Pinopsida > Pinales > Pinaceae > Pinus > Pinus albicaulis. Next base: position 414,466,050 of record CM076581.1, on the reverse strand, counting down.
CATACAGAGATATAAGAAGGACGAGTTATTATCCCATATGCATAAATTATCTGCAATTGTACCTCCAAAAAAAGTTCTCCATAGTGTTGTTGAATATATATTAAAAATTCTAGGAATGCTTTAGGAGGAGAATTGGTCAGAAACAAAAAAAATGTAGTCAGGCCATAGTTCATAGGAGAATGAGAGTGGAAAACGTTATTGAATGAGATGGCTATTAAGAAAAAAAGAAAAAATGGAACTTTGATTGGAAAAGACAAATATGTACATACTGTACAAGCCTCCAGGTTTTCCATATGCCACCGTGTTTGGGGAAATTAATCAAAAGATTAAAGATGGATTTCACCCTATCACTGATAATTAGGTATTTTTTCACCTATAATTTTTTTGTTCTAGATAAAGTTTCATAATATGCAACAAATATATGCAAATGAAAGTTTCAATTAATACAACTTATAGTTGTGTTGTCTTATCTTATATGTGACTTAGGTAATTGTTCAATATGATAAAAGAGAAGATGAAACTGAACTTTGAATCATGCTTCAATCTTACTGATGCAGGAGCATCTAACCCCTCCTTATTTAAAGAGGAATCTGAAGCTGAGCGAGGAGGACGTGGACAGCGAAACTGAACAAAGGGAAGATCTGCTCTTAAATTGATTTGTAATGAGAGATTTAAGTAAGTTGTTGAGTGATTTGAGGAGATATTTTGTGAATCTTAACTGATTCACGCCTTGTAAATACTTTATAAGCAAGTCTGTATGCGTGAGATAGAGAGGAGGAAAATACAATGTAATCGGTGTGGATTATTTGGCTAAGGCTGCAATGCCTTAGATTTAGGCGATTTTTTGTATATAATAGAAACTATATTCTATGTCGATTTCTGGATGTCGAGTTATGGGTTTTTGTAATTTAAATCTATGAGTTAATTTCTATGTTGTGAGCCTATTGATCGACCATCGATCAGTCATAGGATCTATGGAGATCCAAAATAACGTTTAACTGTTCTATATGAGTGTTCTGTTGAAAGCGTTGTTGTAAACGTGTGTAGGAATGCTATTATTGGTATTTGACTTTTGAATAAAACCTGTGTTGTGAACTTGACAATCGACATCGATCAGTTCAGGATCGATGGCGATCTAATTATCGTGAGTCTGTTATATGTGATTGTGTATTGAAGACAACGTACAACACAAAGGAAGATCGGATTGCAATCACATTGGAGTTCCGATTGAATCGGGTCGGAGCAACAGAGATTTATCATCGCATCAGATCAGCGTTTTACAACTTCTGATTTCCGATTACACAACAGCGATTCCGATTTCCGATTGACTCGGATCAGAACTGTGGAATGATATCACATCGGTTTGTTGAAACTGCCGATTGTTGGAGATCGCTGATTAGAGAAATGTGTGAACCATCAGATCAACCAGATCTGGGGTGCAGTCATATGTATAGAATCTATGTTTTTAAAAGGCGTTCAATTGCTGTGTTTTTAAATGGCGATAAAGGCATCAGCGATATTTATAGAGGTGGTTGTATATGTTTTGAAATCAATATATTCCTGTGTATTTGTAATATGTATGGTCGCGGGGTTTTAATTCTTAGCACGTATATTGTATGCTTGCGATGGTTATAATTTACAAGGCTTAAAGCCTAGAACGCTTCCGATTAGGCTGAATGGGCCATAACCCACAGGCACAGGTTCGAGATTTTTACATGAAAAGGGATTTTGGCATACCCCAAGATTTCTTTTCATCAAGTGGTATCAGAGCAGGGAAAGGATTTCCTGCGAGAAGAAAGAAGAATGCAAGCAGAAGGGGAAAGAGGTATAGTTGTGTTAAAGTTGTAGAGTTTATGATCTTATTGTCGTGCAGATGGCGGCAGCAGAAGGTGAGAAGATTTGCAGCAACCTAGAGCAAGGTGTGCTCAATTGGTTCCAGAGGAGAGAACCAGAAGGATGCCAAAAGACCGAGTGCGGAGGGCTTGGTGAGGTATCGTGTAACAGAAGGAGACTGTTACTGCAGAGGTTGGTTGCATCTCATAGAAGATCATGAAGGCAGTTCCACTGAAGAAATGCAGTGGGTAGAATTGCTAAGGACCAGAAGTATATGACCAGGAAGTCATAAAAAAAAATTTACCTCGGGAGTCTGATGCAGGAGAATCTAACCCCTCCTTAATTAAAGAGGAATCCGAAGCTGAGCGAGGAGAACGTGGACAGCGAAACTGAACAAAGGGAAGATCTGCTCTTAAATTGATTTGTCATGAGAGATTTAAGTAAGTTGTTGAGTGATTTCAGGAGAGATTTTGTGAATCTTAACTGATTCATGCCTTGTAAATACTTTAGAAGCAAGTCTGTATGCGTGAGATAGAGAGGAGGAAAATACAATGTAATCGGTGTGGATTATTTGGCTAAGGCTGCAATGCCTTAGATTTAGGCGATTTTTTGTATATAATCGAAACTATATTCTATGTCGATTTCTGGATGTCGAGTTATGGGTTTTTGTAATTTAAATCTATGAGTTAATTTCTATGTTGTGAGCCTGTTGATCGACCATCGATCAGTCATAGGATCTATAGAGATCCAAAATAACGTTTAACTGTTCTGTATGAGTGTTCTGTTGAAAGCGTTGTTGTAAACGTGTGTAGGAATGCTATTATTGGTATTTGACTTTTGAATAAAACCTGTGTTGTGAACTTGACAATCGACATCGATCAGTTCAGGATCAATGGCGATCTAATTATCGTGAGTCTATTATATGTGATTGTGTATTGAAGACAACGTACAGCGCAAAGGAAGATCCGATTGCAATCACATTGGAGTTCCGATTGAATCGGGTCGGAGCAACAGAGATTGATCATCGCATCATATCAGAATTTTACAACTTCTGATTTCCGATTACACAACAACGATTCCGATTTCCGATTGACTCAGATCAGAACTGTGGAATGATATCACATCGGTTTGTTGAAACTGCCGATTGTTGGAGATCGCCGATTAGAGAAATGTGTGAACCATCAGATCAACCAGATCTGGGGTGCAGTCATATGTATAGAATCTCTGTTTTTAAAAGGCGTTCAATCGCTGTGTTTTTAAATGGCGATAAAGGGATCAATGATATTTATAGAGGTGGTTGTATATGTTTTGAAATCAATATATTCCTGTGTATTTGTAATATGTATGGTCGCGGGGTTTTAATTCTTAGCACGTATATTGTATGCTTGTGATGGTTATAATTTACAAGGCTTAAAGCCTAGAACGCTTCCGATTAGGCTGAATGGGCCATAACCCACAGGCCCAGGTTCGAGATTTTTACATGAAAAGGGATTTTGGCATACCCCAAGATTTCTTTTCATCACTTACCATATGATTGGTTAGTTCACTTTAGTTATTTTTAAATCAATAACATGCTTTAGTTATGAAATAACATTTTTTATGGTTTATTTCAATTCAATTAAAGTTATTATCTCTTAATTTCATTTATATATTTTTATTCACAAACTTATATTTATAAATTTTTTTTATGATTTTTCCATGCAGGTGTTGACAAAATTTCTGGAAAATATTTAAGGATGAACAATACAAATGATTTCAAATGAATTATCAATTTCAATATTTTTCATATTTCATCATAAAAAAATTCCAAGGCCTAAAACATTCCATTATATTAATAAATGAAAAGTGATTTTTTGATAATCAAAATTGGAACATATGTATACAACTTAATAGTGAGAACATAAAATTTACATAAAGACTCTGTAGGTTGGTTACTTATAATTATTCTTCTTATCATCTCTACTTTAGTTGATGCATTTTGTTATTAACCTCCTATGAAAAAAATAAAATTTTTGAAACTTTACTATTATGTTAAATAGTAGTTTCAATAGTTATATATTTTTCTATATTTGAATTATAATTTTTTTAACAAATCAAACTTTTATTCCTTTCATTAAATTATCTCTTCTTTATATTCTAAGATAATTTTGGTTGTTGTTTAGTATACTTAAAATTTTATGATATTTAGATATTGTTATTACTTCTTTGTAATTATTCATTTAAGGTGAAAATATCCATTTAATATATTTTTTCATAACTAGAGAGATATATAATAGATTAATAAAAACTAAGGTTTTTGAAATACCATGCCATCTTGAATTTTTAACTCGAACAAAATTCTTTTAGGCTTAGAATTGAAATATGACACTACTTAGAAATTTTATTTATTTATTTATTTTACTTTTCAAAGATTGAAATGATTCATCTACATGATCAATTCCATGTTTAACAAAATGATATATTATATATGTAAATTTGTTATTCCTATCAACTTGGAATCATATGAATGGTTCAATGGAGAGATTGTTGCATTACTTGTAATTGATAATTGCCATAATGTAGCGAAGCACAAAACACTACCATAGTCTTATTGTACACAATGAATTAAAAATTTTGAATGCAACTAGGGGATACTTCGATTGTGTTAATACATTTGATATAAATCAAATATATTTATGATAATTGGATTTAAGCATAAGAAAATGGTCAAAAGTCTATCTTTGGTACTAAAATCAAACTCTTCACAAGATCCAAATTCACGGACACATAGCTTCTAAACTATCAAATACAACTTCTTAGCCTATCTTTAAACCTTGGCAATATATAACTTTTCTAAATAAAGAAGTTTTTTTTTTTTCACTATCTCATATTTTATGGTGCTTTGCACCATATACAAATTTATTATAAAATAATAATAATACTTTTCTTTTTGGCACCATTTACAATTGATTATTATAACAATAATTTTGATATTTTAATGATAAATTTCTAATTTTTGTAAAATTGGTTTTAGTGCTTTGCATCACAATATATTGATTCACCATAAAACAAGCACCACTTGCATATTCCCACATTATCACCATTTTTGCACCACATTTTGAAAAATAGAGATTTATCAAATCCTTTACAAATAGTAATGCTAATGTGAGGCTAAATAACCCTTATTCTTATAATGCTTATCTTTGAAGATGTGCTTCTTCAATTTGAACAAATTGTCTCACAACATTGCTACATTTCTGCTCACAATCAGCATAATCTAGTGATCCAACCTGAACATACTTATTCTCTCCATGTCTGTGGGCTTGATCCGTGGGAAATTTTGAGGCAAGGAGTCCAGAAAATCCCTGCAGATGGTCGAATAATATGAACCCTGAATGCTCTGTATAAAAATAATAATTAGAATGTTAGGTTATACACACGTATGGCTATTGAAATCCACGATATTGTCCATTATGAGTTCTGTAAAGAATCCAACGATGGCCTCTAATACTAAGGAACTGACCAAGAAAATATATATTGAAAGACTAAGGCATCACTTCGACAAAATCAAGAACTAACTTCAACTGAGGTTTTTTTGGCCTTGGCTAGCACTTGTGAAAGAAACCTCGCCATGCCGACACTGCATTTATGTGAGAATTTGTGACCCTAGGAGATCCGTCTCTTAAAAACGACCTCATTAAAAAATAGTGTCGTGCAAAGGAGAATAGAAAACGATAAACTTAGGAGGGTTTGGATATTATGTCGATTGAAATTTTTTAAAATATTTAAATAAGGGAAAATTACTTTTTGGAAGGATGAATTATTGGTATTTCAAGCAATGTTAAAGTAGTAAATTTATTATTTAAGTTTTTTTTAGCATGTTATTCTAAGATATATATATTATTTAGATTTTAGTTTTAAAAATAAAAATATTAAATTTAAAAATAGCTTTAAAATAAAAATAGCAAAAGTAAAATTGTTTTATAAAATAAAATAGTTGTTTATTCGAAAATAAACAATGGTTTTAAGAAATTTATACCGGTTGTTTAGTAAAATTGAAATTGGAATGGTTAAATTTATACAAGTTGTTGTGTTATCAAGTAGAAATAAGTGACCAATTGTTTATCTCTTTATGAATTTGGTGGACAACGATAAAAACTAATTAATACATCAAAGGAGAAGCAGTGATACATGTTAGTGCTACTTATACAAATATTGATAATGACGTTAGGTATAATTTGGTGGAAAATCATAAAAACTATTAATACATGGAAGGAAAAGCCTAGATACATTTGAGTGCTACATATACAATGATTGTTCATGATGTTAGGTAGTATTATAGATCCATCCTAACCATGTATCTACCAAGTGTGGATCAAATTTCTCCATATGCAAATCTCTTTTTTTAAATATAAAACTTGAAAAAAAGGTTTACAAGTGAAGAGCTTTAATCCCTTTTAGTGCTTGATAAGTCTCTCACTAAGATGAATATATAGTGCCTCTCTCTCTCTATATATATATATATATATATATATATATATATATATATATATACACTCAGATACACATATACTTACACATACTTTTTCTTTGTGTTTGTATCTGTTTATATATAGTTTCAAAGAGTTTATTTAATTTCGATGGGAAAAAATATAGAGTTTGGTTACACTTTTTGGCGAGGAAGGGTGCTTTTAGGTGGAAAAATGAGAGCTCGATCGAGCATTTTGAGGAGTCAATTGAGTCCTCTTTAAGTGCTCAATTGAGATCCTTGAATGATAGAAACATTAGCTCGATCGATCATTATGTCTTGATCAGTCTTATAAGCTTGATTGAGCCCTAACGCTTGATGGAGCCCCTATTTTCTATAAAAAGCATGGTTGTGTTTTGCGCAAGTCATTTCTGCACAGACCGTAAGGAAAACAGGAGCTCGATCGAGACATTAAGGCTTGACTCATAGTATTGAAGCTTGATCGAGTGATTGAACCATGGATCAACCTAACCAACCTCTCCAAAAACCCCTTTAACATCCCAGAGACTCAAGCCAAGGTAGCTTTCATTTCCTTTTTGTATTTTTTATTTTATTTTTATTGAAAAATTAAATAAATTAATTTGAAAAAAAAAGACTATTCAAAAACCATGAAAACCATAAAACAAAAGCCTTTGAAACAACAAAAAACAACTTAAAAAAAAAAAGAAACCTAAAAAACCATAAAAAACAACCTAAAAACCCACAAAAAACCACCAAAATAAATATAAAGTAACATCCTATGATACATAATTATTTGATAATTATTTTGGTTACTATATTTTGCGTACTTCTTTTGATTTCCAGACTTTTAATACATGGGATTAAGGGAGAAGTTTATTGAGAGTAAGGGAAATTATTTAACTGCTCATGAATATATTATATTACTTGGGTATGTAACTATACATGATGATAAATTTATAGATGTGACTAGGAACTCAAAAGAAGAGACACTAAACAAAGTTATCTAACTACCAAAAAGTTAATAATTATGTTTTTTGGCTTCCTTTCCTCAGAGATAGATTGATCTTAGCTGAAAGGAAAGGGGTTCTTACATTTTTCTAACTTTACTTTGGAAGAAAGAGAAGGAGAGAAAAAAAAATCGAGAAGGTGCAGATGTGTGTTGTAGGTGGAGGAAATTCCTGAGTTGATCTCAACCTAGTGGAACACTTCACATAAAAACTTGGGACTGGACCTAAAAGGGGTCTTAAGGTCTACAAGTAGACCTACTTTGGTCATTGTCTTTATACAAATTCTTTGGTAGATGGAAATCTCATGGGGAGATTGAAACGTGATTGTCGATCTCATAGGAAGGGCAGAGGGTGCTCTTGTAGTTGTGTTTTTTGGTTTCTCTATTCAATAGATAAGTAATTTTAAGATGAATGAAGTATAAATCTATGTGTTTGTACAAATGAACTTATGTGCTCGAATTATTCTTAATCCACTTACAAGTTAATTTTGAAATTAATAGATATGTTGGTCATTTCCTTTATACAAGTTCTGTGGTAGATGGTAAGCTCAGGGGGAGATTTAGACATGATTATTGATCTCATAGGAAGGGAAGAGGGTGCTCTTTCAGTTGAGTTTCCTGGTTTTTCTATTCAACAAAAAAGTAATTTTAAGACGAATGAAGTAATAATATATATGTTTATACACTTGAACGTATGTGCTTGAATTATTCTTAATCCACTTACAAGTTAATTATGAAATTAATACAGAGGTTACTTATATGTTACAAAATAGTAAATTAAGAGACCCTAATAGGAGAAAATTATAGATTTCATGTAACATAGGTGTTAGCCTGGAAGGTATAGGAACAAGGTAGGGGTAAGATATTTTCGACATTGGTTAGTCTGGCCTCAGAAGTGACTCAAGGGCGAGACAAAATGACACTGCAAGACAAATAAAATTAATTTAATGAGCTCTAATGAAAACAAAAATTAAGTAAAAACAACCCACATGCCTAATCAGTACTACAATGGGAAAGACAAGTTCGTTAATCCTAGAAAACCTTGGAATAGAAAACCTTGGAAATTATTCAAAACTAATTTTTATGTTAATAAGAAATTAGAAGTAGCTATTGTTAAATGAAATTATGTTGAAGCACACATATAACATAAACCTAGAACATGGAGGAGTAAATAATCATATTACAGAATACAAACAAAACACAAAATTTAGCAGTGGCATGTAACCGTATTCCTGAACAGGAAAACAAGACTGGTATATGCTCAAAAAAATAGCTAAATCAAAGTACCAAATAACCTATGTAGGGAAGGAAGAAGATAAATCAATATTGTAAACACAGAGAGACATTATATAGAACCAAACATATCAACTATATTAATCAAGTCAAATATAGCGATAATTTCTATTGTCGAATAGATAAGAACCATTTTCTATCTTGAAATGGTTAACTCGAAACTAAAAATATGATGTGAAGTGAGTTAGAGTGAAAATGTGAAGTTGGGTTACACTTTTTGCCCTTTTTTTGAGAAAACACTTTCATTTTTTTCGGTTCTTCAACTTTCTACAAGCTAAGACAATTTTTTTGTTTAGAATTTCATTTTGTGATAAAAGTAAAAGTTGTTAGAAATTTTTTTAGCTTTATATTACTTATTTTTTGGAATTTGTTCATACACATTTGATATGTCAAGTTAGTGTTTCTTTGAGTGTGTGTTTTTTAACAATCAACAGATTCATAAGAAGTCATGTTAATACGCAATGTTGTATTCTTTGAAAATTTTTGTTTTTGAGAAAAAAAATGTGTTACAACAATCTAGACAAAGTCTACTTCGGTTTCGTCATATTTACAAAGCCAATGGATGCATATCATAATTACTAGAATTTTTTGAGCTGGTCTAATATGAAAAAAAATTGACATTTTGAATATGTTTCGCGATGCAAGAAATTTCTTAACATATAAGTTATAAACTAAAAATATAAAAGCTACCCATTAGAGATGACAGACCAATGTAATGTACCATAATTTTTTCAATTTGTTTTACAATATAATTTGGAAGATACATAATTTTGATTTCATTGAACCACAATGACCTTCAGAATTTTTTTGCATCTGTTTTATTACAGAATTAATTAAAATTATTAGATATTTATGAAATTCCATAAAAGTTATATTTCCTGAAAGTAGATTCAATTCTGAAAATGCTTGTCTTCATTTCGAAAGTTAATTCAGAATGTTTCATGGACTTTAATCAGTCCAAATTTATAGATACGTATTTAGAGCTTGGTTCTGGGTAACTGGTGATGCATTAGTTGAGCCGAACTCTTAAACAAAGTTCGGCCGAAATTTTTTTTGCGTCGACGACCCGTTAAGACAAACGACAAAAACTTTTGGTTGAACTATTAATAAAAAGTTTGGCCGAAATTTTACCTAACTTTCCATCGGCTGGAAAATACCATCGAGCCCAACAATGAGATTCAATCTTCATCGAAGAGATTGTTCGAGAAATAATAATGATACATTTATATATAATTATGTCACAGTATGAAGTTTTACTCAAGTAGTGGACTGTAATGTATATCAAAAAGTAATCTTTAATAGTTCTTGTAAAAGAATTCAATAAAATGGACTGACAGGTCTCCTAGTTAGTTGGATCTGTAGGCGTTTTAGAAACTGGAACCCAAAAGATTTAAAAGAAAAGTTATCAAATCCTATCACTAAAGTTGTACTAGGCCACAGAAGAAGGCAGGAAACGGACATTGGAATGTAGTGACAAACCCTAATGGGTTTTCCATAAATACTTGGTAAAAAAAATTGAATTATAAACCTTGTCCTTTGAAAAGAGTCATGGTTGCCATGAATCGAAGCACCAAAGAATTGTTCGGCCATACCTGTAGTGAGACCATAAACCAACAGAGAACGTGTTAGGATATCTCTTTCAAAATAAAGAAATTTGTAAGTCTAGAGGGATATTCATGGAATTAGAGATAGAACACCTCTGGAATAATGATCTAAACTAGACCCGCATAACCTGTGAACAAGGAAAAAACATCCTCTCAGTTTTATGATAAAAAAAAGGAAAAATAAATTTAAATATTCAAATTCCCTAACTATTGCTAAACTTTAGTAAATATAAGGCCACTTCCATAACTGAATCGATAAAGTTGCGAAGGAATATATTAAAAAACATAGGATCAAAACTGGAAGAAAGCAAGAAGAAAAATGGAAGCATTCAGTTATTATCAGAGAAAATACACAAACCCTACCTAAAAGCATAGAATGAATGATTAGCTCTAGATGTAAGGATTATTTGTGCATGGAGGTGGATGAAAAATGTGGGTTGTAGAGAGACATCATCCTTCAGAGCAGCGGTAGAATATAATTCTAACAAAGGTTTTTTTTTTTATGGGCGGGGGGCGGGGCGAGGCAGTAATACCCTAACCGCTTCCCCAACAAAAAAAATTGTAGGATAAAATTATAGATCAACGATGCAGAGTATCACCATGTGTCAGTTTCTCAAGCAGCCAAGTAAAATTCAAGAAGTTTCGTGTGTAGAATTTTCATATAACATAAGTTAAAGAATCCAATAAATTCCATATATTCTACTATTGGTAGTCATCCAAATTTTAATTGTGTAATGTTCATAAACCAACAGATGTAGTATATTTTAATGTTAATAGAAAAAAATAAGGTCACCACCTCGTGATGCACCTCAGGTTAAACAAAATATGTCATCATCCTCCAAAAACATGAAGAGTGAATGTCTAAGTGGATAACCTTTATTCAAACATGACCTCAGTACTCTGTGAGACATGTTGATTATTTACCATGTTGTAAGGTGGGAAGGCCTTGGAATTTTTAAAGTATTAGTTTACTTATACTAATTTAAGGAGTATAATGTAATCTTAATTTCAGGTGTCACTTACGATTTTTATTTTTATTTTTTTATCTGGGCGTTCGTGAGTGTTATGGTTGGTATCAAATCCAATTTACATAGTTGAGGCCTCATTATGAAATTGAGAGTTAACTAAAGTGTATTTTTTACTCATAGGGGTAGGCGGAAAACATGAGTAGAGGAGGAGGGGTGACTCCACCGAGGCAATTAACAGGAGGAGTTGGGTTCAGGCCTCACATGGAAGCCCCACCAAAAACGTAGGTCCAGTTGAGCGACAATACTCCTAACATGAACACACTTATAATGGATACAACTCAACAACTACAAGCCAAAATGATAAATCTAAGACCTGGTAATGAAAGATTGAGGCTAGAATAGCGAAGGATCATGAAATATTTTTAGAAAGCAAAAATCAAAAACATCCAAACACTAGCCTCGAGGATGGAAACAAGGTTGAGATGTATCATCAAGGGGAGGATCCCTTAGAGGTTGATGGAGGTTGAATTGAAAATGAAGAATAATCTGAAAATGGTTCACAGGGCAAAGTGAAAAAAAAACATAAATTTGAGCTCCAAGGGGAGTCTAAAAACATTAAACCTCTAGCATTCGACAAAGATAAGGAAGAGGTGGTTTAATCATGCTTAATTAATATGAATAAATAATTTTAGATCTATGATTATGATGATAATATTAAGGACAAATTAGAAATTTATCAAGTGCAAGGTAAACGTACATTATGGTGGGAAGAAATTAAAGCGGTGCGAGGGATTGATGAACAATAAGTATCGTGGGAAAGCTTCAAGAATATAAAGTTAAATGCTTAACATAATGTTTTTATGATGAAAAACAATATTTTCGCAATTTTATCACACGTTGGATGAGTTTATCAATAAGTTTATTTTTTTGCTAAGGTATGTTCCCTATATCCGGGAGGAGAAGGCGAACGTTCATTGTTATGTTAGTAGCCTACTAGTGTTCATGAAGGAGAATATGGAATTTGAATATTTGAAGACCATGGAGAAGGCCACCTAGAAGGCTGAAATATGATACTAGTAGATGAAACAAAAAGGGGAATCCACTAAAGGGTTTCCAAACAGGAAATGACAAAAAAAAGTTCAAAATTCTAGGATAGTTAAAGCTACAGGAAACAAGGGGGCACACAGAAACCAACTAAATGGACCATCTTGGTAGAATCAGCAGAGGAATAGAATTGTGAACCAAAACAAACAGATGGAAGAATCATGTAATCCAGAGTTAAACCAACCATCAAATCCACCTATGCAATTTTGGGGCTACAGGGAGCCCCATTATTATAAAAAATTTCCTCACTGCAATAGGGTGGAACAAACTGTGAACCTCGAGGAAGCCTCTATGTTCAGGGAAGTAACAAGGAATATTCCACGAGTTAATGCTTCTCTGGAGGATTACCAAGATGAATACCAATTAATGATGGTGGAGTTTGAAGGAAAATTGCTAAATCATCCTATCTCCATTTTAATAAACCTTGGTGCCAATTTGAGCTACATTAATCCTAAGGTATTTGAGTTATGTCATTTACAAATAATTAAATTTAAAAATCCATTATTAGTGAAATTGGAAAATGGGGAAAAGAAAAGGGTGGTTTCCAAAATAGAGGATAGTCCCATGGAAATTGAACGACAACAGATTAAAGTAAATTTAAATGTACTGTCATGAGGCTCCTATTACGTGATAATTGGTATGGATTGGCTAGAGAAGCAGTGGTCCCTGGTTAATTGTAGATAAAATACTCTCATCTTCCTTCCTAATGAATGAAATATATAGCTTGTGTAAGGCATTTAAATAAGTATGAATTTGCGACCCATTACATCTTTCCAATTAAGCGCGTGAATGTGAAAAGTATGCCAAATCTACGAAGTTCAAGTTGGATGTACCAATTCAAAAGATAAAATAATAACTCTAGTAAATATACCAATTATACTATAATTTGTAGATGTATTTCTGGAATAAATTCTAGGACTAGCATCCAAGAGAAGTGTAGATTTTACCATAGAGCTAGTTCTGGGAGCAACCTCGGTATCAAAAACCCCTTAGCGCATTAGTATCCAGAAGTTAACATAATTGAAATTATAGCTAAAGGAGATACTCAAAAAGGGATATATTCATCCAAGCGTGTGACCTTGGGGATCACCGATGTTGTTTGTAAAAAAAAAATATGGTATCTTCTAGCTGTGCATTGACTATCGAGAGATAAACAAGTTAATTGTTAAAAACAAGTATCCATTACTGAGAATCGACAATCTGTTTGACCACATGAAGGGCATTGCCATATTTTCTAAAATTGATTAATGGTTAGGATATCACCACATCAATATGAAGGAGGATCATATCCATAAGACGTTGTTTTGAACCCGCTATGGTCATTATGATTTTATTGTTTTACGTTTTGGTATTACCAATAGTCCAACCATGTTTATGATCATGATGAATGGTATTTTCCATACCTCTCTAGATAAATTCGCCTTAATCTGCATAGATGAAATTATGATTTACACAACCTATACTAACATAAGAAGCATTTTTAGGTAGTGCTACAAATAGTAAGAGAGAATAAGTTTTACGCCAAATTCAGTAAGTGCAATTTTTTTAAGGAACAATTTGAGTATTGGGGGCATGTTATTTCCTCTGAGGGTTTAACGATATACCCTAAGAAAATAAGAACTATTATGGACACGATTGTTCCTAAGAATGTAGCATATATTAGATCCTTTATGGGCTTAGTGGGATATTATCATCACTTCATCGAGGGATTCTCTACAATTTCCTACCCCATTACTTCTTTGAAAAAGAAAGGAAGAGTATTTAGATTGATGGATGAATGTCAACGTAGTTTTGAAAAGATAAAATATTTGTTAACAACAGCCCCTCTGCTAAAAAATTATAACCCAGGTAAAGAATTTACTGTGTGCATGTATGCTTTCCAGTAGGGCATTGGAGGAGTTTTAATGAAATATGGAAGGGTGATAGCCTATGAATCACATAAGTTAAAAGAACATGAGAAAATATACTCTTCCTATGATCTAGAACTAACTGTGATTATTCATGTCATTAAGGTCTAGAGGAATTATCTAATAGGGAAAATATTTTTATTAATGACAAATCATAGTAGCCTAACAATTTTTTTTAAGCAACTCAATCTGAATGTTCATAAAGCTAGGTGGACTTCATTATTAAGCGAGTTTGATTTTGAAATCAATCATCTAAAACATAACAATAATCATGTAGAAGATGCGCTGAGTATGAAATTGCATCATCTATATGAAATAACCTATATTCAAATATAAGTTGATTGATCTAAGAAAATCAACGAAGTTTCCCTTAGAGATCTTGAATATCAATTTCTATGGAGGGAAGGTAAACAAATGAAAAATGTAGGAAAAAAATATGATTATGATATAAATAATATTAATTTGTTAACTTTCAAGGGGAGCTATATATCCTCAATTAGATGTCAATTAAATAATTTTTATTAGATTAATTTCACCGAATTCTATACGTCGCACACCCTGGAGATCAAAAACTATTCTTTGCAATTAGAAATAACTAGTTTTGTCTATGTATCATAAGGGATATCATGGAAGATCGAGCTAGGTGCGTAGAATGTCAACAAGTTAAAGTGGAACACTAGCACCTGGTCATATTACTTCATCCCATACCCATACCTAAATGGAATTGGGACACCATTACATTCTATTTTACAATAGGTTTTCCAAGGTCGAAGAAGAAAAATGACTTGATTATCTTAGTGTTGGAAAAATTGAGGAAGGTGGCACATTTTATCCCTATTAAGTCTATGTTCCAGGTTGTTCAAATTATAAACATATTTATGAAGCAAATATTTTGGTTGCATGGAATACTGAGAGTAATAATTTATGACAGGAATATCAAATTTTCATCTGAGTTTTTGAAGGCTCTCTTTACAGGATTTAGTACCCAAATCCAATTCAATACAATTAACACCCACAAACATATGGATAGACTGAATGGGTTAATAAAGTAATAGAGGATATGATTCACATGTATGTGATGCACCAGCCAATGAAATTGGAAGAATATCTCCATTTGGTGGATTTTTCTTATAATACTAGCTAGCATGAGTCAATAAAGATGAGTACTTTTGAAGTGCTATATGGGAGAATATGGTGAACTCCTGTCAACTAGAGTAGCCCGAAAGACAAGTTAATTTTAGGACCTAATATTTTAACAGAGATGGAGAAAGTAGTGAAGAAGGTATGACAAAATTTAGAATCCACACAACACATGAAGAAATCTTATGCAGACAGGAAAATATCTCAAAATTAATTTTTGGTGGGCGAACACATTTATGTAATGGTTAAACCAAGGATAAGTACTCTCAGGTGGGCTAGGTGTATAAAACTAGCACCCTGATATTGTGGAGCTTTACAGATACTCGAATAATAAGAGCACTAGCAGACATAATTTCCTTACCATGTTATATATAGATCCATAATTATTTTTATGTTTCTCTTCTTAGCAAATATGTATACAATTCTAGGAACATCATAGATTGGAAATATGTACAAGTACATATGATAATTTTATGAAATATGTTTTTTTTTTTAAACAATGACTTAAAGAACTGAAAGATGTACTACATTTTTTATGCACATCGAACTAGATGGAGAGTTCCTAGAAAAACCCCTATGTATTCTAGAAAATATAGAAACAATGTGGCTAAGGTGAGTTATCATGCAATTTAAATTGAAGTGGAAGCAATTTATCCCGAAAGAGGCCACCTGGGAGGATTACAAATTGATGGAAAAAACATAACCTGACCTATTTCGTGGACAAGTATAAAACATCGGGGATGGTGTTTCAAAAAAGAGGGTGAAGATGTCACATCCTGATACATAAATATTTGCTACTTATTTTGGTTACTATATTTTGGATAGTTATTTTTATTTCAAGACTTTTAATACCTTGTCTTAAGTGGGAAATTTGTTAAGACTAAAGGAAAATTTTTAATTACTCTTGAATATACTATATTACTAGTTATTTATGTAACTATACATGTTGATAAATATATAGATGTGACTAGGAACTCAAAATAAGAGTCCATAAATGAAGCTATATAACTACCAAATAGTTAAGTAGTTATGGTTATTGGCTTCATTTCCTTGAAGATAAATGGATATAAATGGAAAGGAAGAGGTTCTTACCTTTCTCAAACATTAATTTGGAAGGAAGAGAAGGAGAGAAAACATAACTTAGAAGCTAAAACTATGTGTTGTAGGTGGAAGAAATTCTTGAGTTGGGCTGGACCTAGTGGAACACTTCACATACAAATCTAGGGCTCGAACTTAAAGGGGTCTTGAGGTCTACAAGTAGACCTAGGTTTTTCATTGTCTTTACAGAACTTTTGTGGTAGCTAGAAAGCTCGGGGGTAGATTTGGACGTGATTACCAATCTCATAGGAAGGGCGAAGGGTGCTCTTCTCGTTGAGTGTTTTGGTTTATCTTTTCAATAGATAAGTAATTTTAAGATGAATGAAGTATTAATATTTGCATTTGTACTATTGAAAATATATCCTTGAATTATTTTTAATTCTCTTACAATTTAATTTTGAACTTAATACATAGGTAGCTTATCTATTACAAAACAAGAAATTAAGAAACCACACTAGCAACAAATTATAGATTTCCATGTAACATAGTTGTTATCTAGTAAGGTATAGTAATAAGGGACGGGTAAGATATTGTCATCATCAGCTAGTTTGGCCTCTGAAGTGACCTAAGGGCCAGACAGACCGACACTACAATACAAAGAAACATAATTTAGTGAGTTACAATTAAACCAAATTTAAGTAAAAGCAACCCAGGTGCCTAATCAATACTACATTAGGAAAGACCAATTCGTTAATCCCAGAAGTCCCTGGAAATTATCTAGAATTAATTTTTATGTTAATAATAAATTAGAAGTAACTAATGTTCAATGAAACTATGTTGAAAAAAACATAGAAGAAAAACCTAGAACATACAGGATTAAATAATCATATTCCATAACAGAAAAAAAACACATAATTTAGAGTTTTTTTGTAACCATATTCCTGAACAAGAAATAAATATTGGTATATGCTGAAAAAAGTAGCTAAATCCAAGTACCAAATAACCTGAGTCGAGAAGGACGAAGATAAATCAACATTGTAAACACACAGAGACATTCTATGGAACCAAAAGTATGAACTATATTAAAAAAATAAAATGTAACGATAACCTCTAATGTCAAATAGAGAAGAACCTTTTTATATTGAGAAATGGTTAACTCGTAACTAAAAATCTGTTGTGAAGTTAGTTATAGAGATACATATCAACCAGATTCGGTCTGCATCAAAGCCACTGTTCCAAAATAAAAATAATACATTTATATAGAATTATCTCACACTATGAAGTCCTATTCAAGTAGTGGAATGTAATTTATATCAAAAATTAAGCTTCTACAGTTCTTTGAAAAAAAATCAATAAAATGAACCAACAGGTTTCCTTGTTAGGTGTCTCTGTAGGAGTTTCAAAAACTGGAACACTAAGGAATTAAAAGAAAATTTAACAAAGCCTAGAGTTGAAGTTGTATTGGTCCAGAACAAGAAGGAAGGAAACTGAATCTATAATGTCGTGATGAACACTAACAGGTTTTCCATACATACCGGGTAAAAGAAGTTGAATTACAAACCTTGTAATTTGAAAAGAGTCTTGGTTGCAATCAATCGAAGCACAAGAGTATCGGCCAGCCATACCTGTAATAAATCCATAAACCACTAGAGAACCTATTAGCATATCTCTTTCAGAACAAAAGGACCTTTTTAATTCTAGAGGGAGATTTATGGAAATAGAGATAACATAGATGTGGAATAATTATCTAAACTGGACTTTACCAAGCTTGTGAACGATGAAAAAAACTCCTCTCAGTTTTATAATGAAGCAAAGGATAAAGAAATGTAAATATTCAGACTCTCTTGCTATGACTAACCTTTAGTAAATGATAGAGCCACTTCCATAACTAAAACCAACAACTTTGCACAAGAATCTACTAAGAACATAACACCAAAACTAAGAGAAAACAAAAAAAAAACATTGTGGAAGCTTTCAATTATTAGAAGAGGAAATACATGGACCCTACCTAATACCAGAGAATGAAAATTTGGTGTCAGACGCAAGGATTATGTGTGCATGGAGGTGGAAGAACAAAGTGGGTTGCAGATTGGAAACATCCTTCGGAGAGACAAAATGATATAATTTTGGCAAGGGTTTGGGGGGCGGTAATACCCTAACCGCTTCCCCACTGACCATAACGATTGGATCAAATTGTAGATTAACAATACTGAGTATCACCATGTATCTGTCGTTCAGGGAGCCAAGTAAAGTTTGAGAATTTTGGGTGTATACTTGTCATATAACATAAGTTAATGCCATATAGTCTAATGTTCAGGAGTCATCAGAGTTCCAATTATCTAATGTGCATAAAACAATAGATGTAGTATATTGTAATGTTCATAGAAAAAATATGGTCATCACCTTTTGATGCACCATAGGTTGAACACAAACTGTCATCATACTCAAAAAAACGTGAAGAGTGAATGTCTAAGGAGAGAACCATTATTCAAACATGACCTAGGTACTACGCAAGACATGTTGATTACGTACCATGTTTTCATGATGAACCTATGAACCTTCATTAATCTTCAATAGCATAGGTGTAAGGTATCAAAGCTATGGAATTATAAAAATATGAATGTAGTTACACTGATTGAAGGAGTATAATGTTCTTTTAATTCTAGGTGTCAATTATGATTTTTTTTTATAATCTAGATATTGATGAGTGTTAGATATAATTTAGGTTTTAAATATTTTCCTTAGTTGCAATGGCAACATGTTTATTATGAATATTTTCTAATTTTGAATGGTAAAAAAATAATTTTCTAATTATTTTAGGTTTTAAAGTTTTTCTTTAGGAGTTTAGCGAAATAAAATTTCAACTTATTTTAATTTTTTGTTCTTTAAAGTGTATTTTAAATTTAGAACATATTTGACAGAAAATATACCTCAGAAAAATTCAAAACAGAAAACAACCAAACTATAACCAATAAATAAATAAATTAGGAGCTTGATATTGACATGAGGAATATGGTTACTCATGGTGAACCTTTATTTATGAAATAAGAAATTTTATTTTATTTTATTATTTTAAAGTTAAACTAATTTATATTATAATTTTTTTTTTTAATAATAAGTATAGTAGCATTAGTTTTTAAAATTAATTATCTAAATAAAATATTAATTTTTAAAGTTAAAAATTCAAAAAGGAAATTTTCACATCTATATATATATATATATAATAGTTCTATATATAAAATATAACATACCATAGATTTATAATTATTTAACACAACATAAAGTTATTAAACATACATATATACACACACACACATATAACATAATTATAACTATAATTCATAATATAACTATATAATTATATATACTTAACTATTATAATTATAACATTAGGTAATTATATATTGTAGTTATATATATAAGATATATGACAACATATATATATAGCATAAAGTAACATGTACATAATAACTATAAAATTAACATATTATAATTATTTAAAACATAACACACACACCCACACACACACACACATATATATGTCTATATATATATTCAAGCTTCAAAAGTGCATCATTAATATATACATTAAATCCATCAAGAAAATTCCATTTAAAGTGAAGTAAAACATTTTGACTCTTTTATAATTTGTACCATATTATTTCATTATGTAGTGTGTTGTAAAGAAACATTGTCTTCATGTGCTTGCACCTCAGACATGTGATGTGTTAAAGTCAAACATTATAGAAACTTAAATTTTATTGGAGTATTTGGTTGACATGGAATTTTATTAATTTTTTAAATAGTTTTATTTTAATTTTTTACATATATATTTATATATTTATGCTCGATGAATAAAATTAATTATTTAGAAATGGGAAAAAGTGTGAAGGTAGATTTTTTTTTTTCGATTGTGTTTACATGAAAACTCAATACTTTGATTTATAAATTATTAAAAAATAGACTCCAAAGTTTAGGACTTCACGCTAGATTATTCTACTTCAATTTAGAAATGGTTTTCTTGTCAACAATCTTTCTAATTCAACATTGGTTTCTTTGATTCGTTTATATCTATATTATGTGATAATTTTGTATTATATTTAATAGTTTATTCAACATTTTATTTATATTATTTCATTTGTATTAAATATGAATTATATGTAATATACAAATACATATCTTATACACGCCCCAACCGCAGGTTGTCAAAGTGTGGGGGGGTCCATTAGACATGGTTGGGCCCATGATAAATCACATAGCCTAACGAAAGTGCGAGTTCCAGTTGTAGATCGTAGATCTGACATCGGTTAGAGTGCCAAAGGAAATGTTTCCATATATATATTTATGATCGTCTTACATATAGTGGACCATCTTATCCTGCTACAGGTGCACTTTTAAATCCCTTTTAAAATTTATTTTTTTATGTCTTGAAATTGTCTTTAACTTTTAAATAGGATTCAACTAATGTGTTTGAATTAAGAGTATATTTTATTATGCTTCCAGTTTGTTAAATATATATGTTAAATTATGTTTATTTTTAATAGAACCTCAACAGAAAAAATCTGAGGATCACAGTGCAATGTCGATCCATCTGTGGGATGATGATACAACTAGTGTCACATTTGAGGATCTTATGGCCCAGGATACGTGAATCAAATAAGAGTTGTTTGAAACCCTTGCTAGTTCACCTACTAGGTGTAGCTTTACTTTTATGTTGGATAGCATTAATAATTTTATTGAGACATACTGAAGGTCAGACCCACAGAGCCACCTCCTACATTCCATACAAAGGATTAGGAGGCATGATCTTAGATTCCAGCATACTTGGGAGGTGGCGAAAGATGCCACCAAGAACATTGATGTTCATGGGAAGTTTTTGGACATCCTTCTCGACCACACTACTAGACATAAATACATTTTAGGAATGTTGATGCAACCCATTTTGTGTACGATCAATTCATTGGAGCTTGGGGCCAGTCCATGACTAGGCCCCCTGTATTTTTCCAAGAATATGTATATATATATATATATATAGAGAGAGAGAGAGAGAGAGAGAGAGAGAGAGAGTTTGTGCTAGATGTGAGGTTAAATTACACTTGTATTGGATCTAATTATTATCGATTCGGATTGGGACATACCTATGATCGTGATGGGGCTCATAGGGACCTTGGGCATTTACCACCACCTCTTTGATTATTGACACTACTATTTTAGAGCGTGGTATTGCCAAAAGAGCTAGAGGAGTCGTCACAGTTCTAGGTTGTTACTAGAGATACCATTTCAAATAGCATGCATACGGCATTGGTTAATGTACATATCACATTTCATGGAAATATTAATAGACCACCACCATTTCCTCGAGACCCTCCAGTTCCATTATATCATTATTCATTTCTCATAACACTACGTATTTACTAGCTTTTGTCATATGCATGTATGTTTCGTGATGTCATCTCTCACACTTGGAGGGTGCACATGGTGCGTAACACAAACCAGGTACATATATATATGAATTTTTTTACTCTTATCATCAAATAATGCATAATTATTTATATTAATTTATTCTGTATTATATTGGATTTAGATTATTAAGATCATGAGAACATGTAGACACAACCAAACTAAATGGATGAGCTTATTAGGTCATCCAAGGGTGGAGTTGATCAGCTAGTTCATCCTCCACCAGTGCATATTTCCATGTATTATCCTCCACCTCCACCTCATAACATTCATGTGGAGGAGTTTCACTATGTACAACCATATGGACTAGCATTTGAGGTAACAAAAAAAATTCCTAATATTTCAACATTTTCCCTTTTTAAGCTACATGAATGCTAATTAATTTATAAACTAGTTATAATTTTTACTTGTCATTGCGTACACAAGCCCATATGCAAAGTGTTGTTGATGTCATAGCTATGTGGATAAAGGAGTGAGATTTTGGGTATAGAGGCATTTATGGTGCGAGTCCATCGATGTAGTCCCCATTCTTTGGGCCACACACAACGAAGCACCAAATGCATATTCATCACATCCCCATCCTAGATGACTTGTATTTGGACTCGAGTGAGGTTAGTAGATTCATATATGTAATTAAAAATGTGGTTCAAAATCATTCGTTTTCATATTTTTTATTTTGTACAGATAATGATCTAATTAGTTTGAATTTGAATGTGTTATATTGCAGTACCAAATTATGGACACTTCACAAAACAAAACTCACGTAGGAGTACCAGTGGTACTTAGAGTGGAAATTTTATATATTTTTAGGCCCATTTCATATGGCACATTCACATGTGATACAAACATTGCATATTTTCATAAATGGATATTTTATGGATGCAAAAAAACATTGTTTCAATTTATGGACAACTATTATTTCAATTTATCAATGTTCATGAGATATTTGTAATTTGCTTATAATTTCATATGGATTGTTTATTGATACATTCATTATTTCAATTTACAGATTTGTAGTAATCTTTTTTATTAATGTTCATTAATTTTTGAAGTTTACATATCTCTTAAAATTATTTCTATCTATTATAACTTTTATTAAAAATATACATTTTTTTATTTGTAGTTTCATAGACTAGGAAAATAAGTAGAATATTAAATTATGATGCAAGCCACTTTGATACTTAAAATTAACTAAAGGGTGAAATCCCGATGTTGGGAAACACTTTTTTGCAGATGGCCAAAAATTGGGTGAATTTTTTAATTTCTCGTTCGAGAAAATAGTTAACTCAATTTCTTGACTCAGAGTTTTTAGAACTCTCGTCCGAGAGATTTTTAATGTTTTGCCTGAGGGTTAGATAGGGCTTGACCAGAGTTAGAATAATCTTGGATGAGAGTTAATTATGTTCTCATCCAATATTTTTATTGACATAAACTCTCAGGTAAACTCTCGGACGAGAGTTAAAAAACTCTCACATGAGAGTTATAAAACTCTCAGCCTAGAGTTGTTCTAACTCTCGTCCGAGAGTTTTATTCTTATTAAAAACCCAAAAATCCTTTTTCCCCCATCATTCTGCAAACCTCACTTTAATTTTTAAGCCACTGTCCTTTCAAACCTCACTATCGTTTTCGAGCCACCATCCCGACAAACCTCACTGAAATTTTTGAGCCACAGTCTGGATATTCTGCAAACCTCTATACCACTATTTTTTTCAAGCCACCACCCAAAAATTTTGCAAACCTCTGGAGCACTATCGTTTGTGAGCCACCATGAGCACCAACGAAAAATTGGAATACAAAAAAAATGAATTGCTCGTTGGCATTTTCAGTCGTTGACACTTTTAGTTGAGGCGAGGTTTCCGAAACACTTTGAAGCGATTCTAGGCTGGTAAGTACCCTTGTCTCCTCTATTTACTCATGGTTTCATTCAAAACCTTGTGGCCATGAACCTTTAATTATTTTATGCCTCCTCGATCCCATAATTGGTTCTATTGTTGTCCATTATTCATTCTATTTCATTGTTCCAATGACGTCAATAGTCTTCTAGGCTCCCATAATTTATGCTATAATGCCCTAGCTAAACTTGCTCTATGAAGCATGGAGTATCAGCAAATATTTTCTGAAACGGGAAAGGGAAATCATAAGGATGGGTTGGAATTGAGAGTGAAACAAGGGCTAGATAACCACCTATGTAATATTAGTAGCTTTGGGGAAACAAACATAATAAAAAAATGGAATGAATTAACAAATATGAAGTGATACCTACCCCCTACCATCCCGGAAATAAGAAAATAAAGTGATCTCTGGTAACCAAAATTGGCATAAAAATGTATGAATGGATATGTAACACATAAATCAAGAGCTATGTGGATCCTCATACTAGCATTGATGATATAAACTTGTATAGTCAATTGAATCTTGTCACTTCCTTCCTTCTTCACTTTCTTTTTTTGACAGAGCGTAGTCCTCCTATAGAGGAAGTTATTGATGCTGTTGCTAGCCCAAGGGATTCTCTCAACCACCCATCAGCAATATTTCTAGGAACTTGGTTAGTTTGTCTAACAGTCAATTTACTAGGGGTGTACCAACTATCAACTCAATTTATTTTAGAAAGGAGGAGCTGCTAAGTTAAGATATGATAAGTAATTTTTCCAACTGTTTCATAATGAATGAGTCTTAAAGTTGAAAGACTAATTATATATCTTTACCTCCTACCGTAATTCCCTTACATCATATTCCCAAATTATAGCTTCTCTATCGGAAACCATTAAACTCATCACTCTACACTGAAATTGGAAAGTACCTCTAAAAAATTGTCAAATTTCCATTTTTCACTTGTAATAATGATAGTCAAGAGAAAAATAGCTACAGGTACCATGGGAGGTTCGCTTATATATAATGAACCCATTGAAGTAGTGATCCTAGGATATTTCGATCAAGTTCAAGTTATTTTTCAATAGGAAGAATGGATGGAATTTCTGCATATGTTAAATGGTTATGATGGTGATATAACAGTGGAGTTTTCGTTCATTTAGGGACAAGTTTTTTTTTAGTTTTTGGAGTTGTTTTATAATTGATAAGAGACTCCAGCTAAATTAAATAAGCTTCGTCACGAAGTGCATTAGTTGTACTGAAAACAAAAATCCAAGCTTGAAATTTTGCAACAAATCCTAGAGCTAGGAAAGAGTTTGGTAAAGAAGGGGATGAGATTCGATCGTTAGAATTTTCCAAATCTGTTGGGAGATGTGGCCTGAATTATAAAAATCAACATCACTTGCTGGAGATGCTATGGGATTTTGTACTTTTATTACATTTGTTTCCTTGACCATCTCAGACATTGTTATAATGTCAATATGTCGCACTTCCTACTCAAGTCTGTGCAAAATAAGGCAGCACATGCACAAAAAGAAAACATACCAAGATATTTCATATCTCACCATGGGCTTATCAAGTTACTCATAATACAAGCTCTTAACAAAGCAATAAAATCCTTGGAAGAAGTCATTGCAACTCCAATGGTTGCAACTTCACTAATGAGCCCAATGTTGTGTGACTCCACCCATTACAATTTTGAAGGAGGAAGAATATATTTTCATGTATCCCTTGGCTATAAAGTATCTACTAATTCATATTACCAAAGAAGAGACAAATTCCATTACGTCATAGAAGGAAAGTGATATTGACATTGAGATAATTAGTAGCAAACCAACCACCGAGAGATGAGAGGGCATCAAAATAAGCCCCGCTGTGTTCCAAGAAAGAAGAGGACATGATACATTCCTACCACCACCCAAACCCCTTCTACTAAAAAAAAACAAGTAAGGGCAGAAGAAATCATAGAACACCAGGAAGACACTACCCCTACAGAAACATAAGAACTAGTAGAGTCAGTGGCATAGGGTTGGAAGAATTTTGTTTGGTGGCCTTGCTACTCCATAATAACTAGCAAGGAGTGCTCTTAGGGAAGATTTTTCCACTTTGATGGATGATAATTACATTATGAGGCCATGAATATAGTTTCTTCTAATCCCAAAGACATGAGGGTTTCTATTCCCACAAACACAATTGATGCTACTCTGAAACACATAATTGCTGCCACTCCTGTAGGCACACTGATTGACACTTTCATCGTTCACCATGAAGAATAAAGTGCTACTTCTCCCATGGGCACACCTACAACCACTCTTGTAGACACCATTTTCTAATAAGTGATTTTTTATGTTCCTACAAAGCATAAAAAGGTAACGTGATTTCCCTCTTTACCTCTGCATACCTCACTTATTAGTCAAAATACGTTACTTAGAATAAATGACTAGGAATTGGAATTCAAGACTGATGGAATGAGTAAAAACTTGTATGAATGGAAATTATTTGATGGTTTGGAATGTATCTTCTTGGATGAAAACGACTAGAGAGGGATTTAAAAGGAGGTAGGATGGAAAGAAACGGGAATAGTGGAAACGTTTCCTGTCTAAACTTTGTGACAACTACAAATTTATGCACATGAAGAAAAAATATAGTCAAAATTCATAAAAGGCTTGAATTCAATTCACATTCACATTGGTTTGTATCCCATTTCTATCCTACTAATTCTTTGGAGGGTTCTGCACATTTGGATGATTAGGTCTAGGAGCTTGGGCATTTCGTTTTTGAGGTTATCTTTGGGTGTTCATGGTGGGTTTATAGCTTTCTCATTATTTGGAGTATGGTTATATATAGCTAGGGCTTGGATGTAGTATGAAAATGTAAAAATTCAAAACCAAGACATGTACTTTTTCTATTTGATAGGCAAGAACGTGGCCTGATCTGAGGTTTGTGGCTTAGCTCCCATCACTTAAAGAATAAGATCTTATTTAACCATTAGTGAAAGCTTCTATCTAAATGGCCCTAGTGACATTATCCTTAATCCTATATTGGAGTTCCTACGATCTATTCTATTGTGCCAACCTTGAAATCATAACTCCCTTGTTTTATATTCATCAGTGAGGTAATGGCGTTCCATTTTGTTGCAGTTAAAGTATTTGAAAAACTGGATTGGTAGATGAGGTGTCTAAACTATTAAATGGAGTTATGATTTATGTTATTAAACCCATTATGGGAATATGTGGATATTCACTTCTATCCACTTGGACCTAGTTAAATTGGATTGGAAGGAGAGAACTTAGTAGCTATGGCAGGTGACTCACCCAAATGTTAGTCATGGTGCCCTGATGCCACTCCTTTCTCAACTAAATGAGCACACTAATCTTTCTATGTCGAGAAATACCACTTGGACCTTGCCTTTTCTATTGAGGCAAGCCACAACTTGCATTTGACCAGGTAGAGAATTTACGTTGTTGATGTTTTAAATAAATTTTCCTGGTTAGTTCTATCAATGTGTCATCCTTGGCCATAGAAATACATTTTGTAGGGCTGAAATTTTCATGAACCATTTTCTTGCAGACAAATCCAGCTCTACAAACACTCAAGCGTCTGATTAATTTGAATGATGAAGAAGTCTTAACAGATGTTTCCTAGCCTCTATCTTATCTTTTTGATGGAACAAATGATAAAATTCAAGCTGTGATTGAGGCTGGTGTTTGTCGAAGACTGGTTGAGCTTCTACTGTAAGCATAAATACTGAAAATTTGATGAAATTTTTTGAGGTTCTACCTATTATTAATGTTGTAGATAGGTGTACTTCATGCAAGTATATTAATGTTATGGTTAAGAATGTGTTCTATCAGTTCCATATTTATGTTTTTAGATAAAGGTTAGAGATTGATCAGAGCTATTCTTTTGCTAAATGCAATTGAAAATTTCAATTCTACATGTTTTGTATCTACAATCATCCATCTCCATCTGTTCTGATCCCTACTCTCCGAACTGTGGGCAATATTGTAACTAGAGACGATGTATAGACTCGGGTATATCCAGTCTCTATTGGCATTTGGTTTGAAACTTGAAATATTTCATGTCAATCTATGGTGTACACATCCAAGTGGAGATTTAATTAGTCTTCTAGAATTTATAAAATCGAACATAAATTAAATGTTTCAATGAGTTCTTTGGGATAGAGTGAATACTTGTGGTTTATTTGCTAGATTATGTTCTCAAGTAATTTTTTGTGGATGTGTATTGCCTCGGGACATTATCAACAATCAGGCACTCCCCTGCCTCTTGGCACTATTGACCCATAATCATAAGAAAAGTATCAAGAGGGAAGCATGCTAGACCATCTCAAACATAACTGCGGGAAACAAAGATCAAATACAGGTTCCTTAGCTATACTGATTTATAGACTAAGAATGACACTTCGTTGAATGCCTTATTCCTTGTAGAATGTTTTTTAAGTTCATATATCCTAAGTTTGGATTTTTTTACAGGCTTTGATTAAAGAAAACATTATTCCTCTTCTTGTACAATTGTTGCAAACTGTTGAGTTTTAGATCAAGAAAGAAGCAGCATGGGATATATCTAATGCTACTTCTGTTGGTACACATGATCAAATAAAGTATGTATTTAATGAATATACGATCAATACAAGCATATTGATAAAATGGGTTGTCTAGTAATGAATAAAGGGGTCAACTTACAAGATGTAATGTAATGAGATGTGTTTGTTGATAATAGTGAGTGTGATGTACATATGTTCAAGAATTTTTGTCAGTTGATACAATGAGATAAACTATTGATTCCTACTTTTGGTTGCATATATCTTGTGAATCGAGGATGCATTAAGCCTCTATGTGATCTTATAGTCTGTCGAGAACCAAGAATTGTAACTGTTTGTCTTGAAGGGCTAGAGAATATTTTGAAAGTTGGGGAAGAAGAGAAGGATCTAGGCAACACTAGAGGTGTAAATCTCCATGCACAGTATATTGATGATGCTAAAGGACTTGAGAAGATTGAGAACCTACAAAGTCATGACAATTTACAAAGTCATGAAAATAATGAAATTTATGAGAAGGAAATAAAGATTCTTGAAACTTATTGGCTGGAAGATGATGAAGATGACCAAACAGTTGAATTTTACCTCTCATATTTAACATTTTAAGCAACCTATGATATGTTTCTGATGGAGGGAAGACTTCATTTTCCTGCAGTCAGAGAGATTTACATAGTCAAGTATTCTTGCGTGTATTCTGTATACTCTATGTCCACATGCTATCAAATATATTTTAGGTTCAACATGAGTACTTTATTTGACCTTTTAATCAAACTTACAATTATTTACTATTTTTGTGGAAGCTCAAATGGAGTCTAGTTTCCCGAGTTGAAAGAAATTTCAAATTATGAGTCTTATGTTTGTCATCAAGAGAATAACTTCAAGTGTTATTCTAGTACTAATGAAATTTAATTTTGTAATATTTCTCCACCAAGCTATATAGATTCCAATCAATGATCTAACATTTCATAAGAGGCAAGTGATCTATTCTGGAAAATATTGGTTTAAATGTTTTGTTTCTTATCAATATCTTTGGTTGTTGATCATTTTATTTAAATCTAATTTTATCTTTTATTTAACCCTTCTCATTACGAATGTAGAAATGATGAATCAAACACTAGTAGCAAACAAGGTAATCCAAAGATCATGTCCATACGTTTAGATTCAAATGAAGCAAGGGTGAAGGGCCATACACATATATGCAAAATATACATGTGTGTTGGGTTTCTTCTTGTGTTTCACTTAGCACTACTAATGACCTTTGCAACAATTATATACCCTTCATGCACTTAATATAACTTGTAGCAAGGTTTTGTGTCCTTTATTACCTTAGGCTCATGGCATGGAGTTGTTTCATCATTTTTTTGTAGATATGTATTTCAGCTTGAGGCTTATATTTTCCAATGCTACCTTCAATGCGGCCTTTGATCAATAGTCTCTATGAGTTAGGGTAATTTGTATCATTTATGGGATGAATGTATCACCTTCTCACTGTGTGTTTGATCAGTATATCCAGTTCATTTTGAATGTCTCATGTTGACCCCTTGTAACATGTTACTTGCACGTTAGTGTATAAATTTTTGTGCTTATAGTATTTATTTATATGGCCATTTAACACAGCTCTTGAATGAGGTCTAAATAATGATTCTTAATTCCACCCCATCAACACTTTTTGTTTACTTCATTTTATCACCTTTGAAATGAATTCATGTGCTCATTCCATAATATAACAATCTTCAATTCCTTGTCTTTGTTGATACATAGAACTGTGTGCTTTATGATAATATTTTTGCATATAAATTCTCTAGGCAGTTCACATTTTTGGAATCAGTGTGATTGTGCGACTTGCAATCTGAGGATGGTCACATAGTAACATTGTAGCATAGATCACATATTCTAGTTGGTTCCCTAAGACTCTAAAATTATATTTTTCAATTATTGGGAGATATTGTGACTTATGGGAGATATTGTGATTGGTGGAAGATATTGTGACTTGTGGAGGTCGCATAGTCACATTCCAATGGAGGTTGCATTTTCTGGTCACTTGTCTAAGACTCTAAAATGTGATTTTGTGACATGTCATATCAATTCTAGATATAAGCTTATTTAAGTGTGAGGAATTCATTAGTAACCAATTTTTCATATATTGTGAGGCTTGATTTACATTTTTCCACCTAAATGCTATTTTTTATAGTGCCCCTACTTCATATTGGTTTATCAAGATATAGTGGGAAAAGCTACAAAGAAGTAAATAATTTTTCTCTCTATAATATTTTTGAAATAAAAATCTTGAGAGAATTTTATTTTTCAAGGCATTCAATGGTTATTAACATAGGTTTATGACATCTTGTTTCGCTTCCGAATTTAAAAATTTGAGTTCTTTAGATGACTAGAATAAAGGTAGCTAGAGTCGGATGATTTGTTAGCATTACACAATTTCAAATATATTCTCAAACTTTCAAATTCAGATTGGAATGCTTCAAACATGAGTTGACAAGGTGGAAATGGTGGTTAAAATATCAAGTTGTTCGTTTCTTCTCAAATGCAACATATTATTGCCTAGAAAGTGCAACATAATCTTGGTCTGCATGCCTTTCCTGGGAGGCCAGATGTTCCACCATTGGACGAAGAGTGACACTATATATCTTCAAACGTAGAAGGTCATTGGCACTAGAAAGTAAATTGCAATGAAAAATGAGATTCATGAATCTATTCAAACTCTCTTTCATGAACAAGATTTCTTCACTCTAGTATGCCCATTAAACAATCAGAAATATCTTCAGCAACTTGATCATATTTATATGGAGAAACGATGGCCAGCATTTCGAGATGGTATGGATGCATTGAAAAATTTTGTTATTGAAATAACAAGGCGAAAGAAAGTTGGAGCAATAGTTATGACTAGAACTATACTTGCAGGGCTTACAAAATCATTTTTGGATGCTCTTATTGCAGGAGTTCTTCCAACAAATGAAACTTCCTTGAAAAGTGTGGAGGAAGCTGAGTTTGAGAGAGTTTATGATTCTGACATTGAAGCATACATGGGGGTCTTCAGTTAGCCAAAACCACCTGAAGAGGTTTCTTTGAAAGAAGCCCATGAGTCAGCATTACAAAAGGCTTTAGCTATTTTTAACGGTAGTGTAGTGGGAGCTGGTGATGCAAGATAGAAGTATGAGAAGATGGTTCAAAGTTCCTTGAAATTTTTTTTTTGAGGATTTTAAACAAAGTGAGTTCAGGGAGGCTGAGATGAAATGCACAATTATTCTTACAAATATGGACAAGAAGTTGTGTTTTTCTTGCTATGCATCTGATGCAAAACTTGATGAAGTGTTCTAGTTTTAGGTAACCTTGTTTCAAAATATGAATCGATATCTTTAGGTCCTTAAGTTAGCATTTAGTGAAGGATAAGTTAGCATTGATGGGAAAGAAACTAGAGATTAGTAAAAATCATGGGGTGATTATTTCTGATGTATATGCAGCTAGATTGGATAATATGAAAAGAAAATACAACTGATTAGAATAAGAATACACTAATGTGTGTGAAGTTTTGGATTCTACAAGGAAGGAAGCTTCTGAATTGAATAACAAGTATGACCAATATATAGTCAAGAAACAGATTGAAAAAGAGTATATTGATGCAGAAATGGCCTTTCTAAATACGAGGTGTCATTTTGTTGAATCAAGGTTGAGTGTTTCCCATGAACAAGTTAAATCAACCAAGGAGGAGGCAATTGAGTTGAGGTGTAAGAATTATATAACGGTGAAGGAATCTAAAACATCATTACGAAGAGATACATCACTTCATGAACATGCAGGCAATCAAACACAGCTACGAGATGATACCCTAAGAGAAAAATTTTCAGCCACCATAGCAAAAAAGGAGAATGAATTCGAGGATTCTCTCTCAAGGTTTGAAACTGTTGAGTATCGTCTAGGTTCATTAAACCTACAATTAAAGAGAAAAGAAAATAAACTAAGGGCTCAAGATTTGGACATTGTCACACTGAAGGACATCTTCCCTACATTGGCGCTTCAAATTTTGAAGCATAGAAATCCAACAGCTCAGGTAAATGAAAGGGTGAAGATATATGTTTTACAGGTTCCAGTAAATATTCAGCCCATTGTATACATGCCACAAATAAATGGTTTCTCAGTAGGATAAAATGCATGGAGGATAAGTAATGCAGTGATCCCGGGGGTTGTATAATCAAACCACTCATCAAACAAATCGACTCTCTCAATTGATTTCAGGATAACCCTTCTAAACATCCTTAAACTGCCAAAGGTTCTCCCGTAAATGGTTTATGGTGTTGGTTAGTCACATATGCATGAAGAGAAGACTGAGAGCCACATAAAAATTTCCTTATAATCTAACTTACCATGAGCTCATGGTTGTCTTTTTTCCTTCAACGTGGATACCACTTCACTTCATCTACATATCAGATGCAGTTATTTCTAATCGTCAACACTCATATAAGAAAATATTTTTTTTTTAAGTTGAAAACAAAAAAAATCAAATTATATTATGGGATTTAATGGGCAAGGGTTTCCTTTTGGAAAATTATATATCTATATATATATATATATATATATATATATATATATATATATATATATATATATATATATATATATATATATATATATATTGTGACTTGTGGGAGATATTGTGATTGGTGGAAGATATTGTGACTTTTGGAGGTCGCATAGTCACATTCCAATGGAGGTTGCATTTTCTGGTCACTTGTCTAAGAATCTGAAATGTGATTTTGTGACATGTAGTGTTGACAGAGTGATATATTCAGAAATATGGAAAATAAAGATGATGATTGTCCAAGTCATGTTTCGAAAGTGTGGCTTAATCAAACCGTGATCTAGAAGTGTGATTGTTCACATTGCAGTCCATGAGATTGTTGTGAACCCAAAGAAAATGACCATCTGAAATAAACATCCATTACTCTCTCTATCATCAATTTCATTAACATGTCGGCCTTTGACATACAGTCACCTCGCAAATGGTCCCATGCTTTGGTCAGTGATTTTACGCTACTATTCCTGGGGAAGTTGTCTCACCCAAACACATCTTGGTATCATGAAAAATATCACTACAGAATGGGAGAAGGCCCCCAACACATCATACAATGCATTTTTTAAGGTTTATAATACTTTTTTGAATCATATTTTAGCGCAGTCCCTAAAAAATGTTGCAAAGGAATGGCATTCTATTTAATGGTTGAGGCCAAATCCTTTCAACACATTTGACATGCTTATATGATTTAAACATAGAAACATAGAAACATTTCACATTAAATTCATTCTTATTCCTTTAGTGATTTTAAAACATATGTTACAGTACCAACAAAATATGTTTCAAATATACAATAATTAGGGGATAAATTGGTGGAATAATACACCATTAACCTTAATCTCCCCCTAATTTTATTCTAAATCTGAATTTTCTCAGCAATTTTCCTCTTGATTATGTTCTTGCAAGACATGGTAGTGTTGAATTTTGGTGAATATGCCTTATTGTTGTCTACATCATTCTAGAATTGATGCTAGAAAGTTTACTATGGGTAATGGTTGTTTAATCATATGAATGATAATTATCCTATCTAGTCATTAATCATAATGATTGAATTCATTGTTATTCCTTTAGTGATTTTAAACCCTTTTCAAAGTGCATATGCCTCTATTTGTTATTGGAAGTGATGCCTAATCCCTAAGTGAATAAGGCTTCTATTGCCTCTCTCAGGACAATAATGAACCCCCACCCCCCCACCCCACACACACATACACACATGCCACCCTAGGATTCCAATTTTATGCTCCATCAATAAAATATAAAAGAATAAAGCTAATCCTTCTTCCAATTTTAAAAATTAGGATACTTTGTTGAAGCTATCAATATGCTCTATAAACTAGTTTGAATAAATTTTCTCCTTAAATTTGAAATTTACCAAACCATTTATCTTCATCTGTATTGAAACATTCATGAGAGTTCAGTTGTTTTCCTTTGGAAATAATAATTTCATATAAACACTTTTGGATTTATTGGTACAAGGGGTGGGATATCTATCTCTTAATATAAAAGTGTGAAATCCATTACTAGCGAAACTTTCTAACATATGAATTAATTCATAGCTAAACACACCTTTATTAATAGTTTTGTATTCCTGAATGTTCCTTTGTAGGATCTATTCCATGTTGTGAACAATATTTTCCAACCACATAGAAAATAGAAACATGTCAAATGAACATAGAAACATTTGACATTTGACATTTGTAGGATACTTTGTTGAAGCTATCAATATGCTCCATAAACTAGTTTGAATAAATTTTCTCCTTAAATTTGAAATTTACCAAACCATTTCTCTTCATCTATATTGAAACATTAATGAGAGTTGAGTTGTTTTCCTTTGGAAATAATAATTTCATCTAAACACTTTTTGATTTATTGCTACAAGGGGTGGGATATCTATCTCTTAATATAAAAGTGTGAAATCCATTACTAGCGAAACTTTCTAACATAGGAATTAATTCATAGCTAAACACACCTTTATGAATAGTTTTGTATTCTTGAATATTCCTTTATAGGATCTATTCCATGTTATCAACAATATTTTCCAAGCACATGGAAAATAGAAACATTTCAATAAAAAATAAAAGTAGGAGACCTCCATCATGAGAAGAGAAAATAATGAAGAGATTAGCCACATCAAATATAAACTAATGTAAACTAATGAAGAGATGAAAATATCATGACATTTAATATCAAAACTAAACTAAACATACAATAACATATATGTAATTAAATATTCATTTATCACCATCATATCCATGCAAAAAAAGGGGTGAGTTAAGATCATCTAGGAGTAAACATCATGGACACATTAAATAACCATAACTTAATTATCTAGAAAAGCACCCTTATCGAGTAGATCATAATATATTGTTCGTACCAACACTCATATAACCATCCACATCTCAATTTATTTGAAATAAATCCACAATATAGTCTTAAATTATATAAATTCAAATGCATTGTAGCAATTGTATGTTCTAACCCTAGAATCAAAGTTCATTGTTCATCTTGAACAATGTGTTCCACTCATATGAAATGTGCTAGAGGAAACTTTTCTAGAATGGCATCATGATCATCTATCGATAACCTCCATTGTCGTTGTTGTTTTCTACTCTTCACTTACTTCAACTGCAACCGAGTTATTGTGACCAAGTGACTATATTGGGCATAAATAACCTCTAGCTGGTAATCTTGAAAAATAATATGATGTTTATATTTCTTTACTTATTCAAATAAATGTCCCATTAACACCATTGAACCAATTGGGTATGTATAATTTGATGGATCATTATACTCTTGCAGCAATGTGGATTTAGACATAGTGCATCGTAATAAATAATAATGCACTTTTTATTGATTGTTTTATGGTGCAATGACAACGAAGACGTCACCTTATCTAACCATATCAGAAACACGATCATAATCATTTTCAATCACAACCACTTCATTTTCCATTTCCTTGTTAGTCACATTTCTAAATGGGGGCAATGGTGTCAATTCTTCATGTTTCCATGATTTAACAAATTTCTTAATTTGGTCTGTTTGATCAATACATGCAGAACAAAAGCAAGAGCACTTTCATTTCTCAATGCAATGTATATTTGTCATGTTATTACTCCTAATTTAGTGTAAAATTATTTTTTGAGGGATTGCAAGGAAATTAAATGACAATGATCTATCAACATCACCCATTGCAATATTCCAAAAGTACCTGCTTGAGATAAACATACACATGTATGAGTCAAATTTTCAACAATATTTAATATTTTTTTGATAAAAAAATACACACACATGTATACACATATATCTCTAGACATGTATAATATATTGTTAGCTAAATGTGTATGCTTACCTATGCACATTTTCCATCCTTGGGTTCGATACATGACCTAAATTGTCTTTGCACCAATTAGCAACATCTAAAGAATCTGTAAGTCGAGAAGCTGAGTGATTCAATTGATGCCTCCTAAGCACATGATTTACGCATGCCCTAGCACTATCATGCTCTCCTTTTCCATGCCATGTCTCAAATAAATTCCATGTATGTCGAATATTGGTTCTCTTATGAAGACAAGACAACCAAAAGAATGATCTTGCTGATTTAAATTGACCAGCACAACCATCTAACCATAGCCAATGTTCTTTAAAAGTGACCCTTATTTTCAAAATTCATAATAAATAACATTAAAACAATGATGGACAAAACATGTATCATGTGTTCGATCATCACTGATCTAGAAATGGTACTCCTTAATCACCTCACGATTATTTTCATTGCTATCAAAATGATCGATATCAAGCTCTGTATATCTATACAAAATATGCACAAATATAGATACTTGGTATGAATGGTAATACTCACTTTGTATCTCCTTTTAGGAACACATCACGTAATTTCTTGAACTTTAAATCCTACCATCGTTCTATATGACAGTGCTTAATATATTTGTGTATGTGTACCCTCAACTTCTCCATAAAAGATGTCACTGAAATGTCATCATCAAGTAAAATGATATTTTTTGATGTTGTGCTTGAATCTTCAACATGAGTGTAAGTAACATTTTCATATCGCTGCGAATTCAGACTGAGATTTGACAGTCTGGGATCATTAGGATAAATGAGATACTTTGCATCATAAAGTGCCAAATGAGAGCATTTTGGGCATTTTCTTCCACCAACACATTTTTTTATATAAAATAATTTATTATTCTCTCGTGCACATAATAGCTTCGATAAAAATTCATAAACACTTGAAGGAGGGGGGTCATTTGACCAATATTTTATGCCAAAATTTACAAATGTACCATAAAATAATTTGAATTCTACATGGTATCGACAACAAAATGTGTCTCGAAAAGTGATAGGCCTAACATACCATGGCTTAATCTTCAAAAATGTGCTAAGGGAAACCTTCACATCAGTATTACTCTCCGTAAATTTCTGGAATAATTCTACTTGATTGACTTGTGTTATATGTTTGGCATGAGATTCATAAACTCCCTTAGATATACGACATCACACATTTTCGTTTTCATTTGGCGACACACGAGAATTAAAATCCCAAACATCTTTTACCCTATCCATCACACCATGAGGAAGTCTATCATGATATGGAAGCATGCAGATATTAGCCCAACATGCAAGTTCATCATTCTCATCAAATTGAATTCTAAATTTTGTATGCCTCCATAAAATGTTTCTTGATGTTTTAAGCAATTTTGAAGTTGCTGACATCAACCGACTTGATAAAGTTTTTTTCGTGAGTACACCTGTTAAAAGTGCTCTATGAGGATTATTTTCAACTTGAGATCGCTTTTTGGCTAGTGTGGCAAGCGCCGGCATTACATTTTTTGATGCCATTTCATTTGCTAAAACCTCTTTCTCACTTGTAATGCCCAATAATTCCACTACATTTCTGAGAGATTTATGCTTTAAAAATCTACGTAACATCTGATCTTGTGCTATGATATAATTACCTTCAAAAAGATGTTTCAACCCCAAATTTATTTTATCTCGAACTGTCTTTTCAGGCATTGATGGTACCAATTCTTCAATTTTAGTTGGATCCATATTATCCAGAAAATTGTAGTCGCATACAACGTTCTTGGAACTTCCAATTAATTATAGTGAAATTCAAGCTGTGGTAGTATATTCTTGGGGTTCTGATGTTGTCCATGCATACAAAACAATATTAACTTATAATTTGAAATTGACATATACATATTTTAAATTTTAAAACTATCTTGAACTACAATGTTTTTAAAAAAAAATACATAATTCAAATTGAAGAAACTATTGACTCACTAGTGAGATTGATATGAATATTCTCTTGGATATTTGTGTTTTAAATATTCTCATTGACAAGTTCCTCAACATTCTCTTCGACATTTGTGTTTTCAATATTCTTGTTTACAATTTCCTCAACATTTCTCATTTCCTCGTCATTGTCATCCACCTCTACATCTCTTTCATGATGCTCTACCTCCACATTTATTTCATGGCTTAATATTTCCCTTTCCTCTCACCTTTTATTTTGTAATCTCTCAATCTTTTATGCTAAATCAGTTCTTTTTCGATCGTGCCTTGATAGGAAATTCCTTTGTTTCCCATGTTCACCAAATTGGAAACCTAAAATCCAATTCTATTTCAACCAAATACCCAAAAAACATAAAGACTTTAGAATAACTACTTCATGCTTTCAATAAGAGAGAAAATTAAATAAATAATCAATTTCATAAAGACAGTTTGCAAAAATACTTCATGCCTTCATAGAGGCATTTTGAAAAAATACTTTGTGCCTTCATAGAGACATTTTGCAAAAATACTTCATGCCTTCATGCACAAAAAAATAATCAAAAAAAAAAAATCGTCAAAAATAAATTTCACCTAGAAAAACATCCAAAAAAAATTTTGCCAAAAAAATTTCGCACCCAAAAAAACTATAAAAAATTTTTTTGCCAAAAAGAATTTTTCACCTAGAAAAAATTCGCATCTTCGCTCTTTCACTGGTTCAAAATGGTGTGTAGAATTAATCTTTCGAATGAGAGTATTTATATAGAACTTTTGCCTGAAACTTTGCGACAATACAATGAATCTTCACAGGATTTTGTCAGCCGAAAATCAAATGTTTCGATTAAAGTTTAATAAAATCTCGTCTAAAATTTTATTAAACTCTCAGATGAGAGTTATAAATCTCTCGTCCAGGAGTCTGCCTTGGGTAAACTCTCGGGTGCAAACTCTCGGCCGAGATTTTGTACAACTTTCAGACGAGAGTTTAGCCGCACAATTAAATTTAATCTATGGTGGTTTAAAATCTCGGTAGTGAGTTTAAAATTTCTCGACTGAGAGTTTAACAAATGTCTCGTTCAAGAAATTATCTCAGCCGAGAGTTTCTGGTCAACGACAAAACCCAGAAAATTTTGCAGTTTTTAGGAACCGGCAACTTTGGAGGGGCGGAACACCTACAAAAACAAAATGTTATCTTTCAGACCTGGTACCATTATATTCATCCCTGAACCTAGTTTCTAATTATGTAATATTTGTGGAGTTTCATTAAAAAATTCAATTTGTTAATAATTTTATACTAAACTGTGTCACTGTGGAATTTAATTGTTCTAAAAATTGCAGTGAACGAAAATTCAATAACTTTGAAATAAAAAAGCCAAAAAAATAAAAAAAATCATATTGCAATTCCCCTCCCTATGTTCTTAAAAAATGTATTCTCATTTTTCTTATTGACGATCACATTGAAAATAAAATCTAGGGCTCATAAAATGTACTGAAAGATCACCATTTGTCTATCTTCTTCCATTTCAAAAAATAATAAAAAATAGTGATTTAATCTGAAAACTACTGAAAAATAGTCATTGCACTAGTGAAATCTATGTAGATTCTGATGATATGGTTTATTTCCAAAAAATTAATAACCTTCCCTAAAAAACGTTAGGGTTCAAAAAGTGGCTATTTATGTTTTCCTGAAAATTTCAAGTATATCCAATTAGTAAACAACAAATTTACCCCTCTATATGTCAATATTATTATTTTTTTAAATATGAGTATGGAGGTAATACAATTCTCTAAAAATCTTGTTTTTATGTCAAAGCATAATTTGCATTGAAAATATGAGTTTAGTCGAGTTGAAGTTGAGAAAACATAGAAAATTACAATTTTCAACGTCAAAAAAGGGCAAAAAGTGTTTCCCAACTTCATGTTTTCACCAATATTATACTTGAATTAAAAATCGCAAATAGGATTTAAATCGGTTTCAAATTTAATTTTAAAAGATATCTACTAAACACGAAATAATTTTTATTCATTTTTATTTATTTTGAGGTCATATACAAGAAATTAGTCATAAAATGATATATAAGTTATGTGTATTGGAATTTAATATACCAAAAAAAATTAATGATATATGTTTCTATAATTTTATATACAATTAAATATGAACTTTCCTAAATTTACTTGGCTATCAAAAGGTTCAATTCAAAAACATAAATGAAATTGAAAAAAAATTCTATTCAATTTTAAAAGATGACTTGTAAACAACAAATAAGTTTTATTCAAATTTATTTATTTTGAGGTCATCTACAAGAGCTTGTTATAATACGATAAAATTACAATCTAATTATGATGAAATTCACTTTGATACTTAAAATGAACTCAAATTTACCATGTATCAATTTAATATTGAGCATGGAATGAATTACAAATATACTTCATATTGGCATGCAGAAAGTGTCTTTTAGTGCAATCAACATGTATGTTATTAAAATTCGATTTTAAAAATAAATTATTTGAATTTTAAATCCATCCATATTATACTAAAAAAATTATATATGAAATATTTTTGGACCCACCCATATACCTTTGCATGGTCAATTTTTTAAAGTATTTCAATCAATTTGTTATCTCAAGGTTCAATTAAAACACGCAAATCAGATTGAAATAACTTTTGTTCAGTTTTAAAAGATGTTATGTAAACAACAAATGAGTTTTATTCAATATTATTCCTTTTGAGATTATCTACAAGAGCTTAGTCATAACATGATATAAGTCAATTATATTGGAATTTAATATAGGTCTAAAACAAATATATGATAATATTTCTATAATTTTATATAATGTTATCAAATTTCCTAAACTTGCTTAGCTATACATGTATTTCAATCAATTCCTTGTGATTGAAATAAGTTTTATTCAATTAAAAAAAAAAAAAACTATGATTAAATAAGTTTTATTCAATTTTAAAACATGTGGATATGTAAAAGTTACAAATAAGTTTTATTCAATTTCAAAACATGTGGAGATGTGGATCATGGAAACGTAGATCAAGAACACTCACCAACAGAAGATACAACTATATCGGGTTGTCAAAATTGACCAACTCTTGCACCAAAGAAAGTGACTCACTAAGGACCAAGTTCAGTAGAAGTTTCCCCATCTCATGGAGGCACTCAACGCAATTGGGACCATTTATTCTGAAGGGGGCAGGACTGATCCAGGTGGATATTTTTTGGTGTGAGGCCAGGAGGTAACTCCACCAAAAAACTCATACAAATTGATTAAGGATGCGTATGAATATATACATGGAGGTGAGACTGTTGGGTTGATTTCCCAACACCTCTTAAAATTACTTATTTCCTATTTTACATTAATGTACAATTTCGCTCAATCCCTTAGGATTAGGTGTCAATATCCCCCCCCTTAATATGAAGGGATGTTGGTGAATCCAAGCATTGTTCTAAATTTTTCAAACGTTTCTGTTCCAAGCGCTTTGGTGAAGATGTCTGCAATCTTTTCATTTTAGGAACAATGACATAGATGGATGGTTTTGGCCTCAACATGATGTTGAATCAGATGGTATTTTGTATTGATGTGTATCATTCGATCGTGGAAATTTGGGTTCTTGTTCAGCTTATTGCGAAATTTTTATTGATCATGAGTGGAGTTGAATTAATTTGTTTCATTTGGAAATGTTCTAGGATTTTCCTAAGCCACACAATTTCCTTTGTCACTTCAGCTGCTGCCACATATTCTGCCTTAGTTGTAGAATTTGGTGGAACTCACTATTTTCATGATCTCTAGGAGATAGCTCTTGATCCAAGACTGATAGTATAACCTGAAGTAGATACCCCAGCTTCTGTGTCCCCATCAAAGTCTGAATGGGAGTATCCAATCAAGCTGAAGTCACCCACCTGTGTATATTTGAGTCCAGAGTCTTGAGTCCATTTCAAGTACTTTAAAATCTTTGTGCAATGGACCAATGTATGTCACATGATTTTTGTATAAACCTGGAGAGGATTCCAATAGAAAATGAGATGTATGG
The DNA here is from genome assembly GCA_034641835.2 of Pinus albicaulis. NCBI lineage: Eukaryota > Viridiplantae > Streptophyta > Pinopsida > Pinales > Pinaceae > Pinus > Pinus albicaulis. The sequence continues at coordinate 414,423,892 of CM076581.1, read as the reverse complement.
TCTGGTAGTAGTCAGGTAGATGAGACTTCTAACAAGTTTTCTATACTTCATTGCATCTTCAAATTATTTTCTTTCTATGGGTGAAATTCAATTTTTGTTCCATTGGAGTTGTAAAAGGATTGCATTCAACCATGCCAAACTTTTTGAATAGATATCCAATGTACTTTTTCTAAGACATCATATAAATTTAGGATGATGAGTGACTTCAATAGCAGGATAGTAGTGAACATAGCCCAAATCAGTCATTTTAAAACATTTTTTCAATTCCTTCTTTATTGATGAAATATAATTCTCATTATTCCTTGTCATCAAAAGATCATCTACATACACTACAAGATATACAATTGTTTTTCCAAATTTCTTGAAAAACAAAGTTTCATCATCAAGATCATAATGTTTGAAGTTAAGTTTCAAAAGATGCTCAGTTAACTTCTCATACCAAGCTCGCGGTGCTTTATTGAGGCCATACAAGGATTTTATAACTTGCATACTTTGTGTTCTTGCCCCTTGACAACAAATCCTTCTAGTTGGGACATAAAAACATTCTCCTTTAGATATCCATTCAGAAAATTAGTTTCTACATCCATCTGATAGAATTTCTAGCCATTCTCAGCTACTAAGGTAAATAGTGTCCGGATTGTAGCCCATTTTGTTGTGCGGGGGAATTTTTCCTCATAATCGACCCCTTATTTTTTTGCAAAACCTTTTGCCACAATATTAACTTTGTGCTTGTAATGTGAGCCATCGGCTTTATACTTGTTCTTGTATACCCACTTGCAGCCAATCGGTTTGGTTCCCAGTGGAGGATCAACAGGCTTCCAAGTTCCATAATTTATCAAGGCATAATACTCCTTTTGCATCGCTTCACACCAATCATCATGAGATTCAGCTTCTTTGAAGGAATTTTGATCAATATATATAGAAAAATTCAATTTACAAGTGCAAGAAACATCCATATCAACAGGTGAATCAGAATCATCGAAATCACCTCCAATTTCCCTGGTGGAAATTATTACTCCTATCTTTCCAACCCCATCGGGACGATCATTTTCCAAAGTATTTCTGAGCCATTTTTGCGGACCTTTCTGAGATGGCCAAGTTTCTCATTTGACTGAGTTAAGATTGAATCAAGATTCGGTCTCCCAATTCTGTCAATCACATCATTCAAGGTGTCATCCATGGTTGGTTCTTCATGTGGTGGAGAGATTTCTTCATAAGACGATTCCACAAATTGATTTAGTATAGGAATCCCCCCTTGAATATGTGGAATTTTATTGTCAAATTCTTGAAATAAATTTTCATGTGCGAATATATCCAAGAAATCAAATTTCCGCTCAACAACATTGTCAGTCTTGGAATATTCAACGAATATGACATATCTAGATACTACAAACTTCTTATTGACTTCATCATAGAGACGATATCTTTTGGAGGTATTGGAATACCCCAAGAAGATACATTTTTGACTTCTAACACCAAGTTTATTTATATGTTCCTTAGGTATAAAAGCATAACATATGCAGCCAAAGACCCTGAAATGCTTTACTGAAGCAATGCGGTCAGGCCACATTTAATAAGGAGTTCTATTTCTAATTGCATTAGAATGAAACCTATTGTTTATGTACACAACAGACAAAACTTCATCAACCCAAAACATCAATTTTAAATTCTTGAAAAACATCATGGAGTGAACCATATTTAAAATTGCCATGTTCATTCTCTCAACTACACCATTATGTTGGGAATTATAGGGCAGGGTTGTTTGATGTTTGATCACATGTTGGCGAAGATAGTTTTAAAATTCAATTGAAGTGTACTATTTTCCATTATCTGTGTGTAAAGAGCCAATATGAGTTTGTCCATAATTTTCAATCCATGCATGAAGATTCTTGAATTTTTTAAAAGAATAATATTTGTTCTTCAATAAGTAAACCAAACACATTCTGCTGTAGTCATCAATAAATGTCATCATCTATTTTTTTCAATTTGCAAAAGGAATAGGCATGGGGCCACATAAATCTGAATGAATAAGCTCATTTTTTGTATGTTCTCTAGAAGTTGAATCATGAAAGGAGTGTTTTCTATGATTTCCTAGAATATCAACATCACATATCTTCTCTTTCCTAGGAATTGTAGGCAATCTAGTAACACCATTTTTCTTCAACAATCAAAGGTTGTCATATTTTAAGTGTCCAAATCTAGCATGACATAAAATACTTGATGGTAATGTACCCTCATCATAGTGAGAACTAAATGAAATTTTTTGTGCATGAGAAAAGGTACCTTGCAACTTTAGGTGTCTTCATTCTTCTATTCCTCTCATGACAAGTGAGAGATCTGATGCTTTTCTAAACTCAACCTTGCCATCAAAAATGTGAATGGAGTGTCCTCACTGGTAGATGTGGACCAAGGAAAAAAAAATTATCCTCAACTCAGGGAGGCATAGAACCTCATGTAGAGGAAGGTCTCAAAGACCATGCAACTTAGGCCTGATTTTTCCAAGCCCTGATGGTTTGAGTTTACTTTTTTCTGCAAGGATATTGTTCCATAAACCTTGTCATTAAATTCTTCAAAAAAATATTTTCTAAAAGTCATGTGACATGTTTCCCTTGAATCTAGCAGCTAATCATTTCTCCACGAATTAAGTGAAGAATTAAACAAGTCTTCAGTTACTCTAATATTACAATGTGATACAACATAATGTGCAAATTCAGGTGCTTTACCTTTGTCTCCATCATGATTTTTAACTTTTTATTGATTACTTTCCTCCTCAATTATGATGCAAGGAATCTTAATTGCAATTCATTGCCAATATCTATTTCATTGTATGCATTAAAGATCATATTTTTCACATTGAGCTTGTTTCCCCCCACCCCCCTTCCTCTGAAATTTCTTCTTCCTTTTCCTCTTTGGCCATCTATCCATATGAAAAAATATTGAGAATAAATATTCTCTCTATGTGAAAAACATACAGTTTCTTCAAAAGACTGAGGGGTTGTCTTCTTTCCTATAGACTTCTCTTTTTGAAAATATTTTCTCAAGGGAGCCAAAGGTGACCTTCTCGAGGTTTCCACTTGCCTACAATTACTAAATATAGTTTGAGTAAGTGAGATATAATTCCTTGGCATAACCTATGAGAGGTATGTCAAGTTCTACACCGCCGTTTATAATGTCATGCATGATAGATCTTACTTCTGATGCTAAAGCAAGAGGGTCGCCATTTTTTCAATTCAAGGTGCAATAGAGTAATCATTAATTGAACAACTTCAAGTTATGAATGTGAGTCATAGAGTTCTTTCAATTTCGCCAAGGCTTCATAGGCATTTGAAAGTTGTGTAATATGGTGACTCACCTCTTCATATAAAGATGCTAAAATCAAGGCATATGCCTTGCAATTTTTGTTTTCCCAAATGGCGATCTCCTTGTCTGTGGTGGCCTTTGCAGGTGAATTCTTTCCTTCTCCTTCACTAATTCCTCTCCACAACTCATTAAAAATGAGTGTGTGTTTTATCTTCTGATATCACTGAGGATATTTCTCTTTTCTAGAGAGAACTACTCTGAAAATTTATATCAATGAATGCATTAAAATATGTGTACTCAAAAATAATTTCTACTTCTGGTGGAAAAAAAATAATTTTTGGTGGCAGAGAGAAAAAAGTGTATTTCTGGTGTAAAAGGGTATTATGCAAACAAAAAAAAATTAAAAAAAAAGGGTTTTATTTTTACCAGAGGTATGTCTGGGGGAGTTGACAACTGGGGGATTTTTCAACTAGGGGAGGTTTTATTTGGGGAGGGGTTATATTGGGGGAGGTAGGATCTAGGTAGGGTTTGAGTGGGGGAGGTAGGACCTGGGGAGGGATTGAGTTGGGGAGGGAAATCTATGGAGAGGTCGGCGGAATGTGGAGAGGTTGACCATAGAGGGAGACGCAGAAGGGAGGCTAGGAAGAGGGAGAGGGAGGTAGAGTCGGTAGGAGTGAGAGAGGCAAACGCGGAGAGGACGGAGCTGATGGAGGGAGGTTGAAGCAGTGTGAGGGAAGGCGAGCCGATGGAGGGTGGTGGGAGTAAATCCAGTGGGGAGGGAGGAGTTGAGCCGGGGTAACAGAGGGAGTCGACAACTGGTGTGCAACGTGGAAAAGCATGTGCCCACAGTGTGGTAGCGTAGAGAGAGCACTGACGAGTAGTTGGGAGGCCGCAGGCTCACGATGTTGATATGATGATTTGTGGGAAAGTGGAGGAGTGAGTGGCGTATGAATATTTCAGTCGAGAGGTCTGTGGGAATGTAGAGGAGTGAGTGGATTATGAAGAATTTGTAGGAGAGAAGGCCATGGCCAAGGAAAACAATGTTGTTGGTAAGAAAAATATAGTGTATTATTAGAGGTGGAAACATAGTGCAATGAAAAATTTCAATGAAGGCGCGAGTAGGAGCACCACATGATTGAATTTGACAGAGAAGGCAGTGGATGGTATGACAATGACAATTTTTCTAGGTGTTGGAAGGGAGGGAGTTACACGAGAAGTAATGCCACAAATATAATTAGCTCTGATACCATGTTAGGCGCAGAGGTAAATCCACCAAAAAACTCATATGAATTGACTAAGGATTTCTATGAATATATACATGGAGGTGAGAAGCTTGGGATTCATTTCCCAACATCTCTTAAAATTCCTTATTTTCTATTTTACATTAATGTAAAAAATTTCCCAATCCCTTAGGATTAGGTTTCAACAGTTAGCTACCCATCTATTCCACTTGGACCCCTACCATTGTTTCTTTTAATTTTCAGTTTCCTTAATTGTAGCATTGTTTACTATTTTTTGTAGTCTTTTTGGGTCGTGAACTTATGGATCCATTTTGAGGCCCTAAACAATGTTTTTTTGGAAAATGGAAAACAATTATGAATAGTGTTTGTAGTAGAAATTTGTATTCCTCGGATAAATATTTATAACAAGGTATTGTGCACATCAAATGGAGATAATATGCCAAATTTACGACCCCAGGAAGTTAATGTACCAATTTATCCCAACAAGACCCACAGATTTGGTTATTCATCTCCTAGGGCTAGGTTTTTGGATTTTTAGGGTTTTTCTTTATTTATAAATAATAAATAGGCCCTTGAGCCTCATTTTAACACAGTTCAGAGGCATGTATCTGCCACATATCTTCTGAGAGATAAGCTACCATCGCCCAAGCTATTTTATTTCCATTATGTATGTAAGAATATTTCAGTTATTTGGTACTAAAGAAATGAAGTTTTATTTATGCTACATATCTCTGTTTGTGTTTTTATTTGTATTCTATTGTGTTCCTACATAAGTTTGGATCAAGGAATGATGTTTCTCATGTTGCAACCACCCTGGTTGTTTTTTATCAATGACATGTTTGAAAGCCTTTTGTTAGGTGGAACGAAGTTTGTTGTTTTCATTTTAGCACCAATATGCTCGAAACACTTACAAATTTTTTTTCCACGATTGATGATATGTCTATAGCGTAAAGTTCCATTTGTTTAATGAATTATATTTAGGTATACAAGTTATAATATGGCATGAAGTAACCATTTGTAAAAGGTGTAGAGGGGAGAAAGGATCGCATCATTTTTCTCATTTTAACAAAATGGATCCAAGTGAGAAGATTGAAGTTCCAAGATTTTTGACACAAGTGGAAGAAGTGCTTATAGGAAGGGTCAATCCAATACTACAAGTTTTTCATGCCTGTGGTTGTCAATATAAATATAGTGGTCATACAATCAGTTTTCAACAAGATATATCTATGATTGCAAAGAAACTTCCTCGACGTGTTTAACAACATGATTATGTTATTGTAAGAACACATGGTGTTGAATTGAGATATTATGAATGCTACGTGAAGATAAAACATGTGATGGATGCGCTGTTATAGAAAATCGAAACAGATAAATATTACAGGGATGTTGAAACTGATATGGATCTAGATGAAACTCTCCCACAAAGGCCTACTAATGTGCCGACCATGCTAGAACGTGTTTGTTGTGGAGGTAAATCCCCTCTACGGACAGAGGCGATCCATACTAGCCCAGACCGGGTCTAGCAACAATCGTCACACACTATAGCGTAGGTCCCTAATTGCAAATAAACCAACTAGCGATGAAGGCTTACCTAGAATCCAACACTGTTGCTTGCAGAGAAAGTAGCACTCCCATTCCTTAGCTCTGGAAAATCACAATCCTCACGATCTCCATGATCGGACACCTGCACATGCAAGAAAAAAAACAAACGCAAGCGTAAAATCCAGTATATGCAACTATATGTCAGTCAGAGAAGACATAACTCATCATCATAATAAACAACAGGAGTGGAACCATAACCAATATTCGTTTATCATTAATCAATCAAAGAAGAATACAACCATGTCTCTGACGCTGAATTCTCCTTCGGAGGGTCGCCAGCGGAACACATCTCGAAAAATCCTGTCGCGGATGGGACAAACCTCTCTCTTTGGATGTCTCGACAATAATCTCCTTGCTTAGATTTGGCCTTAAGGGAATGAATCAAGGCTCTTGCAGCATAAGGCTCTAATGGCTCTTGGGAACTTGGAGACTAGCTTGCAAAGGGGATGAGCAAGCTTTTATAGATGGAGGAAGGGGAGTTGGGATCCCTATAATCATGGGATTGGCCCTATCCTCAAGGAAGCTTCCATGAGAGGTGGAAAACCACTTCCTCTACATGGAGATCCGGAGCCAAACCTCCCAACTCAAATTAGAAACCAGTTTTTGGATTGGTTAGGATGAAACTTTTGCCATTTATTTTTAAAAAACACTCCTTAAAATGGCTGGCGCCAGTGTGACTTTGAGATAGAGCGCCAATTGGCGCGCCCTCTTTGAAGGATTTCCCCCATTGGCGCGGGTACTGAACTGGCTCCCCACGCCAATGAAAAAAGGGGTGTTTTTAGGGTTTTTCACAAAGAGTTGTCTTCGGGGCAATGAAAGTACATGTTTAGGGGATTTTCATGAAATTGTTTTCAAGTTATGTCACTGCTCACAGGTCACGGAATGAGCCCTCCAATTGTGCGGTATGTGGAATTGCATGGACGGTGACAAATTGCTTTGTAACAGATGCCCCCTAAAGCATGAGGCCCGAGAGAGAGAGAGGGGTGAAATTCTTTACGAGAACGTGTCCAATTGAAAAAATTGCCGTCGGAAAACCTGCGTAGAGAACTACAACTGACGTCTCAAATACATGATATATATGTGGTATGGGCACAACCATCCATAAAAGAGTATGTAATAATCCAGATCCAAGACATGAATGCAGCCATCCAGTGAGGATCGGTAAATAGACTCAGGTATGGTCACAGCCATCCAATCAGTGAGTCATGTAACTAATCATAATAATCCACAAAATCGTAGCCTAGATCATAACAGGTAGAATCCAGGGTCTTGCACTCCATCTCGACCCAAAAAAAGTACAAGTTCAAGCATGCGAATAAGTGAGCTGAAGTCGAACATGCAAGAACATCGTCTGATTACTAGCCAATGATGAAAGATGTTAACAGACGCAAGAGGTACCACCATTAATGCCAATGGTCCTCAAGGTACTACAGGTACAATCTACGGCATGTGAACAATGAGATGACGTCGAACACTCGCAGAATCACTCGATCGGAGGCCAATGATGAAAATCTTGCGTCGAATGCAAAGAACCTTCCATTAAGGCATGCAGGCTCCAAGGTACCATAAGGGAGTCTCTAGATCAACTTCCTGGATAATGAGATGAAGTCGACAGGAAGTGACCTTGATCGAAGGTGGGCCATAGTGTTTCCCACATCATCGATGCAAGACAGAGGAACATAATGTCTTTGTGAATCAGGATCAGGTGAGAATCAGAGGAAGGTTGATACTTGCAGAGGTCAACTTCTCTTGAACATATGGCGGCACGACAGTGAGTTTCTCAGTATTTGATATCAATGGATCAGAGGTCATGGCAACGAGGCAAAGAGCAGATGAGAGGTCAAAAAGGATCACCCAAACCCACGGAGGCAAGTGAAAAAATGAGATGAGATATCCCCAACACGACACGAATGCAGACAAGTGCCATGTTCAAGAGTGACATACTGCCGACAAGACAATGATTCTGGTTCCATTTTCCCCCACCATTTCTGGCGAGTACCCCAATTATTTTTATAACAAGCTTGAAGGGGATAGCATATGCTTTTAATATAAGTTTGTCCTTCGGACGAATCCATCCTAGTACATTTAGCGAGCCCTAGGAAGGAGCAACTCGAATAACGTCATTACGACTGAATCCAATGTCATCAGGGTTTAACGAGTCTGACAGAGGAAGAACTCGACGTCTTTTCACACTTAGGGAGTTTGAAAAGACAGCGGAAAAGTAAAATCCAATGGTCCCTTTTCGTAAATAGTTCCTCAGATCCGAAAAGGTAGAAAACTATGTCTGAGAAAACCTCCTAGTCGCAATAGGCTAGGGTATTCCTTTTTCGTAAATAATCTATCCCAGCTCGAAAAAGGGGTAAACGTATGCTGGGTAGAAGTCATTTCGTGGCCACTTTAACGAGATCGAAATGACAAGGGCCTCGAAAATATTTTCCTGTTTAGAGAGTCAGAAAAGAGTTGAAAGATGATTCCGAAATGACTTTTTCGTGTATTTACCGAGTCTGAAAAAGTATAAAATACAACTCGTGTCACCGTTTAAGTTGCGTAAAAACCTGTTGCTGCACATAAAGGCAAGTGTAAGATCCATTTTGACAAAATATATTAAAATATTAAATAAAAAATGACTTTTAAAACCTAATTATATTCCAAAATTTATAAATAAGTCTCAGATGGTAAAAACAAAATTACTTTTACTATTTACCTCATTGGAGAGCAGTAGTGGTCCATTTGTGTGCAAACTTCTAACGGAAACTATGACTGATCCGGGACTTTACTCAGTTCTGCGTTTGTTCCAGGCAATAAGTGTTTCCTTAAGCTCCATTCCAACCCATTTTTTATATTTTTTTATTATGTATTAGACTTCTGGCCGAACCATTTTGATCGCTCCATTGGCGTGGGTATCGGGCATGGACCCGCGCCAATGAACATTTCTTCACAAAGAGGTCGCGCCAACTGGCACGACGGTTAGGAAAATAGTTGCACCAATGACGCAACGCAATTTTCCGCTCAAAATTTTGAAAATGTGAGCTATCTATGTGGATTTTCAAATGTTCCAGAGATCTAACAATGTATTTTTGATTGTGTTGATGAAGATATAAAGGAAAAAATGGTTATCGAATGGAAGGAGAGGGAACATGGAGAGGAAGATGAAATGGCTATCGAGAATGAATCCTGCATGACTGCACTTAAGAACTGTGGACTTAAGAAATTTTTCCTGACGCCCTGTTTACGAGCTCAACCAGAGCTACTACAATACTTGGTCAGTATATGGGACGAAAATGAAGAAGTATTTAAATTTCAGGACCAAGTGCTAGAACTGGAGGTTTCTGACGTAAATTTTATAACCAAACTATCACGCAGAGGTCCGGTGCCCATCCTGACAGGAAGTAGACCATCTGAGGAGAAGATGGAGCAGGTAATGGTGAGGGTGTGCCCATGGGCACGAACCGAATTAGGAAGCGGGAAAGTGGACATCCACACTGTCCAGGATCTAGCACTGAGAGTAGTGCTACACACCATCACACGAGCTGCAGGATCGCAAGCTCCACATGAGGCAACCAAGGCCCAACTCCTGCTAACCGCTGAGTGTATGAGTCCAACACTGTTTGATTGGGCTACTGTAGTGACAACAAATATCAAGAGGTAGCTCACAAAGTGCAAGCAAGTCAAACTGAAGCAGTTTGGCTATGGTTCCATTTTGGTATCGTTCATCCTGGAATGAACACATATCTTCCAGGGCCAAGGGGCCATAGTTGCTGAGCCGATACCAAGAGAGCCATGGATGGCTTGCTAGGTAGCACTTATGCCCAGATCAGGAGGAGGCCAATAGATGTCCTCGAGGCCAGAGTTTTTTGGATGGTTACGGCGTCAGTTGATTGTGGTCGAGGATTAGACCTATGCCTGGACCGATTTCACTGGAGACCCAGATCTCCCACTTCCAGAGGGGGATGACTGGGACGAGGAGTTGGGTATGACTTCTCTTTTTGATTTTTATGTTTTATGATTTTTTGGTAATACATGTCCGTTCTAATAACAATTTTATATGTATGTAGATGTCGGCCCAGAGAGACCTTCCGGTATGTCTCCCATTTCACGGAGAATTCAGCCCACAACTGACCCTCAGGCGAAGGGTACCGAGGGAGGAGAGTTGATCCAAAACCTTGAGGGAATTTCCCGGGGGATTCCAGACTACGCCCGGCTGGCAGATGTCCCAATGACATATCAGAGACATACGGTGGGAGTTCCTAGTCGCCTCCACCGACTTTTGAGATGCTTAGTGCACGCGGTAGCATGTTACCACGAGCACCATGCAGATTAGACACCTAGGGCTTCTTTCATGCATATCTTTTGAGAGACATGTCATCTCCGGATGTATTAAGATGAACATTTATATTTTCTTATTTTATGTGATGCACACTATGTAAACATTTCGACACAGATATATATATATACATACCTATTCCTGGATGGATCTTTCTACACGTGATGATGTTTTTGTTTATAAATTGCGCAAATGTCTATCTAGAACCAAATTAGCTACTGCATCTGTTAATGTATTCATATGTATGGGTATGTGTTGATATGTAATATAGTCAAAATTTCTCTCCAGCAGACGAATACGCAAATACAGACGTAAAATGGATGTATTCCTTACTGAATAATGCCCATTAAGCTGTAATACTAGAAGTTGCGAGTCTAGATACAGAAGTAATTCACGAATGCCGAGGTCCACAGCCTTGGTTAATAATTCCAATACAACACTATATTCCGCGATATTATTTGTAGAAGAACCCAAACACACACCTTGCAGGTTAACCAACTCACCAACAGAATCATAGATTACCCAGGCTGCGGAAGTCAGATTCCTAGTACTGCGGGAGGCACCATCCACGAAACCCACAAACGGAGTAATGGACATCTGCACAATTAGGAAGACTTGATCAATAGAAAGATGCTTACATCGCACACCACACCACACATGCACACAAATGAATATACACACCTATGTACACACACCACACCAAAAATAACTTCAAGCGTAGTATTTCTTAAGGTACAACCCATTTCTAGGTTGTGCCAGCGGAACTCCTTCATAATCAATGAGCTCATAAGCCCCATTTTTCAATACTCGTTTTACTATGTAGGGCCCATGCCACATGAGTTGGAGCTTTCCTGCCCCGAGTTTGTTGTGCACTTGGTCGTATAGGAGGACAAGGTCCCCTTCGACAAAGGAACGTGGAGAGACAAATTGATAAAAGTGTGCTTTGACCCGCTTTTCCTGTGCTTCAATGACTAAAGTAGCCAAGCGGAGGGTTTCATCCAACCGTTCCAAATACAAGAGACACTCTTCTTCAGGAGAAGTATGGGGCAAAAGTTCCACAACCAACTTTAAGGAAGGAATTTCACACTCAACCGGAAGAGTTGCTTCCAGACCATACACCAATTGGAATGGTGTGAATCCGGTTGCACTCTTTGCTGACGTCCGGTATGCCCATAGACCTGAGAAAAATTTGAGGTGCCAATTGGACTTATGAATTCCAACAATTTGTTGAAGCATTGTGACCAAAACTTTGTTCACAGCCTCAAACTGGCCATTTTCCTGGGGGTAATATGGCGTTGAGCTATCGTATCGTAAGCCCAATATTAATGTTAGCTCGGCCATCATATAATCTCAAAAATGAGTGCCATGATCGGTTACAATGGCTTGAGGGACCCCGAAACGTGCAATGATGTGGTTGAAGATAAATTGGGCAGCTGTCTTACCGTCGGAAGCTAGTGTATGCATCGCTTCGGCCCACTTAGTAAAGTAGTCGACAGCGACGATTATATATGCATGCCCCCTGGCTGAATGAGGGTTACACATCACGAAATATACGCCCCATTTTGTAAAAGGGCTGACAGTAATGACAAGATGCAGAGGGAGGGGTGGCGCGTGCATCTTGCGGACTGCAACAATACAGTCTTTGAATATTGACGGCCAGAAGTAACCCGCACGCAGAATCTTCTGGGTGGTGGCATATCCAGACATGTGACCACCACGAGCGCCACTGTGATAGTCATTTAAGACTCTTTCGGCCTCTTCCAAAGTCAAACACCGACGGAGCATCGAATCTACTCCAACCCGGTATAATGTATCTCCTACAATGCGGTAGGGTTGATACTGATGCCGAATTCAACGTTGGGTATCTTTGGTCAACTCAGAGCGGAAGGTTGACGTCTAAAGATACACAATAACATCGCCATACCATGGGTCATGGGTGTTGATAAGGAAGATGTTTTTTTCTGGAATATGTTCATCAGAATGAGATGGGGGGGAGTCTGTCGGGAGGGAGAAATAAGATCCGCGAAAACTAGTGATTTGGTCGACTTAGCAGTAGTAATTTATAGGTCAAAATCCTGAAGGATAACAATCCATTTGGAGTATTTTCCCCCCAGTAAATGTCGAGAAAGAATATATGTCATGGGGTTGCAATCCGAAACCACGATAACGGTACGCAGCAGGATGTAGTGGCGAAAACGTTGCATAGCTTGTATAGATGCTAAAGCTAGCTTCTCGATGTGAGTGTAACACGTTTCCATGTTGAGAAGATTCTGTGATAGATAGTAAACAATGTGTTCATTGCCATTATCATCATCCTGCACTAGAACCATAGCTATGGTGCTAAAGGTGGCAGCCAAGTATAGAGTGAAATCACGGTGATAGTTTGGAGGCCGAAGCAATGGAGCATTAACAAGTAATGTCTTAAGCTTCTCAAAGGATTGTTGAGCAATATCGTCCCAATGAAATGGAACGTTCTTCTTTAAAAGACACGTGAATCCTTTGGCCACTTCCGCGTAGTTCGGTATAAAGCATCGTAGGAAGTTAGCTTTTCCCTGCAGATTCTGCAATTGATATAACGAAGAGGGTGATGGGAGATTGACAATGGCCTCGACCTTTAGGGGATCGAGGAAAATCCCGTCCTTGGAGACTATGAACCCCAAAAAATGGCCAGAATCCACGCAAAAGATGCATTTATGAGGATTGAGCTAGATATTATAGCATCGACAGTGAGGGAAAATCAGGCGAAGATGTTCTGGGTGGTCCTCTCGCCAAGCTGAATGAGCTGGAAGATCGTCCAGATAAGGCTGAACGATATGGAGTATGTCATGGAACACATAAGACATAGCACACTGGAAAGTGGCTCCAAAATTCTTCAAGTTGAACGAGAGCTTTTTATAGGCAAAAGTACCCCACGGACAAATGAATGCAGTCTTATGTTGATTAGCAGGTAGAATATTTATCTGATTATACCTGGAAAAGCCATCCATCAGGGAATAAATCTCACTCCCGACACATTTGTCAATGATTTGATCTATGAAAGGAGTGGGGTAGTTGTCCTTTGGACAGGCCCGATTAATATCTCGGTAATCAACAAAAACTCTTATAGTACCCTGTTTCTTATCTACAGGGACAATGTTGGAGACCCATTCTGTGAGGGGAATTGGGTAAATGAAGCCCGCCTTCAGAAGTTTTTCAACTTCTTCTTTAATGGCAGCGGCTTTGCGAAGGGATGATCCATGGGTCGTCAGACCTAGAGATCATATTAACTTGAGCGGTGTGCGGTGGTGGTGCGGGAAAAATACCCATGAGGACGGGGTCCTTGAAGAGACCGGTTCCTACACTGTCAGGGGGATTTGGAATCTGATCCACGTAAGGAACGTTTTTCTCATAGGTGGAGGTGAAGAAATACAAATGATCCACCGTAACGAATTTTCCCTCATGAGGGAACTAAAGAATTCGAAAGAGGGTGGATGGCACGCATAACATGGCATGAGTCCAACTGCGGCCGAGAAGTATATTGTAGTTAAGCTTGGCATCAACTACTTCTACTTCTACGTTGACTATCTTCCCTTGTAAGGTAATCGCTAAACTCTCGAGAACACCAAAGGGTTTTGATTCCCGACCATCGAATGCCTCTAGGGCATTGGGAGATGATGAAAGTGTCAGAGAGCCAATGGCCTTCCAGCAAGCAGACAACATAACATAAGTAGAAGCACCTTCATCAACAACGGCCCTATGGATGTTAAGACCGTTGATCCTGACATGAATAACGAGAGCGATCTGATGTGGAAGTCGGGGGGTAAAATTCTCTAAGTCGAAGGTGAGAAGATTAGAATCAGTGGGATCGATCCCACTGATTGCAAACAACAAAGCTTTCTATTGTGAGGGACATCTTTGAAGAACTTCCAATGCAGACATGGAAGAAGGCGCCTGTGCCAAATCCTCAACAATACTGTAGTGCTGAGTGGCACGGGCATTCGGATTGTAGGAAGACCTTCGTAGAACACCTTTAGAAGGTGGCCTCACAATAGGTTCAGCAGTGGGCTTCTCAATCTCCAAGGGACTAGAGACAGGTGGGGGGGGTGGACCGTCCACAACTATCTTCTCAGCTGCCTAACGCGATTCGTTGTAATCCTTAGAATGTGTAGAAATAGAGATAGGTGCAAAACCATTCATCATAAATACCTTGGACCCAAATGGTGCAGAAGGTGAAGACTGTTCAACCATCTGGGTCTGCTGAGACGGGAACGGTTCTTTAAGAACTGTCGGAGTCCCTTTAGAGCATTTTAGAAGTTGACAAACCTCAGATCGTCGTGGAAAATCCTTGGTGTAATGATCTCCTTCACAAATGAGGCAGGGGTACTTCAGTTTGTGTTGGGAACCGTCCTTGGTACGAGGTTTGGAATATTCTAGCTTTGGAGTGTCGGATTTGGATTTACCTTTGCCCTTCTTCTTTCCTTTGGAGGTTTTTTCCATAGGATTAGCCTGAACGGTGTTAGCCTCTGCAGTTTTGCTAGAATCGGGAGGGGCGGGAGGAGAAGAATTATTGGATGAGTTGGAAGATTTTTTCGAATTCTGAGACACGGAACCAATAACACCATCCACCGCCGGGGTAGGTAGAGCTTTATAGGTTCCAGACCGTGGAGCATCAGGTAAAATATCATAAAGTGTGCCGGACTGAGAGTATACCAGATCCAGATATTGGGCACGCACTATGGCTTGTTCTTCAGTTACACATGCTCCCATAGCAATATCTTGGGCGATTTTGTTAACGAAGGAGGTGGTGAACCAATGAGTTAGTATCTGATTAGGTATATGAAACTTGATCAATCTACAACGACGTCACCACTCATGAATGTGATCAGAAATGTGGGTGGCTTTGTCCTGATTCAAACAAGTCAGGAGCTGCATCCCAGCTTCATAGAAAACCGGTAACTGAAAGTGAGTCAAAAAAGCCATGGCTAACATATTGAAATCTTGAAATATGCCACGGCATAATTCAATATACCACTTAGCAGTAGCACCAGTCAAAGTGCGCTGGAAGAGACGTAGACGAATTGAATCATCCACCCAAGAGTTGGACGAACACCAAAGATGGTAAGTCATCACATGAGCTTGGGGGTCCTCCCCAGCTTTACCCTCAAACTTGGGGCAATCACCGGGTACCTTGGTAGGAACTGGAGGCCAATAAGGATTGTGCAGAATTGGATCATTAGTTAATTTCGAAACATCCGGTAATTCCAAGGTAGCTAGGAATGACAATGGCGGATTGGATAGCATGCCTGGCCCTCGATAAGGACCAGTACCTGTACTCTAGGCTGGTTGAGAATCCTTGCCCCCAGGGGTTCTGTCCGGCAAGATTCTGACCGTAGGGGGTATAGGGTGCATAACCAACCTGATTTGGTTGCTGGTAACCAGCATACGGGGCTTGATAACCAGAGTATGGGCCTTGATTATATGTCAGCCCCGTGTGAGCAGCATGTGGATTTGGCTGCTGAGTATAGGTATAGTCGGGTTGTTGAGAGTAATAGTTAGAACCTTGGGGTTGGCTATAATTCGATCGGTATTGACCATGAGAATAGTAACCACCTTGAGGTTGAGTGGGTTGCTGATAGGTGGGACCCTGTTGAGCCTAATAATTAGGGTGCAGCAGTTGATTTAGCTGCGGCATTGAATAAGTCAGCTGCTGGGCAGGGTTGACAGGATGTGCAGGCTGGCCTGGCTGAACAGGCTGATCTGGCTGAGCGGGCTGCCCTGGTTGAACAGGTTGACCCGGATAAACAGGTTGTGTTAGTTGTGTAGGTTGTCCTGGCTGTTGAGGAGCACCAGGTTGTGCCAGATGGGCCGTTTGTCCTGGTGGAGGGACACAAGGTTGTGCCGGATGGGCTGGTTGGCCTGGTGGTGGGATACCAGGTTGTACCGGATGGGCCGGTTGGCCTAGTAGCGGAATAGAATGAGGTGGTTGCTGATAACCGATTTGACCTGCAACAGGACCATAAGATGGTCCTGGCTGATGTGCAACATTGGTACAAAGAGGATACTGTGGTGGCATAGGTTGAGAAGGTTGGACTTGTCCCCCAGGACCATATACCAGCCTCGGTTGGTACCCCGGTTGACCTGTGAATCCTTGAGGTTGCCCAGGTGGGACTCTAGGGAGAGGCTACACGAGTTGACCGGAAGGGTTGTAATACTGTCCTTGCGGACCGTACAATGGCCTTGGTGGTCTGGAGGGTAGCCCTGTATGGGCTGTCCCTGCGGGTCATAAGGATAGCCAGGCTGGCCCAAAGGTTGGCCTTGAAAAGGTTGTCCTTGCGGGTTGTAGGGTTGTCTAGCTTGGTTATATGGTAAACCGTGAGCATGAAGTTGAGCCTCAGGAGCAGATAAACGTAAAGGGTTCCCATGCTCATCATACTGATATGGAAAAATGTACACGGGTGTACCATCCTGTGCATAATGCGAAAAATACAAGCGGTTGGGATTTTGAGAGGACTGTCAGACCTCGGGGTTCGATTATTGCAGGGACAACTGATACTCCTACGGAGAGATGTTCTCCATCATAGCAGATGCTATATAGACGTCTTCGGGAAGCGATGTGGTCCTTACGGACTGGGTAATAACAGCAGATGCGTCCACATAAACAGTGGGCATGGAGGGTATAGAAATGACCTGAGGGGATGAAGTAACAGGTGTCTGTGGAGACATCCCCAATGAAGGAACAACCGACCTCGTAGAAGGAGCTGACACCCCCATGGAGGTAGCGGTGGCAATAATCTAACCCAAGGATCTATACCCTGCTAGTAATGAGGGACTGGGTGATGACATAACAGATGGTTCAGGGTTGCCTTCTCGAAATAACTATCGAGGGAATAACTGGTAATCTTCACCAGATGTGGATATTTCCTCACTAGGAGAATCACTCATATTTGAACCTGCCGCTAGATCTCGTAACAGACGGCGAGGACTAGGAGGAATAACAGTAGCTATAAAAGGTGAACCTGATGTAAGAGGAGGGAGATCTTCCCCTACTCCCAATCCAAACCAAGGGTCGGAAAAGGGCCAATTGAACTCAACTGGTCCTTTGAAGGGCTGCTCAGACGGAACCGGTCCCCCATCAGGAAACTCGGAAACGATGGGCTATAGAGGTTCGGCAGAGGACTGAGAAGCCTATGACGAATCGTTCGTATATGGACTACCAGTAGACGGAACAAAAGGTTCTGCCACTGTGACAAAAATGACAAAATATCAAGCACAACACACACGGGCTGAAAAAGAGTCAAGACACACAATCAAATGGCCAACAAGCAAAATCTATCAAGGCGTGTGATCGCGGGTGATTTATTTTACCACATTGAAACTTAGAAACTTCATCGTTTCATGTTTTAAGAGTTGAGAAACGGATGAAAGGTGACTCTATCTCTTTCAGTTTTGAAACAAGCGTGAAAGGACAAGTGCTTGGTGATCCTTTCAAATTTAAAGAGTCAGAAAAGATCAAATGACTACTCAAGAATACTAGGTAAAGGGTGTACCAAATAACCGTGAACTGCAATATACACCTTGGTTTCAAAATGAAAGAGAAATCAACCAAGGACTTAACGTACGTGCAGGAAATCTCCCCGAATGCTATGTTCAGTGTATCACGGGTATAGGGCGGCAAACTTGGATTCCTATGGATAAATGATAGAAACCTAGTGGGGTCTCCTTTTATATACGCGACGGTATGGGGAGCACAAGTCCGTACTAGTGCTGTCTAAAGCCAAGAGGCGAACGATAGCTACTAGGTTTAAAGATGCTGGAACACGTCTCTATCCTAGACGACTAAATGTTGCGTTAATGTTTCAATGCTGCCTTAGTGTAAATTGAATAAATTTTAATGTTCATCTTCAATTACGTTTCAATTTTCAGGCCCTAGCGAGTGTGATGTCTCAAAATCTCCTAAATGCACACTATATGCCACAGTATATCATTTCATTCGATGAAAGCTAATTATGATATAGTTGAGAGCTTTTTCACACAAACAAAATGATCAGAAAACAACCACAAAGTCTCTAATGCATCTAATGTAAGCCAAAAAATTTTCTCTCAAAGTCACTAATCACTAATAACACCGAAAATATTTTAATTTGCACTAACTAATCAAAAGCAAAAGAGATTTTTTATATTTTCAATGTTTAATAGCAAAGTGCACTAAACAAAATGAAAACTAATGAAAAGAGAAATTTGAGAAGTGATTAGGAAAGAGCAAAAAACACAAATTTCACTCAACGCAAACACACAATTAGATCTCCAAATTGACAAAACAATCCCTCAAAGCCAAGAGAATCCCAAAGACTCAAATGGACCATGTAATCTAGGCCCAAAACGAGACAAAAAGCAATTCGAATGAAGAAGAGAAAAAACACTCAAATAACGTAATAAAATGATAAAAAAACCACCAAACAAATGTAAAGAAGAAATTACAAGGTCGAATGAACAAATAGAAACCAAAAACTCCCAAGGGAGGCTCGACACACAAGAGCACCTAGATGCCCTAGGGCTAGAATGTGAAATCGATGGAAATAGGAAAACAACCAAAAGATGAAGGTCAGAGCCAGTCAAACAAGGCTCCAGAACACTCAAGCAATTGAAAAAACAAAACCAAACACATTGATCAAGCTCAGGCAGGTCAAAACAAAGCAAACCCTAGTACCTAACAGGATTGGCATGACTGTGAGGCTAAAACTAGCGCTAGAAACGAATTGGCGCGGATAATACACTAGCAACCTGCGCCAATGGGCGCGACTGTCAAGCTGTAAAGAGCGCCAGTCGAGTTTTCTATGGAAAAATAAAAAAAACACTCGAATAAGTAGACCAGTGATGATCAAGCTGACCAAAAGCAAAAATCACAAAAAAAGCCAGCCAAAAGAGCCGATCAAGCAAGCAGAATTGAGAAACAACTGAAAATACAAGATAATACTCCAAGTGTTCAGTTCATAAACTAAACCGAAGATTGATTGAAGCAGCTTTTATCTACTTCGCTAATGCAGAGCAATAGCGTTTCGAAGGCTATCTAGCTAACTTCAGGCTTCGTCTGTAGCTTACAAAGAAGAACAACACCAAGCTAGATGATCCCCAGCGGAGTCGCCAATTTGTTGTGGAGGTAAATCCCCTCTGTGGACAGAGGCGATCCCTACTAGCCTAGACCGGGTCTAGCAACAATCATCACACGCTATAGTGCTGGTTCCTAATTTCAAATAAACCAACTAGCGAAGAAGGCATAGTTGGAATCCAACGCTGTCGCTTGTAGAGAAAGTAGTGCTCCCATTCCTTAGCTTTGGCAGATCACAATCCTCACGATCTCCATGATCGGACACCTGCACACGCAAGAAACAAAACAAACGCAAGCGTAAAATCCAGTATATGCAACTATATGTCAGTAAGAAAAGACATAACTCATCATCATAATCAACAACAGGAGTGGAACCATAACCAATAGTCATTTATCATTAATCAATCAAAGAAGAATAAAACCATAGCTCTGACGCTGAATTCTCCTTCGTAGGGTCGCCAGCGGAACACGTCTCGAAAAATCCTGTCGGGGATGGGACAAACCTCTCTCTTCGGATGTCTCGACAATAATCTCCTTGCTTATATTTGGCCTTAAGGGAATGAATCAAGGCTCTTGCAGCATAAGGCTATGATGGCTCTTGGGAACTTGGAGACTAGCTTTCAAAAGGGATGAGCAAGCTTTTATAGATGGAGGAAGGGGAGTTGGGATCCCTATAATCATGGGATTGGCCCTATCCTCAAGGAAGCTTCCATGAGAGGTGGAAAACCACTTCCTCTACATGGAGATCCGGAGCCAAACCTCCCAACTCAAATTAGAGACCAGTTTGTGGATTGGTTAGGACGAAACTTCCGCCATTTATTTTTAAAAAACACTCCTTAAAATGGCTGGCGCAAGTGAAACTCTGAGACAGAGCACCAATTGCTGCACCCTCTTTGAAAGATTTCCCCCATTAGCGCGGGTACTGAACTGGCTCCCCGCGCCAATGCAAAAAGGGGTGTTTTTAGGGTTTTTCACAAGGATTTGTCTTCAGGGCAATGAAATTACATGTTTAGGGGAATGTCATGAAAGTGTTTTCAAGTTATGTCACTACTCATAGGTCACGAAATGAGCCCTCCAATTGTTCTGGATGGGAAATTGCAGGGACGGTGACAAATTGCTGTGTAACAGTGTTGATATAAATTTAGATGAAACAAGTAGGGCTGAGGAGCACATTTAAAGAGAGGGTATTAATTCTTTGTTGTTCAATCCATCGTCATTTATATCACACTTGCCTAATTATTGCAGGGAGGTTGATCGAATAAGAAGATTTATTGAAAATGCAGAAGTTATAGACACAAAGGATTTAGAATGGACTTATATTGCCACGTCTTGTATTAATGAATACAACATGGAAGGGTTACTAGACATCGAATTCCTGACTTTATTCCTGACTGGAGATGATGATTGGTTGCATCCACGTATTTGTAACAATGAAATGCATGAATATGGTTTACATATACTTATACATTATGATCAAATATTTGGAAGCCAGCCTAGATTTTGGTACTTTATTTGAATATTATTATGTGGCATCATAGCGAAGGAATGATTTTTTTTAATGAAGGGTTTACATGAAAATGAACCTTCTATTGTTGAACAACTACGTCAAGAACTTCGTGATTTGCAAAACAATAAATTGGATGAAAATTTGATGCGTTTTGGTTCATCCCTTAATAGGGGTACAACTGGCATATTTGAAATTTTTTTTTTTTTTTTTTTTTCTGAGATGACTGAAATGATCACCCATTTGGGGTTCATTACTTTGATTTTCACGTTAACTGTAGCTAACACAAAGTGGCTAGACTTGCATAGTCTCATGCCTTTGAATAGGCAATGTGGACATTGTTGGTGAGGTAAATCCCCTCTGCGGACAGAGGCGATCCCACTAGCCCTAGAGTGGGTCTAGCCACAAATGAGACAAGCTATATTATTGATTCCTAGTTAACGAGTAGAGGGAAATTTGATAGATGACTTACCAGAGATCCTATGTTATTTTTGTCATCAAAAAGGGTTTCTGCCTCTCGCTCTTGGTTTGATAGATCATGATCCACTCGCTTTCACGCTCAGACACCCGCACACACACAAGAAAAAATGACAATATACAACATACTAATTCACATTCGTAACTATTAGTCAGTCGAAGAGGACTAAATCAATTGTATTACATAAACAACATACCACAACGATGGAACCAACACCATAGTCAAGTATATTAATAAACGAAAGGAAGTGTACAACCAGGCTTCGACGTTGCGATCTCCTCTAGTAGGGTTCAAAGCAGAGCACATATCATAAAGGCTCGTCAGGAATTTAGATGGGACTCTCTCTACGGAGTTCTCCTTGGTTCTACCTTCTCAATGCCAATTACTCAGCTATAGTATTCTTCTCCAAGTTCAGTTCTTTGGCTATATGTTCAACTAGCTTTCATAAAGGGAGAAGGCATGTTTATATAGAGGGAGAGGGAGAGGTTAGGATCCCTATAATTATGGAAGGGAGCCCTGTCTTCAAGGAGTGTTCCATGGGAGATGGAAAATACTTCCTAAAGAGAGAGATCCATGACTAGCCAAGTTAACCACGTCCAGTGACTCACCGCTGAGGTGGCTAGAAGGAAACTTCTGCCTCTAAATTTTAAAAAACATTCCAAAAAAATCTCAACGCGGGCACTACATTGAGATAGAGCACCAGGTGGCGCGGGCTCTAATGAAAATCTTCCACATTGGTGCGAGCAATGAACTAGCTACCCACACCATGGCCAAATCATAGGTTTTGTGTGCTCTTTTGAGGAAATATCGAATAGGAGAAATGATTTCCTTATGCAGAAGGATGCAAAGAAGGTGTTTTCAAAGTATGAAACTATTCACAAGTCACGGGAACAACCCTCCAATGTGTAAGGCGAGGGATTGTAGAGAAGGTGAAAAAATGTTGTGTAACAGATGCCCCCTAAAGCATGAGGTCCTAGAGAGAGGGAGGGGTGAAATGCTTTATGAGAACATGTTCGACCAAACCACTACTGTTAGAAAATCTGCAATTAAAAATAAAATTGATATCTCTGATACATGATATGTGGCATGGGCATAGCCATCCATAATAGAGTACGTAAAAGAGAGATCCTAGGTATGGACACAGCCATCCAGCAATAAGGATCAACAAATAGACTTAGGTATGGTCGCAACCATCCAATCAGAAGAGTCATGTAATAAGTCATATTAATCCACAAAAAACTTGTAGCCTGGGTTCATCAGACAAAACCCAGGGTCTTGCGCTCCATCTCAACGCGAACAAAGTACAAATTCGAGCATGCGAATGGATGAGCTGAAGTCGAACATGCCAGAAAATCATCTGATAACTAGCCAATAATGAGAGATGTTAACAAACGTGAGAGAAACCACCAATAATGAAAATGGTTCTCAAGGTACAAAAGGTACAATCTATGGAATGTAAATAGTGATCTGGCATCGAACACCCACAGAATCATCAGATCGAAGTCCGATGATGTGAACCTTGCGTCGGATGCAAATAACCTGCCATTAAGGCATGCAGGCTCCAGGGCACCTGAAGGGAGTCCCTAGATCAGCTTCCTAGAAAATGAGCTGAAGTCGACAGGAAGCAACCTAGTCAAAGGAAGGCCATTATGTTTCCCACATCATCGACATCAGACAAATGAATATGACTATTTTCGAATCAGGACCAACAAAAACTCTGAGGAAGGTTGAAGATTGCAAAGGAAAAACTTCTCTTAAACATATCGGCAGCACGACATTGGATTTGGCAGTATTTTACATCAAGGGATCTATGTTCATGGTGACGTAGAAAAGAGTAGATGAGATGTCAAAAGAGATTACCCAAACACATGGAGGGAAAAAAATGATGAAGTGAGATGTTTCCAACCCGACACGAATGCAGACAAGTGTCATGTTGAAGAGTGACATACTGTCGACTAAATTCTAGTTCTATTTTCCCCCACCATTTCTTGCAAGTACCCTAATTGTTTTTTTTAAAAAGCTTGAAGGGGATAGCATGTGCTTGCGATGTAAGTTTGTCCTTTGGAAAAATCCAACCTAGTACATTTTATGAGCCCTAGGAAGGAGGAACTCAAGTAACGTCATAACGACAAAGTCCGATGTCATCAGTTTTTAACGAGTCTGACAAAGGAAAAACTCGACATCTTTTCATGTTTAGAGAGATTGAAAAGAAAGCAAGAAAGAAAACTCCAGCAATGCCCTTTTCATAAATAGTCTCTCAGATTTGAAAAGGTAGAAAAGAACATCTGAGAGAACCTCTTAGTCGCGATAGGCTAAGGTATTCCTTTTTCGTAAATAATCAATCCCAGCCCGAAAAAGGGATAAACGTATACTGGGTAGATATTGTTTCATAGCCATTTAATGAGTTCAAAATGCCAAGAGTCTCGGCAATATTTTCAGTTTTAGAGAGTCAGAAAAGCACTGAAAGATGACTCCAGTAGTGAATTTTTCGTGTTTTTACCGAGTCCGAAAAAAATATAAAATACAACTCATTACTTCGTCATAACCATGCAAAAAAGAACTTGTTGTTGCACAAGAGACATGCGTAAAACCCATTTCTCGAAAATAATATGATAAAATAATCAACAAAATTGTTTTAAAACCTAATTTATGATTTTGAAAAGTTATAAAATGCCATAAGTGGTAAAAATTATTTACTTTTCACTTTTACCTCTTTGTGGAGCAACAATGACCCATTGTGATTTATGATCTTCCAGCGACGATTGCGAGTGATCCAGTGAACCGGTCTTGATTCCGTCAGCCTGAGGTAAAAGAGCTGACACCATTTTCCATATTTTAAGCTAAATTTCATTACCTGTATTTGTCATTTTGATCTCTTAGGAGAGGATTTGTCAAAACTAGGGCATCGCGGTTGGCGTGGGTTTCGGGCATGGACCCACGCCAATCACCCTATTTTTATATAGAGGGCACACCCATTGGGGTGAATGTTTGCGAAATAGACGCACCTACTACGCAACCTAAAAATCTGCATGATTTTAAGAAAAATGAAGCCAATTGATTACAAATTTCAAAGCCTAAGTAAACTAACAATGCTGATATGAACAATGTGTGCAGGTATCAAGCAGAAATAATGGTGATTGAATGGAAAGAGAGAGAAAACGGTGAGGAATATGAACTCACCACGGAGAATGATCGATGCATGGACGCCCTCAGAGATTCTCGGCTAAAGAAATTATTCCTAACACCGTGCCTCCAGGCTCAGCCGGAATTGCTTCAATATTTAATAAACATCCAGGGTAAAGACCAAGAAAATTTCGTGCTTTGGGATCAAGAACTTGAACTCGAAGTTTTCGATGTCTATTTTATCACAGGATTTTCGCGCAGGGGTGTAGTCCCTATTATGACTGGTACCCGTTCTTTTGGGGAAATCATGTCGATGGTGATCAACAGAGTGTGCTGAGGGGTACAAAATGGAACAGCGAGTGGGAAGGTCGACATCCAAACTATCCCAAATCTGGCACTAAAAGTAGTGCTGCACACTATCACGCAGGCTGCAGGATCCCAAGCACCACATGAAGTCACGAAAAGACAACTGCTTCTTACCTCAGAGTGCATGAACCCGACTCTCTACAACTGGGCAGAGGCCGTGACTATTAACATTAAGTGGAAACTCACTAAGTGAAATAAGACCAAACTGAATCATTTTGGGTATGGATCAATTCTGGTATCATTCTTCTTGGAACAACTACCGATATTCCAGCACTAAGAGGTCATTGTGACGTTGCCACCACCTAAAGAACCATGGATGGCATGATGGGCTGTGCTGATGCCCAGAGAAGGGGGTGGCCAAAAGATGTCCTGGAGGCCATAATTCTTTGATTGGCTCTGCCGACAACTGATTGTCATGGAGGATTGGCCTTACTCTGGCACAGACTTCACTGGTGATCCAGACCTTCCGCTCTTGGAGGGAGAGGATTGGGACTCATTTTTTATTTTCATGAGTTTATGATTTTTTGGTATATATGCATGTTTTGAAAGCTAATCTTATATGTATGCAGATGTTGGCCCAAAGAGACCTGCCAGTATGTCGTTGATGGCAAGGCAAAATCCTCGCAATTTCGATCCTCATGGTGAGGGTGGCGAGGAGGAGATAGTACAAAACCTGGAGGGGATTTCCCGTGGGATTATGGACTATGCTCGCCTTGATGATGTTCCTCATGTCTACCAAAGGCATACTCTAGGGGTGCCGAGTCGTATCCACCGCTTGCTAAGGTGGTTGGTATGGGCAGTGACGTGCTATCATGAGCACAATGCCAATTAGGCACCTAGGCTTTTTTTTCTACATATTTTGAGAGACATGTTGCCTCGAGATGTAACTGAAACATACATATATATTTTTTGGGTTTTTATGATGCACACAGTGCAAACGATCGATATATATATATACATCTATTTTCACATGGGTCTATTTACATATGATGATGTTTTATAAATTGCGCAAATGTCTAGCTAATACAATGTTGGCCACTACATCAGTTAGTGTATTCATTTGTCTTGGTATATGTAGATATGTAATGAAATCAAAATTTCTTTCAAGCAAACAAATACATAAATACAATCTAAAAATGCATGGGTTTCAAACCAAATAATGACCGTTAAGTTGAAGAACAACAAGCTGTGAGTCTAGATATACAAGCAATGTCCGTATTCCGAGGTTAACTACCTTGGTTAATAGTTCCAAAACAACACTATATTCAGTGAAATTGTTTTTA
This sequence comes from Pinus albicaulis, assembly GCA_034641835.2. Lineage (NCBI taxonomy): Eukaryota > Viridiplantae > Streptophyta > Pinopsida > Pinales > Pinaceae > Pinus > Pinus albicaulis. Next base: position 414,397,586 of record CM076581.1, on the reverse strand, counting down.
GTTCGTCCTAGAAAAATACCTTGTAGGTTAATTAACTCCCCATAAAGATTATAAATTACCCAGGCTGCCAAAAACAAGTTCCTGGTACTGCGGGAAGCACCATCCGCGAAACCGACATAAGCGGTAATAGACATCTGCATAACAAGCAAGACATAATAAGCAGAAGAATCTTACAAATCACATCAAACATAAGCATGCATAAAAATGAAAAAATCACCTATGTACACATATCATCCATGAATGACTCAATCATAATACGTTTTTAGATACAACCCATATCTGGGTTGTGCTAAGGGATAACCTTCATAATCAATAAGCCCATAAGCCCCATTCTGTAACACACGTTTGACGATGTAGGGCCCATGCCACATGGGTTGGAATTTACCTACCCCCAGGTTGTCATGAGCCTGGTCATACAAGAGGATGAGGTAACCTTCGATAAAAGAATGAGGGGAAACTGTTTGGTCAAAGTGAGTTTTGACTTGCTTCTTTTGTGCCTCGATGACCAAAGTAGCTAAGCGACGAGTTTCATCCAATATATCTAAATAGAGGAGACTCTCTTCCTCAGCTGAAGTATTAGGAAGTAATTCCACAGCTAATTTTAGTGAAGGAATTTCACATTCAATCGGAAGAGTACCTTCCAGACCCTACACCAACTGAAATGGGCTGAATTTGGTTGCACTCTTAATCGACGTTCGGTAAGCCCATAGAGCTGAAAACAACATGATATGCCAATTTGATTTATGGATCCCAATTGTTCGTTGAAGAATCATAACAAGAACTTTGTTTATAGCTTCAACCTAGCCATTAGCTTGAGGGTAATATGGCGTTGAGCTGTCATGATGCAGACCCAAATTAGACATCAAATCTACCATCATATAGCCCTGAAAATGTGAAGCATGATCGGTAACGATGGCTTAAGGGACACAAAACGGAGTAATAACATGATTGAATATGAATTGTGTTGCTGTCTTATAGTCCGTAGCCAGTGTAGGCATTGCTTTGGCCCATTTTGTAAAATAATTGATGACGACGATAATATAGACATGCCCCCCAGTAGAGTGAGGGTTACACATCATAAAATTGATTGCCACATTTGGAAAAAGGACCAACGATAATGACAGGGTGTAATGGAATAGGTGGTGCACGCATGTTACGTTGATATATTTGGCACACATTTGCATACTGCGACAATGCAGTCTTTAAAAATGGATGGCCAAAAATAGCTAGCATAAAGGATCTTCTGTGTGGTGGCATAACCAGACATGTTACCACCATAGGTGTCACTGTGGCAGTCATTTAAAACTTTCTCGGCTTCCTTGAGGGTCAGACATCGGTGGAGTACGGAATCAACTCCGACATGATAGAGGGTGTCCCCGACAATGCGATAAGGTTGTGATTGATGTCGAATGCGGTGTCGGGCATATTTTGTCAACTCAGACCTAAAAGTAGAAGTCTGGAGGTACATGATGATATCACCATACCATGGATCGAGGGTGCTAATAAAGAAGAGACTTTCTTCCGGAATATGATCCTTAGAATAAGGAGTAAATTCGGTGAGGAGAGAACAAAATAGATCAGCGAACACGAGTGATTTCTTTGATTTGGAGGTAGTAAATTCCAAATCAAACTCTTGGAGGATAACGATCCATTTCGACAATTCCCCCCCCAGCAACTGTCAAGATAGAATATAGGTCATTGGGTTACAATCAGAAATCACGGTTACCATCCGTAAAAGGATGTAATGATGAATCTGTTGGACGGCCTGGACCGTAGCCAGCGCTAACTTCTCAACATGTGTGTAACGCATTTCAGGGTCGAGAAGCTTTCAAGACAAGTACTAAATAACATGCTCGTTACTATCATCATCATCTTGAACTAATACCATGGAGATCGTGCTGAAGGTGGCAACTAGATAGAGGGTGAAATCATGATGAGAATTCAGAGGACGTAATAGAGGAGCGTTGAAAAGCAACATCTTAAGCATATCAAAAGATTGTTGAGAAATCTCATCCCAACAAAAAGTGACATCCTGCTTTAAAAGTCGTGTGAACCCTTTGGCTACCTCAGCATAGTTTGGGATAAAATGACGTAAGAAAATTGCTTTCCCTTGTAGACTCTGGAGCTGGTGTAACGAGGATGGGGAGGGGATATTAACAATAGCCTCAACCTTAAGCGGATCAAGACAAATTCTGTCTTTGGATATGATAAACCATAAAAGTCTACTGGAATCGACACAGAAGACGCATTTATGCAAGTCGAGCCAAATGTTGTAGCATCTACAGTGAAGAAATAATTGGTGGAGATGGTCTGGATGGTCTTTTCACACAACTGAATGAGCTAGAAGGTCATCCAGGTATGGTTGAACAATATGAAGAATATAATGAAAGACATAAGACATCGCGCGCTGGAATGTAGCTCCAACTTTCTTCAAGATGAAAGGGAGTTTCTTATACACGAATGTTCCCAAAGGACGGATAAAAGTGGTCTTGTGTTGATTGGACGAGACAATGTTGATCTGGTTATAGCCAAAAAATCTGTCCATAAGGGAGAAATTTTCACTCCCAGCACAATCGTCAATGATCTGATTGATGAAATGGGTGGGATAGTTATCCTTAGGACAGGCCTAATTAATATCGTGATAGTCAACACATATTTGAATTGTTCCCTGCTTCTTATCCATAGAAAAAATGCTATATACCCACTCTGTCAGAGGAATTAGATCAATGAAACCCGCTTTAAGACGTTTTTCAACTTCAGCTTTTATGGCAGTGGCTTTTCGAGGATGCATTGGACGAAGATGCTGGCGAACACGTTTCGCACTGAGGTAGGTGGGAATCTCATGCGCCATAATACTGGGATAAATTCCAGGCATTTCTTCGTAAGACGAAGTGAAAAAATCATGGAATTCACGAAAGAGGCTAGTATACACTTAGACTTCATCGGAAGAGCAAGTGACTTCGATATGCATGTTCTCGACAATTCCCAGTTTCACACAAATGTCGATAGGCATCGTCTGGGTGATTTTACTCAAGTTACCTTTATTGAAGACTTTGTAGAAATTAGCTGAATAAATCACTTATTCAATGGAGATTAACCCGATTACACATCAATTTCGAATTGCATGCATAACACATAATCTCATCTACAATTAATTGTCACATGCGGAAATAATAGAAGCAATCTCACATCAAATCAATCACACATTAACTTAGTATGTATGGGGAAAGCCTATAGCTGAAAACCCCACAGCTATTGTGTATATTATAATGGAGAAATAATGTAACCAAACAAGTACAATACTCCTCACAAGTACTCAGTACTTTCTCATAAAGTCACACACAATCTAACTCAGTTTTGAACAAGTCACTGGTTCAAAACTCACTGCTGATTGCCTTGCCTCTATTGCGCAATCATGGCATGTATATGAAGATATCCAAGGTTCGAATCCCCTTGGCTTGACTGCGCAATTGTCATGGACAATTCCTCCAAGTGTAATGCAAATCTCATGCAAAACTGATCCTCCAACTGATAGCTTTACTCACCCTTTCATCTACCTCTTCCACTGGTCTCCACCGAATCGTATCATGCACCGCAGTGAATCAAGTGTTCTTGAGTTGACTAATGAGTTAATTAATTAATTAATTAAATAATATTTAATTCACCTAATTTCATAACTAATTGATTAGCTAGTTAAACTAATCTCAACTAGTTCAACTAAGATAAACAACAATAACTCCACTATCTATCCCGTTAACTCCAAAACTTCGCCACCGAAGTCCAATTCAGTCCATGCATGATGCCATCAAACCCTTGGGAATAGCGTAATTCCTTTGTCAGATGCTTGAGCCACTTCCAAGGCTCGAACTGAAGTGCTCCAAGAGAGTAAACTGCTGTTTATAGTCCAAATATTATTAAGGGTAAATAATATTTGACTTCCCTATTTTTAGGAGAGGCAGTCTAAAAATAGACTTCGACCTCTTTGACCTAAAAAATAGAGTCTCATATATTTTTACCAACATGACCAATGCTCCAAGAATCTCAAACTGGAATCCCCGAACCATGCTCCATATGTCTAAAAATAGACATAGTCTAAAATAGACTTTGCGCCAGAATTTGCCTGCGGGCCCACTTAGTGAAGGCGACTTCATTTCACTAAGCTCCATCATCTTGCTGCATTCTCAACACTCCCTCTCCGCAAGATATGGATTATCTGCAATCCCTATCCTGCCTCTGTGGAATTCGAACTTGCTCCTGGTGAGCGCCTTCGTCAGGATGTCGGCATCCTGATCCTCCGTGGGAACATATGAAAGCATCATGATCCTCCGCTGAACACAATCTCCGATATGATGGTACCTGATGTCGATATGTTTGGACCTATCATGAAAAACTGGATTAGCCGAGAGCTTGATGCAGCTCTGGTTATCACAGTAGATCACTGTAGGCTCCAAATGCAACCTGAACAAACCTGCGAGGATCTCCCTCATCCAAATAGCCTCACATGCAGCCAAGCTTGCTGCCATGTACTCGGCCTCTGCTGAACTGAGTGCCACTTACCCCCCCGCTTCCCGCCGTACTGCAGCCGTTCGTCGACCCACGTCGAAAACTCCTCCCGTAAGTGCTCTTCCGGGCCTCTGACTCCCCGCCCCACACCGCAGACCCCGGAAGCCGTAAAGCTTCTCGCTCCATCCTCCCGTCTCCCCGTACCATAGACCATATCCCGATGTGCCTCTCGATATAGCGCAATACATGCTTCTTCATAATCTTCCAAAAGAGCTTGGTAGGCTTAACCATAGTCATGGGTGCCGGTTAATCGCATAGCATTATGACGGTCGTGTATCGACCGGACATGTTTACCCCACCAACTGTCGATAGACAGTGGCATCCACTACCTCCGTTGAAGTAGCATCCTCCTTCCTCCAACCACCAGGAAGAGGAGTGTCAACAGGCTTGCAGCCTTGCATGTTGAACCTCTCCAGAATCTCCCGGGCATACTTGCCCTGAGAAACAAACAGTCCTCCACTGCGCTGCCAAATCTCCAATCCCAGGAAATAATGAAGGATGCCTAGGTCCTTCATCTCAAACTCTCGTGCAAGATCCTCCTTGCATGAAAGTATCAACTGCTCATCGCCAGTCAAAATCAGATCATCTACATACAGTACGATGATCAATATCTTCCCCTCCACCACAATCTGGTACAGGTTAGGATCCGCCTCACTCTTGGAGAATCCAAGCCCGGTGAAGTAGCTGTCTATCCGAGTGTACCAAGCACGAGGTGCTTGCTTCAGCTCGTACAGTGCTCTCTTGAGTCGGCACACATGCGAATCACTGCTGAAGATCTCAAAACCTTCAGGCTGCTCTATGTACACCTCCTCCTCAATAACTCCATTGAGGAACGCAGTCTTCACATCCATATGATGAATGTGCCACCCCATCTGCGCTGAGAGAGCAAGGATCGTCCGTATGGAAGAGTACCTTGCGACAGGTGCAAAAGTCTCCTCATAATCGATCCCCTCGATCTGTGAAAAGCCACGGGCGACAAATCTCACCTTGTACTTCTCCACACTCCCGTCAGCCGCCTGCTTCACCTTGTAGATCCATCGCGAACCCACCACTGATTTTCCCACCGGTCTTGGGACAATCTCCCATGCACTGTTCCTGATGATCGAATCATATTCTTCGATCATGGCATCAACCCATGCGGGTTCCTCCACAGCTTCCTCAAAAGAGGATGGCTCCGTCACAACACATTGACTCACAAGAGCCATGTATCCAGTGTACCGATCCGGTGACTGTCTCTGTCTGCGCTGTGCTGTAGGTGGTCCTACAACCCTCTCTGCATCCCGAGCCAGTCGCTCAGCTTCTGTAGTGCGCATGTGCCCTCTGATGGTTGGCGCTGCCTGGGTGGTTTCTTCCACCTCATGAACCTCCTCTTGTGGCTGATCCACATCCGGAAGCTCCTCCTTAGGAACTAACAGCTCCTCATCTGCATGCAAGTGTAGCTCCCTCTCAAGCGAACACTGCATGGCTTTCTCCTCCTGAAATTTTATGTCCCGTCGCACAACAGTCTTTCGACTATCTGACAAATACACCTGATAGTTGTGAGGTGTATCAGTGTACCCCACAAATATTCCAACCTCAACGGTTGGATCCAGCTTCCTTCTCACATCCTTCGTCACATGCATGTAGACAGGAGAACCAAAAATCCGCAAATGGGAAATATCAGGCCTCTTGCCAGAATAAGCCTCCTCTGGTGTACTCATGCCAAGAACCTTGTGAGGACAACGGTTCTGCACATACACTGTTGTATTGCATGCCTCGGCCCACAAGTGAAGGGGTAGGCCCTGATCATGCAACATCGCCCGTGCAGCACCCACGATCGTTCTGTTCTTCCGCTCAGCCACCCCGTTCTGCGGTGGGTTATGGGGTGCGATGAGCTCTCTCCGAATCCCTTCTGCGCTGCAGAACTCCTTGAATTCAGCCGAGATGAATTCACCACCGTTATCACTCCTTAGAGCAATCACCTTCTTCCCCGACTCCTTCTCGACCAATGCTTTAAACTCACAGAACTTCGCGAATGTATCGCTCTTCTTCGGCATGAAGAAGATCCAGCACTTTCGAGAGAAATCATCAACAAAGATCACATAATACCTGTGCTTTGCTGTCGAAGCAACAGAGAAAGGACCACACACGTCTGTGTAAACTCTCTCAAGGATCGTCGTGGCGCGACTATCCTTCTCGTGAAAGGTGGCTTTCACATACTTCCCTAAAGTACACCCCTTGCACTGATCTGACTGCGCAAGGGTGCCCTTAGGAAGTCCAGTAGAAATCTGCTGCAGAATCTTCAAAGCTCCATGGTGAAGATGGCCCAATCTCTTGTGCCATAGTTCGCCCTCATCATCCCGGCTCACCACTTCTCTCGCCTTGCATGCCATAGCTGCGCAGTCATCTACCTGCAACTGATAAAGGTTCTGAGTTCGAACCCCTATCTTCCGGGTCTCTCCAGTAGTCTTACTGCGCAGGAAAGCTTTTCCTTCGCTGAAGACCACATCATAACCCTTATCCTCCAACATCGCTACTGAAATCAGGTTCTTCTTCAATCCGGGTACATGCATGACATCCTTTAGTACAAAGGGTTTACCAGACTCCCTCTGAAAGGATACGGTACCGATACCAGTCGCACTGTATCTACCATCATCGCCCATCTCGATGTGCACACCCAAATCCTTGTCCTCCAGATCTGACAACAACTCCCTATCTCCCGTCATATGAAATGACGCACCGCTGTCCAAGAACCACACCGATCCCATCACACTTGAAACCAAGCATGCAATCAGTGAAAAGTCAAGCTCGAAATGTGAAGCCAAAGCTTCTCCATCTGCAGATATTCCCGCTTGCTTGTTCTTCTTCTTCTTTGGACAATTGGTAGCATAATGTCCGTGATCATGGCAGTGAAAACACTTCACTTTCGCCATATCCTGCTTCTTTCCCTTTGCACCAGAATGAGAGGTTTTCTTACCCTTCCCTTTCTTTGCTTTGGCCACCAAAGCGCAGTTTTCTTCATCGGCTCCCTTTGATGAAGATCCATCTCGAGTAGTCCTCCTTATCTCCTCCTGCATGAGATCCGCCCAAAGGCGCTCCCATCCCGACAACTTCTCCTGACCATTGACACTATCTTGATATGAGTGCCAAGCCTTCGGAAGACCAAGGAGAGCCAGGTCGACCATGTCCTCGTCTTCGACAGTCACCCCCACACTTCCCAGCTCATCTCTGCATTGAGTGAACTTCGTGAGATATTTGGCGATACTGTCGCCTTTCTCCATCTTGATGTTCCTGAGCTTATCTTTGAGCGCCAGCTTCCTTTGGTCACTCTTACTCTGGAATAGATCCGTCAAAGCTTTCCACATTAAATATGGAGTAGCCTTTCCATGCAGGGTGGATACAATATGATCCTTGACGCCCTCCAACAGGATCCTTCGACACTTCGCCATCTTCTTTTGCCATGCATCGACTTCAGCTGCATCAGTGGGCTTTTGGACATCCGTATCTACGAACTCCTTCAGACCATTATCTTCTAATACTGCTTCCATACGATCCTTCCATGCAACATAATTCGAACTGCCTTCAAGAGCATATTCGAGTCGCAAACCGTTGAAAGACATTTTCAACACCGGCACCAAGAAAACAAAGCTGCTGCAATGAATTCCAAACTCCAAGCTCTATCGCTTCCGATCTACACTTGAAAACAAATTATTTCCAAATCAGAGATTGACTGCAAAGGGCATTCACCAGATCTTTCACCTTACAAAGAAGGATGAATATTCCGGAGGCTACCTGGCCCGCATGCAGACTCTGTCCGAGGAAATAATTTTGCAATCACCGTAATAGACTTCGACAATTAACTTCGCTCCGATACCATGTAGAAATTAGCTGAATAAATCACTTATTCAATGAAGATTAACCCGATCATACATCAATTTCGAATTGCATGCATAACACATAACCTTCTTCTACAATTAATTGTCACATGCGGAAATAATAGAAGCGATCGCACATCAAATCAATCACACATTAACTCAGTATGTATGGGGAAAGCTTATAGCTGAAAACCCCCAGCTATAGTATATTATAAATGGAGAGAACATGCAGCAAATACATAGTACAAACTCCTCACAAGTACTCAGTACTATCTCCCAAAGCTACACAAAAACTAGCTTGGTTTTGAACAAGTCACCGGTTCAAAACACACCCACTACTTCTCTGCCTCTATTGCGCAATCAAGGCTGGTCTAAATAGAGATCCAAGGTTCGAATCTCCTTGGCTTCACTGCGCAATTGTCATTGGTAATTTCCTCCAAGTGTAATGCAAATCTCATGCAAAACTGATCCTCCAACTGATAGCTATACTCACCCTTTCATCTACCTCTTCCACTGGTCTCCACTGAACTGATCATGCATTGTAGTGAACTGAAGTGTTCTTGAGTTGACTAATGAGTTACTAATTAGTGAATTAAATAATATTTAATTCACTCCACTCATAACTAATTGATTAGCTAGTTAAACTAATCTCAACTAGTTCAACTAAAATAAACAGAACACAACTCCACTATCTATCCCGTTAACTCCTCCAAAACTTCTGCCACTGAAGTCCAACTGATGTCAACCATGCAAGATGACATCAAACCCTAGGAACCATGTGATTCCTCTGTCAGTTGCATGAGCCACCTCCATGACTCAAACTGAAGTGCTCCAAGAGAGTAAACTGCTGTTTATAGTCAAAATATTATTAAGGGTAAATAATATTTGACTTCCATATTTTTAGGAGACACAGTCTAAAAATAACCTGGGTCCTAAAAATAAGGGTCTCATCTATTTTTACCAACATGTCACATACTTCAAGAATCTCCAACTGGAATTCCCAAATTATGCTCCGTATGTCTAAAAATAGACATAGTCTAAAAATAGACTTTGCGCCAGAATTTGCCTGTGGGCCCACTTAGTGAAGGCGACTTCATTTCACTAAGCTCCATCATCTTGCTGCATTCTCAATAGACTTCGTGAGTCAGGATAGGTGTTTGAAGTGGAAGAGAAGGAACTTGAGACGCAAAACGCTCAAGACAGTTAGACATTTCCCCGAGGCCAGGCATAAACAAGGAATGATGACGCCCATCGCTCCATGGTGGGTCTTCGAGAGACATGGTTTCCACAATAGCCTCATCGGATGGAAACAATTCTTTCAAAGGATTAGGTGAATCTGTATTGCCGAGCCAAGGGGATTGAGAATAAACGTCGAGAGCCATGCTCAAAGGAGCAGCTTCAGAAGGGGGAGAATTTGATGCAACTACAAGATTGCAATAATTGATTTCAATTGAACTGAGTGGCATGGAATCCCCAAATGAATCAACCTGTTCAGGTAAAGGGACAATCCACGGGTCATCCAACCGAGAGATCATATTAACTTGAACGGTATTGGGTGGCGAAAGGGGAAAGATACCCATGAGGGCAGGGTCTTTGAAAAGACCCAACCCTACGCTGTCGACAGTAATGATTTTTCCCTCGTGTGGAAAATTTAGAACAAGAAATAGGGTGGACAGAACACACAGCATAGCGTAAGTCCAAATACGACTGAATAAAATATTGTAATTGAGCTTAGCATCAACTACTTCTACTTCGACATTGACCGTCTTTCCTTGCAACATAATCGGAAAGCTGGCGAGAACACCCAAGGGTTTCAATTCCCTTCCATCAAATGCCTTAAGGGAATTTGGTGATGAAGTTATGGTTGGAGAGCCAATAGCCTTCCAGTAAGTAGATGACCTGACACAGGTGGATGCACCTTCATCCATAATGGCTCTATGGATGTTGAGACCATTAATTCCGACTTGTATGACAAGCGCAATCTGGTGCGGAAGTCGGGGGAAAAAATTCTCTGAATCGAGAGTGAGAAGGCTAGAATCAACAAGATAAATCTTGCTGATTACAGATAATAACCCCTTCTACTGAGATGGAAAAATCTGAAGCACTTCTAATGGGGACATCGCGGATGGCGCCTGTGGTAAATCCTCAACAATACTGTAATTTTGAGAAGCGCAGGCGTTAGGATTATAAGAATATTTCTAGAGAACACCTTTAGAAGGTGGCCATACAACGGGTTCAGCACTGGGCCTTTCAATCTCTAGAGGACCAGAGGCAGGTGGGGGAGGAGGACCATCAATGATCTCTTTCCATGCTACCTTGCATGATCCAGTGTAATCTTCGACCGAGTAGCGATGGAAACGGGTGCAGAACCATTCATCATGAACACTTGAGAGCCAAATGGTGCAGATGGTGCAGGTTGCTTGACCATCTATGTTTTTTGAGATGGAAAAGGTTCTTTGAGGACAGTCGGAGTTCCCTTAGTGCCTTGAGCAATTTACTAGCTTTGGCTCGTCTAGGAAAATCCTTAGTGTAGTGTTCCTAATCACAAATCAGACATGGATACTTTGGCTTGCGCTGTGAACCATCATCAGCACGAGGTTTAGACGAATCTGGTTTTGGGGCATTGGCTTTGGCCTTGCCTTTGCCCTTCTTTTTCTCCTTGGATGTCTTTTCCACAAAATTGGCCTGAATGGCGTTGACCTCCAAGGTTTTACCAGAATCCGGGGTAGGCTGAGGAGCAGAATCATTGGAAGAATTTGATTTTTTCTTCTCATTATTGGAAGACTTATGTGAAATCTGAGTCACGGAACCAATAACGTCGTCGACAGATGGGGTGGCCAGTGGTTTAGAAGTCCAAGGTCGCAGGGCATCAGTCAAGATATAATACAAAATGCCCAATTTGGAGTACACTAAATGAAGGTACTGGGCACGAGTAATGGCTTGTTCCTCGGTTAAACATGCCCCCATGGCTATGTCTTTCACAATCTGATTGAAAAAACAGGTAGTCAACCAATGAGTAAGAAGCTGATCAGGAATTTTTAATTTGATCAGGCGACGACGATGTCTCCTTTCATGAATGCGGTCTGAGATATGGGTAGCCCGGTCCTGTTTCAAGGATGTTAGGAGATGTGTCCCAGCTTCATAACGAACCAGTAATTAGAAATGAGTAAGGAACGCCATAGAAAGAGAGTTGAAATCTTGAAAGATACTGTGAGACAACTCGATGTACCACTTAGCAGCAGCTCCAATGAGAGTTCGCTGGAAAAGGCGGATTGGAATAGATTCATCCACCCTGGAATTGGAAGAACACCATAAATGGTATGTCATAACGTGTACCTGGGGGTCTTCTCCAGACTTACCCTCAAACTTGGGGAAATCACTAGTAACCTTCGTTGGAACCCGAGGCCAATATGGATTATGAAGGATTAGATCATTTGTTAATTTGGACACATCCGGTTATTCCAACATGGTGAGAAAGGGTAATTGAGGGTTGAAAGGCATAGCAGGTCCTCGATAAGGACCCATACTCACATTCCATCTTGGTTGAGTGTAACTTTGCCCCCATTGGTTCTGTCCTAAAGGATTCAGACCATAAAGAGTATCAGCTAGATATTTCGATTGATATGGCGACTGAGGACCAGGATATGGAGGTTGAAGACTAGGATACTGATTTTGAGTATATGAGGGTCTCGATTTAGTAAAATAAAAAAATTTCTGCGAAATGTAAGTATGGCCTGGCAGTTGAGGGTAATGGGCAGAACCTTGAGGCATATTGTACACTGGTCGATATTGACCTCGAGTTAAATAAGTGCCTTAGGGTCAAGCGGGTTGCTAATAAGTAGGGCCCTGCTAAGCTAAATAAATTGGGCACACTGGTGGGCCCGACTACAGTGTAGAGTAGAGCAGTTGCTCAACAGGGTGAATTGTCTGTGTAGGTGGTCCCTGCTAAGCAAGTTGACCTGACTGAGGAGGGCCACCAGGTTGCCCCTGTGGAGGAGGTTGGCCTAATGGCTATAATGGGCCAACTTGTGCCTGATGACTAGGTTGACCTGGAGTAGGACCATAAGATGGCCCTAGCTGCGACGGGCCAGGTTGTGCTTGATGACTAGGTTGACCTGGAACAGGACCATAAGATGGCCCTAGATGCCCAACATTTGGACCAATTGGAAGGTACAAATGTTTTGGTTGCATAAAAGGTTGCCCTTGAGATGGACAAATTTCCCCCCCAAGACCGTATCAAGGTCTTGGTTGATATATCGGTTGCCCAACACGTCCTTAGGGTTGCGCAGTTTGGATCATAGGCTTACCTTGTAAAGGTTGGCCTTGTGGATCGTAAAATAATCCTCGTTGGACTGAAGGTTTTCCTTGAAATGGTTTTCCTTGTAGGTCGTAAGCATACTCTTTCTGAACCGAAGGTTGTCCCTGAAAGGGTTGTCCTTGTGGGTTGTAAGGTTGTCCTTTCTGAACCGAAGGTTGTCCCTGAAAGGGTTGTCCTTGTTGGTTGGAATATTGCACAAGCAAGGTAGGTATAAAACCGGAAAGGAACTGATAAGCTTCTGGAGCAGGCAAATAGATAGGGTTACCGTACTCATCATAATGAAATGAAAGTGCATAAATGGGGTTACCGACCGTGTCATATTGAGAAAGGTAAGGCTCACTAGCATCTTAAGGGGACTGGTAAGCCTGGGAGTTATGCTACTGAATAAACAACCAATACTCCTCTGAAGAAAGGCCATCAGGGATTTCCATAGCAATTAAAATCTCTACAGAAGACAAAGCCCCTGACGACTGAGCGATGACAACCGGAGCCGATGTAGCTATGCAAACAGTAGGTCTAGTTGGGGCAGACGTAACAAAAGGAATCGACGAGACAGGTGTCGTGGGTGACATCCCTAATGATGGAAGGATCGGCCCCCTACACGGAGTTGATGCTACCATGGAGGCAATACCAGCCATAATCTGACCCAAAGACCTATATTCGGCTGGAAGTGATACCGATGGTGAAGATTGAGCAGACTCTTGAGGGATTCTTTTTTGAAAAAATTGGTATTCTTCATCAGAAATAGGAATCCCCTCACTGCCAATAGCACTAGACAAGTCCATATCTGAATCCACTATGAGATATTGTAGAAGACTATGGGGACTAGGAGGTATGATAGCAGCCAAAAATGGTGATCCTGACGTAAGAGGGGGAAAATTTTCCACGACCCCAAACTCAAACCAAACGTTTCAAAGAGGCCAAGTGAATTCAACTCGTTCTCCAAAGGGGTACTCTGATAGGAGAGTAGGCTACTGAAGCTTGGCAAAACTAGAGGTTTGAGAAGTTTTAGATGAATCGTTCGAGAAAGGATTACCACTAGATGAAACCTATGGTTCTGCCACCATGACTAAAGCACACTAGAAAAGAAAAAGAGATAATAAAAAAAATACTCTTAGACAAAAACCAAGGCAAACAAAGACAGACCAAGCGATCAAAATTTAATGGTCTTGTAATCGTAGGTAGTTTATTTTACAACATTGAAACCAAAAATTCGTTGTTTCATGTTTTAAGAGTCAAGAAACAAGGAGAAGATGACTCTGGTCACTTTCAGTTTTAAGAAAGCGTGAAAGAACAAGTGCTCGATGATCTTTTCAAATTTATGGAGTCAGTAAAGATAAAAAATGACTGCTCAGGTAGTCTAGGTAAAAGGGTGTACCAGGTTCCCGTGAATTTCCATATACACCTTGGTGATCAAACGAAAGAAGAATGGATTAAGGACTTGATGTACGTGAAGGTAGTCTCCCTGAATGTTGTGTTCGATGTATCACGGTTACAAGGTGGCAGAGTTGGCTTCTTGTGGATAAAATTATTGCAACCTAGAGGGGTCTCCCTTTATATACTCGACGGTACGGGGAGCGCAAGTCCATGCTTGTGTTGTCTGAAGCCAAATGGTGAGCGATAGCTGCTAGGTTTAAAGATGCCAGAACACGTCTCTAACTTAGACCACTAGATGTTTCTTTAGCTTTCAATGTTGCCTTAGGTTAATTGAGTAAATTTTAAGTTGATCTTGTATTTGTGTTTCAATTCCAAGGTCCTACCAAATGTCGGATCTCAAAAATCCCTCAATGCAAGCTACATGCCAAAAGATACCATTTCGTTTGATGAAAAGATATCTATGAGAAAGTTAGGAGTTTTCAAGCGATAACAAGTAATAAGAACATGCAGAAGCATCCACTATAGTATCTGATGCAAGCTTACTGAAAATGAGAAATATCTCCTAGAATTTTCCAATGCTAGATATGCAAAAGACTTTCAATTTCACATTGCAAACAAGAATGCAAAAAAGATTTTTTTATTTATTTTTCAATGTAATAAAGCAAACAATGCACTAAATGTCATGAAAAACAAGCCAAAACACTATTCCGAGAAATTTAATGGGAGGGATGAAGCGAAATAGTTTCAATCAACCCAAAGCAAACATAACGAAACTCAAACCAATGTTGCAATCTCTCAAATTGAAGAAAGATTTCAAAGCAGACCCATACAAGCAGCGCGACCTATGCTTGGAGTGACAAGAAGCAAAATTGAACGAAAGGGGCAAGAATCATTCAACCAATGCAATCACTCAAACAGATCAAGGAATCTGAATGCAACCAAGCAAGGAACGAAGTTGACTACGAAACAAAAGACTCAAACTCCTACAGCAAGCTCAACATACCAAAGCACTAAAAACATCCTAAGGCTACATGCTGATAGAAACAGACAAACAACTGAAGGAAGAGAGCCTATCACAATAAAAAATAATCCTAAAGCACTCAAGACATACCAAAAAGTAACCAAGAAGCAAAAGTATGGCCAAAAATATTCAAAAAATACCAAACCCTAAAACCTACGGGGGTTGGCCGTTTGGCTGTAATCATTGCCAAATAGGGGATGGTGCAGGTGCAACACTAGCAACTAGTGCCAATCGATGCATTTGTCTAAACATAAAACGCGTCAAGCTAGTCACCAAGGAAAAAGGGAAAATTTTGAAAAACAGAGGTCATATCTGATCCTCTGGGGCTGAACAAGGGTCTTAGACTTAGCAGAATAATCAGAAAAGGAAAAATAAGCAAGCAAAGACCAAGAAGAAGACCTAATGGATGAAAGACAAACTCACACCCCTCCCTAGCAGAGTCGCCAATTTGTTGGTAAGGTAAATCCCCTCTGCAAACAGAGGCGATCCCACTATCCCTTGAGTGGGTCTAGCCACAAACCAGACAAGCTATAATATTGATTCATAGTTAACAAATAGACGGAGATTTGATAGATGACTTACTGAAGATCCTATGTTGTTGTTGTCATCGAAAATGGTTGCTGCGTCTCGCTCTTGGTTTGACAGATCACGATCCGCTCGCTTTCACTCTCGGACACCTGCACACACACAAGAAACAACGACAATATACAAAATACTAATTCACATTCATAAATATTAGTCAATCGAAGAAGACTAAATCAATTGTATTACATAAACAACATAACACAACGATGGAACCAACACCATATTCGAGTAGATTAATAAATGAAAGGAAGAGTACAACTGAGCTTCGACATTGCAATCTCCTCCAGTAGGGTTCAAAGTGGAGCGTGTCTCACAAAGGCTCATTAGGAATTTGGATGGGACTATCTCTACGGGGTTCTCCTTGGTTCTACCTTCTCAATACCAATTACTCAGCTATAGTATTATTCTCCAAGTTCAGCTCCATGGCTATATGTTCAACTAGCTTTCATAAAGGGAGAAGGCCTGTTTATATAGAGGGAGAGGGAGAGGTTAGGATCCCTATAATTATGGAAGTGAGCCCTATCTTCAAGGAGTATTCCATGGGAGATGGAAACTACAGCATAAAGAGAGAGATCCATGGCTAACCAAGTTAACCACGTCTAGTGACTCACCCCTGAGGTGGTTAGAAGGAAACTTTCGCCTCTAAATTTAAAAAAAAAATCCCAAAATAGCTCAGCGCGGGCACTGCATTGAGACAGAGCGCCAAGTGGCGCGGGCTCTAGTGCAAATCTTCCACATCAGCTCGAGGGGTGAACTGGCTACCCGTGCCAAGGCCAAAACATAGGTTTTGTGTGCTTTTTTTAGGAAATGTCCAACAGGATAAATGATATCATTATGCAGAAGCATGCAAAGAAGGTGTTTTCCAAGTATGACACTATTCACAAGTCATGGGAACAACCTTCCAATGTGCGTGGTGAGGGATTATAGAGACGGTGACAAAATGTTGTGTAACAGACATCAAAATGAGCATGCGAGAAAAGTTTATAATGTTATTCAGTAGCTGCATATTTTTGCTAGTAATATGAACCAAATATTTTCTATTTTTCATGAGTTTTTTTTATAGAAATATCTTGGGGCGAGTGATTTTTTGTACGGCTTTGTTCTCCTCTATTTTTTTTATTGCGTGCTGAATTTTAAACATAATGTTTGCAATTGTTTTATGTTTATATTTCTTGATTGCATGTGTTATTTTTTTAGATATGAGTGGAAACATAGAGGCTTTGCACACATCCATGGGTTCCTATGGCTTCCTGTATCTCCTGATGTGGAGAGAATGGATTGGTTGAACCCTTTGAGTCTCGATGAAGAAAAGTAGTTTTTTGGCAAATATGTGAAAACCTGAAATCTGCATGGAATATGTTGTCAAAATATCATGATTCCTTGAAGTGTAAATGATGATATATTCCTCCTAAATACCCAACAATTTTTTTCTTGCAACGTTGAAGAATATTGTGATAACTTGGTCATTCAACCGCAAAGACAAATGAAATGTAGTGCAGATTTGTGTTTGAGGAAGAAGGGGTTGATCCATTGTTGTTGGTATGAAGATCCATTGGAGGTTCATGTAGAGTCAAGTTTGTATGTGGATCAAAAATGTAAAAACAAATATTCACATGCTCCAAATGATGACCACTAAAATTTTCACAATGCATATCTTTTGAATGTGTGGTGAGCAAATGTGGATTGTCAACCTTTTGTTTCTCGTCATGTTGTGTTGAAATATATTTTGAAGTATGATTCAAAGGAATAAATAATATATGAAAGTTACCATGATATGTGTACAAGAGTTGCTTATTGATCCAGGTGGATATTTTTGGCCACCCACCTAGTCTACATAGACCTCTAGTTAGTTTCATCAATTTCCTTTTTTATAGTAGCATTTAATATTTTTAGTTGTTTTTCTAGTCCTCAACTTCCGAAGCAGTTTTGACCACCTAAATGGCTTTTTTTTTAGGTCTACAGCAGGCAAGTAGCTATAAACAAGGCCCTGTGGTAAAACTTGTAGTACTCTAAGAGATATTTCCGATCATATATTATACGTGGAAAATAGAGATAATATTACCAAGTTACAACCCCAAGAAGTTGGCTTCCTAACTAACCCCAATGGGGCCAAGAAAATCTTGGTGTTTCACCTCGTGGGGTTAGTGTTTTGGCTGTTTAGGGTTTTCCTATGTCATTAAATAATAAACAGGCCCTTGAGCCTCATTTTTACACAATTCAGAGGCATATAACTGGCACATCTCTTCTCAGATATAAGATACAAGCGCCCTAGATAGTTTATTTCCATTCTATCTATAAGCATATTTTAGTTATTTGAGATTAATTAAACAAGTGTTATTTCTGCTACATCTTTGCATTTATGTGTACTTTTGTATTTTATTGTGTTCTTGTATAAGTGTGGATCAGTGGTATTAGAGCGGTTTGATATTTATCGATACTTCTTTGCATGTCCCCAACGAGGTCGGGGTATAAAGAGTTAGGGCTCAATCTGGTTGAACCTTTGCAAGATCAGCCTCACAAACCCTGAAAGCCACCCGTGAGGGAAGAAACAAAAGAGGAGGGATCAGGAGATTCCATTAAACATTCAACTTTCTTCTTAGTATTATTAACTGCATTTTCGTTTATAGGATAATAAACCCAAATTTTGTTATTCAGAAAAGGATTCTCTCTTTCTATAACATGACATTCTCAACCATTGTGAGCCATGGTTTAATGTCACATAATGTTAATATTATGTCAACAACAAAATAAACCATGGTCAACCCTTGTATCATGTTGCATTGTGACAAAGCTTGTCCCAAAGGTGGTGAACCATAGCCGAGATTTTCATTGTGAAAAGGATTCTATAGTTGAAAATATATTGTGGTTAACCCTTTCCAAACATGTTTATTTAAGTGTTTTAATATTTATGTCTCGGGTTTATAATATTTTTCCATTGGGTCTACTGTTATTCACTTGGTTCTACAATCCCTTCATTTTATTTTTATTTTTATCCCTTGGGTTTATTATTTGTTTGGGTTTATAATAATTATACAAGGGTTTATATAGCTTGGTTTTGTAATGTTAATTCCTTGGGTACGCAAAAACGTTTGGGTTGTAAAATTAATCACTTGGGTTAATAACATTTATTAATAATAATAGTGGTGACCGAAGGGATTGATATTGAAAACCTACAGGGTTATTATTAACCCCAAGGTATTATAAAGCCAACATTTGTTATTATTTGAAGGATTTTGCTAATATTTCAGGGTTTCCATGTTCATTTAAGGGTTTATAATATTTATCTTGAGGTTTTTATACCTTGGGTTTATAAAAATTGTCCCTTGGGTTTATTACTATTCGCTTGGGTTTATAATGCTATAGTAGTAATATCTTTACTGCATATTTATTAACCCAATTGACTAATATTGTAAAGCAAAGGGGTTTTTATGAACCCCTGTGGTTTATATTTCCCTTTCCATTATAATCCCTTGGGTTTATAATTCCTTGGGTTTTTAGTATTAAAATGCCAAAGGATTATAAAACCAATTTTTTTTTGTTGTGAGAAGGATCGTCTCTTTGTACAACTTGACATTCTCAACAATAGCTAACCATGGTTCAACGTTGCATAGTGACAAAGGTTGTCTCAATTGAAAATTCAACCATTGTCAAACATTGTTTAATTTTGCAATATGAGAAAAATTGTCCCAAAGGTTGTCAACCACAGTCAACCATAGCCCACCTTTTCATTGTAAAAAGGCTTATGTTGTCGAAAATATACCATGGTGAACTCTGGTCAAACCTGTTTATTTAAGGATTAAAATATTGATGTCTTGGGTTTATAAAATAAATCCATTGGGTTTAGAATTATTCGCTTGGGTTTCTAATCCCTTTGGTTTTGGGTTTTGATCCCTTCGGTTTATAGTTTATTTTAGTTTATAATATTTTTCCAGGGCTTTATATATCTTGGTTTTATAATATTAATTCCTCGGGTTCACAAAATGTGTGGGTTGTAGAAATAATCACATGGGTTAATAACATTTATTGATAATAATAGTGGGCTACCAAAGGGATTGATATTGTAAACCCATGGGCTTTTTATTAACCCCTTGGGTTTATTAACTCCAAGGTATTATAAAGCCAACATTTGTTATTATGTGAAGGTTTGTGCAAATACTTCTAGGTTTACATGTTCATTTAAGGGTTTATAATATTTATCTTGGGGTTTATATACCTTCGTTTTTTAATCATTGTCTCTTGGGTTTATTATTATTCTCTTGGGTTTATAATGCTATATTATTAATATCGTAACTTCATATTTACTAATCCAATGGGTTGATATTGTAAAGAAAATGGGTTTCTATCAATGCCTTAGGTTTAGTATTAGAATACAAATGGATTATAAACCCAACATTTTTTATTGTGAGAAGGATTGTCTCTTTGTAGAAGTTGTCATTCTTGACCATTTTCAACCATGGTTCAATGTCACCTAATGACAAAGATTGTCTCAATAACAAAATTAAACAAGGTCAACCATTGTTTGATGTCGCATTGTGACAAACCTTGTCGTAAAGGTTTTCAGCCATAGTCAATTGTAGCCAACCTTTCCATTGTTAAAAGGTTTTTGTTGTCCAAAATCTATCATGGTCAACTCTCATCAAACCTATTTATTTAAGGGTTTTAATATTTATGTATTTGGTATAAAATATTTATCCATTGGGTTCAATATTATACACTTTGATTTGTAATCCCTTGGGTTTATTATAATTCCTTGGGTTGAGAAAATGTATGGGTTGTACAATTAATCACTTGGGCTAATAATATGTATTATTAATAATAGTGGATTATGAAGGGATTGATATTGTAAACCTGCGGGATTATTACTAACCCCTAGGGTTTAATAACCCCAAGGTATTATAAAGCCAAAATTTGTTATTATTTGAAGGATTGTGGGAATATTTAAGGGTTTACGTGTTCATGTAACGGTTTATAATACTTATCTCAAGATTTATATACCTCGGGCTTATAATATTGGTCTCTTGGGTTCACTATTATTCTCTTGGTTTTGTAATGCTACTAACCCCTTGTCCCTTGGGTTTTTAATGCTAGAAATTGACAATCAGCTATGGTTTACATTTCACTTCATATTGTAATCCGTTGGGTTTCTAGTATTAAAACCCCAAGGAACAATGTTATAAACTCAAGGGACAAAGATGTGATTTATATAATAAATATATGACTTCATATCTATATTGATATGATTAATAAATATGGTTGATATAGGCCTATCAACATTTATCAACCACATTTATTAATGTGGTTGTGCTAGTGTATGTATTTTTAATGGTGAGAATACTTATGGTAATTCAATTGTGGTAGTGAGGATATTCATTTATTGTTGCTATTAATAAATGAATTTAGAGTTATCACTCTTATTTAAGGAAAACCATGTCACTTGAAATGATTAGTTCGTAGTATGTAAAAAGAAAGCTTTCACTAATGTCACATACCTTTAGGTCTTGTATAGTTGACCCATTTTTTTGGGTCAAAGAAGACAAACTCTTAACTAAAAAAAGCACTATTAAAGTAATAATCTAGACCCATTTTAAATTTCAAATTATTTACTCATAATTTAAAAATTAATTTCAATTTTTATTTTTATTTAAATAAATATTTTAAAACAAAGACAAAATTAACTTGGACTAAATTTTTGATTTGGAATAAGAGCACCGAAAGATAGAAAATAAGAAATGGATTTCTAGGATTTCTTTTTTGAAAATGGATTTAGTAAAATTAGAAAATTAGTTGTCCTAAGCATAAAACAAATTTTGAGGAGACTAGGGAGATAGAGGGGATGGAAAATTAAAGACAAAGGCAGAAAATTCAATAACTTTAACCCAGTCATTTTAACTTACGACACGGAGAAACAGACTAACCAGACAACTAATGCGACGATAACCCACACGGCAACCATAAGCCACACGGCCACCATAAGCCCACACGGCAACCATACCTCCAAAAGGAGTACTCTGTCGATTCCCTCATGAACCTCGCATAGCAGAACCACACAATCATCCTAACCACAACAGCACCCCACTTTAATTGGAGGAAAGTAGAACACACCTATACGAGAAGCAAGCTACCAACGACACCTAAAATAATGATTATTTTCCTTGCAGTCTTTCTATTTGACTGGTTCATCTGCTTCCCTGGCAGATAAGTCACCGGTGTAATAGCTGGCGCTTCTGAGTTCGGCTTCGTTGGTGTGTGAGCCACTGCGGGAATAGCTGGCCCTTCTGCCGTCGATGGAGATGGAGGAAAAATCGAGGTAAAGAAAGGATACGTTTCATAATGAGCAATGCAGCTTTTGCTCAAAACCATAGCTCCTGCGCTCCCAGAAATTCTTGATATCATAAAATCGATTGCAGTTAATAGACAAGTTTTGCATGGGATACTCGATATATCTCTCGTGCATTGCACCACACCGTAAATCCTTGGAGACAACGAGTCTGTGGTTGTTCTGGAAGCATATAACTTAGATGTAAACACTGCCTCAGCCGACAAACTGGTCAATAGGCTCTCAACAGCCGCGTTAAACACATCGGAGGTGGACACATTGGTTTGAATGTAATTATACCATCCACCAGTAGACATTTGTCTGAAGAAATCATAGTTTTCATCCAATCAGTCATCCAACAAAATTAATCCACCGCCGGTATTCCCGCACTTCTGTCGAATTGTAGCCACTGCTCGTTGTGAGCAGTTGTGGCATTGATGCACTGTTGTGCTCCACATACATTGTAGGAGGCCATATATTTGGCCATATATAGAAGTGTTAAAACCAGTTTGGGAGGTGTGTTGAACAAGACCATTAAAGAATGTATTCAGATTGCTCTCTAACGTACTTCCCTACCTATAGTTGAACTCTTGGAAGCACACAATGGGTGGAAGATTGAGTGCGTTGGTAGGAAAACTAATGAAAATGAAGAGAAGTGGGATGAGGTAGAATAGGTGAATAATTTTCCCCATGGCTGAGAGAACATGTACAATCCCTATGTTGGAAATTGATAATTGCGAGGATTCACAGAATAAAAGTGTCACACCCCTAGTTTTATGTTTCTTTCAAAGTTAGACATTTGCGCTTTAATCCAAAGGGGAGTGGACCCCAATGGACAAGTATTTTATGGATATAATTAAATATTTAATTATGGAAATTAAATAAAATAATTATGTGCAGATTGACCAAATATGAGATCACTTGCTAAATCCATGAGGATGGATAGAGGAAAATACTTTCGCCAAAAATCTTTCAAAAATCTTTGAAAGAATTTACTTCCAAATTAGATTTTGAGGAAAATCTAGTTTCCCCAATGAGGTGGAGAGTAGTTGGGAAGAGGTAAAAAGTTGGGAAAAGCATAAAGAAGCTTTAAAAATCCCTAAATAAGGGAAGCCTAGGCAGACAAGAAGAAAAACATTCTGATATTCTGGGCGCAGAATTGGAAACATGCTTTGGGGAGCAAAAGATTAAATAAGCTATTCCCGAACAGATTAGAGGTTGGTCTGTTCTGGAGGTGGTCTCAGCTCGGGGGTGAGTTGTAGAGATAGAGGGACTCTAAGGTTGGGATGACTGGTCAACAACAGAAGTGGTATGCCTATAGCGTGTATTAATGCATGAACTACTTATAATGTTTTAGTGCTTGTGTTCCATACATTTACAGAGTTGCTAGAAGAATTAAATCCTCTGAGTTCTGCATAGTTGTAGGAACAAGAATTATGAGGAAAATTAGTCAGAAGCTCTAAACTAGTGACTCGTTTAAATCTGGAGATTTATGTTAACCTCATAATCCATAAATTTGTAACTTTAATCTGCTTCTGTTAAAAATAAAATTTAATTAACAACCACTAGAAAAACAAAGCGAGTATGAAAGAATGATTACATATGTGAAATGCAGATCTGTAGCCTTATTGAAGCAACAATGACTATATATCTATAGATTTATTATTCACACGAAGAAAAGAACAGAGGGATGATTACAGTGATTAGAGTTAAAGATATTGAGACATAAATAGAGCTCAATAAGGTTTACCCAACCTGTATACAATTTTGGTCTGAGAAATAAATATAAACTGGTGAAGGAATAACAATCATTACTATTGAATTGTCACAACTGAATATTCTAGTGGCAAATAAATATAATGAAACTTGTATAGAGTGCATGCAAACTTTATAAGTTGTGAAGGATAAAAAATATTTCACCTACTAGATTTGAAATGAAAATGCTGGAAGTATTAGTAGAGAACTGAACATACTTAAAACTGAGAAAAATGAGGAATAAAATGTACAGAGACTGTCATTTCCATTTAACTATGTCAACCTTCAAGGGAGGCAAATTGCTATAAAAGATACTAACAGTGTGAAATTTTGCGAATATGTTAAGTATACATGTAGACTAAAATTATATTAATACTCTGCAGAAGTACTATAATATATGTACAGGTCTGAACAATTTAACAAAATTAAATAAATTCTATGTTACATTATCTCTGGAAAAATACCCATAAAAATACAACTAAAATCTGGCATTGTATAAATCGGGTGGAGATTCCTTTCATATGAAACCCAAAACAAGTCCGATACATGAATACAGTTCAGTTATACCTCCAAATATTTTCATGTATTAACAATAAACTGAGTACGATAACATTTTCAAGTGGAAGATTAGTATCACAGATAAAAATAAATGGACATTTATACTTTGGAGTTATTATGGCTAATCAATCATAATCATAATCTATTAAATCTATAGAGTAAAAAAGATTATTGACGAACCAATTATTAGCAAAATTTTATGCAACAGTAAATTGATACCACGGAATCATGATAGTCCGTCCATATGAAAAAGAGACAGAGTATCAATTTAGTACTCACAATTATGTGCCGAATTTTTCGGAGTAGGCAAAGTCATAAGAGGAAACAAGTAACTAAATCTCATTGAGAGAAAATGTATAGGAAATTCACGGGCCTGTAATTAAAATACACCCAACCGAGAGGTATAACCAGACGTATAAATTCTGGTGCCTCTAACTTCTTCTCACTAGAGATTCCTCTTTTTTAGAGAATTAAAACAAACCAAATTTTTTTTGTAGAGAATTAGAACTCCTAAGAGAGAGATCATTTCGTCAAGAAGCTTGCAGGACGAAAAACTTCAACGTACAACCAACCTGGAATAAGAACCTAACATCATAAGCTTATGAGACTGAAAGCCAAATGAAAATTGTGCAAATGAAGAATGCGATGATGGCTCGTGTAACACATACCTATGGGTTAACCAAACCAGGAATCATTAGCCATTGCACTATTAAATAATACCATATAAATAACATTATAACTCGAAGAGAGATTGCAATACCTGACAAAGTTAACCTCTCTCCATCCACACGAGATCTGTAATAGACCAGGGACATGAATTCAGAACTAAAAATTTATGATACGCATGTCAATGGTTCGGTAAATAAACAACAGAGTGTTGCGAAGAGAAGCACCACGTTTACCTTGGCTCGCAGACTCCGGTTGTCAATGAAAAACAACATGAAGCCTGGCGGGAGTGTTAAGGTGCACGATTATCAGTAACCGTCGCACCATCTCCTGATGAGAATATAAATAAACCAATACTTATTAGCAGTCAACAGTGCCACTAAATCACTGTGACTAGTTCATTATTCAACGTCCAACAAAGAAAACAAATTTCAGGAGTGGGCATAAAATGATGAACCACCATTATATGCCAGTATTGATGCATAGGCTTACGATAAAAAAATTTTGGGATGCTCACTTACCATGAGAAGTTGTGCTGAGGGGCGGCCATGAACATCAGAACCATAGGCGAAGTCTCACGCTCAAATCCCCAAGAGCAAACCAGAGAAGATAGGATCGTAGCGAAAATGCCGGAAATGGTAAACGATGGGGCAAACAAATGAAATAGTAAACGAGCGGGGAAAACCCTAAGGGTTTTCCACCGTCCATGTGGTGGCCATCCATCACCAAAGACACGGATGAACGTATAATGGCGGGATTACAATAGCCTAAAAAAAAATTTAAGCAAAGATGTACTGATATGCGGGAATTAAATACAGGACCATCGAAAGGAATTAAAATACAATTGTGACTGGGGCTTGAGAAAACTAAATATCTTGCTCGTATCATCCATCACAACTTAAACGATCAAAATGAATGTGCATTGAGAAGGCAAAAAGACCCAATGCCAAACTGCACGATAGCCATGTAAATGTGATGTACCATAAATATTAAACGAGCAATCTCAAGCTATACGGAAAAGGCCTCTCGGCATGCCAGATCGGCATAGTCTGGGACAGGTACAAAGTTGACATAATTTCATGGAAGGGAAATATAGAGTATGAATACACCACAAGCCCAACCATTAACGTTAATATATAAATGCCAAGTGCAAAGGAAACCATGCCTACACAGTAATGCGACGTGGCACCGAGAATCAAACCCGTGATATGAAATTAGAACCATACAGATAGCGATTCAATCCATCATATAATCATAGCATCCCATGGACCATGTATTTAGCAGCACAGGAGTAGAGAGAACACGAGTTTGAAATGAAATACTTTAACCATTAAAATTTTGATGGATAAGTATAACAAGATATTGATATAGTTATACGAGTTACTTGAAAGCAATAGTATTAAACAAAACAATTATGAGAGAAGGATTAAGTTATGCTATATAGATATGAAAATTGTAGAATGACATTTTATGAATTTCAATGGGGCTGGAATTCATCTAACACATATGTAGTACAGAAAAAAAAAGGGAATGCCTATGTAGAAATAATAATTACGTTAAATGAGAATTAGCGGGAAAAAAAAGAAAAAAAATTGAAGGGAGGTATGTGACAAATGGTATCAAAGCCCATGTCAGCAAAACTGGGCTGTTGTTGTGCTCACTGTATAAATTACTTTCTGTTAGAAATTTTTTTTTGTACTGATGTTGTTTTGTTTAGTGTATAGTGTGGTACTAGAATTGGAAGATTAATGGCTGAATGAGATGAAATTTATGTTGATCTGCGTGATTAAGATAATACACCAGATCCCAACGCCTGGTGATGGCTATGCTGCATAGTTGCAAAGCGAAATGGCTGAGTTAAGAAGCCAGTATGACAGAATATCATTAACCAGTGAGGAGCAAGAAAAGCTCATCAGAGAATTGACTTCACGGAACATCCAGGAAGGTGAAGGTTCCGGAAAGAGGAAGAAGGGCAAGTTCTCTGATGATTCTGAGGAAGATGACACTACTAGACATCAGTCTAAATAGAGAAAGGAATTACAAAGAGAATTCTGAAAGATCAAACCTCCCTCCTATGATGGGGAGAAGGAGGAGGATGGTGAGGCTTGGTTGTTGAATATGATTAAATATTTCCAAGTCTATGAATATGAAAGTAATCTGAAGGCCAGATTAGCTATCTACCAGCTACAAGGTAAGGATACCTTGTGGTGGGAGGAGATGAAAATGGTCCATGCCATTGATGAAAAGACAGTGACTTGGGAAGATTTCCAAGTTAAATTTAAAAACCGCTATTTGAATGAACGTTATTATTACGATAAAGCAAAGGAATTCCATGAACTTAGACTGGGACAACTCACTATTGATGAGTTTGTCACCAAGTTTACAAATATGTTGAGATATATCCCTTACATTCGGGAAGAGAATGCAAAGGTGCAAAGATTTATGAACCATTTTCCTACTGTGTATAAGGAGAAAATAGAGTTTGATAATCCAAAAACCATGGTTGAAGTAGTGAGAAAAGCTAGATTATGTTACTAGTAGTTCAAAGGCAAAAATGAACATGGAAAAAGCTGGGTAAATAAGAGTGAATTCAAGGGGAAGAAACAAAAACCAGCTTATTTGAAGAACTTTGGCAGGGATCATTAGCGGAATAAATTTAATAAACCCAAAGAGTCAAACTGCTCAGTCCCAAGTAGGTTCAAAACAAATAGAGGGAGAAAATAAGAAGGAAGGAGCAGTCAAGATGCGAGAACCGCTGAAATGTTAGGGTTGTGGAGAACCTCATCTGTTGAGGGATTTTCCATACCAAAATATTTAGATGATTATGAGAGATTGAGAAGCTACAACAGTGAATTATATGGCCAGAAATATACCCCCCATTAGTGCAGCTTTGGACAATCGGCAAGCAGAACACCAAACTACCATGGTTGAGATGGAAGGTAAGATTGTTGACCAATCTGTTACTGTTTTGATTGATCCAGGTGCTTCTTTGAGTTACATTAGTCCACAAGTGGTAGAAAAATGCAATCTCAAAACTGAAAAATTTCAGAAATCTTGGTTGGTCTAGTTAGCCACTGGCACCAAAAGGAAAGTAACTCATAAGTTACCTCAAATAGCAATTAAATTAAATTATTTTCAGACAGAAGTTAATTTAAACATTCTTCCCTTAGGCTCATATGACTTGCTGATAGTAATGGACTGGCTGGAAAAGAGAAAGGCTATGATGAACTGTTCGGATAAAACTTTTTATTGCGTAGATGAAGAAGGGAAACCTTTTATTCTAAAAGGAAAACCAAAAATAATCTCTGTCAGACAAATATTAGCACTACAACTAAAAAGAACAACTAGGAAAGGATATCAAGTATATGCAGTACATGTTGAGGAAATAGAACCACAACCTGAAGAAAACCTGATGGATAAATTGCCAATGGTGAGAGAGTTTAATGAAGTTTTTCCAGATGAGATTCCTCATCTCCCCCCCAAAATAGAGATTTAATTTTCAAATCGATTTGGTGCCTGGAGCAACACCTGTTTCTCAAGCCCCTTATCGAATGAGCCCCCCTGAAGTGATGGAGCTGAAAATGCAATTGCAAGAATTTTTGGATAAGGTTTATATCAGACTAAGTGTGTCTCCTTGGGGAGCACTGGTGCTGTTTGTGAAGAAAAAGAATGGAACCTTTAGAATGTGCATTGATTATCGTCTGCTGAATAAGTTGACAATTAAAAATAGATACCGTTTGCCTCGAATTGATGATATTTTTGATCAGGTAAGAGGAGCTTCAGTATTTTCTAAGATTGATCTAAAGACTGGTTATCACCAGCTCAGAATTAAGGAGGAAGACATTAGCAAAATAGCTTTTCGAACCAGGTATGGTCATTACGAATTTGTAGTCCTACCTTTTGGTTTAACAAATGCCCCTTCCACCTTTATGTGCTTAATGAACAGTGTTTTAAACAAGTTTTTGGATAAATTTGTACTAGTCTTCATAGACGATATTTTAGTTTATTCTCAAAATAAGGAGGAGCACAAAGAGCACTTGAAGATAGTGTTGCAAACTTTCAAAGAAAACCAGTTATATGCCAAATTCAGTAAATGTGAATTCTATAAGGACAAGATCCAATAATTAGGTCATATTATCTCTGAACAAGGGTTGGCTGTTGACCCTGAAAAGATAAAGGCTATTAGAGAATGGTCGGCGCCAAATGATGTTTCAGCAGTGAGATCATTCATGGGGATTGCAGGTTATTATCGCAGATTTGTGGAAATATTTTCTGCAATAGCATATCCCATAACTTCCCTACAAATAAAATGTGTCAAATTTGAGTGGACTGAAAAATGCCAAAACAGTTTTAAACAATTAAAATTAAAACTCACTACAGACCCTATACTAAAGATTGCAGATCCTGATAAAGAATTTGCTGTGTCTAGGGATGCCTGTAGAGAAGGTTTGGGAGGAGTCCTGTTGCAAGAAAATTCGGTTATTGCATATGATTCTAGGAAACTTAAGACACATGAATAGAACTATAGTGCATACAATTTAGAGTTGGCTGCTGTAATTCATGCCTTGAAGATGTGGCGACACTATCTTCTTGGAAAGAAATTTACATTGATGACTGATCATATTACTCTTAAATACTTCTTTTCCCAAACTGATTTGAATGCTCGACAAGCCAGATGGCTATCTTTTCTGAGTGAATTTGATATGGACATAAAACATATCAGAGGGAAAGAAAACAAAATTTCTTATGCCCTGAGCAGAAATTCTTGCCAACACATAAACAACATTGGAAGTAGTGCAAATTTTTATTTGGAAGAACTAGTGAAACAGGTAGCAGACCAGGATTCAAATTATGAGAATCTATTGGTAAAAATACTAAAGAAGGAGATGGTTGAATACACTGAAAACCAGACAGTACTGATCTGCTATAAAAACAGATTATATGTTCCCAATGTAGAGTCTTTGAAAAGAGAGATCCTAGATGAATACCATAAACAACCATATGCAGGACATCCAGGATATCAGAAATGCTTACAACCTTGAAAAAGAAGTTCTTTTGGCCAGGAATGAAAAAGGATGTAGCAAAATATTTAGCTAGGTGCATGGAATGCCAACTAGTCAAAGTGGAACATCAACACCCAGCTGGTCTATTAAATCCGTTGCTAGTTGCAAAATGGAAATGGGATACCGTTTCTATGGATTTCATAACAGGATTACCCAGAACCAAGTACCAACATGACTTAGTTATGGTAGTAGTAGACACTTTGACAAAAGCTACACACTTTATACCTATAAAGTCTACTTTTGGGACAACCCAAGTAGCAGATGTGTTCCTAAAAGAGATAGTAAGGTTACATGAGGTCCCAAAGATGATTGTTTCAGACAGAGATGCTAAGTTCACAGCAGCCTTTTGGAAAGGTCTATTTGGAGGTATAGGCACTAAGTTGAATTTTAGTACTACCTATCACCCTCAGACCGACGGTCAGACAAAGAGAAGAAATCAGATTTTGGAGGATATGCTGAGAATGTATGTGATGGATAGGCCATAAAAATGGGAAGACTACTTGCATTTAGCTGAATTTTCCTATAATAACAGCTATCAATCCTCCATCAAAATGAGTCCATTTGAAGCCCTCTATGGAAGGAAATGTCCTACTCCTTTGAGCTGGAGCCAACCTAAGGATAAACTAATGTTGGGACTAGATGCATTACAAGAAATGGAAAGAATTGTTAAACAAATACAGAGAAACATCAAGACAACAAAAGATCGACAGAAAAACTATGCTGATAAGAAGAGGGTACATCAAAAATTTAAAGTGGGGGAGAATGTGTATTTGCGTATTAAACCCAAACAGAGCACACTTTATGCTAGAAGTTGTGCAAAATTGGCTCCTGGATATTGTGGGCCTTTTAAAGTGCTAGAAAGGGTGGGACTAGTGGCTTATAATTTGGCCTTACTGCCCCATGTTAAAGTTCATGATGTGTTTCGTGTTTCATTACTAAAAAGATATATATATGATGCTTCTCACATTGTTGATTGGAATGTGATATAGGTGGAACCAGAAGGGGAGTTCCATCTAGAGCCGCTTCAAATATTGTAG
This sequence comes from Pinus albicaulis, assembly GCA_034641835.2. NCBI lineage: Eukaryota > Viridiplantae > Streptophyta > Pinopsida > Pinales > Pinaceae > Pinus > Pinus albicaulis. The sequence goes on along the minus strand of CM076581.1, from coordinate 414,366,473 downwards.
CGGGAAGAAATTGAATTGAGGAATAAAATGGTAGCAAGAGTAAAGGTGCAGTGGAAGCACTTTACTGCTGAAGAAGCTACTTGGGAAAGAGAAGCTGAGATGATGGAAAAATATCTATTTTTGTTTGAAAAATGAACTCTAGTAGTTAGTTATCAACACCGAGGACAATGTTTTCTTTCAAAGGGGGAATATGTAACACCCCTAGTTTTATGTTTCTTTCAAAGTTAGACATTTGAACTTTAATCCAAAGGGGAGTGGACCCCAATGGACAAGTATTTTGTGGATGTAATTAAATATTTAATTATGGAAATTAAATAAAATAATTCTGTGCAGATTGACCAAATATGAGATCACTTGCTAAAGCCATGAGGATGGATAGAGGCAAATACTTTCCCCAAAAATCTTTCAAAAATCCTTGAAAGAATTTATTTCCAAATTAGATTTTGAGGAAAATCTAGTTTCCCCAATGAGGTGGAGAGTAGTTGGGAAGAGGTAAAAAGCTGGGAAAAGCATAAAGTAGCTTGAAAAATCCCTAAATAAGGGAAGCCTAAGCAAACAGGAAGAAAATAATCCTGATATTCTGGGCGCAGAATTAGAAATAGGCTTTGGGGAGAAAAAGCTTAAATAAGCTATTCCCGAACTGATTAGAGGTTGGTCTGTTCTGGAGGTGGTCTCAGCTCGAGGGTGAGTTCTAGAGATAGAGGGACTCTAAGGTGGGAGGACTGGTCAACAACAAAAGTGGTATGCCTATAGCGTGTATTAATGCATGAACTACTTATAATGTTTTACTGCTTGTGTTCCATACATTTACAGAGTTGCTAGAAGAATTAAATCCTCTCAGTTCTGCATAGTTGTAGGAACAAGAATTATGCTCACCTCATAATCTATAAATTTGTAACTTTAATTTGGTTCTGTTAAAAATAGAATTTAATTAACAACCACTAGAGAAACAAAGCTAGTATGAAGGAATGATTACATATGTGAAATGCATATCTGTAGCCTTATTGAAGCAACAGTGACTATATATCTATAGATTTATTATTCACACTAAGAAAAGAATAGAGGGATGATTACAGTGATTAGAGTTAAAGATATTCAGACATAAATAGAGCTCAATAAGGTTTACCCAACCTGTATACAATTCTGGCATGAGAAATAAATATAAATTGGTTAAGGAATCACAATCTTTACTATTGAATTGTCACAACTGAATATTCTATTGGCAAATAAATATAACTAAACTTGTATAGAGTGCATGCAAACTTTATAAGATGTGAAGAATAACAAATATTTCACCTAGTAGATTCGAAATGAAAATGCTGGAAGTATTAGTAGAGAACTGAACATACTGAAAACTGAGAAAAATGAGGAATAAAATGTACAGAGACTGTCATTTCCATTTAACTATGTCGACCTTCAAGGGAGGCAAATTGCTATAAAATATACTAATAGTGTGTAATTTTGCGAATATGTTAAGTATACATGTGGATTGAAAATATATTAGTACTCTACAGAAGTATTATAATATATGTACAGGTCTAAAAAATTTAACAAAATTAAATAAATTATATGTTACATTATCTCTGGAAAAATACCCATAAAGATACAACTAAAATCTGGCATTGTATAAATCGGGTGTAGATTCCTTTCATATGAAACCCAAAACAAGTCTGATACATAAATACAGTTCAGTTATACCTCCAAATCTTTTCATGTATTAACAATAAATTGAGTACGATAGCATTTGCAAATGGAAGATTAGTATCAGAGATAAAAATAAATGGGCATTTATACTTTGGAGTTATTACAGCTAATCAACCAGAATCATAATCTATTAAATATATAGAGTAAAAAAAATTATTGACAAACCAATTATTAGCAAAATTTTATGCAACAGGAAATTGATACCACGAAATCATGATATTCTGTCCATATGAAAAAGAGACATAGTATCAATTTAGTACTCACAATTATGTGCCGATTTTTTTGGAGTAGGCAAAGTCGTAAGAGGAAACAAGTAACTAAATCTCATTGAGAGAAAATGTATAGGAAATTCATGGGCCTATAATTAAAATACCCCCAACAAAGAGGTATAACCAGACGTATAAATTCTGGTGCCTGTAACTTCTTCTCACTAGATATTCCTCTTTTTTAGAGAATTAAAACAAACCAAAAATATTTTGTAAAGAATTACAACTCCTAAGAGAGAGATCATTTCGTCAAGAAGCTTGCAGGACGAAAAACTTCAATGTACAACCAACCTGGAATAAGAACCGAACATCATAAGCTTATGAGATTGAAAGCCAAACAAAAATTGTGGAGATGAAGAACGCGATGATGGCTCATGTAACACATACATGTGGGTTAACCAAACCAGGAATCGTTAGCCATGGCACTATTAAATAATACCATATAAATAACATTATAACTCGAAGAGAGATTGCAATACCTGACAAAGTTAACATCTCTTCATCCACACGAGACCTATAATAGACCAGGGACGTGATTCAGAACTAAAAATTTATGATACGCATGTCAATGGTTCGATAAATAAACAACAGAGTGTTGCGAAGAGAAGCACCACGTTTACCTTGGCTTGTAGACTCTGGTTGTCAACGAACGACAACATGAAGCCTGGCGGGAGTGTTAAGGTGCACGGTTATCAGTAACCCTCACACCATCTCCTGATGAGAATATAAATTAACTAATACGTATTAGTAGTCAACAGTGCCACTAATTCACTGTGACTAGTTCATTATTCAACGTCCAACAAAGAAAACAAATTTCAGCAGTGGATGTAAAACGATGAACCACCATTATATACCAGTATTGATGTATAGGCTTACGATAAACAAATTTTGGGATGATCACTTACCATGAGAAGTTGCGCTGAGGGGAGGCCATGAACACCAGAACCATAGGCAAAGTCTCACGCTCAGTTCCCCAAGAGAAAACCAGAGAAGATAGGATCGTAGCGAAAACACCGGAAATGGTAAATGATGGGGCAAACAAATGAAATAGTAAATGAGTGGGGAAAACATTAAGGGGTGTCCACTTTCCACGTCGTGGCCATCCATCACCAAAGACACGGATCAAAATATAATGTTGGGAGTACAATAGCTTGAAAAGAAATTTAAGCAGAGATGTACTGATACACGAGAATTAAATACAGGACCGTCGAAAGGAATTAAAATACAATTGTGACTGGGGCTCGAGAAAACTAAATATCTTGCTCGTATCATCCATCACAAATTAAACGATCAAAATGAATGCACATTGAGAAGGAAATTAGACCCAATGCCGAACTGCATGATAGCCATGTAAATTCGATGTACCATAAATATTAAACGAGCAATCTCAAGCTATATGGAAAAGGCCTCTCAGCATGCCAGATCGACATAGTCTGGGATAGGTACAAAGTCAACATAATTTCGTGGAAGGGAAATATAAAGTATGAATACACCACAAGCCCAACCATTAATGTCGGTATACAAATTCCAAGTGCAAAGGAAACCACGCCTAGATAGTAATGCGACGTGGCATCGAGAATCAAACCCATGATATGAAATTAGAACCATATAGATAGCGATTCAATCCATCATATAATCATAGCATCCCATGGACCATGTATTTAGCAGCGTAGGAGTAGAAAGAACACGAGTTTGAAATGAAATACTTTTACCATTAAAATTTTGATGGATAAGTATAACAAGATATTGATATAGTTATACGAGTTACCTGAAAGCAATAGTATTAAACAAAACAATTCTGAGAGAAGGATTAAGTTATGCTATATAGATATGAAAATTGTAGAATGAAATTTTATGAATGTCAATGGGGCTACAATTCATCTAACACATATGTAGTACAAACAAAAAAGGGAATGCCTATGTAGAAATAATAATTACGTCAAACGAGAATTAGCGGAAAAAAAATAAAATATTTTGAAGGGAGGTATGTGACAAAAAGGGACTCTGCAGTGCATGGAAACGATGTTCCCATGACTATATATAAGAAGGGTACTCTATGCTTCGGTAAAAACAATATTTGAATAATTATTTGCAATTTTCCGTATTCTATATATACGAATGATAACAAGATTTGAATTTTTAGTGGAATAATGATTTGAATATTGTAGATATTTGCAATATTGATTTGATTTTCTTCATAATGGTTTTAAATCATTCATTGATAAAATAAGTAGTAAATTAGATCTCATTCAACTTTAGTTATCTCAATATTTCAATTATTGTGTTAATTTTGTGTTACTAACTTAATACAAATATTCTTTAAGCAACTTAAATCTAATTCAATAATTATTATTTCAAATCAAGTTCAACTTTTCCTTTTGAAACAATTGCTAGTTTACTTGTATTCACAAATCTCTAAGATAAACTGCACATTTGCAGTTTCCAACAGAAAAGATACAAATCTCTAAGATAAACTGCTACATTTTCACTTTCCAACGAGGTGAAGCATGGAATGAATAGGAAAAGATTACAGGGGCGGAACTTAAACATGAAGTGAATGTTTGATAAGAAAACATGATTGCTAGAGATTATTTCTGGAGGGAGTGTGGTCTTGGATTTTAACTTATGGTTGTTTACTTAATAAATAAAATATTCTTCCCCCGATCGGGGTGCCTAGTGGAAAGGACTCTGATGGGAAGAGGACAGGGTGGCAGAATTGGCATGTAGTGTGGCGAGGCAGGACTGCAACGTAACCACCGCACGCGAGGGGAGGCAGATCTTGTCCAAAATGGTAATGGAGGTGATGTTTCCCAAGTTATAACATTATGACAACAATTAATTTGCATGAGAAGCAGCTAAAAATGCTAGATGGGCTGTGAGAGTTTAGCTGGGATAAGCGTCGGTGGAAATGTTTTGGGGCCGATGAAGAAGTTTGGCATGCAAAGAATTGTCATAATATTTCTCTATTGTGAAGACACTTGTTCCTACTGTGCGTAATCCAGAAGCAACTAAAGATGTTGTTGGTTGCCTGCGTTGGTGTATTAGTATGTATTTGAATTTCTCCTTGTTGTTCAGATGAAGAAAGTGTCAAAATTCCGCAGCATGCAGGCGGGAATCTTAGTTTTTTTTATTATATTTACAATTGTATTGCCAATGTCTCTCAAGTCTAAAATGTCTCTAAAGCCAATAGTAGAAGCCATAGTTCTGCTTGGGTATATATGTTAAAGAATGTAATTCCTCCGCTAGCTCTTCTTCTGCGTATTAGAAGCCATGAGGATAATGTTAGCCACCCTTTCTTCGGTCAGCTTGGGAAATTGCTTGCATGCAGGTTAATGACGTTAACGTCTCCGAGGGTAGAGTCATGTATGTCATGCTCTCTGGTAATGGGTTGGTTAATCATCCTCTAGTGCTGTATAGGGTAGATAGTTGTTTCGATTTATGGCATTTATGTGTGTGGCGTGCCTGCAGTAATAGGGGTTTCGGCAAGGTGGGCATATGTTTGTTTTCCTATGCCCCCAAGTTACATTTGTTTATTATTTTGCCTCCGTTCTAGACTAGGGTAGGTAGCAATTTAGGTAAGAAGGATAAGGGGGGTGGGCCAAATTCTTATAATATACTGAAGAGTCATGGGGCTCACGACTGCTATCCCTCAGCTACCCTCCTCAACCATTGTAAATTATATGTTCTGGTTATTAACTTCTTCGATATTTTCTATCGTGTTGCTGCTCCAGGGGTTATCATTTTCCTCTCACTCCGACATCCAAATATGGTGAAGAAAAAGAGAGGCAGAAAGGCCCATATGGACAAAGGCAAGGAAACAATCTCAAGCTCGCTAGCTAAGAGAGGCAGGAAATCCAACAGAGAGCTTATGGAGCCCTTATTTCAGGTTTATTCAGAAGAAACACCCTGTTTTATAAAATTAGTTATTCATGGATGGGAGTTAGAAGTAAGAACCAAAATTGAAGAGGATGATCTAGCAGTGGAAGAACTACAGCGTGTGATTATTGACCCAGGGCATACCCGAGGGAGAATATCACTATTTCATCACTCACTTAGAACCTACTGGTTAGTAAAATTCCTGTTTGTTAAGGCCATTAATTTAGTTTAGGAAGTATGAGGGGATCCCAAGGCAGTATCCACCCTGGTAGAGATTAATAGAAGTATCCAGGAAATCAACGTCTGTTAGCTACAATAGTATGCTCGTCTTGGTAGAATGGAGAAGGACATTAAGGAGATGAAACAAGTTGACATGCCAGGTTCCAGTGTTAAAGATCCTGCCCCAGTGGAGTCAGATGATGACTAGCGTAGCCATATTTAGTTTTTTAGTGGTTAGGTTTCTCTGAATGCATTATGTAAATGTTATTATTAGTAAACTTTGATATTATTTATCTCAAGAATCTTTGTAGGAATCTAAGGAAGTACATGTTTTGGATGGCGTACAATCCACTCAGATGGCCAACATACCTCGTTTCCTTCGGGCTGGTTGAGGTTTAATTTTTTTATTTACTATGCCCACTTTTTTATATAAATAGAAAATAATAAGGGCCTACTAAGCTTACAAAAAAAAAAAAAAACTATTCTTAATTCTTCCACTGTCTCTTTTATGATAGCAAACAGATATTCAAGATTTTTTGGTTTTTTTTTCCTGTTGAATTTGGTTATATCATTTTTTTATCTATATTACATTGTTTTGTTGTTTATATCATTTATGATTTTCGGGTTTTTTTATTTGAATTTGGTTATATCATTTTTTCACCATGTAAGGGAGATTTAATAAGTTCTGCAACTCACAAGTATGTTCAAATCAATAGAGCCACCGTTTTCTTTAATTCTTTCACCACTTCTTTTAGGATATAAAGCAAGCGTTTATCATATTTAATTTCAGCCAACATTTAACCACAACAATGGAAGGATGAGATGTCTCACATCAACTTTTTGGTTACTGTCTACTAAAAAATGGCCATGGCTACCAGTCGGTTGGGGCCATGGTGAGGTCGCTGCGAATAAATACAAAAAACAGACGGTAAGGTAATTACCCCATAACAATTAGGAAAATTTTCTTCATATTTGGGAAGTAAACAATGTAGTTGAATTTAACTAAATTGTTTCCAAAAATATTTTGAAATTTGATGGATGAAAGGGAAGTCAATTGTTTGATTTCACTTTTGTTTATCGATTCTGGAATGTTGGTGATAAATAAAAATAACAATTATGGAATGTTGGGAATAAATAAAAATAGGCAAAGCCATTACTATATAATGACTGAAAAATATTTCCATTCTTGCCCGGTACCCATTGTATCTGAACTAAAGTGGATTACAGGTTTTGTGAAGATTTTGAAATTTGATAGAAAAAACAAAGTCAATTTTTATTTAATCTAGTTTTGGAAATGGTTGATTTGGTATCTATTAGTGTGTGGTATGCAACAGGGAATACCAATTTTGACATAAATGTATGATTTGTTTCTAAATTATGCAAGTAGCGAAATTGTAAATAGAAAATTTGTGATTCACTCTTCAGTTCTATTTTAAAAGAAAGTTAATTGAAAAGTGATCGACCAAGATTTATTTTACACCAGATGTTTAGGAGATTTATTGTGTATAGGACATGAAAATATAATATTATACAAGACTTAATCCTAGAAAAATAGTTGAACAAAAGGTTAGTAAGTTCTAATTAGAATGATACAACGAAAGGTTAGTAAGTTTTAATTATAATGATACAACGAAAGGTTAGAAGATAAAACTATTTGCAATTTATTAGATTTTGATTATAGAAATGTAGATGCCCATAAAATGAATTTACAAATTTACTCCTTCTGGCTAGTCACCAGTGGACAGTTGGTGGGCAGTTCTGGGTAAAGAATCAATGTCGAGTGAGCCATACCACATAGGTTTCTGAAACATACATGTATTATAGAAACATAAATTTCCCCTCTATGCTATTAAACCTCCAAATAAAAAAAACATCAACTGATTCACGATTTTCCTCACAGAAACATCTAATATAAATCTAGTATATTTATACAAAGTTCTGTTTGCTACTTATCTAGCAATATCTCTCTCTTCGTACATTCTACAACACAGAAATAATTTATTAACAACCTCTGTATAAATGACAGATACATGAACTTCAAGAAATAATCTAAGGTACAGAGAAACAAAGTCTCATTGAAAACTTATTGTTATTTAATCCATGGAAAGAACTTTGAAAGCAAATAATACTAAAAAAAAGAAAAATCCTAAACTATTCATATAGGTCTCCTTCTGTAGGACGAGGAGATTTCGCAGCCTTGTCATCTATTTCAATCCCGCAGTAATTAAATACAAAAGGAGTGAATGGGGTAGCAAGCTAAGTGAGGTTGATTTTGGAGAAAAATCCACACTTAAGCGCACTTGAGCCAGAGGTGATATTGGATGGGTAACCTCCCGTGAATTCCTGGTTACTAGATGCAAGCCCCAGAAGTGATGATTGATGCTATGTGATTCATTTCACTAGTTTCAATCCCACTTCAACCCCGTGAGCATCACCCGATGCAGTGAGTGCAAAGTGGACTATTCAAAAATCATGAGAAATTAGTCAGTTATGACTATCTCTCATGGAAATGGTCATAGATGAATGACTTAACACAGTTGAATCCCAAAAAAATATATATATAATAAAATAGTTGTTTATTTAAAAATAAATTATAATATATATATATGTGTGTGTGTGTGTGTGTGTGTGTGTGTGTGTGTGTGTGTTGTGTTATTAAATAGAAATTAGTGACCAATTGTTTATCCCTTTAAGAATTTGGTGGACAATGAAAAATACTAATTAATACATGCAAGGAGAAGTTGCAATACATTTTAGTGTTATATATACCAATATTGTTGATGATGTTAGGTAGTTAGCACAGATCCATCTTAACCATGGTTTTTCCAAGTGTGGACCAAACTTCTCCATATGAAAATCTACTTTTTAAAATGAAAAATTTGAGAAAAGGTTGACATTTGAACCCTTTTAGTGCTTAAGAAATCTCTGGATAAGATGAATATATAGTGCCTCTCTCTCTCTCTCTCTCTCTCTCTCTCTATATATATATATATATATATATATATATATATATATATATATATATTTGTTACATGGTTTTGTATAGTAATACTTTTTTCAAATTAATCTATTTAATGTTGTAAGAAAAAATACATCCATCATACTTTGGCTTAAGATTTCTGGGACGTTGGTGTTGTTGACGGGCTGGTTTGGTTTACGACGATCGCTGCCCCTCGCAACCTCCCATGGTGTTTAACAAGAGACAGGCATCCACGCCATATACTCAGTCAATTAAGCTATTTTTTTTAGCATTTAAGGAAAGCTGGATATGACTTAAAATGAATGCTGAGTGCTTGGGTTGGGTTTCTAAATACCCTTCTTCATTATGTAACCCACTCCATTTTTTCCCATTGAATGAAAATATTCTCTGAAACTACATATAAACAAGAGCAAGCACAAAAGAGAAGAATACATGTAAGTATATGTGGAATGTGGGTGTGTGTCTATGTGTGTGTGTGTACATACATACATACATACATACATAAATATATACATACATAGATATATATATATATATATATATATATATATATATATATATATATATATATATATATATATATAGGTATGTATATATATATATATGTATGTATGTATGTATGTATGTATGTATGTATGTACACAAACACACACAGACACACACCCACATATACTTACATATGCTTTCTCTTTGTGCTTGTGTCTGTTTATATATGGTTTCAAAGAATATATTTCATTTCAATGGGAAAAAATATGGAGATGGGTTACACATATTGGAAAGAGAGGGTGATTTTAAGTGAAAAAAAGAGAGCTCGGTCGAGAATTTTAAGCAATCAATCGATTCATTTTTAAGTGCTCAATTGAGCTCCTTAAATGGTAAAAAAATAGCTTAATCGATAATTATGGCTTGATGGATCTTATATGCTTGATTAAGCCCTAAGGCACGATGGAGCCCATATTTTCTATTAAAATGCATTGTCATGATTTGCGCAAGTCATTTCTGCACAAACCATAGAGAAAATAGGAGCTCAATCGAGACATTAAGGCTCAACTGATGTTATTAAAGCTCGATTGAGCGATTGGACAATGGAGTAACCAAACCAACCTCATCAACAACCCCACAAACGTCCCAAAAGCTTAAGCCAAGGTATGTTTCGTATGATTTTTTTATTTTGTATTTATTTTTTATTGCAACATTAAATAAATTAATTTGAAAAAAACATTACTATACAAAAACCATGAAATCCACAAAAAACTATTCAAAATAACAGAAAAAAACCTAGAAAACCACAAAACAGCCTAAAAAACGACCAAGAAATTTTGCAGTATATATAGAGTTGTGTTATTAAGTAGAAATTAGTGACCAATTGTTTATCCCTTTACGAATTTGGTGGACAATGAAAAAGGCTAATTAATACATGAAAGGAGAAGTTGCGATACAATTTAGTGTTATATATACCAATATAGATGATGATGTTATGTAGTTAGCACAAATCCATCTTAACCATGGATTTTCCAAGTGTGGACCAAATTTATCCATGTGAAAATCTCCTTTTTTAAAAGAAAAACTTGAGAAAAGGTTTACGAGTTAAGATATTTAATCCCTTTTAGTGCTTGACAAATCTTTGGATAAGATGAATATATATTGCCTCTCTCTCTCTCTCTATATATATATATATACACACACACACACACACACACACACACACACACACACATATACTTACATATACTTTCTCCTTGTGTTTGTGTCGATTTATATATAGTTTCAAAGAATTTATTTATCTCAATGGGAAAATATATGGAGATTGGTTACACTTCTTGGAAAGAGAGGGTGCTTTTAAGTGAAACAAGGAGAGCTCAATCAAGCTCCTTGAATTCTAAAAAAATTAGCTCGATCAAGAATTATGGCTTCACCGATCTTATAAGTTTGATTGAGCCCTAAGGCACGATGGAGCCCATGTTTTCTATTAAAATGCATTGTCACGGTTTGCGCAAGTCATTTTTGCACAGACCGCAGGGAAAACAGGAGCTCAATCTAGACATTGATGCTCAACCGATGGTATTAAAGTTCTATCGAGCGATTGGAGCATGGAGAAACCAAACCAACCTCGCCAACAACCCAACCAACATCCCAAAATATCAAGCCAAGGTATGTTTCCTATAATTTTTGTATTTTGTATTTAATTTTTCTTGCAACATTAAATAAATTAATTTGAAAAAAATATTACTATACAAAAACCATGAAAACCACAAAAAAAACCGTTCAAAATAACAAAAAACAACCTAGAAAACCCCAAAAACAACCATGAAATTTAAGAAGTATATATATATATAGTTTTGTTATTGAGTATAAATTAGTGACCAATTGTTTATCCCTTTACGAATTTGGTGGACAATGGCGAAGACTAATTAATACATGCAAGGAAAAGTTGAGATATATTTTAGTGTTATATATACCAATATTGTTGATGATGTTAGGTAGTTAGCATAGATCCATGTTAACCATGGATTTTCCAAGTGTGGACCAAATTTCTCCATATGCAAATCTCCTTTTAGAAATGAAAAATTTGAGAAAAGGTTTACAGGTTAAGAGATTTAATCCCTTTTAGTGCTTGATAAATCTCTGGATAAGATGAATATATATTGCCTCTCTCTCTATATATATAGACACACACACACACACACACACACACATATACTTACATATACTTTCTCTTTGTCTTTATGTCTATTTATATATTTATTCAAAGAATTTATTTAATTTCAAGCGAAAAAAATAGAGCTCGATCGAGCATTTTAAGCACTGAATCGATTCATTTTTAGGTGCTCAATCGAGCTCCTTGAATGTTTAAAAAATTAGCTGGATTGAGCATTATGTCTTGACTGATATTATAATTTTGATTGAGCCCTAATGAATGATGGAGCCCATGTTTTATATTAAAATGCATTTTCACGGTTTGCACAAGTAATTTTTGCACAGACTGCAGGGAAAACAGGAGCTCAGTCGACTCATTAAGGCTCAACTGGCGGTATTAAAGCTCGATAGAGCGATTGAACCATGGAGAAACCCAAAAAACCTGGCCAACAACCCCACCAACGTCCCAAAAGCTCAAGCCGAGTTATGTTTCCTATGATTTTTGTATTTTGTATTTAATTTTTCTTGCAACATTAAATAAAATAATTTGAAAAAAAACATTACTATACAAAAACCATGAAAACCACAAAAAACCCTTCAAAATAACAAAAAAAACCTAGAAAACCACAAAAAAAAACCTAAAAAACAACCAAGAAATCATTTTGAAACCACCAAAATAACTATAGTGTCGCACCCCAATACATAAATATTTGGTAGTTATTTTGGTTACTATATTTTGGATAGTTATTTTTATTTCGAGACTTTTAATACCTAGGGTTAAGGGAGAAGTTTGTTGATACTAAAAGAAAGAATTTAATTACTCATGAATATATTATATTACTTGGATGTGTAGCTATATATGTTTATAAATAGATAGATGTGACTCGAAACTTAAAAGAAGAAGCCCTAAACTAAGTTATCTAACAACTAGAAAATTAAGTTGTCATTGTTTCCTTTCCTTGGAGATAAATGGATCTGAGTGAAAAGGAAGGGGGTTCTTACCTTTTTATAAATTTACTTTGAAAGGAAGAGAAGGAGAGAAAACAAAACTGAGAAGGTGTTGATATGTGTCGCAGGTGGAGGAAATTCTTGAACTGGGATGGACGCAGTGGAACACTTCACAAAAAAACTTGGGCCGATATCTGGAAGGGATCTTGAGATTAAAATATTAATAAATTGAGGTTATTTATACCATAATCAGAATGGTGTATTGTGTTATTCATTTATTTACTTTTCTACCATAGAAGTTGATATTTGGGATCTCTAAGGTAAGCTTCCTTGATTTTCTTAAAACTGTCAAATTCTATTTCACTATAGGTTATTTCATATAGATGATGCAATTTCCTACTCAACATATCTTATATGTGGTTATCCTTCCCTTTTAGATGATTGACGTCAAAATTAAACTCTCTTAAGAATGAATTCCACCTTTCTTGATGATCATTTAGATTGGGCTAGTTAAAAAACAATTATTAGGCTACTACGATCTGTCATTAAAAAAATTATTTTCCTTAGTACATATTGCCTCCAGAATTTAAGGGAATGAATAGTTGGAGTTAGTTATAGGTCATAGGATTATTATATTTTCTTGTGCTCTTTTAACTTGTGGGGTTCATAGGCTATGATCCATCCATCTTGCATTAAAAATCCTCCAATGCCCTCCTGGCAAGCATTTGTGCAACACAGTAAATCTTTTATCTGGGTCCACAATTTTTAGCACAAGGGTAGTTGTTAACAAATATTATTTCTTTTCAAAACTACATTAAAATTCTTTCTTCCATCTAAATACTCTTCCTTTATTTCTTAAGGAGTTAATGGGGTAGGAAATTCTGTAAAATCCCTCGATTAAGCGACAATAATATCCTTCCAAACCCATAAAAGATCTGATATCTGCAACATTCTTAGGAATATTCTAGTCCAAAATAGTTTTAATTTTACCAGGGTCTAGGGTTAAACCCTCAGAGGAAATGACATGCCCAAAATATTTAATATGTTCCTTGAAAAAGATGCATTTACTGAATTTCGGATAAATCTTGTTCTCTATTAATGTTTGCAGCACTATCTGTAGATGCTTCTTATGTTCCTCTAGATTTCTTCTATAAATCAGAATGTCATATATGCATATTAAGATTAACTTGTCTAGATAGCAATGGAAAATAACATTCATCGTGCCCATAAATGTGGTTGAAGCATTGGTAAGACCGAAAGGTAGAACAACGAATCCATAAGGACCATAGCGGGTTAGAAATGATGTATTATGGATATCCTCCTCTTTCATCCTGATTTGGTGATAACCTGACTGTAAATAAATTTTAGGAAAATACAGTAGCACCCTTCACTGGCGCTCTCTAGCCACTGTCTTGTCACTACAATGATCCTCTACACCAACTGAAACTAGTCCATCCTGCTACGTTTGATATGGGATCCCATAGCAAGGTATTGATCCAAGAGGTGGAATCCTCAATGATCCTTCCTAGTTGTAGATATTTAGAACTAAATTTCTATATCACCCCAATTCTCCCTTCGAGATATGTGGGAAATCATGGTGAACTCATCCTCCTTGATCCTTGTAGTTGCATCATGTGTATCATGTTTCTCATCCTTGTCCTTGTTCTCGAGAGGACACTACATAGCGTAGTGACTCGTTTCACCACACAGAAAACACTTGATCTTTGAGACATCCTTTATTCACCTCCGCTCCTCCTGTTGCCCCTTGTATGCAAGGGTTGCATTCTCTTCCTCCTACTTGGGCTTCGAACCACTGTTTTTGATGCCATCAAGTTTAAACTTGATCATATCTCGCCTCATCTCTTCTTGCTGAAGATCAAACCACATTTTTTCCCAATCACGCAACCTTTCTCTACCCAGGACGCTCTAGACAAACACTTTCCATTCATATTAGACATAATTCAGGCACAACCTTGCCATCTCCATGGTCTTAAGTGTTGATCCAACAAATTCCAACTAATATCGGGTTTTCTGACATTTTGCAAGAAATGGATCAATACATTGTCCCTTATGCATCCTCGTAGATCACATCTTCTCATGCAAGTACATCTTATGTTGCTCAGAAGATCCTTGATACAACATCGCTGAGGCATCCCACATATACTTGACGGTCCCTCTGCTAGACATGTGACATACTACATGATACCTCACTCCATCGAGGATAAAGCACTCACCCTTTGACATATTATTCATGTAGGATTTCAACAAATCTACATCTATGAGGACAACTAGCACATTCTCAATAAAGGCATTGAGATCATGTTTATCTAATATAAAAGTGATCCTTGTCTGCCATGTCACATGATTAGATGCACTCTCCAACCGATATTGAACTCTCAGCCCGTTAGCTAACATCTCAGCCAACAAAATTCAAACTGCTCCCTCTCACCTCTGCTCAGCTTCTACGCTAGCCTATGCACTCCCTGATGGAGCATGTAGATCTAATCCTTGCTATTTCTGATCTGTAAATGAGGAATATAATTCCTTGGATCATAATTCATTGAGGAATAAATTCCCTCAAAAGGTGTCTGCTTCCATCCCCTCACTCTTTTCTACATCAACAAATGTTGTAGAAAAATACGTCCCATAGAAAACTTCTCCGTGTTGAATTTACTACTACATTTCTCCCTTTGTCGCTAACAAATCATGAACTATAAGTCATACCTCTTTTTTTACTCACTTAGAGAGAGGATTCCTCACAAATATTCCCTTTCAGGTATGGACTACACAATCCCTTGGGGATTCAATATGTTGCCTACATAGGTATTAAATCTCCCTCTTTCTATTCAATGCTGAGTTCTTTCGGTATGCTCTCTTGCTTCACGTTCAATGCTCTTACACCATGTGAAAATTCCCAGATCTGGAATCCAATTTAAGAAACTGGAAAACATTCCCCTAATTGTTATTCATTACTTCACAATTTACTTGGATTTTTTCTACGAAAAACACTGATTACATCACACTTCCACCTTCAATCTATAAATAATATAGGGAAAAAAAAATGAGAAATAAGAAAAATAGAAACACATATGACACCATTATTTTTGGAGAAATGTCCCTGGAAAAACCCAATGTGGGAAAACTGGTCCAACAGCTGAGGGTTTGTATTATTAAGTACTAGCATTTAATACAAACTAGTATTCCTTACTCACAATCCGTAAAGAGAAAATAACTAAAAGAGAGTATTGATAAAATTACCTCACACTAACACTAGAGATCCGACATTGACCCAACCCGGAACTAACAAGTCCCATGTTGCCTCTACGCTTCCTCTGCGTAGATCTACATCACTCTAGATAGGGACTGCATCACTCTGGCCAGGTGTTAGGTCCCTATATCACTAGTGTAGTCCATTATTTTTGCTAGTGTATGCCCCTTATTGTTATTGTTGTACCCATGTAGCCCCCATATTGTTATTATTGTTTCCTTACATCATTATTGTTAGGTCGGCTAGGATTATATTGTGACCCCATGGACTCTCATATATAGAAAGGAGGTTATGTCATTTGTATCATCAAAGAATTTTTCATTTATGTAATGTATTGGCTGTTAACCCCTCGAAGTGGTTGATTTCGAAGGCATTGATCTCTCTTTTCTTCTATTTTGGAGCTGGTTTCCTAACATTTGCTATTAAAGCTTTGGATTCTATGGTTTCGGTGTTCCAAACAGGTCATCGTGGAAGTTTCGCTACAACTTGTTTTATACAAAGGTTCAGAAGCTGAAATTTTACATAGCGAAGCCAAAATCCTGAGGAAAGTGGTGTACAAATTTTAGATCTTGGTTCACAATATTTGCAGAGATATGATCTGTGGAAGTAAGGGTTTTTTCAAGCTCCCAAATTTGACCTAAACAGGATATCGTGGAATTTTCTCTATACCATTTT
Organism: Pinus albicaulis; assembly: GCA_034641835.2. NCBI lineage: Eukaryota > Viridiplantae > Streptophyta > Pinopsida > Pinales > Pinaceae > Pinus > Pinus albicaulis. The sequence goes on along the minus strand of CM076581.1, from coordinate 414,349,900 downwards.
TTCTATGAAGGTTCAAAAGATGAAATTTAAAAAAAACAAAGTTGAAATCTTGAGGAACTTCCTGTAAAATTTTAGATCTTGGTTTATAATATCTTTGGAGATATGATTTATTGAAAATTAGGGTTTGTTCAGGCTCTCGAATTTCATCTGAAAGAGGTGACCTTGGGAAAATCACCATAACTCTCTCTCTGAGCATTGAATTGGAATTCTATAAAAAGTGGCCACAAGTAAACGGATTGTAGTTTCCTATGTATCAATTTCAGAGCTGAAGGAGGAAAAAATGACACATGGCATGTGGTATGATTTAGATCTACTGAACCAGTCCATAATTAGGTCATTTTGGGAGATTGGGAATAACTTTGCCTTGAAAAATCCAAATTAATTCAGACCTGCGGAATTTGAAAGAAACATTAGAAGGATAATTCAAGGCCAAATTTGGGATATTGAAGATCTGCAATTACATAGAGAATTCAGTTTCATTATCGATCTCCTTAAAAGAAAGAAAAAGCTGTGTATTTTTTTTTTAATTGCATACGTCTTGTGTGAAAAATCAGTTAGAATTGATTCGATGGGCATATTGTAGAATATATATCAATATTGGGTTCTAAAATCCCCCCTAAAAAGAATTCAACACCCACTAATCCTTTAGAAATCTCTACTATGATGCATGAAGAGGAAGAATTGCAGTGTGAGATATCAAAATTATGATACCAAGTGCAACAAATTTTTATCTTACAAAGAGTAATCAAATATGACATAGACTGTTTAAAATAATAAATGGATACCAAGTTGGACGGTTTGAAGGATCAAATGAAAGCTAATATTGACGATAAAGTAGTGAAATATCACATTGGGATTCAACAATAAGTTATCCAAATCTCAAAGGATAACCTAACTTTGGTGCAAAATCGAATGAAAAAACAGGAAGATCAACATCACAATGAAAGAATTTCTGAAGCAGGCACAGAAACAAGAACTCTACAACTACAAAATCGATCGATTTCAGAGTATCTAAGAAAGTGAAAGAAATTACCCATTGAAAATTCCACATGGGAGGATGAAAATTTCATACAAAAGCATGAAGAAATAATCAAGCATTCACGAAAAAACTTGTTTGAAGGAGGGGGGAATGTTAGGTCGCTATATTAATAGTGTATTCCCTTATTGTTGGTAGTGTAGCCCCCTTATTGTTATTTTTGTACCCTTGTATCCTCCATATTGTTATTATTGTGCCCTTACATTATTATTGTTAGGTCAGCTAGGATTCTATTGTGACCCCATGGACTCCTATATATAGAAAGGAGGTTTTTTCATTTGTATCATCGAATAATTATTCATTTGTGTAATGTATTGGAGGTTTCCTCCTCGAAATGGTTGATTTATAAGGTGCTTATCTCTCTTTTCTTCTATTTTTGGAGTTAGTTTCATAACGCCAGGGATTGCGTCACTCCGTTCAGCTGGCTTTCTGTTGGATGGATGTTGATATTTTTCCCCTTTGGTGTCACACCCCAGCTCTTTGGCACTCGATCCGACTGATCCTTAGAAAAATAGTGGATCTATTTAGAGGCTCAACATTTCCTTTTCCTGGATCTTCGGTGCACATCGTATCCCTTTAGGTGCCTCTTATGCGTCCTCTTCTCTGAATTCTCTGCGATGTATTCTCGGCTCAGGAAAAATCTCCAACCAGAACTATCTCTTCCTCTCACTCTGTAGAACCAACTTGATGATCACTTTGTCTTCTTTGTGATGCTCACTTGAGATATCGATCTCTAGATCCTCTCTAGATGTGATTTCCCAATTCCCATCAAAGTCCTTCTTATAATCATCTAGTTGAGAAATCAATGACATAAATTAAAGCATAATCAAGCGTTAAGATTAACTTCATCATATCATCATATTTTTCTAGAATATTCACACCAATTTCTATTAATATACTTTAATTATTTTAATTCCCTAATTTTAGACTTAGGCTCCCATTAAAAATAATCAATTATTTGAATAAAACCCCATCCAAGTGGAATTTCCCAAAACGATTTCTAGGTATTTTGGAGAAAATGTGTCTACACCTCCGTAAAACGTTTGACACTTAGAGCACATCTGATGCTACCAGAAATAAAAAAATACTACATCGGGAAAGACTAGCTTGTTAGTCCGTGAAAACCCTAAAAATTATCTGGAACTAATATTATGTTAATAAAAAACTAGAAGTAACTATTTTTCAATGAAATTGTAATGAAACATGTGGGTGTAAATAATCATATTCTAGAACATAAACAAAATGAAATATTTAGCGTTCGTATGTGACCATATTCCTGAATAGGAAAACAAAAATGGTATATGCTGAAGCCAGTAGCTATATCCAAGTACCAAATAACTGAGTAGGGAAGGAACAATATGAATCAATATTGTAAACACACATAGACAATATATGGAACCAAACATATAAACTATATTAAGCAAAGAAAATATAATGATAACCTCTACTATCCAATAGAGAAGAACCATTTTCTATCCAGAAATAGTTAACTCGGGAATAAAAATATGTTGTGAAGTCAGTTATAGAAATACATATCAACTGGATTCGGTCTGCATCGAAGCGACTATTCCAGAAATAAGAATCATACATTTATATATAATTCTCTAACAGTATGAGGTTCAAATAAATTATTTGAATGTAGTGTATATCTAAAAGTAAGCTTCAATAGTTCTTGTAAAAACACTCAATAAAATGAACCGACAGGTCTCCTTGTTAGGTGGCTCTATAGGAGTTTGACAAGGTGGAACCCTAAGGAGTTAAAAGAAAAGTTAACAAAGCCTAGCACTAAAATCGTATTGGGTTAGATCCAAAGGCACAAAACCAAATATGGAATATCCTGATGAATCCTAACGGGTTTTCTGTACATACATGGTAAAAGGAGCCAAATTAGAAACATTTTCCTTTCAAAAATGTCCTGGTTGCAATCAATCCAACCACCAGATTATCAATTGAACATACCTATAACCAAACCATAAACCATCAGAGAACCTGTTAGCATATCTCTTTCAAAACAGAGGGACATTTTTCAATCTATAGAGAGATTCATGGTATTAGAGATAGCATACCTATGGAATAATTATCTAAACTAGACATGACCAAAATTGTGAATGAGGAAAACACCTCTCAGTTGTATAATCAAACAAAGAAAAAATAAATGTAAATATTCAATCTCCCTAGCTATGTATAACCTTTAGTAGATGATAAAGACACATCCATAAATGAACCTAAAGCATTGTGAAAGAACCTATTAAGAACGTAATACCAAAACTTAGAGACATCAAGAAGTATAATGGAAGATTTCAGTTATTAGAAGAGAAAATGCATGGACCATACCCGAGACCAAAGAACAAATGTTTGATGTTGGACGCAGGGATTCTGTGTGCATGGAGGTAGAAGAAAAAAGTGGGTTGCAGAGTGATGGAATAATAGTATTCCGGAAAGGTTTTGGGGGGATGGGGTATTACCCTAACTGCTTCCCCAACAAATAGGACCATTAGATCAAATTTTAGATCGATGACACGAAGTATCCCCATGTGTCCATCGTTCAAGAAGCCAAATAAAATTTAAGAAGTTTCAGGTGTAGATTTCTCATATAACATAAGTTCTTGAATTTAATAAATGCCATATAGTCTAATGTACAATAGTCATCATAGTTACAATTGTGTAATGTGCATAAACCATTTGATGTAGTATATTGTAATGTTCACAGAATACCTAAGGTCTCCTCTTGGTGATGCACCATAGATTAAACAGAATATGCCATCATTCTAAAAAAAACATGAAGAGTGAATGTCTAAGTTATTCAAAAGTGACATGGGTACTACGCAATACATGTTGATTATTTACCATGTTTTCATGATGATTCTATGAACCTACATTAATCCTCAAGAACATAGTTGTAAGGTAGGCAAGGTATGGAATTATAAAAGTATTAATGTACTTACAATGATTCAAGGAGTATAATGTTCTTTTAATTGCAGGTGTCACTTATGATTTTTTTTTTTTAAATATCTTTATTTATGAGTGTTACATATAATTTAGGTTTAAATATTTTCCTTACTTGCAATGGTAACATGTTTATTATGAATAATTTGTGATTTTGAATTGTAAAAAAATATTTTCTAATTATTTTAGGTTTTAAATTTTTTCTTTAGGAATTTAGTGAAATAAAATTTCAAAATTTTTAAATTTTTTGTTATTTAAAATGAAATTTAAATTTAGAACAAATTTAACTGAAAATGTATCCCAAAAAACTCCAAAACAAAAAACCCCCAAACCATAACCAATAAATAAATGAATTAGGAGTTTGAGATTGACATAATGAGTATGGTTACTCATGGTGAATCTCTATTTACAAAATAAGAAATTTTATTTTATTTTATTATTTTAAATACAAATTAAGTTATATTACACATATACACACACCAACATAGTTATAACTATAATTCATAATATAGAAATATAATATACTTAACTATTATAAATATAACATTACATAATTATATATTATAGTTATATATATAATATATAAGATAACATAATCATATATATGTGTGTGTGTGTTCAAGTTTCAACAATGCATCATTGACAGATTCATTAAATCCATCATGAGAAGTGTATTCAGAGTGAATTAAAAGATTTTGACTGTTTTATAATTTGTACCTTTCATTATGTAGTGTGTTGTAACATAAGAATTGTCACCATGTGCTTGCACCTCGTACATATCATGTGTCAAAGTCAAAGATTATAAAAAACAAAAAGTGTATTTGAGTATTTGGTTGGCATGAAATTTTATTAGTTTTTCAAATAGTTTTATTTCAAATTTTTACATATATATTTATATATTTATTCCTTATGAATAAAATGCATTATTGAGAAATGGGAAAAAGTGTGAAAGTAAATTTTTTCACTTCTTTTGATTGTGTTTACATGGAACTCAATACTAATATATCATGAGTAATTGATTAATTTTAACATTGTAAGTGCAGTATCTATTACTCGCCAACCTTCCAAATAATATCAATGACAATATTAGGAGGACAATTTACAAGCTAAGTATATTTTTTAGGTTTGATGCATGGTGTATATAAGGAAAAATGTATCTTCAAGTACAATGTGATATACTAGAAAATTCTTCATCTAATATATTTTTTTTGTTTACACAAATCGTGGGCTTAAATTAATTAATTCTATTCTAGGTGGGTCACTTCAATAAAGATATACCACGAAGACTTAAAGATGTGGAAGAAAAAACTTCCCATTTTGATGTGTGACATGAAAAAATACTTCCCAACAAGTTTATTCAATGCACAAGAACACCACATTGTGCACCTCTTACAAGAAATAGAGTTGTGTGGACTAGTTCAAGCAAGGAAAATTTTTCCGATTGAGCGTTATTCAAATGCTTTTACAAAGTTCGTAAATCAAAAGGCTTGTCCTGAAGGTTCCATGCTTCAAGGGTACATGTTGTTCAAATCCACAGTTTATCTCACTGAATTGTGCAAAGCATTAAATTTTGAAGGGTGGAGACTATGGGAATCAAATGAAACTGAAAAATTTGAAGGACATGTAATCACAGGATGAGCAAAAACTAGGGAAACTAAAGGTGATTAAACTTATATCTACATATGTTTCAATATTTTGAATTGTGTATATTATGGTATAATATGTTTTATGTTTATGATTGTAGATTCTATTGAAATGGAGGCTTTATTATTATATGTTGTAAGAAACAATGAAGAGACAAAATTATGGAGGGGGAATATCAAAGGCATCATGACGCCCAAAAAAAGTGTTCTTTGTCAGATGTATCTCAAGTTGCTCATAATTCACCTTCACATTTAACAATAATGAGAAAATTTTAAAAGGATTGGCATCTAGCTATGAGTTTAAAATATTTGAGGGATAAATTAGTAAGGGCATGTAGAAATAATGATGAAAGATTTGAAACACATGTATTGGACATTATAAAAGGACTAGAAGAGAATGGTCTGACTCATTATAAGCAGTTGTGGTGCAAGAGTCATCATTACTTTGTTCATAAGCTAGATGAAAATTGACAAACATTTGACTGTGGAATTGGTGCATATTTTACAGTACATTTTTAGTCACATGTTCGAGATGGAAACATAAAATCCAACACCTTGAGATACTATGGATTAGTCAAAGTTATATTCGAGCTTAACTTCATATCTTTAAAGATGGTATTATTTAAAGCTAACTAGTTTAGAAATATTGCAGTTGGAAATTAACCAACAATGCATATGCATGAGAATGGTTTTTTCATCATCAATCATACCAGGTTTGAGCCAACATATGGGCCATATGTTTTTCCTAACCAATGTGAGAAAATATTTTTATGTTTCCATCCTATAGAACGATCAAAGTCATTTGTTATTAGTATAATTCTAGATCAATAAGTGTCTTCCAACATTCACATGAAGAGAAACCTATCTCAGCAGAAATAGCATCTATTTGTAGCTCTGGTAATGAATTTAACGGGAAAGAAGATATGGTTGAAATGTACAATGTTTATTCAAATTATTTTGATGACTAATGACAAATTCTATGAATAATTCTACTCAAGAAAATGTAAATGTCTAGCAGTTCTATATTAGAGTTGTATTTTCATTTAAATGTATTACATGGATTTGTTTAGAATAGTCAAACCTATCATAATCTAAAAATTAATAGTATTTCAATGTTAAACATATTATGGAACTATAACATGATAATAATTTTATATACATTATCATTATGTACATTTAGAATATTTTTGTCTCATTATATCTTAGAAACTTAATAATTAATGAATTTATATCTTACAGAATTGAAATGTTTATTGTAAAATCACTTTTTAAAAGGACAAGTTAGATATTAGAGGATTTGTTAAGAATCTTATATGCTCCAAAATAATAGTTTATGATTAAAATATTTTCAAAAAATTTCATTTCATTATGAGTTACTATTTTTTTTTCTTCTTGTATGTATTTTAATTCATTTGCATACTTTTCATTTTATAATATACTCATTATTCCACTTCATATAATCAAAGTTTGTTGCTTTTATGATATATATATATTGCACTTGCTTCATTATTTTAATAATGAAATGAATTATATAAAACTAATTCTAACTTAGGAAATGTGTAATATTGAATTAGGACTATTGATTCAATATGCGAACAAAAAAAGAAAAGTCTATTATTCAGGCCAAGAGTTTAAACTAATTTATGAGGAACACACCTTCTGGAGTCATAGATATTAATGAGATACCTTCTAGACGATGTAACTTATCTACAATTCCATATTCCCATTTAAATTTTATACAAGATTTATATGTCCCAGTAGTAGTTGATACTTTCCATAATGTGGATCCTATACTTCAAAATGGAGTTTAAATTGATAGGTTGAGATCATATAAAGAGTGCTTGATGAAGGAAGATATTGAACCATTCATAAGAGATGTAATTTATGCAACATACCAAACAACTATCTCTGACATAGAGAATGAAACATATACATAAACAAATGTTGATGATCTACTAAGGTAAATAATAATTTATGTTCTAGTTGTAAAATTTAGGTTTGTAATTACATAACATATGATTATTAATAATATATTATACCGAAATGTTCAGGAGTAATATCAATGTATTCAAAGACGACACTAACACCAATAGAAAACAAAATCAATCTCCTCCATCAAATGAACAAACTATACCATCTATTGTTGCATATTTTCAACCTCTCTTAAAACATCCAAATGATTATGTTAAAGGAGAGGAAAATAATGTTGTGTCATTCACGATAAAATTAAATGAAAAAGGGAAAGTGTTAAATGATGAAGGTGGGATAATATGGAGAGACATACTTCACTGTGAATTATTGAAAATATTTGGTCCTACAATTACTAAATATTTTCGTCATCATGGTAAAACACATATATTATGTTGTTTCATAAACTGCATACTTAATTTATGCAGTATAAACTATATACTTAATGTTTCATGTTATATATATATATATATTATAATCAATGTTGCATTCCATAAATTTCATTACTATGATACTAGAAACCTTAAGATTTTTTTTATGGACTATTTACTTTCTATGTTTATTTCACAGAGAGATATAAGAAGGGTGAGTTATTATCCCATATTCATAAGGTATCTGCAATTGTACCAATTCTTCATAGTGTCATTGAATATATTCAAAATAGGAGAAATTCTTTGAGAGGAGAATTGGTCAGAAACAAAAATGTAGTCAAGCTGCACTTCATAGGAGAAGGAGAGTGGAAAATATTATTGGATGAGATGGATATTAAGATAAAAAGGAAAAATGAAACTTTTTTTGGAAAAGACAAATATGTACATACTGTACATGCCTCTAGGTTGTCCACATGCCATCATTTGGGGAAAGGTCGCATGGTATTGTCCACATGCCATCATTTGGGGAAAGGTGTCATGTTATATGTTGTCCACATGCCATCGTTTTGGGTAAGGTGGCATGTTATTGTCCACATGCCATCGTTTGGGGAAAGGTGGTATGTTATCTACAGAGGCAAAAATTGTAAGCTTAATACACTACTAGGCTTCTCAAGGAAAACTTTTTTTTTATATAATCAAAATTTTAACTATTGCATTTTTATTTAAAATATAGTTGCAGGTGTTCAGTACTAAAACGTCTGAAGATGAAAAGTGTTTTAGTTCATGCTATGGTGTATCTTCTCTCATTCATCAAAATATTAAATATGCATTTCATCCTATTACCAATTATGAGGTATTTTTTCATCTACAATTTTTTTCTCTAGATAAAGTTTCATAATATGAAAGAAATACATGAAAATGAAAGTTTCAATTAATACAAATTATAGCTGTGATGACCTTATCTTATATGTGTCTTAGGTAAATGTTCAATGTGTTGAAAGAGAAGATGAAACTAAACTTTGAATCATGCTTCAACGGTTCCATATGCTTGGTTAGTTCACGTTAGTTATTTTTTAAATTAATAGCATACTTTAGTTATGAAATACCATTAAATGCATGCAATTTTAATGGTTTATTTCAATTCAATTAAAGTTATTGTTTGTGTTTCTATCTATTTATTTCATTTATACATTTTTATTCACAAACTTATGTTTATAATTTTATGTTTATGATTTTTCCATGTAGGCTGCTACAAAATTTCCGGAAAATATTTAAGGATGAACAATACAGATGATTTGAAATGAATTATTAGTTTCATTTTTTCATATTTCATAATAAACAAATTTCTAGATCTAAGAAGTTTCTTTATATTAATAAATGAGAAGTGATTTTTTTGATAATCGAAGTTGGAATATATGTATACAACTTAATAGTAAGAATAACATAAAATTTACATAAATATTGTGTAGGTTGGTTACTTATAATTACTCTTGTTATCATGTCTATCTAAGCTGATGCATCTTGTTATTAGCCTCCTAAGAAAAGAAGAAAGGTTTTGAACCTTTTCTATTATGTTAAATAGTAATTTCAATAGTTATATATTTTCCTATATTTGAATTATAAATTTCTTAACAAATCAGACTTTTATTTGCTTTCATTAAATTATCTCTTCTTTATATTCTTAGATAATTTTGGTTTTTGTATAGCATACTTAAAATCACATGTAGATATTGCTATTACATCTTTGCCATTATACATTTAATGTGAAAGATATCCATTTAATATATTTTTTTCATAACTAGAAAGATATATAATAGATTAGTAAAACTAAGGTTTTTGAAATATTATGCCATATTGAAGTTTTCACTCAAACAAAATTCTTTGATGCTTGGAATTGAAATGACACTATTTAGAACTTCTATTTATTTATTTATTCTAATTTTCAAAGATTGAAATGATTCATCTACATCATCAATAACATGTTTCCAAAATGATCAGTAGTGATATTATGTATGTAAATTTATTATGCCTATCAAGTTGGAATCCTATGAATGGTTCAATGGAGAAATTTTTCCAATACTTGTAATTGATACTTGCCATAATGTAGCGAAGCAAAAAAACTACCATAGTTTTATCGTACACAATGAATCAAATTTTTTGGAAGCAACTAGGAGATACTTCAATTGTGTTAATGCATTTGATATAAATTAAATATATTTGTGGTAATTGGATTTAAACATAAGAGAATAGTCAAAAATTTTCTTTTTGGTACTAAAATAAAACTTTTCACACGATCCAAACTCACGAACAGAGCTTCTAAATTATCAAATACAACTTCTTACCCTATCTTTAAACCTTGGAAATATATACTTTTCTAAATAAAGGAGGTTATATTTTTTTGCACCATTTCATATTTTATGGTGCTTTGTACCATATACAAATTTATTATAATAATAATAATAAATTTTTTTTTGCACCATTATTTAATTTACGCTGCTTTGCACCATGTACAATAAATTATTATTATAATAATAATTTTGATATTTTTATGATAAATTTTTTATTTTTGTAAAATTGGTTTTAGTGCTTTGGATCACAATATCTTGCTCAACTTCATATTCGTTTTTGGTGTTTTGCACCATACACAATGGAATGCCACATATGCATTTAACACCAAAATTAACTTTTTTACTAAATCCACTTTTGCACCAGAAAACATAGCACCACTTGCATATCTTTACATTATCACCATTTTTGCACCAGTTTTTGAAAGCTGAAACATGAAGATTTCTCAAATACTTTTCAAATAGTGGAGCTAATGTGAGACTAAATGAACCTTCTTCTTGTAGTGCTCATCTTTTAAAGTGTAGCTTTTGGGTTGGAAATAAATGTCTCACAACATTGCTACATTTCTCCTCACAATCGTCATAATCTAGTGATCCAACCAGCACAAACTTATTCTCTCCATGTCTGGGTTTGATCCATGGGAAATTTTTGTTAAAGAACGTAATCTCAACCACTTTCTAGGTGTCAGATCCATCAGTACAAGTGTCCAAGTTTAGTCCAGTTTAGTCGATTTTATCTCCAGTTATTTATTGCTGATGTTTCTAATGTAATCTATTTAATCTATTCGTAATCTTCAGAAGAGCAACTCTCTGCTCCAGTTCGTTTTCAGTGTTTCAATTCTTGTCATGGTATCGGAGCCGAGTCACATAAGCCTCCCTGGAGAGCAGCAACAGAGCCACGAAGGAGCAGAAGAGAAGAACAGTCAATTGGCGCGACTGTGAGTTGATTGGCGCTGGAATACACGCCATACCCGCGCCATTTTCGTGCCTTACACCGTTTTTCAGAACGGCGCGACTGTATACAGTCGGCACCGCGCCAGTCCGCAAGCATAAAATAACGCTTCTGGGTATTAAGTGCGCCAGTCAAAGAAGCCGTGAAGAAGCCGTCCGGTTTGCATTAAGGTGATTTTTTTTTGAATTTCGAATAACCAGATCACGTATGATTAGACGCGTTGAACGGTCCCTGTGTTGTTTTAAAAGGAAAGATCATTATTAAAGTGTCGAGTTATTGAAACTTATTCAAAAGGATTTTAACGAAGGTGAAAAGATTTTAAAATGCATGAATGAATATTCAAAGTAATTCCATGTAGTTCGTGTTTAAAGCTACACGTGATAAAAATGACCCATTGAAAGGATTTTTTTTTAAAGTTTTTTTTAAACAAAAAACCAAAAATTTTATGAAAGGATTTTAAAGCATCTTAAAAAGGGGTTTTCATGGAGAACGTAATTTTTATGAAAGGATCTTAAAGCATCTTAAAAGAAAGGGGTTTTCATGGAAATTTTTTTTGAAAAGTTAACAAGGAAGAAGTCTATTTTTAAATGGGATTTTTAATTCTTTTGTGGTGAATTTTTTTTTGAAAGAGCATCTGTGAAAGGATTTTAAAGCGAGTTTTAAAATAATTTTTTTTTGGGAGTTTTTAAAAAAAAAAAAACTTAAAGCTGTGATGTGAGATGAAAGTGAAAGTTTACAAGAAATTTTTAGAGGAAGATTTTTTTTTAGAAGGAGAAGTGAAGTTGCATAAGACTCATTCAAGAGAAGCAAAATTTTTGAAGAAGTGAAGTTGCATAAGACTCATTCAGGAGTAGCAATTTTTTTTAAGAAGCAAGGTATTGATGAATATGTAAACTCGTTTTTTTGTAAAAGTTTGACAACGAAGACATGGGAAAAGCCAAGAGGCTAAAGCAAAAGCAGATTATGTTCGAGATCTTTCTAGATCTGGAAATCAAGAGGCAAAAAGATGCCTATGCATTAAGATGCATAAAAGAATCTGTCGATGACAGCATTCTTCCCTTAATCTCAGATGCCAAGACAGCCAAGGAGGCATGGGATGCCCTTGAGAGATGTTTTGGTACAAGGGGGAGCATTGAAGCAAAGGGGAGCTTTGAAGATGAATATGAAGGTCAATCTGTAGCAGCAGATCTACAGCCAGATGAAGAGTCAGAAGACGCAAAAAAGCAGCATGAAGATGCTCGTGAATCCCACTGTGCACAACCACAAGTGGATGAAGAGATTCCAGCAACAGAGATTGCTGACGAAGTTTTAATGATACCAGCAACAGAGCTTGCTGATGAAATGGTAAATCCAATGATTGATATAGCTGATGTAAACTTTGATAATGAAATTTTTGCTAATGATGATTGGTTGCAGATGATGCAACAAAAATATGATATCGACATGATGTTATTTGGTGAGATTACCCCACTTCAATTAGTGGAAGACAACTTGTTTGCAGCAACACAGGTTAGTGAAGAAGAGACAGAGAAAAAGATAAACACAGAAATAAAGGCAGAGGCAAAGACGAAGATAGAGACAGAGACAGAGGAAGATGCAGCAAAGGAAGCGCAACAGCAGAAAGCTCTCATTGCAGAGCAGAAGGAAGAAATAGAGAAAGATGAAGAGACAGAAGCAAAGAAAGATGTTTGCAAAGGGAATGCAGAAATAGAGATAGACGCAGAAGCAGAAAAGGAAAAACAACAGCAAAAAGCTCTCATTACAGAGCAAAAAGACCAGAACCAATGTCGTTCTGAAAATGTTTTTTATTCTAACATTGATTTTCAGTGTGCAGGTACACAGAATGATTATGAAAAAGAACTAAAGTTTATTGAAACATGGCTTGCAACACCATGTCTGGATGATATCTACACATAATATGTAGATATGAATGTTGAAGACGACATGCATGACGAACATGTCAATGAAATTTTCATGCGTTGGAGTTTTGAAGAGATAAGATATTGTTCTAATCTTATGTTGCAACAGATTGATGACGCAAAGCACACTACAGAGGACAATATGTGGCAGCAGCCCACATACAAGTCAATTTTTGAAGAAGTCCAGGACACGCTTAGACAACCTGGAACAGTAAAAGACCTGCACCAGCGCATCAATAAATTGAGTTTTGAAGAACACAGCAAAGCGAAAAATCTGAAACAATTTAGAGGCTACAGAATATGGAAGAAGAGAAGAAGAAAACCAAAATCTAGTTGAAATCAATTTTTTTTAAATTGTAAACCTCACTGAGACATAGACCAGCAGGTATCTTAATTAATTTTTTTTATGTGGTTGAAATTAAAGGGGAGTGTTAAAGAACGTAATCTCAACCACTTTCTAGGTGTCAGATCCGTCAGTCCAAGTGTCCAAGTTTAGTCCAGTTTAGTCGAGTTTATCTCCAGTTATTTATTGCTAATGTTTCCAATGTAATCTATTTAATCTATTCGTAATCTTCAGAAGAGCAACTCTCTGCTCCAGTTCGTTTTCAGTGTTTCAATTCTTGTCAATTTTGAGGCAAGGATTCCAGGAAACGCCTGTAGATGGTCGAACCATAATACGAACCTTGAATGTCTTGTATAAAAATAGTAATTAGAATGCTAGCTTCAACACACATATGGCTATCTAAATCCACGATATTTTCCATTATGAGTTCTGTAAAGAGTCCAGCGATGGCCTCCAATCCTAAGGAATTCGGCAAAAAATATTTATTGAAAGACCAAGGCACCACTTCGATGAACTCAAGGACGACCTTCAACTGATTTTTTTTTTGCCTTGGCTTAGCACTTGCGACAGAAACCTCGCCATGGAGACACTGCATTGATGTGAGAATTCATGACCCTAGGAGATCTGTCTCATACGAGCTCAGCGGAGGGCATCGTCTCTAAATTCGGCCTACTTTCTCCACCGCTAGCTACCAGTGCTACGACAATCCAATACGTCAGAAAACTTTGTCAAAACATTGATCCTCAGAGGGTTTAATACGGAGACAACGAATTCCTAGACTTTTGTTGGACGTGTCAGATTTGAATGGGATAAAGGAGGACGAAAATGCAGAGCTGGGATTGGCAAGCATGAATAGTGTTTTCCGAAACACCTGTAATATCTTGAAAAGTTTTTTTCCTCGGATTTTCATCAATTTCTAACAAAATCGGAAAAACAAAACGACCTCATTAAAAACAACTCGGTAACTATTTAAGAAGTATCCTCAATGGAACAAAAATAGTGTTATGCAAAGGAGCATAGACAACGATACACCTACGAGGGTTTCGATATTACGTGGATTAATTTTTTTTAAAATATCTAGAGAAGGTAAAGTTAATTTTTTTAAGGATGAATTATTGTTATTTCAAGCAATGTTAAAGTTATAAATCTATTATTTGAGTTTTATTTAGAAGTTATATATATATAGATTAGGTTTAAAATAAAAATAATAAATTTAAAAATAGTTTTAAAATAAAAATAGCCAATTTAAAATTGTTTTATATTATAAAATAGTTGTTTATTCAAAAATAAAGTATGGTTTTAAGAAATTTATACAGATTGTTTGGTAAAATTGAATTTGGATTGGTGAAATCTATAAATGTTGTTGTTTTATCAAGTAGAAATTAGTGACTAATTGTATATCCCTTTACGAATTTGGTGGACAAAGATAAAAACTAATTAATACATAGAAGGAGAAGCCACAATATATTTTAGTGCTACATATACAAATATTTTTGATGATGTTAGATATAATTTGGTGGACAATGATAAAAACTAATTAATACATGGAAGGAGAAGCTAAGGTACATGTTAGTGCTACATATAAAAATATTGTTGATGATGTTAGTTAGTATTATAGATACATTCTAACCATGTATCTACCAAGCATGGATCAAATTTATCCATATGCAAATCTCTTTTTTTAAATGCAAAACTTGAAAAAAGGTTTATATGTCAAGAGATTTAACCCATTTCAGTGTTTGATAGATCTATAGCTAATATATATATATATATATATATATATATATATATATATATATATATATATATATACTCTCTCTCTCTCTCTCTCTCTCTCTCTCTCTCTCTCTCTCTATATATATATATATATATATATATATATATATATATATATATATATATATATATATATATATATATATATATATATATATATATATATATATATATATATATATATATATATATATATATATATATATATAAACTCACACACACACACACACACATATACATACACATACTTTCTCTTTGTGTTTGTATCTGTTTACATATAGTTTCAAAGATGTTATTTAATTTCGATGGGAAAAAATATAGAGTTGGGTTACACTTTTTGGCGAGGAAGGCTACTTTTAGGTGAAAAAAGAGAGCTCGATTGAGCATTTTAAGAACTCATTTGAGTTCTATTTAAGCACTCGATAGAGCTCCTTAAATGATAAAAAATTTAACTCGATCAAGCATTATGGCTTGATCGTTCTTATAAGCTTGATTGAGCCCTAACTCTCGATGGAGCCCCTATTTTCTATTAAAATGCATGGTCCTTTTTTGTTCAAGTCATTTTTGCATAGACCATAGGGTAAATAGGAGCTCGATTGAGACATTAAGGCTTGACCGACAATATTGAAACTTGATCGAGTGATTGAGCCAGGGAGCAACCTAACCAACCTAGCCAATAACCCCTTCAACATCCCACACGCTCAAGCCAAGGTAGCTTTCCTATCCCTTTTGTATTTTTTATTTAATTTTTAGTGCAAAATTAAATAAATTAATTTGAAAAAAAAAACTCACTATACAAAAACCATGAAAATCACAAAACAAAAACCTTCAAAAAAAAAAAAACAAAAAAAACAACCTAAAAAACCACAAAATACGACCAAGAAAATGTTTCAAAACCACCAAAATAACTATAATGTAACATCCCCCAATACATAATTATTTGGTAACTATTCTGGTTACTATATTTTTCGTAGTTATTTTGATTTCGAGACTTTTATTACATGGGATTAAGGGAGAAGTTTATTGAGAGTAAAGGAAACTATTTAATTACTCATGAATATATTATATTACTTGGGTATGTAGCTATACATGTTGATAAATATATTTATGTGACTAGGATTTTAAAATAACAGACCCTAAACGAAGTTATATAACTACCAGAAAGTTAAGTAATTATGGTTTTTGGCTTCCTTTCCTCGATGATAAATTGATCTCAATGGAAAGGAAGGGGGTTCTTAAATTTTTATAACTTTACTTTGAAAGGAAGAGAAAGAGAGAAAACAAAACCAATAAGGTCCAATTGTGTGTTCAAGGTGGCGGAAATTCCTCAGTTAGGCTGGACCTAGTGGAACTCTTCGCATAAATATGTGGGACTCGACCTCGAAGGGGTCTTAAGGTTTGCAAGTAGACCTAGGTTGGTCATTGTATTTATAGAAATTATTTGTTAGATGGAACTTTTAGGGGGAGATTCATATGTGATTTTCGATCTCATAGGAAAGGCAGAGGGTGCTCTTGTAGTTGAGTTTTCTGGTTTTTCTATTCAACATATAAGTAATTTTAAGACGAATGAATAATTAATATATGTGTTTGTAAAATTGAACGTATGTGCTTGAATTATTATTAATCCACTTACAATAATTTTTAACTTAATATAGAGGTTACTTATTTGTTACAGAACAAGAAATTAAGAAACCCAATAGCAACAAATTATAGACTTCCATGTAACATAGGTGTGAGCTTGGAAGGTATAGTAACAAGGAAGGGTAAGTTATTGTCGACATTGGTTAGTCTGGCCTCAGAAGTGACTTGAGAGTCAGACAAACTGACGCTACAAGACAAAGAAACTTAATTTAGTGAGATTGAATGAAACTAAATTTAAGTAAAAGAAACCCAGGTGCCTAATAAATACTATAGTGGAAAGACAAGTTTGTTAATCCCATAAAACCTTGGAAATTTTACAGAACTCAGTTTTAGGTTAATAAGAAATTATATGTAAATATTGTTCAATGAAATTGTGTTGAAGAACACATAGAAAAAAAACCTAGAACATGCAAGAATAAATAATCATATTCCAGAACAAAAACAAAACACAAAATTTAGTGGTGGGATTTAACTATTTTCCATTATGACGTAGGTAGTGAGACATTTTGATTATTTACCATGTTGTAAGGTAGGAAAGATATGGAATTATAAAAATATTAATGTACTTATAGTAATTTAAGGAGTATAATGTTATTTTAATTCCACATGTCACTTATGATTTTTTTTTTGTCTGCGTATTGATGAGTGTTACAGTAGGTATCAAAGACAAGTTAAAAAGTTGACGCCTAATTGGGAAATTGAGAGTTAATGAAAGTGACTTTCTTACACAGAGCGGTAGTCGAACAATATGAGTGGAGGAGGAGGGGTCACTCCACTGAGGAAATTAAGAGGAATTGGGCTCGGGCCTCACATGGAAGACCCACAAAAAATGTGGGTCAACTTGACAAAAAATACTCCTAATACGAACACACTTCTAATGGAGACAGTTCAACAACTATGAGCCGAAATGATAAATCTAAGAACTAGTAATGAATGATGGAGTCTAGAAGAAGAAGGGATTACGAAAATCCTTTCAGAAAGGAAAAATTAAAAACATCCACATACTATCCTGGAGGATGGAAATAGGGTTGAGATGAAGCTTTAAGGGGAGGAGTCCCTAGAGGTTGATGGAGGTCGAATTGAAAATGAAGAAGAATCTGAAAATGCTTCACAAGGAAGAAGAAATTTGAGCTCCAAGGGGAGTTTAAAAATATTAAACCTTTAACATTCAATGAAGAGAAGGAAGAGGTGGTTGAATCATGCTTAATTAATATGAATAAACACTTTCAGATCTATGATTACGATGATAATATTAAGTAAAAATTATAATTTTATCAAGTGCAAGGTAAAGCTACATTATGGTGGGAAGAAATTAAAGTGTTGCAAGGGATTGATGAACAAGAAGGATCATGGGAAAGCTTCTAGAAACATTTTAAATATATATATATTTAACATAACTTTTTTATGATGAAAAAAAGATAGTTTCATGATTTTAGGTTAGGACAACAAATGATGGATAAGTTTATCATGAAGTTTATTCCTTTGCTAAGGTATGCTCCATATATCTGGGAGGAGAAGGCCAAGGTTCAAAATTTTATCAGTAGCCTACCAGTGTTCATGAAGGAGAAGATGGAATTTAAAAATTCGAAGACCATGGACAAGGCCATCCAGAAGGCTCAAATCTGCTACCACTAGATGAAACAAAAGAGGAATCTAGTAAAGGGTGGCCAAATAGGAAATGATGAAAAAAAATAAAAATTATAGGAGTGTTAAAGCTACAGGAAACAAGGGGGCACACCGAAAGAAACTTAATGGCCCATCTGGGTATAATTAGCAGAGGAATCGAATTGTGTATCAAGACAAACAGATAGAAGCATCAAATAATCTAGATTCAAACCAGCCATCAAATCCTCCCATGCAATGTCGGATCTATGGGGAGCCCCATTATTATTAAAAACTCCCTCACCGCACCAGGATGGCACCAAATGTGAACCTATAGGAAGCCTCTATAGTCGGGGAAGTAGCAAGGAATATTCCATGAATTAATTCTTCTCTAGAGGATTACTGAGACAAGTACCAGCTGACGACGGTCGATTTTGAAGGTAAATTACATAATTACCCTGTCTCTATTTTAATAAACTGCAGTGCCAGTTTGAGCTACATTCATCCTAAGGTATTTTAGTGATGTCATTTGTAAAGCATTAAATTTATAAATCCATGGTTAGTGAAATTGGCCACTGGGTAAAAGAAAAAATTGGTTTCCAAAATAGAGGATTGTCGCATGGAAATTGAAGGAAAACATATGAAAGTAAATTTAAATGTACTACCCTTAGGTTCCTATGACATGGTAACTGGTATGGATTGGCTAGAGAAGAAAGAGTCCCTCGTGCATTTTAAAGGAAATACTCTTGTCTTCCTTAATAATGAAGGAAATATACAACTTGTGCAAGGCATTCAAATAGGTGTGAATTTGCGACCCATTACAACTAAAAAATTAAGAAAGTGTATTTGAAAAGAATGCCAGCTGTATGAAGTGAAAGTTGGATTTCAAATTTCACAATATAACATAACAACTCTAGAAAATATAATAGTTATACTATAATTTTTAGATGTATATCCGAAAGAAATTCCAGGACTAACGCCAAAGCGAAGTACATATTTTACCATAGAGCTAGTTCTGAGAGTAGCCCCAGTATCAAAAACCCATTAGCGCATGAGTATCCTGAATTTAATGAAATTGAAATTATAGCTGCAAGAGATACTCTAAAAGGGATATATCCATCCAAGCGTTTCACCTTGGGGATCATCGATGTTGTTTATAAAATAGAAATATGGTATCTTCGAGTTGTGAATTGACTATCGACAACTAAACAAGTTAACTATTAAAAATAATTATCCATTACGGAGAAATGAAAATCTGTTTGATCATGTGAAGGGCACTGTCGTATTTTCTAAAATTTATTAACGGTCAGGCTATCACTAGATCAACATGAAAGAGGAGCATATCCATAAGACATTTTTTCGAACCCGCTATGGTCATTATGAATTTATTGTTTTACTTTTCTGTATTACAAATTCTCTAACCACATTTACGAGCATGATGAATGGTATTTTCCATCTGTCTCTAGATAAGTTCATCTTAATCTACATTGCTGACAATCTGATTTACACAAGAAACCTACAGTAACATAAGAAGCATCTTCAAATAGTGTTGTAAGCATTAAGAGAGAATAAGCTTGACACCAAATTCAGTAAATCGAACTTTTTCAGGGAAAAAATTTATGATTGGGGGCATGTTATTTTCTCTGAGGTTTTAACGATAGACTATGAGAAAATAAGAACTATCATGGACTATACCATTCATGAGAATGTTGGAGATATCAGATCCTTTATGGGCTTGGTGGGATATTAACGTCACTTCATCGAGGGATTTTCTAGAATTTCCTACCCCATTACGTCCTTGAAAAATAAAGGAAGAGTATTTAGATGGACATATTAGTGTCAACACAGATTTTAAAATATAAAATATTTGTTAACAACCACCCCTATGCTAAAAATTGCTGACCTAGGTAAAGAATTTACTATGTGCACATATGCTTTCTAGAAGGGCATTGGAGGGGTTTTAATGCAAGATGGAAGGGTTATAGCCTATGAATCTTGCAAGTTAAAAGAAAATGAGAAAATATATTCTTCCTATTATATAGAACTAACTGTGGTTATTCATGTCTTTCAATTCTAGAGTAATTATCTACTAGGGATAATATTTTTCTTAATGACAAATCATAGCAACCTAACAATTTTTTTTTAAGCAACTGAATCTAAATGCCCATTAAGCTAGGTGTACTTCATTCTTAAGTGAGTTTTATTTTGAAAAAAATCATCTAAAATGGAATGAGAATCATGTAGGAGATGCACTGAGTAGGAAATTTCATCATCTATATGAAATAACCTATAGTAAAATATAAGTTGACTAATCTAGGAAAAGCAAGGAAGCTTCCCTTAGAGATCCCGAATATCAATTTCTATGGTAGCAAAGTAAACAAATGAAAGATGCAGGAGAACAATATAATTATGATATAAATAAGCTCAATTTATTAACTTTAAAGGGGAGAGTATATATTCCCAATTAGATGGAAATTAATTTTTTTTTATTATATTAATTTCAGCGAATTTCATACGTTGCACACCTTGGAAACAAAAAACTATTCTTTGCAATTAGAAACAATTGCTTTTGGCTATGTATCAGAAGAGATATCATGGAATATCTATCTAGGTGCCTGGAATGTCAACAATTTAAAGTGGAACAGTAGCACCTGGTCGGATTACTTCATCCCCTATCCATATCTGAATCGAATTGGGACATGATTACATTATATTTTATAAAAGGTTTACCAAGGTCCAAGAACAAAAATGACTCGATTATGGTAGTGGTGGAAAAACTGTGGAAGGTGGCTCATTTTATCCTCGTTGAGTCTGCATTCCTGACTGTTCAAATTATAGACATATTTATGAAGGAAATATTTTGGCTGCATGCAATACTGAGAGTAATAATTTCTAACAGGGATGTGAAATTTTAATTTGAGTTTTGGAAGGCTCTCTTTACTATATTGGGTACCCAAATCCAATTCAATAAAACTTAACACCCACAAATAAATGGATAGACTGAATGGGTTAATCAAGTACTAGAGAATTTTCTTCACATGTAAGTGATGCAACAACCAATAAAATTGGAAGAATATCTCCATTTGGTGGAGTTTTCTTATAATTTTAACTATCACGAGTAAATAAAGATGAGTACATTTGAAGTGGTATATGGGAAAATATGGCTAACTCGTGTCAACTGGAGTAGCCCAGAAGACATGTAAATTTTAGTATTTGATCTTTTAACAGAGATGGAGGAAGCAATGAAGAAGGTATGCCAAAATTTAAAATAAATGCAAGAAAGGAAGAAATATTGTTTAGATAGGAAAAGCACTCACAAATAATTTTTGGTGGGGGACCATGTTTATGAATGGTTAAACATAGGAGAAGTACTCTCAAGGGTGTTGGGTGTACAAAACTAGCACCCTGATATTGTGGACCTTTCTAGATACTAGAAACAATAGGATCACTGGCATAAAAACTTTCCTTACCAAGCTATATACGCATCCATAATGTGTTTCATGCTTCTCTTATTAACAAATATATATATGATTCCAAGAACATCATATAGTGGAAAGATGTACAATTACATACGATAAGTTTATGAAATATTTTTGTTTAAAAAAAAATGACTTAATATAACTAAAATTTGTACTATGTTTTTTATGGGCGTCAAACTGGACGGGGAGTTCCTAGAACAACCCCAACTTATCCAAGGAAATAAATAAACAATGTTGCAAAGGCAAGTTATCAAGCAAGTTAAAGTGCAGTGGAAGCACTTTATCTCGAAAGAGGTCTCTTCGAAGGATTAGGAATTGATGCAACAAACATACCCTGACCTATTTCATCGACAAGTATAAAACACTGAGGATGGTGGTTCAAACAAGAGGTGGAAGGTGTCACATCCTAATACATAAATATTTGGTAATTATTTTCGTTACTATATTTTGGATAGTTATTTTTATTTCAAGACTTTTAATACCTGGACTTAAGAAAGAAGTTTGTTGAGACTAAAGAAAACCATTTAATTACTCATGAATATTAATTAGTTATGTAACTATACATGTCGATATATATATATATATATATATATATATCAAAAGAAGAGACCCTAAATGAACTTATGTAACTACCAAATAATTAAGTAGTTATGGTTATTTTCTTTATTTCCTTCGAGATAAATAGATATCAATGGAAAGGAAGGGGGTTCTTACATTTTTCAACCTTAATTTGGAAGGAAGAGAAGGAGATAAAACATAACTGAGAGGCTGAAATTGTTCGCTGTAGGTGGAGGAAATCCCTGAGCTAGGCTCGACCCAGTGGAACATTTCACATACAAATTGAGGGATGGACCTTACAGGGTTCTTATGGCCTACAAGTATATCTAGGTTGGTCATTGTCCTGACAGAGCTTCTCTGGTAGCTGGAAAGTTTGCGGGATATTTGGACGTGATTTCCAATCACATAAGAAGGGTGAAGGGTTCTCTCCTTGTTGATTTTTCTAGTTTTTTCTTTTCAACAGATAAGTAATTTTAAGATGAATGACGTATTAATATCTTAGTTTGTACAATTGAAAATGTGTTGTTGAATTATTATTATTCTCTTACAAGTTAATTTTGAACTTAATACAGAGGTAGCTTATTTGTTACAAAACAAGAAATTAAGAAACCCCAATAGTAACAAATTATAGATTTCCATGTAACATAGTTGTTAGCCTGTAAGGTATAGGAACAAGGGAGGGGTAAGATATTAATGTTATAAGTTAGTCTGGCCTCATAAGTGACCTAAGGGCTAGGCATACCAACACTACAAGACAAATAAACTTAATTTAGTGAGTTTCAATCAAACCAAATTTAAGTAAAACCAACCCAGGTGCCTAATCAATACTATAGTAGGAAAGACTAGTTCGTTAATCCAAGAAGACCCTGAAAATTATCCATAATTAATTCTTATGTTAATAAGAAATTAGAAGTAACTAATGTTGAATGAAACTGTTTTGAAACACACATAGAACAAAAACCCAGAAATTACAGGAGTAAATAATCATGTTCCATAACATAAAAAAAACACAAAATTTAGTGGTGTTTTGTATCTGTATTCCTGAACAAGAAAACAAGACTATTATATGTGGAAAAAAGTAGCTAAATCAAAGAACCAAATAACCTGAGTAGGGAAGGAATAAGATAAATCAATATTGTAAACATAGAGAGACATTCTATGGAACAAAAAATATGAACTATATTAATCAAAGAAAATATAATGATAACCTCTAATTTGGAATAGAGAAGCACCTTTTTATATCCATAAATAGTTAACTCAGAACTAAAAATATGCTATGAAGTCAGTTATACAGATAAATATCAATCGGATTCGGTCTGCATCGAAGCAAGAGTTCTAGAAATAAAAATAATACATCTTTATAGAATTATCTCACAGTATCAAGTCCGAGGCAAGTAGTGGACTATAATTTATATTTAAAATTAAGCTTCTACATTTCTTTAAAAAAAATTCAATAAAATGAACCAACATGTTTCCTTTTTAGGTGTCTCTATAGGGGTTTCAAAAAATAGAACCCTAAGGAATTAAAATAAAAGTTAACAAATCCTAGCGAATTATAGAAAAGAATGAAGGAAACTGACTCTATAATGTCATGATGAACACTAACGAGTTTTCCATACATACCTAGTAAAAGAATTTGAAATAGAAAACCTGATTTAAAAAGAGTCTTGGTTGCAATTGATCGAAGCACAAGAGTATCTGTTGGCCATACCTGTAACCAAACCATAAACCAATGGAGTACCTATTAGCATATATCTTTCGAAACAAAAGGACCTTTGTAGGTATATTCGAGGGAGATTAATGGAAGTAGATATAACATACATGTGGAATAACTATCTAAAATGGACTCGACCAAACCTGTGAACAATGATAAAGCCTCCTCTCAGTTTTATAATTAAACAAAGGAGAAGGAAATGTAAATATTCAAACTCCCTAGCTATGAATAACCTTTAATAGACGATAGATCCACTTCCATAACTGAACCAACAAATTTTCAAAAGAATCTATTAAGAGCATAACACCAAAACTTAGAGACAACAAAACAAAAAATGGAAGCTTTCAATTATTAGCAAAGATAATACATGGACCTTACCTAAGACCGGAGAGTGAACATTTGGTGTTAGATGCAAGGATTATGTGTGCATGGAGGTGGAAGAACATAGTGGTTGCAGAGCAGAAACATCCTTCAGAGCAACAGAATAATAGAATTGTGGAAACGGTTTGGGGGTGGGGGGGGAGGGCGGACAGGTAATACCCTAACCACTTCCTTATCAACCAGAACCTTTGGATCAAATACTAGATCAATGATCCTAAGTATCACCATGTGTGTGTTGTTTAGGGAGCCAAGTAAAGTTCAAGAAGTTCCGGGTGTAGAATTTTCATATAACATAAGTTAATGAATTTAATAAATTCCATATAGTCTAATGTTTAGGATTCATCAGAGTTCTAATTATGTAATGTGCATAAACCAACAAATGTAGTATATTTTAATTTTCACAGAAAAACTAAGGTCACTTCCTTGTGATGCAACCTAGGTTAAACACAATATCTCATCATACTAAAAAAAACATGAAGATTGAATGTCTAAGTGGAGAACCATCTTTAAAACATGACATAGGTACTACGTGAGACATGTTGATTACTTACCATGTTTTCATGATGATCCTATGAACCTCCATTAATCATCAATAACATATTTTTAAGGTATGAAAGCTATGGAATTATAAAAATATTAATCTAGTTACAATGACTGAAGGAGTATAATGTTCTTTTAATTCTAGGTGTCACTTATGATTTTTTTATTTTTTTTTTAATCTGGGTATTGATGAGTGTTACCTGTAATTTAGGTTTTAAATATTTTCATTACTTGCAATGGTAACATGTTAATTATGAAATTTCTTTTATTTTGAATCATAAAAATTTTATTTTCTAATTATTTTAGGTTTTAAAGTTTTTCTTCTGGAATTTAGCCAAATAAAATCTCAATTTATTTTATTTTTTTGTTATCTAAAATGCATTTTAAATTTAGAACAAATTTGACAAAAAGTATATCCCAAAAAACTCCAAAACAGAAAACAACCAAACTCTAACCAATAAATAAATAAATTAGGAGCTTGAGATTGACATGATGAATATGGTTACTCATGGTGAAGCTTTATTTATCAAATAAGAACTTTTATTTTATTTTATTATTTTAAAGTTAAACTAATTTATATTATAAATATTTTTGTTAATAATAAATATAGTATGATTAGTTTTAAAAATTAATTATTTAAATAAAATATTAATTATTTAAGTTAAAAATTCAAAAAAGATTTTTTCTTATTTAACTAAATAATATATATATAGATATATTATAGTTCTAAATATAAAATATAACATACCATAGTTTTATAATTATTTAACATAACATAAAATTATCACACACACACACACACACACAACATAATTATAACTATAATTCATAATATAATTATATATTATAGTTCTGTATATAAGATATAAGATAATATATATGTGTGTGTGTATGTGTGTGTGTGAGAGAGAGAGAGAGAGACTATAAATAAATGTAAATTATGTATAACATAATGTTATAACTATAACATAGCATATCGTAACATGTACATAATAACTATAACATTTAACACACACGTGTACACACACACACACACACATATATATATATATATTCAAGTTTCAACAATGCATCATTGATATATAAATTTAATTGATCATGAAAATTTCATTTAAAGTGAATTAAAACATTTTACTCTTTTTATAATTTGTACCATATTGTTTCATTATGTAGTGTGTTGTAACATAAACATATTCTTCACGTGCTTGCACATCGTACATGTCATGTGTCAAAGTCAACATTATAGAAACTTAAAGTCTATTGGACTATTTGGTTGACATTAAATGTTATTAGTTTTTTAAATAGGTTTATTTCAATTTTTTACAATTATATTTATATATTTATGCCATATGAGTAAAATGTATTATTTAGAAATGGGAAAAGTGTGAAGGTATATTTGATCTCTTCTTTCGATTTTGTTTACATGAAACTCAATACTTTGGTTGATAAATTATTAAAAAGTAGACTCTAAAGTTTAGGACTGCGGACTAGATTGTTCCACTTGAATTTAGAAATGGATTTCTTGTCAACATTCTTTCTAAGTCAACATTTGTTTCTTTGATTTATTTATATGTATAATATGTAATAATTTTGTATTATATCTAATAGTTTAGTCAAAATTTTATTGAGATTAACTCATTTGTAATAAATAAGAATTATATGTAATATACAAATACAAATCTTATACACGCCCTAACTGCAGGTTATCAAAGTGTGGGGGGGTCTATTATACATGGTGAGGCTCTTGATAGATCATATAGCCTAACCATAGTGCGAGTTCTAGTCATAGATCCTAGCTCCGACATTGGTCATAGTGTTAGAGAAAATGTTTTTGTATCTATTGATGGTCATATTACATATAGTGGACCATCTTCCCCTGCTACAGGTTCAATTTAAATCACTTTTAAAATATATTTGTTTATGTCTTGAAATTTTCTTTAATTTTTAAATCTTCTTCAACTGATGTGTTTGAATTAAAAGTATATTTTATTATTCTTCTAGTTTGTTAAATATATATGTTAAATTATGTTTATGATTTATAGATATTCAACAAAAAAAATATGAGGATCACAGTGCAACGTCGATCCATCTATGGTATGATGTTACAAATAGTATCACATTGGATGATGTTATGGCCCAAGATATGTGGATCACGCAAGAGTGGCGTGAAATCCTTGCTAGTTCACCTACTAGGTGCAATTTCACTTTGATGTTGGATAACATTAATAGGTTGATCAAGACATACTGAAGGTCATACCCATAGAGCTACCTCCTACATTCGATACAAAGGATTAGTAGGCATGAGCTTAGATTCCAACATACTTGGGAGGTGATGATAGATGCCACCAAGAAAATTGATGTTGATGGGAAGTTTTTGGACATCCCTATGGACCGCCCTACTAGACATAAAGGTATGATTCCAGTCATATATTTTAGGAATGGTTATGCAACCCCTTTTGTGTATGATCAATTCAGTGGAGCTTGGGGATAGTTCCCCCTTAATGACTAGGTCACGCTTTCTTCTTCCAAGAATATATATATATATATATATATATATATATATATATATATATATATATATATAGATATATATATGGATTTTGTGCTACATGTGAGGTTGGATTACACTGGTACTGGATCTAATTATTACAGATTCATCTTGGGACATACCTATGACCGTGATGGGGATCATAGGGACCTTGGGCATGTACTACAAACTCTAAGATTGTTGATGCTACCTTCGCAGAGTGTGGTATTGCCAACATAGCTAGATGAGTCATCACATTTATATGCCGAGAATAGAGATACCATTCCATATAGCATGCAGACAACATTGGTTAGTGTGCATGTAACATTTCATGGAAATATTAACATATTGCCACCATTGGCTCGAGAACCTCTAGTTCCATTATATGATTATTTATTTCTCGTAACAATACTTGTTGACTAGATTTTTTCATATGTGTGTATGTTTCGTGATGTCATCTCTGACACTTGGAGGGTGCATGTCCCGCGTGACACAAAATAGGTACATATATATACGCAAATTTTTACTCTTACTATCAAATAATGCATAATTATTTATATTAATTTAGATCGTATTAGATTTGATTTATATTAATAAGTTCATGTTAACATGTAGACACAACCCTGCTACATGGATTATCTTATGAGGTCATCCGAGGGGGAAATTGATCAGCTAGGAAATCCTTCACTCAGGCATTTTTCCATGTATTCTCCTCCACCTCCACCTCATAAAATTCATGTGAAGGAGTGTCACTGTGTACAATCATATGGAATAACAGTTGAGGTAAAAAAATTATTCCTAATATTTCAACATTTTCTCTTTTAAAATTACATTCATTATAATTAATTTATAAACTTGTTATAATTTGTCCTTGTCATTGTGTACACAATCCCATATGGAGAGTGTTATTGATGTCACAGTTATGTGTATGGACGAGTGAGATGTTGGGTATATAGGCATTGATGATGTCGGTCCATCCATGTAGCCCCCAATCTTTGGGCAACACACGAAGGAGCACCGAATGCATATTCATCAGACCCCCATCCTACATGTCTTGTATTTGGACTCGAGTGAGGTTAGTAGATTCATATATGTAATTAAAAATCTGGTTCAAAATCATTTTTTTCCATATTTTTTATTTTTTACAGATAATAATCTAAATAGTTTGAATTTTAATGTTTTATATTGCAGTACCAGATTATGGACACTTCAAAAAATGAAACTCGCATAGGTGTTCTCGTCATACTTAGAGTGGATAGTTTATATATTTTCAGGCCCATTTCATAGGGAACTTTCACATGTGATACAATCTTTGCATATTTTCATAAATGGATAGTTTATGGATGTACAAAAACATTGTTTCAATTTATGGATAACTATTATTTCAATTTATCGATGTCCATGTGATCTTTGTAATTTCTTTATAATTTCCTATGGATAGCTTATTGATACATTCATTATTTCAATTGATGGATTTGTATTAATCTTGTTTATTGATGTTCATTAAATTTTTAAGTTTATGTATCTGTTAAAATTGTTTCGCTAGTTTAAAATATTTTTTTCTCTATGTTATAACTTTGATTAAAAATTATAAAAAAATATATCTATATTTCTAGTTTCATAGACTAGGAAAATAAGTAGAATCTTAAGTTATGATGCAAGTCACTTTGATACTTAAAATGAACTAAAATATATGATAATAAGTTTTATTCAATTTTATTTATTTTGAGGTCATATATAATAAATTAGTTATAAAATGATATATAAGTTATGTGTATTGTAATTTAATATACCAAAAAAAAATTATGGTATATGTTTCTATAATTTTATATATAATTAAATATGCAATTTCCTAAATTTACTTGGCTATCTAAAGTTTCATTTAAAAAACAAAAATTAAATTGAAATAATTTCTATCCAATTATAAAAGATGACTTATAAACAACAACAAAATTTAATTCAACTTTATTTCTTTTGAGGTCATCTACAAGATCTTTGTCATAATACGATAAAAGTAGAATATAATTACGATGCAATTCACTTTGATACTTAAAATGAACTAAAACATATCATGTATCAATTTCAAATTGAACATTGAAAGAATTACAAATATACTTCATATTGGCATGTAGAAAGTGCCTTTTAGGGAAATCAACAAGTATTTTATTAAAATTAAATTTTAAAAATAAATTATTTGAATTTTAAGTTCATCCATATTCTAATAAACTAAGCTATATATAAAAAAATTTCAGACCCACCCATATAACATTTCATGGTCAACATTTTTAAGTATTTCAATAAATTTCTTATCTCAAGGTTCAATTAAAACACACAAATCACATTTAAATAAGTTTTGCTCAATTTTAAAAGATGTTATGTAAACGACGAATTAGTTTTATTCAATATTATTTCTTTTAAGATTATCTACATAAGGTTAGTTATAACATGATATAAGTTAATTATATTGGAATTTAATATAGCTCTAAGAAAAATATGTGATAAGATTTCTATAATTTTATATAATGTTATCGACTTTCCTAAATTTACTTAGCCATACAAGTATTTCAATCAATTACTTATGATTGAAATAAATTTTATTCAATTTAAAAAAATTCAAATATGATTATAAGTTAATTATATTGGAATCTAATATAGGTCTAAGAAAAATATATGATAATATTTCTATAATTTTATAAAAATTTATCAACTTTCCTAAATTTACTTAGCTATACAAGTATTACAATCAATTCCTTATGATTGAAATAAGCTTTATTCAATTTTAAAACATGTGGAGACGTGGATCAAGGAAACATAGATCAAGAGTACTCACTAACAGAAGATACAACTGTATCAGGTTGTCATTGCCAGCCAATTCTTGCACCAAGGCAAGTGGCTCACTACGGAGCAAGTTTAGCAGAATTTTCCCCATCTCATGAAGGCACTCAACGCAATGGGGACCATTTTATCTTAAGGGGGGAGGATTGATCTAGGTGGATAATTTTTGGTGTGATTATAGAAGGTAACTCAACCAAAAACCTCATACAAATTGATTAAGGTTGCCTATGAATATATACATGGAGGTGAGATTCTTGGGTTCATTTCCCAACGTCTCTTAAACTTCCTTATTCCCTATTTTACATTAATGTACAGTTTTTCCCAATCCCTTAGGATTAGGTGTCAACATTCCTCCCCCCTTAATCTGAAGGGAGGTTGGTGAGTCCAAGCATCATTCTAAATTATTCAAAAGTTTCTATTCCAAACGCTTTGGTGAAGAAGTCTGCAATCTGCTCATTTGTGGAACAATGACGTAGATGGATTTTTTTGGCCTCAACATGATGTCAAATCAGATGGTATTTTGTATTGATGTGCTTCGTTCGATCATGGAACTTTTAATTATTGGATAGCTTTATTGTGAAAGTGTTATCGATCATGAGTGGATTTCAATGCATTTGTTTCATATGCAAATCTTCCAGGATTTTCCTGAGCCACACAATTTCCTTTATCACTTACGTTGTTGCCACATTTTTTTCCTTATTTTTGGAATCTATTGGAACTGAATATTTGCATGATCTCTAGGAGAAAACTCTTGATCCAAGACTCATATTATAACCTAAAGTAGATACCCCAATTTCTTTGTCTCCATCAAAGTCTAAATCAGAGGATCCAATCAAGCTGAAGTCACCCAACTGTGTATATTTGAGTCCAAAGACTTGACTTACTTTCAAGTACTTTAGAACTCTTTTTGTAGTAGACCAATGTCCTTCATAAGTTTTTTGCATAAAGATAGAGAGGATTCCAACAATAAATGAAATTTTTGGTGTGGTAGTAGTCAGGTAGATGATACTTCCTACAAGTTTTATATACTTTGTTACATCCTCAAATTTTTGTCTTTCAATGGATGTGAACTTCACGTTTTGTTACATTGAAGTGGTCAAATCATTGCATTCGTCCATGCCAAACCTGTTGAATAGATCTAGAGTGTACTTATTCTAAGAAAGGAATATAAATTTAGGATTTTGAGTCACTTTAATACCCAAAATCAGTCATTCAAACCTTTCTTCAATTCCTTATTTATGGATGTGTAGGTGAAAATGTGAAGTTGGGAAACACTTTTTTCCCTTTTTTGACGTTGAAAATTGTAATTTTCTATGTTTTTTCAACTTGAACTGCACTAAACTCATATTTTTAATGCAAATTATGCTTTGACATAAAAACAAGAATTGTAGAGAATTGTCTTACCTCCGTACCCATATATATATATATATATATATATATATATATATATATATATATATTGACATAGAGACGGTTAAATTTGTTGTTTACTAACTGCATATACTTGAAATTTTCAGGAAAACATAAATAGTCACTTTATGAACCCTAACTTTTTTTAGGGAAAGTTATTAATTTTTTGGAAAAAAACCATATCATCATAATATGCATATATTGCACTAGTGCACAGACTATTTTTTGGTAATTTTCAGATTAAATCAATATTTTTTATTATTTTTTGAAATGGATGAAGGAAAAAAAATAGTGATTTTTCAGTACATTTTATGAGGCCTAGATTTTCTTTTCAATGTGATCATTAATAAGAAAAATGAGAGTACCCTTTTGAATTAGATAGGGAGAGGAAATTCAATATGATTTTTCTGAATTTTTTGGTGTCATCATTTGAAAGTTACTGAATTACAATTCAGTGCAATTTTTTGAACAATGAAATTCCACAGTGATATAGTTTAGTGAATAGGCTCACACGAACGTGCACAAGGCACCTATGTGGACACAACTTAGCAAACCTTATACGGGCGCCCTAAAATGAAATGACCCGACCCGAACTCGTTTCATCGGGCGCCATCCCAAGGCGTGACGCTCTCCGCACGGCCAAATGAATGGACAAGGGAAAAACCGAGAAATGGCTCGCACGAACGTGCACAAGGCATATGTGCAGTCACAACTTAGCAAACCTTATACGGGCGCCCTCCCACTGTGCGATGCCCTCCGCCCGACCAAGAAAACACATAAGGAAAAAAATGGGAAACGTCTCGCACGAATGTGCACAAGGCACCTGTGCAAACGCAACTTACCAAACCTTATACGGGCGCCCTTAAATGAAATGACCCAACCCAAACTCATTTCATCTGGCGCCCTCCCAAGGTGCGATGCCCTCTGCCAGACCAAATGAACACACAAGGGAAAAAATAGGAAACGGATCACACGAACGTGCACAATGCACCCGTGTGGTCACAACTTAGCAAACCTTATACGGACGCCCTGAAACGAAACTACCTAACCCAAACTCTTTTCATCGGGCACAATCCCAAGGTGCGACGCCCTCCGCCCGACTGAAGGAACGCACAATGGAAAAAACGGGAAATGGCTCACACGAACATGCACAAGGCATCTATGCGGACACAACTTAGCAAACCTTATACGGGCACCCTCAAATGAAACAACCCGATCTGAACTCGTTTCATCGGGCGCCCTCCCAAGGCTCGACGCCCTCCACCTGACCGAATGAATGCACAAGGGAAAAAATGGGAAACGGCTTGCACGGACGTGCACAAGGCACCCATGCAGTCACAACTTAGCAAACCTTATACGGGCGCCCTCAAACAAAATGACTGGACCCAAACTCATTTCATCGGGCACCCTCCGAAGGCGCGACGCCCTCCGCCCGACCGAACAAACACGTAAGGGAAAAAATGGGAAACAGCTCGCATGAACATGCAGAAGGCACATGTTCGGACACAACTTAGAAAACCTTATACTGGCGCCCTCAAACGAAATGACCCAACCCAAACTCGTTTCATCAGGTGCCCTCCCAAGGCATAACGCCCTCTGCCTGACCAACGAATGCACAAGGGAAAAAATAGGAAACGGCTCGCACGAATGTGCACAAGGCACCCATGTGATCATAACTTAGCAAACGTTACACGGGCGCCCTCCCAAGGCGCGATGCCCTCTGCCCAACCGAATGAACGCACAAGGGAAAAAATGGGAAACGGTTTGCACGAACGTTCACAAGGCACCCATGCAGTCACAACTTAGCAAACCTTATGCGGGCACCCTCAAATGAAACAACCAAACACGAACTCGTTTCATCAGGCACCCTCCCAAGCTGCGACACCCTCCGCCCGACCGAACGAATGCACAAACAGCTCACACGAACGTGCACAAGGCACCTGTGCAGACACAACTTAGCAAACCTTATACGGGTGCCCTCAAATGAAATGACCCGACCTGAACTCATTTCATCGGGCTCCCTCCCAAGGCGCAAC
Source organism: Pinus albicaulis (assembly GCA_034641835.2). NCBI lineage: Eukaryota > Viridiplantae > Streptophyta > Pinopsida > Pinales > Pinaceae > Pinus > Pinus albicaulis. The sequence continues at coordinate 414,315,878 of CM076581.1, read as the reverse complement.
GCCCTCTGCCTGACCGAATGAACGCACAAGGGAAAAAATGGGAAATAGCTTGAACGAACGTGCACAAGGCACCTGTGTGGTCACAACTTAGAAAACCTTATACGGGAACCCTCAAATGAAACAACCTGACTTGAACTCGTTTCATCGGGCACCCGCCCAAGGCATGATACCCTCTACCCGGCTGAACAAACACACAAGGGAAAAAATAGAAAACGTCTTGCACGAACGTGCAAAAGGCACTTGTGCGGACACAAATTAGCAAACCTTATACGGGTGCCCTCAAATGAAACGACTCGACCCAAACTCGAATTCCTTCCATGCATGATCTATTTTTTGTTGATTGATTAATTACCTCGATGATCCTTAAGTGGGTTAGCAGTTAAGGATTCTAGGGGTTAAGGATCATTAGGGGTTGATGGGGTTAGGGTTTAAGGCATTAAATCAGTTAGGAGGTTAATGGGTTAGGGGTTGGGAATTAGGGTTTAAGTGGTTAGGGTATTAGGGTTAGAGATTCAGGTTTTGGGGCGTTAAATAGGTCAGGGGTTTAGAGGTTTAGCAGGTTAGGGGATTTATCAATTAAGAGTTCAGGGGTTAGGGGTTAGGTGTTAAGCGATTAAAGGGTTAGATACTTAGGGCTTAGGGTGTTAAATGGGTTAGGGGCTTAGAGGTTTAGGGGGTTAGGGGATTTAGAAGCTAGGGATTTTAGGGGTTTGGGGTTAGGTGTTAACGGGGTTAGGGTTTAGCGGGTTAAATGGGTGAGGGGTTGGTAATTACAATTTAAGGGGTTAGGGGTTAAGGGTTTATAGGTTTAACGTTTATGGGGTTAAATGGGTTCGGGGTTTAGGGGGTTAAATTGGTTAGGGGTTAAGGGTTTAGGGTTTAAACGGGTTAGGGTTTAGAGGTTTATGGTTTAGTGGGTTAAATGGGTTATGGGTTTAGGGGTATAGGGGGTTAAATGGGTTAGGGGTTGTGAATTATGATTTAAGGGGTTAGGGGTTTAGGGTTTAGGGGGTTAAATGGGTTGGGGGTTTAGAGGTTTAGGGGGTTAAATGGGTTGGGGGTTTAGAGGTTTAGGGGATTTAACAGTTAAGGATTTTAGGGTTTAGGGATTAATGGGGTTAGGATTTAGGGGGTTGAATGGATTAGTGTTTTAGGGGTTTAGGGCGTTAAATGTGATAAGGTCAGGAATTAAGGTTTAAGGGGTTAGGCGTTAGGGGTTTATATGTTTAGGGTATAGTGGGTTAAATGGGTTAGGGGTTTTGGGGTTTAGGGGCTTAAATGGGTTAGGGTTTAACGGGTTAGGGGTAGGGGTTAAGGGCTTAGAGGTTTAGGGCTTAGGGGTTAAATGGATTATGGATTTAGAGGTTTAGTGAGGGTAAATGGGTTAGGGGTTAAGGGTTTAGAGGTTCAGGTTTTGAGGGGGTTAAATGGGTTAGGGGTTAGGAATTAGGGTTTAAGGGGTCAAGGGTTAAGGGGTTAGAGGTTTAGGTGTTTAAGGGGTTAAATGGGTTATGGTTTGGGAATTAGGGTTTAAGGGGTTATAGGTTTAGGGTTTATGGGGTTAAATGGGTTAGGGTTGGTTTAGAGGTTTAGGGGGTTAGGGGATTTAGCAGTTAACGATTTTAGTGGTTAGAAGTTAGGGGTTAATGGGGTTAAATGGGTTAGATTTTTAGGGGTTTAGGGTGTTGAATTGGTTAGGGGTTGGGAATTAGGGTTTAAGGGGATAGGGGATAAGGGTTTAGAGGTTTAGTGTTTAGGGGGTTAAATGGGTTACCGGTTTAGAGGTTTAGGGGGTTAGGGGATTTAGCAGTGAAGGATTTTAGGGGTTAGGGGTTAGGGTTTTGGGGGTTAAATGGAATCCACACTTATAGGAATTTTCTCTCCTCCCCATCTACAACTCTAAATTCATTACCAAAAATACAATCCACACTTATACAATTAGTTTTCTACAATAACATAATTCTCCAATACCATACACTTATGCTTGGAATGTCACACTTAACATTCCTTTCCTTTTCAGATAATATTCTTTATCCCAAAATTAAATTAAATTAAATTAAAATTTAATTATTTTCATTTGCGGAAACACACTTACAATGGCGGCAACACAATTACAATGTCAGCAACACACACAGTGGTGGCCACAGTGAGTTGTTGCCACTGTAAGAGTGTGTTTCCGCCGCTGTAAATTTTAATTTTGCGCAGTGGTGGCAACTCGTTGTTACAGTGGCAACAACTCACTGTTTCGACTATTGTAACAGCAAGTTTCCACCACTGTAACAGAGAGTTTCTGCCACTGTAAGACTGTGTTGTCGCCACTCTAAATTTTAATTTTTCGCAGTGGCGGCAACTCACTGTTACTTTAGTAATTCAACCTATTAATATCAAAGAGCAAGAGAGAAAATGTATGATTTTTAATACAATAGTTCCATAAAAATATTTTAATGGTTTATGATTTCAATTGTGCTTTTCATATAATCGATATGAAAAGATGACAAAACTAACAAAGGTAAAAATAAGAATAGTAGAAGAAAATAATTTGAGATTGATTACAATGAAGACTATTTGTAATTGAGTGCATTGTTATTATTCACAGTTTCTATCATTCAACAGTATTACATTGTCACTTTGCATTAGAAATTATTATTTCATCATTTTTCATCATTAAATTTATTAACAATATTTATCTCAAAAAACTTAGGTAACAAAGAAAATTTTAAAATTAAAATGACCAGTTATCAGACATATTTAGCATATATAAAATTATTATATTTATATTATATGTATTTACATATTATTCATAAAATTAATCATATGTTCTATATACTTTCCTTGGCTTCACACGACTGGAACCATCCTAGATCCATCTAACTCTGGATCTATCATGCATAGAGAGGGATCAAATCTCTCAAGGTGAAAACCTTTCCTGAAGTTTTGCACTCAAAAAATAGGTTTGCACCTGTTGGGTATGTGTTATATTCTTTTCACGAATAAGCACGTGCGGGGGGGTAAGAGGGGGGGCGATAGCCCCCCCTTTGTGCTGGGCGTAAGGGGTCCGGGGTAGCGCCCCCATGAAAAATTTTTGGTCCTTAATTTCTGATGCGTAGTCCGTGCCCATGGTTTTGTGCATAGTTTTGCACATAGTTTTGGGGTACGATGGTTTTCGGCCCCTGGTATTTTTTGTAGATCCGGTCAAGGAACTACGGTTATGTTCTAATCCAGGGTTAATGGATTAGGGTTCATGTATGCTTCGACATTTATATATATGTGTTGTAACAATAAAAGGAATATAATGAAAAATCAAGCTGGTCGTCCCGATTTGGGATCCAGGGGAAAATATCTGTGTTTATCTATTTTATGTTTTATGCTCTCGCTATTGTTTATTTTTTGTTATAAGATTCATGTGTAGATCATTTCTGTTTAGGGTTAAAACCTACATTTGGTATTGGAGCTATTTCGGCTTCAAGGGGACGCCTTTGTTGCTGAGGGTTTTTTGCTCGGGCCTGAGGTAGACCCTGTTCAGTGGGAGATCTGTGGGATCAATTCTTGCGGTGAAAGAAGATGGTGAGCGGCGGGAAGATAGAGATCGAGAAATTTAATTTTCATAGTTTTGAGTTATGGAAGCTCAAGATGGAGGATCTACTGGTGGATAAAGATCAGTGGATGGAGGTAGATCCAGATATTAAACCAATGGAAATTTCAGATGAATACTAGAAGAAACTAGATCGGAAGGCTAAGAGCACAATACGGTTGTGTGTCTCAGATTTAGTATTGTTGAATGTATCTGGGGAAGCTACGGCAAAGAATTTGTGGGAAAAAATTGGGACTTTGTACCAATCTAAGTCTCTGGTGAATAAGTTGTTCCTATGGAAAAATCTGTATAACCTGAGGATGAAGGATGGAGACTCGGTGACAGAGCATCTGAACGCCTTCAATACTGTGGTAAGTCAGTTGTCATCTGTTGATATTAAAATATAAGATGAAGATAAGTGCATCAGTTTGTTGTGTTCTCTACCAGACTCGTGGTACAGCCCGGTTATTGCAATAGGTAGCAATACAACTACCTTGAATTTTGATGACATTGTCTCAGCCTTGCTGTCAGAGGAAATGAGAAGGAGAAATATGGAGGGTCAAAATGGAGATGCCTTATTTGTACGAGGAAGGTCCCAAAATAGAAACAAGAATAAGGTTTCGAGTGGGAGATCTAAATCTAGAGGGAGATCTAAATGTCTTGGAAAGTTTGTAAAGGTGTGCTGGAAATGCGGAAAGGAAGGACACTACAAAAAGGACTGCAGATCTAAATCTCCTGAGAAAGGAAAGGGATCTGATAATGCTTCTTCTGCAGAGGCAAAAACTACCTCAGATGAAGGTGGGGATGTGTATTTAGTTTCTTCTTAAAATACACATGTAGATCATGAGTCATGGTTGATTGACTCGGGTGCATCCTCTCACTTCACTCCCCATAGGGAGTGGTTCGGCAACTATGAGAAATATGATGGCGGCGATGTATTCCTAGAGGATTATAGGAAGGCCAGAATCGTCAGACATGGAAAATTCAAGCTGAAGCTGCAAGGTGGAAGGATTAGAACACTTCCTAGAGTTATGCACATTCCTGCATTGGCCATAAATCTGATTTCTGTAAGCAAGATGGATGGTGCAGGTGTAAAAATAGTGTTCGAGAAAGATGCCAGCAAGATGGTTTAGGGAGCACTGGTATTAATGCGGGGAGTTAGGACTGGAAATTTGTACAAGCTACAAAGTAGCACTATTATTGACGGGTGTAAAAGTTTTGTGGTTCCTGAAAGTGGAGCGAAAAGCCTAGCTTTCTCTGGAGAAAAGTGTTGGAATATTGTCATTGATGGAAAAGGATGTGGCAAAGGCATGGGCAACAGAAGAACAGCAGAATTGCAAAGATCAACGATCAGCAGCAAAGCTCAGAGGAAGAATACATTTACAGAGATAAGCAGTGCATTGAAGGAGAATTAAATCTTGATGGGCCGCAGTCACAAATGACAAAAGAGAATTAATAGGTGATGGGCAGAGCCGTTTGAACAGTAGAACGAAGATATTCCCATAGATTTAATTTACAGAGGAGCAGAGTCATTCAAGACAGTCATTTCGGGCGTTTAAGCCCTCAACAACCAAAATGAATAAAAATTGAATTAAACAAGCGGAAGTATTTTATTTCTGATTTGGCGGGACAAGTGGTCCCCACCACTTAAGCTCTAAATCGGAATCGCAAGTTATTTTGGTGAAGTAGTGTATTGTTGATATGGAGTCCTGCGATGCGATGCGATCCAATTGCAATCGCAAATCGCAATGTAAATGAAACATAAAAATGTCTTGTGGATGTGGCAGTGTTCCATAGTGGAACGGTTGTACACAATACAACCAAATGTTACATTATAAATCGCCCCCACCAACAGCCGAGGCCCGTGGGTCCACTTGACCACGTGGTGATGTTTTAATGGAATCGCACGTCTTGAATTGCAAGGTTCAATCGGCGGAGTTTTGGTATGTGCTCCGATCAAAGGCCGAACCCGATCGAGTTATATGCCTCAGTTTATAGCAAATCGCATCCGAGTTCCCAATCGCAATCGGAAGCGCTTAAGTGTTGGCTCCGATTGCACATTGAAATTGGCGGACCCGATGGTGTTATACGATGGAATTAATAGATTCAATTGCGTCTGGGATCTTAATTGCAATCGGAACTTTCCGATTGATCGCATACCTTTTGTAATATGCTGCGATTGAAGTGGCGGACCCGATCCGGTTATATGCTGGAGTTAATATGTGCCAATCGCATCCGTGTCCTGATCGCAATCAGAAATTTTCCATGATGTGCCCCGATTGCATTTGTTCAAAGGGCGGACCCGATTGCGCTATGAGCCATGTTTTATGTGGTCATCGCGTCCGGTTGATCAATCACAATCGCAAGTTTTGTTTGACACCACCGATCCGCCAACTACGATGTGGGCCCAGAGTCGAAGATTGAATATTATTTGAAGAACCCGAAAGGTTATATGGATATATATATTACTGATGAGTCAGTGGCACGTTAATGTTTATAATATTATATGGCGGAGACAAAGATTGGGGCTTCAAATTGGATTGGCCCAATTATTAATACAAAACGATTGAGATGTATGGCTGTTCCGCTTGCGGAACTCACCACATCAACAAGACACTTGCATATGTAAAAGCATTGGATATTGTTTATAAAATCCAAAGGGTTAAACTTTGGGTTAAAGGCTTGGCGCACATAGATAATTTGAATTTCCTCGTTTGAATGAAATAAATTAAAAAAAAAAAAAAAGGAAATTGAAAAGCCCCGGGGACAAACTAAAGGGAATATTGACAAAGGAATACCATTAGCAGTTGAGTGGTTTTAGACTCATGGTATTGAGAAAGGCGAGAACTATATAAAGGGAAAAGATCATTATTCGAAGGGGACAAAAGTGCGAGAGTCAAGCGCAGAAGAAGAGTGAATTCCTCTAAGGAATATCTGTATGGAAAAACGACGTGCTTAACTGATAATTCTGAGTCCATGTTGCACCCATCGAAAGAATGAATCTGGGATTCATTCAATAGAAGAATCAATGAAGAGCTAACGCATGTCTGATGAAGATTGTTTATCCAAAAAGCCAAACGGGATGTCGAATGCATACATTTTCTGAAATCTGGGTTACGGGCCAAGATCCACCAAAATTGGATGAACGAGGTCCACAAGTAGCCAAGGTCGAAAGCTTTCACTGGGTTGTAGTTTCCTTCCAGGAGAGGTTGGTAAAATCTAGAGAAAGTTGTAGATTTCTGGTGGGGTGTCACAAGGTCGGGTATGAAATCAAGACCAAGACATATTGCAAGAATTTTTTTCATAATAAAATATTGAAGATCGATATTTCAGCACGGTGGTTTTCCCAAATTGGGTTTTTCCACTAAATCCTCGTGTCCACATGTGTAGTTCATGTTTGATGCTTGCTCATGACATCGTGGATGCTTAATTTATCTGATGTCAGTTTCGGCAAAAGATATAATAAGACATTCGAATAAGATACGATTGGATGCGTAAGAAAACAAAATTGTTCAAATTTTTTAAAAATAACGGACTTCCTCTCGTGATTTTTTTTTCCTGACAATTGGTATCAGAGGAGGTCCTTCTGAAAAAAGCTTAGCCGCTAGAAGGAAGATCAATCAAAATGAGCAATCAAGATGGAACAACATCTATCAGGCCTCCTCTCTTCAATGGAAACAACTTAATCTTTTGGAAAACAAGGATGAGGTCCTATCTTCAGTCTCTGGGAGCAGATGTATGGGAAATTGTTGAACAAGGGTATCAATATCCAGCTACAGTGCCAATGGATCCAACTCAAAGAAAGAACTATGAAACAAATGTAAAGGCGGTCAATGCTCTATTGGGAAGTCTCACTGAATCATAATTTGTCAAAGTCATGCAGCTGAATACTGCAAAGGCAATATGGGACAAAATCATTCTAAGCTATGAAGGTGATGCAAAGGTAAAAAGTGCTAAACTTCAAACTCTCAGAATTCAATATGAGAATCTAAAAATTCTTAATGAAGAAAGCATTGCAAATTTCTTTCTACGTCTTGATGATATTGTAAATCGCATGAGAAATCTGGGAGAAACAATAACTGAATCTACTTTGGTTGAGAAAATCTTAAGATCTCTAACAGCAAAATTTGAGTCAAAATTTTCAGCTCTTGAAGAAAAGCAGGATCTTCAAAATCTTACTGTGGTACAACTTCATGGCATACTAACTGCATATGAAATGAGAAGAGGAGGACCATCTGAAGTCAAAGAAGCAGTCTTTAGAACTTCTACAAAAGGGAAGGAAGTAAAAATAACAGAAGGATCAGGATATGTCTCAGAAGAAGATGAGATAAACTTCGTAAAGAAACTTCAACTTGGCACAGGACAATTTAGAGGTAAGCTTCCCTTCAAATGCTTTAATTGTGGAAGAGTTGGTCATTATGCTACTAAGTGTCCTTACAAAGAAACACCTGCTAAAGGAAAGGAAGCAACAAGAAGAAATAAGAACCGGTCTAGCTCTAGAAAAAGTTACTATACTCATGAAGACAGTGATGGGTTATCTGATAGTAAGGAAGAAGGTGAACAAGATCTTAGACTTCTTATGGCTTTCGAAAATGATTCTAAAGAAGAAAAGGATACTTTATGGATGCCCTAGAAGACAATGATTTTCTTAATGAAAACAATCAACTCAAAATATGCTTAGAAGAAATTAAAATAATCATAGAGGCTCTGAAAAATCAGATTGAAGAAGAGAATAAGCATAATGAAAAATTAGAATGTGAAGTGGTAAGTCTAAGAAAAGAACTTGAGAAAGTAAAGACTCTGAATCTTAGATTTGCTAAAGGATCTGAAACCTTGGATGAAATTATCAAGGTACAACGTTATCCTTTTATAAAGACAGGTCTTGGATATACCAGAGAAACTTCTCAGGCTTCAGCACCAAACTATCTAAAAGCTGCTACAACTGGTATGCAACATTCTGCCACTCAGCAAAGGGATAAAGATTCCTCACAGGTAAATCATGATCAGCTCAAGTCAAGGAACTTCAACTCGAATACTCTTCAGAGGAACACCAACCAGCAGGTAAATTCAAATAGAAGATTTCATGATCGAAGAAATTTCTACTTCAATGGAAAATGTTTCTCATGTCACAATTTTGGTCATAAAGCTGTTCAATGTGTTGCATATAAAACTATCATGACAAGAGAAGCAAGAAAGAAGAGAATGGACATTGAATCAAAGAAGAACACTTATAACAACTTCTCTCCTCTACAAAATGAAGTTGAATGTGCTTACTGCATTAACTTTGGCCATGAAGAATCCGAATGCAGGAGCAAAGTTCAGCTAAAAGAACATGTCCCCTCAAGCTCGAAAGTATGGAAAAAAAGGAATTACAGGTTGAAAATTGTGGCCTAGCGTTATTTGCAGAAGATGAAGAAAACCAATGGTACATTGATAGTGGATGCTCAAGACACATGACAGGTGATAAAGACAAACTTCTTGCATATAATGCTCTAGAAAAGGAAAAGAAGGTTACTTTTGGAAATGATACTCCTGCGGTCATTAAAGGAAAAGGGTTTGTTTTTCTAAAAGAAAATGTGAAAGCTAATGAAGTCATATATGTGGATGGATTAAGGCATAACCTGTTAAGTGTAAGTCAAATGTGTGATCAAGGAACTGAAGTTGGCTTTAGTTCAAAAGAATGTGTGGTATGTGATCTTGATACAGGTAAAGCAATTATAAAAGGGAAAAGAACTCCAAACAACCTATATATACATAAGAACTACAAAGAACAATGCTATTTGAGTAAATCTTCAGAAAATTGGCTATGGCATAGAATATTGGGGCATCTGAGCTTCTCTCAAATCAACAAATCAAGCAGACTCAAATCTGTTCGTGATCTTCCCAATATTTCTCTACCTGAAAATATCATATGTAAATCCTGCCAATTTGGTAAGCAAACCAGAGTACAATTTAATGCCAAGGAAGGATCATCAAGTAAGCCTCTTGAACTTATCCATACTGACATATGTGGACCTATGAGAAAAAATTCACCGCGTGGTGAAGAATACTATATCTTATTCATTGATGACTTTTCTAGAATGTGTTGGATTGGGCTGCTTAAACACAAAGATGAAGCATTTGAGAAAATTCAGATCTTCAAAGCATTAGTTGAGAATGAATTAGATCTAAAAATCAAGTGTCTCAGATTTGATCGAGGAGGAGAATATACATCAAATGAATTTCTTGAATTTTGTGAACAACATGGCATAAAAAGAGAGTTTTCTGTAGTTGGCACTCCACAACAAAATGATGTTGCAGAAAGAATGAATAGAACAGTTCAACAAACGGCTAGAGCTATGCTGGATGATTCCAGAACACCTGAGATATTTTGGGGAGAAGCAGCACATACAACAGTAAACATTCTCAACAAGGCACATGTTCGTGTAAATAGTGATAAAACTCCATATGAACTTTGGTATGGTAATCCTCCCACTATAAAGCATTTTAGAATTTTGGAAGCAAATGCTTCATCAAGAATAATGATGAAAAACTTGGCAAGTTTGAACTCAGAGCAGATGAAGGGATATTCCTTGGATACTCCTCTAGGAGTAGGGCCTATAAATGTTACAATAAAAGACTTCGAAAGATTGTTGAATGTATTGATGTTCTTATTGATGAGTGTTCTACAGCTCCAAAAGAAGAAAAGAAAACTACAGATGAAGATGATGATGACACATATCCTTCTACATCAAATAGTAATGATACAAATAGTGAACCCAGTGAAGAACCCGAAGATGGTTTGTCTGAAAATGCTCCCTCCAGATATGTTCAAAAGAATCATCCAGAATCTCAAATTTTGGGAGAAAATGGATCAGGTGTACAAACAAGAAGAACTCTTATGGGAGCTTCTAGCAATCTGGCATTTCTGTCCACTATTGAACCTCACAGTGTTAGTCAAGCAAGCAAATATGACTGTTGGATTCAAGCCATGAATGAAGAGCTATATCAAATTGAAAAGAATCACACTTGGGAATTACTACCAAGACCTCATGACAAAAATGTCATTGGAACAAAATGGATATTCAAAAACAAGTTAAATGAGAATGGGGATGTTATAAGAAATAAAGCTAGACTTGTTTGCAAGGGGTATGCTCAACAAGAAGGTATAGACTTTGAAGAAACCTTTGCTCCTGTAGCCAGACTTGAAGCCATAAGAATGTTTCTTGCTTATTCAAGCTTCCAAGAAATCAGAGTTTATCAAATGGATGTTAAATCTGCTTTTCTCAATGGCGATCTAGAAGAAGAAGTCTATATAGAACAACCAGAGGGATTCATTTTGGGAAATGATGAAAAACTTGTTTGTAGACTTAAAAAGGCTCTATATGGTCTCAAACAAGCTCCAAGGGAATGGTACTATCGTCTTGACAAATATCTTCATCAACAAGGATTTTCAAAGGGGTCTGCTGACAGCAACTTATACACAAAAACTGAAAATGACAAATTATTGATTGTGGTTGTATATGTCGATGATATCATTTTTGGAAGTAATAAAGAGTCTATGAGTCAGAAATTTGCTTCTGATATGCAGCAAGAATTTTAAATTTCTTTACTTGGGGAACTAACATTTTTTCTCGGCCTGCAAGTGCAACAAGCAATAGATGGTATATTCTTATCACAAGCAAAGTACCTCAAGCAAATCCTGAAGAAGTATGGCATGGAAAATTGCAAACCTGTAAGTACACCAATGATAACCGGATGTAATCTCAGTTCTAATGATGATTCCCCCACCGTAAATCAACCAGAATACAGATCTATGATAGGAATTCTACTTTATCTCACTCAGACAAGACCAGACATCATGCATGCAGTCAGGATTTTTGGACGATTCCAAGCTAATCCAAAAGAGTCTCATCTTCAGGCTATGAAAAGAATATTCAAATATCTACAAGGAACTCAAGATTTTGGACTATGGTACCCAAAGAATGCTGAAATTACTCTTCATGCATACACTGATGCAGATTGGGCTGGAAGTATTGATGATCGAAAAAGCACTAGTGGTGGTGCATTATTTATGGGGCCCCGGTTAGTATCTTGGTTTAGCAAGAAGCAAAGCTCCATTGCATTATCTACAGCAGAAGCTGAATATGTGGCTGCAACATCATGTTGCACTCAACTTCTTTGGATGATGCAAACCCTACAGGATTTTCAAATCAAATGTTCACCCCCTATCTCCATTATGTGTGATAATACAAGTGCCATCAGTATCTGAAAGAATCCTGTTATGCATTCCAAAACCACGTACATTCCCATCAAATATCACTTCTTACGAGAACAAGTGCTTGAGCAAAAGGTGAAATTAGAATATGTTTCCTCCAAAGAACAAGTTGCGGATATATTTACCAAACCTCTACCCAGGGAAGCGTTCAAATATCTCAGACTGAAACTGGGAGTAGTCTCTGCCATGCAGAGGTTCAGGACTACTTAATTACAGAAGCTTAAATTGGTTTTGAGGTGCCGTCAGGCATCTATGACTGCACAGGCTCAGGGGGAGCATTGGTCATATGTAAAGGATGAATTGTTGGTCATATTATGAAGATGCAGCATGATCTTAGGGGGAGCATGGCTTCTTGATCAAACTCTTTGCCATTGATGTCAGAGGGGGAGGAAAAGAAACAAAGGGAGTCTAAGGTCATCGGAGGAAGAGTATTGCCATCAATGCCAAAGGGGGAGATTGTTGGAATATTGTCATTGATGGCAAAGGATGTGGCAAAGGCATGGGCAACAGAAGAACAACATAATTGCAGAGATCAACGATCAGCAGCAAAGCTCAGAGGAAGAATACATTTACAGAGATAAGCAGTGCATTGAAGGAGAATTAAATCTTGATGGGCCGCAGTCAAAAATGACAGAAGAGAATTAACAGGTGATGGGCAGAGCCGTTTTAACAGTAGAACGAAGATACTCCGTAGATTTAATTTACGGAGGAGCAGAGTCATTCAAGACAGTCATTTCGGGCGTTTAAGCCCTCAACAACCAAAATGAATAAAAATTGAATTAAACAGGCGGAAGTCTTTTATTTCTGATTTGGCGGGACAAGTGGTCCCCACCACCTAAGCTCTAAATCAGAATCGCTAGTTATTTTGGTGAAGTAGTGTCTTGTTGATATGGAGTCCTGCGATGTGATGCGATCCAATCGCAATCGCAAATCGCAATGTAAATGAAACATAAAAATGTCTGGTGGATGTGGCAGTGTTCCATAGTGGAACGGTTGTACACAATACAACCAAATGTTACATTATAAATCGCCCCCACCAACAGCCGAGGCCCGTGGGTCCACTTGACCATGTGGCGATGTTTTAATGGAATCGCACGTCTTGAATCGCAAGGTTCAATCGGCAGAGTTTTGGTATGTGCTCCGATCAAAGGCCGAACCCGATCGAGTTATATGCCTCAGTTTATTGCAAATCGCATTCAAGTTCCCAATCGCAATCGGAAGCGCTTAAGTGTTGGGTCCGATTGCACATTGAAATTGGCAGACCCGATGGTGTTATACGATGGAATTAATAGATTCAATCGCGTCTGGATCTTAATCGCAATCGAAACTTTCCGATTGATCGCATACCTTTTGTAATATGCTGCGATTGAAGTGGTGTACCCGATCCGGTTATATGTTGGACTTAATATGTGCCAATCACATCGGTGTCCTGATCGCAATCGGAACTTTTCCATGATGTGCCCCGATTGCATTTGTTCAAAGGGCAGACCCAATTGCGCTATGAGCCATGTTTTATGTGGTCATCGTGTCTGGTTGATCAATCGCAATCGCAAGTTTTGTTTGACACCGTCGATCCGCCAACTGCGATGTGGGCCCAGAGTCGAAGATTGAATATTATTTGAAGAATGCGAAAGGTTATATGGATATATATATATATTCCGATGAGTCAGTGGCACGTTAATGTTTATAATATTATATGGTGGAGACAAAGATTGGGGCTTCAAATTGATTGGCTCAATTATTAATACAAAACGATTGAGATGTATGGTTGTTCTGCTTGCGGAACTCACCACATCAACAAGACACTTGCATATGGAAAAGCATTGGATATTGTTTATAAAATCCGAAGGGTCAAACTTTTTGTTAAAGGCTTGGTGCACATAGATAATTTGAATTTCCTCCTTTGAATGAAATAAATTAAAAAGAAATTGAAGAGCCCTGGGGATAAACTAAAGGGAATATTGACAAAGGAATACCATTAGCGGTTGAGTGGTTTTAGACTCATGGTATTGAGAAAGGCGAGAACTATATAAAGGGCAAAGATCATTATTCGAAAATGACAGATGTGCGAGAGTCAAGCGCGGAAGAAGAGCGAATTCCTCTAAGGAATATCTGTATGGATAGACGACGTGCTTAACTGATAATTCTGAGTCCATGTTGCACCCATCGAAAGAATGAATCTGGGATTCATTCAATAGAAGAATCAATGAAGAGCTAACGCATGTCTGTTGAAGAATTTTTATCCAGAAAGCCAAACGGGATGTCGAATGCATACATTTTCTGAAGTCTGGGGTTGCGGCTATGTGATCCAGTCTGAAAATTGATGAAACGAGGTCCACAGTGGTGCTGAAGGTCGAAGCTTTCAGTCAGGGGGTTGTAGCTCCCTTCTAGGAGAGGCTGGTAAACGAGAGAAGGTTGTAGCTTTCTGCAGGTGGGTGCCTGCCTGCTGGTATGAGTCTGCACCAGCACATATTGTAAGAAGTTTTATCTATAATAAAATATTGAAGACTGATATTGCAGCAGCGGTGGTTTTCTCCCAAATTGGGTTTCCACCTTAAATCCTGGGGTCCATATGCGTAGTTCATGTTTGATGCTTGGTTCTGTTATTACTGTTCATGCTTAATGCTTATCTGATGCAATGCTCTAAGTAAAAGATATAATAAGATAGCTGAACGTACATGATTGGATGCAGGAAGAAAGAAAATTTTTTCTAATTTTTAAAATACCGATTCCCCCCCCCCCCCTCTCAGTATTTTTTCCAACAAAACGACCATCCTATGGCATCAAAGGCTCAGACATATTGAAGAGAAGGGCCTTCGGATACTACATAGAAATGTTATGGTAGAAGGTATGTCTAATTTCTCTTTGGATTTCAATTTTTGTGAAAATTGTGTATATGGGAAGAAAAATCAGGTGAGTTTTCCTTTTAGTGCTAAGAGGGCGAACACGATATTAGAACTTGTGCACAGTTATGTGTTTGGACCTGTGTCAGTTCCATCACTAGGAAATTCTGTGTACTATGTTTCATTCATAGATGAATTGTCAGGGAATACATGGATATATTTCTTGAGGAAGAAATCTGAAGTCTTTAACAAATTTAAATAATTTAAGGCTCTAGTGGAAAACTAGACAGAGAAGAAGATAAAGGCACTGAGGACAGATAATGGTGGGGAGTTCTGCAAGAAGGAATTTGAAGAGTTTTGTAAGAAGTGTGGTATAGCACAGAATAAGACTACTCCATACACACCTCAGAAAAATGGATTTGCTGAAAGAATGAACAGAACACTAATGGAAAAGGTAAGAAGCATGCTTAGTGGTACCTGGTTAGGACAAGAATTCTAGGTAGAGGCAGCAGAGACTGCCTGTTACTTAGTTAAAAGATCACCTTCATCAGCATTGGAGGATAAGACTCCACATGAGGTATTGACTGGTAAGAAACCCTCTCTCTCACATCTAAGGGTATTTGGATGTGATGCATATGTACATGTTCCAAAGGAAAAAAAGACCAACTTGGATAATAAATCTGAAAGGTGCATCTTTATTGGGTATAAGGATGGTTTAAAGGGTTACAATATTTGGAACCCAGAAACAAGGAAGGTTGTGTACAGCCGAGATGTGGTGTTTAGAGAGGTTAAAGATGTCGTTACACATGAAGTCCTACCAAAGGAACCTAATAAGATAGAGTTTGAGCTAAAGGAGGATGAATCAGACTCTACAATAGAAGAAGACTCAGAAGGGGAAGAGCCACAAACTCCAGCTATGAGAAGATTAGCTCAGGAAAGAGGACAACCAGAAAGGTATAGTCCATCTGCTTTCTATTCAAATTTTTCCTTAACTATAATTGATGATGATCCGAGACCTGTCAGGGAGGAAGTAGATTTAGAGGATGGAGAACTCTGGAAGGAGGCCATGGTTGATGAAATGGCATCCTTGCACAAAAATGAGGCATGGGATCTGGTGGAGTTGCCAGCTAGAAGGAAGCCCATTGGGAGAAAATGGGTGTTTAAAAAGAAGATGAATGTAAAAGGCAAGGTGGATAAATACAAAGCTCATTTGGTAGCAAAAGGTTATTCCCAGGTGTCGGGAATTGATTTTGGTGATATTTTTTCTCCCGTTGCGAAATTTACTTCTATTAGATTAATTTTATCTATTGTTGCTGCATTTGATTTTTAGATAGAAAAGATGGATGTGAAGACATAATTTCTTCACGGGGATCTAGAAGAGGAGATCTACATGAAGCAAACTGAAGGCTTTATGGTGAAGGGTAAGAAAGAACTAGTATGCAGGTTGAAGAAGTCTCTGTATGGGTTAAAACAGTCACCAAGGATGTGGTATCAGAAATTTGATACCTATATACGGGGACTTGGCTTCACCAGAAGCAAGGAGGATCACTTTGTTTATTTTAAATTAATTGGTGACCGTGTTATTTATTTGGTCTTGTATGTGGATGATATGTTGTTGATTGGAAATGACAAAGAAATTATCCAAGATTTGAAGACCCAACTATTCTCCAAATTCGACATGAAGGATCTTGGTGCTGCAAACTATATTTTGGGCATGGAAATTAAGAGAGATAGGGCAAAGAGGAAGGTCTAGTTAAACGAGAGGAAGTATGTTGACACTATATTGCAGAGGTTCAATATGCAGGAATATAAACCGGTGAATGTTCCTATTCCTGTAGGTGTAAAGATATCTGCTGAACAGTGTCCCAAGACACAAGAAGAAGAGGAGGATATGTCTCGTGTTCCATATGCAAGTGTAGTGGGTAGCCTGACGTATGCAATGGCCTATACTAGACCAGACATTGCACATGCAGTGGGAGTATTGAGCAGGTTTATGTCAAATCCATGGAAGGAGCATTAGACAATAGTGAAGCGGGTTTTCAGATATTTACGTGGCACTAGTGATTATGGCTTGTGCTACCAGGGAAGACCAGGATTGGAAAGAATGATGGACATTCGTGGTTTTGTTGATGCAGACTGGGCTGGAGATCTGGACCAAATAATATATACAAGTGGGTATGTGTTTAGCCTATTTGGAGGCGCAGTGAGTTGCATGAATAAAAGATGGTCTGTAGTGGCTCTTTCAACAAAATAGGCAGAATACATAGCAGCCACTCATGAAAGCAAGGAAGCAGTTTGGTTGCAGATATTGTGTTCAAGTATGGGGTTGGTACAGCAAGCTATAAGGATATACTGTGATAGCCAAAGTGCAATTTTCTTGGCTAAGAACCCTACTTATCATTCAAAGACAAAGCACATTGATGTTCAATATCACTTTATTAGAGATATGGCTGAGACTAAAAGGGTGTTGCTAGTAAATATGGACACTTTGAAGAATGTTTCAAATGCATTGACAAAGTCTATGAGAACTCAAAATTTCTCTTGGTGTAGAGAAACAATGGGTGTTGAAGAATTGGGCCAATGACTAAGCTCTCGTGTGGCCCTCTACGGAAAGAAAACAACAAGTGCGAGAATGTTGGGTATGTGTTATATTCTTTCCATGACTAAGCACGTGCTGGGCATAAGGGCTCTGGGGTAGTGCCCCAGTGAAAATTTTTTGGTCCTTAATTTCTAGTGGGTAGTCTGCACCCATGGCTTTGTGCATGGTTTTGCACATGGTTTTGGGGTACGATGGTTTTCGGCCCCTGATATTTTTTGTAAATCTGCTCAAGGGAACTATGGTTATGTTCTAATCCAGGGTTAATGGATTAGGGTTCGTGTATTCTTCAACATGTATATATATGTGTTGTGACACTAAAAGGAATATAATGAAAAATCAAGCTGGTTGTCCCGATTTGGGATCTAGGGGAAAATATCTGTGTTTATCTGTTTTATGTTTTATGCTCTCGCTATTGTTTATTTTCTGTTATAAGATTCATGTGTAGATAATTTTTGTTCAGTGTTAAAACATACAACACCTCAAGAGATTTGATCCCTCTCGGCGCATGATATATCCAGAGTTAGATGGATCTAGGCTGGTCCTAAGTTGAAGTGGTGAAATTATTATGATGCAAATTTGCCTTTAAAATTCACTTTTCTTGGTTATGTTGATGTATTTTGAGTATACCTTGTCCCCTTGTCATATTAACTTTAACTTACATAATAATTCCCTATAGAATAAACTTTTCCTATATTATATAATTCCCTTTTATAAAATAACCCCAAAAACCCATTAATATAACTTTAGCCAAAGTTATTTATCCCCACATGATTAAATAAAAACCCATATTATACCCCCTTTGGCTAAGTATATCATTATTTAAATATCCTTCCCCCTATGGTGGTTAAATCAAATTGACTTAATTAAATGTATAGTAAAAATACATGCAAAAATATTAAACATGTTTTAATATGTGTTTAAAACAAAAAACCTGAAGTTTCGTTTAAACTCAACTTCAAAGAAAAAACCATCCCTTTGTTTATTTCTCGACTCCTTTTACCCAAGGTTAAGACCATAACCTAACCCTTTCCCCCTGATACATATCCCATACCAAAGAATTAACCTTGGTTAAAAAAATCCTTTTATACTCCGCCCATTCATTCGATTTATGTATAAAATCTGTTTTATATATTAATCTTTTCAAAATCCCTTTACCCCATCGCATGGAACTATAACCGTCCGATCACCCCAAATAAATACAACGGTTCTTATTTTAGCGTGATAGTTTTAATTCATAAACTTACCCTTCCGATCGCGTTAATTATCAACCATTCAATCTCCATCAAATTCAAGATCCGACGATCCACATTGCACCCGATAACTCCAGTCTCCGTCCCCACCATAACCCACCGCATTATGCGAACACTGTTGATTTTCCATCCGTGAGATATACGATCAATAATGGATACCCTGGTCCCACTATACTTTCGTTTCAAGTCTCCTTTTAATCCCGACTGTTCACGTTTTGAAGTCTGATTTAACGAACCTAACCCTATATCGTGCAAATAAAGTGCTCGACTCATGTTCTATAAAAATTACGCAATATGGGTTGTTTCCCCAAACCGCCCCTTGCCAACATGTCCTAATAGGATTGGATCGCGTGAAAAAGGTCAATTTCCACTTACCACATTAGAGTCACACGAAAACCACCCAAGCCCAATCCAAAAACCGCTTCCGCCATATCTTCAATAAATGAAATTAAGCTGTGATTCAACTTATGGTTTAATACATTAAAACTTACGTTTTTCCATTACATTTCACATATTTGTGCCATTTAACCTGTGAAAACCTTTACAGAGCCTCCCTTGACTATCTGCGAAGCTATTTTCTAAACCAGTTACCATTTGAACGACCATTGTTCTCTGAAATTCACTCACAGAGAATTCCATAACCTTTGACAGCCTCATTTACGTGAATAGAAGATTATGAACGCAACTACAACTCCTTCGACCACAATTATAGCTTTTAAATGTATTTTTTCTATCAATCCTATGCAAAATACGTCAATTTCAAAGGAGAAATCATCATTTTATTAGAAATTTCCTTTAATTCAGTTGAATTATCCATACAAGAGGTCTAAAAACCTCCGAAATACAGGGGAAACCTTGTCAAATTTTCTCCAGGATCCGCATTTTCATTTTACCAGGCTTTTAGTCACTCCTTGATCATTTTCATTGTTGAACTTGATCAAAGCCATATTCTGTGCATTAAAAACCCTTTTTATAATCCAGAATCCTTCTCAGAGTCTGAATTTCCCAGTGAAACCCTTCAATTTCCCCTTGTTTCAAAAGAAGAACTTAGAAAAATATTTAAACTTGCTCTGTTCATCCAAAATGACAAAGAAACAAGTAACTCATATGTCTGAAAGCCCAAAATCCTAGAGAAATGTTTCAAGAAAGTTACCACAAGCTAAGCCATCCAAACTCAATAAGCCCACTCCTACACTTACTGCTGAGACAACAAAAGTAGTCAGACCTCTTCAAGTTCCTATAAATTCCCAAGAAAGTAGCCCATTACTTGATCTTGATTATAGAATTTTTGATCCTTCAATTGAATTCAACCTACTAGATGTCCTCAATTGTTGTTTTGGAAAATCTGTAGAAAAATCCAAAGGTGACTTACCCATTTGGGAGTCCAATCTGCCAAGATATGTTGTTCCTTTTACTCATCAAGCACCTGATTTTGTCAGACTGTGTCAATTATATTATATTCTAGATCAGAAATGTATTGTCAATAAGGATAGAGAAGTCATGTTCTATATCAATACTGAGTCCATTAATTCCATGCTGGAAATGAACCATGATCCTAATTCAGTTTCACTCTCAATAGAGAATTTGACCCAACTATACTTGGACTTAGACATTTCTGCTAAGTTCAACATATTTCAAAATTTTTACCCTACACATGTTAATGTCCCTAAAGTAAATCCTCCCTTTGATACATTTGATTTTCTAGAG
Source organism: Pinus albicaulis (assembly GCA_034641835.2). NCBI lineage: Eukaryota > Viridiplantae > Streptophyta > Pinopsida > Pinales > Pinaceae > Pinus > Pinus albicaulis. The sequence continues at coordinate 414,295,651 of CM076581.1, read as the reverse complement.
GAAACAAGGCAGATTGTCTCTATGTTGTCATTTATACTGGGATATAACAATGATGAATTCATTGATGCTTCCATCTTGGGTTTTTTTTTCAACCTTGACTCCTGGCCAGCCTCCATCCATTATACACAATTTTTCCAAGTTTATCGCAGAAAAAATGCACTATCAATTGTCCAAATTTCCGGAAGAAGGAGTTTTTAGATATACTTCATATATGCTTCATCTTTTCTTGTATCACCAAACAGAAAAATTTCCCATTGAGTTGCAGAAATTGGATGTAGAAGGGAACCTCTTGTCAGTTGTGTTTTGGACATCTATTTTGAGAAAAGAGAATAGGGAATATAAATATGCAGATTTCAATGACTTATTCATAATCCTAGCTATGAATTTGTTGACTAAGAAAGAAACTCCCAGAATTAATGAAGAAACTAAGAAAATCTTACAGTTGTCTGATAACTGTAAGACTGGGGATTGGTACATATACAAGAATCACACAAAGATTAGAGTGTATGGTGCACTCTTGGATCCATACAAAACTTCCAAGGTTTGTAACTACAAGAATTTTTTCTTTATAATATTTAAGGTAAATATTGAATGCAGATGGAGTAAATTTTATGGCCTCTAGGAAAAAGACCCAATTTAAACTCAAAAATCAGATTGGGCCATTCATTGTCAAAAATAGAGAAGCTGCAAATGAGATTATTATCAGGTTGAAAGAATACAAGTTCCCATACATATTTATGTGGAATTATGACCCTCAGGGTGTCTTGGGCACTATCAGAATAAAATGCAAGTTGTCTCCTTTCTTGCATGATTCCAAGCCACAAAGTGAGAAATTTTGCCAATCAGAAAGAACAGGAGCCAAATACTTTGATAGATGATGATACAAAGGGTATGTAGGTAGGTAATGTATTGGGAACACAGGTGAAGCAAGAATAGGTGACTAAAATTGATAAAGGGTTTGAAGTTTCTCATAAAAGAAGTGGAGAAGATGTCAATTATATTGCAGAAACCATTTTAGGCAGGAAATTTAAAACCTCCTATAGCAAGAGAACTAAATTGACTATTGAGGAAAGAGATAAAGCAATGGAAATTGATGATCATGAAACTGAGTATGAGGCAACAATGACAGTAACTGAAACACTTAGAGAACTTCAAAAGAGCCAATTTGAGACACTGAATAAAGATACAGTGATGGTTGAGAAGCAAACTAATGTTGAAATTCCTTCTTCTTCCAAGGAATCCGAGAACAAAGAGTCAGACATCCAGATTAAATTTGGACAAATCAGAGAGAAGAATGAAGAAATAAAAAATGAAGTATATTCCAAGTTTCTCAAAGAGAAACCTAGAAATAAAGATAGACTTCTCTCTGCTTTTGATTATTCTTCTAACAAATTAGTAATGTGATTTTCAAAGCCTACAGTGGCTGATCCAAAGTCAATGGTAGACTACTCAAAAACAGATTTGGAAGTAGATGCAGATGCTATCCGTGAATTAGATCAAATAGAAGATCACAGGAACAATACAAAGATGTTATATTCAAAGATAGTCAACAAAACAATGAGCTTTATTAAACTTCAGAAGACAGTGACAAATCTGTAAAATCGAATGAAATTGGACAAAGCATCATTTCATGCTAATGGATTGAGAATCAAAGCATTAGAAGACTTGGTGATTGAAGAAGGATCTGATCCAGCTAACATTGAAGTTGAAAAAGCTTTAATCAAAGAGAAAAGTGAAGACATAGCTGCACTAAGGAAGCAACTGAAACTGCCTCAAAGTGAACATCCCCAAGCAAAGGAGATCCTTCAACAAAAGACATAGAATGATAAATTAAATCAATTGGTTATAAAGATGATAGCCCAAATAAAGGAAATGGAAATCCAAATAGAAATTTTGATGCAAGAAAAATAAAATTTGAAAAAATCTCAGCAAATTCCTACAGTTATTCCAGCTGTAAGCACAACCATCCCCTCAACATTGGCAGAACATTTGGCACCGCAAGGAGTATTGGCAACTGCAGTGTCAATTACTTCTAAAGACATCTCTACCATTCCTTCATCAACATCACAGGTAAATACAACAGGGGAAACACCTACCATAATCAAAGCTATGGAAGATTTCCATAAAAGATAAAGAGATAATCAGTTTAAAAGACACCATCAAAAATTTGGAAGCTTCCAACAGAGATACTTTAATCACTTCCAAAGGACATGAACAAAGGGCTAACAGATTACAGGAATAGGTTAAGATTCTTCAACAGTAGGTAAATCTCACAGACCAAGTTGCCTACATCAAACATTATTTGTGGAAAAAAATCACTGAAGGCATTCACTCACAATGGCCTTTATTCAGATAATATATCAGCAAAAAGATCTGCTACAAGTTGCCTTAGAAGAAATTGATAAAACAAAGAAGGAACTTGGCAACAAACCACCAGAAGAAATTCAACTCATATCATTTTTTAATAGTAAAAACAGGGAAGAATTAGAAAAATTGAAAAAATCTGACAGGAAAGAGGCTATCCTTGAAATCAGAAAGGTCCTAACAAAGAGAAAAAATATGAATAATCTAGAAGAGACTTGTGATAATATGAACATATCAATCACTAAATTCAAGACCAAATATCGCTTGCTACTAGAAGCAGGACTTCCAGATATTCATGCATTGAATGAAAAATTAATTGCCATAGAAGGACTATGACCAGAAAATTAGAGCCTATGCTAAGGAAAAAGCTAACAAAACTTTGCCTCAAGGGTCTCCAAGTGGCAAAGTGATACGTCATTATTTTGAGAATTTGTTCTTGTTAGAAAATGAAATTAAGCACATGTTCATAGTAAAGCGAAATTTTTCTAAGTACATAGAAGCTGATGAAAGATATATAAAATTGAAGAATATAAATATCCCCACAGCTCAAGAGTGGCAAGAATTCACAGATCTGATGTGAATTTGACAGGTAAAAGAGCAGGAAAATCACATAAAAAGTCATATTTTACTGTTACCTTAGGGTGAAGATTCAGGGTCAAAGTGTATCAGATGTCAAAGTGTATCAGGAAAAGCCAATTTTTACTGTTGGTTATTTTTCAATTACACCAGTATAACAGTGAAAATAAGAGATAAAGAGTATCAAAACAGAAGGTGAAAAGAAGGAGTATTCTACAAGTCATCTTCCATGAGTCATTGAAGGAGCTGAATCGATTCATGATAAATTTGTATAAATGTAAGCCTCAAAGGCATTAAACAAGATGGTTGGAGACCTGGAGAGACAGAGTAGTGAGATAGAAGGCCATCGAATTGAAGATCTGGCTAAACAAGAAGTTTTATAAGTGCATATCATTTATATATTATGAAAGAATTTGTCTCAGCATTTCATGAATATTATTCGACCTAATTCTCTGTGAATGGGCTTGAATTTCCATAAAAATTTATATAAACAATGCGGGATACAATCTCTATAATTTGGGTTTTAATGTACTCTGTGTGTCATTGAAGAATCTGTCTCAGCATTTCATGAATATTATTCAACTTAATTCTGTGTGAATGGGCTTGAATTTCCATAAACAATTATATGAACAATGCGGGATACAATCTCTGTAATTTGGGTTTTAATGTACTCTGTGTGTCATTGAAGAATTTTTCTCAGCATTTCATGAATATTGTTCGACTTAATTCTGTGTGAATGGGCTTGAATTTCCATAAACAGTTATATGAACAATGCGGGATACAATCTCTGTAATTTGGGTTCTAATGTAGTCTATGTGTCATTGAAGAATTTGTCTCAGCATTTCATGAATGTTATTCCACTTAATTCTGTGTGAATGGGCTTGAATTTCCATAAACATTTATATGAACAATGCGGGATACAATCTTTGTAATTTGGGTTTTAATGTAGTCTATGTGTCATTGAAGAATTTGTCTCAGCATTTCATGAATATTATTCGACTTAATTCAGTGTGAATGGGATTGAATTTCCATAAACATTTATAAGAACAATGCAAGATACAATCTCTGTAATTTGGGTTTTAATGTACTCTGTGTGTCATTGAAGAAATAGACATTCATGTCGATGTTCTGATGTGAAACTTGATCGAGTGTGAAATATTGCATTTACAGTTATATAATTATGAGCACCACTTAAAAGTTATTAAATGATATAAAATCCCAAATTAATTTTACTATATATAAACTGAAAAGAAATTAAAAAATTATTTTCATAAATACAAAAATAAAAGCATCCATCACATATAAAAACATAAAATAGTGAGGTCTTCTATTAAAAACATCTCATACAAAAATGATGGAGATCATGCTCCAATCTATCTCAAAAACGATGAGTACAATAATATTACTCCGCCCATAATAACCCCAAGCCCAATCACAGCAACAATCAATTCATTAATAGGAAATCTATTACGATGCCTATCAATAACAATTGGAGCACATGTTGGCTCCACAAATCTACCACATCCATATATTTTGGATGTTGTTTCAGAAAGTATTGCATCACAAACCCTTTGGACATCAGATTGGTACATAATTTCAAAGTTGTGGAATTGTGCAGCAATGGATTTTGCTTGCTGTTGAAGCGGCTTTAGGTTAGTTCTTCTAACTTGGTAGATTCCATTCATCCGGTTGATGATTAGCTCTGAGTTAGTGTAAGCCACAATGCCATTTGCACCATAGTTTCGTGTAGTCGTGAGGCCCTCTATCAAAGCATGATAGTATGCCTCATTATTCGTTGTAATCCCATGTATTTCTCTACTATTTTGATATACATGGCTAAGTGATTCATTGTGAAGCACGAATCTTATCCGTGCATTCCCTAGGTTCGGATGGCACCATATCAGGATAGCTAGCACCGATTTTGCAACCATCTGCAAAACAAGAAAATACAAAATAAATAAAGCTCTCTCTACAAAATAAATACAAAATGAAGTTTGCAATATAAATAAAAATTTAATTATTTTCATTTGCGGCAACACACTTACAATGAAGGCAACACAATTACAATGTCGGCAACACATACTGTGGCAGCAACACACACAGTGGTGGCAACAACGATTTGCCGCCAATGTAAGAGTGTGTTTCCACCGCTATAAATTTTTACGCCACTATAACAGCGAGTTGCCACCACTACGCAAAATTAAAATTTACAGCTGTGGCAACACAGTCTTACAGTGGCGGCAACTCACTGTTGTCGCCACTATAACAACGATTTGCCGCCACTATAAGACTGTATTGCCACCGCTGTAAATTTTAATTTTGTACAGTGGCGGCAACTCGTTGTTACAATGGTAGAAACAATAAGTTGCCACCACTGTAACAGTGTGTTGCCACTGCTGTAAATATTAATTTGACACAGTGGTGGCAACAACTAACCATTCCTTTTTTATTGGAGTAAGCTAACCATGCGACTGAATGGCCTTCGGGTTTTGTTATTTATTTCGTAGAGAGTGAAAACTCATTGTTGCAGTAGCAGCAACAGCAAGTTGCCGAGACTGTAAATTTAAATTTGGAGCTATGGCGGAAACAACAAGTTGCCACCACTGTAACAGTGTGTTGTCACTGCTGTAAATTTATAGCGGCGGCAACACACTGTTATAGTGGCGGAAACTGGTTGTTTCTGCCACTGCTCAAAATTTAAATTTACAGTCGCAGCAACTCACTGTTGCTTCTACTGCAACAGCGAGTTGCTGCTCTCTACGAAATAAATAACAAAACCCAAAGGCGTTTCAGTCGAATGGTTAGCTTACTCCAATAAAAAAGGAATGGTTAGCTCACTCCATAAATAAATGGAAATAAAAACTATAATTAACAGCAGTTGCTTGCAGCAATGCATTGAAGAAAGTTTACTGACCTTACTCTACTCTATTGATAAGGAAGGGAGGAAGAACTAGGCGCTTTGTTCTACTCTGCTCCAATTGTTGGTACTCCTCTGTTCTACTGCTACTACTCTCATCTGCTCTGCTCTGCTCTCGACTGAATGGAGAAACACACTCAACTGAATGACTCGACCGAATGGAGAAACGCACTTGACTGAATGACTCGACTGAATGGAGAAACACACTCGACTGAATGACTCAATGAAGCTTTGGTCGACAGAATGAATAAGTAGAGGGTGTGGGATTTCTACATAAATTTGAAATGGGTTTGTGTGGCAACTCTGGTAGATAGCAGCCATAATGGCCAAGCTGGTAGATAGCATCCATAAAGGTCGAGCGAGTAATTCAGTTCAAAATGGCGAAAATTTCAATCTCCAACGTTAATTCGGCCCTGAAGTGTCTGCGCGAGCCCACGTAATGGATCGTGTGAGCATCCGCAAGGATGGCTCGAAATGGTGAGAGTTAGCTCGTTACAGTACAGTTGATGGGGAATTGTAACGGTAACATCGTGGGGACAGAAGGAGACAGAGATGGTGAGGGGTGTGGGGCCGGCGTTTGCCGGAGGCACTCACCAAATGTATTTGATGGTCTGCCGGGGGCACAAAACTCAAGGGCATTCTTTCGAATGGTTAGCCCACTCAATCATCAATTTCCAACGTAGGGATTGTACATGTTCTCTCAGCCATGTTCTGCTATTCTACATCATCCTACTTTTCTTGCCAATGCACTCGATCTTCCACGCACTGTGTTTTTCAATGACTTTGGCTATACACAGGGAGCAATTTGAATAGAGAATTTAATGGTCTTCTTCAACACACCTCCCAAACTGGTCTTAACACTTCTACGTATGTATGGGGAACACAACAGTCCATGGATGCCACAACTGCTCACAATGAGTAGTGGTTACAATTCGACAGAAGTGCAGGAATACCAATGGTGGTTTAATTTTGTTGGATCACTGCTTTTTACATTATGAAAATTATGATTTCTTAAACAAATGTCAACTGGCGGATGGTATAATTGCAATCAAATATGTAAATAATTTTACTTAATATTCTTTACAATCAAATATGTAAATTATTTAATTTAATTTATTCTTTTGTAATTTGATATAGTCAAAATGTTAAACATGATATTGCAACATTTCTATCATACTTTGACAAATTTTCAATAATAACATTTGATTTTAAAAATCACCAAAATTTAAATTCAATATAACTTATTAGAAAGAAAAAAATTTAACATTATAAAAAACATATATAAAACTATTTACTTTTGGATCTAATGGCCTAAAACATTTCAATTGACTAACATTTGATTCAATGACTCAGACATAGACAATGGTTGTTAGAAAGTTGTTTTCAAATAAAAAATACAAATAATAAATTTAAAAATCATTTTAAAATAAAAATAGTAATATTAAATTTGTTTTGCATGATAAAATAATTGTTTATTGAAAAAAAAATTATGGTTTTAAGAAATTTATACAGGTTATTTAGTAAAATTAAAATTGAAATTTTCCAACTTCTATATCTGGCACATTTCATCTATGTATATATATTGTGAAGTGTCCATCACATACCACATTTCATCTATGTATATATATTGTGGTGTTATCAACTGAAAATTACCAACCAATTGTTTATTTCTTTATGAATTTGATGGATAATGACAAAATAAGTAATATATGGAAGGAGAAGCGATGCACTTGCATCTAATCTAGGGTCAAATGTTTAGTAAGGGAGTTGGTTTCCAAAGTTAGGATTTAATTATTTAAATTTTTTTTCTATAGTTTTACTTGAGAATGAGAAATATAGTAAATAGGAGAAGATTGGAGAGTATTTTGGAAGGTTTGAGAGATTTAAGGATTAGTTAGCTATTATCTAGGGATAAGGGATTAGATGAGAGATTTTATGAATCATGAGAGATATTTTGGGAGTTAGTTTAGGGATCTAGAACCTATTTTGATTCTAGTCCATTTGTATAAATCTAGGCGAACCCATGAGTTATGTATGTAGAAGAGTAAAGAGTGTGTGTGAAAGTGAGGAATGGGAGGCCAAGCATGAGGCGAAGATTTCTCCTGTAATTATTTTTATTTATTAATTAATCATTTTCTGAGTTTTGTGTGCATTATTATGCTATGGATTTCAGTTTAGTTTTGTATGTATTTGTGTGTAAGACCCCATGGTTATACCTGCATCAAATTTTGGTATCAAAGTAGTTGTAATGTTTTTTGTTCTCTATGGTTTTTCTACTGCTTAAAATTTAACTATGGATAAATCTACGTGTGAAAGTGACCATATCTGCTACATATAGTTTATCATCGACATATTGGTGTATGAAGAAGATAAATATGGTAAGATCTAGTGTGGATCTACCGTTGGAGCATCCATGCAACTTCGCCAAGGGAGATCTGGATCAACAATGACGATCAAAGAACATTCGTGAAACATGGACATGGTGGGAGCCTGTGTTGAAGCGTTGAACGATGATTGGAGAAATATAGCTTCAAATTTCTGTACCTAGTTAGTTCTATATAGATCGCTTGAATATGGGCACTCTTGGGGTTGTTGATCCCGTTGGAATGATCCCATGTGAAGAAGAGGTCAAGTGAAATTTATTTTCAAAGAAGACTCATGTTCTGGTGTGAATTAGCCCCAGTGAAAATTTTTTGGTCCTTAATTTCTGGTGGGTAGTCTGCGCCCATGGTTTTGTGCATGGTTTTGCACATGGTTTTGGGGTACGATGGTTTTCGGCCCCTGATATTTTTTGTAGATCTGATCAAGGGAACTACGGTTATGTTCTAATCCAGGGTTAATGGATTATAGTTCATGTATGCTTCAACATGTATATATATGTGTTGTGACACTAAAAGGAATATAATGAAAAATGAAGTTGGTCGTCCCGATTTGGGATCCAGGGGAAAATATCTGTGTTTATTTGTTTTATTTTTTATGCTCTCGCTATTGTTTATTTTCTGTTATAAGATTCATGTGTAGATAATTTTTTTTCAGGGTTAAAACCTACAGCACCTCAAGAGATTTGATCCCTCTCGGTGCATGATAGATCTGGAGTTAGATGGATCTAGGCTGGTCCTAAGTTGAAGTGGTGAGATTATTATGATGCAAATTTTCCTTTAAACTTCACCTTTCTTGGTTATGTTGATGTATTTTGAGTATACCTTGTCCCCTTGTCATATTAACTTTAACTTACATAATAATTCCCTATAGAATAAAATTTTCCTAGATTATATAACTCCCTTTTATAAAATAACCCCAAAAACCCATTAATATAACTTTAGCCAAAGTTATTTTTCCCCACATGATTAAATAAAAACCCATATTATACCCCCTTTAGCTAAGTATATCATTATTTAAATATCCTGCCCCCTATGGTGGTTAAATCAAATTGATTTAATTAAATGTATAATAAAAATACATGCAAAAAGATTAAACATGTTTTAATATGTGTTTAAAACAAAAAACCCGAAGTTTCGTTTAAACTAAACTTCAAAGAAAAAACCATCCCTTTGTTTATTTCTCGACTCCTTTTACCCAAGGTTAAGACTATAACCTAACCCTTTCCCCCCAATACATATCCCATACCAAACTATTAACCTTGGTTAAAAAAATCCTTTGATACCCCGCCCATTCATTCGATTTATGTATAAAATCTGTTTTATATATTAATCTTTTCAAAATCCCTTTACCCCATCGCATGGAACTATAACCATCCGATCACTCCAATTAAATACAACAGTTCTTCTTTTAGCGCGATAGTTTTATTTCATAAACTTAACCTTCCCATCGTGTTAATTATAAACCATTCAATCTCCATCAAATTCAAGATCCGACGATCCACATTGCACTCGATAACTCCAGTCTCCATCCCCACCATAACCCATCGCGTTAAGCGAACACCGTTGATTTTCCATCCGCGAGATATATGATCAATAATGGATACCCTAGTCCCACTATACTTTGGTTGCAAATCTCCTTTTAATGCCGAATGTTTGTTTTTTGAAGTCTGATTTAACGACCCTAACCCTGTATCATGAAAATAAAGTGCTCGATTCATGTTTTATAAAAATTATGTGATATGGGTTGTTTTCCCAAACCGCCCCTTGCCGACATGTCCTAATACAATTGGATCGCGTGAAAAAGGTCAATTTCCACTTACCACATTAGAGTCATGCGAAAACCACCCAAGCCCAATCCAAAAACCGCTTCCGCCATATCTACAATAAATGCAATTAAACTGTGATTCGACTTATGGTTTAATACATTAAAACTTATGTTTTTCCATTACATTTCACATATTTCCACCATTTAACCTGTGAAAACCTTTACAGAGCCTCCCTTAACTATCTGCGAAGCTATTTTCTGAACCAGTTTCCATTTGAATGACCATTGTTCTCTGAAATTCACTCACAGAGAATTCCATAACCTTTGACAGCCTCATTTACCTGAATAGAAGATTATGAACGCAACTACAACTCCTTCGACCACAATTATAGCTTTTAAATGTATTTTTTCTGTCAATCCTATCCAAAATACTTGAATTTCAAGGGAGAAATCATCATTCTATTATCCATTTGCTTTAATTCAGTTGAATTATCCATACAAGAAGTCTAAAAACCTCCAAAATACAGGGGAAACCTTGTCAAATTTTCTCCAGGATCCGCATTTTCATTTTACCAAGTTTTTATTCACTCCCTGATCATTTTCACTGCTGAACTTGATCAAAGCCATATTCTGTGCATTAAAAACCCTTTTTATAATCCAGAACCCTGCTCAGAGTCTGAATTTCCCAGTGAAACCCTTCAATTGCCCCTTGTTTCAAAAGAAGAACCTAGAAAACTATTTAAACTTGCTCTGTTCATCCAAAATGACAAAGAAACAAGTAACTCATATGTATGGAGGCCCAAAATCCCAGAGAAATGTTTCAATCAAGTTACCACAAGCTAAGCCATCCAAAATCAATAAGCCCACTCCTACACTTACCGCTGAGACAACAAAAGTAGTCAGACCCGTTCAAGTTCCTATAACTTCCCAATAAAGTAGCCCATTACTTGATCTTGATTATAGAATTTTTGATCCTTCAGTTGAATTCAACCTACTAGATGTCCACAATTGGTGTTTTGGAAAATCTATATAGAAAGCCAAAGGTGACGTACCCATTTGGGAGTCCAATCTGCCAAGATATGTTTTTCCTTTTACTCATTAAGCACCTGATTTTGTCAGACTGTGTCAATTATATTATATTCTAGATCACAGATGTATTGTCAATATGGATAGAGAAGTCATGTTCTATATCAATACTGAGTCCATTAATTCCATGCTGCAAATGAACCATGATCCTAATTCAGTTTCACTGTCAATAGAGAATTTGACCAAGCTATACTTGGAGATAGACATTTCTGCCAAGTTCAACATATTTCAAACTTTTTACCCTACACATGTTAATGTCCCTAAAGTAAATCCTCCCTTTGATAAATTTGATTTTCCAAATAAAATAAGGAAGATTGTCTCCATGTTGTCATTTATATTGGGATATAACAATGATGAATTGACTAATGCTCCCATCTTGGGTTTTTTTTCAACCTTGACTCCTAGCCAGCCTCCATCCATTATACACAATTTTTCCAAGTTTATCGCAGAAAAAATGCACTATCAATTGTCCAAATTTCCAGAAGAAGGAGTTTTTAGATATACTTCATATCTGCTTCATCTTTTCTTGTATCACCAAATAGAAAAATTTCCCATTGAGTTGCATAAATTGGATGTAGAAGGGAACCTCCTGTCAGTTGTCTTTTGGACATCTATTTTGAGAAAAGAGAACAGGGAATATAAATATGAAGATTTCAATGACTTATTCATAATCCCAGGTATGAATTTGTTGACTAAGGAAGAAACTCCCAGAATTAATGAAGAAACTAAGAGAATCTTATAGTTGTCTGATAACTGTAAGACTGGGGATTGGTACTTATACAAGAATCACGCAAAGATTAGAGTGTATGGTGCACTCTTGGCTCCATACAAACTTCAAAGGTTTGTAACTACAATAATTTTTGCTTTAGAATATTTAAGGTAAATATTGAATGCAGATGAAGTAAATTTTATAGCCTCTAGGAAAAAGACCCAATTTAAACTCAAAAATCAGATTGGGCCATTCATTTTCAACAATAGAGAAGCTGCAAATGAGATTAATATCAAGTTGAAAGAATACAAGTTCCCATACATATTTATGTGGAATTATGACCCTGAGGGTGTCTTGGGCACTATCAGAATAAAATGCAAGTTGTCTCATTTCTTGCATGATTCCAAGCCACAAAGTGAGAAATTTTTCCAATCAGAAAGAACGGGAGCTAAATAATTTGATAGATAATGATACACAGGGTATGCAGGTAGGTAATGTATAGGGAACACAGGTGAATCAAGCATAGGTTACTACAATTGATAAAGAGGCTGAAGTTTCTCATAAAAGAAGTGGAGAAGATGCCAATTATATTGCAGAAACCATTTTAGGCAAGAAATTTAAAACCTCATATAGCAAGAGAACTAAATTGAATATTATTGAAAAATATAAAGCAATGGAAATTGATGATCATGAAACTAAGGATGAGGCAACAATGATAGTAGCTAAAACACTCATAGAACTTCAAAAGAGCGAATTTGAGACACTGGATAAAGATACAGTGATGGTTGAGAAGCAAACTAATGTTGAAATTCCTTCTTCCTCCAAGGAATCCGAGAACAAAGTGTCAGACATCCAGATTAAATTTAGACAAATCAAAGAGAATACTGAAGAAATAAAAAATGAAGTATATTCCAATTTTTTCAAAGAGAAACCTATAAATAAAGATAGACTTCTCTCTGCTTTTGATTATTCTTCTAACAAATTAGTAATGTGATTTTCGAAGCCTACAGTGGCTGATCCAAACTCAATGGCAGACTACTCAAAAAAATATTTGGAAGTAGATGCATATGCTATCCATGAATTAGATCAAATAGAATTTCACAGGAACAATACAAAGATGTTATATTCAAAGATAGTCAACAAAACAATAAGCTTTATTAAACTTCAGAAGACAGTGAAAAATCTGTAAAATCGAATGAAATTGGACAAAGCATCATTTCATGCTAATGGATTGAGAATCAAAGCATTAGAATACTTGGTGATTGAAGCAGGAGCTGATCCAGCTAACATTGAAGTTGAAAAAACTTTAATCAAACAGAAAAATGAAGACATAGCTGCACTAAGGAAGCAACTGAAACTGCCTCAAAGTGAACATCCCCAAGCAAAGGAGATCCTTCAACAAAAGACATAGAATGATAAATTAAATCAATTGGTTCTAAATATGACAACCAAAATAAAGGAAATGGAAAGCCAAATAGAAATTTTGATGCAAGAAAATGAAAATTTGAAAAAATCTCAGGAAATTCCTACAGTTATTCCAGCTGTAAGCACAACTATCCCCTCAACATTGGCAGAACATTTGGCACCGCAAGGAGTATTGGCAATTGCAGTGTCAATTACTTCTAAATACATCTCTACGATTTCTTCATCAACATCACAGGTAAATACAACAGGGGAAACATCTTCCATAATCAAAGCTATGGAAGATGTCCATAAAAGATAAAGAGATAATCAGTTAAAAAGACACCATCAAAAATTTGGAAGCTTCCAACAGAGATACCTTAATCACTTCCAAAGGACATGAACAGAGGGCTAACATATTACAGGAATAGGTTAAGATTCTTCAACAACATGTAAATATCACAGACCAAGTTGCCTACATCAAAAATTATTTGTGGAAAAAAATCACTGAAGGCATTCACTCACAATGGCCTTATATTCAGATAATATATGAGAAAAAAGATCTGCTACAAGTTTCCTTAGAAGAAATTGATAAAACAAAGAAGGAACTTGGCAACAAACCACTAGAAGCAATTCAACTCATATCATTTTTTAATAGTAAAAATAGGGAAGAATTAGAAGAATTGAAAATTTCTGATAGGACAGAGGCTATCCTTGAAATCAGAAAGGTCCTAACAAAGAGAAACATTATGAATAATCTGGAAGACAAGTGTGATAATATGAACATATCAATCACTAAATTCAAGACCAAATATCACTTGATGCTAGAAGCAGGACTTCCAGATATTCACGCATTGAATGAAAAATTAATGCCACAAAAGGACTATGACCAAAAAATTAGAGCCTATGCTAAGGAGAAAGCTAACAAACCTTTGCCTCAAGGGCCTCCAAGTGGCAAAGTGATACTTCCATATTTTGAGAATTTTTTCTTGTTAGAAAATTAAATTAAGCACATGTTCATAGTAAAGTGAAATTTTTCTAATTACACAGAAGCTGATGGAAGCTGTAGAAAATTGAAGAATATAAATATCCCCACAACTCAACAATGGCAAGAATTCACAGATCTGATGTGAATTTGACAGGTAAAAGAGCAGGAAAATCACATAAAAAGTCATATTTTACTGTTACCTTAGGGTGAAGATTCAGGGTCAAAGTTTATCAGATGTCAAAGTGTATCAGTAAAAGACAATTTTTACTGCTGGTTATTTTTCAATTACACCAGTATAATAGTGAAAAGAAGAGATAAAGAGTATCAGAACAGAAGGTGAAAAGAAGGAATATTCTACAAGTCATCTTCCATGAGTCATTGAAGGAGCTGAATCGATTCATGATAAATTTGTATAAATGTAAGCCTCAAAGGCATTAAACAAGAGGGCTGGAGAGCTGGAGAGACAGAGTAGTGAGGTAGAAGGCCATCGAATTGAAGATCTAGCCGAACAAAAAGTTTTATAAGTGCATCTAATTTATATATTATGAAAGAATTTGTCTCAGCATTTCATGAATATTATTCGACCTAATTCTGTGTGAATGGGCTTGAATTTCCATAAACAGTTATATGAACAATGCGGGATACAATCTCTATAATTTGGGTTTTAATGTACTCTGTGTGTCATTGAAGAATTTGTCTCAGCATTTCATGAATATTATTCGACTTGATTCTGTGTGAATGGGTGATGCAGGGCTAGCACAAGCCTGCAATACCCAGGATCTCCATAAATTTGTTCATGACAAATTACATTTCAGTAAATTCCCAACTTAAACAAAAAAAAAACTCATTCACTGACATGTTCATTCTTTGAATCCTTCATAGCAACCAAATGATAATGTGAGTTCAAATCCCTCTACACATAAATTCATTTTGAAGTCTTAAGTGAAGACTTTAATTAGAACTCCATTTATTTAACCTCTTGACCAAAGCTTATCACCTCTTAACTCGACATTTAGGTGCGCCCTTAAAACTTCCCAGTTTGAATATAATTATCAATTAACACACAGTCATGGAAATTTCAACAATTTAATGTCAATAACACATATATGACTTACCCATGTAAGATCAGCTCTCCTTTCTATCAATCTTCTATTTGCCATTCAACCTACGCTCCTACAGTTCAATTTGATTTCATTCCAAAAGTGTCCTGGAATACCAACATTCTTTACTCACCATGCATCTCAGCATCTGCACCTCAGTAATGATTATGGAATTGCTATTTCTCCACACAATTATTAAAACCGGTTCTAATTTCATTCCACAGAGTTACAGAAATACATTCCTGCACTCTCTGACCTCCGATTTACAAATAGAGATTGTCAATTTAAATTCTTGTAAGCGTTCCATTTAAATCGCCCTTGGATTGGTCTTCATACTTTTCAATTCTGTAACACCTTTCAACACTGCAAATTGTTTTCCAACGCTGCTTCATAGTCATCGCTCCGTCATTGCTTCCCTGACAATCTTCCTCTCCACACTAAAGATCGATTCATTTCAATGATTCCAATAAACTGTGTTAATTCCTGCACGCAAACTCAAATCAAAATCTGAACAGATTTCAACAAAAGACCTCTACGCCCTTCTGAAAAACTTCATCACATGCATTGTTCAGAACTTGCATTCAACAATTCTTGACAGACCAAACTGCTTGTGCGTTGCTGAGCACGTAGGTTTGACTTCGCTTTGAGAATACAATTCTTCATCTAAGTTCAGATTTACCCCATTCTTACGTTCATGATTATTTGGTCGATCTTGCAAAAGTTCTGTTGCTGCGTACAATTCACATTAAACAGAATTCAATGATGAATATTTTCATATGATGTAAATGAACAGCAGAGAAACCGTCAAGCCATTGGAGATGAATTCTTAATCCACCAGTAACTCAATCTTTCACCGGCCTTACATAAACTCAGCGGTCTTAATACAATTCGGTATCAGATTACATCGATTTCAATCGAGTTTTAAAATCTACGTTTTCATATCTGAGCAAACAAACTACGCTGCTTGCAACGCAACCATAGGCCGGATTACTGATTTATTACCTCGCTCTTACCACAGCTATTCAGCGCCGAAGTTCAATTCAAAATTTCTTTAAACAATTACGCTCCATTTGAACACATTTAACTCTACATCCTGCCCAATTCTTGTACGCAGCACCTGTTACTCAATAATCTTTGAAACTGGTTCAATCAAGCCGATGCATTTTTCAGTTCCAAGAAAAGTGTTCCACCGCTTCAACTAAATTTTCACTGTGCTAGTAATGCATACCAGCGTGACTCATTAAAACACATTCATTTTTTTATGAGCGCCCAACATAATTCATAACAGAAATAAGATTCGATCCATAATCCTCATTCAACGTTCCTCTTTCTGAATTGACCCTAAATATAATAAACTTGACAGTGTTATGTCAAATTGAATCTCCATTTTATGCAATTCATTACAATCTCATGAATTAATTTCCAATTCTCTTACCCAGGATATATAGACCAATCAATCTAGAAAGGCGAAAACACTTTCTTGACCACCGTAGCTACCAATTGAAGATCGAGCCTAATCGATCCAATAAACTCAGTTTAATAAGATTCTGCAATGTTAAACTTCTTCCACAGGAACTAAAACACAATTCCTTACAACATTAATATTCCAGAACTTTAAAAGGATCGAATTCCCGTCAATTCACACAAATTTAATTTTACGCAACTCGATAATGTACATACAGAAAACAAATGCTGAATTAACACACCAAACACTTACAATGCAAATTTTCCTTCCTGGCCAAATATCCAACGTTCATGGCCCTTACAATTTGCCAGAGGCTTACAGCCTTGGATGTTCAAGCCTGCTCTCAATCCTCTCACTCTAATCTCAATGTCCTTTTCTCACAAAACTCCTTCCTATTTATACAATCATTTAATTAAATGCTCAATCCCTTCAATTCCTCAACAAACCCCTAAATCGCTCAACATCCCTAAAGGATAGGTCTTTATCCCTAAAATCCTTCAACTAATTAAATTCCCTCATATCCTTTTATTAAATAAAAAGATATTTACAAAAATCCTCACCTTCTCCTATTTTATTGAAATTAATTAATAAAATATTAAAAATTATCACACCCCCTTTTAACATATTTACAAAATAAAAAAAACGCCCTTGATGCTCCTGCATCAGACTCCCCATGTAAAAAAAACTCATGACCACCTGGTCATAAGTCTGGATATTTACTCCTGGATCCCAAATTTTATTTTGTAATCTTTCTTGCTTTGCTACTGTTGTTATCTGCTGTTGTCTTCCAGGTTCCCATATTTTGTGCTGTAGTGCTCCACTTGCTCTGCCTTCCAAGTCTGCTACAGTTTTTCTCTGGTTGTCTTTCCTTTTCTTTCTTATTGTCGTCTTTATCTGGGATTCTTTCGTCATCAGTTTTCTGATACTTTCAATCTCTTGGTCCAATAAATCTCCCGGCTGCTGATTTCTAGCTATCTGCTGAGCTAAGACGACTTGCTCAGTTTTTACTTTCTCTATTTGTACTGTCACTTGCTTACTTCTTGCTTCTATGCATGTTTCTGTTCTGACTGCCACCCGATCATCCATGCCCTCTTGTCTTCTGGAACAGAAAACTTCTTCTCCCTTCATTTGACTGCTCAACTGAGTCAAATGTTCTGCAACAATACCTGCATCCACAAAACACTTGTTAGAACAAAAATCATAAGGCATCAGTGCCTTGTCCTCCTTTGCCAGCACTTCAGTATGATGTTCTGAATTCTCCTCCACTATCAGCACATCAGTATGCTGATCCAAACTTCCCAAAGAATCCTCTGAAGATCTCTCAAGACTGTCAACCAGTCTTTCTCTCATATCATCTTCTTCCATGACATCTTTCTGCACTCGTTCACTGTACTGAACTCTTTCATCTGCCATCTCTCTGTCATACTCCGAATTCTTCAGCAGGTATTCCAATAATGCAATTTCTTTGTAGCATTGCTGAAGCATATCATCATCACCTGCATTCATACATAAACTTTCAGTTTGCATAAAATGTTCAACAGTATCAGCTGTTACTTCCCTTATCTGCGCTTCAGACTGCTTCTCTTCTTTAGCATCCACAAGAATTTTCTCTTGTACTGTAACAACAAAAGCATCACTGCTTTCTCTTTCAGAATACTTATCATTTTCTGCTTCCTCTGTCTTCATTCCCTTCTGAGATCTTGCTATCTTAGCATTAATCTGAATAGCCTTCAGATTCAACTCTTCTCTCTCCTGAACAAACTCTAAAGCTTGTTCCTCTTCCTGTGCTGTACCTGCAAACACACACAACTCATCAGTTTTAAAACCACAAGACTTTTCAGTCTTGACTGCTTCTTCAAGCACTCCCCTCTGAACAAATCTGCATGTGGAATCTTCAAATTCCAACTCTGGCTCAAGAATTCTAAGTTTCTTTTTCAACAAGGCAATCACAATTTGCCTCAACCTCCTCTGCAATTGTCGCCAAATCACTCTCTTTCCCTTCAGTGGAAAGATCCAACCTCTATTCTGATTTTCCTGCTCTTGCAGCCATTCTTCCAGTACCTGCAATTGTACCTTTATTACTACAATCTCTCTTTCTCTGACTTCATTAGTCATCTCACCTCTGTGGAAATCCTCTGAACCTCTTCTCTGATCCTCCATGATCACTTTCTCCATGAGTTGTTACTCATCATGAGTTGTACTAGCCTCTACGACAGCAATCTCTTCTGCTGCCACTTACCTCACCAAGCCCTCCTCACTCAGTCTTTTGGTAAGTACTGGTTCACTGTCTCTGGAACCTCTTTGAGCACTCTCCTCTGCTCACTCTCTAAGCTATCTCTTCAACTCACCTTCTTCTTCAGGACACTGCAATTGTCCTCCTTATTCAGTCTTTCGCTGAATGCCAGGTTCACTGCCATCTTCTCTGCAACCATAAACTTCACTTACAAATTTCAAATCAGAAAATCATCTTACCTCTTAAGATCTTGCATGATATTTTCCTCCCTGCAATCCTGTTCACTTGTGTAGTTTGCATATCAGATTTAGAAATCTGATCTTCCTTTCAGTCATTCAACAAAAATACATTTCAATTCAACAAAACCTTCTTGTCATTATTCAGAAAATAAATATTTCAACAGAGCATTCCAGCTCTGATACCAAAAATGATGCAGGGCTAGCACAAGCCTGCAATACCCAGGATCTCCATATATTTGTTCATGACAAATTACATTTCAGTAAATGCCCAACTTAAACAAAAAAAAACTCATTCACTGACATGTTCATTCTTTGAATCCTTCATAGCAACCAAATGATAATGTGAGTTCAAATCCCTCTACACATAAATTCATTTTGAAGTCTTAAGTGAAGACTTTAATTAGAACTCCATTTATTTAACCTCTTGACCAAAGCTTATCACCTCTTAACTCAACATTTAGGTGCGCCCTTAAAACTTCCCAGTTTGAATATAATTATCAATTAACACACAGTCATGGCAATTCCAACAATTTAATGTCAATAACACATATATGACTTACCCATGTAAGATCAACTCTCCTTTCTATCAATATTCTATTTTCCATTCAACCTGCGCTCCTACAGTTCAATTTGATTTCATTCCAAAAGTGTCCTGGAATACCAACATTCTTTACTCACCATGCATCTCAGCATCTGCACCTCAGTAATGATTATGGAATTGCTATTTCTCCACACAGTTATTAAAACCGGTTCTAATTGCATTCGACAGAGTTACAGAAATACATTCCTGCGCTCTCTGACCTCCGATTTACAAATAGAGATTGTCAATTTAAATTCTTGTAAGCGTTCCATTTAAATCGCCCTTGGATTGGTCTTCATACTTTTCAAGTCTGTAACACCTTTCAACACTGCAAATTGTTTTCCAACGCTGCTTCATAGTCATCGCTCCATCATTGCTTCCCTGACAATCTTCCTCTCCACACTAAAGATCGATTCATTTCAATGATTCCAATAAACTGTGTTAATTCCTGCACGCAAACTCAAATCAAAATCTGAACAGATTTCAACAAAAGACCTCTACGCCCTTCTGAAAAACTTCATCACATGCATTGTTCAGAACTGCATTCTTTAATTCTTCTGACAGACAAAGCTTGTGCGTTGCGAGCACGTAGGTTTGACTTCGCTTTGAGAATACAATTCTTCATCTAAGTTGATTTACCCCATTCTTACGTTCATGATTATTTGGTCGATCTTGCAAAGGATACATTCTTGCGTACAATTCACATTAAACGAGAATTCAATGATGAATATTTTTATATGATGTAAATGAACGACCCTTCTTTCGCAAGCCATTGGAGATGAATTCTTAATCCTCCTATGCTCAATCTTTCATGGCCATCCATAAACTCGGCGGTCTTATTACAATTCGGTATCGGATTACATCGATTTCAATCAGATTATCCAGTTTTAAAATCTACGATTTCATATACGAGCAAACAAACTACGTTTGCTTGCAACGCAACCACGAACCGGATTCTTTGATTTGTTACCTCGTATTTTCTGACTATTCGAAGTGGCAAGGATTCAATTCAGAATTTCTTTAAACAATTAGCTCATTTGAACCCACATTTAACTCTACATCTTGCCCAATTCTTGTATCATTTTATCCTGTGATCTTTGAAACTGGTTCAATCAAGCCGATGCATTTTTCAGTTCCAAGAAAAGTGTTCCACCGCTTCAACTAAATTTTCACTGTGCTAGTAATGCATACCAATGTGACTCATTAAAACACATTCATTTTTTTATGAGCGCCCAACATAATTCATAACAGAAATAAGATTCGATCCATAATTCTCATTCAACGTTCCTCTTTCTGAATTGACCCTAAATATAATAAACTTGACAGTGTTATGTCAAATTGAATCTCCATTTTATGCAATTCATTACAATCTCATGAATTAATTTCCCATTCTCTTACCCAGGATATATAGACCAATCAATCTAGAAAGGCGAAAACACTTTCTTGACCACCGTAGCTACCAATTGAAGATCGAGCCTAATCGATCCAATCAACTCAGTTTAATAAGATTCTGCAATGTTAAACTTCTTCCACATGAACTAAAACACAATTCCTTACAACATTAATATTCCAGAACTTTAAAAGGATCGAATTCCCTTCAATTCACACAAATTTAATTTTACGCAACTCGATAATGTACATACAGAAAACAAATGTTGAATTAACACACCAAACACTGACAATGCAAATTTTCCTTCCTGGCCAAATATCCAACGTTCATGGCCCTTACAATTTGCCAGAGGCTTACAGCCTTGGCTGTTCAAGCCTGCTCTCAATCCTCTCACTCTAATCTCAATGTCCTTTTCTCACAAAACTCCTTCCTATTTATACAATCATTTAATTAAATGCTCAATCCCTTCAATTCCTCAACAAACCCCTAAATCGCTCAACATCCCTAAAGGATAGGTCTTTATCCCTAAAATCCTTCAACTAATTAAATTCCCTCATATCCTTTTATTAAATAAAAAGATATTTACAAAAATCCTCACCTTCTCCTATTTTATTCAAATTAATTAATAAAATATTAAAAATTATCACACCCCCTTTTAACATATTTACAAAATAAAAAAAACGCCCTTGATGCTCCTGCATCAATGGGCTTGAATTTCCATAAACAGTTATATGAACAATGTGGGATACAATCTCTATAATTTGGGTTTTAATGTGCTCTGTGTGTCATTGAAGAATTTGTCTCAGCATTTCATGAATATTATTCGACTTAATTCTGTGTGAATGGGCTTGAATTTCCATAAACAGTTATATGAACAATGTGGGATACAATCTCTGTAATTTGCATTTTAATGTACTCGGTGTGTCATTGAAGAACTTGTCTCCGCATTTCATGAATATTATTCGACTTAATTCTGTGTGAATGGGCTTGAATTTCCATAAACAGTTATATGAACAATGTGGGATACAATCTCTGTAATTTGGGTTTTAATGTACTCTATGTGTCATTAAAGAATTTGTCTCGGAATTTAATGAATATTATTCGACTTAATTCTGTGTGAATGGGATTGAATTTCCATAAACAGTTATATGAACAATGCAAGATACAATCTCTGTAAATTGGGTTTTAATGTACTCTGTGTGTCATTGAAGAAATAGACATTCATGTTGATGTTCTGATGTGAAACTTGATCGAGTGTGAAATCTTTCATTTACAGTTATATAATTATGAGCACCACTTAAAACTTATTAAATGACATACAATCCCAAATTAATTTTACTATATATAAACTAAGAAGAAATTAAAAAATTATTTTCATAAATACAAAAAATAAAAGCATCCATCACATATAAAACCAGAAAATAGTGAGGTCTTCTATTAAAAACAACTCATACAAAAATGATGGAGATCATGCTCCAATCTATCTCAAAAAATATGAGTACAATAATATTACTCCCCATATAATAACCCCAAGCCCAGTCACAGCAACAATCCATTCATTAATAGGCAATCTATAATGATGCCTATCAATAACAATTGGAGCACATGTTGGCTCCACAAATCTACCGCATCCACATCTTTTGGATGCTGTTTCAGAAAGTATTGCATCACAGACCCTTTGGACATCATATTGGTACATGGGTGAAAATGTGAAGCTAGGTTACACTTTTTGCCCTTTTTTGAGAAAAAAATTTCATTTTTTTCGGTTCTTCAACTTTCTGCAAACTATAACAATTTTTCTATGTAGAATTTCATTTTGCAATAAAAATAAAAGTTGTGAGAAATTTTGTTAGCTTTCTATTACTTATTTTTTGAAATTTTTTTATGCAGATTTGATATGTCAACTTAGCGTTTCTTTGAGTGTGTGTTTCTTAACAATCAAAGGATTCATAAGAATTCATGTTATGACGCAATGTTGTATTCATTGAAAATTTGTGTTTTTGAGAAAACAAAATGTGTTACAACAATCTAGATAGAGTCTACTTTGGTTTCATCATATTTACAAAGCCAATGGATGCATATCATAGTTACTAGAATTTTTTGAACTGGTCCAATACGAAAAACTGCATATTTTGGATATGTTTCGCGTCGCAAGAAATTTCTTAACATATAAGTTATAAACTAAAAATATAAAAGCTACCCATTAGAGACGACGGACCAATGTAATGCCCCATAATTTTTTCAATTTTTTTTACAATGTATTTTGGGAGATACAAAATTTTGATTTCACTGAATCACAATGACCCTCGGAAATTGTTTGCACCCATTTTATTAGAAAAATAATTAAAATTAATAAACGTTTATGAAATTCCATAAAAGTTATATTTCCTGAAAGTAGATTCAATTCTGAAAATGACTTTCTTGGTTCCGACAGTTAATTGACAACCTTTCATGGAGTTTAATCAGTCCAAATCTGCAGAACCGTTTTCAGAGCCTGGTTTTTGCATAATTGGTGACGCGTTAGTTCGACCGAAATTTTAGTCGAAGTTCGGCCGAACTATGTTTTCCGCTTAAGGTTCATTAAATCTAACGTCTTAATAGTTCAGCCAAACTTTTGACCAGAAGTTCGGCCGAACTATTGTATAACTCTCCATCAGTCGGAAAATTTTGCGGAGCCCCCTACTAAAACACATTTCGCGTCAATATAAATTGCCACGAAATGATTCACAATTTTCGCACATTTCGCACACTTCATCTCATTTTATAAATATTTTGGTTTGGGTTCAAAAACTTTTCTTCAAATTTTGGGTTTAAGAACATTTCTTGGAAGCAAATTGATTTTTTGGAAGACATTTCTTGGAGGTTTCTTCAAATTTTGGGTTTAAGAACATTTCTTGGAAGCACATTGATTTTTTGGAAGACATTTCTTGGAGGTATGTACGTGTTTTGAGTTGAATTAAATCTTTTGAGCTTTGTTTCATTTTTATAGAACACTTTTCTCTCGAATTTTTTAAAGTGTGTTTTGGATTGGAGTATGTATTTTTTACAAAAAAATTACACTGAATTTTTTTAAATTAAATCTTTTGTGATATTTTTTGTAATTGAGTTATTGTCTAATTTTTTGAAGGAAATTTTTTGAACTTCATACCCTATTATCATGGGAAATCGAAGAACTTGTGAGAGAAAATATGATCGAAAAAGAGACCCTGAGACACGTAGAGAAGAAACGAGACAATCTCGCAAAAGAAAGTTAGAAGCCCTCTCCAATATTGAAGAGGAAAATCAACCTCAAGAAGAAATTGAAGTGGGTATGTAAATGTAAATATTATGATCTATTGATATATTTTTAAAATTTTCCCAATGTAAAATGTGAAGCTTAATTTTTATTTGATGAACTAGTTTGAAAAATATTTTGTTTAATGTAAATAGACAGAGATACTCCTCAAAATATTGAAGAAGAAAATCAACCTCAAGAAGAAATTGAAGCAGGTATGTAAATGTAAATATTATGATATATTGATATATTTAAAATTTTCCTAATGTAAAATGTGAAGCTTAATTTTTATTTGATGATCTAGTTTGAAAAATATTTTGTTTAATGTAAATAGACAGAGATACTCCTCAAAATATTGAAGAAGAAAATCAACCTCAAGCAGAAATTGAAGCGGGTATGTAAATGTAAATATTATGATCTATTGAT
Organism: Pinus albicaulis; assembly: GCA_034641835.2. Lineage (NCBI taxonomy): Eukaryota > Viridiplantae > Streptophyta > Pinopsida > Pinales > Pinaceae > Pinus > Pinus albicaulis. Next base: position 414,270,757 of record CM076581.1, on the reverse strand, counting down.
ATATTTAAAAATTTCCTAATATTTATTGACATATTTATTAATTTAGTGATTTATTGAATATGTATTATTTTTTCGAATATGTACAGATGAAATCACTATCGATAATGAGATGTTAGAAAATGTTGACACTCACACATATGGAGATAAAAAACCTGACCATGTTATACGATATCGTGTCAACCACATTTTTGAAGAGTATTTCTTAAATGAGCAAGTGAAAGTTCAGACTCAAATGTTGAAATGTCTCCTATCATTAAGGAAATTAAAAGAAGCGACGACACTATTGGGTATTCAAAAATCAACCAAAGATAAAAAAATGAATGAAGAGGTGATAAAAAAAATGAGTAGTGCTATAAAGTCAATTAAGAGATCTAAAGATAAAGATGTTTGAAATATATGTAGAGAAATACAGATGGCAATAGTTTCACCAAGTACTCAAGAGAATCGTTTGATAACATCTATGGCACGAGCACTGGGAACTTCGCGAAAAACTCTGCACAAACATCGAAAATTTCGACTGCAAATAGATGTAAATGATGAACTCGCTTGTTGGATAGCTATTTGTAGGCAACCATACAAAGATAGACTTGGAGAAAATGTTAAAAAAATAATATATGAATATTGGAAGAACAATTCGCGTGTTTCACCAACTGCAAGACATGTTATGCGAAGAATAATAGCACGAAATCAGTACGAAGAATATGAAAAACATCTCTTGGAAACCACTCAGATAGAGTTATTCAACAAGTTCAAAAAAGAGAATCGTCAAATTCATGTTTCACTCAGTGCTTTTGTTCAACAAAAACCATGGTATGTAAAACCTATCACCATACGTGACACTTGTTGTTGTCGTTCTCATGTGGAATTTGAGTTATATTATGACACATTCCTTGATTTCGGTAGAACATTATGGAAGGATTCACCTCCTCCTTCCACTATTCGTGAATTCATATCTCAAATTCTATGTGAAAGAGAAAGCGATGAACTATTTTACAAAAAAAAATGTGTTGGTGGTAAAAAATGCAATGATTGTGGAAATTTGACTAAATTTCAAAGCAAATATCGTATTGATATAAATGATCAATCATTGTCCAACATGAAAGTGAAATGGAAGAGATATGAATATATCGGTACATCGATTCAAGGTGCAAATAGTGTTAAAATACTCGAATTACGAGAAGACGAAATTTTTCTGATAGACCTTTTGAGAAAATTTGAGGCAGAAATTTACAAATACACCAAGCATTCCCATAGAGCTCGATGGAAAGACTTGCAATTCAAAAAATCTCGTGATTTTTTTCCACCAGGGACCATTTTGTCAGTGATTGATTTTGCAGAAAACTACACATTTGTTCCACAAAAAGAAATTCAGAGTGAATACTATCATTCTGACCAAGTCTCCATGCTCATCCATATTCTATATAGACATGATAAACAAAATGTCGATCATATAGAAAGCACGAGTGAAAATCGACATATAATTAAAGAATATCACTTTTATATAAGTGACGATCGTACACATGATACATGTTTTGTACAACATTGTTTTGGAAAAAATTATGATTCATTGAAAGATCGTGGAAGAACATTCAATGAACATTGGATATGGTCAAACGGATGCGCAGGTCAATTCAAATCTGCACGATCATTATTTTGGTTGTGTTGTCTTCATAAGAAAACATGCATTAAACACTGTTGGAATTTCTTTGAGACTGGCCATGGAAAAGGAGAACATGACGGTGCAGGAGCATGCATAAAATGAGTACTTCAAAGATATCAAATGAACCACTCTGCACGCCGACTTGTGAACACTGAAGAAGTTGTTGAATGGTGCATCGCTACTCTAAGCCATGAGAACAACCCATCAATAGAAGTGCGAAGGTACATTCAATTTAATTTATATTGGAAATCTAATTTTAAACATTGTACATTTATCATGCAATGATTATCTTTTATTGTGTTTTGATATCATATTTACAAATTCTTCTTCTAATTTTCCATATAAAGGTTTTTCTAGCATATTGGAATCGAAGACGTAGATAAATCAATTGGAAATGACGTTGAAACAATAAAAGGGACTCGAAAATTGCATTCAATTCAAACAAAGTCGTCCAGAAATGTGTTTGCATTGGATAAAAGAAAATATTTTTGTTTTTGTGATGTTTGCATAGACAACACAAAATCCAATGACGTTTGTGAAAACAAAATGTATGTGAACGATTGGAAACATACAGAGCTAAATACAAAGGGCAAAATGTCTGTTGCAATGTTTGAAGAAATGCAATCAGAGAAAACTACAATATCATCCGATGGTGATCGAGTTTCTGATCTTGTTAGAGAAGGTAACATTTGAATTCCTTTCTAATGATTTAAAGATCTAGAAATAAATTTAAATATGTATAATTTTGTTAAGTTTATTTTATTGTGCAGGAGATGTTTTTGCTGTAATTGCACCTATTGACAACGATGAAAATGTGAATTATTATTTGATGCGTTGCACTGAACGAAAAATGAAATTATTACAAGACTATAATGATCACGGATTTCAGTATGACAGAGGGTCTATTATACTGAAAGGTTATTTTTTTAGAAAAACTCATCAAAGTGGAGACTTTGTTTACTTTGAAGACTATGAACCTGATTCCATAAGTTTTCAATATAGTCACTTGGTGTGTGCAGCACGCATAAAGTTGATAGAAGTTCAATCAAAGAAAAAATCGAAAATTAAGAAATGGAAAATTTCAAAATCTTATCATGAACGGATTATTGAGGATGGAATTCCATTAGAATTTTTTTGAGTGAAGTGTCGAACAATTTATTATCTTTGGATTAAATATGTTTTATAACTTCCAGTACTCAACTAAAAATTGAGCTGCTTATGTTATTTTTGGTTTGCACATTTTACAAATTGTTTGGGTACAAGCAAGTGCTCTAGTATCAACTGAAAGTAGTTTTTCTATACATGTGCATTGATGAAAAATGTTATATCTATTGGATATATATATATATATATATATATATATATATATATATTCTAGAATGAAATTAATTTTTCTTGTATATTAATTGTTCTTGTATATGTTTTCTGACCGTATGGTACAAATTATTTCACTTTATTTTGTAAGGTCAGATTCGGTCCCCATATGCCCTAGCCTCCAAGGGACGAGATAACAAGTGGTTGTCCCCACTTGCCCGAATCTCAGCTTTTTAGTACAATTTTACTGTTTATGACAGGCATCTTACACGATGTCCTAGCCAAGGATAGCTTCTCTTTGTTTCAAGTTTCTGGTAGAAGTTGTCACCGAATGACCTACTAGAATATTATAAATACTAGCTTTGTAAGATCATTTGGCATTCGGAAAAATTTGAAATTCTTAGACTGTCAATCAATTTAAAGTATCATTCACCCTAGGGAGTGTAAAATATTCAATGTAGGTTGTTGACGATGCTCACTCCTAGCTTGAAGCAGCTCCAATGACCAATTCTTTAATGAATTCCAATGCACTAGACCAAAGTTGGTGACCTACTTGGTTTTTCACCCAAGAAATTCCAAGGTACTCTTCTTACCTTTGGCCCCCAAAGCTACAATGGAGTTATAGGAAGGTGAAGAATTTTTTTTTCATCGATAGGAATTTGGTCACATCCCTAATCTCCCCTTATCAAAAAGTTCCTATCTACTACATTATCCAGCATGTACTCAAGATCACTATTTCGTAATTAGAATATCACAATATCATAAGTTCTCACAAAAATACATGGAATGCCATTACGACACTCATCTAACAATGGGGAGCTCAAAACCTAGAAAGCTCCTCGTCCCCTTAATAATAATGTGTTTAATTTAGTATTTTAGGTGAGAATTAGGTGTGAATCTTGTTTTCACATACAAAAATAATTAATTGTTTAATTCCATAAATTTGATTATTCACCAAAATACATGTCATATCCACTATTTGTCTCTCCTGCAAATTCCCATTATTTTATTAAAATATGATTTTATCTCACCCAACTATCACATGTTCCTAAATTTACTCCTAATTGTTCCCTATGACCTAAATCTACTCCTAATTGTTCCCTATGCTGCTTTTCCCTTACTTATTTTTAGAAATTTATTTTCCTAGATCCATCATAACTATGGATCTATCAAGCGCCGAGAGGGATCAAATATCTAGAGGTGCAAACTTCTTTTTTGAGTGCAAAACTTGAGGAAAGGTTTGCAACCCAGAGATTTGATCCCTCTCGGCGCTTGATAGATCCGTAGTTAAGATGGATCTAGGTTGGTTTCAGTCGTGTGCAACCAAGGAAAAACTATTGATAATATGAGGAACATATGATTAATTTTATCAATAATATGTAAATACATCTAATATTAATATAACCATTTTAAATATGCTAAATATGTTTGAGATTTATCAAATCATTTTAATTTTAAATTTTCTTAGTTACCTCAATTTGTTGAGATGATAAATATTGTAGAATAACTTTAATAATGGAAAATGATCAAATAAAATTTTTGAATGCAAAGTGACAATGTAATAATATTGACTGATCTAGAATGTGAATAATTAGAATGTAATCAATTACAAATAGCATTTATTGTGAGATCAATCTTAAACTATTTTCTTCTTCTATTCAAGTATTGTCACCCTTATTAGTTTTGTCATCTTTCCGTATCGATTATATTAAAAAGAAAGTATAAATCATAAATCATAAACCATTTAAATATTTAGCTCAAACTCTTGTAGTAAACACCATACCTCAAGTCTCTCTTGCTCTCCAATATTATTAGGTTTAATTATTATAACACAAAAATCGTTCTACATTGTCAATAATTTTTTGCGCTTACACTGAAATCAATGAACACTATTAATCTAATGACTTTACAAGTAATGTACCATCATACATGCAATTATATCAAATTAGAAATCAACATATACAATGAAATCAATGGGGATTGTCTTGTTACAAGTAACATAATTTCAATTTACCATATGTGCAAATGTAGGTTGAAACCATCCAAAACTTTAAGTTATAGATTGAAACCATCCAAAACTTTAAGTTTTAAAACCCTTTTGATTATATATTGTGCAACATTAAAACATTAAACATTTAAAGTTCATTAAATATCACATGCAAAATGTATTGAAACCATCCAAAACTTGAGTTTTAAAAACTTCACATGCCATGCCAATTATAATTCAACTATCCAACAAAAACATTTAACATTAAATATCACATGCCATATGTAGTTCATATGACAACATTACTTCACATTCACATGCCAAAAGTACTAAAACCATCCAAAAATTAAATAAAACAAATTATATAATAACAATGTAATAAAATATGTCCAAAAATTGTAAATCTCACTTGAGTATCAAACTGTATCAAGTTTAACAAATTTTAAAACTATCTAAATTTTAAAATCAAATCTACTGTAAATGATGTTCATCAAATGGAGGATCTAGCGTCTCCGTCTCAGTCCGCGCCCTATCCTGTGAATAGGAAACCTACATACACAATGCACATGTACTTGAACATTAAAATTTGAAGTTTTAAAAATGAATGAGAATATATATATCTAGAACTTCATGTAAAAACAAAATATAACAAAAAAATCATGCAATACCTCGTAAGGTTCCCTCTCCATTTGATGAACAGGTTCTGCCATAGAAACATCTGCAGTGGTAAACTGTACAATATACATGTACAGTTAAATATAAATAAATAAATATAAATATAAATATATATATATATATATATATATATATATATATAATTTATATAAATTAAAAACTTTCAAATGAAAATGCACGTGTACATATATAAACTTATTTTCAATAATATTAAAAAAAGGAACTAAAGACAACTTGTTCAAATGCTGTGGATGTTCCTATCTCCGTCGCTAGAGTCCCCGGATTAAAGAAATCTTCTATACGAACCTAAATTCAAAAAATTTTAAATAACTCAAAATATAGATTTCTATATATATATATATATATATATATAACTTTTAAACATAAATTTTAAACTTGTGAAAAATTGTCCATACTTGTGGCTCATCTCCCAATGAAGTAGAAGGTATATCTCCTAAAGAAGAAGAAGGTACCGCCATCCCAAAAACATCAGACAGAATTGGTACCTATTAAAACATTTTATCAAATTATATATATACATACATGTACATGTGTGGCAACAATTATTTATTTTAAAGTCACTTAAAAAACACCAAAATTTGCCAGCATATCTTGATGGTCAGACCCATCTGCGTTGTTTGAACTAGAGGTCCAGAACGTGATATTAACATTTTCATCATGCATCATGTGTGAGAACTGCAGATGGTATTTTAACATATAATCATACATTTTTGTTAGATTCATGTACACATACAAATAAATGTATACATGTACATACACATGTATTTATTACAAATTGTACACATGGATATGTGAAAATAATTTCAAACCCTAAGGTCACTAACACATACCGTTTCGGTGCCCTCTTCCTCATGAAAAATTAGGTCTTGCAAACCATTGCGACAATTTTTTGCATATGTTCGGAGATCTTCAACATTCATGTTGTCAATCTCCTTATATATACAATAAACAAAATTGGCACATGCAATATCATGTGCTCTTTGTCGATTTAAACAAAGATCGACTCCACCCAATCCGCTATGAATATTCTCAATCATAACATCCCTTACTTCTCAACTTATTTGAGAAGTCACATCCATCTCTGGTCGCAAATTTTCGACTCGAAACGGTCGACTCACCAATGGCGGCTCAGGGTGAGGCAACTCCACATCTCACTTAGCGCCCTTAGGTTGATATAACCGATCTCTCCCCCAAGCAAAAATTCTTGAAGGAAGATCATTGTAGTCGGTTTTATACCCAAAAAATTGCATAAAACATTTGGTGAAAATAAAACAGAACCTCATCGTTCCATGGAAGCTCTGCAAAGCGTAAGATGTCAGTATGTCACATCCATCTCTGATCGCAGAGTTTCGACTCGAAACGGTCGACTCACCAATGGCAGCTCAGGGCGAGGCAACTCCACATCTCGCTTAGCGCCCTTAGGTTGATATAATCGACCTCTCCCTGGGCGAAAAAATTCTGAAGGAAGATCATTGTAGTCGGGTTTCATACCCAAAAAAAATTCTGCATAAAACATTTGTGAAAAATAAACAGGAACCTCATCGTTCCATGGAAGCCTTCCAAAGGCCGCAAGATGTCGATCATACAAATAACTAGCTTTGTCTAGGTGCTTGAAATACTGCACCTTCAACATTTTTCTTTTTGGCCCTTCCTTATAATTAAACATTGACTTGGCCTCTTCTCTTGTAACTTTTTGTTTTATGTCCTGCCATTTATCGGGACCTATCACTGTTTCTTTTCTCTTTCTCATCAGTTCTACAAACGAATCAGTCATTGGCCCCAAATTTCTGTACACATTTACCATTTCACCCAATGAATGTGTAACTATTTCGAGGCTTTGTCTACTCTCAGCAGGTAGAGACAAAGCCACGAGATCTCTTTTCAATTTTGCATGAAGGCTTTCACACCTTTGTAAGGTGCATTCCACCATGTTTGTTTCCCATGGTATATCAGTAATCTCAGCCGGATAAGTTGTGTTGGGTTGACATCCTTCTTCTTGAATGTAGCGCGCTGCCCTTCATCTATTTTGACCACTGGATCAAACATTTTCATCCTCTGCATCAATATATATATATAATTGTGTATATTAGAAAAAACACGTGTAAAAAAAGTTGTACAAATTTAATGAAAAAATATTGAAATTGATGGCAACCTTGATGTTGTTGGTTAACATCTTCTCCAACATGACCCTGCTAAGAACCAACCCCAGAATGACGCTGCTGAGAACCAGACCCACAGTGACCCTGTTGAGAACCAGCAGTCGTTGATTGGCCTTCGGGGGAATAAATATCACCCCCTTCCCGCAACCTGCTACCACTCATTCCTTGACCAGTTGAACCTTGGCCATGCTCCATGAATGGAGTAGACACCCTTCTCCTCTTACCTCCTAAAAATTAAAATATGAAACTTATTAACAACTAATTTCACTCACAAAGTTAATAAAAAAATCAATTCCATATGTGCACACATGCATGTAGATTTAAGATTATATTTAAATACCATGAACATCCTCCGATCCCTGAACCTCCATATGGGATTCGACTGATCTTCGTCTTTCATCCTCCATGATATATATCTATTGGTCGACATTTACACAAAATAGATTTCAAAAAATCAATTTGTAATTTAGTGTACACAAATTATGTAGAACACAACTTTCAAAGCAATAATTGATCATGTGTGAAACTAAATTTAATTGAAAAAGATATTATAAAAATGATAAGTTCACCAAATTGCGCTTTACATGGTGGGAGCACACTTGGTATAAAATTTACTACTTATACACTTTAGTTTGTGGAAGAAATGACACATGTACATAGTTTACATTAAAGTTGTTGTGTTTTACGGATATTAAAATGAAGAACTTCTATTTAGATCCATTCCAGAGATTGACTGTAGGGGCATTTACTAGATATGTCACCTTTCATAAAAGATGAGATCCAGAGGCTACCTGGCCCTTTATAGACTCTGCCTATAGAACTTGTAGAAGTAAAAACTAGAGGCATTAACAATATCAAAGAACGTTTTCATGCTCAGACATGGGAATGTGTCTCTTTCCCTATGCAAAAAAAATAGTTCAAGGTAGTTAATCTTCATAGACATGTCAAGGTACAATTTAGCTCATTTTAGTGAAGGTTACTTAGAAAAATTAGCTATTGGTTTCTGTCTTCAATTTCCTCTCAAAATGAATGTGTACGTGCTTTTGAAAGACACACTAGAGGAATCCTCTACAACCTGGTGGATGGAGTTGAATGGAAACTAGGTCAAGGCCTTGACAAAATACATGGTAGTGAATAACACTTACTAGGTTATGCCAACAAATAAAGTGGGAGAAATGTTTTCTCCTCGAGGTTGTCCAATTGGGTGTGTAATACCAACTTCACCCATTTCCTCAGGTTTCTCTCTTAGGTTACAGATGTCTTCCACCTTATTCTAGTTATATATTTTTCAATTTCTCGTGGATTCCTTGAATTTTTTCTCCTACCATCTCCCTCTCTCACTCCCCAAATTATTGTCATCAAACATGCCCCATTGAGGATCTGGAGCAATGTTTGCACCATACTTAGAGAACTTTCATTGCTACTAATTGAAATTGGAGTCATGTATACTAGATTGATTGCTTAAGTGGCTCTTACTTGGACAATATCCTGAGATGAGTTTGACATGATGGTCATATGAAGTTGGAAGCTACTTGGTGTAATTTTCCTTAAATCTTCAAAAAAACAGAGCAAAATGTCAATTTCGATCATTTCTTATTAGCCTCTGCATACAACAGATGTTATCAAAATTGCAACACAATCATGTTCCATGAGCATGAATTATGAATGTCGCAAGCCAAATTGCAAGGAAATTTGCTTTCATTTTAGGCAAAAGAAGGCTATGACATTAAGGTCCATGCTAGAAAAAATTATGCAAATAAGGTTTCTAAGTCTTGATACATTAAGGTCCATGCTACAAGAATTAGCTATTGGTTTCTGTCTTCAATTTCCTCTAAAAATTAATGTGTACGTGCTTTTGAGAGACACACTAGAGGAATAAAGTCCAAATTTTTGATGAAAATGTGCTATGAAAGTAAAGGGTTAAAGGCAAACATGTACAAGGCATAGTTGAGCCAAATGTTCTTGATGAAGGGCCTAATTATTTCCAGGTCTTAACCATGGAAAATATGATCGAGAATGCTCCAAAGCCAAGGAGGCACATGAAGTTGTTCCAAGAAGGAATTTTATTTCGTGTTCATTACCTCAAGCTTCAGAAGTTTGTGTTCATGATGAATGGAAAAGTTTGACACCCACTTTGCAAGAAGATGTTAATAAACATGCAACTAATTAGAATGTAAAAGAAGAGGATGTTGAAAGCTCTATCTAGTCATTGTTCATTCATTGCTAGTATTCAGAGGAGAGCCACTACCTCATCAAATTCACCTCCTCAAGAAGGCCACAATGGTGAATGTTCAAGGTATAAATTTGCCTTTAATCAAATTGCTTTTGATTGTGATAAACATGGTAAATATTCACATAAGATATATAAAAGAACTTGCACATGTTCCTTTTGTGGTTTGAATAATCATAATGTTTATAGATGTTGGAAGAAGGTATCCATGCACATTAATAAATGAGGCAAAAAATCAAAGGCCCATTGGACAAAGAAAATGATGTTGAAAATAAGATGCAATTGCTTATTACTCATTGCCATAAGAAAGGTCACCTTGTGGACAAGTGTTGGACTTTGTATCCAACAAGTCATCCACAACATTTGAAGGAGGTGGAAAGAGATAACGACAATAATGGAAAAGAATATTCCATAATCGATGAAGGTCAAGATGATTCACATGATGAAGTGCAGCTAAAAGATGCGCCATTGAAATGGTTTGCTAAAAGATGGTTAGATTTCTTATCCAATTAAGGCCTTGCATGTATTTTTATGTTTCATGAATTTATTTACAAATTCAAAGTATGGTGCATGTTGCATGAAGCAAGACAATGAAAGTAGAGTTACGTTGACACACTTAAATGCAAAAAATATGGAAATTTGTACATGAGCTCTATTATTTGACTTGAGAGTCAGTTGTTTGAAGAGGCATGTTGTGAACTTGTTTTTGGTTGAAGGTTTTGTACACCAATATGTAAGAGTACATGGACATATTCACATGATGTGAAATTTTTTTCTTTGAAGGAGAAAAATGATATATGTCAGCGAGCTATGTTTCTTGCATGACGTGTTTTCAGTTTGATGGTTTTGTTTCTGAAAAGACATCACAAGATTTTGGGAAGGTCCACTCTTGAGCGAGAGCCTCATGATTACAACCTAATCATGAGAATCAAATGGGAGTGCATCCTTATTTTGAAAAAAAAAAGGATTCTGAGCTACCTAGGACTCAAACCATTATTTTTAAATTTGAAATATCATGGTGTGTTGTTTCAATGCTTAAATCCACAACCCTAACATAAATTGTTTTATTCCTTTTTTGCAATATTTAGTTGGTTATATTAAAAGTCATTTGAATTTAAAATTCTTGGCTTAGTGGCATGAACCAAACATATTGTACATGTATTAAATTCAAGGAATTTCGCTCTCCCAATCATTTCTAAATCACCCATATCACCAAGAAAACATGTTTTAAAAGAACATACTTTGGTATGGGAAAGACCTTCTATTTCAAATATTATAAGAAGGTTTTGGATATGGTTGAGAGAATGTGGAAAATAGAATCCATAAACAAATTATTTTTCAAAAAGTATTACTTTCAAAGTATCAACAAGGAACATGTACAAGGGTGTTCAATGAATTAACGCTATTTATTTAAATTCCATTATGTATATCTTACTCATAATTTTAAAAAATTATTAAATAATGATCTAGATTGGATAATTATATTATTTTTCATATATTTTGATGCTTATAGAGTGAAAAAACTTAAAGAATCAACTTGTAGGGTAATTTTAATGGTGGGTGGAGAATTGGGGTCTAAAACCTTTTGGAGTCATTTTGAGGCATTAAATGACATTTCTGGGGGTCAAACGATTATCCCTTGTGCCAAAATCTTGACCATTATTCTACACTTAAAGACATATCCAATGGTGCAAGAAAACATCAAACGAAGTTCATTCAAAATTTATGCCTTTAGTAAGTTGACCTATCATGTTGACCACCATGGTACGAGAGAATGACATCTTAGCCCCATTACTCATGCATGGCAAGCTAGCTACATGTGGAATTTTAACAAGACTCTAAAAGGTCTAAAATCACAAACCTCGTTAATGGTTGACAGAGTCAAAATTTACACCTAGTTGGCTATCACACTAGGTTAAATACTTGGCCACTAGGAGGAATAAGAGTTCCATTTTGTGTTATTGTATTTTGTTCCATAGTTGAAAATACAACTAGGAGTGTGAAGTTAGAGAGAAAAAATGTATGAAGTTAAGTTTTTATAGAAACCTTACACGTTAAAAGTCTTAGCTAACTCTAGAGAGATTACCTCTGTCTTTGTACTCGCATATTTTCCATACCAGAAAAGAGAGAGTAGAGCATGTTTACATTTTAGTGTTGTTTTTCTCCCATAAGGATTTCCTAGGAAAATAATTGTGTTGATTGTCTAGAGATATTTATGTGTGTGTTTCATTATGTTCTCTATTTCTTACGTTGTGTTTCATTATGTTTTATATTTCTTACATTTCTTCCCTCCTATTTTTCTTTCCAATCAAGGTTTATAAAATAACATGAGAAGCAACATGAGACTTGGAACAATCATTTTCATTATCTATATGGAAGACAAGAAGGATTATATCCCCTTAAGCTTAAGCTTATGTAGTTTGTCAATTTTTATCATATATTTTTTGGTAAGGGTAAATGTTTTTTTATCTATAGTACAAGTCATGAGTTCCCCAATTTTACCTCATGTAAAGCATGATTCTAGGATTACTACAATTTGTACTTGGTTTTTTATTGTGATGATGCCTTGTCTCAATCAGTTGGCCATCTCTTGATGGGTATTTGAATCTTTATAACAATACTTAATTAAAATTTATATCTATTTGTATTATGTGAAATTATGTAAAAAATGGTATACTACTTTTCATAAAATTGGGTTGAGTTTATCATATATTTAAATGAAAGTTGATTAAATATGTTTTCTTTAAAAGGATCTAACAATTTTGGTAAGGTATGAATTTGCAATTTTGTGTGGCTCTCTATCAACCTTCACTTAATCATTTCTAGAAAAAATATACTTGCTCATTCGTATACCCACTTTCTATTCAAATGCATGAGTTTTGAACTCTCAGTAACTATGTTTTTCCACGCAGGAAAATTATGTCACATTTTATACCAACTCTAAATATTATTTTGAAGTTTGAATTATTGTTATTCATTTATATAATTTAACATTAGATATAAGTTTAAATTGAAAGCTACTTAGATGAAATATAGCTTAGATATGGCATTTGCAAATTATTATCTATTTATTGAACTAAAGGACATAATTATTTCACATGTTTAATTTACATTCAAATGCTTCTTTGATTTATCTCCTATAGCTTAATGTAATGCTAGATATATAACTTAAGTTTAAGGCCCATGAGATAAATATGACTTCTATGTGACATTTGTATTGAATCATCTATTTGTTGTGTTATATGAACATAATTGGTACGCATATCTAATTTGTATTACTAATATGTCATGTCATGCTTCTTTAATTTATCTTTTATAGATGACCAGAGCATCCCTTTTTAATCTATCCCTTTTGACTTCGGATATGTGGGTAATACTCATCCGAATTTCTTTCTATCATAAAGCAATGAGTAAAATTGTATTCCATTTGTGTCAATGTTAAGGTTAAGCACATGGATTAATGTTTTATATAAGATACATTGCCACAGTGTACATTTGTATCTAAAGAGTCCAAAACCTCATTCAAGACCATATGTTTTTTTGGTGTATTTTGATTGGTTATATTGCATTGCTTTTGCAGTTGTTACTGTGGGCCTCATCATCTAGTGATTTTAGGTAAAAAAATTATTTACATGGAATTTTTATGTATACTAGAATGTTTATTATTTATCACTACTAGCCTTGATGATTTAGTTGTTTGTTTTCATGCTACTTGGTTACCCATATTTAATATTTTTTCATGTTTAATTCATTTTTAAGGCTTTTTATTGGCCTACCAGGATGTATTTTTCTCAAATCCATAATGGCTAAAAGAATGAAATTTATCTATGAAAAAGAGAGGTCATATGGAAAAAAAATTGTTTGCAAGTGTTCTTTTGAACCCATAGAACTTGCAACCCCAATATGGATACAATACTAGGTAATACATAGCCTCCTCATCTAACTTAGTCAAGGATTTGCAATACTATATTTGAGTTGGCTAGCTCCATTTCAAGATATTATAATGTTAGATTATTATTTCTATAGATTTTGATTATGGTAGTAAAATGTTACAAAAAACCGGAAACTACAAATAATATTATTCTAGATATATGTAAAAAGGACATGGTAGAGAAAATAAAACAATATTAAACTTTTCATAAATAGTTTCTAGATATAAAAACATTTTCTAATTTTGATTGTAAATTCCAAGGCTTAAAGCAATAATTTTTCTAATAATTTTTTTTAATTAATAAATAAAAAAAAAGCATTTTCAATCAAAATCACATCCAACATATAATAAAAATAATAAAAACAATTTAAAACTTCATACACTGACATTACTATATGGAAAAGAGCATAAAAATATACAAGCATAAAATCCTTTTATATAATAATGGAGAGCTTCAAATATACAAGAAAAAAATCTTTCAGTTTTAAACAATCATATTTTAAACAATTAAAACTTGGAGAAAATCATTTGTTTTTGAATTTCAATTATATAAAATATTAGTCAAATATTTCAAATATGTTTTTTGGCTAGTTGCAGAGTGTAGGTGCAGTTCTAGCTAGAGAGAGACTCCAAGAAGGGGTTTCAAGACAGAGCAGGTTTCCAACATTCTAGTCAAGAAGGGAGGCAAATATTTCCAACAAAATATGTTGTCTGTGTTTTCTTTAGTACTCAATCGAGCCTATATTAACCTGCAAGAGAGCCCGATGTTTCTTATATAATCACAAGGATTATTAAAAATATTGCTGCAATTTCCTCAACAGACTTGACAGTCCTCAATATAAATGGTATCCACATGCTCTGTTTTTGGATGTGGTAGATAGTAATGGTTTTCAAACGAGCCTAATGTCTTTTCAAGCGAGCCTGTACTCACTTGTATGTTGTTCCATAGGGGTTCGTTTTTTTACTAGACTATTATCCGCACAACAAGCCTGTCAATTGCATACTACTCATTTTTGCTGATCAAAAGATGCTCTCCAGTACTCAATATGAATGGTACCCACAAGGCTCTGTTTTTTTTTGGACGTGGTAGATTTCTACGGCCAGCAGGCGAGCCTAATATATCTAAAACAATGATAATACGTAAACTGTTAGAGCAGCAGGCGAGCCTAATATTTGGTAGACTGTTTCGCATCCTCTACACTTGTCGTTGCCTGAAAGGCTTGCAAAAGTGGTGTATTTTCAAGGCCTCACGTACAGAGAAACATCATACCATTTGGGCTAAGGTGGGGTATCTTCTCTTTGTCAGCCAAATTTGCAGAGTTAACTAGAACGCATTTTTTGGCACTATTTTTAACACTAATAACAAAAAAAAAAAAACATTACATGGTTCAAAAGTGAGATTATTTACAGGGAATTAAAGCCCAATGGAAAAGGATGTCAGGGATAATTTAATAGTCCTCTCAAGTTTGACCCTTCTGGAAAACAAATCGCAGACTTTTTGCACCTCCATTATCCCTTAAGAAGGGATAAGAAGGGATATTTTGAGTATAAGAAAAAGTAAAAAATTTATTAAGCATAGTATCACTGTTAAGCGAAACTCATAGCCTACATCTGTACAAGATATATAAAGGTATTCTCTATACCAGTGCATAAGGTACTAGCATAATAGTGATGGCACATTCGCGAATAGTGATGGCACATTGGTGGCAATTGCAGAATCAAACACAAAAACTTATCATTAGATACACAACTGCTTAAAATTTGAAATATGTCAAAGTAAAAATGTACTCATACACATAAATTTTTTAGCTGGTGTGATTTCTTGCAGGGATATTTACTTTCATTATATCCGCATTTGAATAATGACGTAGATCATTTACTTTCTGAAATGCCCAGTTACTTGGATGTATAGGCTAATTGAGGAAGAGGCAAGTAGGAAGTCTTGCAAATGGCAGGGCCATACTTTTATTTTTTCCTCATTCACAAGTGTCTGACGCTAGAGCTCAGTCTCTATTAAATATAGAAGTCATGAGCAATACTCATATATTGCAACATACGAAAATAAATACAAAAACGTTGTTCTGTCTGTAGAACTTGAAAATTGAAACGAATTCTATGTAACTGAAACAGGATTTTTTTGGTTTGTATTTTTGGAAGTTGCTTTAGAAACGTACCTTTAAGGCGAGGACTGCAGTACACAGCACACAATTATTTCTAACTTAGGTGCTAGATCTGAGAGTATCTATTCCACCAAAATTTCTGGTGGCAGGTTTTACCTAGCTTCAGGCCTTTTGAGATTCCAGTTGGAAGGAGTAGGCCACAACAAAAACGAAGCCCCGGTACCTAAGCATTGTATTAATAAAATTGTTGGTGGAAATTTTTATCCAGCTTCACCCCTTTTGCGATGCTAGTAGGATGGAGTAGGCAACAGATAGAGAAATTAAAACTGAAATGCAATTAATTGATTATATGGAAAAGGAAAATTACAGTCCACTCACTCCTTGCACAAAGCTCCGTGCCGCATTTTCTGGATAAGGAGATATCGTTGATGACTTCGTGTATTTTTTACTTTGAAATGAGACAAAAAAAAAAATTTTCCTACTGCTGTGAAGTGGGTATGATGAAGAATGAAATAGCTTCCGTTGCAGTATACGGTTCATTTTCACTACAGAATCCCTTTCAGAAAATTTACAGAGAGGAGGACGTTAATAATGGGTGACGTTCGAAATATTAATTTTAGAGACTATGACACTAGTCAAGAACACGCCTCTCTTCAAATTTGTGAATTTATTTATGTAGGTTTGGAGCAGTTAGTTTAAGAAAACTTGTCAAAACAAAACTGACTTTAATCTATCAACACGAATTCATTATTTTTTTAACTATACAACATATGAAGATAGGATTAAAAAATTAAAAAAATAATAATAAATTAAATTAAATTAAATGATACAACATATGAGAGAGATATTTACGAATTCGTTATTTTTTTAAATCCTTGCATGCAACAAATTGGAAATTTGACAAATTGTATGCACTATGGAATACAATCAAAAGACTATTTTGTGAGGAAGCTTGACCCCAAGGGAGATAAGCTAATTTTATTAGCGTCCACAGAATTGGATCAATGGAAATAAAAAAATATGTCCAAAGTGAGTACAACGTGAGAATTCAAAAACTCTTATAAATAGTGAGGGAAAATGTATGAAAAAAAAAACAAAAAATTACATCATAAGCAAGCATCTAAATGATTTTCTGTAAAACAAGCTTTCATCCCACTTCCAAATTTTTTTTTAATGAATTCGAGCCTTACCCGCGCGGATGACAGGAGAAACAGGGCGGTGACAGCAGCACCAGGGCGTCGGCAGCAGCAACAACGCGAACACGATACACTGCAATAACAATGCGCGAACAATGAAACAGTAAACCATAAACACTCGGGGGTGATTTATTTATAGAAACTAGTTCGGCCGAACTTTTTTAGTAGGTTGGCCGAACTTTAATTGTTGGTTTTCCAAACTTCGGCAAAAATTCTGTTTGCCAGCACCGTCAGTGTGTCGTCATTGTAAACGGAATCTAGAGTTCAGCCGAACTTTATAAGAAAGTTCAGCCGAACTTTGTAATAGTTCGGCCTAACTTGTAAAAAATTTCGGCCGAACTATTGTTGGAAAAAAATTTCGGGCCCTGATTCTCACAAAATTGTAACCCATCTTCACGTTTCCGCCCACATAATCTCAAAGTTGTGGAATTGTGCAGCAATGGATTTTTCTTGGTGTTGAAGCAACTTTAGGTTAGGTCTTCTAAATTGGTAGATTCCATTCATCCAGTTGATGATTAGCTCCAAGTTAGTGTAAGCCACAATGTCATTTGCACCATAGTTTCGTGTAGTCGTGAGGCCCTCTATAAAATCATGATAGTATGCCTCATTATTTGTTGTAATCCCAGGTATTTCTCTACTATTTTGATATACCTAGCTAAGTGATTCATTGTGAAGCACGAATCTTATCCGTGCATTCCTTGGGATCAGATGGCACCATATCTGGATAGCTAGCACCAATTTTGCAACCATCTGTAAAACAAGAAAATACAAAATAAATAAATATCTCTCTACAAAATAAATACAAAATGAGGTTTGCAATATAAATAAAAATTTAATTATTTTTATTTGCGGCAACACACTTACAATGACGGCAACACAATTACAATGTCGGCAACACATACTATGGCAGCAACACACATAGTGGCAGCAACAACGAGTTGCTGCCAATGTAAGAGTGTGTTTCCACCGCTGTAAATTTTTCCGCCATTGTAACAGCGAGTTTCCACCACTGCGCAAAATTAAAATTTACAGTTGTGGCAACATAGTCTTATAGTGGCGGTAACTCGCTATTGCCGCCACTATAACAGCGAGTTGCCGCCACTATAAGACTATGGTTCCACCGCTGTAAATTTTAATTTAGTACAATAGCGGCAACTTGCTATTACAGCAGTAGAAAAAATGAGTTTCCACCACTGTAACAATGTGTTTCCGCTGCTGTAAATATTAATTTGGCACAATGGTGGCAACAACTAACCATTCCTTTTTTATTGGAGTAAGCTAACCATGCGACTGAATGGCCTTCGGGTTTTGTTATTTATTTCGTAGAGACTGGAAACTCGTTGTTGCAGAAAACAACAAGTTTCCACCACTGTAACAGTGTGTTGTCACCGCTATAAATTTACAGCGGCAGCAGCACACTGTTAGAGTGGTGGCAACTGGTTGTTTCCGCCACTGCTCAAAATTTAAATTTACAGTCGCGAAAACTCCCTATTTCTTCTACTGCAACAACGAGTTGCCGCTCTCTACGAAATAAATAAGAAAACCCAAAGGCATTTCAGTCAAATGGTTAGCTTACTCTAATAAAAAACGAATGGTTAGCTTACTCCATAAATAAACGGAAATAAACACTAGAATTTACAGCAGTTGCTTGCAACAATGCATTGAAGAAAATTTACTGACCTTGCTCTACTCTATTGATAAGGAAGGGAGGAAGAACTAGGGGCTCTGTTATGCTCTGCTCTAATTTCTGGTACTCCTCTGTTCTACTGCTACTGCTCTCATCTGCTCTGCTCTACTCTGCTCTCGACCGAATCGAGAAACACACTCAACTGAATGACTCAACTGAATGGAGAAACACACTCGACTGAATGACTCGACCGAATGGAGAAATGCACTCGACTAAATGACTCAACGAAACTTTGGTCGACATAATGAATAAGTAGAGGGTGTGGGATTTCTACATAAATTTGAAATGGGTTTGTGTGGCAACTCTGGTAGATAGAAGCCATAATGGCCAAGCTGGTAGATAGCATCCATAAAGGCTGAGCGATTAATTCAGTTCAAAATGAAGAAAATTTCAATCTCTAATGTTAATACGGCCCTGAAGTGGCTGCGCAAGCCCATGTGACGACTTGTGTGAGCATCCGCAATGATCACTCGAAACGGTGAGAGTTAGCTCATTACGGTACAGTTGACGGGGAATGGTAACAGTAACATCGTGGGGACGGACGGAGACATATATGGTGAGGGGTGTGGGGCCTGCGTTTTTCGGAGGCACTCATCGAATGTATTCGGCGGTCTCCTGGGGGAACAAAACTCAAGGCCATTTTGTCGAATGGTTAGCCCACTCCATTATCAATTTCCAACGTAGGGATTGTACATGTTCTCTTAGCCATGTTCCGCTATTCTACATCATCGTACTTTTCTTTCCAATTCACTCGATCTTCCACGCACTGTGTTCTTGAACGACTTTTGCTATACACAGGGAGATATATGAATAGAGACTTTAATGGTCTTCTTCAACACACCTCCCAAACTGGTTTTAACACTTCTACGTATGTATGGGGAACACAACAGTCCATGGATGCCACAATTACTCACAACGAGCAGTGGTTACAATTCGACAGAAGTGCAGGAATACCGACGGTGGTTTAATTTCGTTGGATGTCTGCTTTTTACATTATGAAAACTATGATTTCTTAGACAAATGTCAACTGGCGGATGGTATAATTACAATCAAATATGTAAATCATTTTATTTAATTTATTCTTTACAATCAAATATGTAAATTATTTTATTTAATTTATTCTTTTGTAATTTGATATAGTCAAAATGTTAAACATGATATTGCAACATTTCTATCATATTTTGACAAATTTTCAATAATAACATTTGATTTTAAAAATCACCAAAATTTAAATTCAATCTAACTTATTAGAAAGAAAAAAAATTAACATTATAAAAAACATATATAAAACTGTTTACTTTTGGATCTAATGGCCTAAAAAATTTCAATTGACTAACATTTGATTCAATGACTCAGACATGGAGAATGGCTGTTAGAAAGTTGTTTTCAAATAAAAAATACAAATAATAAATTTAAAAATCGTCTTAAAATAAAAATAGTAATATTAAATTTGTTTTGCATGATAAAATAATTGTTTATTAAAAAAAACAATTATGGTTTTAAGAAATTCATACAGGTTATTTAGTAAAATTAAAATTGAAATTTTCCAACTTCTATATCTGGCACATTTCATCTATGTATATATATTGTGAAGTTTCCATCACATACCACATTTCATCTATGTATATATATTGTGGTGTTGTCAACTAAAAATTACTGACCAATTTTTTATTTCTTTATAAATTTGATGGATAATGACAAAATAAGTAATATATGGAAGGAGAAGCGATCACTTGCATCTAATCTAGGGTCAAATGTTTAGTAAGGGAGTTGGTTTCCAAAGTTAGGATTTAATTATTTAAAGTTTTTTTCTATAGTTTTACTTGAGAATGAGAAATATAGTAAATAGGAGAAGATTGGAGAGTATTTTGGAAGGTTTGAGAGATTTAAGGATTAGTTAGCTATTATCTAGGGACAAGGGATTAGATGAGAGATTTTATGAATCATGAGAGATATTTTGGGAGTTAGTTTAGGGATCTAGAACTATTTTGATTCTAGTCCATTTGTATAAATCTAGGCGAACCCATGAGGTATGTATGTAGAAGAGTAAAGAGTGTGTGTGAAAGTGAGGAATGGGAGACCAAGCATGAGGCGAAGAGTTCTCCTGTAATTATTTTTATTTATTAATTAATCATTTTCTGAGTTTTGTGTGCATTATTATGCTGTGGATTTCAGTTTAGTTTTGTATGTATTTGTGTGTAAGACCCCATGGTTATACCTACATCAAATTTTGGTATCAAAGTAGTTGTAATGTTTTTGGTTCTCTATGGTTTTGCTACTGCTTAAAATTTAACTATGGATAAATCTACATGTGAAAGTGGCCATATCTACTACATATAGTTTATCATCGACATATTGGTGTATGAAGAAGATAAATATGATAGGATCTACTGTGGATCTACCGTTGGAGCATCCATGCAACTGCGCCAAGGGAGATCTGGATCAACAATGATGATCAAAGAACATTGATGAAACATGGACATGGCGGGAGCCTGTGTTGAAGCGTTGAACGATGATTGGAGAAATCTAGCTTCCAATTTCCATACCTAGTTAGTTCTATATAGATCGCTTGAATATGGGCACTCTTTGGGTTGTTGATCCCGCTGGAATGATCCCATGCGAAGAAGAGGTCGAGTGAAATTTATTTTCAAAGAAGACTCATGTTCTGGTGTGAAGTATCCCCAATGAAAATTTTTTGGTCCTTAATTTCTGGTGGGTAGTCTGTGCCCATGGTTTTGTGCATGATTTTGCACATGGTTTTGGGGTACGATGGTTTTCAGCCCCTGATTTTTTTTGTAGATCTGGTCAAGGGAACTATGGTTATGTTATAATCGAGGGTTAATGGATTAGGGTTCATTTATGCTTCAGCATTTATATGTATTTGTTGTGACACTAAAAGGAATATAATGAAAAATCAAGCTGGTCGTCCTGATTTGGGATCCAGGGGAAAATATCTGTGTTTATTTGTTTTATGTTTTATGCTCTCATTATTGTTTATTTTCTGTTATAAGATTCGTTTGTAGATAATTTTTGTTCAGGGTTAAAACCTACAGCACCTGAAGAGATTTGATCCCTCTCGGCGCATGATAGATCCGAAGTTAGATGGATCCAGGCTGGTCCTAAGTTGAAGTGGTGAAATTATTATGATGCAAATTTCCCTTAAAACTTCACTTTTATTGGTTATGTTGATGTATTCTGAGTATACCTTGTCCCCTTGTCATATTAACTTTAACTTACATAATAATTCCCTATAGAATAAAATTTTCCTATATTATATAACTCCCTTTTATAAAATAACCCCAAAAACCCATTAATATAACTTTAGCCAAAGTTATTTATCCCCACATGATTAAATAGAAAACCATATTATACCCCCTTTGGCTAAGTATATCATTATTTAGATATCCTGCCCCCTATGGTGGTTTAATCAAATTGATTTAATTAAATGTATAATAAAAATACATGCAAAAAGATTAAACATGTTTTAATATGTGTTTAAAACAAAAAACCCGAAGTTTCATTTAAACTAAACTTCAAAGAAAAAACCATCCCTTTGTTTATTTCCCGACTCCTTTTACCCAAGGTTAAGACTATAACCTAACCCTTTCCCCCCGATACATATCCCATACCAAAGTATTAACCTTGGTTAAAAATATCCTTTGATACCCTGCCCATTCATTTGATTTATGTATAAAATCTGTTTTATATATTAATCTTTTCAAAATCCCTTTACCCCATCACATGGAACTATAACCGTCCGATCACCCCAATTAAATACAATGGTTCTTCTTTTAGCGCGATAGTTTTATTTCATAAACTTACCCTTCCCATCGCGTTAATTATCAACCATTCAATCTCCATCAAATTCAAGATCCGACGATCCACATTGCACCCGATAACTCCAGTCTCCGTCCCCACCATAACCCATTGCGTTAAGCGAACACTGTTTATTTTCCATCCGTGAGATATACGATCAATAATGTATACCCTGGTCCCACTATACTTTCGTTGCAAGTCTCCTTTTAATCCCGACTATTCGCTTTTTGAAGTCTGATTTAACGACCCTAACCCTATATCGTGCAAATAAAGTGCTCGACTCATGTTTTATAAAAATTACGTGATATGGGTTGTTTTCCCAAACCGCCCCTTGCCGACATGTCCTAATACAATTGGATCGTGTGAAAAAGGTCAATTTCCACTTACCATATTGGAGTCACGCGAAAACCACCCAAGCCCAATCCAAAAACCGCTTCTGCCATATCTTCAATAAATGTAATTAAATATGATTTGACTTATGGTTTAATACATTAAAAATTATGTTTTTCCATTACATTTCACATATTTGCGCCATTTAAGTAGTGAAAACCTTTACAGAGCTTCCCTTCACTATCTGCGAAGCTATTTTCTGAACCGGTTACCATTTGAACGACCATTGTTCTCTGAAATTCACTCACAGAGAATTCCATAACCTTTGATAGCCTCATTTACCTGAATAGAAGATTATGAACACAACTACAACTCCTTCGACCACAATTATAGCTTTTAAATGTATTTTTTCTGTCAATCCTATCCAAAATACTTCAATTTCAAGGGAGAAATCATCATTTTATTAGCCATTTCCTTTAATTCGGTTGAATTATCCATACAAGAAGTCTAAAAACCTCCAAAATACAAGGGAAGCCTTGTCAAATTTTCTCCAGGATCCGCATTTTCATTTTACCAGGTTTTTAGTCACTCCCTGATCATTTTCATTGTTGAACTTGATCAAAGCCATATTCTTTGCATTAAAAACCCTTTTTATAATCCAGAACCCTGCTTAGAGTTTGAATTTCCCAGTAAAACCCTTCAATTGCCCCTTGTTTCGAAACAAGAACTTAGCAAACTATTTAAACTTGCTCTGTTCATCGAAAATGACAAAGAAACAAGTAACTCATATGTCTGGAGGCCCAAAATCCCAGAGAAATGTTTCAAGCAAGTTACCACAAGCCAAGCCATCCAAACTCAATAAGCCCACTCCTACACTTACTGCTGAGACAACAAAAGTAGTTAGACCTGTTCAATTTCCTATAACTTCCCAAGAAAGTAGCCCATTACTTGATCTTGATTATAGAATTTTTGATCCTTCAGTTGAATTCAACCTACTAGATGTCCACAATTGGTGTTTTGGAAAATTTTTAGAAAAATCCAAAGGTGACGTACCCATTTGGGAGTCCAATCTACCAAGATATGTTGTTCCTTTTACTCATCAAGCACCTGATTTTGTCAGACTGTGTCAATTATATTATATTCCAAATCCGAGATGTATTGTCAATAAGGATAGAGAAGTCATGTTCTATATCAATACTGAGTCCATTAATTACATGCTGCAAATGAACCATGATCCTAATTTAGTTTCACTGTCAATAGAGAATTTGACCCAGCTATACTTGGACTTAGACATTTCTGCCAACTTCAACATATTTCAAACTTTTTACCCTACACATGTTAATGTCCCTAAATTAAATCCTCCCTTTGATACATTTGATTTTCCAGAGGAAGCAAGGCAGATTGTCTCCATGTTTTCATTTATACTGGGATATAACAATGATGAATTAACTGATGCTTCCATCTTGGGTATTTTTTCAACCTTGACTCCTAGCCAGCCTCCATCCATTATACAGAATTTTTCCAAGTTTATTGCAGAAAAAATGCACTATCAATTGTCCAAATTTCCAGAAGAAGGATTTTGTAGATATACTTCATATCTACTTCATCTTTTCTTGTATCACCAAATAGAAAAAATTCCCATTGAGTTGAAGAAATTGGATGTAGAAGGGAACCTCCTGTTAGTTGTGTTTTGGACATCTATTTTGAGAAAAGAGAACAAGGAATATAAATATGAAGATTTAAATGACTTATTCACAATCCCAGGTATGAATTTGTTGACTAAGGAAGAAACTCCCAAAATTAATGAAGAAACTAAAAGAATCTTACAGTTGTCTGATAACTGTAAGACTGGGGATTGGTACTTATACATGAATCACACAAATATTAGAGTGTATGGTGCACTCTTGGCACCATACAAACTTCCAAGGTTTGTAACTACAAGAATTTTTTCTTTAGAATATTTAAGACAAATATTGAATGTAGATGAAGTAAATTTTATGGCCTCTAGGAAAAAGACCCAATTTAAACTCAAAAATCAGATTGGGCCATTCAGTGTCAAAAATAGAGAAGCTGCAAATGAGATTAATATCAAGTTGAAAGAATACAAGTTCCCATACATATTTATGTGGAATTATGACCCTCGGGGTGTCTTGGGAACTATCAGAATAAAACGCAATTTGTCTCCTTTCTTGCATGATTCCAAGCCACAAAGTGAGAAATTTTTCCAATCAGAAAGAACGGGAGCCAAATACTATGATAAATGATGATAAACAGGGTATGCAGGTAGGTAATTTATAGGGAACACAGGTGAATCAAGCATAGGTGACTACAATTGATAAAGAGGATGAAGTTTCTCATAAAAGAAGTGGAGAAGATGTCAATTATATTGCAGAAACCATTTTAGGTAGGAAATTTAAAACCTCCTATAGCAAGAGAAATAAATTGAATATAGAGGAAAAAGATAAAGCAATGGAAATTGATGATCATGAAACTAAGGATGAGGCAACAATGATAGTAACTGAAACACTCAGAGAACTTCAAAAGAGCCAATTTGAGACACTGGATAAAGATACAGTGATGGTTGAGAAGCAAACTAATGTTAAAATTCCTTCTTCTTCCAAGGAATCCGAGAACACAGAGTCAAAAATCCAGATTAAATTCAGTCAAATCAAAGAGAAGAATGAAGAAATAAAAAATGAAGTATATTCCAAGTTTCTCAAAGAAAAACCTAGAAATAAAGATAGACTTCTCTCTGCTTTTGATTATTCTTCTAACAAATTAGTAATGTGATTTTCGAAGCCTACAGTGGCTGATCCAAAGTCAATGGTAGACTACTCAAAAACAGATTTGGAAGTAGATGTAGATGCTATCCATGAATTAGATCAAATATAATTTCACAGGAACAATACAAATATGTTATATCAAAGATAGTCAACAAAACAATGAGCTTTATTAAACTTTAGAGGACAGTGAAAAATCTATAAAATCAAATGAAATTGGACAAAGAATCATTTCATGCTAATGGATTGAGAATCAAAGCATTAGAAGACTTGGTGATTGAAGCAGGAGTAGATCCAGCTAACATTGAAGTTGAAAAAGCTTTAATCAAACAAAAAAACGAAGACATAGCTGCACTAAGGAAGCAACTTAAACTGCCTCAAAGTGAACATCCCTAAGAAAAGGAGATCCTTCAACAAAATACAGAGAATGATAAATTAAATCAATTGGTTCTAAAGATGACAACCCAAATAAGGGAAATGGAAAGCCAAATAGAAATTTTGATGAAAGAAAATGAAAATTTGAAAAAATCTCAGCAAATTGCTACAGTTATTCCAGCTGTAAGCACAACTATCCCCTCAACATTGGAAGAACATTTGGCACCACAAGGAGTATTGGAAACTGCAATGTCAATTAATTCTAAAGACATCTCTACCATTTCTTCATCAACATCACAGGTAAATACAACAAGGGAAACAACTGCCATAATCAAAGCTATGGAAGATGTCCATAAAAGATAAAGAGATAATCAATTTAAAAGACACCATCAAAAATTTGGAAGCTTCCAACAGAGATACCTTAATCACTTCCAAAGGACATGAATAGAGGGCTAACATATTACAGTAATAGGTTGAGATTCTTCAACAGCAAGTAAATCTCACAGACCAAGTTGCCTACATCAAAAATTATTTGTGGACAAAAATCACTGAAGGCATTCACTCACAATGGCCTTCTATTCAGATAATATATGAGCAAAAAGATCTGCTACAGGTTGCCTTAGAAGAAATTGATAAAACAAATAAGGAACTTGGCAACAAACCACCACAAGCAATTCAACTCATATCATTTTTTAATAGTAAAAACAGGGATGAATTAGAAGAATTGAAAATTTCTGAAAAGACAGAGGCTATCCTTGAAATAATAAAGGTCCTAACAAAGAGAAACATTATGAATAATCTGGAAGAGAAGTGTGATAATATGAACATATCAATCACTAAATTGAAGACCAAATATCACTTGCTACTAGAAGTAGGACTTCCAGATATTCACGCATTGAATGAAAAATTAATGCCACAGAAGGACTATGACCAGAAAATTAGAGCCTATCCTAAGTAGAAAGCTAACAAACCTTTGCCTCAAGGGTCTCCAAGTGGCAAAGTGATACTTCAATATTTTGAGAATTTTTTCTTGTTAGAAAATGAAATTAAGCACATGTTCATAGTAAAGCGAAATTTTTCTAAGTACACAGAAGCTGATGAAAGCTATAGAAAATTGAAGAATATAAAGATCCCCATAGCTCAACAGTGGAAAGAATTCATAGATCTGATGTGAATTTGATAGGTAAAAGAGCAGGAAAATCATATAAAAAGTCATATTTTACTGTTACCTTAGGGTGAAGATTCAAGGTCAAAGTGTATCAGATTTCAAAGTGTATCAGTAAAAGCCAATTTTTGCTGCTGGTTATTTTTCAATTACACCAGTATAATAGTGAAAAGAATAGATAAAGAGTATCAGAACAGAAGGTGAAAAGAAGGAGTATTCTACAAGTCATCTTCCATGAGTCATTGAAGGAGCTGAACCAATTCATGATCAATTTGTATAAATTTAAGCCTCAAAGGAATTAAACAAGAGGGTTGGAGAGCTGGAGAGACAAAGTAGTGAGGTAGAAGGCCATCGAATTGAAGATCTGGCCAAACAAGAAGTTTTATAAGTGCATCTCATTTATATATTATGAAAGAATTTGTCTCAGCATTTCATGAATATTATTCAACCTAATTCTATGTGAATGGGCTTGAATTTCCATAAACAATTATATGAACAATGCAGGATACAATCTCTGTAATATGGGTTTTAATGTACTCTGTGTGTCTTTGAAGAATTTGTCTCAGCATTTCATGCATATTATTCGACTTAATTCTGTGTGAATGGGCTTGAATTTCCATAAATAGTTATATGAACAATGCGGGATACAATATTTGTAATTTGGGTTTTAGTGTACTCTATGTGTCATTGAAGAATTTGTCTCAGCATTTCATGAATATTATTTGACTTAATTCTGTGGGAATGGGCTTGAATTTCCATAAACAGTTATATGAACAATGCGGGATACAATCTCTGTAATTTGGGTTTTAATGTAGTCTATGTGTCATTGAAGAATTTGTCTCGGCATTTCATGAATATTATTTTGTTGGGAAAAATACTCAGAGGGGGGGGGTGAATCAGTATTTACTGCATACTCAAAACTTTTCACTTTTGCACTCTCTAAAACCCATACACTACTTTTCTTTAGTAAACTCGCGTATATACGCGGATACCTTTCATTCAACTAGCGTATACACAGAGATCTAAATATGTCATTAGTTCTTTTCTTATATCATTCCATTATTCATTCATCAGATGTTCAATTAGCAGTAAACATGTGCAGTAAGAACAGAATAAACCATCACACAAAGCATCACACATGAACACCCGGATTTTTAGGTGGAAACCCAAGTCGGGAGAAAACCACCGCTGCAGTTGCTCAGCCTTCAATATTTTATTATAGAGAAAACATCTTACAACATATGTCTTTGAGTGCGGGCACCGGCCAGCCATGACGCCCACACGCTGCGTTTACCGGCCTCTGGAAGAGAGCTCCCCCCCCGACTCGTTTACCGGCCTCTCTGGAAGGCTTCACCCCACGACTCGTTTACCAGCCTCTCACAGAAAGAGCTACGACCCCCTGCTCTCGTTTACCGGCCTCACCTGGAAGGGAGCTACGACCCCCTGACTGAAGGCTACAACCCTCAGCACCACCTTGGACCACGTTTCATCAATTTTCACACTGGATCCAACTACTTCAATAGAACAACACTTGCAGGCCACGATTCATCATATTTCCAGACTGAACCCTTTCCATGCTTTTAAGCACAAACATACATCATCAACAGATACATACCAATTCAGATCAGATAGCAGAAACACAGCAGAACAGATCAGATATTTCATACCCCTTGCTTCGGCAAACCCTAGTTTGCATACGCGCTTTCCCTTCACTGATGTCGCGTATATACGCGCTTCCGTCCACACAAACCAGCGTATACCTCAGTGTATATTTTATTGCGCATGCGCGCTTTCTCTTCGCTGAAGCCGCGTAACTATCTGGCAGCTTCCTCATGGCAATGGCGTATAGATGCCCGATCTATTCTGAGCTGACATACTTCATCGGATCCAGATATTGATTCGGATTCAACTCTGCTGAACGGGATGTTCGCCTCATCACGAATCTAATCACTCCATAATCTGCAATCTGAAATACATTTTCGAATCTAGTATCCCGCTGTCTTTCTTCATAGGTGCATCATAGATTCAGATCTATCATCAAACCTTTACCCTTTCCATACAGATATACTTCATAGAGAAGTATTCATTCAAGCTCAGACATCTTGCTCTCACAATTATTATTTGCACAATGAATTTCTTCTCTTTATATAGGCTTATCCTTTTTCAATACCATGAGCCCCTTTTTCAATACCATGGGCCAAAGCAATACCATGAGCCCAAAACTACCTGGACGGGGTCAATTAGGCGGATCATTACCCAATACAATGGGTCAATACCATGATGGTTACCCTTGGTTTTGCCCTTTTTGAGCGCTTTAGCCCATACGCGACTTGGCACGTTCTTTTCCGCGTGCATACGCGACTTCCCCTAGGAAACTCCGCGTATACAAAGAGACATACTCTTTTCATCATATTTTGAGCACATTCTGAATTCCTTTCTTCATTGCCTTTTGTACACACTGTAGATACATCATATTTTCTTCATCAGGAACAAATTCTCTCAAGCACAACTTCATCAAATAAGTTGTCATCATCTTCATCAAGTGGGTTGCCTTTCAAGGACAACACTCATCATCATATTGTCAACAAACATCATATCACATCAGATTTACATCATTTACCAAGTCCATCAAGTCAAGCATAACTTCATCAGGTGGATTGCCATCAAGGACAACACATGTCAATAGTCGCATGTCTTCATCGCCATTCAGTGGGTTGCCATCAAGGACAACACTCTGCATCATATTTCCAACATATTTGACTTAATTCTGTGTGAATGGGATTGAATTTCCATAAACAGTTATATGAACAATGCAAGATACAATCTCTATAATTTGGGTTTTAATGTACTCTGTGTGTCATTGAAGAAATAGACATTCATGTCGATGTTCTGATGTGAAACTTCATCGAGTGTGAAATCTTGCATTTACAGTTATATAATTATGAGCACCACCTAAAACTTATTAAATGACATACAATCCCAAATTAATTTTACTATATATAAACTGAAAAGAAATTAAAAAATTATTTTCATAAATACAAAAAATAAAAGCATCCATCACATATAAAACCAGAAAATAGTGAGGTCTTCTATTAAAAACAACGCATACAAAAATGATGGAGATCATGCTCCAATCTATCTCAAAAAATATGAGTACAATAATATTAGTCCCCCCATAATAACCCCAAGCCCAATCACAGCAAAAATCCATTCATTAATATACAATCTATAACGATGCCTATCAATAACAATTGGAGCACATGTTGGCTCCACAAATCTACCACATCCACATATTTTGGATGTTGTTTCAAAAAGTATTGCATCACAGACCCTTTGGACATCAGATTGGTACATAATCTCAAAGTTGTGGAATTGTGCAGCAATGGATTTTTCTTGTTGTTGAAGCGGCTTTAGGTTAGGTCTTCTAACTTGGTAGATTCCATTCATCCGGTTGATGATTAGCTCCGAGTTAGTGTAAGCCACAATGTCATTTGCACCATAGTTTCGTGTAGTTTTGAGGCCCTCTATCAAATCATGATAGTATGCCTCATTATTCGCTGTAATCCTAGGTATTTCTCTACTATTTTGATATACCTGGCTAAGTGATTGATTGTGAAGCATAAATCTTATTTGTGCATTCCCTGGGTTCGGATGGCACCATATCTGGATAGCTAGCACCGATTTTGCAACCATATGCAGAACAAGAAAATACAAAATAAATAAAGCTCTCTCTACCAAATAAATACAAAATGAGGTTTGCAATATAAATAAAAATTTAATTATTTTCATTTGTGGCAACACACTTACAATGACGGAAACACAATTACAATGTCGGAAACACATACTGTGGCAGCAACACACATAGTGGCAACAAAAGCGAGTTGCCGCCAATGTAAAAGTGTGTTTCCACCGCTGTAAATTTTTCTGCCACTGCAACAGCGAGTTTCCGCCACTGCGCAAAATTAAAATTTACAGTTGTGGCAACATAGTCTTACAGTGGCAGCAACTCGTTGTTGCTGCCACTATAAAAACGAGTTGCCGCCATTATAAGAATGTCTTGCCACCGCTATAAATTTTAATTTTCTATAGTGGCATCAACTTGCTGTTATAGCGGTAGAAACAATGAGTTGCCACCACTGTATCAGTGTGTTGCCACTGTTGTAAATATTAATTTGGCACAATGGTGGCAACAACTAACCATTCCTTTTTTTTTGGAGTAAGCTAACCATGAGACTGAATGGAATTCGGGTTTTTTTATTTATTTCGTAGAGAGTGGAAACTTGCTATTGCAGTAGCGGCAACAGCAAGTTGTTGAGACTGTAAATTTAAATTTGGAGCAGTGGCGGAAACAACAAGTTGCCACCACTGTAAATTTACAGCAGTGGCAACACACTGTTACAGTGGTGGCAACTGGTTTTTTCTGCCACTGCTCAAAATTTAAATTAATAGTCGCGGCAACTTGCTGTTGCTTCTACTGCAACAGCGAGTTGTTGCTCTCTACGAAATAAATAAAAAAACCCAAAGGCGTTTCAGTCGAATGGTTAGCTTACTCCAATAAAAAAGGAATGGTTAGCTTACTCCATAAATAAACGGAAATAAACACTAGAATTTACAGCAGTTGCTTGCAGCAATGCATTGAAGAAAATTTACTGACCTTGATCTACTCTATTGATAAGGAAGGGAGGAAGAACTAGGGGCTCTGTTCTGCTATGCTCCAATTGCCGGTACTCCTATGTTCTACCGCTACTGCTCTCATCTTCTCTTCTCTGCTCTGCTCTGCTCTCGACCGAATGGAGAAACACACTCAACTGAATGACTCGACCAAATGGAGAAATGCACTCGACTGAATGACACGACCGAATGGAGAAATGCAATCGACTGAATTACTGAACGAAACTTTGGTCGACAGAATGAATAAGTAGAGGGTGTGGTATTTCTACATAAATTTGAAATGGGTTTGTGTGGAAACTCTGGTAGATAGCAGCCATAATGGCCAAGCTGGTAGATAGCATCCATAAAGGCCGAGTGAGTAATTCAGTTCAAAATGGAGAAAATTTCAATCTCCAATGTTAATTTGGCCTTGAAATGGCTGCGCGAGCCCACATGACGGCTCGTGTGAGCATCCGCAAGGATGGCTCGAAATGGTGAGAGTTAGCTCGTTACGGTACAGTTGACGGGGAATGGTAACGGTAACATTGTGGGGATAGACGGAGACAGAGATGGTGAGGGGTGTGGGGCCCACGTTTGCTGGAGGCACTCACCAAATTTATTCGGCGGTCTGACGGGGGCACAAAACTCAAGGCCATTCTCTCGAATGGTTAGCCCACTCCATTACCAATTTCCAACGTAGGGATTGTACATGTTCTCTCAGCCATGTTCCGCTATTCTACATCATCCTACTTTTCTTTCCAATGCACTCGATCTTCCACACACTATGTTCTTCAATGACTTTTGCTATACACAGGGAGGAATATGAATAGAGACTTCAATTTTCTTCTTCAACACACCTCCCAAACTGGTTTTAACACTTCTACGTATGTATGGGGAGCACAACAGTCCATGGATGCCACAACTGCTCACAACGAGCAGTGGTTACAATTCGACAAAAGTACAGGAATATTGGCAGTGGTTTAATTTTGTTGGATGACTGCTTTTTACATTATGAAAACTATGATTTCTTAGAAAAATCTCAACTGGCGGATGGTATAATTACAATCAAATATGTAAATCATTTTATTTAATTTATTCTTTACAATCAAATATGTAAATTATTTTATTTAATTTATTCTTTCGTAATTTGATATAGTCAAAATGTTAAACATGATATTGCAACATTTCTATCATATTTTGACAAATTTTCAATAATAACATTTGATTTTAAAAATCACCAAAATTTAAATTCAATCTAACTTATTAGAAAGAAAAAAAATTAACATTATAAAAAACATATATATAACTATTTAATTTTGGATCTAATGGCCTAAAACATTTCAATTGACTAACATTTAATTCAGTGACTTAGACATGGACAATGGTGGTTAGAAAGTTGTTTTCAAATAAAAAATACAAATAATAAAATTAAAAATCGTTTTAAAATAAAAATAGTAATATTAAATTTGTTTTGCATGATAAAATAATTGTTTATTAAAAAAAACAATTATGGTTTTAAGAAATTTATACAGGTTATTTAGTAAAATTAAAATTGAAATTTTCCAACTTCTATATCTGGCACATTTCATCTATGTATATATATTGTGAAGTTTCCATCACATACCACATTTCATCTATGTATATATATTGTGGTGTTATCAATTGAAAATTACTGACCAATTGTTTATTTCTTTATGAATTTGATGGATAATGATAGAATAAGTAATATATGGAAGGAGAAGCGATGCACTTGCATCTAATCTAGGGTCAAATGTTTATTAAGGGAGTTAGTTTCCAAAGTTAGGATTTAATTATTTAAAGTTTTTTCTATAGTTTTACTTGAGAATGAGAAATATAGTAAATAGGAGAAGATTGGAGAGTATTTTGGAAGGTTTGAGAGATTTAAGGATTAGTTAGCTATTATCTATGGATAAGGGATTAGATGAGAGATTTTATGAATCATGAGAGATATTTTGGGAATTAGTTTATGGATCTAGAACCTATTTTGATTCTAGTCCATTTGTATAAATCTAGGCGAACCCATGAGGTATGTATGTGGAAGAGTAAAGAGTGTGTGTGAAAGTGAGGAATGGGAGGCCAAGCATGAGGCGAAGAGTTCTCCTGTAATTATTTTTATTTATTAATTAATCATTTTCTGAGTTTTGTGTGCATTATTATGCTGTGGATTTTAGTTTAGTTTTGTATGTATTTGTGTGTAAGACCGGTTATACCTGCATCAAATTTCGGTATCAAAGTAGTTGTAATGTTTTTGGTTCTCTATGGTTTTGCTACTGCTTAAAATTTAACTATGGATAAATCTACGTGTGAAAGTGGCCATATCTGCTACATATAGTTTATCATCAACATATTAGTGTATGAAGAAGATAAATATGGTAAGATCTAGTGTGGATCTACCGTTGGAGCATCCATGCGACTGCGCCAAGGGAGATCTGGATCAACAATGATGATCAAAGAACATTGGTGAAACATGGACATGGCGGGAACCTGTGTTGAAGCGTTGAACGATGATTGGAGAAATCTAGCTTCAAATTTCTGTACCTAGTCAGTTCTATATAGATATCTTGAATATGGGCACTCTTGGGGTTGTTGATCCCATTGGAATGATCCCATGTCAAGAAGAGGTCGAGTGAAATTTATTTTCAAGGAAGACTCATGTTCTGGTGTGAAGTAGCTTCATCACTAAAGGTAAGTGAAGGGTGGACGAAAGGTAACAAGAGAAAAAATTCTGTTTTTTTCCCTTAAACCTTAGACATGTTAGAAATGGCCATATGAATTAATTTCAAAGTGGATCACAACAAGAAGGCTGGAAGGTGAGAGTTTCGAGAGCTGGTAGGAGTGAGTGGAACTCTAAAAAACCTGATATTTGGAAGAGACTAGACAATGGTCTTGAGGTCTACCTCCAGAAGAACTGCCAAATAATCTTAATCTAGTGAGGAGCATGGGGGGAGAAAAGGACGTAATAGCCTCTCTCATGGCTGGGAGGATGTCATTAGACCTACTCATATGAGGTAGGTATTATTAACTATAGTGGATTAGAAACAAGATTTTTTTTATGTTGTAACAATACATTAATTTTTTGGAAAGAGGTAACTGTATGTTGTGGAAGTAGAGTATTAATGGTTCAATTTACTCCTGTGAATGAATGGATTGATAAAAATGCTTAAGTTTAGGGTGAAATATTTAAATACTATTAACTGTAAAAAAAAAATTAATAAAAGAATGAAATATTCGAGTTCGGAAAAAATACATACTAGGTGTAGAAAGAAGTCGAAAAGGATTAATTTTTAATAACATGTAAGAAACAGTTGAAATTATTTAGTAAAAGAAATCTTTGGATGAGACAGTTAGTCCATCCAGAGTGTAACCCCAGACAGGACAATTTTCCTTGAAGAGGGATAGATACACAGACTAAGGGTTGAGGAGTAAATCCTCTCTCATTTAAAGATGATGTGGACATCTAGGGGAAACAACTTATTAAAAGAAAAGGAAATAAGAAAAATACTGAATTTAAAAGTTGAACTGTAGAAATGTTAATATTTTAGTATAGAAGAAAAGGCTAACATAATAAACTGTGTGCAGTAACCAAAACATTAGAAATGATATAAAACTATGTGGCGCCCTCGAAGGAGGAGGAAATAGAACCTTAAGCTTTAATCAAATGCAAGCAAGACAATATTAGCATGCAAGTAAAGTGGAAGTTTACGGCACAGTCGAAAAATTAGAATTTAATAACTGAAGACAATGTCTGAATAACCCGATAAACAACTTATGAATAATATAAGAGGGGCTGAAAAACCCTCCATTTTAATTGGAGAAAAAGTTATAAATTTATTTATACAAAGAAGCCACAGTGGGTAAATATTATCTCTATAGACTTAGAAGACACTAAAGTTCGAAACCCAAAACATCAATTCCTTATAAAAATGGGCATGTAAACCTTGGAAAGAGTCAGCAAACGTCTCGGTAGAGACATCTTGAGAAATAGAGTACCTGTAGACACGACGAGGAGAACTTACTGAATGATAGTGCTTTTTTTATTGGAATAGCAAAGGGTAAGGTTTGAATAGCGGCACCTGCCAAACACAAACATTATAGAGTGATAAATGTTATTTGTAACTACACAGTAGGGTTACGACAACATAAGAAAATAATTAGCTAGAATGCGTCAAGAAGAAATTACCTCTCAGAAGGAGTTAGATATAAATGAAGCCTTAAGGAGGAAACCATTCTAAAAAATCTCCAAAAGGAATTTCATACGAAAGCATTAAGAATTTATTTTCATATACTGAGTGCAGCGATGAGGCGTTACTTGGGTCAGCATGAATGAAGTCAGGTATTCATCCTTGTATTTGAAAATCCACATCAAACTAGAGGAAAAACATTGAGACCCTCATAGTTGACGGAGACCAGACACTGCTGAGCCACAAAGACTGTAAATAAACTAAGAGTCAATCTCAACAGCAAAAAGGAAATGCTTTGTAACCCTGATGAATAATAGAAGATAAAGGGAATCATTTCTGTAATAAAGAAAGGAATGGAAATGGCAAATACCTCCATTTCTAGCAGAAAACCAACAAAGCGAGGCATGAACACAGACAGGGGTTGAAGAGCTCAGAGGAGCCCACCAGAAAACTACAAAAGTAGTTAGGGTTTGGGGGGTAGGTTATACCCTAACCACCCCAAGCCCCTTCACACTCGTTGAATCGCTTATCCATGGAGGACAAAGATCATACAACTTATCAAGAAATGGGTTAGCATCGTAATCACCAATTTATCTGAGTCTTAAGTTTATATTTTATTAAAACAAAAATCAAATCTAGTTTTGTTATAAAATCTGCACCTTGGGATCTTGATTGCATCCAGATGGCGAATGACTTTGATACTGAACTCGTGGATTTTTTATTTTCCTGGTCTCCAATTTTAAAATCATTATTCCGCTATGGTCATAGAATCCCTTTTATTCTGTGACGACCAGAATCATCACAATTATCAATTTCCATCGTAGGAATTGTACATGTTCTCTCATCCATGCGGCAAATTATTGATCTATTTTATATTATCGTATTTCTCTTCATTTTCATTGCTTTCCCTTCCAACGCACTCGACCATCCATGCACTGTGTGCTTCAATGACTTTAGCTATACAGAGGGCAGTACGGTAGAGAGCAATGTGAATAGTCTTTAATGGTCTTCTTCGACACACCTCAAAAACTAGGTTTAACACTTCTCCGTATGGCCAAATATACGATCTCCTACAATTTATGGGGGACACAAGAGTCAATCAATGCCACAACTGCTCACAACTAGAAGTGGCTACAATGTATGGGGATCACAACAGTCCATCAATGCCACAACTTCTCACAACGAGAAGTGGCTACAATTCGACAAAAGTGCTGGTATACTGTCGGTGGTTTAATTTTTTTGGATGAATACCTTTTCCGTTATGAAAATTGTGATTTCTTCCACAAATTTCTACTGGTGGATGGCATAATTACGATCAAATATGTAATTCATTTTATTTTATTTTTAATTTTTTTAAGCATATTCAAAATGCTAAAGATGACATTGCAACATTTTATCATATTTTGACAATTTTTCAATAATAACATCTTAAAAGTCACCAAAACCTAAAATCAATCTAATTTATTAGAAAGAAAAAAATCTAAGATTATAAAAAACATATATAAAACTATTTACTTTGGATCTAATGGCCTAAAACATTTCAATCATCCAACATTTGATCCGATGGTTCAAACATGGACACAGTGGTAGTTAGGGGAGTTGTTTTCAAATAAAAAATAAAAATAATAAATTTAAAAATCATTTTAAAATAATAATTGTAAAATTAAATTTGTTTTGCATGATAAAATAATTGTTTATTCAAAAAACAAATTATGGTTTTAAGAAATTTATACAGGTTATTTAGTAAATTGAAATTTGGATTTTCCAACTTTTATATCTGGCACATTTTATCTATGTATATATATTGTGGTGTTATCAAGTGAATATTACTAACCAATTGTTTATTTCTTTATGAATTTGGTGCATAATGACGGAATAAGTAATATATGGAAGGAAAAGTGATGCACGTGCATCTAATCTAGGGTCAAATGTTTACTAAGGGAGTTGGTTTCCAAAGTTAGGATTTAATTATTTAAAGTTTTTTTCTATAGATTTTGGAGAGAATGAGAAATATTTTAAATAGGAGAATATTGGAGAGTATTTGGAAGGTTTGAGAGATTTAAGGATTAGTTAGCTCTTATCTAGGGATAAGGGATTAGATGAGATATTTTATGGATCATGAGAGATATTTTGGGAGTTATTTTAGGGATCTAGAAGGTACTTGGGTTCTAATCCATTTGTATAAATATAGGGGAACCCATAAGGTATGTAACACCCCATGGTAATACCTGCATGAAATTTTGGCATCAGAGCAGTTGTAATGTTTTTGGTTTTCTATGGTTTTGCTACTTCTTAAAATTTAATTGTGGATACATCTACGTGTGAAAGTGGTCATATCTGCTACATATAGTTTATCATCGACATATTGGTGTATGAAGAAGCCAAATGTGGTAAGATATAGTGTGGATCTATCGTTGGAGCCTCCATGCAACTCTTCCAAGGGAGATATGGATCAACGATGATGATTAGAGAACATTGGTGAAACATGGACATGGCGGGAGCATGTGTTGAAGCATTGAACAATGATTGGAGCAATCGAGTTTCAAATTTCTATACCTAGTCATTTCTATATAGATCGCTTGAATATGGGCACTCTTGGGGTTGTTGAAACCGTTGGAATGATCCCATGTGAAGAAGAGGTCGAGTGAAATTTATTTTCAGAGGAGACTCGAGTTTTGGTGTGAAGTAGCTTCATCATTGAATGTAAGTGAAGGGTGGACGGAAGGTAACAAGAGAACAAAGTCATTTTTTTTCCCTTTAACCTTATACGTGCTAGCAATCATCGTATGAATTAATTTCAAAGTGGATCACAACAATAAGGCTAGAAGGTGAGAGTTTCTAGAGCTGGCAGGAGCCAATGTAACTCTAAAAAACTTGATATTTGGAAGAGACTGGACAGTGGTCTTGAGGTCTACCTCCAGAAGAACTGCTAAATAATATTAATCTAGTGAGGAGCATGGGGGGAGAAGAGGATGTAATAGCCTCTCTCATTACTAGGAGGATGCCATCAACCCTACTGATATGAGGTATGTGTTATAAAATATAATGGATTAGAAACAAGAGTTTTTTATTTTGTAACAATACATTAATTTTTGAAAAAAGATAACTGTATGTTGTGGAAGTAGACTATAAAACTTTCAATTTAATCCTATGAATGATCCGGATTCATGCATAGATTTATGCAGGAATGCAATAAAATATAGAAATAGAAGAAAACATATAAATGCAATGGAAAAAATACTTCATTTTATTAATAAAAGAACGACTGAAATATGCTTACAAACATAACGGAAATAAAAATAGCTAGGGTGTTGGTAGCATATCTCTGATAAGAGATGTGGTGGCTATAGACCTCTGAACTGTGTTACAATGAGGCTAGAGTGCCTATTTATTATTCAGAAACAATGAAGAGCTCTAAACATCCAAAAACATAACCCTAGGAGATGAAGCGCAAAAATTATGGGCCCTGTTTGGGTAAATTGGTGTTTCAACTTCCCGAGGACGTAACTTCAGCATACGATCTATGTTTGATGTGTATCATACATCGTTAGAAATATTTGTCTGAGGAGTGAAACTTTTGGTGTGAGCAACATCATTCCATGGCTCCATGTTGCTCCCGATTTTCCCAAAAAATGTCTTTTAGGGCCTCAAAACGG
Organism: Pinus albicaulis; assembly: GCA_034641835.2. Lineage (NCBI taxonomy): Eukaryota > Viridiplantae > Streptophyta > Pinopsida > Pinales > Pinaceae > Pinus > Pinus albicaulis. The sequence goes on along the minus strand of CM076581.1, from coordinate 414,230,803 downwards.
CTCCGGAAGTTCACGACCCGAAAAGCTATTGAAAATAGTAACTTGTGTTGTAACTTAAAAACTAAAAGTACTGGTGGTGGGGGTTCAAGTGGAACATTTGGGTGCCACTAATACCCACCTGGATCATTAAGGCCCCAAAACGGCTCCGGGAGTGCAGGACCCGAAAACCTGCTAAAAATAGTAAGTTGTGCTGAATGTGAAAAGATGCAAGAATTGATGGTGCGAGTTCAAATGGAATAGGTGGGTGGCCACCGATGTCCACTTGGATCATTCCTCCTTCCTTAGGAATAAATGGTCCCCATTACGTTGAGATCCTCCACGAGATGAGGGAAATTCGGTTGAACTGGGTATGAGGTTTTTTGAAGATGTCATGGACCTGTGGGTGGACATGCTGGATGTGTTTAGTAAATTTAGTTTCTTTATCAGCCTCATACATAACATGCATGGATTTTGTATGTGTAGTTGTAAGATGTATGGCAAAATCAAGTGGCGATGCGTTGGGGATCAGATCAATGGAGGGCTTGTCCTGACAGTGTAGAGGAACCTCTGTGAGTGAGGAGAAAATTTCCTCCTATTCCTCCATGAATAAGTCCATCTGCTGTAGCCGTACATGGGAGCCTTGTTTCTAGGTGATGGCCACAATATTCTTCTTTCCCTCTGAGCGAGTTGTAAGGAAAATGCATTTCCTGGTTTGGGAAACAATCTTACTGGGTTGTTTGAAGTATTCAAAGAGATGAAAAGAGGTGGTACTACCTCTAGTATCCTATACAAGTTATTTCCCAAAGTAATAATAATAGCACGAGGCCTAGAATCATACATAGCATGTTGCCTCCACAAGTATGGTTGACTCAATAATACATCACCTACATCAAGAGGAGCAACATCACATAATACCTCATCTATGAATGGCTTGATGTTGTATGGAAGTCAACACTATTGGCGAATGTCGATATCTCTCCCTGAGTGAAGCCACCCAATTGTATATGGCTGTGGGTGTGCTATGGTCAGTAGTCCAAGCCGCTTCATGACCTCTACAGAAATGAGTTTCTTTTGGCTTCCACTATTGACAAGGAATTGCAGTGGAGAACCCTTCACCCACATCTGCGAATGGAAGAGGTGCTCCCCCTCCTCTGGATCATCGGGATCCTCCCTCTGGATCTTGGTCGTGGAAAATATTGCACTGGGATCCACATCAATGATATATTTCCCTTTTTCATTGCCTTTTTCTGGTTCTAACTCAGGATCAGAAAATGCATCTGATTCGAGTGCCTTCAGTTCAGCCACCAACGACTATTTGGCCCGGCACTCGTTTGTGCTATGGGTGGGATTGTTATGAAATTCAAACCACTTCCCCATGTCCCTCTTTGGATTTGTGGTTTTTTTATGAGTCGCATCACTTTGGCCTTGCCCATTGTTCTTTGGTTCGGGTGCACCTTTCCCTGGCTTCGGATTTGCAGGTCCAAAGTCTCACTTCTTCTGCTTAAATTTCTGCTCAATCTTGGCAGCATAGCGATATGCCGTGCCAAGCAATGTAATGTTGAGGAACTCCATTTCCTCCTGAATTTTTTTATGCATACAGTCGTGGTACTTGAGCACCAAATATCTCTCTGAATCTTTAATAACCTTCTTTGTGCAAAGGGTATGGAACGAGTCCATCAATTCATGCACATCTTGATCCCTTTGTTGCCCCAACGTGCTCCATTGGATGTATTTGTCCTCATATCTCCCCATGTGGTAATATTGTTCCTTGATGTTGTCTCGGAACAAAATCCAAGTGGGTGTGGCTGAGAACAGAGATGGTTTCCCATCGTCCTCTAGCTCACAGTATGTTTTCCACCAGTCTTTGACATGGGGATCGGCTTTGAGGAGTGAAAAAATAATCTTTTCTCGGTTGGAGAAATCATGGAACGAGAAATACCCTTCCAGCAAATTCAACCATCTATCTATGGCGTCTGCATATATCTGGCCTTCAAATACATAAATTTCAAAGTTTACCTGTACCCATAAGGGAGTGGTGCATCAAGAGTGGTTGTTGGATGCAGATGCACCGTAGGTGGGTAGTCGTTGAAGGATCTTAGCAAAGTTATCCATCACCTCATTCCTTTGTTTCTCCAGGGCCTCCTTGAGAAATATTTTGATAGCAGCTACTGCTCCCTCATCTTTCTTTTCTTTCACCATGGGAGGTCATTGGGGTTTTCGAGGTTGATCTTGCAAGGGTTCAACCAGATCGAGCCCTAACTCCTTATACCTTGATTTTGTTGGTGACATGCAAATAAAAACTGAGAAAAAGAAGACCACTTTGATTCCACTGATCCGAATTTATGTAGGAACGTAATAAAATACAGAAAGAGACACAAACACAGAGATACAGTGGAAACAATACTTCATTTTATTAATAAAAGAATGATTGAAATATGCTTACATACATAATGGAAATAAAAATATCTAGGGTGCTAGTAGCATATCTCTGATAAGAGATGTGGTGGCTACAAACCTCTAAACTGTGTTAAAATGAGGCTTGAGGGCCTATTTATTATTGAGAAACAATGGAGAACTCTAAACGTCCAAAAACCTAACCCTAGGAGATAAAGCACCAAAATTATGGGCCCTGTTTGGCTAAATTGATGTTTCAACTTCTCGGGGACGTAACTTCAGCATACGATCTTCGTTTGACGCGTATCATACCTCGTTCGAAATATCTATCCGAGTACAAATTTTTGTGTGAGAAACATCATTCCATGGATCCATGTACCTCTCGGTTTTCCCAAAAAAATGTATTTTAGGGCCTCAAAATGACTCCGAAAGTTCAAGACCCGAAAAACTGCCAAAAATAGTAAGTTGTGTTGCAAGTTAAAAACTGAAAAAACTGATGGTGGGGGTTCAAATGGAATAGGTGGGTGGCCGCCAATATCCACCTAGATCATTAAGGCCCCAAAATGGCTTCGGGAGTGCAGGACCCGAAAACCTGGTAAAAATAGTAAGTTGTGTTGAATGTGAAAAGCTGTAAAAATTGATGGTGGGGGTCCAAATGGAATAGGTGGGTGTCCACTGATGTCCACCCGAATCAGTGAATGAATGAATTGATACAATTTTTTAAGTTTAGGGTGGAATATTTAAATAATATTAACTTAAAAAAAAAAATTAATAAAAGAATGAAATATTCCAGTTTGGAAAAAATACATACTAGGTGCAGAAGGAAGTCTAAAAGGATTAATTTTGAAACATGTAAGAGGCAGTTGAAATTCTTAGTAAATGAAACATTTAGATGAGACAGTTAGTCTATCCAGAGTGTAACCCTAGATAGGACAATTTTCCTTGAAGAGGGATGCATACACAGACTAAGGGTTGAGGAATAAATCCTCTCTCATTTAAAGATGGTGTGGAAATCTATGGTAAAAAAATTATTAAAATAAAAGGAAATAAGGAAAATACTGAATTTAAAATTTGAACTGTAGAAATGTTAATATTTTATTATAAAAGGAAATACTAACAGAATAACTTTAATTCACTGAATTAAATATCACCATCATTGAAATAAAAGAAAAGAAAAATAGTGCTTCGTGGAGGATAAATCTTAACTACCACAAAGAAACTTTCCTGAATGAACATAATGAAAGAATAATCATTGTAGTAAACTTAATGGAAATATCGCAAATGTTGGACATTGGATAAACCAACGCTCCCCGTGTGTTTTGCAACATGGACTAACCGCCTCTCGTGGATCCTTATCTCTGGCGATACGATCGTTCACTAACACCTGCGGGTTTTGGTCTAACGGCAATCGTGATTCCCAACAATTGGTATCAGAGCAGGTCCTTCTGCAGAAGCTTGATTGCTTGAAGGAGATCCGTTGAAATGGGAAGTCATGAAGGGGTAATGTCTATAAGGCCACCTCTATTCAATGGAAATAATCTGTTATTCTAGAAGATACGAACAAAAGCATATCTGCAAAGTCTTGGTGCAGAAGTATGGGCAATCGTGGAAGGAGGTTATCAGTATCTGGCAAGTATTCCTACTGATACAGTAGAAAGGAAGAAATATGAAATCAATGCCAAAGCCGTCAATGTCTTATTAGGAAGCTTGTCTGAACCAGAGTTTGCTAAAGTGATGCAGCTAAATTTAGCAAAACAAATATGGGACAAAATCATTCTGAGCTATGAAGGAGATACAAAGGTAAAAAGTGAAAAACTCCAAACTCTCAGAATTGAATATGAAAATTTGAGGATGCATAGTGATGAGAATATTGCCAGTTTCTTTTTACGTCTAGATGATATTGTAAATCGTATGAGAAGTTTCGGTGAAACCATAACCGATACTACTCTGGTGGAAAAAGTCTTAAGATATTTAACTTCAAAATTTGAGTCAAAAGTATCATCTATTGAAGAAAGGCAAGATCTGCAAACTCTTACTATTGTTCAACTACATGGTATTCTGACTGCTTATTAAATGAGACAAGGAGGTCCCTCTCAAATCAAAGAAGCTTCTTTTAAGGCGTGTGTAAAAGGAAAAGAAAAGGAAGTTGTCAAGGAATCAAATTATATATCAGAAGAAGAAGAAGAAAATTTTGTGAGAAGACTCCAACCAAGTACTGGAAGATTCAAAGGTAAGCTTCCCTTCAAATGTTTTGATTGTGGAAGAGTTGGTCATTATGCTGCGAAATGTCCTTATAGAGAAAATCATGATAAAGGGAAACAATTTGTAAAGGGAAAGAGTTATTACGCAAATGAAGATAACAATGAAATGTCAAGTGAAGATGAAGAAGATTCTGACCAAGATCTGAAAGTGCTCATGGCAAGGAAGCAAAAGAAGAAGGCTACTCAAAGAAAGAAGATACCTCAGAAAACATGTGCAGCAGAAAATGAAGAAGAGGAAACAGGTATTGATTGTTGTTCTTGTAATCCTCTTTCTTGTGCATGCAATGATGAAGACAGTAAAAGTAACAGTATAAGTCTAGAAGCAAATCTCAAGATCAATGATTAAAGCAATGATTGGAATCAATTTCATAAGAGATAATCGACCTACAAAGATATGATCTCTAGAATGAATGAACAGAAAGAAATACTGAATGGACAGATAGACAAGTATCAAAAGTTGTATGTTTATGCAACCAATCAAAGTGAAAGACTTGAAGCAGAAATCATCTCTCTAAAAGAAGATCTGGAAAAATCAAATAAGAAGAATGAAGAACCCCTATCATTTGAAAAGGAAGGACTTGAAGCAGAAATCATCTCTCTCAAAGAAGATCTGAAAAAATCAAATAAGAAGAATGAAGAGTTGTTACAAACATGTGAAGAACAAGAAAATTGGTTGAAGGAAGAAATTTTAAAATTGAATGATCAAGTAGAAGAAGGAAAAAGGGTCGAAGAAAGCATGAAGAAGCAATGCCAAAAATTGGAGGTTGAGGTAAACATTATCAAAGGTAAATTAGAAGAAAAGGATAAACTCTTGAGGTTTCAAGATAGTACTAAGATTCTGGACAATATTCTTAGTAATCAAAGATCTCCTGCTATTAAACTTGGTCTTGGTTTTCATGAAACTGTTAAAGGAGAATATAGTTCACAAGGAAGTGCTAAAGACTCAAAGGATGTCAATGCAAAACCTGAAGAGGTGAAAGAAACAAGAAGTCAACCGTCAATCATGAAAATTCAAAGGAAATAATTCAATAATGTTGAATGCTTTAAATGTCATAATTATGGGCATGTTACGGAAAATTGCAGAAGCAAATTGTTTCAGTCACAAACAAATAGATTCTATACAGAAAGGTACTCTGGTTTCTTTAAGGTATACTATTTTTCATGCAACAATTTTTGTCATAAAGCAGCTGATTGCAGTAGAAGAAAGAATAGAAGAACACAGTATGATCCTTATGCTTACTTTTCTGGTCACATAAGATGTTATGCTTGTAACAAGTATGGACATGTGGAAAAAGAATGCAGGATGTACAGATCTGAGAAATTAGACAATTTCCAGCACACGATAAGAAAGTTCAAGCAAAGTTGGAAAAATAAGGAGGACTGGTCAGAAACGTAGTGAATGTTGACCCTACTGCAGTCATCCGCTTCTAAAGCTTACTTCTCATAATGACTGCAAGAATGATGTGAGATAAATTATAGAGATTAGTAATGTATCATGACAGGGGGAGAAATGTATGATGATTCTCATGGTTGATTTGGTAATTCTGGTTATGTTTATTTCTGACAGTGCATTTGATGTGAAGAATACAGGTACAGGTGGTACAAATTCAGGGGGAGAAGAAGGAGTGTGAAATTTTCAGTATTTCACTTTCCATACGCGGGTTCTGTGAACTAAAGTCGTGTATACACGTGAGTTACAATGGAGATAGCCGCGTTTGCATTTATGACAAGAAAATTAGTATGATAGCTGAAGAACAGGAACATAGGTTCAGGGGGAGCATCAATCTGAATATTAATGATTGCATGATTGACATTATATCTGCTTATGTCTCAGTTCTAAATGATGATGACATGATACATGATTTATTATGATGAGTTTATGGATGAGCCATGTTTTCTTTTTGCTGAAGAGTATTCCTTGCTTTCACACATGAATGAGATGGAAGTCTTATGATTCAGAGACACAGACAGATCATGTAGAGATTGTTGCTGATGACTTGCTATTGAAAGTATTCAGGTTGCACAAGCTAAGGAGGAGCCTTGTTCATATGGAAAGGATGCGTGGATGCACATTTTTAGGGGGAGCATTGGTCTTGTGGAAAGGATGAATTGGTGGCATTCTCATTATTCTTGCTGAGAGTAATGCATTGTTGGCATTATGATGACTCTGATATATGATCTTTCTCTTGAGATCTTTTCGGTATTTGTTACAAAAGGTCATATCTGAAATTTGATAAAAAGGTCATGTTGAGACCTATGATGTAAAATTGTAATATTGAATCATGTAAGGACTTGTTCAAATTTGGAAACCCACTTTGTTGGGTAGTTGAGTCAAAATGTGTAAACCCACTTGGTTGGGTAGCTGAGTCAAAATGTGTAAACCCACTTGGTTGGGTACTTGATTTTCATATGTAAATCCACTTGGTTGGATCTTTGATGTAAGTATGATTCCTTGGTGATAGGAAGGTCATAGAGTCATGTACTTCATTAAAAAAATATGTTTGGATTTTTAGCTTGAACTCAGGGGTAGCATGGTAACTTCAGTGCACATTAGATCTACAACGCTCTTCTTTCTACATGAGGAGAAAAAACTTGTGTTGGTTTTGATCCGCCCTTTGCCCTTGATGTCAAAGGGGGAGAGTGACATGGTGTTTGAATAAGGGGAGAGAATGTCATGGTATTTGAATAATGGTTATGCTCAATGTATCTATCTGTTGTGGTGATCAAACACCATCGTGGTTGCCATCAAGTCCAAAGGGGGAGATTGTTGGCAATATTATGCAGAGTGTTGTCCTTGATGGCAACCCACTTGATGAAGATGATGGAAACCTACTTGATGAAGTTGTTTTGTACTTGATGGACTTGTTAATGATGTAAATATGATGTGTCTATAGAAAAACTCAGATGTAATGATGAAAGGAATTCCAGTATGTGCTAGACCAATGATGAAAAGTGTGTGTCACAAGGCATATGCGGGTTTGTCTAGGAGAAGTAGCATATGCACGCGGAAAATTACGTGCCAAGTCACGTATGCTCAAATACGCTCTAAATCTGTAAAACCAGGGGTTACCACCATGGTATTGACCCATTTTATTGAGAGTTGGATTGTCTAATTGATCCCTTCCAGGAATACCATCGGAAGTGATGTGGTTTTGGCTCATGGTATTGACAAAGGATAAATCTATATAAGGAGAATTAAATCATTGTGAAAATTGTGTGCATGTGTCTGGGATTGAATGAATACTTCACTCTAAAGTATGTCTGAATGGAAAGGGTAACAGTTTTATGATAGATCTGAATCTATGATGCACCTATGAAGAAAATGATGAAGAGAGATCTCTAGATCTGAAATGTATTTGTATTTTCTAGATCTGTTTGTGGAATGTTTAAATCTGAGATGAGGCAAACATCTGTCTGAAGTGAAGGGTAAAATCTGAGATATATATCTGTTCTGAAGAATTGTGCTGCCCCATAATCTTTGAAGATCTATACGCTTGTTTCCAGCAGACGAAGCGCGTATATACGCGGGTTTAATTCAGCAAAAGCGGGTATGGAATGTGAAACCAATTCTGAAGTATGTGAATATGTCTATGCAGGTTGATATGCATGGAAGCGTGTATATATGTAGGATCAGTGAAAGGAAAGCGCGTATGAAAACCGGGGTTTGCTGAAGTTTGTGGTATGAGATGTTTGATCTGTTCTGTTGTTTCACAGCTATCTGTTAGTGATGAATTCATACAGATCTGGGTTGTTTGAATGATGATTATGCTGCTGATTATATTGATGAAAGATCAAGTTGTTGATTGATTGGTTGATGATTCATTGAATGAATTGATAAGGGTATAAGTTTTAGTTTGATGTATGATTGAGCTTAAATGTGTGGAGTGGGTCCAGTCTGAAAATATGATGAAAAGTGGCCTGCAAGTTGTGATCTATTGATGCTATTGGATCCAGTATGAAAATTGATGAAACGTGGTCCATGCTGGTGCTGATGGTTGTATCCTTCAGTCAGGGGGTTGTAGCTCCCTTCCAGGTGAGGTTCGTAAACGAGAGCAGGGGGTTGTAGCTCCCTTCCAGGAGAGGCTGGTAAACGAGAGAAGGTTGTAGCCTTCTGCAGGTGGGTGCCTACGTGCTGGTATGAGTCTGTGCCAGTACATGGTTGTAACATGTTTTCTTTATATAATAAATATTGAAGACTGAGACGACGACAGCGGTGGTTTTCTCCCAACTTGGGTTTCCACCTTAAGTCCTGGTGTTCTTGTGTGATGCTTATGTGTGATGGTTTATTCTGTTATTAATGCACACACTTATTGTTATCTAATCATCAGAAGAATGAATGTTTCATAGATCTAAGTAAAGAATTAATGGCCTAATAAGATCTCTGTATATACGCGCGTTTTATGAAGGATATCCGCGTGTATACGCTAGTTGGTTTCAGCAAAGTAGCGTATGGGTTTTTAGAGAATGAAAAAGTAAAATTTTGAGTGGGTCCTAAATACTGATTCACCGCCCCCCCCTCTCAGTATTTTTCCTAACAGATCTATTATTCAAATATGAAAAATAGAGAAAATAAATTAAGTACAGAATATAGGAAATCATCAAATATATTGAGGAAGCAACTTCAAACTAAATGTAAATCTACATATTACACTAACCACACTTCCAACATTGTGTACAAATTTTGGGACTTCGTTCCAGGTGGTGGTGGGCCCTTTCCACTCCTGGAAAAAGCCTGGATTAACTAAAATTTCTTAAAACTACAAAACCATAGTCACTTGTAGCTCTTTAAGTACAAAATCAGGTTTATGTATTAAATATGATCAAAACATACGTTCAGCAAATGGTACAACAATCTTCAATGATTTTTTTGAGAATTCAGCTTCAAAATTATTCTATTATGTCTTAATAATCCCTTAGCGTACATGCAAGGTAGAGCTTCAATTCTTATACATATTTGTCGATAAAAAAATTGCATAACTATCCAAATAAAGAATAACAACAGAGTAAAGAAGGTTGTATGCGATCCTTCTAGAGAGCCTTCGAATAGCATATCGGGTTAGATTCATTTTGATAAATGCATGAATGGAGGAAAAAATTCCATGTTTAGCACAAAGGAGTTCAAAAAAATGCATTCAGAACCAACCCGAATTGACCCATACAGACCAAACCCGACATGACCCGACACGTTCAGATGATTATGTACTTAAAAACTCATTTTGTACTTAAGAAGTTTTTTGACCTTAAATTCATTTTGGTGATGAATCTTTCCGAATGGTTTATGGGTTACCTAAAATATGGCATTTTGAACATGATGCAAGTCTCGTAATGTCGATATTCTCAGAATTTCATCACATATTCAATATTTTCACCTACAACAAGTTTATTCCATACTCAATCAACACTAACTAGTTTAACTAACTTGTGGAGAATTTCGGCAATGGAACCCTGTGACAAATGGACTTAGAAAAACTATCATTAGAAAATACAGACTAATTCATCTCTAATCATAGAAAATATTAAGAAAACTAATGATACTTACCAAAAAGGTGTAGGATATGTATTGGAGACAAATGATGGAATTATGATGTGAAATGAGTATAAAAATGTCATAATTTATATGAAATAGTGATATTGCGCGATGAAACAATGGGTATATTTTAGGCCCAACAGTACCTAAAATTTAAAGTTTATTTCATAAATTCTAATTTCTATGACTTTAATTGAAATATGTAAATTGGATTCTCAAATGTCATGATTTTTGAATCATAATAGTTATTCAATCAATTATGATTTTAATTTTTTGATTTATTGAAACACTAGAAGTTGCAGGTTGTCAAAACTCATTTTTATTCTCACATAATAGTCTTAACAAGACTTATGGAGGTGAAAGAAGCTTTACAATCAATGGTCTATAGTTCTCTTTGAAATCAATGGAGTAAATCCCAATTGGAAAGAGCACAAGAAGTTAAAAGGATGTTTTTTGATGATGAATGGTGGGTTACGGTGGAGTACCTCTTCGCATTTTCTAGGCCAATTGTGGATTTGGTCAACCTACAAGACACATATTTGCCTAATTTGGGAGAGTTGTATTATGGAACTGAAGCCATGATAGAGAAGATAAGGGTGGTTATAAATTCCAAGGTGTAATATTCCCAAATGGGAAAAGCAGGAATATAGCGCACAAAACTTGAAATAGCAGTGTAAATCAACACATCAACAATGGAGACCAATATGGAGCCATAAAATTATGTATAAGAACATAAAATCAATACAAAATAGTGAATCATAAGTCATATGATATGAAGAAACAAGCCTCCCATAAACAATCACTCCCAAAAGTGAGATGTTGATACAATACAAAATGTTGGAGAGCTACCGCAGTGCAGTCATAACATGCATAACTACAGTTGGAGATAAGACAATGATACAAAATATAATTATGTATGCCTCAATAGATATTATACAAACCGATCTAGGCCCTATATCACCTTTTCAAGATAACCGAAGAGGGTTTCTAGAAAATGCACACAATGCTCCAATCTAAGTTTCAGCCCTAGGGCTGAAAGGTATGTTGCAACAATAGAAATAAGAATATATCACTGAAGCTGATGTATAATCCTACATCTCTTCTTTTATAAATCCTCCAGATGAAATAATGGATCCTCCACTAAATAAATCTCCTCCCAAAGCATACACTACAACCACCCCTGCAACTCCTCCCTAAAATAATGTAGATCTGGACTGAAACTATGATGTAAGGGATAAATTCTCTTTGGAATGCTACCAAATATGTCAATAAAGTCCAAGGATCTTCATTACTGGCCTCCCAATGCAAGAAACTCTTCCTCCACTTCAAAACTAGCTCTAACGACACCCAATGAAAACCTCCACTACTGCACCCTGCAACACAACACAACCCTCTATAGAAAATGCACTATAAAACAAATATGGAGCTTGGCCTGATGTCGAATAGTGGAAAATGTAGTGCAATGCTCTCCCAAGAGGCCTCTCAAGGGAATAGGTGGGATTCCCAACCGGAAACACCCTGTGCTAAACAACACTGCAATCTTAGCTAAACAGTTGAAGATAGCAACAAGTCTAAACAAACCATATACAAAATAATAATCCAAAACCTAAAACCCTATGGCTGCCATCCTCTTCCTTATATAAGTGATGAGCTTCCTCACCCTTAGCCCCAATCAATTAAGTCACTACTTCCATGCATTCAATCTCCCTCCAAAACTACGTTGTCCTACCATAAATGCCACTCCTCCATAACAACATTGTTGATTTGGTCAAAGTTGACCCAATCTTCATGCTCCAGCCCATTTTCACATCTAAGGGTCTTCAATCCAGGTTTTAAGATGACCTCCATTCACACTAGGAGTGTCTTTATTCCTACTAAGTAGATTTATGGGTCTCCATACCGTCTTATTCTCTATCTAAGACAAAAATCAAAATTTAATATTCCAATTAGTTGTGTGCTAATTTAGGAATATTACATAAGGAGAAGGACCTAAATGAGTTCTTTTACAGAGAAGTAAAATATATATTGACCAAATGATGGAATAATATTACCACCCCATTGCACATTTTGGACTATGCAGTGAATCCAAAATACTATGTTTCAAAGTTGTAAGTGATCGAGAAAGAACTCCTCCAAGAAAATACCCGGAAGTATCTCAAGGATTTAAAAAAATAGAAAGATTTTTGTAGATATTGAAAATGAGATTCAGATTTATTCATAGTTTGTTCATTTTATGGGATCATAGCGTTGGGCTATTGATATCAATTGTATGCAAGACATGACCATATTATGTCCTATTGATTGCTAGAACTACTATGGTTGGGAACTTCCACATATCCAAAAATTTCCAGAAGGATCCTTCCACAGGTTGCTAGTTCCTCTTCAACAAAAAGGAACTGAAGTCCATATGGCTTCATCTATTCAGTGAAGAGAAATATATTGTGCACAAAAAAGTTTGAGTAACTAGTGTATATTCATTAAAACCTTCTCCTATTATCACATAAGAGTGAAGAATACAAATTTGTGCTCACCAAACTATGTGACGTGGATATTCTAGTGGACATGGCAACAATGCTCCCACTTCTAGAGAGGATGTGTGTCATAATATCAATGATGTGGATTAAGACATATTTGATAATATGTAAATGTAATTTATGATGGTATTTTAAACTTTTGAACAATGGAAATGTTTATGCTGAATTGATAATGATGATTTTTTATGGAATATGTTGAATTGATGATGATGATAATTGACTATGACATTATGTATTTTTAGATATATAATTTCAATTCTAAAAGATGAATGGTAATATGAAATTATTATTTTGTTATTATATATATATATATGTGTGTGTGGTGTCGTTTCCTTTTCGTATCATATCCATATTTTTTGAACTTTTTTTTGTATTCATTTCAAACCCCGTATCAGTATCCATTACCATATTCGCTTTAGCGAAAATTATATTCTACAATATATTACCAATAAAATAATATAGCACAACCCATGCATAAAATACCCACATATAATAACAAAAAAAAACACAATGTATAGAGTTTCGGAGGTCAAAGGCATTTTCTTATGCTTCCCTATAATAAACCTACATGGACATAATGAAATTGGATGCTATATAAAATAAGAATGCGAAGAAGCCCAGTGGGATTGGTGTTAATGTCCCTTTCTTGGCATCACAAAATAGTCACTAGACACATGGAGGTAGGATTTGGACTTGTGTCTCCCAAAGATAATTATTTAGTTCTCATCTTACAAACCAAGCCCAACCCATGTTATCCTTAAGGCTTGGGAAGTATTTATTTTAAACAAATTTCCAAGGTTCCATTCCTAAGGGCTTTACTAGGCATCTGTGTGGGAACCTAGAGGTACATGTTGAACTTATGGCATAAGGAGATGAAAACCAAATGCATGTATTACAAGCCCAAACCCACACCTTAATTATAATTTCTACTTTGAGCTTGGGAAGCAAAAAGATCAACATTGTTGGCCAAAGTTCCATTCCCAAATGCTTTACCAAAAAATCATGATGGAGCATATTTCGTATTAAATACAAAATCCCACTAGCACTAGAATTTTCCCCTTAAGGCCTTTGGAGTGGGAGCTTGACACTATCAACCTAGGTTCCGTTCCAAAGGGCATTACCCAGCACCTTATGGTAGAATTAGGGAACTTTGAGGTGGGGATCAAACTCATGACACCTAGTTATGAGGGCCATGTGTTTATGTTGAAAATTAATGCCCACCTTTGTGTTGTGTTTTTTCATGAAATGGTAATTGAAGTGCACTTAATTCTTCCTGAGTTCAATTGTCCTAAAAAACATGTAAATTCATCCAATTGTTGTGCTATATTTTCATGTGTATTCAAGCGAATAAAATGTTCTATACAAGTCAGAAAAAAAGACCTCTTCCTTCATAACTTTCCATTTGTATAACTCTATATATAGAGAGAAAATAGACGAGGTTTTGTAAAGCAAAATTAAAACTTTAATTCTTACAAATATGCTAAAATTTTCAATTATGAAAAAAGTATAGATACATTATTTTATTTTAACTTACATCACATTTTAGTTTTATTTCAGAAAATAATGGGATCTTACATGTTTATGGTTATGTTTGAAAACATTTATACCCTATTGGTATTTATTATAATAATAATAATAATAATCTAAATTTATAGTTAGGGTTTTTGTGTAATGAAGTTGTTTTTAAAATTTATGGAGGAAGAACATGACATGTATGAAGGAAATAATTTCTCTTAAAATGGTTGTGTTGAAAATATTTAGGTGTTATTGCATATTAGGTCGGTGCAAACAAAATAAAGTAAGTGGATTTAATAATTAAAAACAAGTGTTAGCTTCTTAAAAGTCATCTGTCAAATTTGGAAGGAGTAGGGTACATATGATTCTTTAGGTTAAATATATTCAAATTTTTACATGGATGGGGTTGTAAGACCCCATGTTTTCATCGTTAGAAAATGGAATCCTCTCCTATTCACTCACATAATTTAGGTTCTCATGAGAAAATTAGGTGTCTTTCCTTAAGGTGTGAACATTTCATTTTAAAAACTGTGATAATGTTGTTTCGACAAGGAATTATAAGAGAGAACGAGCATGCACATTTGGGATGCTAGTGTTATGTTCTTCTTGATCCATGAGTTAAAATCTAAGAAGGCTCTAATAAGATATGATGAGGTTGAATAGTTAGAGAGATTTGGGGGTTGTAGTCTCACTTAGAGGTGTTTAAGAAAAGTAAGTTAAGCACCATGAGAAGTTGTGAAGCAATCTCAATAAGTTTAACATGATGCACGGAGGAAACATGGAAGTGGTACCAATTGAACATTCCTGGAATGAAGTTCGTACTCTCTCCTTGCAAATTCTAGTTTGCAAGACGAAGAAGAAATGTGAAAGAAATTTCCAACCCACTAAATAATTCGGAAATTTTGTTACAATGTATATATAGGGGGCTATTTCGTGTTGCAAAAGGAGGTGTTACACCCACTTCAATTTTGGATAATATGTTAGCCTTTGATGCAAGGGCATTAGGCACAATCAAATACCTTGTATCTAAGTAGACATAGGGGGTCTTATGCTTTTAATTTCTCATGTAATTATTATTGATTTTGAATAAAAAGTGAGGAATTGTAAATGTTCCCTAACTGCAGAGAACGTGAGAGAAAATGATTAGTTAGGAAGGTGAAGAGTCAATTTAGTTGATTTAGGGGATTTTGTCTAAAATTAGAAACTCTGGAATCTTAAGAGCTTGTTGAGTTGTTGAGAGGAGATGAAGCGGTTCATTATCTCCTTAAGCCTAAAAGGCATAAATGGAAGCATTTGTAGGTAGAGCAGGAGGAGAGAGCTCAGAACTGTTAGAGACAGAGTAGTAAGAGTAGAAGGCCACCGAATAGAAGATCCAGCCAAAACAATAAGGCTTTGTAAGTGATTTCAGTTGTGTATATAAAATGAATCGTTCCAGCATTGTGTGGATATTGTTGATTTAAATTCTGTGTAAATGAGTCTTGTGTGCCCTTAAAGAAATCGACCTTCCTGTCGATGCTATATTCTGAATTGCATGTGTGTTGGTTGAGCTAATTCCTGTGTGAGACTATGTGTTTTAATTTGAATAGCAATGGAGAGAATCGATCACTGGAAAGATCGATTCTGACAAGAATTTGATTGTTTGTCTCGATCTATGTATGATGAACTGGATGCATTCCAAAATGAAGTGAATTCATGAGTTCACCATATGGTTGAAAGATGGTTCGATTTCCTTCAAGTTCCTCAGTTGTATGCTATTGAAGGGTTTAATTTGTTAATCTCAGTGCGAAGGGTGAATTTATCACTTGAAATTTATTTGATTTATACATGCTAGATAAAACTCTATATGTAGAGCATTCGGGTCCTTTTGGGATTCATTTAATATTGATGTAATTTGGATCGGACATTGCTGAATAGAACCAAGGAGAACACCGATTATGTTTACCGATATTGAATTTATATGGAAGCCCGAACAGAGATTGTTGACTGTTGAAGATTTAACGTTTTTTATTTGTGTGTGGAGAGTCCACTGGAGAAATCGATGCCATCGTAAGAACCGTAAGGGCTTGAGCCTGGGTATAGCAATTAGATTACAATATAAATGGATGAAGTTTTATATGCGTAGGGGGTGTTTGAATCGATTGTTGATATGATATATGTGCGGAAAAATTTCATGTACAGAGGTATAACACAATCATGAAGCCGTGAAATAAATAGAGGTGGAACCGGGATGGTGCAGTGAGAACCAAATGCACTGAGGTCTCCAAAATTTGTGCGAACTATTGAATTAACTTAGTGTGAATTGGGTTTATGAAACGGAGCATTAGCGTTGAAGGCCAATCGTTGAAATAGAGTTAAAGGAAGGAGGAACCACAATTTAGATTGGAACCTTGAATATAAGGTTGAATAGTAATAGTGGGTTCGAAATTACAAACCGACAGTATCACATGCATTTGCAAGTGGTAAGCGGTAACACCTTTTTGAATGCGATATATGCCTTTTCTCAACACATGGCATTGGGTGGTTTTCAAAAAACATCCGCATCGCGTAATTTTGGAGAATTAACCCCGAGCACCTAATTTACGCGAAACTTCGTTATATCCGTCGGATTGGGTTTTGTAGCGTGACGAAAGTTGGGCCTTTGGATCCATCTGACACTTAAGGCAAGGCAACAAGCTGTGGGGCCTGAAGATTTCAAAGGTTAGCGCTGGGGTCCTATTTCTAAGTCCAAGGTTCATCAATGTTTCTTTAAAGTTTGAATTGAGGAGTATATATATGTGTTGATATATATATATAAGTGGTGGTTGTTATTTTATTAAAGTTTGGGATATATATATATATATATAGGGATGCTCACTCATATATGGTGACATTTTAAATTATGCGAAAAGGGTTATATAATGGTTCTTGGCATCCGAATATGTGATTGAATTGATAGGGCCGACATAGACATTATGTTAGCACTTTGAGTGAAGCCAAGGTCACACTTTGAGTTTAATGAAATATTCGTATAGTCAGAATATATGCATGTGGTGGACAAAGTTATGGACAATCATAAGTGTAAGTATTGGTCAAAACGTTGATACAATTCGAATAGTGCTTGTATAAGATGGTTTCTACAATATGGTTGTAGTTGATAAATGAGAGTATGTTGACCATTATAATTGAGTGTATAATGCGTGCATTGAAATGTTGATTTCATGAGAAGGGTTTATTATAAGGTTTAAACCCCAAGTGTTGAAAAGAGTATAAGAATACGCATACAGATTTAATATTGGCCCAATTGGAGAATAGAACTGGTATGTGATTATTATGAGAATAAGAAGAGTACTTCAATATCTCAAATCTCAAATTTGAGATATAGAAGCTTTAGAAATTGTATTGTGAATTGATAGCCTTTTGGTTGGACATTGAATTAATTTTCCAGTTCAGATAATAAGATGGAGATGCATTTTTATATAAAATTAAAGGTTGATATTTTATTGAGCACAAATTTGGGATGCATTGTTATATGCATGAGAGATAGATAATGTGATTTTGGAGGGGTACCCCGCATCATTGTGGTATGAGAGCTTGAAAATTAATTTTCGGAATATGTGTTTGTAAAGGCAGTGAAGAAAATTTTTAAAATATGCTTGACAGAAATTGTAGGTTTGAACAAGCATACAGTGAAGGTTGAAATTTCAGATTTACAGAATCTGAAGTGAAGAAAGTGTTTTGAAGATTGCCCAGTTATGTTTTGAAAGATATGAACACAGGTATGAAGTGATGACAAAGTGATCGTATTTAAATCTGACAGGGCAGTGTGCAGTGCAGCAGAGCATTGGGAGAGATTTGCAGAAGTAATTGCAAATAGTGTTGAAAAAACCTTGAAGGTGAGGTATTTTTGAAGAATTTTGTTTGCAGAGATGTAGTGTAGGTGAGAAGGATAGCAAGATCATTCAGGAATCTTGGTAGGTGAGTTGATGAGCCTTATTTGACTCTGGTTTGAAGAACTTGTTTGCAGAATGCAGAGTGCAAGCAAGTGAGGAAGAAGTCTCAGCAAAGATAGATCAAAACTTTGAGAGCAGTGATAGAAGAGTCCAGCAAGGGATTCTGAGGGAGAGAAGTGTGGCAGAACCTGGAAGATTTCCAACATAGGTTGGATGAAATAAGAACAGATGTGTTCTTGAGAGAAGTTGCAGAGTGAAGCCTAGAGAGAGCAGAAGAGAGTGCTCAGAAGGTTCCATCAGATAGGGGACCAGTACTTACCAAAAGCCAGATCTAGAGGAAGAGATTGGTGAGGTAAGTTGCAACAAGAGAGCTTGTTGTTGTAGAGGCTTAGTGCAGCTTGTGAGTGAAGAACTCATGGATGAGAGAATGGCTACTGACAACCATAGCATATATTGCAGGGGTTCTGAGAGAGGCCACAACAGAAGAGTAAGGGAAGATGCCGAAGCAAATGGCATGAAGAAGACACTCAATGATGAAGAATATTGGAAAGAGATGGATGAGATCAGTAAGCAAATTTATGAACTGGAGAGGATGATAGACGAAGGCCAGAGAATTGGTTGTCTCATGAAGAAGAAGGTAAAGTGGCAGAGGCTATAGATGAAGAGAGAGAAAATAATAAATTCTCAGCTCAAGGAGGAATTAATCAGAATGATTGAGTATTTGCAGAAGGACTTCAAGACTGAAACTTCAAGTGAGACCAAGGGGTCCAAGGGCCTTACATCTGAAAATTTTTGTATTTTTGCAGGAAGAACATATCAAGATGAACAAACTGCTGACATTGTCACTAAGGAGGAAAATGAGGCAGCTAGATGTTTTGAAAATGTCCATACACAGTTGAAGAAAGGTTTTTCTTTCCAACATATTGGAAGCAGAAGAGATCTAGATTGTGGTGATGGCCAGAAGCTTGAATTTGAGAAATCAATTGGAAAACTTGAAGAGACTGAAGAGAATACCATTGAATAATTTCTGAGGTGTATACAGGACTTGGAACAACAAGAAGATTTGATGATCGAATCATCAAATGAGACCATGGGATCCTATGGTTTTAAAACTGACAAGTTGTGTGTGAATGCAGGTATTGAAAAATGCATTTCATGTAATGAAACTGTATTCAGTGAAGCTGAAAGTTTCCAAGCAAAGTATGATGAGTATCTTTCAGATGAAGACTAGATTGAATTTTTGTAGCAAAAGGAATTCATAAATTCCTTTTTTTGTGAAGGAAATTGTTCCAATGGGGTTGTGTTTGATGATGATGAATTTGTTATTAATGTTGATAATGAAAATTTTCTTTTGTTAAATGGCCAAGTGAAAAGTGATGGACAGGCAGTTGAATTTATTGCAAAGGTGGAGTAACATAATTCTATTATGATGGAAGAGGAGGAGATGGTGACAGCAGAAAAGTTGAATTGTGATAATGGGGAAGATAGTGAAGACTGTATAATTGTTTTCTCAAATGAGATGGTAGAATTGTGGCATGAGTTGAGTGTTCTAGAGCAGAAACTAGAAACACAGAAGATAAATTTTCAGATTGTAAAGGCAGAATTGAATGAGAAGTAAAAGGTTCATTTTTACGAACCAGAGCAGAGAGACATCCTTGAAGAGGATTGTGTAGAAGAGAGACTAGCTGAAAATATCAAAAATGCCTTGAAGGATTGGAATCAGCATACTGATGTGCTGATGTCAGAGCAAAAAAATGAAGTGTTGCTGGAAGAAGTTACAGAGCAGCAGAATGAAGTGTTGCTGGAGGAAATGACAGAGCAACAATTTGCAGTGTTGCTAGAAGAAGAGGAAGAGACACATGGATTTTATAAATTTGATGTTTGTTGTATGATTGCAGGTACTGATGGAAGGATCAAAGGATGTTTGGTCCAGCAGAAGAAAATAAATGATGACAGTGACTGGCAATTTAAATACCAGTCTGAAAAATTGCTGGAGTCAGAGAATGGGGAAATTGTCATGAGTGACAATCAGGAAGAGTTTCTCTGTAGCAGAAGACAAGAGGGTATGGATGATTGGGTGGTAGTAAGCATGATAGTAAGAAGAGCTATGGATACAGAAAAAGCAAGAGGTCAACAAGTGGGAGTAAGTACTGAGCAAGCAAAAGCTCAACAAGTGAAAGCAAGATTTCAGCAAGCAGAAACAGAAGTAGAAGTTCAACAATCAAGAGGAAGTAGTATCCAGCAGTCAAAAGACATATTAGATGGGATAATTGAATTTATCAGAAGACTGATGATGAAAGTGTCTCAGGAGCAGCAGACAACAGCAAGAAAGCAGAGGAATGTTAGCACAGAAAAGACAAGAAGATATTGTGAAAGCATAGCTGGAGGTAAGATACAAACAAGATATGGAGACCTATAGAAATGCAGAAGAAGAATGATGCAGCTGATGGAAAACAGCAAAACAAAGTATGGGATCCAGGAGGTAGAGATTTAGGATGCATGATCAGAAGATCATGAACAAATTTGAACCTTGGGAGTCTGATGCAGGGGCATTAGGCGCAATCAAATACCTTGTATCTAAGTAGACATAGGGGGTCTTATGCTTTTAATTTCTCATGTAATTATTAGTTATTTTGAATAAAAAGTGAGGAAATGTAAATGTTCCCTAACTGCAAAGAACATGAGAGAAAATGATTAGTTAAGAAGGTGAAGAGTCAATTTAGTTGATTTAGGGGATTTTGTCTAAAATTAGAAACTTTGTAATCTTAAGAGTTTGTTGAGTTGTTGAGAGGAGATGAAGCGGTTCATTATCTCCTTAAGCCTAAAAGGCATAAATGTAAGCATATGTAGGTAGAGCAGGAGGAGAGAGCTCATAACTATTAGAGATAGAGTAGTAAGAGTAGAAGGCCACCGAATAGAAGATCTGACCTAAACAATGAGGTTTTGTAAGTGATTTCAGTTGTGTATATAAAATGAATTGTTCCAGCATTGTACGGATATTTTTTATTTAAATTTTATGTAAATGAGTCCTGTGTTCCCTTAAAGAAATTGACCTTCCTTTCAATGCTATATTCTAAATTGAATGTGTGTTGGTTGAGCTAATTCCTGTGTGAGACTGTGTGTTTTAATTTGAATAGAAATGGAGAGAATCGATCACTAGAAGGATCGATTCTGAAAAGCATTTGATTTCCTATCTCGATCTATGTATGACGAACTAGATGCATTCCGAAATGAAGTGAATTCATGAGTTCACCATATGGTAGAAAGAGTGTTCGCTTTCCTTCAAGTTCTTGAGTTGTATGCTATTGAAGGGTTTAATTAGTTAATCTCAGTGTGAAGGGCGAATTCATCCCTTGAACTTTATTTGATTTATACAGGTTCAATAAAACTCTGTATGTAGAGCATTCGGGTCCTTTTGGGATTCATTTAATATTGATGTAATTTGTATCATACATTTCTGAATAGAACCAAGGAGAACACCGATTATGTTTACCGATATTGAATTTATATGGAAGCCCAAACAGAGATCATTGATTGTTGAAGATTGAACGCGTTTGATTTGTGCATGGAGAGTCCACTAGAGAAATCGATGGCATCGTAAGAACCATAAGGTATTAATATTGGGTATAGCAATCATATTACATTACAAATGGCTGAAGTTTTATATGTGTAGGGGGTGATTGAATCGATTGTTGATATAATATATGTGCGGATAAATTTCATGTACAGAGGTATAACAAAATGATGAAGCCGTGAAATAAATAGAGGTGGAACCAGGATGGCGCAGTGAGAACCAAATGCACAGAGGTATCCAAAATTTGTGCGAACTATTGAATTGACTTAGTGTGAATTGGGATTATCAAACGGAGCATTGGCATTGAAGGAAAATTGTTGAAACAGAGTTAAAGGAAGGCGGAACCACAATTTAGATTGGAACCTTGAATAGAAAGTTGAACAATAAAGGTGGGTTCGAAATTACAAACCAGCAGTATCACGTGCATTTGCAAGTGGTAAGCGGTAACACCTTTTTGAATGCAATCTATGCCTTTGCTCGACACGTGGCATTGGGTGGTTTTCAAAAACAATCCTCATCGCATAATTTTAGAGAATTAACTACCGATCACCTAATTTACGCGAAACTTCGTTATATCCGTCGGATTGGGTTTTGTAGTGCGACGAAAGCTGGGCCTTCGAATCCATCTGACACTTAGCGCAAGGCAACAAGCTGTGGGGCCCGAACATTTCAAAGGTTAGTACTGGGGTCCTAATTCTAAGCCCAAGGTTCATCAATGTTTCTTTAATGTTTGAATTAAGGATTATATATATGTGTTGATATATATATATATATATATATATATATATATATAAGTGGTGGTTGGTCTTTTATTAAAGTTTGATATATATATATATATATATATATATATATATATATATATATATATATATATATATATATATATATATATATGGAGTGCTCTACATGCTCTAACATATATGATGGCATTTTAAACGATGTGAAAAGGGTTATATAATGGTTCTTGGCATCCGAATATGTGATTGAATTGATAGGGCCGAAATAGACATTATGTTAGAAATTTGAGTGAAGCCAATGTCACACTTTGAGTTTGATGAAATATTCGTATATCCAGAATATATGCATGGGGTGGATAAAGTTATGGACAATCATAAGTGTAAGTATTGGTCGAAACCTTAATAAAATTCGAATAGTGCTTATATAAGATGGTTCCTACAATATGGTTGTAGTCGATAAATGAGAGTATGTTGACCATTATAATTGAGTGTGTAATGCGTGCATTGAGATGTTGATTTAGTGAAGAGGGTTTATTATAAGGTTTAAACCCCAAGTGTTGAAAAGAGTATAAGCATCTTCATACAGATTTAATATTGGCCTAATTGGAGAATAGAACTGGTGTGTGATTCTTATGAGCATAAGAGGAGTACTTCAATATCTCAAATCTGAGATTTGAGATATAGAAGCTTTAGAAATTGTATTGTGAATTGACAACCTTAGGGTTGGACATTGAATTAATTTTCCAGTTCAGATAACAAGATGGAGATGCATTTTTATATGAAATGAAAGGTTGAGATTTTGTTGAGCACAAATTTGGGTTGCATTGTTATATGCTTGAGAGATAGATAATGTGATTTTGGAGGGGTACTCCGCATCAGCCTTTCAATTTAATTCCCTTTGAACATGATCAAAGGTTATAACCTCAAATATTCTAATTAGCTCCATAACTCTAATCATCCACTGACTGATCTAATAAAGAAGTGCTAAAGGAATTATAATCTTTTAACCAATCTATAACAACCTCTCATTCCCCTATAACTTGTAATTTTATATTTTTAAGTGACACAATAAAAATGAGTAGCATAAATGATTCATTAGTATTATTGTAATCCTTGTTGGGTAGGCATATTTGTGTTCCTAAACTAAATAAGTCATTCATGTTAGTCATTTTTTTTTGTATTACTTATTGGCTAGTCATATATTTTAACTCGAGACTAAATTAGTGATTTATGTTAGTTTTTCTTAGTTGGCTCACTTACGATTGCTCATTTTTGGTATTATTTCAATTGGAAAAGCTGTAGTGACTAACGTTTTTGGTCACATGGTCACTAATTACCACATTTTCTACTAGTGATAACTAGAACCTTGGAGGTAAAGTCTTCTTATTCACTTCCATATTTCTACCTTATTACGGGCTAGAGATGGTAGGGGGTGTGCTACAAAAACTCAAATCCACAGGTTGGAACAATGCAGCTAGTTTTAGCTCCTTACAGTCCTTCTCCCGTGTGTTCCCACAGTGCCAAGCTAATACATTTTACTTTTTGAAGTTATGTTTTTTATTTACATTATGCTATTGTGATTTTCCTTATAAAGAATATTTTTAACAAGGGAGAAAAGTGCCTTCTTTGGATATTTTCTATTCTCTATTGGGAAAAGGAAATATTCAATTGAATATGACATCTCATTTGATGAGTTTGTATTATCGTGAAAATAGCCAGACTCTATGATTTCTTAAATTCATTAAGCACTCTTATGATTTATGTTATTCATAACATAGTTAAAATCACCATATACACTCTCTCTCACATTCAAATCCATTTGTAAGATGCAGAAAAGAAGAACGAGTTTTTATACTAACTCAAATCTTAGCTACAAAAATATGAGCTATAATAGCATCATCATTATATTGAACTAGATTTTGTTCAGAACATTCCTTGTTTGAAGTTGACTCCCATCAATAGTTAGAACCTCATCAAATTAGTGAGTTTTAGGTTGATCCCCATCAAGTACCCATTCAATGAGCATATTTTTCATGAAGATGCAAAGGTTCAGTCTACACTTCTCAAGCCTAATATCCAATATTTGGAAGAAATTGTTAACATCAACAACATAACCAATCTTGGATATGACAAGGATGTGTCCTTTAATATTAAAACATATTATAAATCCATCCAATTTCTGAGTGTTGGATTTCTTGAGGATGATTCATTTTCACTTTCTCCTATTCCAAAACCATAGTATATTTTCTTATGCAAACATTGTGATAGATTTGGCCATGTGAAAGGCCATTTTTTTTATCTTCACTCATGTGATAATTGTGGTAAAAATACTCATCATTCAAGTTGATGTTACAGAAATAATCCTCCTATAGGAATGAAGATTCACCTTTGGTGGATCACTTCTGGGGAATGAGAGTAAACAACCAAGAAGATATTTTAGTTATACTTCATAGTTCATTGTCGACTATTGACATGTCTTGCAGTTCATATTTCTTGATATTCCCACCTTGTATATAGTGGGGAATTGATGGCCAACTAGTAGTATTTAAAGAAAAATCAAGTGAGCATAAGTGACAACCTAAACCAGAGCTAACTGATTGTGCCTACTATCACACTCAATATGTTGGGTCTCCAAAATGTCATTCATCTCACCCTCCTTTCTTTCACTTTGCTTCAGAATTTTCCATATCTCCTAGCTCCATAACCATGCATTATGATCATATTCACAATTTAATCTGGGTTTAGATATATTATTTTCGAATACAATTTCTTTCTTTATTTTAAGTGAATATATGATTAAATATTATAAAAATAACATGTATTCACTGCTATATAAAATTTGGATGAGGTTTGTGATGTGTGTATGATTATTTAAAGATCCCAGGATAGTCATATTTGGACACCGAGAATCAAATTTGAATTTCCTCTTCAAACTCTTTAATATTTGAGGAAGATTTGAGATTATTGGTCAAGAACATTTCATGTAAAAATATCATGGAATTTTTCATAAGTCTCTCCTATCAAAGCCAAGAGAGATTTGTGAGACGATATGAAGAGATACTAATTGCTAGATGTCAATGCATGGTCGTAGCCACGTGAGATTTTTTTGGATCTAGGAGATATTTTTGGATCTACATTTATGAATTATTTATCTTAGTTTTTCTATAAATACAAGTGCCTTCTCCTCTTAAAAGGCATGAAAACTTTTGGGAGATATGCTCATGCTTCAGTGTATAGTTTCAAATGTTAAGGATTGGAACTATGCTTATGATTGATGTAATTAATACCATTGTAGTTCACTTTGATATGGTTATGCCTTCATTTGGTGCTTGATAAAGAGTTTTCTCAACTTTCCACCTCTCATGCACTTTGGGATTACCACCTAATGACTATGGGATGTATTCTAATGTTTTATTTTCTTTAGTTTCTTTATGTTCATTTTAAGTATTTTGATTATATTCTTTCATACTCATTCCATTTAGGTTCTTTTGTAGGTTAAGCATTATTTCTCTCATTTCATAGATACATTGATTTTAATTTTTTCATAGATACTCATGAATGATTCTAATTTGGGAATGCATACATTAGTAATTTTAATTCATCTCTCACTAGTTTCATAATAGGTTTTCTTAAATTACATAGTTTAAGAATTTAATTATTTCTTATTATAGGATTTGATTCTTTCTAGATTAAATTTACTTTCAAGTTATTGGGATAGATTTACTTCATATTGGTAAAACTGATTTCTATTCATTTCACTAGAATAGATTTATTTTCATGTCAATAGAGTAAGTTTACTTTCATATCAATTTTCATCTAAATTTCATAGATTAAAATATTTCTTCCCAGGTTCTGAATTCAACACTTTCGAAAAGGAAAGTGTGCCCATAGTCATCTTAGACATTTTTTATGAATAGGTTTTATTTCATTTTTGTCGTTTCTTTCAATATATTAGGATTCACTTTTGAAATTTAAAGTTTATTCCTAGGATATATTGTGCAAGTATACTTTGCAAGTTTATGAACCTCGTGTTTGAAAATTTAATGAAAAATAATTTAACTAACAATTAAATTACCCAACATTTTTTGGCATCGTTGTCGGTGAAGTATACATATGTGTTAAATATAAATTGCATTTCATTCATAGTTTAATCTCATTTTAATTTTCCTCAAATTAATTTCATTCATTTAGCGCATCCTAGAAGTAGGTTTATTACAAGAAAAAAATAAGAAAAATAAAAAACCTCCAATCCCATAATCACCTGTCACCCCACATCATGAATTCTTACTTTTGCAAGTAGAAAAATACAAAGTGGTATTGGAAGTAGAAGAAATGGATGGAGATGAGGAAGATAATTTTATATTTCCCATTTAGAATATTGATATGAACATATAAATGAAGAACATTCCTCCATATGTACTTCCCAATTTCCATGGTATGAGATCAAAAGACCCGAAAACCTTTGTTTTTGAATTTGAAATACTTTGTAGATCTTATGATTACTTAGATAATAAAAAATTGAAATTTTTTCTGGAAACATTGAATGATAAAGATCTTAAATGACTCATGAGTTTAGGACTAATTCAATAAGATCATGGAATGAGATGAAATAACTATTTCTAGAGCTAAACATTGACAGGAATGTTTACAAGAGAAGGAAGATATGTGAAGAAAGAGAACCAATCGAGCGTTAAAAGCTACAATTTCAGGTCTAAAATCATTTTTTTCTTATATTTCATTTCAAATTTCAGATTTCAATTACATAAAATATTGTTCAGTATGCTCTCTTATTGCGCCTTGTTGTGACCTCAAAGATCATAAAGGAAAATTCGATCAATTAACTTTGGAATTTGACAATAAAATCATAAATCTGGAAAAATGACATGGAGACCTAAATCTACTATTGAATCTAAAATTTTCTCTAATTTTGATCTCCAATTCTTAATTAGATTTGTCTCAAAATGATTAAAAAAATAGAATTCCTATTTTTTCTAATTTTCTAGAAAGAAATATGTTGTTTTTTTTTAAATAAAAATAAAAAATAATATATATATTAAAAAGTTTTTCAAAAAACGAAATCAGTGATTTTTTATTATTAATAATTAAATTTAATTATAAAAATATAAATAAATAATGATTTTTATATTTTAAAGTTTTGACCCATAAGCCTTTGGCATACACATAACGTGAGCCCAAGCCTTAAGGCCGACCAAACACATATGTGTAGGACGTTGAGGCCCCAATGCATACTGTCAGGCCATGATCCCCAATAGACCCAACAGACAATGTAGGCTGGGAGGGCCGAGCGACTAGACGAGCACTGTAGGCGTTGAGAGATTTGTTTTTTATTAAAAAAAATCTGCTAAAAAATTCTAGCCAATAAAATGTGGCATAGGAAAAAATTGACAAAGAAGAGAGGCTGAACTTTTTTTCTCCGCCTGCAAAAAAAAATTACAACGATTAAAAACAAAAATCATTATAATTATGAATATTTTTCCCAATTTTTATAGAATAAGCTGGTTATGAAATCCATTTTTTGGCCAAAAATAGGAGTTCAATTTAAAATAAATCATTTTGGTGGCATGAAATTGGTTGACAAGTACCTAGGAGCGGTTAGACTCAGTGAATTTTTCCTAAAAATCTTGGATTTATTTTTTTGGGTGTTTATGAAATTGTTCCTTAAGCTTTTGTTTTGTCCCATGGTTAATATTTTAAAATTTAAATAAAATTTTAATGGCTCCATTTCACAAATTTGAATTTTGGTCTATTCGTAAGTTGTTATAGTTGTGAATAGGTGGTCATGAGTTTGAATCTTGGTAGATACTTTTTTTTAGCTATTTCACATTTTGAAATTAATTGTGTGATAATTCGCTTCCACGTGGCAAACCATCATTGGTCGAACCAGTTGTCTGCCACATCATCAAGTGTTACTCCATCATCTGTCACATCACCATTCACCACATCAACATCATACTGCCACGTGGCACTCCCTAGTGCTTCCATGTGGCACACATGCACCCCATTTTTATTCCTTTGCGAAACCTTCAAACAACCATAAATTTATGATATGACGTTCATTTGAGGCAATTCAAGCATTGTTGGAAAGATATTAACAAGATCTACGCAATGAGATAGTTTTAAAGCATCTGATGCCATAAGAAAATGGTAATTTTTATGGATTTTACAACAGTTGGACTTGGAAAAAATATTAAATAATTAAAAACATGTTTCTTCTATGAATTTTCTTTAACATAGTTTTTGAATCACTGAAATTGGGCATCAAACGAAGAAATTATCAACAAAATATTGACAAGTTGTCCAAGGTACCACTTTCTCACAAGTAAAAGTGAATTTAATTTTTATTTTTATTCCTTGAATTTGTATTATTAGCATTATTTATGAATTTGTTGTGTATATATCGTATGAATAGAGACTAATCAACTCTCTCATTCGAGAATATTACGTTTTAATGCATATTAGTGTTAATATTTTGTATGTTCCAAGAGGATAAAGAAAGATTAATCTATGTACAAATGGTTCTCAATAACCATTTTTTTTCAGGAAGAAAACGAAGAAGTAAAGCCCATATCAAATCACATCCAGAATTCCATTTGTTGGGTGTAGGAATTTCAATTTAACAAACTCATTCAAAATTTAATTGTCAACTCGGGGGCTTTGTAAGATTAGAGGCGTAGCACTGGAAATTCCAAGAATGATTTGAAACTTTCCTAATTCTATTCCTACTTCTTTAATTACAATTTGCAGAATCAAAATAAAATGAACACACGAAAATTAATACCAAATATATTCTGGTGCTGGAATAAAAGGAAAGTACTTAGCAGAAACTCAAAATAAAAGGAAATCTCAATTCATTGTGAGCAATATTGATTAATTAAATGAAATTTCATATTACCTTTAGTGTAGTTATGATAAAATGTGATAATTGAGTTATTTAGGATTATTTTACTCTTCAAAGATAATCCTTCCTACACTAAACTCTCATTCCTGCACTGCAACAACGTTCATGTACTAGAATGTTGTTCATGTACTGGAATGAAGTTTATGCACTAGAAGTGTGTTCTATACTTGCACTGAAGATTTTGGCCTTCGTGCAGGATGTTTGAGTCTGTGTACCAGAGCACTCTGTTCCTGTACCAGGATATCAGTTCTTGTACCAAAACAGAGGTTCCTATAATAGAAAACTAGTATAAGAGTGTGTTTAACTAAATAACTAGATTGCAAAGCAAACAGAAATTGAAAGTAAACCCTCATAAGAGAAAAGATTCTTCAAACACTCTTAGATTCAGAAATAAGAAATTATTTTAAAATTCAAAGTAAATATTCATAACACAACAAACTTCGTTCATGCAAATAAAGAAATTATATGATTTATGTGACAGAAGGCTTTCCCTGAGATGATTGTTTACGATATGAATTAGATCTACACTTAAAAGTATTTTAACTCAAAAGTTCGTTTGATAATTCAATATTAAGTTCATTTCTTTTCATATAAATATTAAGTGCAAGCACAAATATTCATATTGCAACAATGTTCATTTCCTCTTTATCAATGCAAATTAATTCTTAAATAAAATGGAAATATTAAGAGTGTTTCTATTTAGGAATAAACATTATTTGCGGGAAATAAATGAATATCTTATGGAAGGAAATAAAGTGAAAATAAACTGCATAAATAAATCAAGGAATTGTGACTTGCAGAGATGACACTGTACTGGTGCAGGAAACTTACCTACACTTCTCACAAAAATAAAAGAAGCATCAAAGGAAAAATATATATAAATTAATAATCATGGATAATCAAACACACACACCTCATATCTGGGACACACAATTTTCAAAATAATTAAGCATGTTACTTATGAGAGAATTAAATATGATCTGCTTCACACTTGCATAAATAAACTAACTCAAACACACCTCACAATAAGGGGAGAACAAGCTGGGTTGGTTGGGCCCTAGCAAACCAGCTCATTTCCCTGCTATGAGATTTGGTACCTTAGTCACTCAATGACACATCAAAATGAAATAGAAACATGGAACTGCATACTTACACATTCCTTTATTTTAATTTTCAAAAGTGAATGCACATATTTGATCTGCGATCCAGCCCAGAAGAAGCCGATACCAAAATGATTAGAGTCCTCAACAAAATTTTCTAGATTAAATACATAGTCTTGGCCTACGGCCATAACATAAAATATAATAGTAGTTTAACTTAAGCCTTTCGGTTGTTATCAAAACGCTAAAATAAGACATACAGCCTAGGTCCTGGTCTTCATATCCACTCCCTTATCTACGCTTTGAGCCCAGAAAATGATGAACTACTCCTCTTGATGAAAGATCCGAATGGTTATAGATTTGTTTCGACCATGTATGGAAACTCTTAAATTATCTTTGATAGTTGCCCCGAAAGTGTAGGCGACACTAGTCGGTAGAGGAATCATGCCTGCACCAATTCATCTTCCACGTAGATTAACACATTGTCTCATCAAATTCCTTTAGGAAAAATAAAAACATGAGTTGAAACATTTATTTAGAATATAAAATATATTAAATTAATCATTAAGTCTATGTATAACCTTTAATATGAAAAACATAAAGAGAAAGCAAGAATGACCATAAGTGCATGAATAAATGGGTTCCAAGGTTAAAATAGAGGTTCAAGTGGTGAGTTCAGAGTATTATAGGTGTTAAAAAATAGAAGAATTCTACCAAACAACATCCTCCCATCCCTATCTTGTTGTGTGTCCTCAAACAACCTTACCTTCTACAAAAAAAACCAACATGAGACCTATTTTTAGTCTTGCATCTAGATACTGATCTGTGCCTTCACTGTCTTCATATTTTTTCCTTAGGCCCTTTTAAATATTTTGACTACTTTTCTAAGGCACCCATAGCATTTTGATGCTTGGAATTTCCATACTCTCACTTGCCATTTCTGTTCCTGCACATTCCCTGTCAGCTTAGTGTTCCTCTATTGCATCACTACTCCTTTTTCTTTCATAGCTTGATTGATTACCTCCTATCCATAAATACACTATTTAAGTTCCTCTGCTTGGTGGTCCAAGTATAGAGTAGGGTTTTCTTTATTCAATTCCTCCTCTGTGAGAGTCTTCTCAGCATTTGACTCAAAGAAAGTGCCTGTGTCATCAAGGCTGATATGACCCTGACCCTCAAAATCTTGAATTTCCTCATCATAGAGGGCTTCGACACTTTGTGTTCCATCATCATTTTGACCCTCCATCAATTCCTTTCCTTCACTCGCACTAGGTGTCTCCATAGTTTTTCTTTTTCTCATCCTCCCAAGTAATACTGGGAGGGGGTTAATATCTTCTTCTTCTATGTAATCTGCACTAACCATTGTATGAGCCACAACATCCGCAAGGAGAGAAAGGTTGTTTGGAATCGGTGAACTAGGCTGGAGTCATCCAAGTTTTTGGTGAGATTGATTGAATGTGGTATTCCTTTAAGGAGGCAATCCTCTTGACCAAGATTCGAATTCTTCTGTTTTCCTTCCTAGTTTCAGGAGGCAGAGTTCCGTAATCATTTTTGTACAGATGGGGATATCTTTCATAGCTTGGATCAAAGGTATCTTTATAAAAATATTCCGAAGTTCAGAAGCTAGGCTCGACTCGGGAGAGGGGTCATTATTCTCCATAACTAACCTCTCTGGATAAGGAGGTCGGTTTGAAGAATATGGCAAAGGCTCAGAAGGTATGAGAATAGGCTGAATGGTGACATCTCTTACAGAATGGTTAGGATTTTCCTCCTCACCTTTCTCTTCAATAATCACCATAGGCTTATTTTATGTTTTTTGATGTTACTACCTTCCGAGATCTCCGTTGGAGGTCATTGACTCCAATCGACATGAACTGATAACTCGGTGGAAGAAGCAGTTTGATGGAATGAGTAATTTGTATCGCTTTATTATTGGGCTTTGTTATGGGTTGAGCACGCAGTTGAGGTGGTCGAAAATGTGGAGGTAAAGGAAATGGTGGCATAGGTTGACATAGCTGGGGAAATGACCGTTGCAACATTGGGTAAAGTGCATATGTAGGAGGATATAATTACATAGGTGCATGATAGGAAGGATGTGAATGGTTTGGCCCTCTCCATCCTTGTTGCAAGATTGGGAGGGTTGTCCATACTTAAAATAGTTCCCATGCTACCAATGTTGAGAGTTCTTAGTGTTAGGATAGGAATATGGATGTGTATTATAACCAAAAAAATGTGGTGGAGGTTTAGGAACCATACCTACACCTACCTGAGGCCAATTCCTTTGTGCCCCCATAACATTCAATGACTTAGGTTCATATTTATGTCCTTCAAATACTTATTTCAATCTAGGTACGGAGGGGAATTTCTCGGTGGCATGGTTCTCTGCAAAAAATACACATTTATTAGTTCCTTTGACATCATTATTACATTCTCTTAAATGACGCTTTTTCCTACACTTTGGACAAAATATAGATAATGACTATTGTTCTTCTACAATTTTTTGCTGAAATTTGAAAGAGTCTATTTGTTTGCTAACAATATTCATTATTTCAATTTTCATATTTTCCATTTGATTCTCCAAATCGATAATCATAGAAACTATAGATCCAATTTTGTTATTTTTACTATGGATTCCTTAACTGGATCTAGATTGATTCCATGAGAATTTCCTGCATAGGTCACAAATTTGATCAAAATATTTTTGAGAAATATCCCCTTGTCCTTAAATATTTAAATTATTTCTAGCATCATCAGTAAGCCCACGTAAGAACAAGGTTCTAATACTTCTTAGATAAAAAAAATTCTTTGACCTTTGAGGATATACGAAAATCTTTCCAGATAATCTACCAAGGTCTCATCATCACCTAGCATAGTGATGAATATTTCATCCAGCATTTCTCGAGTTTTACAATACTCTTTATATTTTAATAAGTAAATTCTCTTCATTTTCTCCGAGGAAGCTATAGCATTTCCTCCTAATCCCATGAACCAACATAATGTTGAATCCTTGAAAGTTGCAGGAAACAACTTTAACTTCTGAGCATTTGTGGAGTAATCATAACTTCTACATAATATTTCAAATTCAAATAAGAAATAATTTGGGTCCTCATGTACCTTACCATGTAAATGAGGAATATTTGATTGAGAAATATTATTCATTTTCACAATTGTATCTGGATCCATCATCAAAATCTGATGGTGGATTGTTCCTCATTTACCTCGTTTTCTCCACTTCCCTCAGCATCGTCTTCACGTTCTACCATTTTTGTACCTCCAAATGAACCAGTTACCACTCTCAACATGCTGATAAGGTTGAATATGGGCTAAATTTATTTGAAGTTCAACAGTCTCCTTCTTCCCCTTCATTGGTTGTATCACACCCAAACTATTGTCACCGGAGTCCAAGTGGGCAATTTCTTTGTGATGGGTTTGTTTTTGTTTGGACTTTATGCCTACAAGAGAAGGACCAATATGAGGAAAATTTTCAGTTGGATCAGTGTTTTCTCGGCCCTTATTGGTCTTCGGATCCCTACCCCTTATAGGAATTCATCTCAAAAAATAATGACAAAACATGAAAAACCTCAATCAAATTCTACAATTAAAAGAAGAAATCAACACTTATAAAATCCTTAAAAAAAAAAAAGAACACTGCAAAAAAAATAATAGCAGACTTACCCCTATTGTGGAAAAACATAAAGTTCTTACCAATTTTAGAATTCCTCTCTGGCAACAGCGCAAAACTTTTTGGTGTGGGAATTGGAATTTAAGAAAAAATTTCAACACTTGATTTTCAACCCAGGGGCTTCGTAAGCTTAGAGGCATAGCAATGGAAATGCCAAGAATTATCTAAACATTTCCTAATTATATTCCTACTTCTTTAATTAAAATTTTCATAATCGAATTAATGCCAAATAAATTCTGGTGCTGGAATAAAAGGAAACTACTTAGCAAAAACTAAAAATAAAAGGAATTCTCAATTCATTGTGACAATATTGATGAATGAAATGAAATTTAAGATTATATTTAGCGTATTTATGAGACAGTGTGATAATTGAGTTATTCAGGATTTCTTCCCTCTTCAAATATATTCCTTCCCATATTAAACTCTCGTTCCTGCACTACAACAATGTTCCTATACTGGAATGTTGTTCCTGGACTGGAATGAAGTTTATGCAATGGAAGTGTGTTCTTTACCCACACTAAATATTTTTAACTTCATACATGAGTTTGTGTACCAGAAGACTGTGTTCCTATACCATGATATTAGTTCCTTTACCAGAACAGATTCTCTTATAACATAAAACCGATATTCTTGTAATTGGTTTCCAAATCACTTACGAAAATTAAAGAGAATGTTTAACTAAAGGACTATATTGCAAAGAAAATAGAACTTGGAAGTAAACCCTCATAAGTGAAAATATTATTCAACCACTCTTAGATTCAAAAATAATAAATCCTTTTAAAATTCAAAGTAAATATTCATAACACAACAAAATTCCTTCATGCAAATAAAGAAATTATATGATCCATGAGAAAACAGGCTTTCCCTGAGATGTCTCTTTACCATATGAATTAGATCTTCACTTAAAATTTTTTGAACTCAAAAGTTATTTAAAGGATTTTATTTTAATTTCAATTCTTTCCATATAAATATTAAGTGCAAGAACAAACCTTCATATCGCGAAAGTGTTCATTTCCTCTTTATTAATGAAAATTAATTCTTAACTAAACTGGAAATATTACGAATGCTTTTGTTTAGGAATAAACACTATTTATAGAAAATAAATGAAGATCTTACAGAATTAAAGAAAATGAAAAGAACTTTCAGAATTAAACCAAGTAATTGTGACTTGCAGAGATAAAATTGTACTAGTGCAGGCAGCTTACATGCACTTATTCTCACAAAAATAAAACAACAATCAAAGGAAATATATATATATATATCTCTATATATATATATATATATATATATATATTAAGAATCATGCATAATCAAGACCAGACACCTTATATCTGGGACACATGATTTGAAAAAGAATTAAGAATGTTACTTATGAGAGAATTAAATATGATTTGCTTCACACTTGCATAAATAAAGTAGGTTAAACACACTTGACGATAAGGGGAGAACAAGTTGGGTTGGTCGGGCCCTAGTCAACTAGCTCATTTCCCTGCTACAAGGTCTGGTACCTCAATCACTCATTGAAAAATCACAATGAAATAGAAACACGAAATTGCATACTAGCACATTCCTTTATATTAATTTTCAAAATAAAATGTACATCGTGGATCTGTGGTACAACCTAGAAGAAGGCGATACCAAAATGATTACAGTCCTCAACAAAATTTTCTACAACATTGCTAGTTATCCTCTATCAAAAAACTGCATTAAGTACATAGTCTACGTGTATGGACGTAACAGAAAATATAAAAGTATTTTAACATAAGCCTTTCGACTGTTATCAAAATTCTAAACTAAGACATATGGCCTAGGTCTTGGTATTCATATCCGCTCCATTCTCTATGCTCTCATCCCTACCGTAATGATTAACTGATCCTCTTGACAAGATATATGCATGGTTGTTGAGTTGTCTCGACCACGTACGGAAACTCTTAACTTATTGCTAATAGCTACCCTGAAAGTGTATGAGCCACCGGCCAGTATAGGAATCGCACCTATGCAAGTTCATCTCCCACGTGGATTAAGACATTATATCATCAAATTGCTTTAGGAAAGAAAATATATGAGTTGAAAAAGCTATTTATAATATAAAATCTATTAAATTAATAATTAAGTCTATGTATAACCTTTAATATTAACAACATAAAGAGGGTGTAGGAATGAGCATAAGTGCAAGAATAAATGGGTTCCAAGGTTAAACGAGAGGTTTAGAGGGTGAGTTCATGGTAGGATAGGGGTCAAAAAATAGAGAAATTTTACCAACCAACACCATTGATATTCATTCCTCTTTCTCAACTTATAGTCCATCAATGAATTTCCATCTTCCTAGTACTATATCATAACTTCAAAATAATTTTTCCCTTCACACTTTCTTGCATCACTTACATTCACTCCTAACTCATGAATAAAGTCATCCAACTCACTTACATGTCGATTTAACCCATTGTCCTTTTCTTTTTTACCAAATAAATCTTGCCTGATAAATCCAAATATTTCATCTATGGTAATCTACATCATTACTTTATTCTCACATTAGATGATGGAGAATTCATTAAGGCCCCCCTTATAACAAGTCTTCACCCATCAACTTTAGCACATTATCTAGGTTTGAGACTAGAGTTCTTTCTAGTACCTTGAGGCTTGCATGTATTAATGAAAACTTCTCTTGCCAATGAAAAGTGGGAATACATAAATGTCCCATGTTTTTTGGATCTTATAGGTGACTTGACTTCAACTCATTTATTCATACGTAGTAACATGTACTTCGATATCTTGTCTCTCAATGGCATTAATCTTGAGGAGTCTCATGTTGGTTAACAAAATTCATTAATGGATGGTAATCCACCAATCTATTTCTATGTTTGACATCAATAAAACTTATTCACATAGATAAGAATTATGCCACGATGTGGATATGAATTAATACTATATGATCTCAACAGCTTGAAACAGTGTCACCAATAAATCAAGATTTAGTTTCAGAATTCAACACCAATTCCAACAATAAGAAGGCACATTGATTTCAATTTCAGATTTCATCCACTATTCATACAACCAAGAGATGAAGAAACAATTCAGATGCTTTCACTTCACATTCCATGATCCAATAGTAACAACCAAGATCTCACACATGCTTAGCTTATTTACCTTTCAAGTAGGTGAAGGTATTTTTTTTTCTAATCTTTAATAATTAATTCCTTGAATACTAAAAGATGTGTATTTGGAAAATTTCCCATGAGACATTGCTTTCCCAATTATAAAAAGATGAAAAAACCTTCAGTTGGGGGGATATTCGTTACCATTTTTCATTCCATATTCCTAACCTCATACATTCTTGACCAAAATGATTCTCCCAACTAAATTATGTTTCTCTTTTACTTAAATATGGATATAAATTATGAGAAATAATTGATTGATATGTATATGAATGGGTCTTCATTGTGAATGAATTTTCAAGAATTATTTGTTGCAACAAGAAGAAGAATAAAATAATTATTTTCACACAAGAAAAAGTACTTGAAATAGTTATGGTTTCCACACAAGGACCAGTCACGAGAGTTATCACTCAGAAAAATAATACTCCTCTTGAGAAAATAAATAATTAAAGAAAACTTTGCAAGTCTTGAAGAAGTATCTGAAATTCACAAAATGACTTAATATTTCATTTCTCAAGGCTATATAATAGAAGCAACATAAAATATATGACATAAATTCATGAAAATAAATGCAAATTTGCATGAGGACATGCAAAATGTTCGGTTGGGGGGGATTTTGGGTGTCCAAAATGTCATTCATATCACCTTTGTTTCTTTCACTTTTCTTCAGAATTTTCCATATTTCGTAGCTCCATAACCATGCACTAAGACCATCTTCATGATTAAATATGAGTTTAGATATATTATTTTCCAATACATTTGTTTGGTATTTTAAGTGAATTTATGGTTAAATATTACAAAAATAAAATGTATTCACTGATATCTGAAAGTTGGAAGAGGTTTGTGATGTGTGTATGCTTATTTCAAGATCCTAGGACAATCATATTTTTACACCAAGGCTCACATTATAATTTCCTCTTCAAAATATTGAAGGTTTGAGGAATATTTTAGATCATTAATAAAACAAATTTCATGGATAAATATTATGGAAGTTTTCTTAAGTGACTCTTATCAAAGCTAGGAGAGATTTGTTAGAGGATATGAAGAGATTCTAATTGCTAGATGTCAACATATAGTTGTAACCACATGAGATATTTATGGATATAGGAGAAATTTGTTGATCTACATTTATGAATTAGTTATGTTAGTTTTTTTATAAATAGGAGTTCCTTCTCCTCTCAAAATGTGTGAAAGATTTTGGGATCTATGATGATGTTTCAAAGTAGAGGTTTGGATGTTAAGAATTGGCACTATGCATAAGATTGATGTAATGAATACCATTGTAGTTCACTTTGATATGGTTGTGCCATCATTTGGTATTTGATCAAGAATTTTCTCAACTTTCCATCTCTCATGCACTTTGGGATGGCCACCTAATGAGTATGGGATGTATTCTGATGTTTTATTTATTTTTATTTTCCATATGTTCCTATTATGTATTTTGATTAGATGCATTGTTTATATTCTTTCATGACCATTCCATTTATGTTATTTTGTAGGATCAACATTATTTCTCTCATTTCAT
The DNA here is from genome assembly GCA_034641835.2 of Pinus albicaulis. Classification (NCBI taxonomy): domain Eukaryota; kingdom Viridiplantae; phylum Streptophyta; class Pinopsida; order Pinales; family Pinaceae; genus Pinus; species Pinus albicaulis. Next base: position 414,191,972 of record CM076581.1, on the reverse strand, counting down.
ATATTCATTTCCTTTCAATTTGTTTGATAGATACTCAAGAATTATTCTAATTTGAAAATGCAAACATTAGTAATTTCAATTTATCACTCACTTCTTTCATAATAGGTTTTCTTTAAATTTCATAGTTTAATAATTAAATGCTTTCTTAGTATAGGATTTGTTTCTTCCTAAATTAAATTTACTTTCAAGCCATTAGAATAGATTTACTTTCATATTGAAAAAATAGATTTAATTTCATGTCACTAGAATAGATTTATTTTCATGTCAATAGAGTAAGTTTACTTTCATGTCAATTTCCATCTCAATTTCATAGATTAAAATATTTCTTCCCAAGTTCCAAATTTGAGACTTTGGAAAATAAATTGTCTGCATAGTCATCTTATAAATTTTCATGAATAGGATTTATTTCAGTTTTTTCGATTATTTGAATTGATTAGAATTCCATTTTGAAATTGAAGTTGATTCCTAGCATATATTTTTCAAGTATAATTCACAGGTTCACGAACCCTATGTTTGAAAATTTAATGACAAGTATTGTAAATAACAATTAAATTATCCAACGCAGCCATATCCATATTTAGAGTTATAGGCAGAGGAAAAGCCATGCACCATGATCATGCTTTTGTTTGGTGACCTTCCTTAAACCACAACTTGAAAAAGAGTTTAGCTTATACTAAAATTTAAACCAAAATTAGGGAATGCATCCACTAGTAGAATACTTCATCTTCTAGAAATATTCAAAAAAAATTTAGCAACAACATCAATCCTTAGCTATAGAGTTGGTGGTTAGCCTTAAACCACGACTGAATGATACCTCAATTTCCCCCACCTCATTGGGTTTTGTTCTTCCTTAAAGAGAACCATTTTAGAGAACACATCTAGTCATTGGCTACTATGTATTTTTTTCATTTTTTAATTTAATCTCTCTTCTTGGACTTATATACACCAATTCAGATGAAAAGGGAAGTTTTGGACACCTAATCCATAAGGGTTGGAGTATAAGAAATCCAATTGTCATGGAAGTCCAAGATACCTCTTGGAATATCAAACCAAGGGTTAAGGAAATTGTATTAATATGTACATATTGTTAAAAATATGTATATGTAACGATTTATCATATCCTAGCTATTATTTTGTGGGAGTTAGAGTTGGTGCTCTTGCTTCAGCATTCTTTAAGAGTGTTTATTTTTGTGTTATAAGTTTTTTAGTGGATAAATTAATAATTTGAATTTGGATAGTATCAAAAACATCATTAAGAGTGATTATGAGGCTATTTTTTTTCACATCGAAAAATTGTAAGTTATTTACCCTTCATTAGCTAGTTTTCATCAAAATGGAAAGAAAATTGCATTTTTCATAAAGTTGTATTCTTGATTGGTATTGAGTATCTTTTCATACAATCCAGTTTCATTTCATACCAAAGAGTAATTAAATTCATAAAATAAATAATTAATATAATTGATTATACCTTTTAAATTATATAACACAAACATTAACCTAGGGTTAATGTACAACCTTGGAGTAATATTTGGAGAAGACACCTTTCAAGCTGGCTACAAAATTGAAACTAGCTATAATAGTGAATATAAATCAATTTTCACAGTATATGATTTCTATAAAGCTATTCTCACATAGGATTTAAGCACATAATCACATAAATAAGCTTTGGAGTGACATTCGAATTCTTAGGCTACAGGTGTTCATTGAATTGTACATGTTACAAAGAGATTATTAGGACAGTTCTATGCTTATTCATGAGTGTGCTTTAAATATTTTGTTTTTAGGATACAAATTTGTAAATTTAAAAAATAATTAGAACGCTATTGAAAGTTCCGGCAATGTTTATTTTAGACTTTTCACACAGTCTATTTTAATTATGTTTTATGTCTGTTTTTTTTTAACCCAATGCTACCAGAAATTCCGGTAACCTCCCATGTTTTTTTTTTAAAATAAAAATTGCATATTCTTTTGTGTTAAGCCACGTGTTCCCGTTATCAAATACATTTCAAACTTTTTGTTAGGTCCCTATATTAATAGTGTAGTCCCTTATTTTTGTTAGTGTAATGCCCTTATTTTTATTGTTGTACCGTTGTAGCCCCCATATTGTTATTATTGTGCCCTTACATTATTATTTTTAGGTCGACTAGGATTATATTGACCCCGTTGGACAGAATTGTGAATTTCGGATAAAACACGCTTCCCTAGATAGGTGCTAATCTAGAACAACAGGTTAAAGACTATACGACTACTTTTCCTAACTATGGATAGACACACCAAATGGATTAGATGCTTACTTGGAATCCAAGTGCTTCCAAATGATTCCTTCTATCGCTTCCGTTGTAGCTTCAAATTCCGGTCGGTTGTGCAAAATATTTCTTGTAAGAATGAAGTCTAAAAAATAAAATATAGCAATAATACAGATGTCTATTCAAGTTAGTTTGCTAAATCAGTGAAGCATAAACCATATACATCAACTAAGATCTTTCATTATGGAAAATCAAAGCCAATGCAAATGCATATAGGGAAAAGTAAGTTGTATTCTTTATTAATGATAGAAGGGGAGGTTACAACCAAATGACTAATTTAGTGTCACCATCTCCAGCAGCATCCCAGCCTCATCACAATGCAGATATCTCTAGAAAATTGTCACTCAAGTCAATCTCCTCAATGAAAAATCCACCAGCATTTCTATACACAAATTCTTCCTTATCAAACACTAAGATCTGTGCTCAATTTATAGAGAAGCTGAGGTAGTTTTACAATCAATGAATTTCCAATAATAGGCAATACATGTTCCCAATATTGTATATGTCAAATGGACACATGGATTCGAATTTTGGCACATGTGAACACTTCTAGAAGGCACTCGCCAAGTGGAGATTCTGGAACAATGAGAATTTCGCTCCCAATGTGACCAACGCACCCATGGATGTCGGGAAGTGCTTTATAGAGAAGCCTTGCATGGGGCTACCTGCATATGCAACGCAGTAGGTCCCTTTAGAGGCAACGTTGGTGAGCTCTCATATGATATATTATAAACTTCAAACTTTGGAAACCTTTGTAGATGAAAGTATTTAATTGATTTGTCTTGTTCTTTGTCTTAGGGCATCTAGCAATTGAAATGTTAGGGGATGACAGATCCTATACATTGGTCCTGAAAATGATGCCCATTTAACCAGGTCATTGGGAATGATGCCCAAATTGACCTATAACAATTTCCCCCTAAAGCATGAAATCAGAATAATAACAAAAATATTTCGATTGATATGATTTACATTGTGATGAGTTGAGATGAAGCAGACTGATGACCTACATCAATATTACAATAAATCATGACATATCCTCTTGATCATAATTTCTGAGGGTAGGCATTTCCATGTTCAGCACATAAGCAATCTAATAACATGTACATAATTTAGAAAGTCATCGACATTGGAATGTTGCCCAATGCCAACATGACTACAGATATAGGCCCATGTTCGGATGACGATATGTATGTAAGGTCACCATATAGATGATGTGTACAATTATCCTGAAATCGCAGCCCGGATGGCTGAAACTAGATCTGGGGTCTTCTTATCTCGTTCACTCGATCATTCGGGTACAAGTGTATCCATGCGAATAAATGATTTTTCGTCGAACATGGAAAGACATCATTTGATTACCAGCCAATGATGTGAGTTGTTAACAAATGGAAGAGAACCACCATTGATGTCAGTGGCCCTCAAGATACTGAAGTACATTTTGTAAGGCGTGAATAGATGATTTCATGTCGAACGCCAAACAAAATCTTTCGGTCAAAAGTTTGGAAGCGAGGATCTTGTCGATGTTGTAACAAGCCTCATGGTACTAGAATCTTATGTTTCTAAGTGAACTTCTTGAATAATGATTTGTTGTCGACAGGAAGCCACCTTATTGTGAAATTGGAGTTATTGATTTTGGAGACAAGGGTATGACTTGATATAGCAATTTTCAGGGATGACGGTCATGAGAATGAAGGTTTACGAGTATTGCAGAAGGATGAGTTTATTCACTGGATGACTTCTCTTAAACATATCAGCGACACTGTGATGAGTTGGCAGCACTGACCCAAAACCGAAGTGAAGGTATGATGAACCATAGGTATGAATGAACTGTCAAGATGATTAACCAACCCAAACAGTCACATACATGGAGTGAAGGAAGTGTCATGTTCAAGAGCGACTTGCTAGCATAATGAATTTTTTCTCACTTTTCCCAAATTTTCCCCAATCATTTTTCGACCAGTACCTCTTTATTTTTTAACAAGCTTGAGGAGGATAACATTTGCTTGATCTATAATTCAACTCTTCGGGCGAATAAAGTATCGCTATTTAATAATTTAACGAGTCTAGCGATGAATGAAACTCGATTCTTGCCATGATCGACAAGCCTGTCACTATTTTATGTTTTAACGAGCCTAACGACAGTGATAACTCGGTCCTTTTTCATATTTAGAGAGTTCGAAAAAGAGGATGAAAGAAAAATCCATAAGTACTTTTTCGTAAACTTTTCACTTAGATCCGAAAAAGTGTAAAATAATATCTGAGAGAACCTCTTTGGTCATGTTTAACGAAGGTATTCCTTTTTTCGTAAATAATCTATCTCAGTCCGGAAAAGGGTTAAACTGATACTGAGTAGATATCGATTCATTTACTTTAACGAGCTCGAAAAGACAAGTGCTCGGCAATCTTTTCACATTATCAGAGTCTGAAAAAAGCTGAAAGAAGACTCCAGGGGTTCCTTTTTCGTTGTTATCGAAGCTCGAAAAAGAGATAAAAGTGTGGTTCAAATCCTTTTTCATTTTTAACAAAGCTCGAAAAATAAGGAGAAAAAGTATTCTTTGTGGTCAAATCATTCTTGAAATAAATCTGCATGAATAATTTGTTCATCAATTGTAAGACATGTATAGAACAACATTAAATGGATTAAAAATACTTGTTTGATGATAAAAAAAACATAATAAAACCATATTCATAGCAATAAATTTGATTTTCAAATAATTAAATGACTATAAAAGGTGTTTTACTATTAATTCTTACCATTCCATAGTTACCATTTGAATTTTGGAGCTCTAAACCTGATTTGCCCCTGAACTTCAACGGTCGATTGCGTGCAATTAGTAATAATGTTTTGAATGCCCCCTATAAAAGCACATGTCTAATGCCCCCTGCAAGAACATATGCCCCCCAAGCGTCATTTCATTCAACTAAGTAGATTACTGGTTACTAATTGCTAGATGGAATGAAGGTTCATTATAGGGGAGGATTTGTTTCATTTTTTAACGAGCTTAACACAAGAAAATAACTATGCTAATGACCTGTTTCATTTTTTGATGAGGTTAACACAATAAAAGAACTATCCTCATAGGCACTTGTTTCATTTTTTAATGAGGTTGACACAATAAAAAAGAACTATCCTCAAAGGTACTTGTTTCATTTTTAAACGAGGTTGACACAAGAAAACAGAACTATCCTCAAAGGTACTTGTTTCATTTTTTAACGAGGTTGACAAAAGAAAAAAGAACTATCCTCATTTTGCAGTTGGACTAGTGGGTGTGTGATGGAAAAGATGTAGTATAACAGAGTCATCATTTAAGGATTTTTATGAATACCACAAATGATAACTTATAACATGTATTGACGGGTCCTCTCCAGGGTTTTCATTGAATTTTGGAATTTTCGAGGGTAATTTCTATGGTATCATTGGCCACCAAGGAGAATCACTGATTGGATCAGCTTGAAATTGCACTAAAGATGTGAATATAGGATCAAGCTGTTCAATTCTCATAAAGGAGGAATCAGATAGGATTCCAGGTGATGACATGGGTGAATTCCATGGAAAAAACATTGAAGATGAAGTAAGAATAGATGTTGCCACAGCAGAAATAGATGGCTTAGTCTGGGATGTTATCTTGGCCATGGTCAAATGACCCAATGTATACCCTATAGAATATGGGAACTCGAAGTGAAAAAAGATCAATAAAACTAGAGGAATGTGATTAAGGAAAAGACTCGTACAGGTAAAGCTCCTACTGAAAATGAGTTGGAGTTAAAGGTGTCTTGTCTTGTATATTTCTTCAATCAAAATCAAACTAGGTGGAAAAAATTTTCTATCAGGCCCAAAGTATATTTCAAGTGGTTGAATGCACGATATGGGAGACTCAATGGCTACAATAGATTGTGGAGTGACCAACACAGAAACAACTTCCGGTTATTAGACTTTGAGATCAATATTTTCTACACTTAGGGAATATAGAAATTGAAATACAAGGGGATGATAGACCCTATTTCATTGGTCCTGGGGATGATGCCCAGTTTGACCAATAACAACTTCCCCCTAAAGCAAAATGGGATCTAGATCAACTTCCAGTTGAACAACGTCGGGTTTGTGAGGTATGGTCTCACAGATTGGATGGATTGTGACCACCGGTAGCTATGAGGACTCTGTCACGAAAACAATAGACAAAAAAGGAATTTTAGAAACAAATTGAGCTAACTCTGGTTTATGGAAAGATGATGTTTCACCAGAGGTATGAATTGTACTTGATTCGGCAGATCGTGATTGTCTTTTCCTAGAAAAAGTAACTTTTGGTGGTAAAGGTGGTTTTAACGCTAGTCTACATGAATGAAGGGGGAAAGGATTTTGTTCTTCCATGATTAATGATTTATTTTAACCAAAAAATAATAATCAAAATAAAAGGGTAATGCTAGGAAAAAGGGTATACCAAGAAACTGTGAACTCCAGAATAGCTCCTGGCGAACCAAGAAGTGCAGGCAGGCAATATCCTCGAATGTTGTGTTCGATGTATCACAATTTTCAAGGCGGTCAACTCGGTTCACTATGGATGGATAGCACCTAAAATTTTTCCTCAAAAATATACCTGGAGGTACGTGGAGGCCCAAGTTCATATTAGCACTTTCTGATGCGAAACCGCATAGTGACAACACCCCTTTATATTGATCGTACTGTAACACCACCCGATATACCCGAAAGTACGTGGACGAGCTATGATATATTTACGTACATGGAGTGAGGTATCACACTCGAAATGTATCGTAGACAAGTTAACGACAACTGCTATATTTTATGACGCCAGAACACGTCTATAGCCTAGACCTTCTAAATGTTATTGTTATGGTTCCAATGATTTGTTAGGTAAATTGAGATTAATTTTATGTTGATATTTCTTAACAATTTTCCTTTCAAAGGTTCACCAGGATGATGTATTGGAAATTCCTAAAATGCAACTAACAATGATAAGAAATCTTTCATTTTTAGTTTTTCAATGAAAATCCTAGCTACTAGAGGGAAAGTGCAAACAATTTGCGAGAAAACAAATTAAAGAAAAAAAACTAAATGCAGATTTCCTAATTGTTCCTTTTGTAAAACACACAAAATACTACATGCAAATGCATATTTTTCTTTTCAGTTCCTTTAATGTTATCAATGCATGAAATAAAGTAAGTGCACTAAATCAACAAAATCAAATGCCTTTTACTTTTGAGAAATGAGGAATACAAACAACAATTTATGATTTGAAGGAAAAATGAGGAATGAAAAAACAATTTCTCCTATTAGGAAATGAATAATTTATGACAATTTCCTTTTTCAAAAGCAAATGGATCTAATGCGACAATAAAAATACTTTGAAATTAACTTTCCAATGATAAAGAAAAATTCTTTAAACAAACATTGAACAAATTTTATTTCAAAGGAGGAAGCGGTAGATGAATTCACTGGTGAATATGAGGCTCAGGCTTTTCAAAACACATCAGCAAACAAACTGGAACAAACTGCAAAGACAAATTCAAGGTAATTTGGATGGTTTCAGGAGGCAACGTAGTTTCTAAATAGAGACAGTGCTTTGCAACGCAGGCCTGAAAGGGAGGTAGTGCTATGCAAAGCACTGTGTCCTGTCCAAGAGTGCATTGGGTGAAGTGTATAAAGAAAAACACAGTTTTTTATCACACTTCTTTTAAAAATTTGGATCTTAAAAAGCCTAATCGTTTTGAGTAACAACTACTGGGTGAATAAACACAGAAAATCAAAGTCTAAAACACCTAGGATAAAGAGTAATTTCCCCAACTGAGTGACCAATTTGTTGGACAAAATTGTGAATTATAGATAAAACATGCTTCCCTAGACAGGTGCTAATCTAGAACAATAGTTTAAAGACTATACGACTACTTTTCCTAACTAAGAACCGACACACAGAATGGATTAGATGCTTACTTGGAATCCAAGCACTTCCAAACTATTCCTTCTGTTGCTTCCGTTGTAGCTTCAAATTCTAGCTGGTTGTGCAAAATATTTCCTGCAAGAATGAACACTAAACAGTAGAAGATAGAAACAATACAGATGTTTATTCAAGTTAGTTTTCTAAATCAGTAAAGCATAAACCATATACATCAACTAAGATCTTGCAATATGTAAAATCAAAGCCAATACAGATGCATATAGGGAAAATTAAGTTGTATTCTTTATTAATGATAGAAGGGGAGGTTACAACCAAATGACTAATTTAGCGTCACCATCTCTAGTGGCATCCCAACCTCATCACAATGCAGATATCTCTAGAAAATTGTCACTCAAATCAATCTCCTCAATGAAAAATCCACCAGCATTTCTCTACACAAATTATTCCTTATCAAACACTAAGATCTGTGCTCAATTTATAGAGAAGCTGAGGTAGTTTTACAATCAATGAATTTCCAATAATAGGCAATACATGTTCCCAATATTGTATATGTCAAATGGACACATGGATTCGAATTTTGGCACATGTGAACACTTCTAGAAGGCACTCGCCAAGTGGAGATTCGGGAACAATGAGAATTTCGCTCCCAATGTGACCAACGCACCCATGGATCTGGAGAAGTGATTTCCAGAGCAGCCTTGCATGGGGTTACCTGCATATGCAACACACTTAGTCCCTTTAGAGGTAGTGTTGGTGAGCTCTCATATGATATATTATAAACTTCAAACTTTGGAAACCTTTGCAGATGAAAGTATTTGATTGATTTGTCTTGTTCTTTGTCCTAGGGCATGTAGAAATTGAAATGTTAAGGGATGATAGACCCTATACATTGGTCCTGGAGATGATGCCTAGTTAACCAGTTCATTGGGAATGATGCCCAAATTGACCTATAATAGACCCCATGGACTCCTATATATATAAAGGATGTTTTGTCATTTTTATCGTCTAGGAATTGTTCTTTTATGTAATGTAAAGGAGGTTTCCCCCTTGAAGTGGATTATTTCAAAGGCCTTTATCTCTCCTTCATTCTATTTTTGTAGCTATTTTCATAACATTTTGTATCAGAGCTTTGGATTCTAGGGTTTCGCTACTCCAAACAGGTCATCGTGGAATTTTTTCTATAACGTTTTTTCTACAAAGGTTTAGAAGTTGAAATTTTCATCACGCGAAGTTTAAATCTTGAGGAACGTTTCAGATCTTGGTTCATAGTATTTTTAGAGATATGATATGTGGAAGTTATGGTTTTGGAAGGCTTTCAAATTTCATAAAAAAATGTTGACCTAAGGAAAATAATCATAACATTCTCTCTGAGCATCGGATTGGAATTCTGTAAAAAGTGTTTGCAATTACACAAACTTTAGTTTGATATGTATCAATTTCAGAGCTTAAGGAGGAAACAATGACATGTGGCATGCCGTACAAGTTCTCTATATTGAACAAGTCCATAATTAGGTAATTGTGGGAGATTGGGAATAACTTTGCCTTGAAGCATCCAAATTAGGTCGTACTGGTGGCATTCAAAATATGATTTATAGGGCTACTATAGGACCAAAATTTCAGATATTGAATATCCAAGATCACATATATAATTCAATTTCAATATTGAGCTCCTCAAAAGAAAGAAAAAGGTGTGTATTTGTTTTCGAATTGCATAAGTCTTGTATGAAAAATTAGTTTGAAGTGATTCCAAGGGCATATTGAAGCATAGATACTAGCATCGTGTTCTAAAATGCCCCCTAAAAAGAATTCAACACCAATTAATCGCTCATAAAGCTATACTATGATGCATGAAGAGGAATCATTGTAGTATGATATATCAAAATTAGAGTACCAAGTGCAACAAATTCTGATCTTACAAAAAGCAATCAAATATGAGATAGATGGTTTAAAAGAAGAAATGATGGCTAAGTTAGATGGTTTGAAGGATCAAATGAAAGCTAATATAGATGATAAAGTAGTGGAAGATTGCATCGAGTATCAATAAAATTTTCTCCAAATCTCAAAGGATAACCTAACTTTGGTGTTGAATCGAAAACAATAAGAAGATAAACATCGCAACGAAAGAGGTTCTGAAGCAGTCACTGAAACAAGAACTCAAAAACTACGATATCTATCAATTTCAGAGTATCTCGGCAAGTGGAAGAACTTACCCACTGAAGAATCCACATAGTAGGATGATAATTTTATACAAAAGAATCAATAAATAATCAAGTGTTGAGGGCAACACTTTTTTGAAGGAGAAGGGAATGTTAGGTCCCTATATTACTAGTGTAGTCCCTTATTGTTGTTACAGTAGCACCTTTATTGTTATTGTTGTACCCTTGTAGCCCCCATATTGTTATTATTGTTCCCTTACATTATTATTTTTAGGTCAGCTAGGATTATATTGTGACCCCGTGGACTCATATATATATAAAAGGAGGTTTTTTCATTAGTATCATCCAATAATTGGTCATTTATGTAATGTAAAGGAGGTTTCCCCCTCAGAGTGGATTATTTCTAAGGCATTTATCTCTCCTTTATTCTATTTTTAGAGTTGGTTTCATAACACTTTTTATCATGATTTAGATCACGTGATCTTAAAGGTTTACGTTGAGTGATGTTAAGGTGAGTCGTGGTTATATGTGGAGAAAGCTAGGTGTCAATCCGCAGTTGTTAAAGCCAACTGTTTTTGTCATGTCTGTCAGCTTAGTTGTTACATCCACATGTCGAGGTACATATTAAGTGTTAAGGTAGATCATGGATTTGCAGTTTTAATGTGACAATCATTTGGATTGATCACGCATGAACGCTACTAGAATTTTAGGCATGTCATAAGGATACAATGAAGGTGACTGCTAGCTCTAGCTCCTTTCATCTCCAGCCACCTGTAGCATATTATCTGAAACACCAGAGCCAACTGAAGTTAATAATGACTACCACAAGGTGTATTCTATAGTCTAAGATATTTATAATTATGAAAAATCTCATGCATGGAAAGGTGGATCAACGTATCTTTTTAAACCCCGAAAAAAAAAGGGAAAACCATTAGTTTTGATTTTAACTGTTGGTGAATGAGTAGCTCCATTGATCAACTTGAGGAAGGAGACCCAGATTTAAAAAATATTTCATTGAAGACACAACAACACTTGTTAGATGAGCTCCCCTAATTTTGACACCTATCAGATTTCAGCAGACAACCTTTGTTATTACTGAAGATGACTAAGAAAGGAAGTAAACTAAAATGCATTGAAACCCAAGGAGCTGATGTATTTGATGATAATATGAATGTGAGAAGGTTCTTTCTTCGGTAAGGGTGGTATCCATTGTGCTCAAGACTAGGAAAATATAATTTAGGAGTAGCTAAGGAATTTTCACTCTCTTTTAATGTGAGGGAAGCAAATGTATATGGCCTCAGATTGCAGGTATTAGCAGATTCTATTGCGGAAGCTTTCAACCTTCCATAGGAAGGAGAAAAATGGTTTAAAGGCCAAATCATCACTGGAGGAGACCTCAAAAGTTTCATAAAATATAGACACAAGGACCCTAACTGAGCTAAAAAAATCCCAACAGTTACCTTATGAATGAATGGGCTGAGACTTTCAAGCTCATCAAGATTTACCTTTCCTGTGAGAGGAGGTATACTATTTTTTTCTTTATCATATGAGATTTTTTTTTCATATTGCAGGTATGAAGACCCTCAACCTACCATTATTTCTATTGAAGAGATTGAAAAATATGTCACCTAGGATAAAAACACACAAATCTGTGTCAAAGTATAGATTATATCATTAGCCTCTTATTAAAGCATTGGTTGAGGAAGAATTCAGGAGAATAAATTAGTCATGGGAACATTATCTGTTTTAAAGTGCAGGCCAACTTGAAACTACACCAGATATTCTAACTTATCTATCTCGAGACTCACAGCAACATCCTCAGTCTACCAAGAAGAAAGGGAAAAATCAGAAGCCATCTACCTCATAATTTGGTAAGAGGACTAAGAGAAAGGCTAAGAAGGAGAACATCCGCAAAACAAGATAAAGACAGAAAAGAAAAGGCTCCTTCAACCAAGGTTGAAAAGAACTTAGAGAAAGGAGAAGGTTCATCAACTAGTAAGCCCAAATCAATGAAGATGACACCTCTTATTTCTCCTTTTCCCAAGGTTTATACTTGACATAGAAAAACTGCACTTTTTCCAATTCATGAATCTGTGGGTTATGGGCGCACTATCTAAACGATGTAATTCACTACACAACAATAACAATTCTGAGATATTCTCGATTGTGCCCATGTATCATTGCCGAAATAGGATTAGGAATAAACTTTTGGAACATGAATTGAATTCTTGGTTCAGGAATAAAAACCTCGAATAGGAACTATTTATTCTTTTGGGATTGCTCCAACACAGGGGTATGCAGGATTACTTCCTCCAATGCCATCATACATACACATCTCCTTCATACGTGGGAAATATATGAGAACATCGATTCCTTATTTTAATTTCAATTGGATCATTAGGATGATCACAATAGATCTCTCTCATCCGACAAGATCCTTACACAGAGCTCAACGTTGCTTCACTTGACATAGATAAACAATATATGCTCGATCTAGATTTTAATGTAGGCCTCCAAAAAATTTCCACATGTTTAAAACTCAAAATTAAACCTCCACCTGATCTGATCTCAAAGCATCAAACAATATGACTTCATAATGATAGCTCAAAAAAACATTGGTGCATGGTTCACCTGGTTCATCATATGGTCACCTAATGCTTTTATGGATCACCATCCATATTCCTCTACACATTGTATGTAATTCCACATAGGTTCAATTTTATACAGAACATAAAATGAGTGTTCGATCTCTCTAAAAACACACACTCTCATGGGAATTCAAGAACTAATATAACTCATATACACAACGATAGGAAATTCATAATAACAAAACACATGATTTATATTATTTTCAAATTCGAATTACAATACGCTTATATGAAAGAGATCACCCTCTAAACACTTAATGTTACATGGTGTATGGCCTCTCTTCACTATTGAGAAGGCTATAATTATAAAGAATACAATACCTCGAATGGATCATTTCAGATCCATTGTTTTCTCTAACAATTTCTTAAAATCATGTGCTTCCCCATTTTTATAATAGGTTAACCATATCTACTTAGTGAGGTGGCTCAAAATCTCTTAAAATAGTAATTTCATTAATAAAAAATTAAGAAACTCAACAAAACGTGAGTAAATCTCTTCCTCTTGCCATGCTTCCTCCTTTCGTAGCATTGGATTCCAATTTTAATGAAGGGTGCTCGAATGCTCCCGCATCAGAATTTTGGGGTACAAAATTTTTTATGACTGCCTGGTCATGTTTCTTCTTCATCTCTTAGCAATCCTACCCAATTCCTCTATGGAATTCCCTTTGTGATATTTCCGTGAGATGCAACAAAACCTTTCCTGTAACAAGTCCTCCCTGCTACACGATACCTCACCTAGATTCTCTCCTCTGAGCCCAGTCTTTTGGCATCTCTCTGATTCTCTCCTGTAGAACCATTTGAGCACTCCTAGCTCTAGGTTGTTGCAATCTTCTCACCTACAAAAAAATATAAAAACCACAAGCTTACCAATATTCAACAGAACTATACCTCTTCTTCCTTCGCACGCAAACTCTTTCTCGCAGGAAATATTTTCCCGCTCTAATACCACTTTGATGTAGCAAAACTGCACTTTTTCCAATTTGTGGATCTATGGGTTATGGTCCCATGATCTAAATGAAGTAGTTCACTACGCAACAGTAAAAATTTTGGGATATTCTCGATTGCGCCCATGTATCATTTCAAAACCCTTTGCCAAAACAGTTGCAGGAATAAAATTTTGGAACATGAATTGAATTCCTCGTTTAGGAATAAAAACCTAGAACAAGAACTATACATTATTTTGGGATTTCTCCAACACAAGGCTACACAGGATTACTGCCTCCAATTCCATCATGCATACACATCTCCTTTATCCGAGGGAAATATATGAAAAAATTGATTCCTTATTTTAATTTCGATTGGATCATTAGGATGATCACGATCGATCTCTGTCATCTGACAGGATCCTTGCATAGAGCTCAATGTTGCTTCACTTGACACAGATAAACAACATAGTCTCGATGCAGATTTTAATGTAGGCCTCCAAAAAATTTCCACACGTTTAAAATTCAAAATTAAACCTCCACCTAATCTTCTCAAAAAGCATCAAACAATGTGACTTTGCATTGATAGTTCAAAAAACATTGGTGCACGATTCACCTGGTTCATCATATGGTCACCTTATGCTTTTATGGATCACCATCCATATTCCTCTAGGTAGTGTACGTAATTCCACACAGGTTCAAGCTTATACACAACATAAAATGAGTGTTCGATATCTTTAAAAACACACGGTCTCACGGGAATTCATGAACTAATATAACTCGCATACACTATGACAGAAAATCCATAATAACAAAAGACATGATTTATATTATTTTTGAATTTGAACTACAATACACTTATATGAGCCAGATCGCCCTCTCGACGCTTAATGTTACATGGTGTCTGGCCTCTCTTCACTATGCTGAAGGCTATAGTTATAAATAATATAATACCTTGAATGGATCATTTCAGATCCATTCTTTTCTCTAACAATTTCATAAAATCATGTGCTTCCATATTTTTATAATAGGTTGATGATATCAACTTTAGTGAGGTGGCTTACAGTCTCTTAAAATAGTAATTTCATTAATAAAAAATTAACAAACTCAACAAAACATGAGTAAATCTTGTCATCATGCCATGCTTCCTCCTTTTGTAGCATTGAATTCCATTTTTAATGAAGGGTGCTCAGATGCTCCTGCATCAATACTAGAGCACGAAGAGGAAAATCTGTAACTACAGAAAAATCCAAAGCACAAGTGTTGCTAGATTTTTTGGAAGCATAAATTCAAAAAAATATTCAGACGGAATATCAACCCACTAAGTCTAATGAGGAGCTCCTAAAATATGCAGGGTATGATATTAGCAGCAAGAGAAGGAAAAAGGATAAAAAAATAGTTGTTGGCAACAGGAAAAGACACACAAGAGACAAAAACAAATTTAGGCTGAAATCTAAAACCCTGCATTATCCAAGTTTGTTGGCAGAGGTCATATATGTGGTGAGGCAATTAGAAGGGCTATAGATTGTAACTTCTTCAATTGGAGATTCTAGTGGACCTAAAAAGAAGATAAGGGTAAAACCCCTTGAGACCACCAAACATAATCCTCAAAAAGAAGAAAAACTCAAAAAGGTTTAGAAGAGAAAAATACCATTTCCAAAGAGACATCCACTAGGACCACAAGGCCAAAATCAATTTCTAACAAACAAACAAAAAATAATTGGACAATCTTGCAGAAGTTGCAGCCCATATGAAGGAGAGGTAAAGGGATGTCCTAGTGTAGAACCTTTTTATCTACTTGTTACATTTTGAACAACAACTCAAATTTTAGAAAGTATAATACTGCACAGGATCTTTCAAGTATTTGTTGTTCATTTTTGAAAAATAAACATAGCGCTACCGGAAATTTCGGTAGCATTACAATTTTTCACAGTTACATAATTTTACAGGAAAATTATTTTTGACAGTTGTCAGCAGAAATTTTGAGCCATTCCAAGGATGATAAAGACTCATAACGATATGGATGTGTCAAGTGATGGTGGATAAGTAGTTATGAGGTTGTTAAAGGTCACATTTAATGAAGACACATGGTTGTTAAAGAACCAAGGTCATGGAGAGACAAATCAACAGAAAAAGGGCCATCATGTCATCGAACTCAGCAACACAATCCAAATTGTCTTCTTTTCTATTATCTACATTTTTCCTGTTAGTTAGATTTCGATAGGATATAGTTTTAATGTCCTACAACTCCTATGTAATGTGAGGAATAGTAGATCCTTCTTTTTACGAGAGATGTTATTGGTGCCTCTCTCTCTATAAATATCATTTTTAAATACCATTTCAAGATTGGATTTTGGTCAACCTAAAGACTTATCATCGTAAAGAAAACTCCTTTTTTCACTTCATGCTGGGGGATTTTTTCATTAAAGAGTTATCTAATGTATGGTGTTTTTCTCATTGTTTTATTCTTCTGATTTATGAGTTGTGGCAGCTAGTAAAGTGTGAGTAAGAGAACTGTTAGAGGATCTAATAGTTAATTATATGCTCTTAATTCTTCAGAAAATCATATATATGTTGCGTAGAGCATATTAGTGAAGGTTTCATGAAATATTTATGAAATTATTTATGCATGTACTTTGCTTTATAAAAAAAATTCTTTTACATAAGACAAAGTTTGTGTAAAAGGCCACTCTTGCAGCTGTGTGAATGATTTAGGACATGCATATTTCTTAGATTGAGTACTAGCTATCTATCATATTTCATTTGTTACACTCTACTCCCATATACTACCAATTTACCCATAAAATTTATACTTTCCACAACTTTCCAAATGCATGAAACTCTAAAAGAGTAAAAAAATCATTTCAAACTATTTAAGAAGCCATCCCAAAGCTCAAAACATTTTAATTTGAAATGAACTATGATGTGTAAGGCTTACTCCTTTGCAGTAAAAGAGTGACTATTTGCACTAACATAGTTGGCATTGTTGTTGGGGAGGCGAATTGAAGTTTATCCCTCGGTGAATAACAAATTTATAAGTCTAGTTCTGAGGTGTACAGTTCCAGTTGTATTTTTAGACTGCTTTAATCCTAGCGATTCCATTGTTGAATTTTTGGATCCTAGAAGGGCTAGAACCAGGGCTAACCCATATTCCCCTTTGAGAATCCCAGTCCCTAACCATCAGAATCTAATCAAGAAAAAGAGTAAATGAAATTTTGTTTCCTCTGCTACTGTTTTCTCAAAGGTTGTCCCTAAATAGGTGTTGAAAACTCTATCCCCTAATTTTGTAGAAAACTATGTGCCTCCCTTGTTTTTCAGCCAAAAAATAGTCTCTACATCAAGTATTGGTACTGCATCATCTGTTGTTCACAATCCACAAATTGTCGTTCCACAAATCCCAGCAACTCATACCATGGAAGGCCAAAACCCACTCCCTAATGAATGGATGCAACTATTCCTGCTAGGTATTCTCCTTTGGTTTTACCTTAACCTATGAATGCATTACATGCAGGAGATTATCTGAAGTATATGCCTAAATTTAGTGGTGACGGAGAGGTAACAGTTCAAGAACACATTGATTTTTTTATGTTTATGCTAACAATCTGAATATTGAGCATGAAGATGTTTGGATGAGAGTTTTTGTTCAGAGCCTTGAGGGTGATGTTATTAAATGGTTCATATATTTGACAGCTGGTAGCATCAGAGGAATTGAAACCCTAGATGATACATTTTTAAGGAAATGGGGTGATAAGAAATTTTTTTTGTATTATTTCACTGAATTTGGTGCAATCAAAATAAAATAAGGAGAATCCGTTTCTAATTTTTCTAAGAGATTCAATAAGATGTATAGCTAAATACCTACTAAAATCAAGCTTACTAAAGATTCATCCAAAATCACTTACGCTAGTGCATTTTGTCCTCATTTTTGTTTATTATTGAGAGGAATAATATCTACAACACTAACCCAAATGCAGGACAATGCACTAGAGGTAGAATCTAATGTATTAGTAGCTGATAGGCTTAGAGGAGGGATTGATGGAGAAAAAAGGAAGCAAAAAGCTCAAGTTTCATCTTCCAGAACTTCTGACATAGATCCTAAGGTAGATGAGTTGACCAAGATGGTTAAGTCATTAACCACTGAGATGTCCAAGCTCAATATGGAAGCAAGACCAACTACTACTAGAAATATTTCATTTGATCAGCCTAATAGACACCATTTTAGAAGATCTAATGCTCCTCATATCAGCTTGTTGCAAGAAAGAAGAGTTTTTGATGATCAAAAAGTGCAGCCGCCTTTGATGAATGTTATATTTGAAGATGAAGAGGAAGCTTAAGGATTGGTGAAATTTGCTGATATTAATTGGCTAAGAGATAAACAAGGGTTGATTCATCTTACACAAGAAGAGTATGAAGACTTCATGTAATATACTCAAAATAATGAAGTGAGTTCTAATCATTCCATGATTGCATCTGATCACCAAAGTAGATACAATCTCAGATCGAAGAAGATTTATGATAATTCAAAGCATGTTGCACAGCCAAAGAATAATAAGGATGCAATCCAAATTCCAGCAGAAACACAAGTGGTTGAACCAAGTAGACCGGAAATTCCAGTAGCAGTTAACCCTCCTACACTTGAGGCAAAAATTGCTCACAAACTGCCCCATGTTTTCATTTTTGAGAATTAGATACAAAAGATAAATATTCATCTTCCTGCTGTAAATCTCATGAAAAATGATGATTTTAGAAATATTTTTATGAAAGCTCTTCAGCCTCCACCTTCCAAAGTAGCCTCTGATTTTTTTAACCTTCAAGATGATAAGCCCACTATTATTTTAGGTCCATTGGTAGAAGACATAGATGACTCTACTCCTCCCTTCTATCTATCTTTGAATATTCATGATAAGGTCCTGCATAATTTCCTAATGGACTCTGGAGCCTCACATAATTTAATGCCCAAGGTAGTCATGGATGAACTAGGTCTTGAAGTTACTAGATAATACCAATATCTTGACTCTTTTGAATCCCAGAAATTAGAATGCCTTGGTGTCATAAAATACCTTGCAGTAAACTTATTTCAGTTACCCATGAGAGGGATGGTGATGGATATTGTTGTAACTTACATTCATTCTAGATTTGGCATGTTACTTTCGAGGTCATGGATTATAAGGTTGGGAGGAACTTTGCAAATGGATTTCACTTATGCTACTATCCCTGTTTCTGGAGGAGATCAAAGGAGACTTTATAGAAAAGATCAGTTGGCATATATCATTAGTGACAAAAAATACCCCACTAATAATCAAATTTATGCTATAACAAATGATATTGGTTCAAGAATTATACATATGGATAATTATGCCCTAACTACAGAAATCTTTCAGATTTTGAAGCCTGCTGAAGAATAGATAATTCATGAGGGTTCTGAGATGTGTACAATGTATTTGGATGTCTGTTGTTCTAGAGAAGAAACCGGTGTAGGAATATTTCTCATTTCCCGTTTGAACGAGATCTCCACTTTTTATTTCAAACTTGAATTTGGAGTAACTAACAATGTGGTTGAATATGAAGCTTTGTTGATTGGTTTAAAAATAGAAAAAGACATGAATATTTTAGATATTTATGTTTTGGATATGTTGAACTTATTATTGAAAAAATCAGAAATGTTTATCAAACTAAGCATCCCAGACTCGGAGATTACCAAAATGAAGTATGGAGCATTATATAAGACTCATTCATGGCCTTTAACATTTATTTTGTTCCAAAAGAAAGTAATATTTTGCCTGATTCACTTTCTATTTCAGCAAGCTCATTCAATATTCCAATACCTATAAAGCTGAGATATGAAGTGGAAGTTAGGTTCAGACCTAGCATTCCTGATAATGTAAAAAACTGGAAAGTTTTTTAGGATGATCATGATATTAGAAGATTCATTGAAGCTGTTGAATAATTTTTTTCCTAAAAATTGATCAGGATGACGATCTCATGAAGAATGATGTTAATTATCAGGATACCAAAAATATGAAAAAACAGATTATTGATGATCCTATCATACAAATTCCTACCAATAATATTCCTAAGGGGTTAATCCAACTTGAGAATATTTTGATCACAATGATGTTTCAATCAAACTAGAGTTAGCTGAAACATAGGAAAAATTGCAAGATTTCAATTTGGGTACATAAATAGAGCAAGGCTATGTTAAGATGTAAAAATATTTATTAGAATAAATAAATAGTGAATCCCACAAGTTTTTTTGTGATTTTTTTGATGTTTTTTCTTGGGATATTAAGACATATGACACAACTATCATTAAGCATAGAATACCTTTGAAATATGGTACTAAGCCATTCCGGGAGAAATTAAGACAAATCAATCCGCTATTATTACTAGTGATGGAGAAGGAAGTGAAGAAAATTTTGGATGATAAAATTATCATTCCATTGAGATACCCAGATTGGGTTTCTAATCTAGTTTCAGTAAGAAATAAGAGTGGTGAAGTCAAATTATGTGTAGATTTAAAGAATCTTAACAAATGCTCCAAGAAAGAAAATTATCCATTGCCAAAGATGGGGCATATTCTTCAAAAGGTAAGCAGGTCAGACATAATTTCCATATTGGACGGGTTTGATATGAAACTAGCTCGAAAAATAGAAGAAACAAAGTGATCAAAGCCTTATAAATAAGCCACTTTGAGGGGGAAACCTCCTTTACATTACATAAATGAATAATTATTGGATGATTCAAATGACAAAACCTCCTTTCTATATATAGGAGTCCATGGGGTCACAATATAATCCTAGTTGACCTAACAATATTAATCTAAGGGCCAACAATAGTAATAGTGGGGTTTTATGGGGCACAATAATAAAAATATGGGGACTATAGGGGTACAATAATAATAGTAAGGGGGCTACACTACAAAAATAAGGGACTACACTAGTAATATAGGGAACTAACATGCCCCTCTCCTTCGAAAAAGTGTTGTCCTCAATGCTTGAGTATATATAGATTCTTTTGTATAGAATTATCATCCTCCCATGTTGAATCTGTAGTGGGTAAGTTCTTCCACTTGATGAGATACTTTTAAATTGATCAATTTTGTAGCTTTCTAGTTCTTGTTTCCGTCACTACTTGAGGTTCCAATATAATTTTTCCTTCCTCATCAAGTTTTGGAAATATTGTTAGAACTAGAATTTTGTTAGCTATAAACTTCTTTAAGCATGAAACAATGAAAAATGGGTGCACTCGAGAAGAATTAGGAAGCTCCAATTTGTATACCATAGTACCAATATTTTGCAACACCTTGTAAGGACCATAGTACTTTGGTGATAATTTATTATCCTTCTTAGCTTGCTTCAGTGAAATTTGTTTGTATGGTTATAGCCTTAAAAATACCCAGTCTCTTACATCAAAACTTCTCTTGTTGTGATGTTCATCGGTCTGTTGTTTCATTCAATTTTGTGCCAAATTTAGGTTATCCGTTAAAAGCTGGAGAACTTTTTTTTGATGCTCAATGTGATCTTCCACTGCTTAAACCTTGGAATTTTCTCTTAAAGATGGTGTGATGTATGGTGGATGATATCCATAAAGTTCCATATATGGGGTAATTTTTGCTACAGTATGAAAGGAAGTGTTTTACCACCAGTGAGCCAGAGGTGACCACTTGACCCATTGCGTTTGTTTATTATATACAAAACAACAAAGATATCCTTCCAAACATTTGTTCACTATCTCAGTTTGTCCATTGGATTGAGGATGATAAGATGAGCTATGGGCTATTTAAATACCCAAACAAGAAAATAATTTCATCCAAAAATTTCCAGTGAAAATGGGATCTCTGTCGCTTACAATAATCATTGGGTTTCCATGTAGATTTTGAATTGTTTCCATAAATGCAGTAGCAAATTTACTTGATTTAAATGGATGAGATAATGCACAAAAGTGTGCATACTTGGTAAGTCTATCAACAACCACCATGATTAAACTCTTTATCGGACTTAAGTAAACCTGTGATAAAATCCATTGAAACCTCCTCCCAATTTTGACTTGGAGTGGGTAAAGGTTGTATCAGACCTAGGGTCTTAATTGTCTCAACTTTATTTTTCCAGAAAACCAAACATTCTGCCACAAAATTTTGAATATCATATTTAAGGCCATCCCAAAAAAATTATTTCTTCGCCTTGTGGTAAGTTTTAAAAAATATTGAGTGTCCTCCAATGGGAGAGGTGTGCTATTCCAAAAGAATGTTTTATTTTAGTTGGGAATTCTTACAAAGATATAAGTGATCTTGTACCATAATGAATCATTTTTCCAGCTAAATGTATCAGATGTATTGGGATCTTGCTGCAACTTTTGAATGAGTGTCCACACTTCTTCACCATTCTTCCATTCCTCCCTTGCTTCGGTTATGCAATATGGTTGGATAATAGAAATGGCACAAAGCAATGCTTCCATGCCCTCATCTTTTCTTGAGAGTGCATCTGCAGCAACATTTCACTCCCCTTTTTTGTAGCTTATTTCAAAGTCGTAACACAACATTTGTGTGACCCATTTTTGCTACTCTTCTAAAGATAGTCTTTTTTCCAAAAACTATTTAAGACTATCGTGATTAGTTTTTACGTTAAAGTGTCTTCCCATTAGGTAAGGTCACCATTTCTTTAGTGCATCTAGTATTTCCAACATTTCATTCTCATAAATAGATTTTTGTAAATACTTTCCTTTAATTGGATGACTTTCAAAAGAAATGGGTCTTCCTTCTTGCATTAAAACAACACCAATTCCATTTGCTGAGGCATCACATTCCACAACAAAGTTTTTTGTGAATTTTGGCGTAGCTAAGACTGGTGCTAGGCACATTGCCTCTTTAAGATGTTCAAAGGCCTTAGTTGCTTCAGGGGTCCATGAAAATTCATCTTTCTTCAATAATGTTGTTATAGGTGCTTCTATTCTTCCATAATTCTTAAAAAACTTGCGATAATACCATGTTAACCCGAGAAATCCTCACAACTTCTTTATGGTTGTGGCGACTTTCCATTCCTTAAATACTTTAATTTTGTTAGGGTCTACCTTAACACCCTTGTGAGATACAATATGACCTAGATATTCCACCTCTTGTACTCCAAAAAAACATTTGGAGTTTTTTGCATATATTTGTTTCTCCTCCAATAGTTCGGTCACCCTATCAATGTGTTGAACATGTCCCTTCCAAGACGTGTTGTAGATTAGTATATCATCAAAAAATACTAACACAAATTTTCTAGGGAAGGGTTTAAAAATGGAATTCATCAAACCTTGAAATGTGGAAGGTGCATTGGTAATGCCAAAAGGCATCAACAAAAATTCATAATGGCCCTCATGAATTCGAAATTTTGTTTTTGGAATATCTTCAGTCTTCATTCTAATTTGACGATATCCTGAATGAAGATACAACTTGGTATAATAAATTTCTCCATGTAATTCATACAATAATTCATGAATCACAGGAATGGGAAATTTATCTTTAATAGTGAGCTTATTGAGCTCCAAATAATCTATATGCATGCACCATGATCCATCCTTCTTGTGCACTAATACTACTAGAGAAAATAAAGAACTTTAACTAGGTTGAATTATGCCAACCTCTAACATTTCTGCAATCATATGTTCAATTTCGCTCTTTTGGAGATAAGGATATTTGTAAGGCCCAATGTTCGGAGGAACACTTCCTGGAATCAAATGAGTAGCATGATCATGATCATGAGTAGGTGGGAGTCCTTTGGGAGTTTCAAACATGTTGGAATGATTGTCCAAGACTTTTTGGACATCTGGAGAAATAGTTGATTTTGATGTGGGAACTTTTAGTGAGCATAATTGTGAAATTATTCCTCGTGGTTCTTTATTCAAAAGCTTTGTCATGACATTAGAGTTTATTATCTTTCCTGACTTCCCTACGATACCTCGTAACTCAACTTCCTTTCCTTCCAAAACAAATTTCAAGAAAATTTCTTGAAAATTAAAAGCTACAGTCCCTGAATATTGTAACCATTGTACTCCTAGTACAAAATCAGTACATCGCATTGGAATGGAAAGCATTGGACTATTAGATACATATTCCAGGATGGTTAGCCTGATATAATGGCGTTTTCAAGAGAAATTTATAGTCCCTTCATTTGCAGCCATCACTTGACACTTTGGTGTTGGGTATAGCAAGCAATTCAATTCCTTGGCTACCTCAGAATGAATAAAATTATGGGTATTACCTGAATCAGTCAACACTACTACCTTTTTTGTCTTGATATTTCCTTCTATCTTGAGATTTTTAGGAGTGCAAATTCCTGCCAATGCATTACAGGATACGATCAGACTCATTTCTTCTTTCTCTAGGGTTGGTTCTTCGTGTATATCCTCTTCTTTTGAATTTTCTTGTTCATTTTCTTCCTCCTCTTCACAATCTATGCAAAATAATTGATTCTCAACACACTTATGACCTCTAGTGTATTTTCTATCACAACTGTAACAAATACCTTTTGCTATTTTTTCTTCCAATTTTTTTGGTTTCAACCTTGTAGGTTGTGGAAGTATAGGAGTAGAAACACTTTCATCTTTATAGATGTTAGTGGTAGGCTTCCTTGTCGCCGGAAATTTACTTTCAATTTTTCTTGCTAACATGAATGCCTTCTCCAATGAATCAGGCTCTCGTTGAGGCCTCGAAATTCCATTGCAACAACATGGGGGAAAACCACCCAGTCTAGAACTAAGAGAAAGTCCTTTTCCATTTGGTATGGTGGCTCTGACTGTGGATAAAGGGACCAGTTTCCCAATAAGGATGATGTTGGTTTTGTTTTGTGTATATAACATGAAAATGGGAAATGGTTTAATCTATAATATGAAATTTATCCAAACTCTATAATCTACTATATACCTGAGGTGTTAATTCCTTTATGTGATCTAAAAATATATCTTCCAACTATTAGTAATTAAGATTATGTAAAATTTGAAACAAATGAAAATTATATAAACATAATTATTCTAACAAAATAATTTAATCAAAAGAATTGTGAAATTTATATCACATTTATATGTTTGATTATATATTAGATAATAAATAATAAATAAATATCAGTACAGAAGTGCATTTAATGTTCACTTATGATAACAGTTCTAATATATAATGCAGATAAAAATATAACTATCAATCTAAAAAGAAAAACTTAATATAACATGTAGAAGTACCATATATGTGAGGTTCTACTCATTCAAACTGACAATAGTTTTCTGCTCCTCTTGAAATCTCTTTGAATGCATGACAAATATCGAAAATAGCAATAGTGTCGCACTGTAAAGGGAAATTAGGCCAAACATCCTTCTTGGAATCTCTGAGTTGTTTGGAGATACCACTTACTAGAAGCTGGTAGGAAATTTACCTGACTAGGAGATTATCAGGAACATAATAGGGTAAAAAATGGGGAGAAGAATAACTACCAAAAACTCTGATATAAGTGAAATTCTCTTCAGAAAACCATCTAGCAACTGGTAAAATGTCTGTGCTAGCCTCCTTAGAAATCCTAGGGGCTTTTTTCATTAAATATAATCTGATGGATGGGTAACATAACTACATTCTAAATTTTATAGAAATGTAAATGAAGAAAGGATTCCCAAAGGGCTCTATGGTAAATATGGATTGGAGTGGGATCTTGGGTTGTCCATTTCCATCCCATGATAGGAAAGCTTGAACAAAATAATTTTTCATTCATAATGTAAGCACTCATGTAGAAAGGGGGTATTTCTCTAGAGTAAACACTTCTTTTACTTTTGTATTCCATGATAGTTCTAGCTAAATTATCAGACAAAATTCTCACCCAATTCATAATAGAGGAGTTTACGATTGCGTCAATTAAAGGGACCCAATCTATGGAGAACCTAGGGGTATCATGTTTTGCAAACAACCTACATAGCATTCCAGCAGCATAACAATAAGGGGAGGGTAACTGTGCTATCGGTTACATACCAAGTTTGTCCCACTTTAGCTTTCCTTGGTCATATTTCTATCCCTTTATTACTTTCATGAGGTCTATATTCTTCTTTCTAAATATTTGGACAAAAGATTTATCGTAATTCTTCTGCGGCATGGGAATGTGGTACATTATCCATAAATCTTCTGCGGTGAACGAACCAATATTCTCCAGCTTTGAATTCTTGATTGATCTATTTGCTATGTTAAGCTGGTCAATTACCCACTTTCACATATCTGTGTAGGGTAAAATATTTGGCCTCGTTGATATTATGTGAAGAAATGAACATGCAATGTTGAAGTATGATGAGTCTGAGGAAAAGGTCGCATCTGTTGTAACTATTTTTACTATTACCCTTGGTTGTTCTTCCACAAAAGGGGGTACATTGATTTCCATGAAGAACTGTCACAATCCTTGTTGCAAGTTGTATCTGTCAATAATAGAGGAATGTTTGAGTCTTCTGCAATGGATGTTTGGGAAATTTCCATGCCTTTCTTTGTCATTCCAATTATTCTCACTCTGTTAGGCAGTTTCTTGAATTCAAGTGAAAAGAGTGAACTCAGATCTGAGATGAATAGAGAGAAGGATAGAGTTAAAACATTATAATAAAAAATCGGGTGCTCAATTATTCGAAACAAACTTCAAGTAGATATCAATATTTCGAACCTGACTCCCATTAAATGTTGTTAATAACCCATAACTCTTTTTATCGAATCTCTTACACACCTTTACGTAATATGTCTAATCTATCAATCTAAGACGTTAGATCATATATCAGGTTGATTATACATGAATCATTTTGCGCACTTGAGTAATAAGTGTTAATATCATTGTTAGGTCCCTATATTACTAGTGTAGTCACTTATTATTGTTATTGTAGCCCCCTTATTGTTATTATTTTACCCGTGTAACCCCAATATTGTTATTATTGTGCCCTTACATTATTATTGTTAGGTCGGCTAGGATTATATTGTGACCCCATGGACTCCTATATATATAAGTAGGTTTTTTTATTTGTATCATCCAAGAATTGTTCATTTATGTAATGTATTGGAGGTTTCCCCCTTGAAGTGCCTTATTTATAAGGCATTAATCTCTCTTTTCTTGTATTTTTGGAGTTGGTTTCATAACATTTGGTATCAGAGCTTTGGATTCTAGGGTTTTAGTGCTCCAAACATGTCATTGTGGAATTTTCGCTATAACTATTTTTCTACGAAGGTTCAGAAGCTGAAATTTTTACAGCGCGAAGTAGAGACCCAAACGAACGTCGTGAAAAAAATTCAGATCTTGGTTCTCAATATTTTCAGAGATATGATCTATGGAAATTAGGGTTTTTTGCAGGCTCCTGAATTTAACCTAAACAGGTCATCATGGAAGTTTCTCAATAATCTTTTTTCTACGAGGGTGAAAAATATGAAATTTTTAAAAAGCGAAGCCAAACTCCTAAGGAACAACGTGGAAAAATTTTAGAGCTTGATTCGCAATATTTTCGGAGATATGATTTGTGGACGTTATGGTTGTTTCAGGATCCCGAATTTCATCTCAAAGTGCTGACAGTGGGGAAATCGTCATAAATGTCTCTCTGAGCATCGAATTCGAATTCTATATATATTGGCTGCAATCACACAGACTTTAGTTTCTTTTGTATTAATTTTAGAGTTGAATGAGGAAACAGTGACACGTGGCATGTCGTACAAGTTCGCTCTTCTGAACCAGTCCATAATTAGGACATTGTGGGATATTGGGAATAAATTTGCCTTGAAGAATCCAAATAACGTGAGACCTATGGTAGTTGAAAGAAGATTCAGAGGACTAATACATGACGGAATTTCAGATATTGAAGATCTGAAATCACGTAGATAATTCAGTTTCCATATCAAGCTCCTCAAAAGCAAGAAAAAGGTGTGTATTGTTTTTTTGAATTACATAAGTCTTGTGTGAAAAATCAGTTTGAATTGATTCCAAGGGCATATTTTAGAATAGATATCAGCATTGGGTTATAAAATGCCCCCTAAAAATAATTCAACACCCATTAAGCCTTTAGAAGGCTCTACTATGACTCATGAAGAAGAAGAATTTCAACATGACATATCAAAATTACAAGAGCAAGTGCACCAAATTTCACTGTCGCAAAGAGAAACAAAAAATGAACTGGAAGTTTTGAAGAAAGGCATGGAAGCTAATATTGATGGTTTGAAGAATGGCATGGAACACATGGAAGCTAATATTGAATAAAAAATGAAAGACAACATGGAAGACATGAAGAATGATATAAAAGAAGACATGGAAGGTTTGAAGGAAGGTTTGACAAAGTTGATCCAAGAAATGATTCCTCATAGTGAAAAGATAGTAGAGGAAACTCATGATGAGAATAAAGTAAATGTTAAATATGATTTCATAAACTCTAATGTTGGATGTAAGACCCACCATATTCTGAATATTGATATGAGGAATTTTGATGGCAAGGATCCCGTAACATGGATACTATAGTGGAGAAATATTTTGATCTCAATAATGTGCAAAACACATAAAAATTACACATTGAAACTTTATATTTAGAAAAAAATACATTTGTATGGTATCGATGGCTTTTCTCCCGTAAAAATATTATCACTTTGTCAATTTTTATGGAGGAATGAGAGCACATTAAGAGGATACAAAGAGCAACACTTTTTTTAGCGAATTGATAAATCTCAAACAAAGGGGTTCAGTGGTGGAGCACATTGAGGGCTTCCAAAAATTGAATCTAAAGGTAACTGATATTCCAGAGGAACACATAATTGATGTCTTCATAGGGAATTTAAAGAATAAAATCCAACATGAGGTTCACATTCGGGAACCTGATTCATTGGAGAAGGAATTTATGTTGGCAAGGAAAATTGAATGTAAAATTATGGCGACAAGGAAGCCTACCAGTCACATCAATAAAGATGGAAGTGTTGCTACTCCTAGAATTCCACAACCTACAAGGTTGACACCATAAAAATTGGAAGAAAAAATAGTAAAAGGGCTTTGCTACAATTGTGATAGAAAATAAAATAAAGGTCATAAGTGTGCTGAGAAGAAATCATTTTACATAGATTGTGAAGAGGGGGAAGAAAATGAACAAGAAACTTCAAAAGAAGAGGATATACACCAAGAACCAACCCTAGAAGAAGAATAAATGAGTCCCACCATATCGTGTAATACATTGGTAGGAATTACCACTCCTCAAACTCTCAAGATAGAAGGACATATCAAGAAG
The DNA here is from genome assembly GCA_034641835.2 of Pinus albicaulis. Lineage (NCBI taxonomy): Eukaryota > Viridiplantae > Streptophyta > Pinopsida > Pinales > Pinaceae > Pinus > Pinus albicaulis. The sequence continues at coordinate 414,162,793 of CM076581.1, read as the reverse complement.
AAAAAGGTAATAGTGTTGATTGATTCGGGTAGTACCCATAATTTAAGTCATTATAAAGTAGCCAAGGAATTGAATTGTTTCCTAAACCTAGCACCAGAAAGTCAAGTGATGGTTGCAAATGGAGGAACTATAAATTTCTCTGGAAAATTGCATAATATCAAGCTAAGAATGGGGGAATATGTAGTGAATAGTCCAATTCTTTCCATTCCAATGGGAGGTGTTGATGTTGTACTAGGAGTACAATGGTTACAATCGTTGGAGATGGTAGCTTTTAATTTTCAAGAAATTTTCTTGAAATTTTTTTCGGAAGGAAAGGAATTCGAATTATGAGGTATCAAAGGGAAGTCAGGGAAGATAATAAGCTCTAATGTCATGACAAATCTTCTGAATAAGTAAAAATGAGGTGTAATTGCACAATTATGCTCACTAGAAATTCCAAAATCAAAATCATCTATTTCTTCATATCTCCGAAAAGACTTGGACAATCATTCCAAGGTGTTTGAAACTCCCAAAGGACTCCCACCTATTTTTGATCATGACCATGCTATTGATTTGATTCCGGGAAGTGTTCCTCCAAACATCAGGCCTTATAGATATCCTTATGTCCAAAAGAGAGAAATTGAACATATGATTGTAGAAATGTTAGAGGCTAGTATAATTCAACCTAGTCAAATTTCTTTCTCTGCTCCAACATTATTGGTGCACAAGAAGGATGGATCATGGCGCATGTGTCCAGATTATAGGGAGCTCAATCAGCTTACTATTAAAGATAAATTTCCCATTCCTGTATTGATGAATTATTGGATGAATTACATGGGGCAATTGATTTTACCAAATTGGATCTTCATTCAAGATATCATCAAATTAGAATGAAGACTGAAGATATTACAAAAACAGCATTTCGAACTCATGAGGGTCATTATGAATTTTTTTTCATGCCTTTTGGCCTTACCAATGCATCTTCTACATTTCAAGTGTTGATTAATTCCATTTTCAAACCGTTCCTTAAAAAAATTGTGCTAGTATTTTTTGATGATATAGTAATCTACAACAAGTCTTGGGGGGATCATGTTCAACATGTTGACAAGGTGCTCAAACTATTGGAAGAGAAAAAATTATATGCAAAAAAATCCAAATTTTTCTTTGGAGTAAAAGAGGTGGAATATCTGGGTCATATTGTATCTCACGGGGGTGTTAAGGTAGCCGTAAAAAACTTAAATCCATTAAGGAATTGAAATTCCCCACAACCATATAGAAGCTGCGATTATTTATTAGGTTAACAGGGTATTATCGCAACTTTGTGAAGAATTATGGGGGAATAACAGAACCTATAATAACATTATTGAATAAAGATGCATTTTCATGGACTCCTGAAGCAACTAAGGCCTTTAAACATCTTAAATAGGCAATGAGCCTAGCACCGGTCTTAGCTACGCAAGACTTCACAAAACCTTTATTGTGGAATGTGATCCCTCAGGAAATGGAATTGGGGATGTTTTAATGCAAGAAGGAAGACCCATTTATTTTGAAAGTCATCCAATCAAAGGAAAGTATTTACAGAAATCTATTTATGAGAAGGAGGCATTACTTGATACTACATATAGAAATGGCAGCCTTAATAATGGAAAGTAGCAAGGTAAAAACTAATCATAATTATTAAAAACTTTTGAACAAAGACTATCTTGGAAAACCATAATGGAGTCACAAATATTTTAGGTTATGACTTTGAAATCATCTACAAAGAGCTAAATGTAGTTGAGATGCACTCTCAAGAAAGAATGAAGAGGTGGAAGCATTGCTTTGTCATTTATATTATCCAACCAGATTATATACTTTGAAATAAAGGATGAATGAATAAGATGATGAATTAGACCTCCACAAATTTGCAGCAAGATCTGTATAGATACATTTAGTTGGAAAAATGTACTGTATTTTGAAGTAGCTTATAATAATGTAAAGTCCCAACAAAATAAAATATTCTTTTTGGAATTACTGTCACATGGAGAGGACACTGAAGTTGGCGGTTCAGCCACGAGGGTGAAAATAATTTTGGGATGGCCTTAAATCTGATATTCGACAGTTTGTGGCGGAATGTTTGGTTTGCCAGCAGAATAAAGTGGAAACAATTAAGACCCCAAGACTTCTACAACCTTTATCCATTCCAAGTCAACATTGGGAGGAGATTTCAATGGATTTTATCACAGGTTTACCTAAGTCCGAAGGAAAGAGTGTCATCATGGTGGTAGTTGATAGACTTACCAAGTATGCACACTTTTGTGCATTATCTCATCATTTAAAAATGAAAGTATTTTCTACATTTAGGCTAATTAAAAACTACATGGGGCTGCTTATAAAGATTATTTCAAGATGTGAAGTCCATTTTAGTGGAGATTACTGGATACAATTATTTTGTGTTTAGACTTCAATAAGTTAAATATCTTATATATAATCATTATGGTCAAGTGTGATCAGTGAATAAATGTTTGGAAGGATATCTTCGTTGTTTTGTATCAGATAAAAAAACACAATGGGTCAAGTGGTTACCTCTTGCTGAATGGTGGTATAACACTTCCTTCTATACTGTAGCAAAAATGACCCCATTTATGGCACTTTATGGATATCATCAACGATCCATCAAATCATATTTAAGATAAAATTCTATGGTTCAAGCAGTGGAATATCACATCGAGCATGAACAATAAGTTCCTCAACTATTATAGGATAACCTAAATTTGGCACAAAATTGAATTAAATAGTAGGCAGATCAACATTGTAGCGAGAAAAGTTTTGATGTAGGAGACTGGGTATTTTTACGGCTACAACCATACAAACAAATGTCCCTCAAGCAAGCTAATAAGGATAATAAATTATCGCCAAATTACTATGGTCCTTACAAGTCGTTGGAAAATATTGGTACTATGGCATATAAATTGGAGCTTCTTGCTTCGTCTCGAGTGCATCGAGTTTTCCATGTTTAATGCTTAAGGAAGGTTATAGGTGAAAAAATTCCAGTTCAAACAATATTGCTAGAACTTCATGAGGAATGAAAAATCATATTGGAACCTGAAGAAGTCATAGAAACAAGAACTTGACAGCTACAAAATCGATCAATTTCAAAGTATCTCATCAAGTGGAAGAACTTACCCACTGAAGATTCTACATGGGAGGATGAAAATTTTATACATAAGCACCCAAAGCTACTCAAGTGTTGAGGACAACACTTTTTTGAAGGAGAGGGGCATGTTAGGTCCCTATATTACTAGTGTAGTCCCTTATTATTTTTAGTGTATCCCCCTCATTGTTATTATTGTACTCGTGTAACCCTAATGTTGTTATTATTATGCCCTTACATTATTATTGTTGCGTCAGCTAGGATTATATTGTGATCTATGGATATATATATATATATATATATATATATATATATATATATATATATATATATATATATATATATATATATATATATATATAAGTAGGTTTTTTCATTTGTATCATCGAATAATTGTTCATTTTTGTAATGTATTGGAGGTTTCCCCCTTCAAGTGGCTGATTTCTAAGGCATTGATCTCTCTTTTCTTGTATTTTTGGAGCTAGTTTCATAACAATTAGACATCACAAGTGTTATGCGGTAATAAAACTTCTCATTTGGTTTCTTGTCGCGAAACACGAAATGCGCTAAAGAGTCACATTGTTGTGCTTTATCAGACTTTTAGATCCTTATAATTTTTTCTTTATTATTTTGTCGGGTTAGAATCATCAAAATATTTACTGAATTGTTATAATCTTGTTCATTTTTAAAAGGAGCGATAGATTATTACATAAAAAATCAAGGATATTTCAAACAACCATCCTTGTAAGGCGCAAAATTGAACTACAATCGAGGAAATAAAGTAATAACATGATTATATGGGGTGATCCTCTTTACGCATTTGATCTCGGAGTTGAAAAATATCGACCATTAGCTTTAGCTGAGCTGGCTATGTAATCCCTAATCTAATCTAGCCTTTAAACAGTGCATTTGAAAGTGATGGTTGTGATTTATTTGTAGAATCAGTTAGTGACTATATAATTAGGCACTGATGATAAGGTTTGATCAGAAAATTCCAGTAATTTTCTTGATCAAACTTATTTATATTTTTAATAATTTCCTCTTGCATCTCTATACTTTTCTTCCACTATGCTTCTAATGGTTTCAGCTCTGGGAGCACTTCAGCTGTGGATTCTTTAATAATTTCAGCTTTCAAAAGTTGTTCATTAAGATATTAAATAATTTCATTTGTTAACCTTCATGCCTTTGTCATTACCTTTTCTGCTTTCCTCAACTGTATTTCCCAATCCTTAAATAAAATCTCTTTGTGAAATTTATCTATCTTAGGGAGGTCAAATTTCTTTCCTGTGTCAGATCCTTGGCACTGAATGAACTCATTAATAATATTTTCAACTCTTTCGCATTCAAGCCTCCTATTAGCCACTTGTTGGATCAGAATTTTGCTTATATCATAGTAAGAGCTAGTGATTGAAACTTGTTGACAAAAGGTTTCTTGCTGTTGTTTTAGCTTTGCATTCATTTACAGTGCTTCTTTTATAAAAAAATCTACTTGAGGTTGGTTTTTTAATTTTCCATTGTTGCTTCAAGTTGTGTTTCTTTCTCTGTACTCTGCACCTGGTGTTGCAAATTCATTCTTTCAAAATCCTTTTGAAATTGGGACATCTTCATTTCAATTTTCTTACTGGATTTAAAATTTTCCTATTCTAACAGTCCTTCCAACTCTTGTACTTTGTCTTCTTTTTACTTCAGTAGAATTTCTAATTTTGTGGCTTTGTCAATCGTAGAAGTATCATATGCTTCTGCGAACTGCGATAATTTAGTCAAATGTTATATAGGATCAACCAAAGGGTCTTTCTATAGAACGTCTATAGATTCATCCATTATATTTGAAACTATTTCATCCATTCTTCTTCTCTTTCTTCTCTTAGCTATAGCCTTATGACTAGGACTGTAGAAGACATCAAGTGAGGCTATCTCTTCAATATTTAAAATAATTTGTTCTTTAGAGTATGCTGGAATGATATCTTGATCATGAACTTCGGGCATGTAGTGGAATTGAAGTTTCCACTAAATTTTGACAATGCTCTGGAGTTTTGAAACTTGTTGATTGATCAACATTAGGCTTTCGTGGTGGTGTTTCTAGTGCCTTGGAAAAATTCTCCCATTATTTCTTCAAATATTTTGATTGAGGATTCTCTGTCTACTCAGGTGTATTCTATATATGTTGAAATTGTTGAGAATATGATTCATTTCCATTAGTTTATCCTTTCGTTGGAATATAAATCCCTTTTATCACTTTATCAAATATTTTCTCTGGGCTCTCATTCCTACTCTTGGATGCATTGTCAGAATGATCTGAATTCTGAGAATTATGTTGTGATTGCCTTGACTTGTGATTTGATTTCTCTTGGGATTCATCTTTAGACATATCCTTGGCTTCATTATCCAGACTAATGCTCGGATTTGGTATGTTGACATCTTCAATAAATAACAAATCCAAAGGGATTGTTTCCAACCTTTTATTTCTATATGTTTGGAAAGCCTAAAAGTATATTTTTCTTAGCTGACTAGATTCATTTTTTAGTACATCTGTGAACTTCTCCATGCCTTGAAAGAAATTTTCAAACATATCTTTCTCACTCAAGAAAGGTTTCGATTTAAGCTCAGTGGTGAAATTATTAACCACATTGTTAGTATGAAATGGCCTCTTTGGCATTAGAGCCAATTTTCCAAATTCAATGAAGTGACATTTGAAATAGCTTTGAATGCATGGCCAATATCAAAATGGGAAAAAGTGTCGCATTGTAAAGGGAAATGAGGCCAAATGGCCTTCTTGGCATCTTTGAGTTGTTTGGAAATGCCACTTACTAGAAGTTGGTATGAAATTTCCCTGGCTAAGAGCTTATCAGGAACATGATAGGGTAAAACATGGGGAAACGAATAACTCCCAAAAAATCTAATATAAGTTAAATTCTCTTCATCAAACCATCTATCAACTGGTAAAATGTCTGTGCTAGCCTCCTTAGAAATCCTAGGGGATTTTTCATTAAAGGTAATATAATGGATGGGTAACATAACTACATTGCAAAGTTTATAGAAATGTAAATGAAAATCAGATTCCTAAAGGGCTCTATGGTAAATATGGATTGGATTGGGGTCTTGGGTTGTCCATTTCCATCCCATGATAGGAAAGCTTGAAAAAAATGAAATTGCATACATAATGTAAGCACTCATGTAGAAGGGGGGTATTGTTCTAGAGGAAACACTTCTTTTACTTGTGTATTCCATGATATTTATGGCTAAATTATCAGAAAAAATGCTTTTCCAATTCATAATAGAGGATTTGATGATTGTGTCAATTAAAGGGACCCAATCTATAGAAAAATAAGTCGTATCTTGTTTTGAAACCAACCTACATATCATTCTAGTAACATAACAATAAGGGGAGGGTAACTGTGATATCGAGTACATACCAATTTTTTCCTATTTCATCTTGCCTTGATCATCTTTCCATCACTTTATTACTTTCATGAGGTATGTATTCTTCTTTGTAAAGCTTTGGAAAAAATATTTGTCATAATTCTTCTGTGACATGGGCAAGTGGTACATTATCCGTAAATCTTCTACAGTGAACAAACCAATATTCTCCAGCTTTGAATTCTTGAATGATATATTACTATGTTAAGGTGGTTAATTACCAACATTACCATATCTGTGTAGGGTAAAATATTTTTCCTCATTGCTATTCTGTGAAGAAACTAACATGCAACGCCGAAGTAGGACGGGTCTGAGGAAACTATCGCATCTGTTGTAGCTATTTTGACTATTACCCTTGGTTTTTCTTCCTAAAAAAGGTAGTACATAGCTTCCCATGAAGAACTGCCACAATCCTTGTTGCAGATTGTATCTGAGAACAATGGAGGCATGTCTGAGTCTTCTGCAGTGGATGTTTGGGAAATTGCCTTGCCTCTGTTTTTCATTCCATTTATTATCACTCCCTTAAGTAGTTTCCTGAATTCAAGTGAAAATAGTGAACTCATATCTGAGATTAATAGAGAGAAGGATAGATTTAAAACATTATAATAAAAAATCTAGCACTCAATTATTCAAAAAATGCTTGAAGTAGATATCAATCTTTTGAACCTTACTCCCATTAAATGTCGTTAATAGCCCATAACTCTTTCTATCAAATCTCTTACACACCTTTACGTAATATGTATATTCTATCAATCTAAGACGTTAGATATTATATTAGGTTGATTAAATATGAATAATTTCACTCACTTGAGCAATAAGTGTTACTATCGCACATTTTAACTTTAACAGTTAACAATGGTTATGTTTTTTTCCGTCGATGAATCTCTCAAAATGCGATCTAAGAAAATCACACATCGCAACTTTTATACGGTAATAAAACTTTCCATTTGGTTTCTCGTCGCAAAATGAAAAATGCACTAAAGAGTGACGGTGTTGCGCTTTATCATACCTTTATATCTTTATAAGTGTTGCTTTATTGTTTCGTCAGGTCCGACTCATCGCAATCTTTACCAAATTGTTATAAGCTTGTTCATTTTTAAAATGCGTGATGCAATTCCTTTTTAAAATATTTTTTAAAGAATTTGCAACATGGATTTTATATAACTCTGAAAATATTGAAGCGCATATCACAATTCCCAATACTTATATATGTTTTAAATTATTTGGCTTGTAAGTTATGTGATTTGTGATAAGCGCTCTTGAAATCAAAAGTGAAAAAGGAAAATCCTTTATTCCTAAAGTTTTTTAAGACTTAGGCTAAGATGAAATCATGCTCATAAATTTATATTTATTTTTTAAAGGGTCCCCATTTATTAAAATAAATGGGGGGTGTTGTATAGTACAACAATTTGTGATTCACTTGGGAGAATCAACTATCTCTGATTGGTTTTTTGAAATTTCTAAAACTTTTCAAAAAAAAAACAACAATATTTGGAGGAATGAATTTCAATAAATAATATCTCACTAAGTAAAATATCTCTTCATTATAATTCATAATAATTCATATTTAAAAATAAAAGTATAAATATCTATATCAGTCTTTACTAAGTTCAAAAAGATGAAGCATGTGGCTCTTTGAGATTATGTTTATAAATATATATTATTTTATCAGAGGTAGAGCCTCTCATCCAATAGGCAATTTAACATTTTGGCAGGGTTACCTTTTACCCAAAAATGATTCATTGTCCTATCCAGTACTCTTACAATCTTCAAAAATAAATTCAATTTTATATACTTTTTCTCTTTTGGAACTTGTTTTATTTTCTGTAAATATTTTCTTATGTATTTTTAATCACTTAAAAGCCATTTTCTTGGCTTGGTAACCAAATATTAACAATGCCATTCACTGGTTGTAATGAAACTGATTAAGCTGGCTCTTGATGAGACCCCTTGTCCTTTTGATATAATCTCAAGTCATTACCTTGTTTTGGTAGGCAGTATTGATAATCCCAATTCAACTATTTCCCTATGAACATGGTAAGCAAGATCTTGATGAGACTTATTATCTTCTAAGATTTTTAGCATAATTTTTTGAATTACTTTCTAAAAATTGAAATTTTTTCCGGATGGGGTGAATCATTGGTCCTTTTGAGGATTCTGGATGATAACTTTTAGAGTTTAAGATTTCTTATCTATAAAAGAGTCTTTACTATGTTAAAGATTCTTTTCTTGACTGACAACAGAATAACCATACTTTATACAGATGAGAGTTCATCAAAGAATAAATAAGTTCAGTGAAATTTCATCTTTCAGTAAAATAAAATCTATTTGATATTCGAGTATTTCGATTGTTTCCTTAAAAATTCTTGTTTCTATAAGTGATAAATAAAAAAGTTTTTTTGAGATATTTACTTGAAAATCCCAAATCCAATACTTTTCAACTTTTATTTTCCTAAGGAAAAAAAAATATGGTAATATAGAGGGAATAGAAGGGGTTACCTCTTATGAAAAGTATTTTTTTTAATCAGCCCATTAATAGGCAAAGAATCTATTTTTCCTGATATATCTTGTAATAAAAATGTTTATGGGCATATTTCTTCAATGATTTTAAATGGATCTATCCACAATATTTGGAATCTGGTGTGTTTACATTTTTCCTCGTGTGCTTTATCCCATTTCAATACCAGATCACCAATTTAGAATGTTTTTGGAGTGACATAAATTGTATCAAATGAAGCTTTAACTAACTGTTAATGATGTGCATGAGTAAATTTAGCTTTTCTCTCTCTTCAAGATTAAGGATTTGAAATTGTCTTAATTGCAAAGAAGAAGAAGGGGATTCATCAATAATTTGAACTAAGGCAAGAGAAGGAATAATTACATTGGTAGGAAGAACAACTTATTTCCCATAAACAAGATTAAATACAGAAGTTACAATGGAGGCATTCTAAGTTGTTTGATCTGCCCAAAGAGAAAATGCCAATGACTTGTGCCAATTTCATTGGTATTGGTCAACAGTTCATTTAATGATTCTAATAAGGTTTTTATTTGTAGATTCTGCTAAACCATTTCCTTGCAGATAATAATTAGAAGAATATTTAATTTTAAAACCTCTTTTGATAGAAAATTATATCATAGTATCTCCTGATAAATAAAATGCATTATCAAACATTAAATTAGTGGGTAAACCAAATCTAGTTATGATAAAGTGATCAATGAACTCAATAATATTCTTAGAGTTAGCCACCTTTAGTGGAATTTATTCCACCCATTTAGTAAAATAATCTGTGGATGTTAGAATGTATTTATGATGTTTGGAAGAGTTGGGAGTGATCTTATTGATTATATCTAATCCCCATCGTTCAAATGTTTGTTCGATATTAACTCGCTGTAATGGGAAAGATGGTTTCCTTTGTCTTCTAGATGCACTTTGACAAATTTTGCATTTCCTTGCATATTCATGAGCATCTTTGAAAAGTTTTGGCCAATATTAACCCACAGTAGGATTTTATGTGTTGTTGTATTCCCTCCAAAATGTCCTATGGCTGGTCCATCATGGAGTTCCTGCAAAACTTTCTCTACTTGATTCTCTAAGCATTTTAATAACACAGAATCAAAGTTTCATCTAAAAAATACATCAATGATCATTTCATATTTCTTGGCTTTCAATCTCAAAGCACGTTTTGTTTTATAACTGATTTTTGTTAGGGCATGTCGATTTTTCAAATAGAACTTGAGATCAATGTATTGAGATCATTACCTGAATTTTCCTCTCATGATAAATGGGATGCTCCGGTTAGCATTCTACAAAAACCTTGACCTCTAACAATTTTATAGGGTCTAATTTCTACATCATATTCTTGTAAAGTAGTAACCCTGTTAGCCCTTTTCTCTCCTATTTCTCTTTGCATCAATAATTGCCTCATTGCAGAGAATGGAACTATTATCTTGCTATGATTTTTGAGGAGAAACGGCCTAAAATGATTTATAGCTTTAAAGACAAAAAATTCTTGTTTCTCAATAGATGAATAGTTTAGTTCCGCACCTTGCAAATTGTAACTTAAAACTATAATGGTGCTTCAATTTTTTGGTCATTGACTTGTGTCAAAACAACAACATAATATTTATCTGATGAGAATGTACATAAAGTGAAATTATTAATAAAATTGGGAGTAGTCAGAAATGGAGCATTGATAATATATTGTTTTATTAAATCAAATGCTTCCCTTTCATTATGTCTCCACTTACGAACTGAAATTTTCTTAATCATGGTTTGTAAAGGTAAAACTATCTGCGAAAAGTCAGGGACAAATATTTTTACAAAATTTATTTGTCCAAGCAATGATTTCATAGTTTTCTGATTATGAGGAAAAGTAATCCTTTTAATATATTTTATTCTTTCAGGATCAATATAGATACATTTTTTGGACACAATGAATCCTAGAAGTTTTCCTTCATCTAGAGAAAAATATGAATTATTTGGGTTTAAAAAAATTCCATACTTTTTACGTCGCTCAAAGACTTTTTTGGGCATTTGCATGATTTGTTGTTTGACTAGAAAATACTGTAAAGTCATCTAGATAAATAACCAACGATTTGTTAATGAGTCCTCTAAAATTTGTGTCCATGGCTCTTTGAAAAGTGGCACCTGCATTAATTAATCCAAATGGCATCTTTTGATAGGCATAAGTCCCGCACTTAGTCCTGAATGTAGTCTTTAATATGTCATATGGATGTACTAGGATTTCGTTATATCTTGAAAATCCATCTAGAAAATACATAAGTTCAGAACCAGCTACTGTTTGCAGTACTTGTTCCATGGTTGGTAATGGAAAATTGTCTTTTTGACATGTTTTATTCAAATTTTTGAAATCAATACAAATCCTAATGTCACCATTTTTCTTCCTAATAGGAACCAAATTTGAAACCCATTTTGAATGTCTAACTGCGAATGTGATCTTAGCTTTGAGAATTTTATTCAACTGTATTTTGATTTTATTTTCAAGATTAGGGTGAATTTTCCTTGACTTTTGTTGTATTGGTTTCTCATCTGAAATCATAGGAATAGTGTGTTGAATAATAGAAGTGACATATGTTTTAAAATCAGTGTAATCCCAAGCAAAAACACTTTTGTAAGCCCTTAATAACCTGACAAATGATAATATTTAATCAGAAGATAGACCAAGACCTAAATTTAAATTTTGTGGTTTATCATCGGTTACAGTATTTACTAAATCAAATTTTAAAGTTGAACTTTTAGTTTTAGAATTAGTAACTCTCTTAAACCTATCCTTTAAATCACAAAGTTCTTCTAATTTTACAACTGACTTAGGAATTGGACTGTCATCCTGTTCTTCCTTTATCTGAGTATCATGTTCATTTTCATCTAGAATTTGATTATCCTAATATCCTTCAGATATAAGGAAATATATGATATCAGAATCATTATTAAAGACTCTACAATTATTAATATTATCAGGAATAGATGGTCTAAAAATAAATCCAATATAAAACCTATCGGGACTAAATCCTTGTGATGGAATTAATTTCAATGTTACATTAGCCAATAAATCTACGTTTGCATTTTGTATTATGGGTATAGAGGAAATATTGAAAGCTAAGAAATGAGAAGTCAATTCTTGGAATAATGATTGATAATGCTTAAGATGTCTAGAATGACAATGGATAGTTTTTCTTACTTGTTTGAAAATAATCTGTGAATCTCCCAGTACTTTCATATATTTAATGTCAAGGTCAATTGCTTTGTACAAACCTTGAATTAATGCTTCATATTCTTCTATATTATTTGTGAAATAGAATTCAAGTCTGCAAGTTAGCATGGTTTTTTCTCCTTCTAGACTTATTAAAATACAGGCAACTCCAGCACCATATTCTGATTTAGAGCCATCAAAATAAATAATTAACTACTCATTTATTTAAAAAAAAATTACACTTGGAAGTCTCCGTCTGGAAAAATTTTTCAATTTGATAGATAACTGCATTATTAAAAAATGGTGATGGTTCAGCATTAAATTTCCAAGAAATTATTATGCCAAACAATTTCCAATAATACTATTATTGAATGCTACTGGCTCATTGATTCCTTCAATATCAGTAATCGTATGCTTCATGAATTTCTCTCAGTCTACCCGAATTTGGTTTGGTTTTCCATTGTGGGGTAGCCACATATGTGACCAATCTGTTGCGAAATATCCATGAAGCTTCTCATACAAGTCTGTGCTTAACACTAAACCATAAAACCCAGGAATATCAGCCACCAATATATCAATTATTTGGGAAACCTTAGGGTTTTATGACAATTTGATAGAGACAAAATTTATTTCTCCTACAACCTCTACTTTTGTCCTATCAAGTTGTACTATATGAACATGATAAATATTAGGAGTTATGTTCAAATTAGCACATACTAATTTTGGCATGATATTAGAGGAAGCCCTTGAGTCTATTAAACAATTATGGGCGTTCTTATTATAGATATCATAGGTTAAAAGAAATGGAGGATTATGAGAGATGGATCGATCACCTATCATAATTAAATATGTAGCATCTGTTTTAGTTGAAGGAGAAGGAGGCTTACCTATATTATTAGCATCTTGAACTACTACTGGAGTAGGTAAGGCTGAAGTAGGAACAACATTCAAATATCTAAGTAAAATATTCTGCTATTGTTTTAGCTTTGTAAGTTCATGAACTGAAATGTTCGCCCTGATATTTTTCATATCCTCAACTACATTATATTCGATGGTGTCAAATACTACCATTGTATTTTATGTAGGTGGAACATCTGAAGTATCATGGTTAGTTTGTGTAGCCTTAGATGTAGAATTTTTACTTACTGTTTTGCCTTTAGTAGGCGTTGAGTTCTTATTTTTATGATTTGGATGTGTTGCTTCAGTGATATTATTTCTCCTTGTACTTACAGGTAAAGCTTCTTATTATTCATCATTTGGTAGGCTAAAATCCCACATTCCATTTAGTTAAACTTCTACTTCTACTTCAGTTTCTTGTTATTTTTTTTCTCTTCATATGTATCTTGATCAGACTCAGCATTAGATACGATGTTGGGCAGCAGAGAATTTGAAGAATGGTTTTTCTTGTAGGGTATAAAATTATTCTATGAACTAGAACTTTCGACAACTTGATTTTTGATATCTAACATTTCATTTTTAATAATCTTTAAAACTTTCTGAAGACCTTCTACATAAAAAGGGTATTTTGGTGGCTTTTCTTTGAATCATCTTTGAAGGATACTTTCTTTGATTTCCTATATTCTTGGGAATTCTTCTTTTCAAGAGCGATTATGTGTTTCTCTACATATAAAGATTCCTTCATTTTTTCTGCTAATGTTGGTAACTTTTCTCTATCAACAAAAAATTCTATATTTGATGTGTTGGAATAAAGTCCCCTAAAGCTGCGAACTTTGTACAGTTTTGTATATTTTTGGTATTAATTAGTCTAACGTAGGGGTTTTGGGGTGGGTCAAAGCCTCGAATTCATTGTAATGGGTCAAGGGTAGACCTAGATTCTGCAAACCATGGTTTTCAGAACATACAAAAGCGTAGGCTAAGTTGTTATAAATAGATGAACATTTTGAGTCTAGAAGATAGGCAAGAATTAAGTCTGATGCTAAGTGCGAATTTTTAGATCTGTTGGGTTATTTGGGTAAGGAATCCTACTAGCTATGTGCACAGAGATCCTCAATCCTACTATCTGCGGACCTCGCTAGGCTGTGTGTGTAGGTTGTGTTTTGTTGTAAGTTAATCTGATATTAATGAAAGTGAAGTATTAGTGAAGGATTTGTGTGCATCTAGATTGGTAATGGTTACTGTTACACAACATGTTCTCACCATCCCTGCAATCCCCCGTCCTTCACATTGGAGGCCCTTTCCCGCAACCTGTGAGTAGTGATATGACCTGAAACCACTTTCATGGCATCCCCCTTGACAAGGAAAATAATTCCTCTGAAGAAAGTTTCCTCTGAAAAACCCTAAAAACAGATCTTTTATCCTTGGCGTGACTAGTCAGTTCAGCCGTCGCGCCAATGAAGAAAATCCACCATAGAGGGTGTGCCAACTGGCACTCTGTCCTAGTGTCTCACTCGCACCAAGCTTAATAAGGAGTGTTTTTTAAAAATAAATGGAAGAATTTTTATTCCAAAAAACTCCTAAACGAGTCTCTAAAATGAGTTGGGTGGTTTGGCTCTGGATCTCCATGTATGGGAGGTGGTTTTCCACCTATCATGGAAGCTTCCTTAGAGATACGGCCAATCCCATAATTGTAGGGATCCCAACTTCCCTTCCACCATCTATATAAGCTTGCCTTCACCATTCGCAAGCTAGAGCTGAACTTGTAGCAAGGAGACTATAGCCAGACAAATTTTGAGAGCCAAGCCGAAGAGAGAGAGCTTTGTCCCGTTTCCGACAAGCCTTGCTGAGACGTACTCCGCTGTCAGCCCCGCCGAAGGAAGATTTAGCGTCAGAGTTTTGGGTTGTATCTTTCCTTTGTTATTTTAATGATAAGAGACTTTGATTATGGTTTCATTCATGTGTCTTTTTCTTGATGCAATGAATTACATCCTTTCTTACTGATGTATGGTTACAAGATTTAGATTTTACGTTGCATATTGTTGTATCCTTTGCATGTGTGCAGGTGTTCAGACGCATCGAGTAGAAGAATCGTGATCTACCAAGCGAAGGACGGTAAGTGTCATAATTTCTTCAACGACCACTGCATAGGACCTGAAGTAGGCAATTCGCTATTTTTTGTCGTTTTGTAACTAGAGACCTACGTCACTGCGTGACCTAACTTTTGCTAGACCCGATCTGGGTTAGTAGGGATCGCCTCTGTCCGTAGAGGGGATTTACCTCTCCAAAAAATTGGCGACTCCACTGGGGAAGTGTCGGGCAGTAATTCCATAGCCAACTTCAGCGAAGGAATCTCACATTCAACCGGAAGAGTTGCTTCCAGATCATACACCAACTGGAAGGGTGTGAATCCGGTCGCGTTCTTTACTGACGTTCGGTAGGCCCAGAGAGCTGAGAACAATTAGAGATGCTGGTTGGATTTATGAATACCAATTTTTCGTTGAAGCATCGTGACAAGTACCTTGTTCACGGCCTCAACCTAGCCATTCGCCTGAGGGTAGTATTGCATTGTTCTGTCATGATGCAAGCCCAACTTTGATGTCAACTCTGCCATCATGTAATCCCGAAAATGAGTGCCATGATCAGTGAAAATGGCTTGAGGAACTTTGAAACGTGTAATCACATGGTTGAAAATGAATTGAGCGGTTGTCTTACCATCATCAGCTAATGTAGGAATCACCTCGACCCACTTGGTA
This sequence comes from Pinus albicaulis, assembly GCA_034641835.2. NCBI lineage: Eukaryota > Viridiplantae > Streptophyta > Pinopsida > Pinales > Pinaceae > Pinus > Pinus albicaulis. The sequence goes on along the minus strand of CM076581.1, from coordinate 414,146,903 downwards.
AAGTAGTCCACAACAACAATTATATAAGCATGCCCCCTGGTCGAGTGAGGGTTACATGTCATAAAATCAATGCCCCATTTGGAAAAAGGGCCTACGGTAATGGTATGGAGCACCACTCTGAGTGCTAGATCAAGAGCAGTGTGAATGTCCACTTTACCACTACCTGATCCTGTTTGTGCCCCTGGGCACACTCTTTCCATAACCATTGACATTTTTCGCCGGAAGGCCTAGTACCTGTCATGATCGAGACTGGTCCTCTCCAAGACAATCCAGTGATGAACTAAACATTGGATACTTCAAGCTCCAGCACTTGGTCTCGAAGCCTAAAATTCTCTTCATTCTCATCCCAGATACTGATAAAGTCTTGCAGCAATTCAGGTTGTGCCCTGAGACGTGGTGTCAAGAAGAAATTATTCAAACCACAATCCCAAAGAGCATTCATGCATTGCTCATTCCCCATTTCCATTTCATCTTCTTCATTGTGCTCCCTTTCTTTCCATTCGATCACCATTGTGGCTTTGTACCTGCACCAAAATGGTCACAAGCACATTATTAAATCCTTTGGGAATTCAAAAATTCAGTTGATTGGTTCGTTTTTGTTAAAATTGAGCGGAAATAAGGTTGTGTGGTTGGCACGACTATTTTGCTAAACAGTCACGCCATTTGGCGTGACCCCTTTGCAAAAAGAACCCGATTGGCGCGGGTTCGTGCCCCATACCCGCGCCAATTGGGTGAGCCCTAAATTTGAAAATGTTCCCCTCAGGGATCCCAAATCACAATGGAATACTATAAAAATGGATTAAAAAATATTTAAGGGAAGCGCCTCATAGCTGGAAAAGACGGGATTCAGAATGATGCACCGGATCGTCCACAATCGTCACCTCAAGTTTTTACTATTTTAGTCATATTTATAACTTTTCAAAATCAAAATAGGGTTTGGAGCATATTTTTCTACTATTTTATTATAGTTTGTCGAAAAATGGGCTTTACGCTTGCTTTCTTGTGCAGCAACAGGTTTTCATGCGACTAGGACGACGATACGAGTTGTATTTTATAATTTTTCAGACTCGGTAAAAACACGAAAAAGTTACTACTAGAGTCATCTTTCAGCTCTTTTCTGACTCTCTAAAAATGAAAACATTGCCGAGTCACTTGTCATTTTGATCTCATTAAATTGGCTGTGAAATGACATCTACGCAGTATACGTTTTCCCCTTTTTCGGGCTGGGATGGATTATTTATGAAAAAGGAATACCCTAGCCTATCGCGACTAGGAGGTTTTCTCAGATATAGTTTTCTACCTTTTCAGATATGAGGAACTATCTATGAAAAGGGACTTCTGGAGTTTACTTTTCTTCTTTCTTTTCAAACTCTCTAAACATGAAAAGACGCTGATTTATTCCTTTGTCAGACTCGTTAAAACCTGATGACATCAGATTCCGTCGTAATGATGATACTCGAGTTCCTCCTTCCTAGGGCTCGTTAAATGTACTAGGTTGGATTTTTCCGAAGGAAAAACTTATATCACAAGCATATGCTATCCCATTCAAGCTTGTTTCCAAAAATAATTGGGGTACTCGCCAGAAATGGTGGGGAAAAATGGAACCAATATCACCTTCGTGTCAGTAGTGTGTCGCTCTTGAACATGGCACTTGTCTGCATTCGTGTCGGGTTGGGGACATCTCATCTTGTTTTCTTCTTGCCTCCATGGGTTTGGGTAATCATTTTTTACCGCACATATTCTCTTTGCCTCGTCATCATGACCTTAGATCCTTTGATGTCAAATACTGCCAAATCCAGTGTCGTGTCGCCGATATGTTCAAGAGAAGTTGGCCTATGTAGTTTTCAACCTCCCTCTGATTCTCTGCTGATCCTGATTCAAAAACATTATGTTCCTCTATCTCACGTTGATGATGTGGGAAACATTATGGCCCACCTTCGATAAAGGTAACTTCCTGTCGACTTCAGCTCATTATCCAGGAATCTGATCTAGAGACTCCCTTCTAGTACCTTGGAGCCTACATGCCTCAAAGGTAGGTTCTTCGCATTCGACCTAAGATTTTCATCATTGACCTTCGATCGAATGATTTTGCAGGTGTTCAACATTAGCTCACTATTCACATTCTGTGGATTGTACCTATAGTACATTGAGGGGCATCCTCATTATTGGTGGTGCCTCTCGCATCTGTGAACGGATTCAATCATTAGCTGGTAATCAGACGATGTTCTTGCATGTTCAACTTCAGCTCACTTATTCACATGCTGGAACTTGTACTCTATTCGGGTTGAGATGCAACACAAGACCCTAGGTTTTATCTGATGGAATCTAGGCTGCGGGTTTTTGTGGATTATCATGATTGGTTACATGACTCATTGATTGGATGGCTGCGACCATACCTGAGTCTACTTATTGATCGTTTCTTGATGGCTGCGTCCATACCTTGGATCTTGATTATTGTATAGTCTATTATGGATGGCTACGGCCATACCAAATATCATGTATTTGAGCTATCAGTCATATTTGTCTACGCAGGTTTTCCAACAACAGTGTTTTCAGTTGGGCATGTTCTCATAAAGCATTTCACCCCTCTCTCTCTCTCGGGCCTCATGCTTTAGGGGGAATTTGTTACACATCATTTTTTCACCATCCCTACAATCCCCCATCCCGCACATTGGAGGGCCTTTCCCATGCCCTGTGAGCAGTGACATGACCTGAAACCACTTTCATGGCATCCCCCTTACAAGGACACTCATTCCTCTGAAGAAAGTTTCCTCTGAAAAACCCTAAAAACATATCTTTTAGCCTTGGCACGACTAGCCAGTTCAACACTCGCGCCAATGGGGAAAATCCACCATAGAGGGCACGCCAACTGGCACTCTTTCCCAGTGTCTCACTCACGCCAAGCTTAATAAGGAGTGCTTTTTTAAAATAAATGGCGGAAGTTTGATTCCAACAAACTCCTGAACGAGTCTCTAGAATGAGTTGAGTGGTTTGGCTTCGGATATCCATGTATGCGAGGTGGTTTTCCACCTATCATGGAAGCTTCCTTAGAGATAGGGCCAATCCCATAATTGTAGGGATCCGAACTCCCCTTCCACCATCTATATAAGCTTCCTTTCACCCTTAGCAAGCTAGAGCTGAACTTGTAGCAAGGAGACTATAGCCAGAAAGCTTTTGAGAGCCAAGCCGAAGAGAGAGAGCTTTGTCCCATTTCCGACAAGCCTTGTTGAGACGTGCTCCGCTATCAACCCCACCGAAGGAATATCCAGTGTTAGAGCTTTGGGCTGTATCTTTCCTTTGTTATTTTAATGATAAGATACTTTGATTATGGTTTCATTCATGTGTCTTTTTCTTGATGCAATGAATTACATCCTCTCTGACTGATGTATGGTTACAAGATTTAAATTTTACGTTGCATATCGTTGTATCCTTTGCATGTGTGCAGGTGTTCGGACACATTGAGCAGAAGAATCGTGATCTGCCAAGAAAAGGACGGGAAGCGTCATCCTTTCTTCAACGACCACTACGTAGGACCTGAGGTAGGAAATTCGTTATGTTTTCTCATTTTGTAACTAGAGACCTGCGTCAATACATGACCTAATTGTTGCTAGACCTGATCTAGGCTAGTACGGATTGCCTCTATCCACAAAGGGGATTTACCTCTCCAAAAGTTACCGAGCACATGTGTGATGGTTCATTAGCTACAAATGTATCTGTGTTATGCATATGTATATCTGTGATCTGTATCATTTGTGAGTATAAGGGTTTTGTGATGGTTTTTGTTTAGCTACGAATACATTTTTTTATGCTATAAGTTGTGTTTATGATATCATGTACTGATAATTTTTTTATGCAGGTGGATGCGAATATATCGAATATATTTTAATACCTTTGTTGTGGTTAAGAACTGAATATATTGTGAAACATTGTGAATAGACCTGTTTGAACCTCGTAGGTTGCGAACTCATATCTACTTGACTAACCAGCTCTCTCTCAGGGTGCAAAAACCTCGTTCCAGCACCCTCCCATACTTCTTCGGGTGAGACTTTGGCCTGCACAAGTAGGTCACTTCCGAAAGGGCCAGTAGTCTAGGGGTTTGTTGGCAAACCTTAACCTCCGAACCTGGGTCAGGTTCCCTCAAGCCAAAAAATGGTTCTGTTTCTGGGACTATGGCCAGCTTCTTAGAGGGACTATGGCCGTTTTGGCCATGGAAGTGTGGAACCCACGGCTGTAAAAGCAGAAGAATCGATCAGACAAGAATTGTGTATCTCTTGAATAGTTTGTATTTGAGTTTTTCCTTGGAAAGTTTGTGATGTGAGATTTTCTATGCCTATTGTGTCCTATTTTGTCTGAGCATCCTACACCCTGTGAAAGTAGCAACCTCGCCAGAATGATGGCCACCAATTCTGTTGAAACCTCAAAACCTGTAACGTAGACAGAACAAGAATCCGAGGAAGTACTGGAAGTCCACCCCGAAGTGGAGGAGTTCGTGTCCATGCTAAGAAAGGAAAAGAATAAGGGGAAAGAAAAAGCACAAGGATTGGGGAAACCCATGAAATGGGCTAGGATGAAGCTCCACACCTCACCCCAAAACAATTCCCCACGGACGGCGAGCCAAGAAAGCTCGCTTGGGCCAGTAAAGAGGCCCTTGTCTACTCAGGAAAAGGCCCAGATGGCTGAACCAATCAATTGGCTACCGCCCTATGTTCGGTCTTGCAGGCCCTTGACAAGCACACCAAAGAATCTTGATGGCTAGTGAACCTATATGTAGAAGTCGCTGACTTCCGGTGAGGTACTTGTCATTGTAGAACCCTTTGGCAAGCTTCATGAGGTCAAATTCGACAACCATGACCTAGCCAATTTGTAGGCCTTCCCCAAGATCGCACCTGAGCTATACCTCAAAAGGATACTAGAATACGATGGGATAAAGGTCTCCCTCATGCGCTGGATGTGCGGGTTGGCTAGTTTCGGGCTCTTGAACCCGCTAAGGATGTCGCATTTTTTCCATTACAATATTACAGGCTGAATTTTGTGCCGACTGCTTTCCTTTGTACATGATGGCAGCCTATGGATCTATGATCGCATCCCTATTGATGTCGCGCTTATTCGCCGAATTACTGGCCTCCCCATGGCTAGACCCTATGCTATGTGTGGGAAATAAGTACGAGCAGAATATTGCTGAAAAAGTGCACGAGGATTACCATGTGATACAGAACATTCCAGGGTTCATGATAAACACCATCAGTGACCCTGCTATGCATATGGGTACCTTGTTACTAGCGTGCAAACTGATGCGAAAATGTCAGGCATCCACCGTTCCTGCGTATGTCATTCAACTGGCGGGCCAATGTGAAAAGGGGTGTGCTTCAATTGGGCCCAGTACCTATGCAATGAATTCCTTGCAAATGTTCGTGAGGCCTAGGATCAAGGGTGTGCATTTTGCTACTCTTGGTTGCTGCTTCTCGTTGCATTGGTCACATGGGAAGCTCTGGAATATTTGGTCCTCCCTGAGCTCATGCCTGATATGTGTGAAGGGGTGCATTATACAAATTTGTGGGACTCCAAGGATTCGGAGCGCATTGAGGACAATCAAGTCATCTGGGTCCTGTTTCAGAGTGGGCTCGCAGCAGTTATCAACTCTCGGCTGCGTTTGTCACCCACCATCTATGATAAGTATAAAATAATTCCAAGTAACTATGAATAATGTACAAGTCAGAGGCCGCAAGGATCCAGTGTGGGTTTCGCTCCCCTATATGTTTTTTTATTAAGAGATTAACTATTTAGGTGCGACATGGCCTCCACATTGTAATCTTGGCTTCAAAACAGGTGCAAAGGGCACTAAAGGAATGAGCACCACGAAGGTCACCCCACTTGTCATTACCAAAGGAACTGGAGGATAGAGAAAAAGTATAGGGAAGGACATGGAAGCATCACAGTAGAAGGATTCACAACAAGATCTGTGTGCAAAAGGCCAGGAGGCAGGAGGTGTTGACTCCCCTCAAGGGACAAAACGAACTAGTGACCTGGCCAAAGGGCCAGGAAAGAAGCAACGCTCTCAACGACCATAATGTGATGATGGCGTGATGCTAATAGAAGGGGACCTCGAGCATATCGTAGACATGGTCACTTTGGCTACAGAAGACAAATGGATGGCTCTAGAAGAGCAGCTGAAAGCCATGGTCAACACCCTCTTGGATGAGCTCTGTGCTCTGTAGTTAAAGATTGACACTTTGCAGACGAGTATGATCCGAGTCAGATCAGCCCCAGCCACAAGTAGTGCATTGATTGATATGCCGGAAACCTGCCTCTACCCTCTTCCGAGTGTAGCCCTCATACTGAGCCCACATGACTTAGGAGTGTAAGTCCAGGCCTACGTGGAGGTACAATTGGATCTCGCCTACCTACCACATGAACTGTTGCATCTTCTTCACGCATCCATGTTTGAAAAAATTTAGCACAGGTATCATCAAGTAGAGAAGCAGCTCAATACAAATGAGCAGATAATTTAAGAAAAAACCGTTGAGGCATCCCAAGCACAAGTTGCCTGTACTCTCATCTCCATGCAGCAAACAGAGCTCGAGGACTTAATCAGTAGGCTCTGCGTAGACGTTATTGAAGATATGCAGGCTACTGCCACCCCCCAGGTTAAGATTAAGGGGTTCCTCATAGCATTAAAGGCCTCGAGGACCGAGATCCAGGTGGTGAAAACACAAATGGAACAACAGATTGTAGATTTACAGGCTAAGTTGATGCCAGAAACATCGCCAGAGGTAAGGGTCCAGCGAGTCGCACTGGTTAATCAGGCTACAAATTTTATTATAGGATAGATCACTCAAGGTGCAGAATTTTTGGAAACAGCTATGCAGCTATGGAAAAAGGTGCAACATGACCCTCTCCTGCAAGAAATCAACCAAGCATTGTGCGAGAAAGAAGAAGAGTTTGACCAACTAGAGGCTACACTGACCACTCTCGTCCCTGCTCAGTGATTGTCCTGACTACGCACCAACCATGTGATCAGAGATGACATGGAGTCTCTCTGACAAAGGAATAAGACATTGAGTAATCACCTCAAGCCATGGGGGATGAGGCCCTCAAGCTATCGTAGGATGTTGATATCACAGTAAAGCAATTGAACCGAACTCTAGAGGGCATCATCACTGCTACGAAAGGCCAAAATTCACAGAAGTTGGTGGAGATAGCCCAAAATGCTACTTCACAAAGTGAAGGAGTGCTGCCCCTACTGGTGGATGCAATCAAGCAGCTGCAAGAAAATATGGAGAACCCACGACCGTAGTGACTTGGCACAAGTCACAAGATTGTGTTGGGGGACTATTGGAACAAGGTCCCCTAAAGTTGTGAATTTTGTACAATTTTGTATATTTTTGGTACTAATTAGTCTAACGTAGGGGTTTTGGGGTGGATCAAAGCCCTGAATGCATTGTAATGGGTCAAGGGTAGACCTAGATTTCGCAAACCACGGTTTGCAGACCACAGGAAAGTGTAGGTTAAGTCGTTATAAATAGATGAACATTTTGAGTCTATAAGATAGGCAAGAATTAAGTCGAATGCTGAGTGTGAATTGTTAGATCTGTTGGGTTATTTGGGTAAGTATTCCTGTTGGTTGTGTGCGTGGAGATCCTCAGTCCTGATGTGTGCGGACCCTGCTAGGTTGTGTGCGCGGGCTGTGTTTTTTTGTAAGTCGATCTGATATTAATGAAAGTGAAATATTACTGAATTATATGTGTGCATCTGGATTGGTAATGGTTACTGAGCGCATCTGTAATCGTTAATTAGCTACAAATGTATCTATGTTATGGATATGTATATCTGTGATTTTTATCAACTGCGAGTATAAGGGTTCTATGATGGTTTATGTTTAGCTACAAATACATATGTTTATGCTATAAGCTGTGTTTATGATATCATGTACTGATAATTTCTATTACGCACGTGGATGTGAAGATATCGGATAGATCTTAATAGACTTTTTGTGGCTAATAATTGAATATACCGTGAAAGCCTGCAAATAGACCGGTGTGAACCTAGTAGGTTGCAAACTCAAATCTACTTGACTAACCTGCTCTCTCTCAGGGTTCGAAAACCTAGTTCCAGCACACTCCCATACTACTTCAGGTGAGACTTTGGTTTTCACAAGTACCCCATTCCAAAAAGGGCCTGTAGTATAGGGGTTTGTTGGCAAACCTTAACCTTCGAACCTAGGTCAGGACCCCTCAACCCAACATGATGGGAGAGATGAAATATACCACTCAATTTGAACTTCTACACCAGGAACTAATGTAGTAGGAATTTTATTGAGTAACTTATTAAATCTTGAATTGAAGTCTTTTATTTTCTCCCAAGTTTTAGCCTTTATATTTGATAGATCGTTGATGAGCGATGCAATGGTTCTATCATCTCCAAACTTAGCTAAAAATTGTTCTTCGAACATATTCTAGCTAGTTATAGAGTGGGCAGGTAATGAGAAATACGAGGATCATGAAGATCCTATGAGAGTATATGGAAATAGTCTCACTACACAATATTCTTTAGTTGCCTATTTTAAATTGATGGCTAACATGTTATTATGGATTTTTTCTTCAGCTGGAAGACCATCTTGACGATTAAATTTAGGTAACCATCTTTCATGGTATTTTGGAAGAGGATGAAGATGAGTAGGCATCTGTACAGCAGCTGGAATGTTCCATGGTTGTAAATTTGGTTGGAGTTACTTGGCTTGCCATTGGACCTTGGATTGAGGTGATGGATTGAGTTTGAGTTGAAGAACAGGCAGGTTGAGTGCTAGAACTAGTTGAAGGAGTAGTAGTTTGTGTATTGGAACTAGTTAAATTAACATTTACTATTGGAATGGAAGTTGTGGAATTGAGTGGAGGTGAATGGGGTGGATTATTAGATAATACCTCGTTGATGATTGGCTTTGATTCAGTATTATTTGTTTTCCTTCAAGAAGTATTGATAGGAAATTCAAAAGGAGGGATTCCTCTCTTATAAGTTTCTAATCAAGTTAATATTCATCTAGGTTGTAAAGAAGATGAAACACTAAAATCAGATGATTGAGAATTTTCAGGATTTTCAGCAGAAATATATACTGTCTCTAACGTTTCTATGAAATACTGAAATTCTGGGGGATTTTGATGAAAATTTGGAGATAGTATTGGTTGAGTTTCACTAGGAGACTTAGGAGAGGGATGTTCAAATTCTAATCTTAAATATTTATATCTAGCTAATGTTCTAGAAGTTTAAGGGGATCTAGAGGGAGAGAGACTCTTGGATTGGCATTTAGATTGATCATATCTTATTTCCATTCACAATTGGTCATCCTTCTAGTTCTAAAATGTTGAGGCCTCGGAATTCCGTTGCAACAACATGGTAAAAAACCACCCAGTCTGGACCTTAGAGCAAGTCATTTTTCATTTGGTGTAGTGGCTCTGACAGGGGATAAAGGGACGAGTTTCCTAATAAGGATGATGTTCGGTGTTTTTTTTTTTATATAACATGTAAATGGGAAATGACTTAATCTATCATATGAAATTTATCTAAGCTATATGGTCTACTATATACCCGGGGTGTTCATTCCTTTATGCGATCTAAAAATATATCTCCCAACTATTAATAATGAATATTATTTAAAATTTGAAAGAGATGGAAATTATATAAAGATAATTATTTTAGAAAAATAGTTTAATTAAAAGAATTGTGAAATGTATATCGCATTTATATGTTTGATTATATATAAGATAAGAAATCATAAACAAATATCAGTACAGAAGTGCATTTAAGATTCACTTATGATAACATTTCAAATATATAATGCAGATAAAAAGATGATTGTCAATCTAAAAAGAAAAACTTAATATAACGTGTAGAAGTGCCATATATACGAGGTTCTACTCATTCAAACTTACAGTAGTTTTCTTCTCCTCTTCACTTTCAAGAAATTTAAAGAGTAAAATAGTGTAACTTCAGTTAAACAGCTTCAAATTTCAAAAGATAACATATTTTGTTCCAATAATTCATCAAGGAATTCACAAACTTACAAAAGTGATTTTTTTTCAAATGTTTTTGAAACATTTCTGGACCCTTATCTAAATCCATGAGAAGGGTTTAAATACTAAACTACAATATGTTTGAAATATATTATTACATAAAAAATGGAGGAGGTTTCAAAAAATCATCCTTGTAAGGAGTAAACTTAAACTACAATATAGGAAATAAAATAAAAACATGATTATGTGGGTTGATCCTCTTTGCACATTTGATCTCAGAGCTGAAAAATATCGACCATTGGCTTTAGCTAAGCTAGTTGTGCAATCCCTGATATGATATAGCCTTTAAACACTACATTCTAAAGTGTTGGCTGTGATTTATTTGTAGAATCTGTTAATGACTATAGAGTTAGGCACAGATGATAAGGTTTGATCAGAAAATTCCTGTAACTTTCTTGATCAAATTTATTTATTTTTTTAATAATTTCCACTGGAATCTCTATACTTTCCTTCCACTGTGCTTCTAATGGTTTGAGCTTTGGGAGCACTTCATTTGTGGATTCTTTAATAATTTCAGCTTTCAAAATTTTTTCATTAACAAATTCAATAATTTCATTTGTTAACCTTGATGCTTTTGCCATTGCCTTTTCTGGTTGTCTGAGTTGTATTTCCCAATCCTTAAATAAAATCTCTTTCTGAAATTTATCTATCTTGGGGAGGTCATATTTCTTTCCTGCGTCAGATCCTTTCCACTGAATGAACTCATTAATATTATTTTAAACTCTTTTTCATTCAAGCCTCCTATTAGCCACTTGTTGGATCGGAATTTTACTTGTATCACAATAAGAGCTAGTGATTGAAATGTGTTGAAAAAAGGTTTCTTGCTGCAATTTTAGCTTTGCATTCATTTCGAGTGCTTATTTTATGAAAAAATCTACTTCAGGTTGGCTTTTTAATTTTTCCATTGTTGCTTCAAGCTTTTTTTTCTTTCTCTATAATTTGCACCTGGTGTTGAAAATTCATTATTTCAAAATCCTTTTGAAATTGATACATCTTCATTTCAATTTTCTTACTGGAGTTAAACTTTTCCTGTTCTAACAGTCTCTCCAACTCTTGTACTTTGTCTTCTTTCTGATTTAGTAGAAGCCATACTTTTGTGACTTTGTTAATCATAGCAATAGCATATGCTCCTGCGAACTGTGATAATTTAGTCAAATGTTCTATAGGATTAGCCAAAGGGTCTTTCCATAGAATGTCTACATATTCACCCATTATATTTGAAACTGTTTCATCCATTCTTATTCTCTTTCTTCTCTCAACTACAACCTTATGACTGGGACTATAGAATACATCAAGTGAGGGTATCTATTCAATATTAAAACAATATGTTCTGTAGGGTATGTCGGAATGATCTCTTGATCTTGAACTTCACGTACCTTTTGTAGTGGAATTGAATTTTCCACTAAATTCTAAAAATGCTCTAGAGTTTGGAAACTTTCTGATTTGTCAACATTAGGATTTGGTGGTGGTGTTTCTAGTTCCTTGGAAAACTTCTCACATTCTTTCTTCAAATATTTTGATTGAGGCTTCTATGTCTTCTCGGGTGTAGGCATGCTGAACTTCTTGAGAAGATGATTTAGCTCCATTAATTTCTCCTTATGTTTTCATCTCAATCCCTTTTATCACTTTATCAAATATTTTATTTGGTCTCTCATTCCTACTCTTGGATTCATTGTCAGAGTGATCTAAATTATTAGAATTATGTTTTTATTGCCCTGACTCGTGATATCATTTCTCTTTGGATTCATCTTCAGACATATTCTTGGCTTCATTATCTAGACTAATGCTCGGAGTTGGTCTATTGACATACTCAATAAATAACAAATCCAAAGGGATTGTTTCCAACCTTTTATTTCTATATGTTTGGAAAGCCCCAAGGCCTATTATTATTAGCTGAGTAGATGCATTTTTCAATACATCTGTGAACTTCTCCATGCCTTGAAAGAAATCATCAAACATATCTTTCTAATTCAAGAAAGGTTTCGATTTAAGCTTAGTGGTGAAATTATTAACCACATTATTAGGATCAAATGGCCTCTTTGGAATTAGATCCAAATTTAATGAAGTGAAATTTGAAATCTCTTTGAATGCATGACCAATATCGAAACGGGAAAAAGTGCCGCATTGTAAAGGGAAAGTAGGCGAAATGGCCTTCTTGTCATCTTTGAGTTGTTTGGAAATGCCACTTACTAGAAGTTGGTATGCAATTTCCCTGGCTAGGAGCTTATCAGGAACATAATAGGGTAAAAAATGCGGAGAATAATAACTCCCAAAAAATTTGATATAAGTGAAATTCTCTTCAACAAACCAGATATAAACTGGTAAAATGTCTGTGCTAGCATCCTTAGAAATCCTAGGGGGTTTTTCATTAAATATAATCTAATGGATGGGTAACATAAATCCATTCCAAATTTTATATAAATGTAAATGAAAATCAGATTCCTAAAGGGCTCTATGTAAATATGGATTCGAGTGGGGTGTTGGGTTGTCCATTTCCATCCCATGATAGGAAAGCTTGAACAAAAGAAAATTGCATCAATAATTTAAGGATTGATGTAGAAGGGGGGTATTGTTCTAGAGGAAACACTTCTTTTACTTATGTATTCCATGATAGTTCTGGCTAAATTACTAGAAAAAATTCTCACCAAATTCATAATAGAGGAATTGACAATTGCGTCAATTAAAGGGACCCAATCTATGGAAAACCTAGTGGTATCTTGTTTTGTAAACAACCTACATAGCATTCCAACAACATAACAATAAGGGGAGAGTAACTGTGCTATCAGGTACATACCAAGTTTTTCTTGCATCAACTTGCCTTGGTCATATTTCAATCCTTTTATTACTTTCATGAGGTTTGTATTCATCTTTGTAAAGATTTGGACAAAAGATTTATCATAATTCTCTGCGGCATGGGAAAGTGGTAAATTATCTGTAAATCTTCTACAGTGAATGAACCAATATTTTGCAACTTTGAATTCTTGAATGAGCTATCTACCATGTTAAGGTGGTCAATTACTGACTTTACCATATCTGTGTAGGGTAAAATCTTTGGAATTGTTGCTATTCTGTTAAGAAATGAAAATGTAACGTCGAAGTATGATGGGTCTGAGGAACCTGTCACATCTGTTGTAGCTATTTTGACTATTACCCTTTGTTTTTCTTCCTCAAAAAGGTAGTACATTTCTTCCCATGAAGAACTGCCACAATCCTTGTTGCAGATTGTACTTGAGAATAATGGAGGCATGTTTGAGTCTTCTGCAGCGAATGTTTGGGAAATTTCCTTGCCTTCATTTGTCATTCCAGTTATTCTCACTCCATTAGGTGGTTTCTTGAATTCAAGTGAAAAGAGTGAACTCAGATCTAAGATGAATAGAGAGAAGGATAGAGATAAAACATTATAATAAAAAATATAGCCCTCAATTTTTCAAACACGCTTGAAGTATATATCAATCTTTCAAACCTTACTCCATTAAATGTCGTTAATAACCCATAACTATTTCTATCAAATCTCTTACACACCTTTACGTTATATGTCTAATCTATCAATATAAGAAATTACATCGTATATCAGGTTGATTAGATATGAATCATTTCGTGCACTTGAGTAATAAGTGTTAATATCACACATCGCAACTTTAAACAGTTACCAATGGTTATTTTTTTGCTGCCGATGAATCTCGTGAAATGCGATCTACGCAAATCGCACATCAAAACTTTTATGTGGTAATAAAAATTTCCATTTGGTTTCTCGTCACGAAACATGAAATGTGATAAAGAGTCACGTTGTTGTGCTTTATTGGACCTTTAGATATTTATAATTGTTGCTTTATTGTTTTGTCAGGTCCGACTCATCGCAGTATTTACCGAATTGTTATAATCTTGTTTATTTTTAAAATGTGTGATGCGGTTTCTTTTTAAAAGGATTTTTAAACGATTTGGAATGGGGATTTTATATAAATCCGAAAAGATTGAAGTGCATATCACAATTTTCAATACTTATATATTTATAAACCTATTCGGCTTATAATTTATGTGATTTGCGACGAGCACTTTCGAAATAATAAGCGAAAAAGGAAAAACCTTTATTCCTAAAGTTTATTAAGACTTAGGCTAAGATGAAATCATGCTCATAAATTTCTATAAGGTGAGCCTCATGTTGGATTTTATCCTTTAAATTCCCTATGAAGACATCAATCTTATGTTCCTTTGGAATATCAGTTACCCTTATATTCAATTTTTGGAAGTCCTCAATGTGCTCCGTATTTCAACCCTTTTGTTTGAGATTTATAAATTGGTTAGAGAAGGTGTTGCTCTTTGTATCCTCATAATGTTATATCATTTCTTCCGTAAAATTTGACCAAGTGAAAAATGTTTTAAGAGATCAAAGTCACCGATACCATACAAATGTATTTTTTTCTAAATGTAAAGTTGAAATGTGTTCCTTTTGTGTGTTTTTCACATTATGGATATTAAAATATTGCTTCATCTGTAGTATCCATGTTACGAGATCCTTGCCATAAAACTTCGTCATATCCATCTTTGGAATATGGTGGGTCCTCAATCCAACGTTAGAGTTTATGAAATCACAATTAACATTTATTTTATTCTCATCATGAATTTCCTGTACTACCTTTTCGCCATTAGGAATCATTTCTTGTATCAACTTTGTCAAACCTTCCTTCAAACCTTCCATGTTTTCTTTTATATCATTCTTCATGTCTTCCATGTTAGCTTCCATGCCATCCATATTAGCTTCATTTTCATCCATCTTAGCTTCCATGCCTTCCTTCAAACCATCCATATTAGCTTCCATGCCTTTCTTCAAACCATCCATCTTGGCTTCCATACCTTTCTTCAAAACTTCCATTTCATTTTTGTTACTCTTTGTGAGAGTGAATTTTGGTGCACTTACTCTTGTAATTTTGATGTATCATGTTGGACTTCTTCCTCTTCATGATTCATAGTAGAGCCTTATATAGGCTTAATTGGTGTTGAATTATTTTTAGGAGGCATTTTACAACCCAATACTTATATCTATTATTCAAAATGCCCTTGGAATCACTTCAAACTAATTTTTCAAACAAGACTTATGCAATTTGAAAAAAAAGTACACATTTTTATTGCTTTTGAGGAGCTCGATATTGAAAGTGATGTATCTCTATAATTTTAGATCCCAGAGATTTAAGCTTTGGTCTTGTAATAGCCCTTTTTGTTTTCTTTCCAGTGCCACAAGTATGACCTGATTTTGATTCATCAAGGCAAAGTTATTCCCAATCTCCCACAATGACCTAATTATGGACCCGTGCAGTAGAGAAGAATTTTGTGGCATGACACGTGTCACTATTTCCTCCTTCAGCTCTGAAATTGATACACATAAAACTACAGTCTGTCTAATTTTGAACAATTCTTACAGAATTCCAATATTATTCTTAGAGAGAGGGTTATTATGATTTTCCCAAGGTCACCTCTTTGAGATGAAGTTCGGGAGCCTGCAAAAACCCTAACTTCTACAAATCATATCTTCGAAAATATTTTGAACCAAGATATGAAATTTTTACAAAAACTTCCTTAGGATTTGTTCGCAAATGGGATTTTTTTCAGCATATGAACCTCTGTGGACAAAAATTTTATAGCAAAAATACCACGATGACCTGTTTTAAGCAGAAACACCCTAGAATCCAAGTCTCTGATGCCAAATGTTATCAAACCAGCTCCAAAAATAGAAGAAAATGAGATATCAACGCCTTCGAAATAAGACACTTATAGGGTTAAATATCCTTTACATTACATAAATTAACAATTCTTGGATGATTCAAATGAAAAAACATCCTTGCTATATATAGGAGTCCATGGGGTCACACTATAATCCTAGCCGACCTAAAAAAAATAATCTAAGGGCCAACAATAGAAATAGTGTGGTTTTATGGCGCACAATAATAACAATATGGGGACTACAGGGGTACAATAATAACAATAAAGGGGATACACTACAACAATAAGGGACTAAAATAGTAATATAGGGACCTAACAGGGTTCTCTGCGAACAAACTAGTATTTGTTTGGTTAGAAGATCGAGAGAAGACAACATTCACTACTCCTTGAGGAAAATTCATGTATGCAAAGATTTCGTTTTGGATTCTGAATGCGAGAGCTACTTTTCAATTTGTTGTGAACTTTGCACTCATTGGAGAAAATGATAAATTATTCTTCATCTATTTGGATGATATTTCTATTTTTTCAACTTTAGATCAAGAGCACCTTCAACACTTGAGACAAGTATTTGTTAAATGCAGAAAATATGGTATGTCATTTAGTCTAAATAACTCTCATTTTTCTCTTAAATAAGGTAAGATGTTGGGTCACATAGTTTCTAAAAATGGAGCAAGAAATTATCCCAAAAGAGTGATTGCAATTCAGGACTTAAAACTTCCAAGATCCAAGAAAGAGATTCAATATTTCCTTGGTAAGATCAATTTTTTAAGAAGATTCATTCCCAATTTTGCTGATGTGGTGAAGCATATTACTTTCATACTGAAGAGAGACAAAGAATTCAATTGGACATTTGAAGCTAGAAATTCATTTCAGTTGATGAAAAAAGCTATCATTGAAACACCTCAGTTGGTAAGCCCTGAATACTCGAAGCCTTTCCTGATCTTCTCATTTGCCTCCCAAGAAACTGTTATTGTTGTTTTGTTACAAAAATATGCACAAAATAAAGAAGCTCCCATAGAATTTTTTAGCAGAGCTTTTAGAGATGTAGAATTGAAGTATGAAATGCTGGAAAAACATGCCTATGCCTTAGTTAAAGTTCTGAAGGCTTTTAGAGTTTATATTCTGCAAGCTCAAATTATTGCCTATGTACCTTCATCTGTTGTTAGAGAAATATTAGTTCAGCCTGATATTGATGGAAAAATAAGTAAGCGAGTGACTAAAGTTCTTGAATTTGATTTAGACATAAAGCCTAACAAACTAATCAAAGTTCAATGATTAGCCAAACTACTAGATAAAGAAAATTATAGAGTTTTGGGATTTAATTTCATGGATGACAATCTAGAAGGGAAAATTTCAAAACATATTAACAACATGGAAGTGGATGTAAAGCTTTATGAGTGCAACTGGTATAAGAATATCATTTATTTTCTACAGCATTTCAAACCTCCTCCAAACTTTGATAGAAGTAGTGTGAGATCTTTGAAGTTGAGAACTATTAAATTTTGCATCAAGGATCACTATTTATATGGGAAAGATCCTACAATAGTTTTTTTGAGGTGCATTGAACTAGATGATTCCAAGAAAGTTATGTTTGATATACATAGTAGTGTGTGTGGAGATCATCATTATTGGAGAACTACTGCATACAAAATACTTAGAGCTGGTTATTTTTGGCCTAGTTTATTTTCTAATGTATGTGATAAGGTAAGAGCATGTAAAAAATGTCACAAGTTAACTCGTAAAAAAGATTTGAAGTATTTTCCTCTCAAGCCCATAGTTTTTTCTACACCTTTCCAGCAATCGGGATTGGATTACATTGGTGAAATCCATCCACCTTCAAGTGGACAACATCGTTGGATTCTTGTTGCAACCAATCACTTCACCAATTAGATTGAAGAAATACTTGCCAGGAATGATACTCATAAATTTACCAATAATGTTCTTGAGGGAATCATAACCAGATTTGGATGTCCATCAAGGCTAGTATCAGACAATGCAGATTCTTTTAAAGCTACTCCATTGGTAAATTTCTGCGAAGATTATGGTATCCAAATTACTCACTCTACAAATTAATATCAACAAGGGAATGGTTTAGCTGAATCATCTAACAAAATTTTGGTAAGAATCATCACCAAGCTATTGGAGAAAAGAAAGAAAGACTGCGACTCTAAACTGAAATTTGATTTATGGGCTGACAAGGTGACAATAAAAAAATATATTAATACATAACCCTCCCAAATGGTTTATGGAACTGATGTTGTTTTTCTAGTCCAATTAGCTATTCCTGTAGCTAAATTTAGACAGGATCATGAAGCTAAGCCAAATGACATGACGAAAATAATTTATCAAATAATAGAAGTGGATCAAAAGTGAGAACAACAATATGATTTGGTAAGAAAATATTAGCAAGATTTAGAGAAATTTTTTGATAAAGCGGCTAAAAATGAATATTTTCAGATTGTATATCTGGTATTGAAATGGGATGCACAACATCAAGACCTAGGTAAGCATTCCAAATTTTATGCTTTATGGCTTTGTCCTTTCAAAATCTCCAATATTTTTCAAAACAATACTTTTGAGTTGCAACATCTTGATGGGGCATAACTATTTTGAGGCCAATTTAATGGGAGCTTCCTCAAAAAATTCTTTTACTAAGGTTGATGGTGGCCTATATTCACTGTAAATACTGGTGTTTTTCATAATAAGACTCCATAACCCAATGAAAAGGCACTGAAACTGAAAAATATTCTTAGAGCCTCGCAGGGAAAGCTTTATCCCCTATGGAGCCAATGTTAGCACAGTTCTATGCTTAGTCATGAGCGTGTTTTATTTTTTTTTGTTTTTAGGATAAAACTTTTTAAATTTCAAAAAACTTTATAACAGTACCGAAATTTCCGGTAGCATCTATTTTATCATTTTCAGATAGTTTGCTTTAATTCTATTTTATGTCTATTTTTCTTTTAACTCGATGTGACCGGAAATTCCAATAAGTTACCCTGTTCTTTTTTTAAATAAAAAGCGTGTCAACTTTTGTGTTAAGCCACATGTTCCCATTATCAACTAAGTTTTAAAATTTTTATCATGAGTCAAGTCACGTGATAGGAAAGGTTTACATTGAGTGATGTCAAGTTCAGTTGTGGTTATATGTGGAGCAAGCTAGGTGTCAATCTGCAGTTGTTAAAGCCAACCATTATTTTTCTTGTCTCTAATCATTTGAGTCAATACATCCACATCTCGAGGTACGTATTAAGTGTTAAGGTAGATTGTGGATCTGTAGTTTTAATGTGATGACCATTTGGATTGATCATGCATGAATGTTGTCGAAATTTTAGGCCTGTCATAAGGATACGATGGAGGTGACTTCCAGCTCCAGCTTCGTTCATCTCCAGCCACCTGTAGCATATCATCTGAAACACTGCAGCCAACTAAAACATTGCTGCCACCTGTAGCATATCATCTAAAATACCACAGCCACCTGTAGCATATCATCATTTCACTATGTCTTATCTCAGTCAAAGTCAATCATGGAAGTTAGGTCATTCAAGGTCCCATTAGGTCGCTGGGTTTTATTTTTCAAGGTCCAAAAATGCACCATTTCATCTCAATAAAGTCAGAAAAATGTGTGAGTGACTCAATAAACATTTTTTTTTCATCTACAGAGGATCATCAGAATGTAAGTATCATATTTTTAAATTTTAAATTTTAATTTTTTATGATTTTCATATCAAAATTTCATTTCGATATGAAAATAGAGATGTAATTTATTTTTAATTTCCTATGTAATTTTATGTTTTCTATATGTAATATTTTCAATCTAAAAGCTGCTAACTCAGATCCATATGCAAAAATTAATACCAAAAAAAGTACATCTCAAAGTGTTAGAGGTCCTACCCCATCAACTAATCAACTTGCAAAACAAAAACTCAGAAGTCGCATTAGTGTGAAAATTTGAAAGGTTAAATGAAACATTAGAAAAGTAGGTTTGAAAAACATAAATCAAACTCACTCAAGTATAAAATCCCTCAAAGACATCAATTCAAAGTTCATTTTCTTCCTAGACCCTGAAGCATACTCAGTAAAGGAGAAGTTTTCGAGTTTTTAGGTGAAATTGTGCAAAATAGGGGCAGAGGGCGCATTCTGCACTAGCGCTACGCATTCTACACTGGAATTGCGCATTCTTCACTGGCGATGCGCGTTCTGCATCGGCATTGTCCATTTTCTTGAAAATGTTGCACATTTACTAACATCATCGTGCGCCTATCAAGAGGAGGGAGCACTTAACCTGGATGTTGCGCAATTGTCTAAAAACCATCAGTGATTTCCAAAATACCACTACAACTCTCTCAAGCTTCAAAAAGGGTTTCCTACATGCTCCAGCAAGAAAGTAGGTCACAACTTCATCACTTATCTTCTCCTTAATCAGTTTATGTGATGTTTAATTTGGTTTTGGTGCCATCTTAAGTTCAAAACAATAGTATAATTCTACTAGCATTCCACTACCATTCACACATTTCAATTTACCCTATCCCAACCCCCCATATCATAAAATGCTTTCCCATAACCCCTACATAAATATCTCCTTCCCTAAGATTTCATATCCTTCAAAACCCTAAGCCCTAGGTATGAATTTTCCTAAGCTCCTTATACCAGACCTATAATTAAATCCCCTATTATAAAACCCCTCATCATCACTACCCATTTTCACCTCCCTCATCTCACAAATCCCTATTCCCATCTCCTCAAATTTTCTCACACCAACCCACACTTCTTACACCCACATTCCATTCCATCATCTCCCTAATGTTTTGACACCAAAGACATCATCGCAGAAGAAGAGAATAGAATTCATAGTGAGGAGGAAGAAAGAGAGGATTGAGGAGAGAAGGACATCTAAAAATGAGGGAGAACCATTAGACATGAGACAACAAATACTAGAGAACTCATGGCATCTCCCATCACTGTGACATGCTTGAAGCATGTACATTGTTTTGAGTTCTGTGAGAAGGTACAAAGGGTCCAATACCATCCTATGTTGACCAGATTATTCATTTCCAAAATACATGACAACCAAGTAACCCTTGTTGGTGTCACTTTCGATGTGTCCCCTGCCATCATATCAGCTGCCACCGGGATCCCAAATGTTGGGGAAAAATGGTTCAAGCAAGGATAATTAAATAAGTTATATTATAAGCCATATATTAAACCAAGGTAAAATAATGAGAGAAATATGATTTCTCCTTTCTCTTACCTCTTGGACATGTATGTCCCCATGATGAAAATAATCATGAGGTACTTTAATTGTGAGGGTAGGTTTTCTAAACTCTACTCAGATCATGTCCAACTACTCATGCACTTCAAAAGGGTCAGAATTCTCAATATACCTTACTATATCTATCGAAGCATTGAAAATATGGAATTTATTTTAAAAAAGAGAGATTATGATCATCAAATGAAAAGTGTCTTTCACCACTCCCTCATCAAGATGATGGTCCTCCATCACCTTGATCAGTTAAACATTGCATGGGACACCTTCATATCCAATGATATTTTCACTGTCCCACCTATTCAACATGGCCAAGATGCACCTTCATCATCTCATCCCTCCACATCCATTCCTCCATCTCAACTTACAGTTCATACAACATCACGAGACCAGTCTCCTTCACCCACCTCACCACCGTCATCTCCATTTCACATTGAGATTGGGTCACCTAGCAGAGGTAAAATTAGCAAGCCTAAGAGGGCTGATTTGGGCACATTTGCACATACCTATCAAATAGGTAATAGGTAGGTGTTTTCCCCACATATTGTGAGAGGGGCGTTTCCTTCTTCACCAACAAATAAGGTACACAAAGGAAAGGAAAAGGTGGCAGAGGTGGACATACATGAAGATAAAGGCCTCAATGAGAAAGAGGGAGATTTTGAACTTGTAGACTAGGACACAATTGATGATGATGATCCTTCCTTGATCATCCAAGATATGGAAGCCAATATTAGAGAGCTCTGAGCTAATCTTAACAAGTCCAAGTTTTTCATTACCTTTCTCAAGCAAGAGAACCAGCAGCTGAATACCAAACACTTCATCAATGAAGTGAAATGCATCAAAGAAAAAAGAGAGGTAGAGAAGGCTAAAGCCTTTCTTGAAGAGACACTAGAGAATTATGGTGAACCTAATGATGAGGAGGACCAGCCTCCGAGATAGAGATCTAGGACTAGAGGGTTTAAAAGAGCTCTATAACTATAGAGGAAAGGCGAAGTTGAGCTTGCTAAAGAGCTCATTGTTGATGAACAAATGGAAATCATGGTTAATAAAGAACAAGAGTATTTGTTTGAGAAGGTAAAAAAGCACCTCAAGAAGCTCTTGGGCAAGGCTAAAAAAAAAAAAATTATTCAAATAAGGATGGAAAATCATTATGCCATGAGGGACAAAATTGCAATGGCCAAGCTCAAAAGACCCAATGCAAAAATTGAAGCCTTGGTCAAGCAAGAGGAGAAAAGGAGGCTAGACATGCTTGCCATGGTAACACTCCATGCCTAAAACACATGATCAACAATCATCCCACCAATATTGAAAATTTTTTGGAAATTTTTGTAAGTTTTTAAATTCCTGTGTTTTTAGAGACATTTTTAGCACAGCAAAAATGTCATACACGCAATACCTAGGGTGTTGCGCTCTTTTTTGGGGAATCCAATGAGAAAATTTTCACCACCATTGAATTTAGAATGATAAGGACATGCACCTTGTACATTTTATAAGAATTTGGAGGAAAAATGATTTGTGCAAAAGGAAAAAACCATGTTTTTGCCTCATTTTTGGCCTTGGCAATGCGCGTTTACCAGTCTTGGGAAAATTTGTTTTTGACAAGGAAAATGAGCTTCATTTTGAAATATGAAAGCATGTCTAGAAAGTATACTTGAAGGGATTCCAATAAATCCATCTTGGAGAAAATTTAGACACCGGGAAGGCACCCAAAAGTAGCCTTTAACAGAGAGAGGGTGTTTGACATCGAGAGGGTGCGTTTGGCAGTCTTTTGAAATTTTCTGAGTTTCACTCCTGTTTTTATTTTCATCATGGGAAATGATGATTTTAACTATGTAAATGATGAAAATAAATGTAATTTCCATTTTTTACTATTACCTAGAATAAATACATTAGGTAAATCAAACAAATGAGGTGTAATGAATTGATTCACTAAAGTGAGGAATGAGTCACTTGGGCCATCCTATACTTTAGTTGTCAGTTCAGATTTTTGTGTAATATATTCCTCACCTCATGGATTCAACACCTAAGGATGATTTAATCTTGTTTTCATGTATATTTGGTCTCATTCTTCCCAATATACAAGTGCTGCAATCATTTTTATGTTTTCTAGTTGATTAAGGAAACTTTCTACTCAGTATGGCCAAGATAATAAAGAGGAGTTGTAGTTATTTTTATGGGATACTTGTGGTATTGAATGCCTATCACTTTTTCTTCTTCAGTATCATATGTTTGAAAGTATTTTATTCATGTGCACTTAATTTCTATGTTATTATGTTTTACAATTTAGATAATCAGAATACATGTTTGCACATGCTCTGTTTTGGGTAACTTATCATATTTTGTTCATATTCTTCTGTCTGATAAAAGTAAATCTTCCATGCTTTTCTTAGCCTTCTTACAGCTTCAACACTATTCCATAAAAATTATCTTCAATTGATAATAATTATACCTACCTTGCCCCATTGATCCCTGCAACCCTAAATCATTTTCCCCGACCTAGCTTTCCTTGACCTAATTTCTTCTTCCAGTGATTTCCCCAACCAAAAAAAATCAAAACAACCCCCTGCACTTTATATATAGCCTAAAAAACTAATTTCTCCAACCTTCCTAGCTATGCCTCCTTTGGAGAGAGCCCTCTCCAGCTTGATAGGGCTAGCTATCAAGTCAAAAGCTTGGTCTATGGTTACCTCTGTTGGGATTCCTTCTTCATCCTTAGGAATCTGGCAGAGTGATAACATCTTGGTGCCGCTTCCGAGGATCAAAAAGGTAAATTTTCCCTTCAAAATAACAACAAGATCAGATCTGATTGTTGATGGTGAATAACGATCATGCATAAGAAGGATGTGCATAATTCACCAGACGACTCCAGTGTCGAAAAATCCCAAGATTGAGAATTTTCATAGTGACTCCACTTTTCAAGAACAAGTAGTTTGAATATATTATTGGTGTACTCACTGTTGTCAAAATGGATTTGATTGCTCGAAGGTATGCTCCTATGAATCGAGCTCATATTCATGTTTTCCGAACCATATTACTCGTATATATTGGCAATCAAGGCTCTAAAAGTTTAAGGGTCAAGACAGAGAAGATGCTAGTTTGAATTTGGTCAAATTTCATTTGCATATTCATATACTAAATATTGAGTTTCGTGAAGATTGTATAATGAAGATGTTTATGGCTACCTTGGAGGAAAAAGCGAGATCATGGTATGAGAGTCTACCATCTGCTAGTTTATATTCTCTAAAGGACTTTCATTCAGTTTTATTTCAACATTATCAAAGCTCTAATTATTCCTTGGCGATGATTGATAGTTGCTGTGAGATCTCTAACAATTTCATTGAATTTCTTGAATATTTTTATGGGGATGAAGAGTATCTAAATGATGAAATCATAGAAACCCTTCATGATTTTTCCTCTCAACAAGAATCAACAGTTTCCTCCTTGGATGAAGAGATCATTGAGCCTTTTCATGAGAAACCTTTCCATCACCAACAAGAATTAGTAGCTCCCTCCTTAGATGAGAACGACTCAGACCAAGAAAGAGAAGTGCCAATTCCCGATCCTGAAAATGAAAATCACCAAATCAATGTAAATTTCTATGAAACTCAGTTTTCTCCTTTTTCTGAATATGAAATAGATCAGATCCTAAAAAATCATGTTAAATCCCAAGCGAATGTAGATTTGCGGCTCTTATAGTGTTCACACAATCAAGAATGTGTGAGTGAAGAATCTTCCATTATTGAAACTGAAATTCAGGGTCTGAATGATGATAGTCATGAGACTAATGAAGCCATACAGATTTTTTTTTGCGATTAAACCAATTTGTGATGATGGTTTTCTACAAGGAGATCAACTAAAAAATATTGTTTTCTTTCATAAACAAGATAGGGCTATCATGTTTACCAATATTGAAGAATGTTTTCTGTTCAAAGATGATTTAGAATATGAATTTGAGGTGTACGAGACTAAGAGAGATAGTATGCTAGAGACAGAATTAGACTTGCTCATGTTTCAGGAGTTTGCAGCCAACACTCAGATAGCAGAAAACCATACCTCCCTATGCTCTCCTATGGATCAACAACAAAGTGTTCTTTCAGATCATAATGAAGTGTGTGCTTCTGTTTTTTATGGATCTCGAGACAAGGTAAAATTTCATATTTTTGAAGATCCATTTACTAATATGCTATTGTTATTAGGGAAGATGCATTTTCTTATTTTCACAGACTATAAGAACATGTTCATTAGACACTTGGAGTGGCCTAGTTTTTGTTTTTTCTGCCTTCTTAAAGAAAACGAGAGCAGAATTTCATTAAGTAGCGATCTATTGGATTGGTTACAGTGGAAGGATCATTTCACATGATTGTAAATATGTCTTCAACAGGTAGGTGGTTTTCATCAGTATTTGAAGCCCTCAAGTCTCGGTGATGTATTTCCATCAATAATTCTAGTATGTTCTTTATTTTCATTCGGTTTTAATAGTTAGTTTGTCTCAGTGAGTTGTCAATAGTTAGTCCTGCATTTCAGTTTCAGTTATTTTTTGATAGTATTGGCCCAATGGAAAAGGCATTGATCTGCAAAATTCAGAGATCTGTGGTTCTTGACACCTCTTTCAGAGCTTCCATCCCCAATAAGGCCAATGTTAGTGTCAAAATATGCATTTTTCCTTCGGTGATCAAAATTACTCTTTGCATATTGATTTTAGGTGTCCCACTCAGAAAATTTTTAATCATTCCACTAGGTCATGTAAAAATTGATTCACTGAAGGTAGCCCTGGTCTCAAAATCTCACTCTCCCTCACAAATTATCATTTTCTAGCTCATCTTCATGTCTTGCTGAGCATAATAACACTTTTGAAAAACTCATTTCACCATGTCTTATCTCAATCAAAGTCAATCATGGGAGTCATGTCATTTAAGGTCCCATTAGGTCATTTGGTTTTGTTTTTCAAGGTCCAAAAATGCACCATTTCATCTCAATAAAGTCAGAAAAATGTGTGAGAGTGACTCAATAAACATTTCATTTTCACCCGCAGAAGATCATAAGCATGTAAATATCATATTTTCAAATTTTTAATTTTTAATTTTTATGATTTTGATATAAAAATATCATTTTGATATGAAGACAGAGATGTAGTTTATTTCTAATTTCCTATGTAATTTATGTTTTCTATATGTAATATTTTCAATCTGGAAGATGCTAACTCAACTCCATATGCAAAACTGAATACCAAACAAAGTGCATATCAAAGAGCTAGAGGTCTACCCCATCAACTAATCAATCTACAAAACAAAAATTCATAATTCAAAGAGCATTAGCGTGAAAATTTGAAAGGTGAAATGAAACATTAGAAAAGTGGGTTTTCAAAACATAAATCAAACCCAATCAAGTATAAAATTCCTCAAATACATCAATTCAAAGTTAATTTTCTTCCTACACCCTCGAGGATACTCAAAAAATGAGAATTTTTCGATTTTTTAGGTGAAATTGTGCAAAACAGGGGCAGAGGGCATATTTTGTACCGACGCTGCGCATTCTGCACTACCGCTGTGCATTTTCCTGAAAACGTTGCGCATTTTATAAAGGCATTGTGTGCTTGTCAAGAGGAGGCTGCGTTTAGCTTGGGTGTTGCATGTTTTCTTGAAAACCCTCAAGGATTCCAAAAATACCACTATAACTCTCTCAAGCTTCAAAAAGGGTTTCCTACACTCTCCAGCAAGCTAGTAGGTTGCAAATTAATCACTCCTCTTCTCCTTAATCAGTCTATGTGATTTTAAATTTGGTTTTTGTGTCATCTTAAGTTAAAAGAACTAGTATCATTCTACTAGCATCCCACTACCATTCCCACATTTCAATTTACCCTATCACAACACCCCATATCATAAAGCACTTTCCCTTAACCCCTACATAACTGTCTCCTTCCCTAAGCTTTCATCTCCTTCAAAACCCTAAGCCCTAGGTATTCATTTTCCTAGGCACCATATACCCTTCATATAACTGAATCCCCTATTATAAAACCCCTCATCATCACTACCTCATGTCACCTCCCTCATATCACAAATCCCTATTCCCATCTCCTCAAATTTTCTCACACGAACCCACACTTCTTACACCGACATTCCATTTCCATCATCTCCCTAGGGTTTTGACACCAAATACACAATGGCAGAAGAAGAGAACAGAAGTCATAGTGAGGAGGAAGAAAGAGAGAATAGAAGGCCATCTAAAAAATGAGGGAGAAACATTGGACATGAGTCAAAAAATACCAGAGAACTCATGGCATCTCCCATCACTGTGACATTCTTTAAGCATGTAGGCGGTTTTCAGTTCTGTGAGAAAGTACAAAGGGTCCAATACCATTCTATGTTGACCAGATTATTCATTTCAAAAATACATGACAACCAAGTAACCCTTGTTGGTGTCACTTTCACTGTGTCCCATGCCACCATATCAGCTGCCACCAGGATCCCAAATGTTGGGGAAAAATGGTTCAAGCAAGGAGAATTGAATCAGTTCTATTTTGAGCCATATATTAAACTAAGGTACAAGAATGAGAGAAAGAGGAATTTTCCTTTCTCTTACCTCCTAGAGAGATATTTCCTAATGATGAAAATCATCATGGGGTAGTTTACTTGTGAGGGTAGGTTTTCTAGAATCTACTCCTATCATATCTAGATACTCATACACTTCACAAGGGTCAAAATGCTCAATATGCCTTACTATATCTACCAGAGCATTAAAAAAATGGAATCTTTTTCCAAAAATAGAGATCATGATCATCAAATGCAAAGTGTATTTCACCACTCTGTCATCAAGATGATGGTCCTCCCTCACCTAGATCAGTTAAACATTGCATGGGACACCTTCATATCCAATGAGATTTTCACTTTCCCACCTATTCAGCATGGAAAAGACGCGCCTTCATCATCTCATCCTTCCACATCTATTCCTCCATCTCAGCTTACAATTCATACATCATCACCAGATCAGTCTCCTTCACCCACCTCACCACTGTCATCTCCATTTCACATTGAGACTAAGCCACCTATTAGAGGTAAAATTAGCAAGCCTAAAAGGGATGATTTGGGCACATTGGAACATACCTATCAGAGAGGTCATAGGTAGGTGTTTTCCCACATATTTTGGGAGGGGCTCCTCCTTCTTCACCAACAAAGCAGGTACACAAAGGCAAGGAAAAGTTGGTAGAGGTGCACATACATGAAGAGAAAGGCCTCCATGAGAAATAGACATATTTAGAACTTCTATACTTGGACACAATTGATGATGATGATCCTTCCTTGATCATCCAAGAGAGGGAAGACAATATTACAGAGCTCCAATCTAATCTTAATAGGTCCAAGTTTTTCATTACCTTCCTCAAGCAAGAGAACCAATGGTTGAAGACCAAACACTTGATCGATGAAGTGAAATTCATCAGCACAAAGAGAGGCAGAGAAGGTTAAATCCTTGCCTGAATAGACACTAGAGAAGTATGGTGAACTTGATGATGAGGAAGACCAACCTCCAAGACAGAGTCCTAGGACTAGAGGGCTGAAAAGAGTTGTAGAACTAGAGAGGAAAAGAGAAGACGAGCTTGCTAAAGAGCTCACTTTTGATGAACAAATGGAAATCATGGTTAATCAAGACCGAGAGTATTTGTTTGAGAAGTAAAACTAGAAATTGGAAAAGCTATTGGCCAAGGCTCGTCAGGAAAATGATATTCAAAGAAGAATTCCAATTTAGCATTATGCCATGAGAAACAAAATTGCAAGGGCCAAGCTCAAAAGAGCCAATGCAAAAATTGAAGCCTTGACCAAGGAATAGGAGAAAGGACGCTATACATGCTTGCTGAGGTAAAATTCCATGCCTCAAACACATGATCAACAATAATCCAACCAATTTTGACAATTTTTTGGCAAATTTTTCAATTTTGTAAATTTATGTGTTTTTAGGGACATTTTTAGCACAACAAAGATGTCAAACACAGAGAACCTAGGGTGTTTCACTCTTTTTTGGGGCATCCAATGAGAAAATTTTCACCACCATTAAATTTAGAATGATGAGGACATGCATCGTGTACATTTTCTAAGCATTTGGAGGAAAAATGGAAAGTGAAAAGGGAAAAAAACCATGTTTCTGCCTCATTTTTTGCATTGGCACTGCGTCTTTACCAGTCTTGGGAAAATGAGTTTTTCACAGAAAAATGAGAATTTTTTTTGCAAACTGAAGGAATTTCTACAAACTAGACTTTAAGGGCTTTCCAACAGGCCATCTTGGAGAAAAATTAGAGAAATGGAAGGCACCAAAAATCAGCCTTCAACAGAGAGGCGCGTTTAACACAGAGAGGGGGCATTTGGCAGTCTTCTAAATTTTTTTGAGTTTCAGTCCTGTTTTTATTTTAATCTTAGGAAATGATGATTTTAAATATGTAAATGATGAAAATAAATTTAATTATCATTTTTTTAATATTACCTAGAGTAAATACATTAGGTAAATCAAACAAATGACATGTAATGAATCAGTTCACTTAAGTTAGAAATGAGTCACTTGGACCATCCTATAATTTAGCTATCATTTCAATTTTTTGTGTAATATCTTCCTCAACTCATGGATTCGACCCTTGAGGATGAGTGGATTTTTTTTTCATGTCTATTTAGTCCCTTTCTTCACAATATACAAGTGTTGAAATTACTTTAATGTTTCCTAGTTGATTAAGGAAACTTTGTACTTAGATGGCCAAGCTAATAAAGAGGAGTTGCAGCTAATTTTATGGGATACTTGTGGTATTGAATGTCTATCATTGTTTCTTCTTCAGTATCATATATTTGAAATTATTTTATTCATGTTCACTTCATTTCTATGTTATGATATTTTACAAGCTAGATAATCAGAATACATTTTTGCACATGCTTTGTTTTGGGTAACTGATCATATTTTTTTCATCTTCTTCTTTCTAAGAAAAATACATCTCCTATGCTTTTCTTAGCCTTCTTACAGCTTCAACACCATTCCATAAAAATTATCTTCAAGTGATAACCATTATACCTACCTTGCCCCATTGATCCCTGCAACCCTAACTCATTTGCCTTGACCTAGCTTTCCTTGACCTAATTTCTTCATCCAGTGATTCCCCCAACAAAAAAAATTCAAAACAACCCCCTGCACTCTATATCTAGCCTAAAAACCCTATTTTCTCTAGCCCTCCTAGCTGTGACTCTTTTGGAGATAGCCCTCTCAAACTTGATAGTTCTAGCTATCAAGTCAAAATGTTGGTTTGTGGTAACCTCTTTTGGGATTCCTTCTTCAACCTTGGGAATCTGGCGAAGTGATAAGAGCTCCTATTTCTCCTCTTCCCCAAGGTTTATGCCAGAGAACGAAGAGGAAAGTCTATAATTGCAGAAAAATCAAAAGCACAAGTGCTAGTGGAAGTTTCATAAGGATACATTCAAAAAAATATTTAGAATGAATATCAGCCCACTAAGTCTAATGAGGATCTCCTAAAAGATGCAGGGTATGATATTAGCAGCAAGAGAATGAAAAAGTATGCAAAACCAGTTGCTGGTAGTAAGAAAATACACAAGAGATAGCAACAAATTTACACTGAAATATAAAGCTTTGCATCATCCAAGTTTGTTGACAGAGGTCATGGATGTAGAGAGGAAATCAGAATGGTTACATACTGTAACTCTTTCAATTGCAGAATCTAGTGCACCAAAAAAGAAAGATAAGGGTAAACACCCTTCAAAATAGCAAACATGATCATCAAAAAGAAGAAAAATTCAAAAGGATTCAAAAGATTAAAAGGTTGTTTCCAAAGAGATGGCCACGAGGACCACAAGGTCAAAATTAATTGTTGACAAAAAAAAATACATGGAAAAGCTTGCAAAAGTTGCAGCCCATATAGAGGAGAGGTAAAGGGATTTCCTAGTGAAATAATTTTTTGTCTACTTGTTACATTTTTGAACAGCAGCTCAATTTTTAGAATGTATAAGTCTGCACAAGATTTTTCAAGTATTTGTTGTGAATTTTTTAAAACGAAAAAGAGCACTACCGTAAATTCCGATAGCATTACAGTTTCTGTGTAGTTACAAGTTTTTACCGGAATTTCTGATAGCACCTATTTTAAATGATTTTTGACAACTGTCAGCAGAAATTCCGAGCCAATCCAAAGATGATCAGGACTCATAATGATATGGATATGTCAAGTGATGGTTGATAAGTTATTATGAGGTTTTTAAAGGTCACATTTAATGAATAAACATTGTGTTTAAATAACCAATGTCATGGAGAGACAAATCAGTAGAAAAAGGGTCAACATGTCCACACACTGAGTAGGAAAATCTAAAATGTATTATTTTCTCTTATCTACATCTTTCCTATTAGTTATATTTCGATAGGATATATTTTTAATGTCCTATGACTCCTATGTAATGCTAGGAATAGTATATCCTTATTTTTAGGAAATATGGAGTTGGTGCATCTCTCTCTATAAATATCATTTGTAAATACCATTTGAGGGTTGGATTTTGGTCAAACTGAAGACTTATCATAATAAATAAAAATACTTTTTTCCCTTCATTCTCGAGGATTTTTTGATTGAAGAACTATCTAATGTATGGTGTGTTTCTCTCATTGTTTTATTATTCTGATTTATGAGTTGGAACAACTAGTAAATTGTGATTAAGAGAAATGTTATAGGATGTAATAGTTAATTACCTATTGTTTAGTCTTCTGAAAATCATATATATGTTATGTAGAGCATGTTAGTGAAGGTTTCATGAAATATTTATGAAATTGTTTTTGCATGTACTCTGCTTTCTAAAAGTTGTTTCCTTTACATAAAACAAAGTTTGTGTAAAAGGCCACTATTGTAGCTACGTGACTGATTTAGGACATGCATATTTCTTAGATTGAGTACAACTATTTGTCATATTTCATTTGTTATCATCTATTCCCCTATACTACTAATTTACCCATACTATTTATACTTGCTACAACTTGCCAAATGCGTGAAAGTCTAAAAGAGTAAAAACATCATTACAAACTCTTTAAGAAGCCATCCCACCACTCGATATATATTGTGCACCAAAAAAACCCCTGATCAATGTCCCTTTCTGAAACTACCTACAATAAGAACGCAGTCTCACCCGAAGTGACTATGGGTGGATGCAGAACGAGGTTTCTGTAGCATTGAGGGACTGGGAGATGGGGTATTATTATTTTATCTTATGCTTGTAACTTATACATCACTTTATTACATTATATTAATCACATAAACATGTCATATAAACATGTAAATCATTACTGTGCTAAATTAAAATGCAACTGTAATAACTACTACACTACAATAGATAATAAGCAAATATACACATCAATCACATAAGAACACCAAAATATCCTTCACAAAAATTGTTTCTTATTATAATGAATCTTTGAATACAACCAGTTCTTGACATGTGCACTAAGATGCAGTTTATCTTCACACTCAGCTGCAGACTGTTCTAGGCCTATGCGCACTCAGTTGTAGAGCCTCTCCTAGCTACAAATTACAAATCACAATAATTACCCATAAATATCATGTGTTTTTCTAAACATATAATTTCAACCCTATATATATATCATTACATCATAGGATTACATCGTAAAAAATGCCATGGTCCAAATACCATGGAATCCCTAAAACAAGCAACTATGGTCCAAAAACCATTGATCCTTTACAAAATTGTGATTTTTTTTCAAAAATCAAGGGCTTAGAGATGGCGCATTATATTTAATTCCTTAAACTGCAATTTGCTAGGAGCTCCACTGCACACTCCGCTCCATAAGATGAAGACTATTTGCCAAAATATAGGCCAATTTGGATTGTGTGCAACATGCCCAACACTCACATGTGACTCGTCCCCAGTATCTAAGGTTGTTTGCCTCTGATATTTTCTTCAATTTTGTTGTAGGTTTTTTTGAACTATTGTAGAATATTTGTGATCTTATTTTCTTCATTGTGCACTTCTTCCAAAATTTCTTCAGTCACTGGTTTTATAGCCTTCTACATCACTTCCTCCTCTCTATGTCAAAGCTATTGATGCTTCCCATCCACTTCTTGAGATAGTTGTAGTGCCTCATCCTTCCATGGTTGAGTTCTCTCTGAAAAAATCTTCTCTTCTTTCCTCGACTCCTATATATTCTTCTAGAGGGAATTTCCCTCATTCACCTTTGCGAGCTTCTGTGAGATTGGTAAGGTCCTCACAACTGCCCGAATTTCCTCCAACTATTGCTACTTTTCTTTAATATATTCATGCAACTTTTTTGAATTTGTATCTTCCTGCAGCAAAGTCCAAATATGCAAGCTTTCATCCAACAATTTCCCATAATCTGCCATTGTTGCGAAGATTTTGGCCACTATAGCATTTTGGTTGGTCTCCCTATGCTCTGACACTTCATGTGGTATGGGCTATTGTAGCTTCACATGTAGCTCGCTAATATTTATCTCATATTAAAATTTTGCATCCATGATCTTATTTTTTTATTCTTTTACTGCAAGGCCGACATTTGCGACCTTTTCCTCTACTGATTCCTCTTCTCGGACATCAATGTCAAAAAACTCATGACATATATCTTCGACCACATCCTTTAGCTTTTGTTGTTGTTGTACCATCTGATCTTTCTCATAGATCACCTGGTCGAGACTCTGCTTCATCAAAGCTCACTCTCTCTCTCTACCTAAGTGTTCAATTTTGAAGTGAGCTTTTCAAACTACTTCAACTCATCTATGATTCATACCTCAATGGAGTCAAACTGCAGGGCTCTGGTAGGTATATGTGTTATCTGTGCTTCAAGTGTGGGATCTACTAATATTTCTTCTTCAATCCTTTCCCTTGCATGCACTGGTTGTCTGGTTTTCTGCGCCAATATATTTAGTTCTTCAATGCACTCCTCAACACCTGTTAGAAGTGCACAATAGAAATTCTCTAACTTGTTCCATGATTTTTTCATTGCTTCCTAGATTCTGTCCCCAATCTCAGTGAAGACCAACAATGTTATGTCATTTGTCTTGTCTCTATTTTGGTTCTTTTTAGTTATTTTGGTAGCTTTGGCACCTGTCTTCCTTTTCTCTACAATAGATGGACATGCCTCTATGTTTTCAGACTTGTTATTCTCCTCATCCCCTCCATAAGGATCCTTGTGACCCTCATTGTGATGCTTCTCTTGTTTTATATATTCTCATATTTTTCCTTTCCACTTCCTTCCCCATGTTGGGTAGTGTCCTTCTCTATCGATGAATCCTTCATATCTATTTCCATCGCAATCATTCACTCCTTAGGCCAATATTGAATCTCTGCTAGGAGATCATCATCTATTGGCTTGAGGAGTCTGGCGCAAGTTCAGAGTGTTCTACGCGACCAACAAAACCCTCCAACTACTCACCCTTTCGGCAATGATATTCTTGCACAGACTAAAGTCTCACCTGAAGCATTATGGGGGGGTATTTGAAGCAATTTTCCACACCCCGAGGGATAATTTTATGTGTGTGTTTACCCTTAATTATCAGATATAAGGCTAATCAACCTACTTGACACTTAACAGAGACAGGATATATGTGTGGGTGAAACCATTAACAAATATGTACTAACAAGTTACTATACTTCAAAAAAATATAGATTATCATTGCTGAAAAATTACTCATGCAATCACATAGAAAGTTCCAATAAAATCTTTAATGCAAATGTAATCCTTACACAGACATAGATATCTCTTCATAAATGAATAAATTAGATAAACGCACGTTCACAGAAACATATTAACAAATAATCAACATAATCATGAATAACACATAAATTACAACAGAGTTCACCAAAACTCTATATTTTTTAATCAGACTTTAACCCAATACATTCCTTTCCTCTGCACACACTGCACTAAATTTCTTGCACACATCTCAGGACTAGGTCTCCGCGCACACAACCAGCAGGAGCCTTTCTACCAAGGCCGATCACAGACTTGCCCAAAACTTAGATCAAAATATTAATTAACACAAAAAATACATATATCTTACTCTACTCGACTCTTACATATTTATAGGTCTTTCACGCGCACATACCATGGTCCCAAACCATGGTTTAAGACTCATGGTTTTCCCCTTTTTACCCATTACATTGATTAAGGGACTTTGACCCATCCCAAAGCCCCTTGTCATCATTTTGCAGTGTGTACTAATCAAAGCTTCACCAAAATTAACCCAAAATTATAGAACAATTTACCCATAGGTGACCCCATCCCAACAAGCCCCCAACACAATCTAGTGACTCATCCTGAGTCAATTTTTTTATGGCTCCTTCATCTTGGTCTTCAATGCCTGAATCGATGTTTGTAGTGGCTGAATGACTTTGATTCTCTGTGTTGCAGCGTGATGCACTTGTTCAACTATTTTTTCAATAGTTGGCCCCTCAGCTGCAAAGATTATAATCCTTTGGGTATGTTGTAGGCTTCTAAGGGCACCGTCTATTATTTTTGATAGTTGCAAAGCTTCATCACCCCAAGGTTGCATCCATTTTTCAAGCAACTTCCCCCGTCGGCGCAGTGTGTCGATCTCTTCTTGAATAGCGTGGCTCTCTTGTAAGCAGGCCAACTGTTGGGTAGGCACCATGGTTGGCACAATGACCTACATCTCATTAAATTTCTACTCTTTTTCCCACAGTTCCATCTTCAACTACTGTGCGATAGGTTCATCTTGGATGGAGGTCCAAATTCCCATGGCGTCCTCTAATAATTCGTTGCAAGCATTCACAATAGCGTTGATGCTAGCAATAGACTCCTGAAAAACCTTCGCATGTTGTGCGGTAACCTATGGAGGTGTCTTAGGCTATATCTTCATTAGTAGATCGATGATTTTCTCATAAATTTTGGCTCAGATAGTGGAAATTTCTGATCGTGAAGCCTTGACCGCAGTGACCAGGTTTTGTAGTTTCACTGTGGATGTTGCAGTGGGGGGTATGATGATTTTAGGGAGGCACAAACATAACTGATCAATAGAAGTTTCCAACTGGGCACACTGGCTTTCAACAATGTGCCACACATATTCTACAAGTTACTTCCCTTTAAGCATCTTGGCCACGTGGTTTTGTGCTACTATGGTGTCCTGGAAGGCCTTATATTCATGGTAAAACAACTCGTCTATGATCATTGTGTGCATGGCATGCATCTTTCCACTAGGGAACATTGCCAAGTCAATCCTGACCTCAGAGCCTTCGTGAATGACCACTCATAGCTATGAATTGGTACTTTGAAGTGAGGCATCTGATATGTGGAAGATTCTTCTTTTAGAGCTGGATGGGTGCCAAATGGTTACCTCACTCAATTGTCTAATTCTTTTTTGTGACAGACTTACTTGTTGACCACTCACTTGTTGCACACTCACTTAAATCACACTTTCTTACATGTTTAGATCCTCAAGACCGTGCTGCACATCCTCAAGGATTGTTTTGTACTGAGACTTGATGATATATACAGGTATATTTAGTTGCAGACTTGACTGAATATTCAATGTCGTCGAGGTCACCCTCCATCAAGGTGAGGGACTCGATTCATGTGTTCTTGGAGGTATTTCTCTTAATGTGCAAGAGAGGTTGGGTAGGAGGCCCTCATTTAGAATCGTAGTGTGGATCTGTCTATGTCTTAGGTGCATCGACATTGCATACTCCTTTTTACTCCATTTCCTTGTTACATGTAGTGATCGGCTCCAGTTTCGTCTGTGCATCCTTGTATTTTTTATGATATTTCTACAACTCTTTCGATGTGTGAGGCTTTGTATGAGTCTTCATTAGCATCGAAGAGGATGCACCATAAGCGGTTCTTGCTTCTAACCACAAGGTTGGCCATTCAGTTGCAACACACGTAAGGCCATCCTCCATGACCATGTAGGGCAGCTCATACCAAATGCCTTATACATCCCTCTTAGTGAAGATGTGTATTCTATGAAATGTGGCTTTGAAATTCGTGATGTTCTTTTACTACTTGTACAATTTTGGTGACAGTCATGGCTTGGACTGCACCACTTGGAAAAAAATTTCATCAAAAAGTACCGAACACATTTTTTTTCAATGATCCTAGAAGGTAGCTTAGAGTTCCATAATTTCACATTCGTGCAGCCTCATAAAGGTCGGGCACGATATCTCAGAACTGGGCTTTTGCAGGTGGCCTACAACCAATCAACGCAATTAGCAGCAACATCCAAGCATAGTAAAAAAAATTTCCTTCCTCCTATACCTCACAGAAATTCTCGAAAAATTTTGCACAGAGCTACTTCGACCATTTGTACTACATGCCTTTCTCACATTACCCCACCAATGCAATCACCAATGCTGGAACTTCCATGCCAAGACATGTCATCATCATCTCTCAAGCAAGGATTACTGATGATGAATCCCTGGGTTTTATGAGATACCTAATATGTTTCTTTAACATTATCAACAACCTAGTTCTCTTGGCCCTTTCCTCTAAAGGTCGTCAGAGGGTCCGCCCACTAATAGGTCATGCTAGTTATCTGGTGGATCAATGTATCATAAATTGGAATTGGCCTTCCTAGCCACAAGCAGTTATCGTGCACTGGGGCAAGTAGCTGACACACACAGATATCATTTATCAGGTTGCACCCAAAATGTGGGATGTTCAACAGATGCAGTAGCCCTGAATTCGGCAATCCCAATGCCCAAAGCTTGGGTTCAACCTTAACTAACCCTCCATCCTAGGGAACCTACTCCAAATACATTGACGAAAAAATTTAAGGGAACTTCTCATAGTTAGCCAGGTCCTAGTTAGTCATAAGTCTCTTATTTCTCTCAGTCAGGGTCGACAGAGGTTTCAGAGTCTTCTTTTGTAGAGAATTTATAGTCCCCGAAGCCTATCCTTTAGTAGTTTTATGTGGTTGAGATTCCGGTGCAGAGGTTTCTTCAGCGGGCATCACAAATGGGGTAGGATTAGTAGCAGTCATACTTGGAGGGGTTAAATGTCCTAACCCTTGTTGGCGTAGTGTCTCGAGAAAGGATTCTGGGTGCTTAGACATATACTAAGGCAAACACAACAATAGAAATGGGCACAAATCACTTGGAAATCAAAGGGAACTAATGCGACCCTCCCTGTCATATTTATAGTGATGGCATGGCCTAAATGGTATGATGTCCATTTATGTAGCCCCATCAATGATAAAATAGCTCCAAATCTGGCATATTGTCTTCATTAATTACTGATGTTTAGTCGCTCCTCCAAACGGTAATAAATTTTTGTTGTCCATACTAACTGTTCCAACAGCTATTTTTTGGCACTTTTTCCACTACTTCATCCTCCGAGCGCATCCTCTTCGCGTATGCCATAGATATCTACGCTTTCACCATATTCATCGCACATACCCACTTTTCCAATGTTCAATGGAGTTCTTTATGGTCTTGTGCCCTCTCACAACTGTTTGGGGCGCTAAGGCACTCCTCCCTACATATAGTCATTTGGCACATACATGGATAAGGTCATCCCTGTATCGATTCATCCGACTTCCATTCACATATCTAGGAAGGATTTCACCCCTTAAGGTAACCAGACATACCGCACCTCCTTCTGTAATGTCCTTGACAATATAAGGTATGAGCCAATGCATTTTTAACTTTACTGGGTGGCACGCAAAATTTTTGTCATATATCAAAACTAAATCATCCTCCTTGACAATATTTTGTCTGTTGTGCTTGTTATGCCAAGATATTTTACTTTCCTTTTGCACCTACTCATGGAAACCAGCAATGAATCTGTCTTCCTCCATACTAAATAGTTGTGAAAATTGATCTTCCATTCTATCTTGATCAGCCATGTTAGTTACCGCTACAATTCGCAAAGTAGGGATGATGTAGTCCATTGGCATAAAACATTTTGGTCCATATACCAACCTGAATAGGGTCTTCTCAGTTAATTTCTTGCAAGTAGTTTGATATTCCCATAGAACTGCAGGTACGCTCACATCCCAATCATTTCAATTACCATTGTAGACCTTTGTGAGTGCATTCTCCAAAATCTTATTGAAGGCTTCTACCATGCCATTTTCTTATGGACGATATGGTGTACTCTTCTGATGGTGCATGTTAAAATCCATTTTCAACACTTGGATAGTCTCATTCACAAATTTTGTACCCTGGTCACTCATCAAGATTTTAGGGCACCCAAACCTTGTCAGGATATTCTCAAAAATGAAGTTAGCATTTGTCTCTGCATTGCAATATTTCGCAGGCTTAGCATCTACCCTCTTGGTCAGGTAATACATTTCAGTAATGATATAGCACACACTGGTCTTCTTTCCAGGAGGGTTGATCAGTCCTACAAATTCAATGGCCCACTTATCAAAAGCCTGCAAAGTCACTTGTGGTTGTAGTGGCATTTCATCTCTCTATGAGGGATTCCTTATTCTCTGACACACATCACAAACACGTCAGTACTCTTTTGTATCATTGTGTACAGTAAACCACCATAAAGTAGCCCACAAAATTTCTGCACAGTTGGTTTTCCTGCATAGTGACCTCCTGCAACCCCTGCACGTGCTTAAACTAGGATGCTATGTCTTTCAAAATCTAGCACATAGCATCTCAATATCTGATCGGTGTTAATCTTATACGAATTTCTAGCGATCAAATTAAATTTAGCTTCAGGAAAGACAAATTCTTTCTTCTTCTTCACTGTATACTCTATAAACACACTACTAGTGGTTAGAAAGTGGATAATATATCTGAAGTGGTCACCAACTACTTTAATGGAAAATAGATGTGTGTCTGGTAATCCATCTTCCAAAGTAGTTGGCTCTTCTTCACTTTCGATGCACAATAGGTGATATGGACCTGCATTCAACCTCCCTAGCTTGACAATCACCTCAAAATCATACCCTTGAAATAATAAGAGCCATCAGCAAATATTCCCCCCCAACAAAGCCTTGCTAACCAGGTACTTCAAAGCAGAGTGATCCGTAAACATCTTAAAATCTCCTCCCAACAAATAATGACAAATTTTTTGTACTGCATAGACCATAGCTAATCCTTCTCCCTCTTTTGTCGAGTAGTTGTTTTCAACGCTTGAAAATTTTCTACTCACAAATGCAATTGGGTGATCAATATCTCCAACTCCTAGTTGCACGAGCACAACGCCTAACGTGATACACAAAGAATCGACATGTACATGTAATTCCTTTTTCCAGTATGGGAATAAAAATATAGGAAAAGTTACCATTTTCTCCTTAATTAGCTCAAAACTCTTCTAGAAATCCTCATCCCAGCAAAAAGAGGCATCCTTCTTCAACAATTTTTCCATCAGTGCAGTAATCAATGCATAGGCTTGAATAATTTTTCTCTAATATCCAGTATGTCCCAAAATAGAGTGCAACTGCTTCACATTTTCAAGCACATCAAAGTTGAAAATAATATAAATATTAGCAGGATCAAACATCAACCGATGTTAACAGACAACATGACCCAACAAAGCCCCAAAAGAGACACAAAATATGCACTTCTTCAGATTCAACGAGATCTGATGCTTTTGGAAATTATCAAGCATTAAGTGTAGATTTGAAACATGATTATTTACTAAGACAAATATAGTCCAGTCATGAAAAATACTTCTAAGAATTTATTTATATACTCCTTAAACACAGCTACCACCACGCACGAGAATATTTCTGGCACATTCTTCTAACCAAATGGCATTACTGTTTATTGGAATGATCCCCATTCCATTGCAAAGGTTGTGTTACTTTTGTCTTTAGGCGTGATTCTTATTTGGTGGTATCGAGAAAAGCCATCAGTGAATGAGTAAGCTTCCTTCCCTCCCACATCGTCCAATATTTCATCAGAAAATGGAGTTGGAAAGGGGTCATGTACACAGAAATCATTTAACTTGTGCAGATCCACATAAATCCTAATTTCTCCTTTGGTATTATTTTCTTGGACCACCATGGGGCTGACCCAATATAATTCTTCTACCGGCTCAATAATCCTTCTAGCAACCATTTTCTCCGGCTCCTCTTTCATCTTATGTTTGTATTAAGGATTCAACCTGAAAGGGTGTAGCTTGACAAGCCTAACATCTAGTTTTAAAGTGATTTTCATCACACCTAGATCCCCAACCGTACCTTTCAACGCAAAAAATCTTGTGGGAAATATGTACTAATATTTAGGAAGCAACTCTGCAACCTTAGCTACTATATCTTCGTCCCATTAATCCCCAATTTTTTATAATCTTAGGTTTCTCTTTTTTTCTAATGTTGACTTTCCTAATCTTCATGGGTTCATTCCCATATGGAACTTCAAGCAGCAACCCAGAAACTGCGCGTTAACCTTCGAACTTGGGTATATTGATGTTTTTGGGGTATTCCTTATTATCTTCAATAGTCACATTCTGGAAGTGTTACAATAAAAACTGTCACCTTGAAATTATACTAACTGTATGAGCTCGTTAACACTCATACATAATTCCTTTGCAAGTCTTACAACCTTTACTCCTCATGGCAAGCCCTGAAACAAGGAGAAAAGTTCCTAAAAATCTCCTAAACTTTGGTATCGCACTTTATCTCTATCTTGCCTACGGTCTCGCACCCAATGTTCATCTCTCCTACGTACCTGAACGCACTTTATATTTTTTATAGGTGCAGAACCCTGTAAGATCGAAAAGGTGCAAGTAAATTTCAAAAAGCTCAATTAATGTAAATTCTGGAAGCTTCTAGAATGAATCTTGCAGTGGCAGAATCGCTCTTGTGAGGTGCATGTATCCCTCACCTTAAGCAACTAATCCCTTGATGTGAGGAGTCTATCCCTTTGAAGGAGGATTCTATCCCTTCAAAGGTGGAATCCTAACCTCCTCATCTGCTCTATAAAAGGAGGCATTGGGTAGCCTCAAATGGTTAGATTTTGGAGATTGAGAATTGGAGTTCAAGCTTTAGAATATTTGAGGTTAAGTGATGTTAAGATTCAGACTCAGTTAACTAAGAATTTTGTGAGGAGAGATAACATACCTCTATTCGTCTTGGTTGGAGGAGTGCATAGCTTATCAAAGTAGAGGAGACTCCTGCTTCGGACCCCGGGAAGACCTGTGCAACATCAAGGCTCAGGTTGTAAGGTTTTCCTTCTTTTGAAATTAATACAAATATACTCATTTTTCTCAATAAGCTTTCAGTTAATGGTTTATTTCATAGATTCCTTGATCACTATGATAAGCATGGGTTATGATGATTTCTATACAGGTGCTATGTAATATTATTCTTGTTTGTGACTGTAGGTTTATGAGGAAAACTCCTTCAAGTGCACGAGGGACAACAATGACATCAAACAAGCGCTAGACATACGGTAAGTCTTTTACACCTCTATAGAGCTTCTTGTAAATCATATATGCTTAGAGAAAGATTAGTTTATTTGGCTGTTTGTTGCTAGATACTTTTAGTACTAGGGAGATCGGTCTTGTCCACAAGAACAATTTATCCGGCCAACAGGAAGTCAACTATATCCTTCATCTGTGCATCCCATGCTGGTATGGCTCATTCTTTTGGTTTATCTATTGTGTCAAAGACCACATCTTGAATCGTGTGTAAGGCAGTATTGATGCATGGGAATCCACTCTCAAAACTAAATTCAAACAAAAATATTTCTCGTAGCACATCACATTCCATCATACCTCATCACAAATCAACCTCTAGGTACCAGTTCATAGGAATATGACTTAAGTATGCAGGAATATATGCACCCATCCTAGTTGTGGCTCTTCTCCCTAAGTTGCATTCCGCCTGAATAAATGTATGCACGAATCTTCTTTGCCTACATAGGTTCCTTCCAAAAAGGTATTGGTTTTTCCAAACCGCAGTTGAATCATATGGGTACATTCATTCCAATTCGCCAAGTTGTCCTTGTGTATTTCCCACCAGCGTGCTAGAGTTGAGCGCGGAGATAAGTCAAGTGCATGGAATCGTTCTATCTCTAGAGAAAAATATTAGAATTCATCTAAGAAACAAGTGACACAACCTATACCATCATAATAAGGTAGTTCCCACACCTCAGAGGATATGCACCCTAGAGATATGGTGACTCAGTTGTAGTGCAGTGTAGAGACGTCATGAAAATGGTTCTGCCAATTCTCCAATTCCTCATTTGAATCTGAGTGGCATTAAATATCTCTATCCCTGCGAAGCTGACCATCTACTATGGGATTGATCCAATCTTCATCTCTCATAGTTAGTTTGTAGATATTATCAACGTCCTCTTCTGCATGCACCGGTTCTGTATATCTTTCTCCTTCTTCTTGATCCAGTGGGACCAAAACCCTGGTTCCATTTTTTTTTAATACCCTACTTTTGTGCTTCAGATTGATAATAGCATCCATGTAAATATCCCAATCCAGACCCAAGAATGTGGGGTATGGATCTCTATCATCAACAATCTTAATAACTTCAAAATTAGTTAGCGCCTTAACTCCTTCGCTATCAACTATGACCCTAGAAAGCATACTCATTGAGATAATCTTGTACTGATTCGCCATGTGTAGTTATATTGCAGAACATTGCAGCTTAAGTTCTCCCATTTTCTGCCAAGTCTACTTTGGTATGACATTTGCATCACATCCTAGATCCAAAATGACTTGGTCCATTTGAAACTCTCCTATTTGAGCAGTGAGGTGCATCTCTCAACCAGTTCTTCTCTTGTTATTGTAGATCTTATTGAGAGCCCTTTTCTCCATCTTGGGTTGTTCTTTTTCAGTGAAGATGTTAATTAAAGCTTGAAGGTTCTCAATGGCCTTGTTATTGCATAGACGTTTGATACATACTTGTAAAAACAATTTCATCTCTGCAGGTCCAGCCCCTTTATCGGTATCCCTGGCAGGTTCCCTTGCTACTTTCAATGTGCTAGGATCCACGAAGTCCTTCTTTGTTGTGACAAAGGTTTCCTTTTCCCCTTTTAGATTGAATTCTTCCTTTTTCTAAGGAGCTCTCTGGACCCAAACATCAGTGACAAGTCTCTTATATTCTGCTTTATTTTTTATAGTTGCTACCCTACTTTTGATTACAATATTGACGCTAGGGTCTTCAATGCGTGGTTCTTCTCTCATAATTTGAACATTCTACATAGGTATCTGCGGTTTCTTCTAATGAATTTTTGCAAGTAGTATAGGGCAATATTCAAGAACATGATCCAACGACCTACAATATCTACAAGATTTTTATGTTAGGTTTTGGAAGTCATGCACATAATGGATAGCCTTTCCATAGTTATAAAAAATTATATGTCTTCTTCCATGACCAATTCCTAACTCACCCCTTACTCGTCCTTTTCCTGGAAATCAACTTCGCCTAGATGGTGATGCAGGAGAATCTGGTCTTCTACCCTCAACCTACAATATGTACAAGGCAACTTGCTCAATTATCAGATTGAAGCTATGATAGTTCTTGTCATC
Source organism: Pinus albicaulis (assembly GCA_034641835.2). Taxonomy (NCBI): domain Eukaryota; kingdom Viridiplantae; phylum Streptophyta; class Pinopsida; order Pinales; family Pinaceae; genus Pinus; species Pinus albicaulis. The sequence goes on along the minus strand of CM076581.1, from coordinate 414,102,413 downwards.
GTGTCCCACAAATCGAAAGAATCTGCGGAAAGGTTTTTGTAGCTCCTAAATATATTTTACCAAGCCTAGGGCAGAAGTCTATCGTATGCAGTCCATTTGTTTAGGAAATTACGCACCATATTTTGGCAAAATCACTAGGCCCTACGCCATTCCTAATCAAACCTGGTCCCCTAACCACCAGATAGTTATTATATATACGAAATTGACCGCTCTAATTTCCCTCATCTTTACAATGTTTGCAACATACTACTACGCACACATCCTTATCCTTCTTCTTTTGCAATTTTGGTAATTCTAAGTGGAATGTAGCTAATTGGCTTTGGATTTGTTGAGCCCCAACCTATGTGGTAGGTAAAGGTGAGGCTTCTAGCTTCATTAAAATCTCCACATATTCAACCTTCGTCACAATATTTTGTTGTTTTAAAGAGCAGATGCAACAATAGCATAGAAATTAACCATTCTTTCTGATGCATGTTATCAAGAGTAAATCCTCCATCTCTGATGGTGCGCTTCAATTGTTACTCTACCTCCCATATAGATTCATTCATGTCTTGGTGGATCTCCTTTAATTCAGTTATGCATTGAGGGTAGGATTTTGTATTTTTAAACTACTCCTTCATTGTGGTCTTAAGATCGTCACTCGTGGCATTACGATTTATTTCCATATACCTCATCTACCAATCCAATGCGCGTTCTTGAAATAAAATAGCCATATGAGATTTATTAACATTATCATTATAGATTTGTTTTTTTTTCCATACAACATCTGTGACAAACTAAAATCGGTCAACATCTTCATTTCCAATACCATTGAAATACTGCATCTTGATGGAAGTAGCCATGTCATCTTCTAGAGGTGGAGGTGGAGGTAGAGGTGGAATCGATCACTTGTTAAAGTGAGGAAAATTTTGGAGTGGAGTGGATGGGATCTGAACTAAGGTCAATGACCCAAGAATATCCTGATATTGTAATCCCTCTTATTTTGAGTGCGCACATTCACTAGAGGTCTATAAACAAAACCCTCTTCTAGATCTACTCTGTAAGTTTTTCTACTATGCCTAGCCATGCCTCTTTTGTACATTCACTCAATGTGGCTACAAATAGTAACCTTTTCATATAAAATCATTTTAATCCACAATTTCAATGAGCATATAAACTTACCTCTATGACCCTTGAAAAATATTCTGTCAACTTCAGAATATGACACAAAAGTATCAATAGAAAATTCAATCACAAACCCACTAAGAACACTCTCAACCCAATAATATAATGTTCGATTAATTTTATTGATAGATTTATCCAACTGCTAAACCAGCTCAGGAGTCCACCTATTGATCACGTCATCTTTTGCACAGGTCTTTTCTCCCAATACTCAGTAGATAACTTAAGGTTTTAGTTTTCTTGGATTGCAAATTCGCACACCTTCCCGTCGAGCCAATCTTGCAGTTTCTTATGTGTCAGTTGCCACAACATCAAATCTCCCTCAAAATTATCTCGGTCCTGGAAAAAAACCATTTATTTTCTTGAGGGGTCCTGACCCAGGTTCAGAGTGATTTGCGCAACCAACAAAACCCTCCAACTACTAGCCCTTTCAGCAATGATCTGCTTCGATAGAAAAAAGTCTCACACAAAGTGGTATGGGGGGGTGTTGGAAGCCGGTTTTCGCACCCTAAGGGAGCGTTTGATTTGTGTTTTACCCTTACTTATCATATCTAAGGCTTATCTACATGTGTGAGGCTTAATAGAGACAAGATATAACTACAGGTGAAACCATTAAAAGATATGTAGTAACAGGTTATTATACTTCAAACATATCTACCTTATTAGAGAAGAAACAATACTCACACAATCACATAGAAAGTTCCAATAAAATCCTTAATGTAGTTGTAACCCTTACAAAAACACATAGATCTCTTCACATACGAATAACTTAGATAAATGCACATCCAAAAAAACAGATTAATAGATAATCAACATAATCATGCATAACAAATAAATTGCAACATAGTTCGCCAAAAATTCATCTTTATTAATCAGCCTTGGACCCAATACATTACTTTCTTCTGCGTACACAACAGTAGAGTCCTTGCACACAACTCAGGACTAGATCTCCATGCACACATGCAGCAGGAGCCTTTCTACCCACATCGATCACAAACTTTCCCAAAACTTAGATCAAAACATTCGTTAACACAAAATATACATATATATTACTTGACTTGACTCTTACATATTTATAGGTATTTGAAGCACACATAGCATGGTCTCAAACCATGGTTTGAGACTTGTGGCTTTACCCCTTTTACCCATTACTTTGATTAAGGGAATTTGACCCACCCCAAAGCCCCTTGACATCTATGCACAACACGTACTAATCAAAAATTTACCAAAATTAACACAAAATTATACAAAAAATTACCCATAGGAGACCCCATACCACATCCTCTGTTACTAAGTATGGTAGGGGATGCCATGTCTTTGTTATGTCCTTGCAATCTTGTATATAAGTTTTGTCGAAGTCAGCTTTAAACTTCGCGACAATGTTATACTACGTGTATAATTTTAGTGAAAGGCGAGGTTGTTGTTTCACCAACATGTATAAATTCATATGATATATAACAAAAAACGTTTTCTTCTGCTATGTGCATGATGGTTTAGTGGTATACCACAGTGAGACATACTGCGCGACTTCACAAACATCCAATGCTACCAGAGGGAACTATGAGTCTTCTGGCTCTTTCCATGCCAACAAGTAACCAAGCATAATGAAATGGAGTACCTTTCTCCTAAGTTTCACATCAATCATCTATAACCACTTTTCATATGTATTTAGCCAGCTGTATTAAGCCCCATTAATGAAACGAGCATGTAAGGAAACCACCGGTGCATGGAATTCATTAGCCCGAAAATTCATCATGATGTTTCTTACCAATATCTGTGATTTTAAGCGAACTCCCTGTTCATTTATCGAGCTAACATCATAGCCTCACTTCCATTTTGTCAGTCCAAAATTTCTCTTCATGTTTTCTACTATGGCTTTATCCTGATATTTCCCAACAAACTAGTCTATGTGATTCAACCCTTGACAAGGTTGTCTTATGATTCTCCATATAAACATTGGGTCGATAGGGATGCTCTTCACCATCCACGGGAATCCATTGTGCACCAATGCGAGCATGTATCTTGTTCGAAAATTATATATTATGGAGCAATGAAACACATAAAATATGCGGAAAATAAAAGTACACGAAAAACACATAAAACCAAAGAGACATAGATATACGTGGTTCACCCAGTTTGGGCTACATCCACCCCGAACAGCCAGTCCTTCCTTTCTATTATCCAGCAAAAATGAAGAGACAAAACCTATAGCAGATCCACTATAATATCCTTTGTTCTCTCTCACAGTCTCCCTCTCTGTTTCTCGCTCCAAGAATACACACATGATACACAGCCGCAATACAATACCCTCATATATACAAGGGGGTTGCCTTCTAGGGAAAAAAAACCCTATTCTAAACATAACTTCTACCGTCATATCATTTCCTAATGAACGGCCCAGATTGACTAGAAATTACTATACTTTTACAAGGTAATTTTACATCTGTTTTTAGGTTCGAGGGCGCTGCCCCCGAAAACCCCTGCTAGGGGCGGGCTCCGAAAAGCACTGCCACCCCCCATGGACCCCCCATTGCAGCAATTAATTACGGGCGTCGTTTCCGCCCCTTTGAAGGTATAGGGGTCCAATGTTGTGATACAAAGTAAACAAGATAATCAGGCTCCACACCCAACAATCTCCAACTTGGAGACTGATTGTAGCAACTCCATCGCTATTCCTCATCTTCATCATCATCCTTGAAGAACAATTGAAACTGAGCACATTCTCAGTTTCTCCCTAGTTACAACTTTTGTTAGCATATCTGCAGGATTCTGTATAGTGTGTATCTTTTCCAGCTTCAACTCTACATCTTCCAATACTAGACCCCCCACTGGACCCCCCATGGCAGCAATTAATTACGGGCGGCGTTGCCGCCCCTTTGAAGGTATAGGGGTCAAATGATGTCATACAAAGTAAACAAGATAATCAAGCTCCACACCCAACATATCTCACATACATTTTCTTCCTTTACATATGCCAAAGTGCGGCACATTCAACATGATCAAGAATCCTGACCTTGCCAGCCTAACCACCCACTCCTTCAGTTCTCACCTCGTCACATCGTTGTCAGGTTTCAACTATCCTCTCGATGTGAATTGTAGATATCTCCTTTTATCATTAAAATCATTGTCTGAAAACTTCAACTGTGAAATTTTCTCAAGGTATTCTCCAATAAATATCACTGGTTCTTACAGTATAGGTGTGAAGGTGTCATACTTTTCATCCTTCGAGTCTGTTACTGGTTTTTCATTCGGTCTCCTTGGCGTGATATATGGTGGGAGAGGCAATGGAAATGTTGTGTTTTCCGTTTCCATTTTCTCTTTCTCTGGTTGTTCCTCATTGTCTCACACCTGTTCTGGTTCTTGCAACGACTCAAAAGATTTATTTTCTTATAACTTCCCCATTCTCTGCTCTTTTCATTTTCTTACATGGGGATCTCCGCTACGTGAGTGGTGATGCTGCTGTACGTAGTGATGTTGCTAAGGGAATCTCAGCTGATGTTGCGGGTGTAAAAAATGGTGTTGTGGCTTCTTCCATGATTCCTGCTAAAATATTCTCTCTAAATATACAAATGAAATATTCAATATTAATACGATAACACAATTTTCTGCAACTTATCCGCACTTAGAAATTTTTGAGCTCTCAGGACAACAAAGTGCTAAATTCTGGACGGGACGTGGATTTTATAACAAATCTGAATTCTAATCCCCATGATTAGCTCAAATTTTGTTCATTAATTACGTATATGTCGCTAGATCCAGCTAATATATCCTCATAAATGCATTTTTTCTACGTGTTCCAATGAAAAATTTCCCTTTTAATGGTCATAGTTTTCCAATGAACTTCGATGCATCCCATATTGTATCGAACAACCCTTCTTACGAAATTTGACATAATCCAAATTGAATCAACTTCCTACGTCAAATATTTCTCTACAACATATATTATAGTCTAGTGCTGACTTTCAACTGAAGGTGGCACTAAGAATTTTCTTCTTTCTTCAGAGGGAAGATGTAGGGGCAGTGTTGTCCCTATAAAGCTTCAACCTGCTTCCATTTACTCTTCCTTGAACCAATTATCCATTTAACTTCACTAGTTGAACTATGCCTCTATCAATAATATGCTTGATAATATATGGGCCCAACCAATGCCTCTTGATTTTTCCTGGAAACTTTACAAACTTACTATCATAAAGGAGAACAAGGTCTCCTACCTGTAACTTCTTCTACTTAATATGTCTTTTATGCTAGCCTATTCTCTTGATTTTTGTACTTGTTGATGGAATCTTGCTATAATTCTGTCTTCCTCCAAAGCAAGAAAATGTGAAATTGTTTCCTCCATTGTAACAGGGTCTTCCATATCTATAAAAGATACAATCCTCAAAATAGGAACAATGTAATTCATGGGGATAAAAAATTATTGCCCATAAACTAACAAAGATACAATCCTCAAAATAGGAACAATGTAATTCATGGGATAAAAAATTCTTGCCCATAAACTAACTTCAAGTGTGTCTAACCTGTCAAATTCTTACATTTAGTACTATAAGCCCATAACACTATTGGTATTCTAAGATCCCAGTCATCTTTATTCACATTGCGTACTTTAGTAAGTTCATTCTCAAAAATCGTATCGAATGCCTCTATTGTTCCATTAACCTGAGGGTGATAAGGGGTACTCTTCTGATGATAAACTTGGAACTCCTCGGTCAATGCTTCAACAGTATTATTTAGGAAGTATGAACCTTGGTCACACATCAAAATATTTTGACATCCAAATCTAGACAATATGTTCTCAAAAGTAAAGTTCATTGCAGTTTCTACACTACTGGTTGCGCTTTGGCCCATCTTGTCAAGTAATCAGTCGCTATAATTATGTACCTTGCACTAGTTCTCTTTCTAGGTGGGTTGATTGGTCCAAAAAAATCAATGACCCACTTATCAAAATCCTACAATCTAACTTGTGGAATCAATGGAATCTCATATCTTTTGGAAGGCTTCCCTATTCATTGAAACACATCAAATTCTTTTCAATATTCCTTCGCATATTTATGTAATGTAGGCCACCACAATTGTACTCTCAAAATCTTCTACGTAGTATCTTTTCCGGCATAGTGTCCACCAGCTATGCCCCCATGAGATTCTACTAGAATCATCTACCTTTCATGTTTAGGAACATATCTGCGCAGTATCTCATCTGTTCCCATCTTATATAAGTGTCCTTCTATTAATGAAACTTTAGCTTCCTTAAGCACCAATTCTTTCTTTTTTTGCATAATATACTCTGAAGGAGCCATTCTCGTGGTCAAAAATTGAATGATATCTATGAAATGATCATTTTCCACTCTTATTTCAAATAACTATGCATGAGGGATATTATTGTCTATGTTGGCTGGTTCTTCCCTTGTTTCCAATATTTATAAATGTTTAGCTCTTGCATTCAATCTTCCTAGTTAAACAATGATCTCAAAGTCATTCTCCTGGAATAACATCAACCATATGCAAATGTTTCCTCTTTAAACAATTTTATTAACCAAATACTTAAGTGAAAATGATATGTAAACATCTTCAAGTGTGATCCCAGCAAATAGTGTGTAAAATTTTGTAAAGCATACAACATGTCCAATCCTTCCCTTTCTGTAGTGGTTTAATTATTTTATGCTTTATATAACTTTATACTTGAAAAATATATAGGATGAACAATCTCTCCTGCACTAGTTTGTATCAATACTACTCCTAAATCTATAAAATAGGCATCCACATGGACATGGAATTGATTATTCCAATCAGGGATCACTAGTATATGTGCAACTACCATTTTTTCTTTCAAAATTTCGAGGCTTTTTTGACATTCTTCGTTCCACTGAAAAGTTACATCTTTATTCAACAATTTCTCCAGAGGCATAGTCATCTGCACATACCCCTTGATGAAATTCATGTAATACTCAGTACGTCGCAACATAGTGTGAAGATATATTATTGTCTTCAATGGAGACAAGTTCACAATGACAAAAATATTAACAGGGTCCACCATTAGTCCTTGCTTACAGAAAATATGTCCCAGAAATATGCCAAAAGGCACACAAAATATGCATTTCTTTAGGTTCAAAGAGATCTAATATTTTTTACATTTGTCGAGCATAAATATTAAACTTCCTACATGTTTTCTAACAAACCAAATATTGTCCAATCATCAAAATATACTTATAAAAACTTCTTGATGTACTCCTTAAAAGTTGCGACCATCTCTCTTGAAAATATAGCTCGGTCATATTTTAATCCAAAATGCATTACTTTGTATTGATATGATCCCCATTCTATATAGAATGTCTTCTTATGTCGATATTCAAGTGCAATCCTAATTTGATGATAGCCTGAGAATCCATTTGTAAATGAGTAAGCTTCCTGACCTCCTAAATTTTCTAGTACTTCATCTGTGAAAGGGGTAGGGAAGGGATCATGTAAACATGCATCATTCAACTTTATGAGATCAACTCAGATCCTAATATTTCCTTGAGTATTATTTTCTTGCACCAATAGGACTTACCCATTGTGATTTTTCTGTAGGTTCAATAATTCGTTCCGCTATCTCCTTATCAAGTTCTACTCAAAATTTCTCTTTATAATTTAGATTTAGCCTATAATGTCTTTGTTTTACTGGCTTCACATCATGCTTTAGGGGAATCTTCATGACTCCTAGATCTCATATTGTGCCCTTCATCTCTTAAACGTGGTGAGAAACAATTCTTGATATTAATGAAGTAACTCCGTAAATTTACTGACTGTCTCATCATCCCAGTAATCTCTTATTCTTGAAAACTTGGGTTCCTTCTCTAATCCTATGTTACCTTATTGGTATTCAGTGGAATTTTTATTTCTCAAGTCTAGTTACTTCATGGTATCCTTCTGAACCTTCTATGTCGACGTTGCGAGGATATTATTCTTCATCTATAGTAAGGTTATAGCACTCCAGTGCAGTTTCTATCTGCGTAGCCCAATCAGGTTGATGCCATGCCAATGGGGTGACATTATCAAATATATTTGTCTTGACTGTCTGAAGGGCCAAATCTATGTATGGAAAATATTCCTCAAAGTTGAATGTTAATATCAACACATCAACCATGTCTACCCAATTCTCGGTATAATGTTGAAGCTCTATCTCTAGGTACCAATTCTTAGGTATTGTCTTTAATGTGTGAATGAATCCATGTACCCATTCTTGTTGTGGAATCTCCTTCCATGTTGAAGTGCATAGCTAGATATGCTTCGTAGGACTAGTTTGACAATCATGTTTTATCTCCATTTCTGTTTTTATCTGTCCATACCTTATCCACATCAGTATTAGACATTCCTGCCAACCTTCTATGTTCTTCTTGTTTCCATTACACCGCCTAACATGGGTATATTTCAGGGCTATATCCAAGGCTAACAACCTATGATTTGCTGGAACTTGTTCTTAATAATCATTAAGAAAAGTATTTATATCATCTAAACCATCATAAGAAGTCAAGTTCAAATATCATACAATGAACTCATTTGGTAAGTCTTAACCAATGCCTTGTGGATACTTCATGCATTATAATCTTCCAATTTTCCAACTCTTCTTCTAAGTCTGAGGTACAAGAACTATCATTCTCCCAACTCAACTTGCCTTCTGTAGTAAGGTTAACCCAATCTTGTTCCTTTGTTGTCATTTGATAAATATTGTCTATGCCTGTTGCGCAATATTCTGCTTTGATTGGTTTTGTGTACCTTACTCCTTCAGATGGATCCAAAGGAACAATTACTCTCATATTGTTTCCTTCAAATATCATTTATCTCTTCTTCAGATTAAGTATGGCCATATTTTCAAATGGTTAGTTAAGTACAAGCAATGTAGGATAAGGGTTACTGTCATCGACAATCTATATTATCTCAAAATCAACATTAGTGTGAACTCCTTCAATATCCATTGTGACACCTCGTAGTCTTCCCATAGGGAATATATTTTGATAATTTTTCATCCTTAACTAAATGTGTGAAAATTGTAGCTTTTAATTACCCATAAATTCACATGTATTCTTTGTTAAGACATTAAAATTAGATCCTAGATCTAGAATAACTTGATCCATCTCATAGTCTCATATCTACACACTAAGTCTCATTTCTCTTCCAATTCTCTTCTATCGATGCAAATTATTGACTATGTGCATCTCACTTTGCAGTGTCTTTTGGATGCACAAGATTCTATCAACTCCTAAAGCCCTTCTATGGTCTTTTGATCCTTTAAAAATATCATATACGTTTGTAGAAAATAGTTTAAAATACTTTAATTTCTTACTCTTGGCCTTGCATTAGAACTCGATCCTTTGTAGGAGCTCGGTCCTGTGTTGGAGCTTGGTTCTGCATCGAAGCTTATGAATCATCATAGTTACTTCTGCAATTGATATTTGGCTATGAAATAGAGTTTAAAGCTCCATCATCCATAAAAAATCACTTTTCTCCCATGAATACTTATTTTTATTTATGAATACCAAAATCATGAGCTTTCTGAGAAGTATTTCTAACCCATTCACTTTCATATTATTTCTTTTCATCCGCTTTATCACTATTGGTTGCAAATCCACTTCTAGTGACAATACTAACTCGAGGTTCATCGGTCCTCTTGTTAATAGTCATCATTTGAATATTCTGTGTCAGTTGTGGGTTCCTCTTTTCTTGAATCTTCGTCATAATTACATGTGTTGGTGAGGTAAATCCCCTCTGTGGACAGAGGCGAACCCACTAGTCCTAGGGTGTGTCTAGCCATAAACAAGACACACTACAATATTTATTCCTAGTTACGAATGGATGGTGATTCGATAAATGACTTACTGGAAATCCTATTCTGTTGTTGTCGTCGAAAAAGAGTGGCTCGCTCCTCGCTCTTGGTTTGACATATCATGATCCACTAACTTTCACGCTCGGATACCTACACACACAAAATAAAAAATGATGATATATAACATACTAGCTCACATTCGTAACTATCAGTCAGTCGAAGAGGACAAAATCAATTGCATTACATAAACACATAACACAACGATGGAACCCACACCATAGTCGAGTATATTAATCAATGTAAGGAAGAGTACAACCAAGCTTCGACATTGCGATCTCCTCCAGTAGGGTTCAAGCCGAGTCAGTCTCACAAAGGGTCATCGAGAATTTGAACGGGACTCTCTCTACGAAGTTCTCCTTGGTTCTACCTTATCAATAGCAATTACTCAGCTATAGTATTCTTCTCCAACTTCAGCTCTTTGGCTATATGTTCAGCTAGATTTCATAAAGGGAGAAGGCTTGTTTATATAGAGGGAGAGGGCGAGGTTAGGATCCCTATAATTATGGAAGGGATCCCTATCTTCAAGGAGTGTTCCATGGGAGGTAAAAAACCACTACCTAAAGAGAGAGATCCGTGGCTTATCAACTCAACGACTTCTAGTGACTCACCCCTGAGGTGGTTAGAAGGAAACTTCCGCCTATAATTTTTAAAAAACATTCCTAAAATAGATGGCGTGGGGGTGGCACTGAGACAAATAGCCAGGTGTCGTAGGCTCTAGTGAAAATATTCCACGTCGGCGCGAGGGGTGAACTGGCTACCCGCGCCAAGGCAAAAACATTGGTTTTGTGTGCTTTTTTGAGTAAAATCTCAATAGGATAAATGATTTCCTTATGCAGAAGGATGAAAAGAACGTGTTTGCAGATTATGACACTGTTCACAGGTCATGGGAATGATCCTCCAATATGTGGGACGAGAGATTGCAGGGACAGTGAAAAATGTTGTGTAACAAATGCCCCCTAAAGCATGAGGTCTGAGACAGAAGAAAGGGTGAAATTATTTATGAGAAGGCGTTCGACCCAAACATTGTTGTTGGAAGACCTGCAAGTACAAATACAATTGATATCTCTGATACATGATACGTGGTATGGACACAACAATCCATAATAGAGTACATGAAAGTGAGATCTGATGTATGGATGCAGCCATCTAGTGATAAGGATCATCAAAAAGACTCAGGTATGGTCGCAACCATCCAATCAAAAGAGTCATGTAATAAGTCATAGTAATCCACAAAGAACCCACATCCTAGATTTCATCAGACAAAACCCACGGTCTTTCACTCCATCCTGACCCAAACAAAGTACAAGTTCGAGCATGCGAATAGACGAGTTGAAGTCGAACATGCAGGAACATCATCTAATTACCAGCCAATAATGAGTGTTGTTAACAGACACAAGAGAAACCACCAATAATGACAATGGCTCTCAAGGTACAAAAGGTACAATCCGCGGAATGTGAACAGTGATCTAGCATTGAAAACCCATAGAATCATCCGATCAAAGGCCAGTGATGTAAATCTTGTGACAAATGAAAAAAACCTGTCATTAAGGCATGTAGGATCCATGGTACCTAAAGGGAGTCTATGGATCAGCTTCCTGGAAAATGAGCTGAAGTCGACAAGAAGCGACCCAGTCGAAGGAGGGCCATGTTGTTCTCCACATCATCGACATGAGATAGAGGAATATAAATTTTGTGAAATAAGACCAACAGAGAATCAGAGGGAGGTTGAAAACTATAGAGGCAAAAATTCTCTTGAACATATCGGTGGCACGACACTGGTTTTGGCAGTATTTGACATCAAGGGATCTGAGGTCATGACGATGAGGCAAAGAGAAGATGAGCGGTCAAAAGAGATTACCCAAACCCGTGGAGGCAAACAAATGATGAAGTGATATGTCCCCAACCTAATATGAATGTAGAAAAGTGCCATGTTCAAGAGCGAAATACTGCCAACACTACTATAATCTGGTTCCATTTTCCCCACCATTTCTGGTGAGTACCCCAATTATTTTCGAAAACAAGATTGAAGGGGATAGCATATGCTTGCGATGTAAGTTTTTCCTTCGGAAAAATCCAACCTGGTACATTTTATGAGCCCTAGGAAGGAGGAATTCGAGTAACGTCATAACGATGGAGTCTGATGTCATCATTTTTTAAGGAGTCTGACAAAGGGAGAACTCGGCATCTTTTCATGTTTAGAGAGTTTGAAACGAAAGCAGAAAAGAAAACTCCAACAAGGCCCTTTTCGTAAATAGCCTCTCAGATACGAAAAGGTAGAAAATAATATCCGAGAGAACCTCTTAGTCCTGATAGGCTAAGGTATTCCTTTTTCGTAAATAATCTATCCCATCCCGAAAAAGGGGTAAACGTATACTGGGTAGATATCGTTTCACAGGCATTTAACAAGTTCAAAACGATAAGCGTCTCGGAAATATTTTCAATTTTAGAGAGTCGAAAAAGAGCTGAAAGATGACTCCTCCTGGAGGAACGAGTGGTATTAAGGGTAGCTACTAGTTCCGGTAATGGTCGAACTTCTCATAACTAGTAAAGGTTAAGAGGCTGGCTAACAAGACCACTCATCTCAGTGGTTCCACAGGAATCAGTAAAACAACCAAGTGAAGGAATATGATCATCCAAGTAGATGGTAACGATGGAATAAGAAAACCAAGCGTCATCTGGAAAAACAAGCTGATAAAATGGCAATCACGAGAGGTAAAATGGGAATGGTTTCATTTTTACACAAGCTTGAAATCATGGGAAACTCTGCTTGAAGTTGGTTTCATTTTTACACAAGATTGAAACAAAAGTAAACTGTGCTTGAAAAACGGGCATGCCCCCAGCATGGTGACTCAATTTGAGGTACATGCCCCCAAGTTTCAGTCCATATGTAATGTACGAAAAGTAGATGGAGTGAAGGTTCAAGTTAAGAGATCAGGGAAAGACTCGACTGGGATTTTACGAGATCTGAGCAAAGACACGAATTGAACAGGAACTTCTTTCATTATTTTAATGAGGTTGACACATTAAGAGAACTATCCTCTGAGCTAATTAATTTTTTAACGAGGTTGACATAGAATATTAATTATCCTTGGGACACCTTGTTTCATTTTTTAAGGAGCTCGAAACAAGACAAAGAAATCCGCTCCGGAGACCTTGTTTCATTTTTTAAGGAGCTTGACATAAGAAAATGAATCCTGCTCCGAAGACCTCATCATGTCGAATAAGAAGTAATGGATCCCAAGAGGTTCTCATCTAATGGGAGAACAACATCTAGGAAATCAGTATCCATACTCCCAACACACGACGCACAATGGCGCTATCACTGAATGTAGGCACGGGACAGGTAGCCACATAATTAACTTGTGGTGGGTAAGACACAACCAACATATAAAGAGTGGGAAGGGATGATGGTGGACCAGATGTCATGTTAGGACCAAAGAATGAAAGTTGATCAATGCTCACGATTCGACCTTTGTGTGGAAAAAAAATCACACGAAAGAGGGAGGAGACAAGTGCACCCATGGCATAAGTATAATTGCAGCCCAAGAGTAAATTGAAATCCAAGGGGCCTAGAACTACCATCACGTCTATATAGACAATTTTCCCTCCCAAAGTAACAAGCAACTTTGGAAGGATCTCTAACGGTTTACTGGTTCCTATATTAAAATCCAACAGACTCTGAGTAACAGGCATAAGCGATGGAGAATCAGAAGCTTTCAAAGTAGAGGAAGACAAAATACTAATAGATGCGCCTTCATCTATAATGGTGCTAGGCATGACCAGATCAAAGGTCTGTACCGTTATCTCAAAAGGCACATAAGAAGGAAGGTTGTATCCTACAAATCGACCAATCGAATGAGGTGATCAAACTACTTGGAGGGGGTGCCATAGAACTCAAATGGTCATCCCTTGGTGTTACTGGAGCAAGAGAAGAATCCTCCTGGACTTCCATCACGGGAGTGGGAGGAGCAGCTTCTTGAACTATAGGGACAGGAGGATATTTCTCCAAGTCCGAAGAAACAACAAGAAGAACATGAGGGGAATGAGATCCACCTTCGACGGAAAAGACCTGATGAACCACTAGGAGGGTCAGATCAACCGATTCCATGACCAACGATTGATCAAGAATGGATTCATGATTTTGAATTCCCGGGAGAACGGGATCAACCAAGGATGACTCTTGACTGATCGTTGAATCAACTAGCAGAGGACTCGAAGAAAGCTTCTTGTAACCAGCAGGAAGGCAGCGTGCAGAAACAATAGAGTTTTCCAACACTCTCTTGGCCTCATCCATGTATGGACAAAGGTGAATGGGATGATTCCCTTCACACAAATTGCAGGGATTGGTAATCATACCCTGTTTCTTATGATTCTTACGAGCAGTAGTCAAAGATGTGCCACCAATACGATTTCCGGAAGCCAGAGGCAATGACGGACAACCGTCGGACCATACTTCAAGTACCTTGGGAATGCCAGGGCAGTCTCGAAGAATATGGTCACCTTTGCACAACATACAAGGGAATTTGACTTTCTGTGGAAGCTTGGATGATTTATCAATGGATGGTTTCCTAGGCGCAATAGCCATAGAACTAGCCTCTCTCTTATCCAACTTCTTCTTCTTCGTCTTATTCTTATTCTTCTTCTTAGCCACCTGGTTACTAGAATCCAAGTTTCACCATGTGAAGTAGAAGAGGAGGACAAAGAAATAGGTGAAGAAGTGGAGGGGTCCACTTTAGAATCAACATGATGTTGTTTAGGTGGAGGAGATGGTTGAACGGAGATCGGAGCATTCGAGACCATCAAGGTTTAAAACAACCAAACGGGAAAACCAACACTTAACCCTGGAAGAGACAAGTTTGCCATATAAGGAGCACCAACATTCCCAAAAGCAGGAAAATGCCCAGGATTCCCTTCTGAGGGGATTCCTTGGTTAGTGGACTCCGGAAACGTTGCCATTAGAAAAAATCCTAAATAATGTACTAAGAACGGTAACTTTAACCGGGAATATTTCATGGACAATTAATTTTTAAGACATTGAAACAAAACTCTGTCATTTCATATTTTAAGAGTCAAGAAACAAGAAAAAGTTGACTCTATCACTTTCAGGTTGAAGCTTTCATGAAAGGAAAATTGCTCGATGATCTTTTCAAATTTATGGAGTCAGTAAAGATCGAAAATGACTGCTCAGGTAGTCTATGTAAAAGGGTGTACCAGGTTCCCGTGAACTTCCATATACACCTTGGTGATCAAATGAAAGAAAAATTAACCAAGGAATTGACGTACGTGCAGGTAGTCTCCCCGAATGGTGCGTTCGGTGTATCACGGTTACAAGGTGGGAGACTCGGCTTCCTATGGATAAAAGGATTGCAACCTAGAGGGGTCTCCCTTTATATAATCGACAGTATGAGGAGCGTAAGTCCGTGCTAGTGCTATTTGAAGCCAAATGGCGAGCGACATCTGCTAGGTTTAAATATGATAGAACACGTATCTAACTTATACCACTAGATGTTTCGTTAGGTTTCAATGTTGTGTTAGGTTAATTTAGTAAGTTTTAAGTTGATCTTGTATTTATGTTTCAATTCCAAGGTCCTACCGAATGTTGGATCTCAAAAAATCTCTAATTGCAAGCTACATGCCAAACGATATCATTATGTTCGATGAAAGACTATCTACGAGAGAGTTAGGAGTTTCCAAGCGATAGTAAATAATGAGAACATGTGAAAACATCCACTACAGTATCCAATGCAAGCTAATGAAAACGAGAAATATTTCCTAGAATTGTCCAATGCTAGATATGCGAAAGACTTTCAATTTCACAATGCAAGCAAGATATTTTTATTTTTATTTTTCAATGTAATAGAGAAAGCAGTGCACTAAATGACATGAAAAAAAAACCAACACACTAGTTTGAGAATTCTAATGAGAGAGTCGAAACGAAGCAATTTCGATCAACTGAAGACAAACATGACAAGACTCAAACCAATGTTGCAATCTTTAAAATCAAAGAAAGACTTCAAGACAGACCCATACAAGCAGTTCTGATATATGCTTGGAGTGACAACAAGTGAAATTGAACGTAAGAGTCAAGAATCATTCAACCAATGCAATCGCTCAAACAGATCAAGGGAGTTGAATGCAACCAAACAAGGGACGAAGTTGACTGTGAAACTGAAGGCTCAAACTCCTACAGGAGGCTCAACATACCAAAGCACTTGAAAAATCGAAAGTCTATGAATCTGGCAGGAAACAGACAAAAAACTGAAGGAATGAAGGCCAGTCACAATAAAAAACAATCCCTAAGCATTCAATGTATACCTGAAATAACCCAGAAGCAGAAGCACTGACCCAAAAATTCCAAAACAAAGCAAATCCTAAAACCTACAAGAATTGGTGCGACTGTTTATCTGTCATCAATGCCAAATAGGGAATGGCGTAGGTGCAAAACTAGCAACAAGCACCAGCTAGCGTGACTGTCTGACAAGAAAGTGCGCCAGACCAGTTAACTTAGGTAAAAGGAAAATTTTGAAAAAAACAGAGGTTAGATCTGATCCTCTGGGACTGAACAAGGCTCTGGACTTAGCAGAATAATCAGAAAAGGTAAAACAATCAAGAAAAAACCAAAACAAGACCTAATGGATGAAAGAAAAACTCGCACTGATCCCTAGCGGAGTTGCCAATTTTTTGGTGAGGTAAATCCCCTCTACAGACAGAGGTGATCCCACTAGCCCTAGGGTGGGTCTAGCCACAAACAAGACACGCTATAATATTGATTCCTAGTTAACGAATGGATGGATATTCGATAGATGACTTACCAGAAATCCTATTCTATTGTTGTCGTCGAAAAAGAGTGGCTCGCTCCTCGCTCTTGGTTTGAAAAATCATGATCCGCTCGCTTTCACGCTCGAATACCTGCACACACAAAAAAAAAACGAAGATATACAACATACTAGTTTACATTCATAACTATCAGTCAGTCGAAGAGGACTAAATCAATTTCATTACATAAACACATAACAAAACGATGGAACCAACACCATAGTCGATGATATTAATTAATGGAAGGAAGAGTACAACCAAGCTTCGACATTGTGATCTCCTCTAGCAGGGTTCAAGCGGAGTGCATCTCACAAAGGCTCGTCAAGAATTCAGATGGGACTCTCTCTACGGAGTTCTCCTTGGTTCTACCTTCTTAATAGAAATTACTTAGTGATAGTATTCTTCTCCAAGTTCAGCTCTTTGGCTATATGTTCAGCTAGCTTTCATAAAGGGATAAGGCTTGTTTATATAGAGGGAGAGAGAGAGGTTAGGATCCCTATAATTATGGAAGGGAGCCCTATCTTCAAGGAGTGTTCCACTGGAGGTAAAAAACCACTACCTAAAGAGAGAGATCTGTGGCTTATCAAATTAACCACTTCCAGTGACTCACCCTTGAGGTGGTTAGAAGGAAACTTCCACCTCTAATTTTTTAAAAACATTCCTAAAATAGCTGGCATAGGGGTGACACTGAGAAAAAGCGCTAGGTGGCGTGGGCTCTAGTGCAAATCTTCCACATCGGCGCGAGGGGTGAACTGGCTACCCACGCCAAGGCCAAAACATAATTTTTGTGTGCTTTTTTGAGGAAACACTCAATAGGAGAAATGATTTCCTTATGCAGAAGGATGCAAAGAACGTGTTTGCAGAGTATGACACTATTCACAGGTCATGGGAATGATCCTCCAATATGCGGGACGAGGGATTGTAGGGACGGTGAAAAATTTTGTGTAACAGATGTCGCCTAAAGCATGAGGTCTGAGAGAGAGGGAGGGGTGAAATTCTTTATGAGAATGTGTTCGACCCAAACATTGCTATCGGAAGACCTACAAGTACAAATACAATTGATATCTCTGATACATGATACATGGTATGGGCAGAACAATCCATAATAGAGTACATGAAAGTGAGATCCAAGGTATGGACGTAGCCATCCAATGATAAGGATCCTCAAATAGACTCAGGTATGGTCGCATCCTTCCAATCAAAAGAGTCATGTAATAAGTCATAGTAATCCACAAAGAACCCACAGCCTGGATTTCATCAGACAAAACCCAGGGTCTTGCGCTCCATCCCGACCCGAACAAAGTACAAGTTAGAGCATGCGAATAGACGAGTTGAAGTCGAACATTTAGGAACATCGTCTGATTACTAGCCAGTAATGAGAGTTATTAATAGACGCGAGAGAAACCACCAATAATGATAATGGCTCTCAAGGTAGAAAAGGTAAAATCTGCGGAATGTGAATAGTGATCTGGCGTCGAACACCCGCAGAATCATCCGATCGAAGGCTAATGATGTAAACCTTGCGACGGATGCAAAAAACCTGTCATTAAGGCATGTAGGCTCCATGATACCTGAAGGGAGTCTCTGGATCAGCTTCCTGGAAAATGAGCTGAAGTTGACAGGAAGCGACCTAGTCGAAGGAGGGCCATGATTTTTCCCACATCATCGACATGAGATAGAGGAATATAATTTTTGTGAAATGAGACCAATAGAGAATCAGAGGAAGGTTGAAAACTACAGAGGAAAAAATTCTCTTGAACATATCGGTGGCACAACACTGGATTTGGCAGTATTTGACTTCAAGGGATCTAAGGTCATGACGACGAGGTAAAGAGCAGATGAGCGGTCAGAAGAGATTACCCAAACTCGTGGAGGCAAACAAATGATGAAGTGAGATGTCCCCAACCCGATACGAATGCAGACAAGTGCCATGTTCAAGAGCAACATACTACCAACATGACTATAATATGGTTCCATTTTCCCCCACCATTTCTGGCGAGTACCCCAATTATTTTCGAAAACAAGCTTGAAGGGGATAGAATATGCTTGCGATGTAGGTTTTTCATTCGGAAAAATCCAGCCTAGTAGATTTTACGAGCCCTAGGAAGGAGGAAGTCGAGTAACGTCATAACGATGGAGTCCGATGTCATCAGTTTTTAACGAGTCTAACAAAGAGCGAACTCAGCATCTTTTCATGTTTAGAGAGTTTGAAAAGAAAGCGAAAAAGAAAACTCTAGCAAGGCCCTTTTTGTAAATAGCCTCTCAGATCTAAAAAGGTAGAAAAGAATATCCAAGAGAACCTCTTAGTCATGATAGGCTAAGGTATTCCTTTTTCGGAAATAATCTATCCCAGCCCGGAAAAGGGGTAAACGTATACTGGGTAGATATCATTTCGCATCCATTTAACGTGTTCAAAACGACAGGCGTCTCGGCAATATTTTCAGTTTTGGAGAGTTAGAAAAGAGCTGAAAGATGACTCCTCCTGGAGGAACGAGTGGAATTAAGGGGAGCTACTGGTTCCGGTAATGGTGGAACTGCTTAGAACAAGTAAAGGTTAATAGGCTGGCTAAAAAAACCACTCATCGCAGCGGTTCCTCATGAATGGGTAAAACAACCAAGTGAAGGCATATGATCGGCCAAGAAGATGGTAAAGATGGAATAAGAAAACTAAGGGTCATCTAGAAAAACAGGTTGATAAAATGGAAATCACAAGAGATAAAATGGGAATGGTTGCATTTTTACACAAGTTTGAAATCATGGGAAACTCTGCTTGAAGTAGGTTTCATTTTTACACAAGCTTGAAACAAAATTAAACTATGCTTGAAAAATGGGCATGCCCCCAGCATGGTGACTCAATTCAAGATGCATGCCCCCAAGCTTTAGTCCATATGTAATGAACGAAAAGAAGATGGAGTGAAGGTTTAAGTTATGAGCTCAGGGAAAGACTCGACTAGGATTTTACGTGATCTGAGCAAAGAATCGAATTGAATGGGAACGTGTTTCATTGTTTTAATGAGGTTGACACATTAAAAGAACTATCCTCAGAGCTAATTCATCTTTTAACGAGGTTGACATAGAAGACGAATTATCCTCGAGATACCTTGTTTCATTTTTTAAGGAGCTTGACACAAGAAAATAAAATTTGCTTTGGAGACCTCATCATGTCGAATAAGAAGTCATGGATTCCAAGAGGTTCTCATCTGATGGGAGAACAACATCTAGGAAATCAGGATCCAATACTCCCAACACACGATGCACAATGGCGCTATCACTGAATGTAGGAACGAGACAGGTAGCCACATAATTAACTTGTGGCGGGGAAGACACAACCGACAGATAAAGACTGGGAAGGGATGATGGTGGACCAGATGTCATGTTAGGACCAAATAATGAAAGCTGATCAATGGTCACGATTCGACCTTTCTGTGGAAAAAAAATCACACGAAAGAGGGAGGAGACAAGTGCACCCATGGCATAAGTATAATTGTGCCCCAACAGTAAATTGAAATCCAAGGGGCCTGGAACTATCATCATGTCTATATAGGAAATTTTCCCTCCCAAAGTAATAGGAAACTTCAGAAGGATCCCTAATGGTTGACTGGTTCCTTTATTAAAAGCCAACAGACTCTAAGTAACAGGCATAAGCAGTGGAGAATCAAAAGCTTGCCAAGTAGTGGAAGAGAGAATAGTAATAGACACGCCTTCATCTATAATGGTGCTAGGCACGAATAGATCAAAGTTCTATACCATTATCTCAAAAGGCACATAAGAAGGAAGGCGGTATCCTGCAAATCGACTCCAATCGAAGGAGGCGATCAAACTACTTGGAGGGGGTGCCATAGAACTCAAATGGTCATCCCTTGGTGTTACCGGAGCAAGAGGAGCATCCTCCTGGACTTCCATCATGGGAGTGGGAGGAGCAGCTTCCTGAACTATAGGGATGGGAGGATCTTTCTCCAATTTCGAAGAAACAACAAGAAGAACTTGAGGGGGATGAGATCCAATTTCGACGAAAAAGACCTGATGAACCACTAGCAGGGTCAGATCAATCGATTCCCTAACCAATGATTGATCAATAATGGATTCATGATTTTGAATTCTTGAGGGAACGGGATCAACCAAGGATGACTCTTGACTGATTTTTGAATCATCTAGTAGAGTACTTGAAGAAAGCTTCCTGTAACTAGCCGGAAGGCAGGGTGAAAAAATAGTAGAGTTTTCCAACACTCTCTTGGCCTCATCCATGTACGGACAAAGGTGAATGGGATGATGCCCTTCACACAACTTGCAGGGATTGGTAATCATACCCTGTTTCTTATGATTCTTACGAGCACTAGTCAAAGATGTGCCACCAATACGACTTCCAGAAGCCAAAGGCAATGGCGGATGACCGTCAGACCATAGTTCAAGTACCTTGGGAATGCCAAGGTAGTCTCGAAGAAGATGGTCACCTTTGCACAACATGCAAGGGAATTTGACTTTCTGTGGAATCTTGGATGATTTATCAATGGATGGTTTCTTAGGTGCAATAGCCGCAGAACTAGCCTCTCTTTTATCTAACTTCTTCTTCTCCGTCTTCTACTTCTTATTCTTATCCACCTGGTTACCAGAATCCAAACTTTCACCAGGAAAAGTAGAAGAGGAGGACGAAGAAACAGGTGAAGAAGGGGAGGGGTCCACTTTAGAATCAACATGATTTTGTTCTAGTGGAGGAGACAGTTGAATGGATATCGGGGCATTCGGGACCACCGAGTTTGAAAACAACCAAATGGGAAAACCAACACTTAACCCTAGAAGATACAACGTTGCCATATAAGGAGCACCAACATTCCCAAATGCATGAAAATGACTAGGATTCCCTTCTGAGGCGATTCCCATGTTAGTGGACTCCGGAAACATTGCCATCAGAAACAATCCTAAACAATGTACTAAGGAAGGTAACTTTAACCAGGAATATTTCATGGATAGTTAATTTTTAAGACATTGAAACAAAACTCTGTCGTTTCATATTTTAAGAGTCGAGAAACAGGAAAAAGGCGACTCTATCACTTTCAGGTTGAAGCGATCATGAAAGGACAAGTGTTTGATGATCTTTTTAAATTTATGGAGTCATTAAAGATCGAAAATGACTGCTCAAGTAGTCTAGGTAAAAGGGTGTACCAAGTTCCTGTTAACTGCAATATACACCTTGGTGATCAGATGAAAGAAGAATTGACCAAGGACTTGACGTACGTGTAGGTAGTCTCCACGAATGTTGTGTTCGGTGTATCACGGTTAAAAGGTGGCAGAATCAGCTTCGTATGGATAAAAGGATTGCAACCTAGAGGGGTCTCCCTTTATATACTCGACGGTACAGGGATCATAAGTCCATGCTATTGCTGTCTGAAGCCAAATGGTGAGCGACATCTGCTAGGTTTAAATACGCTGGAACACATATCTAACTTAGACCACTAGATATTTCGTTAGGTTTCAATGTTGCCTTAGGTTAATTGAGTAAATTTTAAGTTGATCTTGTATTTATGTTTCAATTCCAAGGTCCTACTGAATGTTGGATCTCAAAAAATCTCTAAATGCAAGCTACATGCCAAAAGATATCATTTCGTTCAATGAAATACTATCTACGAGAAACTTAGGAGTTTTCAAGCGATAGTAAATAACGAGAACATGCGAAAACATCCACTACAGTATCTAATGCAAGCTAATGAAAACGAGAAATCTTTCCTAGAATTGTCCAATGCTAGATATGGGAAAGACTTTCAATTTCACAATGCAAGCAAGATATTTTTTTTTTTTTTTTTTCAATGTAATAGAGCAAACAGTGCACTAAATGACATGAAAAACAAACCAACACACTAGTTCAAGAATTCTAAAGAGAGAGTTGAAACGAAGCAATTTCAATCAACTCAAGACAAACATGACAAGACTCAAACCAATGTTGCAATCTCTCAAATCAAAGAAAGACTTCAAAACAGACCCATACAAGCAGTTGTGATATATGCCTGGAGTGACAAGAAGCAAAATTGAATGAAATTGCACCAAATTGACACGACTATAATCTGGTTCCATTTCCCCCCACCATTTCTGGCAAGTACCCCAAATATTTTCGAAAACAAGCTTGAAGGGGATAGCATATGCTTGCAATGTAAGTTTGTCCTTTGGAAAAATCTAGCCTAGTACATTTTACGACTCCTAGGAAGGAGGAATTCAAGTAATGTCATAATGATGGAGTTCGATGTCATCAGTTTTTAACGAGTCTGACAAAGGGAGAACTCGACATCTTTTCATGTTTAGAGAGTTTGAAAAGAAAGCAGAAAAGAAAACTCCAGCAAGGCCCTTTTCATAAATAGCCTCTCAGATCCGAAAAGGTAGAAAAGAATATCCAAGAGAACCTCTTAGTCCTAATAGGCTAAGCTATTCCTTTTTCGTAAATAATCTATCCCATCCTGAAAAAGGGGTAAACATATACTGGGTAGATATTGTTTCGCAGCCATTTAACAAGTTCAAAATGACAAGCGTCTCGACAATATTTTAAGTTTTAGAGAGTCAAAAAAGAGCTGAAATATGACTCCTCCTAGAGGAACGAGTGGTATTAAGGGTAGCTACTAGTTTCGGTAATGGTGGAACTACTCATAGCTAGTAAAGGTTAAGAGGCTGGCTAACAAGACCACTCATCGTAGTGGTTCCTCAGGAATGGGTAAAACAAACAAGTGAAGGAATATGATCCGCCAAGTAGAAGGTAACAATGGAATAAGAAAAACAAGTGCCATCTGGAAAAACAGGCTGATAAAATGGCAATCATGAGAGGTAAAATGGGAATGGTTTCATTTTTACACAAGCTTGAAATCATGGGAAACTTTGCTTGAAGTTGGTTTCATTTTTACACAAGATTGAAACAAAAGTAAACTATGCTTGAAAAATGGGGATGCCCCTGGCATGGTGACTCAATTTGAGGTACATGCCCCCAACCTTCATTCCATATGTAATGAACAAAAAGCAGATGGAGTGAAGGTTCAAGTTACGAGATCAAGGAAGGACTCGACAGGGATTTTACGAGATTTGAGCAAAGACTCGAATTGAACGGGAACAAGTTTCATTGTTTTAATGAGGTTGACACATTAAAATAACTATCCTCAGAGCTAATCCATTTTTTAATGAGGTTGAAATAGAAGACGAATTATCCTTGGGACACCTTGTTTCATTTTTTAAGGAGTTCGACACAAGACAAGGAAATCCGCTCCGGAGACCTTGTTTCATTTTTTAAGGAGCTTGACAAAAGAAAATGAACTCTACTCCGAAGACCTCATCATGTCAAATAAGAAGTCATGGATTCCAAGAGGTTCTCATCTAATGGGAGAACAACATCTAGGAAATCAGGATCCAATACTCCCAGCACACGATGCACAATGGCGCTATCACTAAATGTAGGCACGGGACAGATAGCCACGTAATTAACTTGCGGCGGGTAAGACACAACCGGCATATAAAGAGTGGGAAGGGATGATGGTGGACCAGATTTCATGTTAGGACCAAAGAATGAATGTTGATCAATGGTCACGATTCGACCTCTGTGTGGAAAAAAAATCACACGAAAGAGCGAGGAGAGAAGTGCACCCATGGCATAAGTATAATTGCGGCCCAAGAGTAAATTGAAATCCAAGGGGCTTGGAACTACCATCACATCTATATAGACAGTTTTCCCTCCTAGAGTAACAGGCAACTTTGGAAGGATCTCTAACGGTTTATTGGTTCCTCTATTAAAAACCAACAGAATCTAAGTAACAGGCATAAGCGGTGGAGAATCAAAAGCTTGCCAAGTAGTGGAAGACAGAATACTAATAGATGCACCTTCATCTATAATGGTGCTAAGCATGACCAGATCAAAGGTCTGTACTGTTATCTCAAAAGGCACATAAGAAGGAAGGTTGTATCCTACAAATCGACTCCAATCGAATGAGGCGATCAAACTACTTGGAGGGGGTGCCATAGAACTCAAATGGTCATCCCCTGGTGTTACTGGAGCAAGAGGAGAATCCTCCTGGACTTCCATCACGGGAGTGGGAGGAGCAACTTCTTGAACTACAGGGACGGGAGGATATTTCTCCAAGTCCGAAGAAAAAACAAGAAGAACATGAGGGGAGTGAGATCCACTTTCGATGGAAAAGACCTGATGAACCACTAGCAAGGTCAGATCAACCGATTCCTTGACCAATGATTGATCAATAATGGATTCATGATTTTGAATTCCTGATGGAACAGGATCAACCAAGGATGACTCTTGACTGATCTTTGAATAAAATAGTGGAGGACTCAAAGAAAGCTTCTTGTAACCAGCTGGAAGGCAGGGTGCAGAAACAGTAGAGTTGTCTAACACTCTCTTGGCCTCATCCATGTACAGACAAAGGTGAATGGGATGATGCCCTTCACAAAACTTGTAGGGATTGGTAATCATACCCTGTTTCTTATGATTCTTATGAGCACTAGTCAAAGATGTGCCACCAATACGACTTCCAGAAGCCAAAGGCAATGACGGATGACCGTCGAACCATACTTCAAGTACCTTGGGAATGCCAAGCCAGTCTCGAAGAAGATAGTCACCTTTGGACAACATGCAAGGGAATTTGACTTTCCGTGGAAGCTTGGATGATTTATCAATGGATGGTTTCTTAGGCGCAATAACCGCAGAACTAGCCTCTCTTTTATTCGACTTCTTCTTCTTCTTCGTCTTCTTCTTCTTCTTCTTATCCACCTGGTTACTATAATCTAGAGTTTCACCAGGCGAAGTAGAAGAGGAGGATGGATAAATAGGTGAAGAAGGGGAGGGGTCCACTTTAGAATCAACATGATGTTGTTAAGGTGGAGGAGATGGTTGAATGGAGGTCGGGGCATTCGGGACCACCGAGGTTTAAAACAACCAAACGGGAAAACCAACACTTAACCTTGGAAGAGACAAGGTTGCCATATAAGGAGCACCAACATTCCCAAAAGCAGGAAAATGATCAGGATTCCATTTTGAGGGGATTCCTTGGTTAGTGGACTCCGGAAATGTTGCCATCAGAAAAAGTCCTAAACAATGTAGTAAGGATGGTAACTTTAACCAGGAATATTTCGTGGACAATTAATTTTTAACAAATTGAAACAAAACTCTGTCGTTTCATATTTTAAGACTCGAGAAACAAGAAAAAGGTGACTCTATCACTTTCAGGTTGAAGCGAGCATGAAAGGAAAAGTTCTCGATGATCTTTTCAAATTTATGGAGTCAATAAAGATTGAAAATGACTGCTCAGGTAGACTAGGTAAAAGGGTGTACCAGGTTCCCGTGAACTTCCATATACACCTTGGTGATCAGATGAAAGAATAATTGACAAAGGACTTGACGTGCATGCATGTAGTCTGCCTGAATGCTGTGTTTGGTGTATCACGGTTACAAGGTGGCAGAATCATCTTCCTATGGATAAAAGCATTGCAACCTAGAGGCGTCTCCCTTTATATACTCGACAGTACAAGGAGCGTAAGTCAGTGCTAGACCTGTTTGAAGCCAAATGGAGAGCGACATCTGCTAGGTTTAAAGATGCCAGAACACGTATCTAACTTAGACCACTAGATGTTTCGTTAGGTTTCAATGTTGCCTTAGGTTAATTGAGTAAATTTTAAGTTTATCTTGTATTTATGTTTCAATTCCAAGGTCCTACCGAATGTTGGATCTCAAAAAATCTCTAAATGCAAGCTACATTCCAAAATATATGATTCCATTCAATTAAATAATATCTACAAGAAAGTTAGGAGTTTTTAAGCAATATTAAATAACGAGAACATGCAAAAACATCCACTATAGTATCCAATG
The DNA here is from genome assembly GCA_034641835.2 of Pinus albicaulis. Taxonomy (NCBI): domain Eukaryota; kingdom Viridiplantae; phylum Streptophyta; class Pinopsida; order Pinales; family Pinaceae; genus Pinus; species Pinus albicaulis. Next base: position 414,075,738 of record CM076581.1, on the reverse strand, counting down.
CAAGCTAATGAAAAGGAAAAATCTTTCCTAGAATTGTCCAATGCTAGATATGCGAAATACTTTCAATTTCACAATGCAAGCAAGATATTTTCTTTTTATTTTTCAATGTAATAGAGAAAACAATGCACTAAATGACATGAAAAAAAACCAACACAATATTTTGAGAATGCTAATGAGAGAGTTGAAACGAAACAATTTAAATCAACTGAAGACAAACATGACAAGACTCAAACCAATGTTGCAATCTTTCAAATCAAAGAAAGACTTCAAAACAGACCCATACAAGCAGTTCTGATATATGCTTGGAGTGATAAGAAGAAAAATTGAATGAAAGAGTCAAGAATCATTCAACCAATGCAATCACTCAAACAGATCAAGGGAGCTGAATGCAACCAAACAAGGGACGAGGTTGACTGCGAAACAAAAGGCTCAAACTCGTACAGGAGGCTCAACATACCAAAGCACTTGAAAAACCCAAATTCTATGAATCTGGCAGGAAATAGACAAACAATTGAAGGAATGAAGGCCAGTCACAATAAAAAACAATCCCTAAGCACTCAATGTTTACCTAAAATAACCCAGAAGCAGAAGCATTGACCCAAAAATTCCAAAACAAAGCAAATCCTAACACCTACAGGAATTGGCGCAACTGTTTGGCTATCATCAGTGCCAAATAGGGAATGGCGTGGGTGCAAAAATAGCAAAGTGCCAGCTGGCGCGACTGTCTAACAAGAAAGCGTGCCAGGCCAGTTACCTCAGGCAAAAGGAAAATTTTGAAAAAAACAGAGGTCAGATCTAATCCTCTGGGGCTGAACAAGGCTCTGTACTTAGCAGAATAATCAGAGAAGGTAAAAAAAGCAAGAAAATACCAAAATAATACCTAATGGATGAAAAAAAAACTTGCACTGACCCCCAATAGAGTTGCCAATTTGTTGTTGAGGTAAATCCACTATGCGGATAGAGGCAATCCCACTAGCCATAGGGTGGGTCTAGCCACAAACAAGACACGCTATAATATTGATTCCTAGTTAACGAATGGATGGAGATTTGATAGATGACTTACTGAAAATCCTATGCTCTTGTTTTCATCGAAAAAGAGTGGCTCGCTCCTCACTCTCGTTTTGACAGATCACGATCCGCTCGCTTTCACACTCAGATACCTGCACACACAAAAGAAACAATGACGATATACAACATACTAGTTCACATTCATAATTATCAGTCAGTCGAAGAGGACTAAATCAATTTCATTACATAAACACATAACACAACGATGGAACCAACACCATAGTCGAGTATATTAATAAATGGAAGGAGGAGTACAACCAAGCTTCAACATTGCGATCTCCTCCAGCAGGGTTGAAGCAGAGCACGTCTCACAAAGGCTCATCGGGAATTCAGATGAGACTCTCTCTACCGATTTCTCCTTGGTTCTACCTTCTCAATAGCAATTACTCAGCTATAGTATTCTTCTCCAAGTTCAGCTCTTTGGCTATATGTTCAGCTAACTTTCATAAAGGGAGAAGGCATTTTTATATAGAGGGAGAGGGAGAGGTTACGATCCCTATAATTATGGAAGGGATCCCTATCTTCATGGAGTTTTCCATGGGAGGTAAAAAACCACTACCTAAAGAGAGAGATCCGTGGCTTATCAGCTTAACCACTTCCAGTGACTCACCCCTGAGGTGGTTAGAAGGAAAGTTCCGCCTGTAATTTTTAAAAAAAATTCCTAAAATAGTTGGCACAGGGGCGGCACTGAGACAGAGCACCAGGTGGCACGGGCTCTAGTGAAAATCTTCCACATCGGTGCGAGGGGTGAACTGGCTACCCGCGCCAATGCCAAAACATAGGTTTTGTGTGCTTTTTTGAGGAAATGCTCGATAGGAGAAATGATGTCCTTATGCATAAGGATGCAAAGAAGGTGCTTGCAGAGTATGACACTATTCATAGGTCATGGGAATGATCCTCCAATATGTGGGACAAGGGATTTCAGGGACGGTGACAAAATGTTGTATAACAACATGACATTATTAAATTACATGATCAAAAGATTTATATTACTTACTTGTTGTTGTGCGGTTCTGACAATCTCTCGTAAAATGACCTGGTTGGTTGTATTTATAGAAAATGATCTGCCCACGTCCTCAACCAAATCCACCTTGACCTCCTCCTTGGTAACCTCTTCGACCATTGTGTTGTGCCTCATCTTCATGTTTGTGCTATTCCTCTTGCATTCTCTAAGTGTCAACACTACACTCCATAATTAGGTCATAATCCCAAAAATTATTCACATTATGCCCTACTGATTTACAGAATTTTCAATATAGATTCCTCGGAGTCTGTACATATTTATGTAACAATTAGAAGTCTTTTTAATGATGTTGGCCTCTAGTCTTACATATTTCACACCACAAGCTAGATCCTGCATTCAAGGGATTAGGTGCTCTGCCAGCCACGTAATCCCTGAATATAGGGCATTTTTATTTATAATGGCCCTCTCATCTACACTTCGGACACCACACTTCTTCTCAAACCCCTTTCCTTTTCTTGATGTCTTTTATGTATAGGGTTAGCTTCTCGAGCTCATTCTAAATATATTACATGGCAACATTGGTATCTACTGTAGGCGAAGCTTCTAATTTCATCACAATCTTCAAAGTTTCAGCTTGAGGTCCTATATTTTGTTGGCGCAATGGAAATATGATATGTGGTAAGAGCAAAACTATAAACCTTTCTTGATGTTGCTATGGATCTATGTCTAAGCTTACTGGATCCAATAAAAACATAAATATTTGATCAAAATCCAAAAAAAACTCAGTAGGTTTATGTTTTATCTCTTTCAATTGAGCGATGCATAGTGACTCACACTTTCGCTTCTTGAACTCTCTTACTAGTACTACTATAAAATATACAAACTTTATGTTATGGTTATTTGAATACTTCATATACCATGTTAAGTATCTATCTGTCAACATTGTAATGAGTTGCGCTTTATTTATATTCTCATATTTGATGTGCTTCACTTTCCATACAACTTCATATAAAAACTAAAATTATTTTGGATCCTCCAATTGAGTTCCTCTGAAAATGGGTAGCTTAATATCATCATCCATACCTCTTCTTGGGGGGTAGGGGGATGGGGGGTAGGAGGGTTAGGGGGAGTGGGGAAACCAAAAACACCCTGGATATTAGTAGATTCTGGCTTCTGTGAACTCTCAGGCTGGGGGGGAGAATACTGCAAAGTTGCTTGGGGGTTATCATGGCTGCATTCTTCTCTTTCACTTTCATATACACTCAAAAGAGGACTATAATTAGTCTCTAAAAAGGTCTTTAGGTCTTTTCCATGAGATCTATTTCTAGTATGTACTCTATATCTCTTTCCGCTTCGCGTTGCGCTGATATTTTGCTCATATTTACTTTTGCTTCTTCCAAACACAATTAAACTAGAAATATGATTACATCTATAAACTCCTTTTTCACACAGAAGCATCTTAATCCAAAGTTTCAAATATTTGAAGTAGTTACCTCATGGTCCTTTGAATAATATTCATTCTGCTTCGTTGTAGGACATAGTTGAGTCTACTACAAACTCATTAATTAATCCTCCCAAGATGCTATCAATCAAGAAATCGACAGAACTTGAAATCCTTTTGTTAGTACTTTTGAGTCATTGTATCAGTTGAGGAGTCCACACCGCAAGTTCTCCACCCTTGAAACAGTTCTTCCTTTCGTTCAAACTTGATATCCACTCGTATAAATCAATAGGGAAAGAAGAGAAGTAAATATTGTATTGATTAGTAAAAATGTACTTCTATAACCATGCTTCATATGTCAGATGAGGATTTATGTTTTATTGATCTGCAAATTATTTCTCTTTCAGGTCTATCCAGTCTTCAGTCTCTTTCTTTGACAAATTACACATCCAGATATCCCTCAAATAGATCTCGGTCCCTGCAATGAAACTGTTAGCGCTCAAATCTACCTCAGGCTGAAATGAAGTAAACTCAAGGCTACATCAAACCACGCTCAGCCTCGTAGCTAGCCCTACGAGGACAGGAGAGGGCTCTCTCCGTCAATCTCGAGAAAATGAGCAATAGGATGCGAGATGACTTACGATAAGAACTGATTTTAGGCTAGTAAAGAGATAGGTATGTTTGATTTTTTGGTTTTTGGTTTTTCGCTGGAGAAATGGGAAAACAAATTTTGGGTCCGGGGATAAGGTCAGACCTTTGCAGATTTCAAGTTGGGGCGAGGTAGGTGAATGACTTGATGCTTTTGATTGGATATGTGGACAGATTAGACCGACGAGGAGCTGAAGAGGGCAAAGAAGAACTTGGATCCTCTCCAAACAGCTGAAAACATATAGAACTAACTGAATTCAAAGGCCAAGCACTGTAAACAATGGATTCAACCTTATTCACTCATTCAATTTAGTTCAGAAGCATATAAAAGGATGGCATACATTAAACATGAAGAAACTTACATTAAACAAAGAAGAAACACCATCAAGAACAGAACACCACAAGGATCCCAACAAGTGCCACAAAACCCCTGATCTTTCCTTAGCCAAAATATGAAAAATATGTACAATGATATCAAAAGTATCCCAAGAGTCCAACCTCTCCAACCTCTGAAAATGATTGAGAAATTACAATATATAGATCACTCTAACACCTTTCCCCACCTCTAGGGGTCGAATTCCCTCTTCGGGGATCAGTTTCAACCAATTCTATTCATGGAACTACAATCTAGGCAGCTAACAACTTGCCTCTAAAAGAGTGGAAACTGATCCATTACATGATTTTTACCCTTTTTGTGAGTGAATCTTCTAGAAGAGATAAAAATAAGCCAAATTTACATGCCCAATATACATTTACATCATAAAAACCCAAAAATTCCATCCACAAGCAAAACTGGTCCAAACTGGCCGGAAATCTGAGCTGGAAGTTGAAAATTCAGCCAAAAATTTAAGTGGGTCGCGCCCCTGAACTGAGTGGGTCGCGCGCCTTTCAACCTGATTTTGAAGTACTTTCCGGCATCCAAATTGAGCTCATGATAGCTCGTTGGAAATCCCTGGATGTTGACTATCCAACCCAAGTGGAATTTCTGAATTTGGAGCTCATTTGACCCTCCAAAACGTCTTTCTCCCAGAAGTACTTCCTGCTGGTGCAAAAGGTGGCAGAGTGATTTTCATGGTGTTTTTGAGCTTTTTGACCATCCAGATTTTGATGAAATGCTTAGGTTATTTCTGAGGATGCATAAATAACCATGAAAAATCCAAAAATATAAATTTTTCCTCCAGCAAGTGTCCCAATCATATGGGTCGCGCCCCTAAGCCAAGTGGGTCGCGCGCCTTTCAACCCGATTTTGAAGTACTTACCGACATCCAAATTGAGCTCATGATAGCTCGTTGGAAAGCTCTTGGAGTCTAGTTTCCAAAAAAAGTAGAATTATGCAAATTGGATTTCATTTAGCCTGTCAAAAATCAAATCTCCCAACACTACTCCGAGCAGGTGCATCAATTCTCTTGGGGCAACGGTATTTTTGACGTTTCTCTAAAAAAATGACACCTGTGTAAAACTTGAAGGAGGTTTTTCTTCCTTGGAATTAGGTGGACAAAAACCTCTCTCAGGTTTCCAAAATTCATCTTTTATTGCTCTGAAACATCTTTTGAGTAACACCTATCCCGATGTGTGAAACAAGGGAGTTTTTCGAAATGAAGCGAAATGAAGGGGATAAAGGGCTTATAAATTCTTGGGGAAATTTTGGGAAGTAGGGAGGGATGTTAGGAAGCAGGGGAAAGTGGAATCGTAGAGATTGAGTGAGGGGAAGGGGTCCAAAAGGGAAAAACACAGGCCTAGCCTAGAAAATTGCCAAGTTTTGGCAAGAAACTAGGGTTTGTGGGAAAATGAGGAATTTGAGGGATCTCAGTGATGGGAAGTGTTTAATAAGGTATATTAAGGATAGGGGAAGGTGTGTGAACATCAGGATACAAGTTTTTCCGATGATTTGACCCTCCAAGAGAAATTACCTCCAAAACCCTAGGTGAGGGAAATGGACCTTACCAAGGCACAACTGAAGCATGAACAAGGCGTAAAATGACTCTTTGGAACCTGACATGATGATGAAAACCCTTTGAACGATGGTACACTCAGCTGAATGGTGACATGGACTGACACTCGGACAACTTTGGAAGGAGTGAAAGCAAACCCTAGACCTAATGCCTAGTGACCAAATTTTTCTTGAAGACTCTTTGAAATGACAAAATTTGACCTTGACACTTTAAAATCACTTTGTAAGAGCATGTTTGATCACTGGAGGAAGGCTGCAAAGGCTGACTCTAACAGAAACCATTTGTTGGCTTAGTTTGGGCTGACCCAGGTTTGATCTATATTATGCACCAACAAAACCCCTGATCACTGGCCCTTTCAAAAATGACCTGCAAGCATACTGCAATCTCACCTGAAGTGACTATGGGTGGATGCAGAACCAAGTTTCTCCAACCTTGAGGGACTGATGGATTTGGTTTTATTATTTTATCCTATGCTTATAATGTATACATGACTTTGGCGCATTAGATTAATCACTTAAACATGTCATATAAACCCATAAGCCATAAATGCATTGAAGTAAAATGCAAATGTAATAACTATTATGATATAACATATAATAAGAAAATATACACATCAATAACATTAGAACACCAAAATATACTTCACAAAAATCATTTCTTAGTATAATGAATCTTTGAATACAACCAGTTACATATGCACTAAGCTACAGGTTGTTTGCGCACTCAACTGCAGAGCCTCTCCTCGCTAGAAATTACAGATCATAACAATTTACCCATATCTCTCATGTGTTTTTATAAACATGTCATTTCAACCCAATATATATCATTACATCATAGGATTACATCGTAAAAAATACCATGGTCCAAATACCATGGAATACCTAAAACAAGCAACTATGGACCCAAAACCATTGATCCTTTACAAAATTGTGCATTTTTACAAAAAAGATGTGCTTTGACACCACACGGTATATTTATTTCCTTAAACTCTACTCCACTGTGCAATCCACTCCACAAGATGTAGAGTCTTTGCCAAAATCTTGGCCAAGTTGGGTTGCGCCCAATAGTCATGACCATAGTGGTATTCTTCTAGAGCTCTTATATAGGTTTCTATGGGTGGGAAGTCCCCATAGTACCTAAGGTAGACATCAATATACATATTGGTGCTCTTAGAAGGTGGTGGTCATCCACTTCAAGGTCACTTGCACCAATCAAGGATGATAAACATAGGTTGGGGTAAATGTTGCTTTAGTAATTCATTAGTTCAAGATACTTGGGTAATTGATCAAGTCAAGCATCTTCATTTTCAAAAGGTACCATTTTATTCGGTTTTCTTATTTGATCTCCTAAGGAATTTACAATGTTTTTTTTTTATTATGAGTCTAGTTGGAACTAGGAGTATCAAAAATTAATTAATAAAATAAACATATATTCACCATTTTTTACCAAAATATCAATGTTTTTTGAATATTTATAAAAATTTATCATGAATGGGAGGGTCCACCATCATGGAGACATAGGATATCTCCCTTATCGAAGGGAATAGATCAAAACTATGTTTGGAGGGATAGCTTTGGTTCTAGCGGAAATAATATGTCACTATTAAAGTTGTAGATGGAATTATTCTACCACACATAAATCAACCTTTAACTAACCCTCTTGATCTTGTACTTCTACAATTAAGTGCCTATTTCACACAACCTTTTTCCTTGTTCTATCATCAAATATATGATGAGAGTGTTGCTTCTACCACGGGGAAATGAGTCCCTTATTTCCATCCACATTGAGAGTGTACTCTAACCATCAATCAGTGTAATAGACCCCACTCTTGAAATTTTAACAACACCCCTTTCCTCGATTTTGAGCATCCCAATAGTTTTTATAGCAACCCCAACAGGTTTTCCAAGTTTGTCTCTAGTTACTTCAAGATTTGTGTTTGGGACAAGGGAAAGCTAGAATCAACCCATGGGAGTTCTGTGTTCTCCACCTACTTCATTTATCACTATAGTCCTAACGTTTTTAGCATGGGTGAGTTATCTTCATGAAAATTTCTTGGGGGATATAAATTATCCCTTAGATAGTCTTGGTGAAATACTATTTTTGGGGGAGCCTTTAATCCATGGGGTAGTTCTATGCACATAGGAATTCCATTCTCTGTGTATTTTCAATACTTTGAAGGGGCTAATTTACTTGCGAAAAATATACCCTCTAACACCATAACACTAATGCTTCACTTAATGAACCTATGACATATCAGATGCATTCATGGAATTATAAAAATAATATTATTTAACACCCCACCAATACGAACAAACTACACCTTCCCGATTCAGGACACCCCTACTTTCACTATATATGATAGGTATCAAATTTTTCATTAACATTTTTTATATCCATGTATATTTTTTCATTAAGTTTGAGCTCCATTTTTTATACCTGCCAATACAAAACCCTTTAACCCTTATTATATGCTCAATATATTATGTCATTTTTTCCTCAATATATATTCCCAATATGAATGCACGTGGTATGGTGTTTTTCCCGCATTGAAGCCCTGATGCACCATTATGCCCACATTTATTTATGCTTATAATGGTTGTTTTTCATCAAGAAGTCTTCCTTTTAGTGACAACTATAATCCCATTGATAGTGATGCTTTTGGGAGTTTCTTTGTCTCTCGGGGAAATCCCCTTGGGGGAAATAGTCCTTTCACTATGATGGTCGGTCAAATGACTTAACAGTTTTTATCCAACCACTACTTTGGTTAGTATTCCTATTATAGAAACCTCTCTATTGGGGGATCACAAGGGTCATATGGGTGTCCTTCTTTACCTTCAAACCTATTCAATCAAAACCACCTCCAATTTCTAGTGTCTCTTAACTTGTTGGGTTTGAACAAGTTAACCAATGACCCCATATGCCATGATCCTAGGTGGCTACCAATGCATGTAAAGTTACCTTTTGATAGTCCCAAGTTTCAAAAAAATTTGACGGAGTACGCGACCAAACATATCATCGCTTATCATTTATGGTGTTATTATAATTCTGTGGTAGCTAATTCTATGAGGTTTTTCCTCTTCCGAAGAACACTAATCATAGATTTCGTGAAATGGTATATTAAGTTAGATAAGGCATCCTATAAAGACTATTATTCCTTAGTATGAATTTTCTTGAACCACTTTCAGTTCCTTTGTGGAAAGACACTGTAACTATTCTCTTCTCTACCTTCAAGAAATTAACCTCTACCCATATCTTTGATCATATTCACAACTGTATGCATAAAAAGAAATTTATTAGAACCAATATTCGTGACCATTTTCTTAACTATTGGTTTACTCAATCCTTGGTAACACCTATTTCCAAGGACGTGTCTATGGCTAGGGATTCTATTGAAGAACATTCCATTTTACATGTTTTTGTAGCTACTACAACCCCCCTCTAAATTTTTTCCTATAGTTTCATTTTGGAGCCTACATTTCTCTATAAGAACTACCCTTGTCATTGTTGTCAAGTGTTCCTCTTGAGTGCGACGACTTATCCTTTCATGTAACACTTTTGATGTCTTAACTGAGTTGTCTTAATGATGACCCAACCTTTTTGACAACATTTGTACAACTTCCAATGACAAGTAAACTCCCTTTCAAACATAAGTTGACTCTTTTCCTGATCTAGCATTGAAGTTTTCTCTTAACTCTCAAAAGTACACAATCCTCTTCCACTAGATACCGAGAAAATAGGGAGTGTGCATTCCTATTTGAAAATGTGGCACAAGCTTCCATTTTAGATCTATGGACAAGTGTCGATTTCTCCTTGATTTTAGGCATGAACATTAGAAACCCTGACCCTAATCCCCAATAGGGAAAATATATATAATATAGGTTTGTAGAGAATATTTTCACATTATACGTTAGAGCTTTAGCCATCCTCACAAGTTCAAGGAGCTTTGGATTTGGTTTGCAAATATTTTCTAGGTAAGTTTCTAAAGTGTCTATTTTTTCTACTTTTTCCATTGCTTTTGTGTTTTATTGTGTTGATTTACATGATTCTTCTTGTACTGACTAGAATTTTTATTATTATTACCTTGTACTAGTTTTTTTTCAGTCTTATAAGTTATTACAAGTGTCGCATCACTGCATAGTATTTTCGCCTACCAGAAATTACTGTTGTTGGGTTTATTTATGCATTCATGCTCTTCCCTTTCCATTATATTTTATTTTCAATGCTGGAAATTGATATAATTTCTTCCAAGACTGATCTATACTCTCTTCCTCAATCCCAAAGCTAAAATTTTTCCTCTCTCCTAGGCTAAACTGCACCATCCTTAGTGCTTGTTGGCTTCTCCTATTACGTATTAGGCAATCCCAAGCATCAATCCTCTCTCTTTACAGCTCAAAATATGCAATGTGCAGGCACTAGCCTACTCCAACTACGCATTGCGCAATCCAAGTGAGCAATGACCTAGCCTAGCCACTAAAACCATGCACTATGTAATCCTTCTCTCCCTCTGCCAGCTGAGCCTTCACATTTCATAGTTTAGGTCAACAAGCTAGTCTCTTGCCAACCATAACAACAAAATATCCTCCCTTATTGCACATTTCACAATTTTAGAGCCATTCTACATTCTTGTAGCCTACCATTATGAAATATATATCCTCGTTCATTCTTTCGCTCCTTTAAAGATGATTATTGAACTAATCTTCTTGATGTAACTTTTTATCGCCATGAGTGCATCTCATGTAATAGGTATTATAGGTTCTGAGCATATTTCTCTCTCATTACTAGATAACGTTATGCCTCCCAAGAAATTAGAATCAAATGAGGCTACAGATAGTAGTACTGAGGAAGTTGTTGACAATCCCTCAATATTGGTCCCTATTCTGTTACGTTGAGAAGGAATACAACATAATTTGGCATAATATCAAGGATACATTTCCTATTATATAATTTAAAGAGATCTGAAGGATATGAATGTTTACATTAACATCCAAAGATCAAGGTTCCATAGGGTCGCTTGTAGATTCCTAGTCCTACCATTTTCAGATGTCAGTAGATGGAATTTGCAAGATTGGGATATCAAGAGCATGCCACTAAACAGTGCTAGTGGGAAACAACTTTACTCCTACCGACCACATGCTATCCATTTTATCTACAAGTTTCATAATCCTAAGCAACATATGGATTCATATTTCCATGCAACCACAGGTTATTTAAACATTGAGTGAGTGGCCAAGACATGGTGAAAATAATCGGTAAAATTTCGCCAAACACCTAATAATAATTACAAGACCAAATCACTCAGAACAATGTTTCAGTACTTGATATTTTTATGTTATTGAGTGTATGGGCACAAGAATGTTGAATCCTTCCCATAAGTATTGGTGCACATACTATATCATATTGTCTTAGAAGGGAGTATATTTAACTAGTCCCGTATTGTGTCTTAGTAGCTACATATTAACTTGAACAAGGAAAAAAAATCCACTAAAAGGCAAGGAACTACATGTTTACCTACCTGTTAGATGGAAAATTTGCTCATAATGATTTCCTTGGATTGGAATGGAAATGGACACCTAAATAACCTCTTATCGATATTTATTGTATATTGTTGGAAGAATGAAGTTTCTAAGGAGGCTTTCAAAAACTTATTGATCACTTCTTTAAAGTCTTATACTAGTTTATCTTTGAAGAAGTGACCCTTGCATGTATTTTGAGGCAATGAAATCAATGGAAAAAGTTACAAATTGATTGGGATAACCATATGGTACATACCTCAGAGTGTTTGGATGTCAGAAACCACCTCATCTATTATTGAGGTATGCTACAGATAAATTAATCATTTAAGAGGTTTCCTATGATATTTTCATGGGTCTATATTCAATACTACAAAGTAAGAAGGAACCTTGGCCTAATTTTCCATTACAATTGGGATCTTATGACATCAAGAACTTGAAGGCCACAGAAAAAGAAGCTAAAGAATTGGAAAGCCTTAAGTTTGGTATGCTGGATTTTCATCAATACCATCCCAGAGTATTTTACAAGAGATGTTATCCCAACTTGCACTTTTCTTGAACATATGGGACGTCTTCAAGGCTAGAGGAAGAAAAGACCAATATTGCTATAATTCCTCTTAGTCACACACACTAGCTAAGCAGGAAAAACCTTCCATTGCAATTCCAAATTAAAGTGTTACCCAGGAAGCAAAGCATATGGAAGAGCGCACCCTGATGAGCATGAAATACAAGGGGAAGGTTGCCCATAACCCAAGATAGGAGGAAAGCCGCAATTTTAAAGCAGATTGAACCATCCTAAAGTGACTATGCTAGAATAAAGGAGAAGGAAGTAGTGGGAAGTGGAGAAGAGGTAGGAAGAAAAGAAGAAATAGGAGGAAGAGTAGATGTGGAAGGAAGAACAACAAATGAAAGAATAGAAGGAAATTGAGGCATAGGAATAACTAAGAATAAAGTAGGAAGAAAAAGTAAGACTAAAATAGGTAGAAGAAGAAGGGAAGAAACAAATACATGAAGAGAGTAGAGAAAAGTGGGATTAGGAGCTTGTCCAAGATATTGAGGCATGGAAATTAGCCCAATAGATGGACATTGAACAAGTGGAGAAAAACCAAGAGGATGACATCATTCCCATTCTATATGTTATCAGTCCACCGGATCTCCGAGGTTGATAAGAGACCAGAAAAGGTAACTACAGACCAATATTTCGCCAAGTAGTTAGCCCTACTATGAAGGAGAGGACTCTCTCCCTAATATCACAGCCAAGATGACTGGATAAAAATGTTTTTAGGCTAGGTATAGTAGCACTAGGTTTTGATTGATAAATTTAAGGTGTTGGATGGTGAATAGATTAGAGAAGAACAAGGTAAGGGAAAATAAGGATCAAAATTGCAGGGATCTGATGGGGAAAGGTAGGTAAGTAGCTAGGAGAGTGGATGAAGTGGTTTAGATTTCTAGGGATTGAAAAAAGAGAATTGGAAACATGAAATATTTTCATTTAAACGAAGATGAAACAAAACTGTAACTATTCCTCCAAAACAGAACATAAGCTAATGAATTCTATCTTTCTAAGTTAGGAATCAATTACATTCAGATATGGAATTAATATGAAATCACAATACATTAACATATTTGAAAACATAAGAAGAAGCAATGTCAAATCACATTACCATGGCAATCCCATCAAAATATCTGCAACTCAGTCTATTATTTTATGCCAAAAGTTTCATTACAATAGTTTTCAATAATCAATTTCTACATCATCCAACCATTGCAATAACAAAGGAAATGAAATATATAGACCAAAAACTACTTCTCCCACTCTTAGGGGTTGAATCCCTGACTTGTGGAGCTGATCCATTAAGTGATCAACTATAATCCTAGTGATTAGGGAGGTTAGCCAACTCATCCCTATCATTCCTGAAACTAATTCACTTTGACCAAAATTACATTTTTACATGAAGTATATACCCCTCGTAATTATTCATGACATAATTAAATTTACATTTCACCATTACATTAGTAAAAATTCATTGAATTCATGCATAGACTAAGAAATTTTTAAAATTCTAGAGAAGAAAAAACTGCAAAAAGTGTAGCGTGCTTGGAAAAACTGCAACGTGCTTGGGAAAAAACGCAGCATGGGCCTTGAAATTGATTTTTGACTGCCTTCATGAAGTCCAAATTGGGCCCAAGATGGCCCATTAGAACGATCTTCTAGTCTAGTTGTCAAAAATTTCATCAAGCACTGAAAGTGGTTGATTGAAGCTTCTCAAAAATTGAATCTCCCAAGACTGCTCAAAACGTGTAGTGAAGGTCCGAAAAAGGAGGCAAAAGGTGGTTTTTTAGTGGTTTTTTTCCATTTCCACCTGTCAAAAGCTTTTTTTCTAAGTTCCAATAGTCAAAATTGTATGTATACATCAATTTGAAACCAAATATGCAAACCATTTCTCACTTGGAGGCCTCCAGAAAAATCAAAATCGCAGTGTGGCCCACGCTACGCTTTTTGCAAACTAGCTGTGCAAAAAATCTGTCAAAATTTGTAGAAATACCCAAAAATTTGAAAAATTGCCAAAAATTCCTTAAAATTGGTACATGAAGTGTCTCATGAAATTAAGGAGGCATCAACAAGAATCTCAATTTTTTCGTCCTCCTTATCCTTGATTAGGGTTTGCTTGAGTTTCTCCTTCAACTGCATGATATCGATGTTGCAAATATTGTTTCTAGTGGTTTATCTGTTCACCATGTGTATAAGCATCTAATTTTCCTTGTTGGCCTTCTGAAGGAGCTTCTCAAGGTGGATGTTAACTCTGTCGAGCCACACTTCTTTGTCATCATTGATTTCCTTTGTAATTCTTTCCTCAAAACGGAGTTTCTCTGCCTCATGTTTCTCCTGCTCTAAATCTCTCTTAAGACCTCTTGTTTTTTATTTTGTCTTGGTGGTTTGAGCCTAACCATGGTGAGGCTCATTAGGTGCTATCACTGCTTTACCTTTAGTTTCTTGTCTCTTTTCCATTAGTAGCTCTAACTCCATGAGCACTTGTTTGTTTTTCAACTGCTTGTTTTCTTCTTCAAGGAAGGATATGATAAATTGTGCTCTAGGCATGTTGTCCTACAACTCTTTGATTGTGGAATATTTCTCTTTTATGATAATATTTGAAACTTCACGATCATCTTGGACATCCAAGTCCACCAAGTCAAACTCTCTTTCTTCTTCATGAAGGTCTTACTCCTCTTGAACAATTTCCTCTTTCCGCTTTTGATTTCCCTACTTTTTTGATGAAGAAGGAAAGGCCCCTTCCACAATTTGTGGAGAAAAAACTTGCCTAGGTCCCCTCTAGTAGGTTTTGACCTCTTTGGCCTCTTTGGTTTCTTTCCCTGAAGCCCTGCTATATTTCATAGTCTTCCTGTGAGGAATTTGTTTTTGGTGGAATAGGTCTAGAAGGTTGACTTACTCCTGCATTGAAGACGTCAACCTCAATGAAAGTCTCCCATTCTATGTTAAAATGGTTGAGGTGGTGAAGGAAAAGTATTTTACTTACAAAGGGATGGAAGAGGTTGTTCATATGAAGCTCATAATCTCAGTTTTGCACAATGCACACCATTTTATTAATGCTTTTGTACAAGTAGTAGGGGAGGTTGAGAAATTTCACCCTAGTGAAATGCATCAACAACCTAATGTGATAGTTGTATAATCTAGAGAATATGCCCTCAAAATTTAATTATTTCATGATAATTTTCATCATGGGGGAAAATATTTTCAAAAAATGACCAAAAGGAAAGAACTTTTTTATGTTATCTTTGTAAGGTGCCTTGAGGTAAGGCTCATAGAGCTGGGCATCCAAATCCTTAGTCTTACATAATTTTTCAACCACATTGTGTATTTTTTTTGTTGTTGCAATGATGTCAGTGGAAATGGTGAAAGTCACCCCTGCTATAGTCACTTGGTTATTTTGGAGGTTTCTGATGAAAACCCTCGTCAAAGTAGGATGACTTTGGACTCTTTGTAGCATCTCAAAAAATTCAAAACAACCTAAATGCAGGAAAAATTTGTAAGCTAAGGGCGATGCCATTAATTCTATAGTTTCTATTGGCTCTAACCTCAAAATTATCCCTCCTTTTCTATATGTTTTCTTGTATTCTTCTGTGGGATTTCTATCCTCCTCCATTATATTTATTTCTTCCTCCATTATGCACATTTTGTCTTTGAAAACCCTACGGAAGAAGGGGAAGGGAAAGGGAGAATGATAGTGGGGTTAGGAGACTGTGATTGGTGAGGGAAAATTTGGGGGAATGTATAAAGGGATTCGGGAAATTAGGGAAGTAATGGGAGGGTAAAATATTTATGGAAATAGGGTAGGAAATTTGTATTACATGGAGGTGTCTAGTTGCCTAGGAAACTACAGCTAGGGTGGTAGGGTTTAGGAAATAGGGCTTGCAAATGGGAAATGAGTAAATGTATGTGTAGTAGAGAGCGAGTTAGGGTATATGGAATGTGAATGGGTCCTGGGGAGAGTAATTAGGGTTTCAATTGCTTAAACATGGCATAAAATGTAATGAAGGGTTTGCACCAAAAAATTGACACCACAAGCTAAAAGGAGGGGCTATGGAGGTGCCACTTACTTGAAAATAGATGTATGAACCCTGAAATGATGATGAAAACCTTTGAAATGAGTATTAGTTACCATGGCTCCCTTATGAAAAAAGTGGATGGCCTATGGAAAAAGTGTAGCGCCCCTCCTGAAAAAGTGTAGCGCCTTTGTAAAAAACGCATAAAATGACCCAGATTTCAATTTTCTGGAGGAAAACTCAGTTTTTTTCTTGGGAGTTTGAGAGATCAATGCTTTGAAGATGAAAAAGAATGGCTTATTGGTCTTTGGGAGCCTTTATACTTGAATAAATGTCATTAAACAAACTTGGGACCCACTTTTCGTTTCTTAAAATTGACTTTACATTTCTCATTATCTTTAATTTCTGAATTAGATCATTCAACTTCATCTTTTGATGGATTTGGAACACTAATTGACTTTTTGGAGCTTTGGCTTATCTGTTGATGGAAATTTTATTGTGCATATACTTAGAATTCTGAGAACTTATTACAAATTAGGAAAATAAAATTACATTTTCCTCTGAAATAAAATTTACAAATCAAACTTACTGATGAAATTTCTTTATTGGCACTCCTTCACTTGCTCGGATTTTATGCAATGAAATGGTGATTTGATGACCTTAGAAACCCGAAGACCTAATGGAGACTCTAACTGAATGAAACCATGATATAAAATGACTGAAATGGTGATAATAACTCATGATTGATGGTACACTCAGAAAAGTGGTGAAATGATCTAGCAAGATATAAAATTTTGAAAGGAGTGAGATCAAACCTAAATCTGCACCAAACGACCAAATTTTTGCATGATGACCTAATGGAATAACAAAAATTTAAAAATGGGACCCTAACATGATATGAAAAGATTCTATTTGATCATTGGTGTAAGGATGAAAAAAATGACACTAATGTTGGCTTTGGCTGGGGGATGGCAGCTCCTTGGAGGTGACAAGAACACTGTAGACCAAGTGCCTATCCATTGGGCATGGGGTAAAAAGCCGAAAACATACTGAATATTGAAAACTTATCATAATAAACTAACTCAATAATAACTAAAAAATGATTGAAAACTATCTGACTTGACTTTTACTTAAATTTTGAAAAAAATAGAAAACGAATGAAACTTTATGGCCTTCACCTCAAGCTCCAAGCTCCGGTGATTCTCCGCTTCACACTTTGCAGAAAGTTAAACTGATATTTATGATGGAATTGAGAAATCTGAAATATTCATTAGAAAATATAATTCTTAAGGAGCCTACCATTGCCCGGTCCGCCTAAGCATTATTCTCCATTTATCTCCTTCAATATGAAATCATGTTGTCCATGAAGATATGATATCTTGTATGGCCCTTTCCACAAGTTTTCAAATTTTTCGTGCTCCCCTTTTTCCTCGTTCCTTGCATCCAACTAGAGGACTACATCATTAGGCTTAAAATCATCCGCATTGGTTTTGTGGTCATACACCTTCTTTATCTTCTCATGAAGCTTTGAGGTGTTCTGAAATAACTCATCTCTCATCTACTAAAGATGGATCATCTAATTGATCCAGTGTTGTACATCATTCTCCTTACTTCCTGCTTCTTACAACAATTCCATGACCAGGACTGCAAGTGATGTAGGAAAAACAATGTCTACACCATAAACCAACTGAAAAGGGAACATTCCTATAGATTTCTTACTACTCACCCTGTCCGCCCACAAAGCATTAACCAAAATTTTGTGCCAATTATTATTGTTTTCCTCAAGCATATTATTTATGATATTAATCAAAAACTTATTAGAATATTCTTCTAAAACATTACCTTGTGGATAATAGGCGGTTGAATGCCCCAACTTAATGTTGTACTTGGCACGGAAATCAACCATTCTCTTTGATTTGAATGTATTAGCATTGTTGGTAATAATATTATGTGGACAACCAAAACGAGACAATATGTAATTATCCAAAAATTGAATAATTACTAAATCTATTTCTTTCCTTATTGGGATCACTTCAATCCATTTGGTGAAGTAGTCAGTGGCTGTTAAGATCCGTTTATGTTGTGCAGATGATGTAGGGTCAATCTCTCCAATGAATTCAACGCCTCACTGCTGAAAAGGTGCTTGTACTGAAATAGGCTACAAAGTTAATGGAAGAAGTTTTCTTTTACCTTGAAACACTCGACACTAATGGAAACTCATCATTGTTTTGTACAAGTCTGCAAAAATATTTGGCCAGTATTATCCTGCTCTCAACACTTTCTTAGATGTGGTTTTCCAAAACGTATGGCCCCCACAATCTCCCCTATGGAAATCATTCATGACTTCTTTTGCTTCATTTTCAAATAAAAAGTTCAGCAAAATAACTCTTGGATGTTTCCAATAAAGGAAATTTCCCAAAATGAAATATTTGGAAGCTTTCAACTTCAAAGACCTACCCTTAATCTTAGACATGCTTGGAGGAGGATTTAAATGTTGAAGAACATATATAATGTCTGAATGCCATGGAGATGAAAGAAAGATAACAGATACATGTATAAGAGTGTCATCCTTTTCTTCATCGGATAATGCTAAAATGAGGTTGATGTATAGGGAATGCAAGTTTGACTCGAACATGAACTTGGCTAAGCCTTGACCTTCGATCAGCTTTGTGGGCTTAATCTCAAGGTCATATTCAAACATTGCTAACATCCACTTCCCTCTTCTACCTTATGGATCTGTCTGCATAAGAACATCTTTTACTGCTACATTGGGGACATAAGCCGGAATATGTGAATGTAAAATGTATAAATGGAAATCCTTCAAAGCGTTTACCAAATAAAAGGCTTTCTTCCCAATGATATTGTACCGAAGAGCTGCATCCCTAATGGTTCTACTAAAAAATCCTATTGGATACTCATTCTTATCCTTTTTCTACATTAAGACTGCATCCAATGTATGCTCAGAGGAAAATGAGAAAATGATAAAATCAATCGAATAATATGGGTTGATTAAAATAGGGGTTGTGATTAAAGAAAACTTCACTGAGTGAAAATACTTCTTGGAATCCTCGGAACACTTTACCTCATTCTCTTTCTTTAACATGTTGGTCATTTATCAAAGATGCTCAACCAAATTTGGAATAAATTATTTATGTAAGAAGTTCATCTTACCATTGAAAGACTAAATTTCTTTCTTGCTCCGTGGAAAGTCAATTTGATTAATTGCCTCAACCCGAGAAGGGTCAATCTGGATTCCATCCTTGGAGATGATGTGACCAAGAAGCTTGCCCTCCTCCATGGAAAATAGGCTCTTTTTCAGATTAAGAGAAATTATGAATTTCCTGCATTTCTGAAATACAACCTTTAAGTAATGCAAGTGTTCATCATCAGAATGAGAGAAAACTATCAAATCATCTAAATATACCACTAATAAAACCTCTTTCTCATCTACAAAATCTATGTCCATTGTCGCTAAAAGGTGGCCCTACATTCTTGAGTCCGAATGGCATCTTAGCATACTTAAATGTGCCCCAAGATGTTTTGAAGGCATTTTTATCTTTGTCCTTCTCATGCACTAAAATATGATTGTATCTTGAATATCCATGAAGTAGTGACATCTGGGATGCTCCAACCACTCTTTGTAGGATGTGATCCATTTTTGCAAGGGGATAATTATCCTTAAGGGACACCTTGTTTAGATTTATAAAATCAATACAAAACCTTATTTCTCCAGTCTTCCTCCTTACCAGGACTAGATTTGATATCCCGTTGAAAATTATGATAGGAACAGTGATACCTTATTTTCAAAGTATGTCCACTTCCTTTTGAATCGATGGCAGCAACCTCGGGTTGATCCTTCGTAACTTTTTCCTAAAAGGTTTTTGGTCAGGCTTAATTGGAATGGTGTGTTGAATAATATTCTTATCATAGACCTTCAATTCTGCATAATTCCAAGTGAAAACATTAGAAAATTCAAAAATTAAATCAATGTATTTGTGTTTTACCTCAAGAGATAAATACTTGGATAATTTGACCATCTTTGGCTTGGCCGTTGTTATGATATTTACATCCTCCGCAACTTTCTCCATAGGAACCAATGTTGGATTCCTCGTTGTTAACACTAGAAAATCGTACAACAGAAGATGGCATTAATTAATGTCAAGCCAAAGGATTTACATGGCTAGAAGAGATTACAGAATATGGAAAGTATTTAAAAATATCTAAGGTCTGAGGAAAATCAAATTTGAACTTGTCCTAAATGATAATTTCACGCATAATCCTTCGTGAAGAGAGCCTTTTGCGCACCTTTTTTCCCGATATGCACACATTCCTGAGAGTGGAGAAATGCCACTATCTAGGACCACACAAAGCAAAGGAAAAGTGATGCCTTACATGAAGCCGCCTAAGGACAGCGACCAATGCCTCCTTAGAGAGTATGTGATTACGCAATGGAATATTTGGAGCACGCAAAGGAATCATACCCCTCCCTTGGGTCACCATTCTCCATGTACCAAGATAGAGAAGGGAGGATTTGAAATCTCTTATATAATACCACCATTAGATGAAGAATGGGTTATCACATTGTTATGCTCACCAGAATTTCCCAAGAAATACCAGCAGTGTGTGACCTAGAGCTGAAGATGGAGGGGACTCAATTCTTGGCAACCCAAAAATTTCAGTCCACACGGTAGAGAGAGAGGGATAATGCACTGAGGCAAGCTTTGGATAAAAACATCCTTGCATCGGGACTTAGAACCATTGTCTATAGGCCCTTTGGCAAGAGGGTAAAGTTTCACTCTTCTTACTACCAACGCTCAATAAGAGGGGCCTAGAACCACTGTTTGCATTATTGTTGTCGTTTGACTCGTTCAAAGCTTCTGTTTATTTATGTTTATTTTTATTTTATTTTTTTGTTTACATTTTTATGATTTTTCCTCTATATGGTATGCTTATTGACTCCACTTCTTTCTGCCTGTTACCAATAAGATTAATAGGGTAAACCACACCCCTTAAGCTGGTGTGATTTTGTACATACATGCACCAAACACACTACAATAGGATTGGGGACTCCACTAACGTTCTATTACCATGTTTATGTGTTTGTGCCTTCTTTTGCAGGAGACCTTTGTCTATGCTATGCAGTGGAGCTGAATGTCCCCTGATTTCTCTTGCAGTCCCTAGTTCATCCCAAGTGATAGACTAAAGAAGATTAGCTCCTAAAATTTTTTACTTGGAGGATTTTGCACACTTTTTTTCCTCACAGACACGTGAGGCGTGCGTTCAGAGCTGACCCATGCACAAAGAGCGCATCTGTTTCAGCCTTTTTCCCGCAAATTACAGAATGAGAAATTTCTCCCTAGTTTCTATTTTTTCCTGCTTGTAAGGTGCTTGGCAGCCCCTAATATACCTGCCAGCACTGGTTGTGGTACCCCACATCTTTTTAAAGCTCACTTTTAGCTTCTTTTTATAGGCTTAGTGTCAGTTTTACTTCAAGTTGATTTTTGCAAAGTTCACACATAGTTTAAGTAGGGGGGGGGGGGAAATAACTTGCATTCTGAAAAAATTTAAGTTTTGTAAATTTTGGTACTTACACACTTAGATAACTAGCCCAAGTAAGTGGACCAAGACCATGCATGCATAGCCAGTTTTCTTTTTCTAGTGTAAAATATTTTAGGTTAGTTCAATTTTTGCACTAGGAATTTCGGGACTAGGATTGAGTTGTTTATAGAATATCAAGTAATATCTGCTACCTTTTCACCCTCAGGTGATCCTAGGTAAGCATATGAACACTCCATATTCATAATTTTCCACCTCCCTATAGTTAGTCACATAGATTAACTAGGAAAAATTGAAAGCTGACCATTATCTGCATATGTTTTCCATTTGAGCTAGGAACAATACAACATAACTTAAATAGGGGATTTTGTAAAGGATCATCAATAACCACACGTTCAAACTATGTGCTTGTCCACTTTGTGCTCACACATACTCACCCACTAAGTGGATAAAATACACCTAAAACTAACTTAACCAAACTCACTAAATTCTCCCCACAGGGGCCACAAAAGAATTTATAGCTTAAGTTAGGATCAAGTGGGTAGGCATCCAATAAGCCACATTGATCATAATTCAGATTGAAACATAGAAGTTGTGTATTTAGGGATATTCAAATCCACATATCAGCCCATGAAAAAGAAAACCCAAGCGCAGCAGAGACTCGTTTCAAAGGGGGTTAGGCTTAGGCGCAGTGCGTGCAGTATCAGTTGGGGCTACCTGACTCGGCTGATACTCAGTACTGTTAGCTGACTACCAACAAGCCCAATACTCGAATGCTCACATGGGATGGTGGTTCTTAGTGGCCAAAAACTAGGGAATCCTTTTCCCTATAGGTGACAGTGCAGGCAAGCGCCAGACCCTCTACCCTTACCTTGGTGGATTCTCTTCTGCTGACTGGGGATGTCACCAACTCTTACGAGACATTGTGCCAACACTCTCAAGAAATATTCTCAAGGCCCATTTAATTTTGAGTGTGTGAGGATGCATAGGTCATCTAGGATTTTTACTATCATACGTAAACGAACAAAAACTACTTTTTTGATTGATTGATCACATAGATTAAATTAAAGGGAAATATTTTCTATATTTTCGCTTTGTTTTATGTATGTGACAAGAATTTTACTTTCATCATAGACTCTATCCTCTTGAATTTCTCCAAAAAACAAACCTGGGTGACACCTGACAGGTCCCAATGGAATCTCGTCGATGTAGGAAACTTTTGGACCTCCCCCCATTACAGGAAGGGGTTCCAGGTCTTTCGACATTCAAGGGTCAAAGATGGAACACTGCCAAATAATCGGTTCATCCTTTATCAGGGCAGCCATAGTTGGGAACCCTAGTCAGTTTCCTAACACCACACCACATACCACTCTTTCCATAACCCCTAGGGGGCAGAGGAGTGCGTCCCATTTGGGAAGCCAGCTAAGTACACACAAGGGTACGTCGTAGACTAATGCTCGTTCTAACCAGAAATTTGTTTTTTCACACATTACAATGGCGTTCTACCTCTTAATCACCTTTCTTAGCTTCGTTGAATATGCCCAATTTAACCAAGCTAACGAATGACCCCATCGCTCACAGTCCTACATGGCCTCTCATGCCCATGAAGCTCCCTTCAGATATACCAAAGTTCGAAGGAAAGCAAGTGGAAGACCTAGGTAATCATGTGATGACCTTTCAACTGTGGTGCTCATCAAATAGTATCATTGACGACACTATTCGATTGAGATTATTTCAATGCACTCTTACAAGAGTAGCTGCGAAGTGGTACGTGGAGCAACCGTCAAATTCACATGGAACCTTTAGTGCCCTCGCTACTACGTTCCTAACATATTTTCAGTTACCCATTCACCATGATTATAGAATGGAGTTACTGATTTATGTAGACAAACCCTTGCCATCCACATCTCGGACCATCTCCATGAATGGAGGCGGCATCGCAGTTTATGTAAAGCTAAAATCGACGACTGGGTGCTCTTATATTTGTTCTTGAAAACTATTACGACAGATATTTCAAAGGATGTGGTGTAGCATAATCCCACATCCGAAGAGGACACAATCAACAAAGCCCATAAGCTTCAGTTGATTTATACACGGTCATGATACATTTACAACATCTCGCCTTATGCCCCATGCCTGCAAACTTATCAAGAATTGCTAGGTGTGTCGAACTCTACAGACGGGCTAATTGGGTCATTGACCCAAGGTTACCTAGGAAACAACAGTCAAAACCCCGGTTACACATATAGTTCTACCCAGAACGTGCCTCAACCCGATTTTCAAAGTCATCATATGCCTTAGCAAAGTTTGACCAATAGGGCACCAGCGTATCACTAGGGAGGAACTTATCTTCTGACTCAGGGGAATTAGTACGCAGAAAGAAACATTGATGAAAGAAATCCCCTCCAATATTCAGGTGCAAACCAGGGACCGCATCATGCTCAGTCCCCATGACATGACCCAACTATGAAAAATAATGCACAAATGAACTTTGTGCAACCGTCCCAAAACCTGTTAGAAAATTATATATTATGGAGCAATGCAACACATAAAATATACGGAAAATACAAGCACACAAAACATATAAAACCAGAGAGACACAGATATACGTGGTTCACCCAGTTTGGGCTATGTCCACCCCGAACAGCCAGTCTTTCCTTTCTATTATCCAGCAAAAAAGAAGAGACAAAACCTACAGTAGATCTGCTGTAATATCCTTTGTTCTCTCTCACAATCTCCCTCTCTGTTTCTCGCTCCACGAATACACACATACAATGCATAGCCATAATAAAATTCCCTCATAAAATCGAGGGGTTGCCTTCTAGGGCAAAAAACCCTAATCTAAACATAACTTCTACCGTCAGATCATTTGCCTAATGAATGGCCTAGATTGACTAGAAATTACTATACTTTTACAAGGCAATTTTACATTTGTTTTTAGCTTCGGAGGCGCTACCCCCAAAAACCCCCACCAAGGGGAGGCTCCGAAAAGCGCTACCACCCCCCCTGGACCCCCCAGGGCAGTGATTAATTACGGGCGGCGTTGCCACCCCTTTTAAGGTATAGGGGTCCAATGCTGTGATACAAAGTAAACAAGATAATCAGGCTCCACACCCAACAATCACCCACTTGGAGACTGATTGTAGCAACTCCATTGTTGCTTCATTTGCTAGACAATGACTCCTCTTTGGACCTGGTTGTTCCTCATCTTCATCGTCATCCTTGAAGACCAATTGAAACTGAGCATTTTCTCAGTTTCTCCCTGGTTACAACTTTTGTTAGCATATCTGCAGGATTCTGGCTAGTGTGTATCTTTTCCAGCTTCAAATCTCCATCTTCCAATACTGACCATATGAAATGGTTCTTGATATGTATGTTTTTAGTCCTGGAATGAAATGCTGAGTTCTTTGCAAGATGAATAGCACTTTGGCTATCATTGTATAGTGTGCCCATATCATGCTTCTTACCCAATTCATCCATAAACCTTTGTAACCAAATCATTTCTTTACTAGCCTCTGTAGCAGCAACATACTCGGTTTCTGTTGTTGAAAGTGCAACAACACTTTGGATTTTTGAAACCCAACTGACAGCTGTTCCACCTACAGTAAATACATATCTTGTAGTGCTCCTCATGTTATCTCTGTCACCTGCCATATCTGCATCAACATATCCCTGTAGAGCAATGTTTGAACCACCAAAGCATAATGCTTGATTTGTGGTACCTCTCAAATATCTGAGAATCCATTTTACTTCCATCCAATGTTCTTTTCCTAGATTATTCATGTACATGCTTACAACTCCCACTGCATGTGCAATATCAGGCCTTGTGTAGACCATTGCATACATTAAGCTTCCAACTGCTGATGCATATGAACTTTAGACATATAATACATGTCTTCTTGGGTCTTTGGGAACATCTCCTTACTAAGTTTGAAATGGTTAGCAAAAGGTGTACTAACTGGTTTTGCATTCTGCATATTAAATATTTTCAACACCTTTTCTATGTACTCATTCTGAGACAGTATTAATTTGAGATTTTTCTTGTCTCTAGTTATCCTCATAGCAAGGATTTGTTTTGCAGCTCCCAAATCCTTCATTGCAAATGAATTTTCCAATTTTCTTTTGAGCACATTTATTTCCTGCATGTTAGACCCTGCAACAAGAATGTCATCTACATACAATAACAATATAATATAGCTGCCATCATTTTTCCTTTTTAGATAAACATAATGATCAGAGTGACATCTAGTATAACCTTGTTCAGACATAAACTTGTCAAATTTTAGATACCACTGCCTTGGAGCCTGTTTTAAGCCATACAAGCTCTTCTTTAATCTGCACACCAATTTTTCTTTCCCTTTTACCTCATATCCTTCTGGTTGTTGCATGTATATCTCTTCCTCCAAATATCCATGGAGAAATGTTGTCTTTACATCTAACTGTTCAAGATGTCAATCTTCCGCTACTACAAGACTTAAGATAGTTCTGATTGAATTCATCTTAACAACACGAGAAAATATTTCATCAAAATCAACACCTTTCTTTTGTGCAAACCCCTTCACCACAAGTCTAGCTTTGTACCTCTGTTTTCCTCCATCTTCTTCCTTCAGCCTGTAAACCCATTTATTCTACAATGTAGTTTTACCTGCAGGCAACCTGACTAAGTCCCAAGTCTGGTTATGCATTAAGGAGTCCATCTCTTCTTCCATGGCTAGCTCCCACTTCTTCCTACTTTCAACCTACATTTCTTCTTCATAACATTCCGGTTCACCAGAATCAGTCAGCAATAGATAATATAATGAAGGAGAGTATCGTTCAGGGGGTCTACTTATCCTGGTAGATCTTCTAACACCACTTTCAGGTATTTGAGGTGCCTGTTGCTGTTGTGGTGGTTGCTACTTTTGTGGTTGTTGATTATTATTATTTTCAGGCACCTTTACTTTCTTAGTTATCTCATCAAGAACCGTGTAGTCCTTGCTTTCTTTTTCCTGTTTCTTTTCCTGCAACTGATTCTTATAAAAGACCTTTTCATTGAATATTACATCTCTGCTCCTAATGATTTTTTGATTTTCATAATAATATAAGCGATAACCAAAATCATTAGCACCATATCCAATAAAGGTACATTTCTTTGATTTTGCCTCAAGCTTTGTTCTATTTTCTTTATTAATATGGACAAAGGCCTCACAACCAAAAGGCTTTAAAAAGAGTAGTTTACCTTTTTACCTGTCCATGCTTCCTCTGGAATAACACCATCCAAGGAACTTGAAGGCCCTTTGTTTATTAGATAAACATCAGTATCTACAACATCTGCCCAAAATTGTAAAGGCAATCCCGCATGCAATCTCATGCACCTTGCACGCTCCATGATTGTTTTGTTCATCCTTTCTGACACACCATTTTCTTGTGGTGTTCTTGGAACTGTCTTCTCTCTACGAATTCCATGCTCTGAACAGTACCTATCAAACTCTTTGCCGCAATATTCACCTCCATTGTCTGATCTGAGACACTTCAACTTCTTTCCTGTCTCAATCTCAACCAAAGCTTTCCATTTCTTGAAAGTATCAAATACATCAGATTTATTCCGAATACAATAAATCCATGTTTTTCTAGTTGCATCATCAATAAAAGTAACATAATAACGAGAGCCACCGAGAGATGATACCTGAGCAGGTCCCCATACATCCGTATGCACAAGCTCCAATTTTTCGCTCTTCTTTTCTTTCCCAACTCTGAGAAATCTGACTCTCTTTTGTTTTCCATAAATGCAATTCTCACAGAAATCCAAATCAACATTCTTCAAACCTGGCAACAAATTTATTGAGTGAAGAATCTTCATTCCCTTCTCACTCATGTGTCTGAGCCTATGATGCCATAATGCTGCATCTGCTCCTTTGGAAGTTAAAGCATTAACAGAGTTAGAAATACCATTGCATAAATACAATGTACCAACCTTTTCACCTTTTGCTATTACCAGGGCTCCTTTGGTGACCTTCCAAGTTTTATCCGTGAAAGTTGTCACACAACCTTCACCGCCTAACTACCCTGTTGAAATCAGATTTTTCTTCAGATCTGGAACATGCCTTACCTCCTTTAGTAGCCATTGGTTTCCATTCTGTTGTTTTACAAGAACTTTACCCATTCGAACAATTTTACAGGGTTTATCATCACCCAAACGAACTTTTCCAAAATCTCCTTGAACATAGTCATGAAAATATTTCTTATCAGGTGTGGCATGGAATGAAGCCCCTGAATCTACAACCCAAGAATCAGTAACATATTCGAAAGAAAGAATCAAAGCATCTTGTAACACATCACCTGTCACATTTGCTTCATGATTGTTTTCTTGATGTATGTCTCCTTCTTTTCCCTTCTGAGATCTACAATCTTTCTTTAGGTGTCCTCTCTTTCCGCAATTCCAGCACACTATTCCTGATTTCGACTTGTATCTACCTTTCCTTGATTTACTGCGATATCCCGAGCTCTTTCGTCTTTCCATTCTTCTTCCCCTAGACTCTGCACTAAAATCATTACCCGATGTCTCACCGGAGCTTTTCCATCGCATTTCCTTGCTAAGGATAGCACCAACAACATCATCAAACTTTAAAGTACTAGATCCAAAGACAGAGTTACTAATGGCCATAACTAAACCATTCCAGCTTTCTGGTAATGAGCACAAGAATAACAGATCTCTAACTTCATCATCAAAGTATTAAATTCATTTAAATGGTCTGCAACAGATCCACCTTCCGACATCTTCATATTAAATAGTCGTTTCATAATAAATACCTTTTTTGAGGCCGAGGTTTTTTCATATAGTTTCACCAACGTCTGCATCAAACCCTCTATTGTTGTTTCCTTCGAAATATTGAAGGCGACTGACCCCGCAAGAGACAACCATACTATTGTGAGTGCCTTTCTATCGAGAATGTTCCATTCCACGTCGGTCATGGCCGTCAGCTTCTTTGTTTTTCTGCTCAATGGTAGGTATAGATCTTTCTGATATAGATAATCTTCCATCTGCTTCTTCCATAGCAGGAAGTTTTGGCTGTTAAATTTCTTGACCCTAAACTTACCATCGTCCGCCATTTCTCCCACTCGAACTAGGAAGCCTTCTTTCCTGCGATTTTATCAGCCAAATATACCTTCGGCTCTGATACCAGTTGTTAGAAAATTATATATTATGGAGCAATGAAACACATAAAATATGCGGAAAATACAAGCACACAAAACACATAAAACCAGAGAGACACAGATATACGTGGTCCACCCAGTTTTGGCTACGTCCACCCTGAACATCCAGTCCTTCCTTTCTATTATCTAGAAAAAAATAAGAGACAAAACCTACAACAGATCCGCTGTAATATCCTCTGTTCTCTCTCATAGTCTCCCTCTCTGTTTCTCGCTCCGAGAATACACACATACAATGCACAGCCGTAATACAATGCCCTCATAAAAGCGAGGGGTTGCCTTCTAGGGCAAAAAACCCTAATCTAAAGATAACTTCTACCGTCAAATCATTTGCCTAATGAATGGCCCAGATTGACTAGAAATTACTATACTTTTACAAGTCAATTTTACATGTGTTTTTAGCTTTGGGGGCGTTGCCACCGAAAACCCCCGCCAGGGGGGGGGCTCCGAAAAGCGCTGCTGCCCCCCCCTGGACCCCCCACGACAACGATTAATTACGGGGGGTGTTGCTGCCCCTTTTAAGGTACAGGGGTCCAATGGTGTGATACAAAGTAAACAAGATAATCAGGCTCCACACCCAACAAAACCAACCACACCAATATAACTAGGAGAACTACCCTTCGAACGTGGTAAATAAAAGATCCAAAAACAAGCCAAAAGGGAA
Source organism: Pinus albicaulis (assembly GCA_034641835.2). Lineage (NCBI taxonomy): Eukaryota > Viridiplantae > Streptophyta > Pinopsida > Pinales > Pinaceae > Pinus > Pinus albicaulis. Next base: position 414,046,181 of record CM076581.1, on the reverse strand, counting down.
CCCTGGATAGGGGGGTAGAAACTGGCAACACACACCGCAATCCCAAGCTCGAGGCAAGTCCAACCTAAATCAGAACTAGGAGCCGAGCAATGCCCAACGATAGAGAAAAAGGCCACCTCTTCGAACTAACCATTCTTGTTCGATATGTCCTAAGTACGATCACTATAATCACCACTGTCCCGATCTCCCTGAGCTGAAGAAGATACAAAGTAATTGAGGACAAGAAGGATCTTCCCAGCAACCAGTTGTGATGCAAGAACCTTTCCCCAACCAAGAGACGGTTAGCACTCACCAGCAAAATACAAACGATTCCAGGAAAAGCAACCATGAAATCTACATGACTGGAGAAGATATGTTTTTCCAAACATGGAATCGCAACTACAACGCCCCACCAGACACCAATACGTCAGGGGAAAGTACCAACACATCGACTGCACCTTTGACCATTTCAAAGATGCCTATAGAACCATTGCCAAAAATGGCAAAGGGAGCTAATAGGCGAGCAGGAAAATACTCTAAAGCAGCCCATAATTATAGTATCATGGATGATTTAGCACAATATCCCACTGCTATGTCAGCTTTGGAAGTATTGCAGTCATGCCCAAAACAATGGAAAGCCTTGCTTTCCACGTTAGGCGCTATCGACCCTGCCGATACGTGCCTAATGACTTTTGACTTAGATAAAGCCACCCCTCGACTCCTTCCATGGTCGCCTTCCAGATACTAGTGTCAATGCATAATATCACTATCCACTGATGTGTCATAGACGATGGTGCATCCACATGCATCATGTCCAAAAATATTTGGCAAAATTTAAGTTCTCCCGAACTAAAACCGTCAGTCATCACGCTTCGAGTATATGATGGTCGTCCCTCGACCCTCGTCGGCCTCCACAAAAACGTCTCGGTCTGCTTAGACGGAAATATGGTTCACATAGACATTGAAGTCTTGGATGTTCACTTGGACTAAAGTATACTCCTTGGGTGGAGTTATATGTATGCCATGTCTTCCATATCCTCCTCCATCTTCTACATCATGATGTTTCCCCATGAGAACGACATCATTATTGAAGACCAACTCACACACAACGAGAAGATACCCCTAAAAAACATGGATTTAATTCTACCCTATGTAGATATAGTCTCAGATGCTCTCTCACAGTACCAAGAATATGGCCCTGGCCAATTTAAACCCTTGTCTGCTCTAGGGTCATTCCTGGGAGATCCTCCCATAATCCCTGAGTCATCGCTCGATGTCACAGGGGCTCTGGTGTGCATAATATATAAATCAAGCATCGAAGCCAGGCAGGACACATACACAAGTAGTAATGACACTGAGGCATCGACCACAAAAGCCTCTGTAGCCAACGCCACCTCCCAAACCCCTTTCCTCTACCCCCCAGCTTGCTTCATCTCCCAGTAGGTTTTCAGAAAACTAGTGTTACCCAACATATCATTGGCATTCCCAGTTTTGTACCTCGTTCCCCCTTCAGGAATAGGAGCCACCCACATTACCGCCACAGGTTTGAAGACCCTCAACCTGGAGGAGCCCCCACCCATCCAAGAAACAATTGAGACCACCCTTGAAAAGGAAATTCCCATTGCAAAACTGGTGATCACAGCTAGGAAAAATGAGAAGAGAGGAAAGAAGATGGTGACCCCTGCCATCCAACGAGAATCACCAGTATATGCCATATGCGACGTACTTGGTCACCCTACCCATATCTGTCCATAGCTGGATGAATTGAAACCACTCCTTGGATCTGAGACAGACATCATGACGCTGTATTCCAGTAAAAAGGAGCCTTCCACCAAAGGTAAAGGCAAAACGTTGTGTACCAATCACGCATGCACTCTCTACAGAATCTATGGGCATTATACCCACCATTGCCCTGAGATACCATGATATAGGGGTGCCTTACACGCCATCGCGCGATCTTATCAAGAGGATCCCTCCATCCAATCTGTTAGTGATTAACCTCGTATCATCTTGTACCTACAGGAAGAGTGACAATCACCTGAAAGGATCCCTGCTAGACCCCCTCCCCCAATTGAAAGGTCTGTAATTTGTGTTGAACTCGATCATTTCATCATTGACTACCCAACTTTGGAAATGTTCCAACGATGGTACCCAATCCATATAGTATATCACACCGAAATGGACGTCCCATATTCATGTCAGATATGCGGTGACAACCACTCGGTACGTCGTTGTCACTACATACCGTGATTCTGCACAGCTCTAGCCTGTATGCAATAAACCATAATCCACCTCTCCCAAGAAGATGGCACAGACTCGGAGTCCATGAAAAATTCAACAACTCAAGAGGATGTGACAGATAGATCCGTCCCGTTGTGGCCAACTGAAATATGACCAAGCAGGGAGATTCATCCCCCACCACATGCCTACGACATAACACATCATATATGATTCGTATCATCATGTATCAGAACTATGAATTGAGTTGTCTTCTCATCTACTATAGGTGTCAAGTTAGCTTCAACTACGAGAGTAGTTGTTCCTACGATAGTCCAGACCCAATCTATCTCTACTCTATCGACTGCATCTGGTTCCACCACATCCACAATGGAATCCTCCACGTGACTCTCAACTAGCTTCTTACGGATTAACCCCATTCAGCATAACCCCACACAGGAAAAATCCCCCTTCGGGTCCTTGTTTCATTCGGATAAGGATATTCTTGAGGCTATGACGGAGCCAGATTACCCGTGGGATGCAATGCACCACCATTCTCTTTTTCTCCCCAAGAAAACGTTCATTCCTAACAAGAAAAATAAACAAGGGATCTATGCGATTGAATCAAAAATTTTCGTGCCATCAGGGAAGGGCGATTGGTTAAAATACCCCATCCCAATGCTCGATGTGTTCGAGGAAGGAACTATGTTGAATATTTCACCTACAATCAAGGTGAACATATTGCAAAATCCGGCAAAGTTCGAAGAAATCTCACTGGGGGTAGCTTGCTCTCTAGAAGAAATAACCTCTTATACCAAATTACTACAAGACTATAGAGATATCTTCGCATGGGACTACTCAGAAATGCTTGGGCTTAGTCCTAGTATCGTAGAGCACCATATTGACACTTGGCCTAATGTACCACCAGTACGCCAGAAACAATGTTAACTACACCCATCTAAAGCAAAAGCAATAAAGAGAGAAATCAACAAGCTTCACAAAGCCAGGTTTATCTACCTCATTTCCTATACATCTTGGGTTTCCAACCCTCTTCCCATCAAGAAAACACAGGGCACTATATGCGTTTGCACCAATTTTTAGGATTTGAACAAAGCTTGTCCTAAAGACAATTATCCCACTCCATTCCTCGACCAATTCATCGATCCTTGTGGAAGACATAAGGCTATATCCTTCTATTGAGGCCTCAGAAATTTGTGGCAACAAAAAAAGGGGATAACCACCTGGTCTGGACCTTAAAGCAGCTCATTTTCCGTTTGGGGTAGTGGCTCCGACTGGGTGTGATGGGACTAGTTTCCCAGTTTTGGTTTTTGGATGATAACTTGTTGGGTTTCTACCAAAACATTTTGAAATGATGAATTACTACAAAATAACACAAATTTAACTCTAAATGCAATACTTCAAATTAAATTTAATCTAACCTGGGATATAATATCTCAATGCGATCTAGAAAGATATCTATTGAATCTGTCATGAAATCAATTCAAATTTAATAGAATTATTACAATGTAAAATGATTATCTCGAAAATTTAGTTAATCAAAAGAAAATGAAACATATATCGCATTGTCTGATGACCATATATAAAATAACTAATTTCTGTCTTTATACTGTACATTAGTGCAATAGATATTTCAGACATAAACAATTAATTTCATACATGATTCATGAAAGTTGTGTTCATCACAAATTTTCAGAAACAGAAATAACATACATGATATTAGTACCAGTTGTGTATTAATCTATCTATTAGATCAATGATAATAGGTCATATCCAATCCTTCAATCAAAGAGTTGTTCAAATAATAAAAAATTGCACCAGGAATTGATCAACAAAATGATGTTTATAACTGAATATAACTGTGTTCCATTATTTCATCAAGGAATTCACAAACTTACTTACAATTAAGCATTCTTTGCAAATGTTCTTAATAAAATTCTAGACCCTTCTCTAAATGCATGAGAAGGGTTTAAGCACTAAAAATAACTACAAACTAAAATAAATATTTTACAAAAATATAGAGGAGGTTTCAAACAACCTTCCTCTAACTTGAACAATAATCTAGAAATTAAAAACTAAAAATCCTAATTTTAAGGCTTTTGCATCTTTTGCGGAGTATGGTCACATAGTTTGCATATATATAGCATTGTATTGAGTTGAGGTGGCTAAGATATTCGTGACCAGATTCGATTCTTGAAGATGGAATTTGAAATTGTTGACTGAAACTTTTTAGTTGATTCTGTGAGAAGTAGAAGAGTCTGTTGCTGATGGTAAGGTTTGATCAGAAAATTCCAAGAATTTTCCTGATCAAACTTATTAACTTTTCTGATTACTTCTTCCTGTTGTTCTATTGTCTATGTCCATTTCAATTCAGTTTCTTTTGTCAATGAAAACACATCAGACATGTTATCTTCAATAAGTCATGTTTTGAACAGTTGGTCACATAAAAGTTGTATGACCTCATTTGATTTGTTGAATGTCTTAATCGCTTCTTTTTCTGCTCGGGAAATCTGTGTTTTCAATTATGTAAATAATAATTCTCCATGAAGCTTATCTATCTGAGGTATATTAGCTTGTTTTTCCATATCTGAATCTTGCCATTGAATATGTTCTTCAATTTGTTTGTGAATTTTCTCACATTAAAGTTTTTGAATGGCAATTTACTGAATCATTATTTTATTGGAATCACAGTAAGAATCAATCATAGCAACTTGATGACAAAATTCCTTGTGTTTCTCTTTAATCATTGTATTTATCTCAAGTGCTTCTTGAATGAAATTTTCTGACTATGATTGATTATGTAATTCTGCCATGGTTCTCTCCAGCTGTATATGTTTATCTTTAAGTTCTGCATGATGTTCTGATTTAAGTTTTTCAAAATATTTATGGAACTGTTCTAAATTTGATCTGACTGTTCTGTAGACTTGAATTTCTCTGTATCTAACATGTGTTCCAATTCCTGTATCCTGGATTCCTTCTCCTTCAAAAGTGCTTTGATTTCCCTTGCCTTATCTACAGTAGCTGTAGCATAAGCTCCTGCATATTGTGACAGTTTAATCAAATTTTCAGTGGGATCCTCTAATGAATCTTTCTAGAGGATGTCAACTGATTCATCTGTAGATTTAAGAGTTGTTTCATCAGTCCTTCTTATTTTATTTCTTTCGACCACAGCTCTATGGCTGGAACTGTAGAAGATATCCAATGATGGAATGTCTTCTATTTGCAAAATTATTTGATCTGTAAAGTGGGATGGAATAATTTCTCTGCTATGTGTTGTTGGGATTGTTTGTAAAGGGTTGAGAGTCTGAACTATCCTTTGGGAAGGCTCTGGCATTTCAAAACCTGTTGCTTGACTAGTATTGAATTTTCCTTTAGAAGTCTTTATTGCTTGGGAAAATTGTTCCCATTCATTTATTAGGTCTTTTCCTTAAGATGATTTAGATTGATCTTCTATGATCTGACCTTTTGGAACTGCTTCTGTATTAGATCCAGTCGCATTGTTGTTTATTTTTTCTTGAAACTCTATATCTTGAATAATCTAGTCAATTTCCAAATTTGCTTTTGTAGACTCAACCTCATCTTCATATTGATCGGTTTTATCAGATTGCTGTTGAGACTGACCAAATTCATTTTCAGAATCATCCAGAATTTCTTCATCAAGACTAACACTTGGAGTGTGTTTTTCTTCTTCCATAACTAGAAAATTCAAAGGGACATTCTTTAATATTTTATTTCTATATTCTTGAAAAGCTTTGGTATCTTCTTGACTTGATTGATTGGAAACCCTCTTAATAATATCTAAAAAATCTTCGAATCTCTAGAATAATTCATCAAACTGATCCTCTTATTTTACAAAAGGCTTGGTCTTAAGTCTTTCCATGTAATTCTTAATTTCATCATTGGGATCATACAATCTCCCAGGAATAAATGCTAAATTTAACATCTGAATATTAGGAGCCTCTTTGTATGTATGGCCAATATTGGCTAAAGCAAAAATACCACACTGTACAGGGAATGAAGGCCAAATAGCCTTTTTTTCATCCTTTAACTGTTTGGTGACACCATTAATAAGCTGATAAGCTATTTCTCTCCCAAACAATCTATCCAGAACATAATATGGCAAAACATGTGGAAGAGCATAGCTTCCAAATACTCGAACATAAGTAAATTTCTCTTCAGCAAACCATCGGCTTGTAGGAACAATATCTCTATTGACTTCCTTGAAAACCCTAAGGATCTTTTTATCAAAAATAATTTGATACATAGGAAGCATAACTCCATAACAAAATTTATATAAATGCAAGTTGTATTTGGAATCCCAAAGTTCTTTATGGTAAATATGGATTGGTGTAGGGTCTGTAACGATCCATTTCCAACCCATGATTGGAAATGTGGAAATATAACAGATGGAATCCATAACATAAGCAGACATGATAAAGCGTGAATTTTATTTAGGTGAAGCATTCCTTTTATTCCTATATTCGGTAATGTGTTTGGCTAAATAATTAGATAAAAGGTCTGCTCAATTCAAAATGGATGAATTGACGATTGCGTCAATTAAGGGAACCCAGTCTCGAGAGAACCTATTACTATTATTTCTAGCAAATAACCTACAAAACATACCCGCAGCAAAGCAATAGGGATGAGGGGTTTGTGCAATGGAGTACGTACCAGATTTGTCTTGCTTCAGTTTTCCCTCATCGTCCTTCCACTCATGCATGACCTTGATAAGATCTAGATGTTGAGCTTTGAACATTTGCACATATCTATTGTCATAATTTTGTTGCGAGTAGTAAATGATACATGGCTGCCAAATCTTCAGCTTTAAAAGAACCTATGGTCTCTCCTCTGGAATTTTTAAATACTCTGTCTTCAATATTCAGATTTTCAACTACCCACTTGATCATATCTGTATAAGGCATAAGTTTTGGTCTTGCGGCTATCTTATGAATAAACGATCATGCAACATTAAAAAGAGTTGCATCGGAAGTGATATCAGTTCCTATTGTAGATATATTTGTTGTCACTTTTGGCCCTTCATCCTCAAATAGTTTGTACAAATCCTCCCATGATGAGACACCGCAATCCTTGTTACAGACAGTGTCTGAGAATAGTGAAGGCATATCTATATCTTCTAAGGACGATGCTTGAAATATTTCTTTACCTTTCTTACTCATATCAAACTCTCTCAATTCGATAACTGATTTCCTGATAATGAAAATGAAAGATATCATATAACAAGAATTTACAAAGACGTATTGGAAATTTATTTCAAACTCACGCAAAACTCTATCAATCTTATCAATCATCTCTTCATAATTCATTATGATTTCAAAATTTAATGCTTGACATGGCTTCACCTGGCTTCGCATGCAATGCTTATTAATCGTTTAAAGCTGTTAAGATCTAAAATTCAATCTGATATGACATAAGTTGCTTTTCACACTCTGAGATTATTAAATGAGAAAATCACAATGATTTCTTATAATATTTCATGATTGTCTCATAAACATTGTGAAATACGATCTATGCAAATCGCAGATCGCAAGATTTAAAAGATATATTTAAGTCTATACTATATGTTGCGCGCGATGCGATTTGCGAAAGAGAAAAATGGATGCGATGCGAAAAAGATTTATATTTTTGAGTTTATTTGCTTCGTCGGGTCCGTGGTTTTCGCAAATTTTATCACTTTTCTCCTTTAAGTCTTAACTAAATCAAGTGCATTGTGAAAAAGGAATCTAAAGCTTTCTAAAGAGCACATTTCGTTGTTCGCAGATTTTATGCTTTAAGATTTATTTTTGAAAAAATAACATATATGATGAGCGATGCGCCTTTTGGGTAGGAATTTTATTTCCTAAGTGTTTTTTGAAAGTATTTAAAAAAAAAAAAAGGATTTTCTTATTTATTTCTAAAGGGTCCCTATTTATAAAAATAAATGGGGGGTTGTTGTATCGTACAACCATTGGCGATTCACTTGGACGAACCAGAAATCTTTGATAATTTTTTTTTGAAAACTCTAAATCCTTCTATATAAAAATAAAATAGTTAAAGAAATGAAATTTCAAATAAATAATATCTTTTTTCAAATAACGAAAATTTCATTTATTCACTTATTTTTGGAGAATTTCTCTAAAACGATATAAGTATAAAAATCAATATCAGTCTTTACTTAGTTAAAAATAAGATAGGAAATAATCTTTAGAGATAAAGATTTTTATAATTTTACTCTTTTATCATAGATAAATCCTCTGTTCCAATAGGAAGTTTTAAGCTTTTGGAAGGATTATCTTTTAACCAGCTATGATCCATTTTTCCATCCAGTATTTCTCATCATTTTCATAAGTAAATTATTTTTTCTTTATTATTTTTATCTCATTGTCTTGGCTTGGTAACCAAATAGTGACAATGCCATTCACAAATAGTAATTAAACTGATCAAGCTAGTTCGTGATGAGACCCCTTGTCTATATGATATAATCTCAAGTCATTACACTGTTTTGATAGACAATATTAGTAATGTCAGTTCAATTATTTTTCCATGAACATGGTAAACAAGCTCGTGATGAGACTTATTATATTTTAAGTTTTCTCGAAACTTTTTATTTTTATTTTTATTTTTTCTTTTTAAATTTATTTTGAAAATTATAAGATTTACTAGATGGGATGAATCATATTTATTTCTAATATGCCAGATGATAATGTCGAGTTGTTAGATTGCTTTTCTGAAGAAGATTTTTCACTATAATATAATTTTATTTTCATGACTAACAAAAGAATTTTCATACTAGATAAAAATGAGTTCTTTTCAAACAAAATAAGTGTTTTATTGAAATTCCATTTTTCTAGAAAGATAAAATGAATCTGTTTTTTCCTAAATCTTTCGATTTTTCTTTAACAGTTCTATTTTTTAATAAGTGGAAGAAGAAAAAGCAAAAAGAATTTATTTAAGACTTATTTTTTGAAAAGTCAATTGTCAGTACTAAACAATTTTATTTCTATATGAAAGTAAAATTTTAATGTACAAAGATAGAAGGATTGCCTTCTACGAAAAATTAAATTTTCAAAATTTTCCCATTAACAGGTAAAGAATCTTTTTTACTTGATAAATCCTGTAACATAAATGTTGATGAACCAATTTTTTCGATTATTTGAAATGGTCCTATCCAGAATTTTTGAAACTTTGTGTGTTTACCCTTTTCTTCATGAGCTTTATCCCATTTTAATACCAAATCACCAATTTCAAAATCTTTTGAACTAACAAATGTTAAATCAAATGAGGCTTTTATTACTTGTTGATGATAGATATGAGTTTGTTTATCTTTTTCTCTTTCTTCTTCTAACTTAAGGATTTTATATTGTCTAAGTTGGAGAGAAGAAGAAGGAATTTCATTGATAAATTGTACTAAAGCAAATGATGGTATTGTTACATTTCAGGGTAGAATTGCTTCTTTTCCATAAACTAACACAAATGGTGAAGTGCCTATTGAAGCTTTTTGAGTGATTCTCTCTGCCCAGAGAGAAAATAATAATGCTTTATGCCAGTTCTTATGATTTTGCTCCATGGTTCTTTTAATGATTCTGATAAGGTTTTTATTCATAGATTCAGCTAATCCATTTCCTTGTGGGTAATAATTGGCTGAGTATTTTAATTTAAAATCTCTTTTCAAAGAAAATTCAATCATTGCATTTCCAGAAAAGTAAGATGCATTATCAAATATCAAAGCTGATGGAAGGCCAAACCTGGTAATTATGAATTGATCAATAAAATCAATAATATTCTGTGTATTGACCACTTTCAATGGGATAGCTTCTACCCATTTTGTGAAATAATCAGTTGCAGTTAGAATATACCTATGCTACTTTGAAGAGTTTGGAGTTATTTCAGCTATAATATCTAACCCCCATTGTTCAAATGGTTGTTGGATATTTACTGGTTGTAATGGAAATGCTGGTTTCCTTTCTCTTCCTGCTGTAGTTTGACACATTTTACATTTTCTTGCATATTCATGTGCATCTTTAAAAAAAGTTGGCCAATAGTAACCGACATGCAGTATTTTATGAGCTGTGGTATTTCCTCCGAAATGACATCCAGATGGTCCATCATGTAGTTTCTGCAATACCTTTTCAAGTTTAGTTTTCTCTAAGCATCTTAATAATACAAAATCATAATTCCTTCTAAATAAGATATCATTTACGAGTTGATATTGATTTTCTTTAAGTCTCAAAGCACGCTTTGCAGTATAATTGAGATTTAAAGGAGCATATCCATTTTTTAAGAAGAATTTCAGATATATTGCAATTGAGAATCGTTTAGGCTTACCTCAGATATTTGTATTTCTTCTGATTGATTTTAATATTTAGGCAAATGAGAAGATCCAGTTAAAATTTTGCAGAGACCTTGTCCTTTAACAATTTTTGTTGGGTGTATTTCTACATCATATTCCTGAAGTGCAGTGACCCAATTTGCTCTTTTCTCTCCTACTTCTCATTGTATTAATAATTTCCTTACTACCGAGTAAGGTACTATTATGTTGGTGTGTGTTTTTAAGAGAAAAGGTCTTAAATGTTTCAAAGATTTAAAATGTTTCAAATATTTAACCACGGCATAAGCTTGTTTTCCTACAGTTGAATAGTTTAACTCAGCACCTTTAAGATTAGAACTAAAAAATGAAATAGGTGCTTCAATTTTTTGATCATTTAACTATGTTAAAACAACTGCATATGATGTATCCGAAGAAAATGTGTATAACACAAAGGATTTGAGAAAATCAGGAGTTGTTAAAGAGGGATATTCAACAATAGCTTTCTTAATTAACTCAAAAGAATTTCTTTCTTCTTTTCCCCATTTAAAAATTGAATTTTTCTTGATCATTGATTGTATGGGTAGGACAATTCGGGAGAAATCGGGAAAAAATATTTTTACAAAATTAATTTGTCCTAAAAATGATTGCATTGTTTTTTTGTTATGTGGTAGAGGAATTTTTTCAATCTCTTGGATCCTATCAGGGTCTATATGAATTCCATTTTTAGAAACAATAAATCCTAATAGCTTACCTTTTGATAAAGAAAAATAACATTTTTTAGGATTGAGGGAAATAGAATATCTTCTGCATATTTTGAAAACATTTTTTAAATGATTAATATGATTATTTATATGCTTAGAATAAACAGTAATGTCATCTAAGTATATAACAACTTAGCTATTTATTAGTCCTCTGAAAGCTATATCCATAGCACGCTGAAACGTAGCACCAACATTAACCATTCCAAAAGTCATTTTCTGATATGCGTATGTTCCCCATTTTGTTCTAAATGTTGCTTTTAATCTATCGTCAGGATGAACCATGATCTGATTATTCCCTGAAAATCATTCTAGAAAAGACATCAATTCAAACCCTGCAACTAATTGTAATATATGTTCCATGGTAGGTAAGGGAAAATTATCTTTCTAACAGGCTTTATTCAAATTCCTAAAACCTATGAAAATTCTAATGTCTCCATTCTTTTTCCTAACTGAACCATGTTTGACACCCATTTGGAATGTCTAACAGGAAAAATGATTTTGGCTTTGAGAATTTTATTTACTTCAGATTTAATTAGACTTTCTAAATTTGGATGAATTTTCCCGAGTTTTTGTTGGACAGGTTTATCGTCTGATATCATAGGAATGGTATATTGAATTATGGAAGTATCATATGTTTTAAGATCTAAATAATCCCATGCAAAGATATATTTATATTTCTTAAACAATTTAATGAATGATATCCTCTCTTAATATCTTAGACCAAGACCTAAGTTGATGTTTTGAGGTTTTTCTGAAGTACCAAGATTAATCAATTCAAAATTTAAAGTTGAACTTTGAATTTTTGAGTTGGTCACTTTTTTAAACCTATCTTTTAAGTCATAAAGGTCTTCCATTTTGACTATAGATTTGGGAATTGAATTATTGTTTGTTTTATCTTTAATCTGTAAATCGTGTCCATTTTCATCCAAAATTTGACCTTCACAAGCTCTGTCTGATGTAAGAAAGTCTACTATATCTGCATCATCATTAAATATTTTTCAATTTGTTATATTGTCTGGAATGGATGGTCTAAAAATTAATTCAATTGAAAATCTATCTGGGCTAAATTATTCAAGTGGTATAAGTCTAGATGCTACATTAGCAAGTAAATCAGCGCTCGCATTTTGTAATCTAGAAACTGTAGAGATATTGAATGTTGTAAAATGAGAAATGAGATTCTGAGCTAGAGTTTGATAATGTCTCAAGTGTCTAGAAATACAATGGATCATGTTCTTGACTTGTTTGACTATTATTTCAGAATCTCCATATACTTGCAAATATTTAACATTCAATCCTATATCTTTATACATACCTTGTATGAATGCTTCATATTCAGTAGTATTATTTGTGCATTGAAACTAGAGTCTATAGGCTAGCATCGTTTTCTCTCCTTGAGGATTGATTAAAACACAACCTGCTTCTGCACCATCTTCTGGTTTTGAACCATCAAAAAATAAAGTCCAAAATAAAGATTGTTCTGGAATTTGATTGCTAAAATTAACACATCTAGAAGAGTCTGTTTGAGAAAAGTTTTCAATTTCAGAAGTAACAGTATTTGATGAAAAAGGTGAAACCTGAGTGTTAAATGAACCAAAGGATGATTCTGCTGAATAATCCCCTATGATATTATTAGTAAAATCTATAGGTTCATTTGGTCCCTTTAATTCAGTAACTGTGTGTTTCATAAATTTCTCACATTCAATTCTGATTTGATTTGGTTTTCCATTGTATGGTAACCACATATGTGACCAGTCAGTAGCAAAATATCCATGTAATTTCTTGGACCAATCCCTGCTTAAAATAAGGCCATAAAAACTTAGGAATGTCTGCGACTAAAATATCAACACTTGTGATACTCTTGGATTAGATGATAATCTAATAGATACTGATAAAATTTCTCCAATAGCTTCAAATTTTGTTCTATCCAATTGAACTATATGTAAAAAAAAAATTTGAGGAGTGATATTTAATTTTGTACACACTGTTCTTGGGATAATGTTTGAAGAAGCTCCTGAATCAATAAGACAATTATGAAAATTCTTGTTAAAAATTTCATAAGTCAAAATAAGAGGAGGAGTTTGCGAAATAGATTTATCACCAATTAAAACAAGATCATTGGAATTCACTTTATTGATAGATGATGGAGGTTTTCCCATATCTTTTGAAGCTTGTGCTATAACTAGTGATTGTATCGGTTCTACAGGAATTGCTTTGAGTTCTCTAAGAAAAATATTTTGTTGTTGTTTGAGTTTGGTCATTTCATGAAGTGAGATATTTGCCTTGATATTTTTCATATCCTCTACTATGTTGTATTCGACTGTATCTGATACAATCAAAGTTTTGGAATTTGTAGAAGGATCTAATAAAATTGGATCTCTCTGTATAGTTTTAGATTTTTGGATTCTTTCTTTCATAGGAACAGAATTTGGTTTGGGATTTGACACAATTGGATCTAAAGAAGGTTTACTTCTCGTAGATACAGGCATAGCTTCATTTTCTTCCTCTGTTGGAAGAATGAAATCCCATAAACCATTTAATTCAACTTCTTCTTCAAATTCTAATTCATTTTCAGAAGGTGAGGGATATTCAATGTCTTGGTCAGATTCAATGTTTGAAATTTCATTTGGAGGTTGAGATGTTGAAGAAGGATTTTTCCTGAATGGACGAAATGGTTTTTTAGCGGCTGAAGTTTCAACAACTTGTTTCTTTATATCAATCATATAATTTGACATAGTCTTTAATACTTTTTGAAGACCTTGAAGATCAAATGGATATTTTGAGATTTTATTTTTGGAATCTTGAATAAATGTGACTTTCTTTGTTTTCATTTCTTCTGTCTCTGATCGTTTCTCTAATGCTAAAATCCTCTTTTCTCCTGTGAGATCTTCTTTCAAGTTTTCTAAGAGACTAGCTTTATTAGCTCTATCTACAAAAATAGCTATATTAGAAGGTAAAGAAGAAATATACATTTCTATTTGTACCTCAACAACATGTTTAGAAGTAGTTAGGGTTTTATTTAATAATCTATTGAATCTGGAGTTGAAATATTTAACCTTTTCACCTGAATTTACTTTGAGATTAGAAAGGGCATTGATTAAAGATGCAACAGTTCTATCATCTCCAAATTTTGCAAGAAACGCTTGTTCAAAAGTTGCCCAATCGACAATAGATCCTGTTGGAAGGGAAAAGTACCAGGATCCTACAGATCCTTGTAAAGTGTATGGAAATGACCTAACTAAAAAATCTTCATGAAAAATTCCATTTAAATTCATGGCCAACATAAAATTATTGATGTGTTATTCAGCAGGAAGACCATCATCTGGATTATATTTAGGTAACCATTTCTCTGGATGATCTGGAAGAGCATTCAGATTTGCTATTAATACAACACCAAGACTTGTCCAAGGCTGATTAGCCATAATTGGATTTGGATTTTGTGAAGATGTAGAAGTAGGTCCAGAAGTAGAGGTAATGGAAGAGGAACTTACAACTAGAACAATACTACTTGTAACAGCACTGATTGTTTGAGTGGAAGAAATGGAAGATAGAGAAGATGTGGATTGATTAGATGAATATGAAGGAACAATTGAAGGAAAATTTGATATGACTTCACTTGTTTCTGATTTTGATATGGATATAGTAACTTTTTTATGACGAGATTCTAATGGAAACTCAAAACGATAAATTCCAAGCTTCTCACTTTTAGATCGGGTTAAAATACCAGTGTCTCTAAATAAAGAAGTAACACTTTCCTCAGATGTTTCTTGGTTAAAATGCTTTTCAGAAAAAATATATATTCCTTCTAATTGTTGAATAAAAGACTGAACTTCAAGAGATTTAGGAATGAATTCTGAAGTAGATGGACGATGTGATACTTCAGGGGATGATGGAAAGGTTTCTACTACTTCCAATTTCTGAGTTGGTGATTTATATTGTGATTGGGAAATCATAGAATTCTTTTGAGGAGATCGACTCTTATGAGGGATTTGAATTTTAGATTTATCTACCATTCATAGTCAGGCCCTTCTTCTAGTGCCAAAAATGTTGAGGCATCAGAAATCCGTGGAAACAAAAAAGGGGGATAACCACTCGGTCCGAACCTTAAATCATCTCCTTTTCCATTTGGGGTAGTGCCTCCAACTGGGTGTGATGGGACCAGTTTCCCATTTTTGGTTTTTGGACGATAAATTGTTGGGTTTCTACCAAAACATTTTGAAATGATTAATTACTACAAACTAACACAAATTTAACTCTAAATGCAAGACTTCGAATTAAATTTAATCTAACCCGGGATATAATATCTCAATGCGATCTAGAAATATATCTATTGAATCTGTCATGAAGTCAATTTAGATTTAATAGAATTATTACCATGTAAAATGATTCTTCTGAAAAATTAATTAATAGAAAGAAAATGAAAAATATATCGCATTGTCTGATGACCATATATAAAATAACTAATTTCTGTCTTTATACTGTACATTAGTGCAACAGATATTTCAGACATAAACAATTAATTTCACACATGATTCACGAAAGTTATGTTCATCACTAATTTTTAGAAACAGAAATAACATACATGATATTAGTACCAGTTGCGTATTACTCTGTCAATCAAATCAATGATAATAGGTCATATCCAATCCTTCAATCAAATAGTTGTTCAAAGAATAAAAAATTGCACCAGGAATTGATTAACAAAATTATGTTTATAACTGAATATAACCGTGTTCCATTATTTCATCAAGGAATTCAAAAACTTACTTACAATTAAGCATTCTTTGCAAATGTTCTTAATAAAATTCTGAACCCTTCTCTAAATGCATGAGAATGTTTTAAATACTAAAACTAACTACAAAGTAAATTAAATATTTTAAAAAAATATAGAGGAGGTTTCAGACAACCTTCCTCTAACTTGAACAATAATGTAGGAATTAAAAACTAAAAATCCTAATTTTAAGAGTATGGTCATGTAATTTGCAGATATCTAGCATTGTCTTGAGTTGAGGTGGCTGAGATATTCGTGACCGGATTTGATTCTTGAATATCGAATTTGAAATTGTTGACTGAGACTTTTTAGTTGATTCTGTGAGAAGTAGAAGAGTCTGTTGCTGATGGTAAGGTTTGATTAGAAAATTCCAAGAATTTTCTTGATCAAACTTATTAACTTTTCTGATTAGTTCTTCCTATTTTTTTTCTCTCTGTGTCCATTTCAATTCTGTTTCTTTTTTCTATGAAAACACATCAGACGTGTTTTCTTCAATAAGTCCTGTTTTGAGCAATTGGTCACATAAAAGCTGTATGACCTCATTTGATTTTTTGAATGTCTTAATCGTTGTTTTTTCTGCTCGGAAAATCTGTGTTTTCCATTCTGTAAATAATAATTCTCCATGAATCTTATCTATTTGAGGTAGATTAGCTTGTTTTCCCATATTTGAATCTTGCCATTGAATATGTTCTTCAATTTGTTTTCGAAGTTTCTCACATTCAAGTTTTTGAATGGCAATTTGCTGAATCATTATTTTATTGGAATCACAGTAAGAATCAATCATAGCAACTTGATGAAAAAATTCCTTTTGTTTCTCTTTAATCATTGTATTTATCTCAAGTGCTTCTTGAATGAAATTTTCTGATTGTGATTGATTCTATAATTATGCCATGGTTCTTTCTAGCTGTATCTGTTTATCTTTAAGTTCTGTATGATGTTCCAATTTAATTTTTTCAAAATATTTATGGAAGTGTTCTAAATTTTCTATAATCTGTTCTGTAGACATGACTTTATATGTATCTAACATGTGTTCCAATTCCTGTATCCTAGATTCCCTTTGTTTCAAAATTGCTTTGATTTCACTATCCTTATCTGCAGTAGTTGTAGCATAAGCTCCTGCATATTGTGACAATTTTTTCAAATTTTCAATGGTATCCTCTGATGAATCTTTCCAGAGGATGTCAACTGATTCATCTATAGATTTAAGAGTTGTTTCATCAGTCCTTCTTCTTTTATTTCTTTTGACCACAGCTCTATGGTTGGGACTGTAGAAGATATCCTATGATGGAATGTCTTCTATTTGAAAAATGATTTGATCTGTGTAGTGGGATGGAATAATTTCTCTGCTCTATGCTGTTGGGATTGTTTGATAGGGTTTATAGTCTGAACTATCCTTTGGGAATTCTCTGGCATTTGAAAACCTGTTGCTTGACCAGTATTGACTTTTCCTTTAGAAGTATTTATTTCTTGGGAAAATTGTTCCCATTCATTTATTAGGTATTTTCCTTCAGATGATTTAGATTGAGCTTCTATGATCTGACCTTTTGGAACTGCTTATTTATTAGATCCAGTGGCATTGTTGTTTATTTTTCCTTGCGACTCTATATCTTGAATAATCTGCTCAATTTCCGAATTGGATTTTGTAGAATCAACCTCATCTTCAGATTGATCGATCTTATCAGATTGTTGTTGAGACTGACGAGATTCATTTTCAGAATCATCCTTCATTTCTTCGTCAAGACTAAAACTTGGAGTGTGTTTTCCTTCTTCCATAACTATCAAATTCAAAGGGACATTCTTTAATATTTTATTTTTGTATTCCTGAAAAGCTTCGATATCTTCTTGAATTGATTGATTGGTAACCATCTTAATAATATCTGAAAAATCTTCGACTCCTTGAAATAAGTCATCAAACTGATCCTCTTCTTTTACAAAAGGCTTGGTCTTAAGTCTTTCCATGTAATTCTTAATTTCATCATTAGGATCATATAGTCTCCCACGCATAAATGCTAAATTTAACATCTGAATATTAGGAGCATCTTTGTATGTATGGCCAATATTGGCTAAAGCAAAAGTACCACACTGTACAGGGAATGAAAGCCAAATAGCCTTTTTTTCATCCTTTAACTGTTTGGTGACACCATTAATAAGTTGATAAGCTATTTCTCTCCCAAAAAATATATATGGAACATAATATGGCAAAACGCGTGGAAGAGCTGAACTTCCAAATTCTCGAACATAACTAAATTTCTCTTCAGCAAACCATCGGGCTGTAGGAAAAATATCTCTACTGACTTCCTTGGAAACCCTAGTGATCTTTTTATCAAAAATCATTTGATACATAGGCAGCATAACTCCATAACAGACTTTATAGAAATGCAAGTGGTATTTGGAATCCCAAAGTTCTTCATGGTAAATATGGATTGGTGTAGGGTCTGTAATGGTCCATTTCCGACCCATGATTGGAAATTTGGAAATATAACACATGGAATCCATAACATAAGTGGACATGAGAAAGGGTGAATTTTCTTGAGGTGAAGCATTCCTTTTATTCCTATATTCGGAAATGTGTCTGGATAAATAATTAGACAAAAGGTCTACCTAATTCAAAATGGGTGAATTGACGATTGCGTCAATTAAGGGAACCCAGTCTCTAGGGAACCTAGTACTATTAGGTCTAGAAAATAACCTACACAAAATACCAGTAGCAAAGAAATAGGGATGAGGGATTTGTGGAATGGAGTACGTACCATTTTGTCTTTCTTCAGTTTTCCCTCATTGTCCTTCCACTCATGAATGACCTTGATAAGATCTGGATGTTTAGCTCTGAACGTTTGCACATATCTATTGTCATAATTTTGTTGCAAATCTGGTAAATGATACGTGGCTGCCAAATATTCAGCTTTAAAAGAACCCATGGTCTCTCCTCTTGAATTTTTAAATAATCTGTCTTCAATATTCAGATTTTCAACTGCCCACTTAATCATATCTGTGTAAGGCATAATTTTTGGTCTTGCGGCTATATTATGAATAAACGAGCAAGCAACATCGAAAAGAGTTGCATCAGAAGTGATATCAGTGCCTGTTGCAGATATTTTTGTTATCACTTTTGGCCCTTCATCCTCAAATAGTTTGTACATAGCCTCCCATGATGAAACACTGCAATCCTTGTTACAGAGAGTGTCTGAGAATAGCGAAGGCATATCTGTATCTTCTGAGGACGATGCTTGAGAGATTTCTTTACCTTTCTTACTCATCTCAGACTCTCTAAATTCGATAACTAATTTCCTAATAATGAAAATGAAAGATATCATATAACAAGCATTTACAAAGACGTATCTGAAATTTATTTCAAACTCACGCAAAAGTGTGTCAATCTTATCAATCATCTTCATAATTCATTACGATTTCAAAATTTAATGCTTCACATGGATTCACCTTACTTCACATGCAATTCTTATTAATCCTTTAAAGCTGTTAAGATCTAAAATTCAATCTGATATGACATAATTTTCTTTTCCCACGCTAATATTATTAAATGCACAAATCGCAATGATTTCTTATAATATTTCGTGATTTTCTCGTAAACATTGTGAAATGTGATCTGCATAAATCGCAGATCGCAATATTTAAAAGATATATTTATGTCTATACTATAAGTTGTGCGTGATGCGATTTGTGAAAGTGAAAAATGGATGCGATGTGAAAAAGATTTATATTTTTGAGTTTATTCGCTTCGTCGGGTCCGCGGTTATCGCAACTTTTATCAATTTTCTCCTTTAAGTCTTAACTAAATCAAGTGTGATGCGAAAAAGGAAAGTAAAGCTTTCTAAAGATCGCATTTTTCTGTTCGCAGATTTTATGCTTTAAGATTTCATTTTGAAAAAATAACATATATGATGATCGATGCGCCTTTTGGGCAAGAATTTTATTTCCTAAATGTTTTTTGAAATTATTTATAAAAAAAGGGATTTTCTTATTTATTTCTAAAGGGTCCCTATTTATAAAAATAAATGGGGGGTTGTTGTATAGTACAACACCTTCATGGGTGGGTTCTTCGGATACAATCAAATCGAAATACGCTATACAGACTGGTACAAAACCGCGTTCACCACCCCCTGGGGCACATTCGCATACAAGGTGATGCCTTTTGGCTTAAAAAATGCTGGAGCCACATTCCAACAACCCATGAATTATATTTTTCATAACTTGGCACACCGTATCGTCATTTACTTTGACGACCTAACCGTATGCTCCAAGAAGTGCTCAGATCATGTCCAGGGTCTGCGATTGGTATTCCAATGATGCCATCAGTAGAACCTATGCTTGAACCCCCTCAAGTTTGTCTTTTGCATCAATGTAGGAAGACTCTTAGGTTTTATCGTGTCCAAGTAGGGCATTTGTGTGGACCCCCTCAAGATCCAATCCATTAAAGAGGTACCTCCACCTCGAACCCTCAGGAAACTTCAAAGGCTACAAGGGAAGGCTAATTTTCTTAGGCGCTTTGTCTTAGATTATGCCACCTCTGCTCAAGGGTTCTTATGCCTCCTTTTCCAGGACATCCCATTTGAATGGGACGATCATGCCTAGAAAGGATTCGATGTGCTGAAAGAAACGTTACCTTCAACACCACTCGTCGGTCCCCCAGACTATGACAAAGACTATATCCTGTATTTATCAGCTTCCAAGTCCACATTAGCCGGAGTGTTGGTCTAGGATGGCCCAAATGGGAAGGAGCACGGAATATACTACGTCAGCAAAACCTTATCGGGTCCAACACTAAGATATGAGCCTGAATAAAAGACTACACTAGCATGTATTTATGCAGTCCAAAAATTTCGTCAGTACATCATCTTAAGAACCACTACAGTCATCGCAGATATTAACCCCATAAAATGCCTTCTCACGTGCCTCCTAATGAACCACAAGTAAGCCTACTAGATATTGATTCTACAAGAATATGATTTACAGTTTCGGTCCCCCAAGAGAAAAAAGGTGCTTGCCCTAGTAGAGTTCATTACGGATGTCCCTGGAGATACCAAAGGATCACCAGTGAATGATTTACTACCTGATGAACACCTCTTCTTCGAATCAACTAATGACCCTTTGTATAGCGATATTCTCCTGTTCTTGTGAACCCAAAAGTCCAGACCTAATCTCACACGAGATGACAGTCGGCACATATGCCAAAAAGCCCCTCAATACCTCCTCATAGGAGATTTTTTATACTGATGAGGCATCGAAACCATTTTATAGCATTGCCTCACCCACAATCAAGAAGAACAAGCCCTTAATGACTGCCACAGAGGCGCTTGCTGCAGTCATCTATCCAGTATGGCTACCGCCCAAAAATTCCTACGAGCATGATACTTTTGGCTCTCCTTGTTCTGTGACGGTATTAAAACAGTCAAAAAATGTGAGCAATGCCAACGCTTCGCTCACAAAGCAAGAACACCTCCCACTCCTCTACATCCTGTAATCATCGCCCGTCCCTTTTGTAAATAGGGGACTGACTTCATGACCTGCAACCCCGCCTCATCGGGAAACCATAAGTACATCATCGTGGTTGTCGACTATTTCACCAAGTGGGTTGAGGCCATGCCTATATTCAACATCACGGTAGAAACCACCACTCAATTTCTGTTCAACCATGTGATCGCCCGATTTGGCGTCCCTAAAGAGTTAGTCGCCGACCATGGTAAACACTTTGAGAATGAATTTTTCGAGGAACTATCTCACCACCTCAGATTCACCCACAAATTCGCTTCACCATAATACCCCCAGTCCAAGAGAAAAGTAGAAGCCATTAACAAAGTACTCAAAACTATGTTACAACGCATGGTGAATAACCATAAAACCAACTGGCACCATATGCTCTTTTCCGCCCTGTGGTCATACCGCACGAAGGTAAATACATCCAATGGTTTCAATCCCTTCCACTTAGTATATGGATTCGAGGCTGTGATTCCCATCGAACGCAAGATCCCAAATTTACATACAGCTATCAAACTCCTTGACAACACCCAGCCTCTAGAGCAGCGCCTAGTACAACTAGAGCTTGTTGAAGAAAATTGACGACAGTCGCTGCAACACAACGAGGCCCACAAGGAAAGGATAAAAGCATCATTTGACCACCACATCACCCCTTGCTCATTCACCGACAGATAATTAGTCCTCTGCTATGATGTCGGAAAGGAGGCCTTAGGGCTAGGAAAGTTCGAAACCTTATGGAAAGGACCCTACATCATTAAACATTGCCTCCAACAGGGGGCATACATCTTGATGGAATCGGATGGGACCTGCCTCAATAACCCCATCAATGGCTTTTACCTCAAGAAATTATACCCATAAGGGCCAAGATGACCCTTCCCTAGAGTGTTTGTACACAAAACCCCACCACTCGAAATTTTTGACCCAAAGACTTATTTAAAAGTGCTCCTAGTATCACCATGGATCACCAACATGAACCCTATTTCAAATTTGTAGATGGAGCATCAAGATGGTCTCAAAGTCTAGCCACAGCTGCCTGGGTAATTTACCACCCTAACCGATCGCCACTCTTCTCAAACGGGGTGTGCATAGGTTCAACAACAAACAATCAGGCATAATATGACACCATCATCGAACTTATGTGTGACACCATCCATCAGGGCATATGCCATATTCATGTCTACCTCAATTCGCATTTAGTAGTGTCGCAGTTAAACCAAACATTTGAGACAAGAGATACACATATTTTTAGAAAATATTTGTGTGCAAAAAGATTAAGAAGACAATTTGACTATATCGCATTTACACATGTACCAAGGAGTCAAAACCAAATAGTTGATCACATAGCTAACAATATCCTAAACTGGAATGCATATCGAATAAACCATCATACCTATAACCAAAAATATAGATATCCATCAGCATAACATAATACATAAACCGAAACAGGTGATACATCATGTAGAGCCGCAAAAAATATCTCTCATATATATATGTCACAATGTGTATATCTGAGTACAAAAAATAGTATCACTAGCCCAAAAGGCAACCCAAAGATACAAAATTCATCAAAAATAATGGAAGCATCCTCATAATGGGTGCTTTCCCTATGTAAAAAAATACTCTAGGGTGGTGCCCCCTCAGGAGGGGCACTTGGACTCACCACTACTCCCGGTACCACCACTGGAGCCGTCGTCGCAACAGCAACCGCCACCCGACGCAGAGTGGGTTGATAGTCCCTCTCGCGGGCCATCACAATCCCTAACCAGACCTCCTCGAAGTCATCCATGAAACCTCGAGCAGGCATCCCTTGGTTCAAGTGGTCCACTCGACCCCGGAAATCCTTAAGAACGGACACTTGAGCTATTATTTTTGCAATGCGAGCCTCTTCCACGTCGACACAAGCTCGCTCGGCCGTAACCTCTATTGAGCATTGGAAAAGGTATGAATTTTCCATGTATTTCTTTATCTTTTTCGTTTAATCATAACTCCTTTATATTCTAGAATTGTAATATATTGAATAATTACAATAGAATTAAGGATATTAGTGATTGTTGCAAATTGATTAAAGATTGTCTTTTCTTATATGCAGAAAATAGATGAAGTGGTAAACCACCATTCGGGGGAAAAAGACAAAGGAAAAATAATTGTCGTCCCTTCAACAAAAGAGCATATCCAGACAAGAAGGTCAAGATCAAAGCGCACAGCCAAAGGAGGGAAAGGAACAGTGCGACATCAGCGCAAGAAGAAAAAATGATAACTAAAGTTAGAAGATAGAGTGAATCCCTCAGGATCTCTCAATCCTGAGGAATCGCTGCTCCAAGCCTATCTATCTTTCTTGTTTCGTCCGTTGGTTGTTATAAAAGGATAGCGCTTGTAGAAATCGAAATGTGTAATGTATAATGTATGATATTTATTCAGACTTCCTATTGTATTTTCACGATTTCTCATCGAATCTCGTTGGTTAAAACAAAGTTTGATTGCTTGTAAACTCTGTCACATATGCTTAATATATAATCCGGTTGTTGTTCCATTATTTGATACTGAAGTAGTTCGACGATGCTTCACTAGTAGCTAAGGGCCCGGCCCTGGTGGATCCACCTGCTATGTGTACCATTAATTTCCAATTCCAGTCGTGTGATGGTTTGCTTTAGTTCTCATTTCCTTTAAATAGCATTTCTTCACAGTTTCCATGTTGTATAGCTTACTGTTTCAATGCTTTATGAAATCGGTTTGTTGCATCAATTGTTAGTGAATTGCATTGCTATTCCTTTTCAACATAGAAAGATTATTTATTCCTCTGTAACTTGTATTTTTATGCTTTTCAGATATAAATCTTCGATATTTAGAGTTTGCTATTCATTTCCATTAAATATTTTTCTTTTAATTTCCATTAAATAGATCTGTTGTTCATTTCTAATAAATAGCTTTACTGTTTATTCCTTTCCCGTAAGTATTTGGTTTTCTTTAGAATGTCATTGCATAGAGCGTGTTTTCATTAGCAGCATTATTGTATCATTTCCAATTAGTTGTTTATTATGGAGTGTAATACCATAAACTTTAAAGGACATTAGCTATTACTGTCTAGGTCCTCACATTGGAGATCGTGTTTATGCTTGATTTCATTTACATCAATTGAAAGAGGAAAGAGTTATTATTACTGCATCCTTGACTGATGATTGCTGAGTGAGTGATTGGATTTTAGAGCTTTAAATTTCATGTCATTGCAATTAGATTTCATTTTCAAGCATCCGTTTACTCTTGTATTTGAAACAATGTACTGCAAATTGGAGAGAATTACTCTTAGCTTAAATTGCCGCCTCAGAATGATTACACTATTGAGATAAAAAGTAGTACCTGGATTGATAATTAATGTAGGATAAATAGGAGTTAAAAAGACACCTTTTATACCTCAAAAACCTCTCCAGTAGCCGAGCTACCACCCTCCCCAGAAGGGCCAACACCACCACCAGGTCCACCAGCATCACCTCATCCCTGACCACCCCTAGGTCGTCACGGAGGATCGTGACCCACCAGCCTAGTCACGGGGTGACCCACCTTACCAAAATTTTCACGAGTAACCAAAATGATGTCAGTGTCACTATCAAAACACATAGGTGCATACATACTCAAGTAAATGCAGAAAACATACAAAACGTACATGTTGGCCCCAAAATATAACCATAAGGGAGACCCATGTCTGGATCGCCCTAAAAGTCCATTCCCACATACGGGTATGGCAAACAAATCTATGGATTGGCCTCAAACCAGGCCTCTGTTGTGGCATTCCAATAATGCCCCACCATGCCACCACCGCCTCGCAGCATCACTGGAGCCCACCTCCTCATACGAGGCTCCCGTGGCCCCCCAGTAGGCATCACCACTACCGGCCTCAGTAGAACTACCCTCTCATACATGATGTTGCAAAAAATACTTGCATACACAAATGACTTAGATCCATGTCACACCTTGTTCAGTTGCGACACCATCATGTCAAAACGGAAATGGGAAAAATCGAAAAAATTCCCGGACCTTAGCTGGCGCAGAACTCCAACCTATGGACCTGATGCCCAATGCGGAGAAACTGACCCTGACAGTCATACAATCACCACCAGAGCAGACCGCTCAACCAAATATGTAACTGATGCAATGTTGATGCATCCCTCTATAAGAGGCGCCCCACCACAGTGGCGTCTCTGGAATCTCTCCAAGTCCACCCTCCCGGAAGGGAGTGGATACCTTAGTGCCTCACCCTGAGGCAGCAACATGGTCACAAAGTAAACATCCATCTCAGGATGGATAACTAGATGTGTCCCATGGAATACGAACATGTTGCACCTCCTGTGCCAATACTGGATAATGTACCGTAGTAGTCGGTCCTACGACTGAAGCAACTCGTTTTCTGGAAACTTCAGGAAACCCCACAGCACCAGCTGATGGTGCACCCCAGCATCAGCAGGTAGCTTAGCACAGAACTTGGGCCAATCCCACTCCCTCCATAATAACCTGTCAACAAAACAGGTACCCATTAGTACAAAGAAAAATCCCCAAAAAGAGACAACAACCAAAAAATTTTGTCATATCGGCCTTGTGCGCCTGTCCCTCAAATAGTCTCGCTTAGCGCGTGCCTTTATTTTTCATAAGTGCACCTAAGGCGTACTAAAAGTGAGGAATAACACAGTCTCAAGCACCTGTCACCCTCAATTGTGCACAAGGAAGGCACACCTTTGCCCAGATTGTCTACGCAATCTAGGGTAAAGGTCACCTAGAATCTGTACAAACCCAGTCTGTACGGACCCCCACACCATCAAACTATAAATATTAAAGTACAGGACATCATGGAGGTTACTTGGGCACATTATCACTAGTCCTTGGTGCTCTGGCTAACCACAACGGCAAGAAATGCTACACAGAATCCTCTGACTTCTCAAAAACTCAATAAGTACAAATGAATTGAATTAGGGCCATATCCACCTATATATCACCCTTTTCAAAAACTTCGGAGGACCATAACAAGAGATCAAAAGGTCCATTCTCCAAACCATAAGTTGCACCACAATCAACACTCCACGATGAACAGAAGTGATGCGACACATTCGCATTCCCGAAAAAATAAATTTTCAGCACCGGCAGATATGCCCTCTCTCATCTTCCTTTTTTAAAGCTCATGAATTTCAATAAATATTTGATAAAAGAAGATGCTTTCACTTGAGGTATTTTTTTTTGCAGGAAAAGCTCACAAACCATTCACAACGTTATCTCTTGAAAGTTCCAGAGTAGGTATCATTCTACCCCCAGCATGATAGAGTCCCAGAAAACTCTACATATCCTAACATCATTTCTCCATCAGAAATAAACCATAGGGTCCTCCTATCCAACCATCACCCTACATGTGAGAAACATCTGCGTTGGTCGGTAGCACCTCCCCTCCATGGCGCTTGTCACCCACACTAGACCATATATCACAACATAAGTGACGCCATGACCATACCACTTCAGTCCGGGAAGCACCTTGTGCCCATCCATTCATCATGCATAAGGTCAATTTTACCATACAAATTGAAACCTCTTTCCCGAATGACCAGGTTGTAGAAGCAGATAAAGATCGCACCACCATGCCTCACATTTGGCCCACCATACCTCCACCAGCATAATCCCATCTGTGATACTTTTTCATCCGCTTCATCAACCCCACACATGAGACCAACGAATGGGACCCCCAATCTTAGCAAAACACCTTCCTCACATCATCAGTGAGCGAATAATTTCATGTTTTTGGGTACCCGTCTCTGTGTTTTGTACAAACCAAACCCCATTATTTTATTCTTTTGTTAAGTGTACAAAGACTAAAAATGGTGCACTTCGTCCCTTCACACTCTCATTTCATCTTTTCTCCCATGGAAGCTATCCCTGAACACCCTTGTTTGGAGTATTACACCCCCACGTGCAAACCATCATGACATTCATAGCTGGTTTACACCCGCCCTGGAAGTCCTACCGACTCCAAGGATTTCCCCTTCAGAAATAACTATGACTACTGCCAAGCTGCTTGAGTATACTCCAACCTCAGGTCACTGAATCCCCACATCAGTTTGCAATCACCACTCGCCAACATGGCTATGTTAAACCCACTACATCCCTGTCCTTGATCCCTCATATCGGCAACCCCTCGTTTGGTTTAGGCTTCCTCTTTGTCGACTTCAACACCTATATTCCAAAAAGGAAGCGGTACCTTGGATCTCCCCTCTCCATACAAAGGGGCATCCTCGGGTGGCACTGTGGGAGACATCATTTTACATAGATGTCATCGATCCTCTCGAAATTCGACTATGAAAACAATTTTCATTTCAAGATGGTATCCTACCATACAACCATTGCACTTTGATCAAAATTGTCGAAGACCCATGCCTCCATAAGCGTCTCTGTAAACCATGCTTACACCGGAAGGTCCCAGCCAGTACTTATGCATACCATGCATAGCTATATGCCATACCAAGTTTACATATATGGGTACCACATTCCACCTATTTTCAAATAAAAAACCGCCCCTGAGGGCATCAACAGTCATCGTCAACAATAGCTAATGTCACTACCATATCAGTGATACAGACATAACATATATTTGTCAATTTTTTTTAACCAACCATAACATCACAAGCATGGTACATGCCCGCCTCATTTAAAATTTGTATATGTATTGTAAATAGTATTTTCTTATAGGGATCCCTTAGGCCATGGTCATTCTTGAAAATGGTGCAGGGTGTTTTCAATTCCAAGTCTTCACGCAGGTCTCTCTCTCTCTCACTCTACGCACGATATAGAAAAGAAACCATAAGGTATTTTGGCTATACAGTTCTTCCTAGAGCTCACACATTAGGGGGAAACTATTAACACTGGAAAATCGTATAGTAGAATATGGCATTAATTAATGTCAAGCCAAAGGATTTACAGGGCTGGAAGACATTACATAATCTAGAAATTATTTAAAAATCTCTAAGGTCTGAGGAAAATCAAATTTGTGTGCATAATCCTTCTTGAAGAGTGCCTTTTGCACACCTTTTTGCCTGATATGCACACGTTACTGAGAGTGGTGATATGTCACTATCCGAGACCACACAAAGAAAAGGACAAGTGTTGCCTTACATAAAGCCACCTAAGGACAGCTACCAACGCCTCTTTAGACACTATGTGAGCACACAATGGAATATTTGGACCACACAAAGGAATCATACCCCTCTCTTGGGTCACCATCCTCCATGTACCAAGAGAGGGAAGGGAGGATTTGAAATCTCCTATATAATACCACCATGAGATGAATAATGGGTGATCACATTGTTATGCTGGCCAAAATTTCCCAAGCCATACCAGTAGTGTGTGACTCGGAGCTGAAGATAGAGGGGACTCAATTGTAGGCCACCCAAAAAGTTCAGTCCACACAGTAGAGAGAGAGGGAGACTGCACCGAGGAAAGCTTCGGATAAAAACATCCTTGCATTGGGACCTAGAACCATTGTCTAGGGGCCCTTTGGCAAGAGGGTAAAGTTTCACTCTTCCTACTACTAGCGCTCAATAAGAGGGACCTAGAGCCACTGTTTGCATTACTGTTGTCGTTTGACTCATTCAGAGCTTCTTCCTATTGATGTTTAGTTTTAGTTTATTTTTTATTTTAAATTTGCATTCTTTTTCCTCTATATAGTATGCTTATTGACTCCACTTCTTTATGCCTGTTACCAATAAGCTTAACGGGGTAAACCACACCCCTTAAGCTGGTGTGATTTCATACATATGTGCACCAAACACACTACAACACTCGCTACATCATCCTGATCAAGAAATTATTCCAAAGGTATGGGACCTCTTGGAATATTTTTATCCTTTAGCTATAATATATCAACCTTGGTGGCTTCGATGACTTGATCATCCTTGTCATAAACTTCATCAATGGAAGAATTATTGAATTCTCCTTCATTTTGCAGAATTTGTTTTACCATCATATCATCCCAAAATACTTGCCAATACTGCAAGTTGTTAGGAACAATGGGCTAGTGTTTAACATGGATTTCAGAATTTCTATTGGAAAATATAGGGATCTTGAAATTACTTGCTACCGTAGCAAGTGAATCTTCCATGAGATTCCGACTTCTCGGCACTACTGACAATGTATGTTTGAGAAACATCTTTAGGATATCTAGTAAAACATTCATGTATGCTCTCATTCATGGCTTCTTGGCCTGGTATTCCCATTTAACCTATTTTATCACAATTTCGGTGTCACCATAAACTGAAATTCTTCTTGTGCCCAACTTTTCCAAGACCTTGAGGCTGGTGATCAATGCCTCATACTTTGCGTCATTTTTAGAACAATAAAAAGCCAACTTGTATGAACATAACCTTAAATTTTTAGGAACCTTACAAGGTTGATGAAGAGGACTACGGATCCAAATCCTAATGTATGCTCCGTCTTTCCCGAAGGCACCATCAAAATCCATGCTCCATATACCATTTTCATCATCCAACTGTTCGAATTCTGGTTTATTTTTTGTCTCAAATTTCCAGGCCACTTCTTGATTCTGGTCTGAAATTTTCTCTACCTTATCTGATGATTGCTCTGAAGAACTTGGAAGATTTTATTTTCTCTCATATAAAATTGTTCTGATACAATTACGATTTTATGGAAAATATTCTACTTATACAAGCTAACTATCTATATCATTCAAGCTGCTATCATTGAACAAAATAAATGATTCAAAATCTATATGTACAAGATTAATTAGATATTTTTTAGGCTTCTCTTTGTTGCGTATCATGTACTTCATCTTCGTTTCTAAATAACTTTCTCAGTTATCTGAAAAATGGGATGGTGGAATAAGAGAAGTCTAGTTGAAAAGTGCCTCTCAACTTCTCTCCCCAAGATCTAGACAACAATATACCAAACGATGGTGGTATATCAACTACCACCACATCCATCAAGATATTATTTGCTAGAATTTGTTCGAGGGAAACTACTAAACATTTAATGAGACCTTGAAAATGGACTCTACCCAAATGAAAGGAATATAATTCATGGTAAGGACGAGTGATATCTAAGCCCAATTTCTCCATAATGGATTTCGGCATCAAATAGTGGGAAACTCCAGAGTCAAGCATAGCATTGCGAAGGATATTTTGGTTAATTCTCAGACTCAAATAGAATAGGGGAAGTTCATTATCCTCTAACTACCCGTCTATTGCTGGACAAAATATAAGTTCAGGTTGGTCATCTTCGACATTTAGTATATTAGATAAAGGATCTACTTTTAACACTTTAGATACATGAGATTTATACTCATTGTTCCTGAAAAATTTAGTTAAAGGTATAGACACTTTCAATTTGGAAATTTTAGTTTGTAAGCTGAAAGGAATGGATTTGTCTACCTCTTTAATGATGATGTCTCTTTTGTCGGTATGATCCTTTGGTGTAGCTTATTTTTTCTGACTGTCCTTTTCTTTACCTAGTGTGCTTATAGATGGCTGACTAACCTTGCTCTCATTTGTAGTTGCAGGTTATTTTACTCTATTTTGATTACTTTTACGATTATTTTTCGTTTCAGTATCCTTTTGTTTGGATGCCTAGTTCTGAATAGGATTTATTGGGACATCTCTACCCCTCAATGAGTATTGCCTCTGCTGTGAGCTGAGTGCATTCAAGTAGCATCATTGATAATCCTCAGATTCAACCTCCAACTCGTGATTGGTGGCTAATATGTAGTCTTCATCCTTAGGCACATCTATTTTCTCAACATACTCTTCATTTCTGTCAAAAATATGGGTTGGCCATCAGTTGTAAAAAAGTTATTTTCTTCAACAATATGGTATTCTTCTTCTTCTTCAACTCCTTGAGCATAAATTTGTTGCAAGGGTGTTTGAATCTATTGTTGTTGTGCTGGTTTCTTAGGTGCCCTCTGTTCTCTTTGTTTGATTCAGAATTGAGGTTGTTGTTGTTTTCCTCTGAATTTAGGATTTTTAACTTGTGGTTCTGGTTGTCTTTCTGTCATGGACATCCTATTGACCATCCTTTCAATTTTTCTTATCAAGGTGCCCGGTTTTACGTCAAAGGATGAGGATGATTATTCTTTGATGGATACTCTCCTCTCACCCTTCGTTTTTTACTTATTTATGGACAAGTTAGCTTCCACACTGATTTCATTCTTCTACATGTCTTCTAACGTAGCATGATTCCTCTCTCACAACTAATAGGACATGTCCAGATCAAATCCATCCAGATAATGTGAAAGATTCAAACCCGGACGAGGTTTGATCTCATTGAGAATGGAATTTTATACTCTGTTGAAACGTGCAGTGAATTCTTGTACTGATTCATTTGGTTCCATTTTCAGATTATTAAATTCATAACGGATTTGCAAGGGATTTGCAACGGATGAAGGCATCTATCATCTGTTTTGAAGTTGCTATATAGTTTTCATTTAAATATCTAAACAAGGTTTTAACATCTCTAGAAAATATCTGAACTATTATTCTCATTTTAGCATCATCTGCATCTATTTACTCAAGGTCAATAAAGTTAGTAACTTTGACTATGTGTTATTTTGTAGTGATTGGAGAACTCTCATCAAAAAGAGGGAGACTCTGGCCATAACCTTGTGTTAATACATCAAGTTGACCTGGTAGAATGAGGGGTGAAAATCTGGCCATGATTCCTGCTGAGTGAGGTACATGAGTGAAAATGGAAGGAGTTTTTTGAATGGGTAATGAAGTAGATGGTGCAAATGAAGAAGAAAAAACTGACTGTGATTGTCCCGGGATGGGCAATGACTCTTGATGATATTGGATTATGGATTTTTCTAATTGGTACTAAATTTGGTTTGCTAAACTTTCAAGCCTATAGAATTGACTCCAGACTTTAGTGTCAAAGTTTGATTCAGACTTATTTTCTTCAAAAGGCAAATTATCTTCAATTTTTAAGGAACTAAGATATATCTCAGATAATTATTTTACCTCAGAAAGCCTTAATGGGTCAAAAAATATATCAAAAAATGAGGTTTTAGACTTAGATAGAAATAAAGACAACTCAAATTTCAAATCGAAAGGTATGTCTTCGAGAGGTAAAAATTTTGTAGGCAGCGAAGAAGATCTTACCAATGGCATAGGATTTTACTAAATTTATGTGTGTTGATATCTTTTCTTATGAACAAGCCTATCTCAACTTTCTACTAGATCAGCAGGATGAGGATTTGAATTTGATCTGGTGTATCTCCTCGAAGCCAAAATTTTCACTATTCAGAAACTTGTTTCTCTGCAAATTTTCAGATCAACCTCCACAAAATATTAGACCTATCATCCAAAGGCCAATAATTTGATGACTGGGGAACATCTATCACTTTCTTCCCTAGTATGGTTGCCAAGACGTTATCACTCCATCAGATCTCCGAGGCTGAGAAGAGACCAACAAAGGTAACCACAGACCAATCTTTCACCAAGTAGCTATCCCTATTAGGTAGGATAGGACTCTCTCTACAAGATCACAACCAAGATGACTGGATAAAAATGATTTCAGGCTACGTATAGTAGCCCTAGGTTTTGATTTATAAATTTGAGGTGTTGTATGGTGAATAGGTCAAAGAAGAACTAGGTTAGGGAAAATAAGGATCAGAATTGCATGGATCTTATGGGGAAAGGTAGGTAAGTATATTAACACATTAAGGTATTTGATGGAGTGTTGTGTACTACCAGGGTTTTATAAAATATCATTGGAAACATGAATTATTTTCAATTAGAAGAAGATGAAACAAAATTGTAACTATTCCTCCAAAACAGAGCATAAGCTAATGAATTTTGTCTTTCTCACATATGAATCAATTACATTCATAGATGACATGAATATAAAATCATAATACATTCACACATTTTCGAACATAAGAAAAAAAAATTTCGAATCACATTACCACAGGAATCCCACCAAAATAGTTGCAACTCAGTCTGTTATTTCTTGGCAAAAGTTTGATCGCAATAGTGTTCAATGATCAAATTCTACAACATCCAACCATTGCAATGAGAAAGGAAATGAAATATATAGACCAAAAACTACTTCTCCCACTATCAGGGGTCGAATCCCTGACTTATAGATCTGATCCACTAAGTGCTCAACTAGAATCCTAGTGATTAGGGAGGTTAGCCAACTCATCCCTATCATTCATGAAAATGATTCACTTTGACCAAAATTACATTTTGACATGATGTATCCACCCCTAGTAACTATTCATGACATAACTACATTTACATTTCACCATTACATTAGGAAAAATTCATTGAATTCATCTATCAACTAAGAAATTTTAAAAATTCTAGAGGAAACATAAAACTGCAAAAAGAACAGCATGCTTGGAAAAAGCACAGTGTCCCTGGGAAAAAACGCATTGTGTGCCTTGAAACTGATTTTAGACTACCTTCCTGAAGTCTAAATTGGGCCCAAGATGGCTCATTGGAAATATATTCTAGTCTAGTCATTAAAAATGTCCTCATGTACTGAGAATGGTTGAGTGAATCTCCTCAAAAATTGAATCTTCCGAGATTTCTCAAAAAGCACAGTCAATGTCTAAAAAAGGAGGCAGAAAGGTTGTTTTTTTTCCATTTCTGCCTGTCAAAAGCTCTGTTTTCTGAGTGCCAATAGTAAAAAATGTATGTAAAGATCACTCTAAATCAAAATATGCAAACCATTTCTCATTTGGAGGCCTAAAAAAAAAGCGCAATGTGGCCCACACTATGCCTTGTGCAGGCTCACTATGCAAAATGTCTGTCAAAATTTGCAGAAATACGCAAAAACATGAAAACTTGCCCAAAATTATTCAAAATTGGTAGATGAAGTTATGATTAGGTGTCTCAAGAAAAAAATGAGGCATCAGCAAGAATCTCAAGTTTTTCCTCCTCCTTATGCTTGATTAACATTTTCTTGAGTTTCTCCTCCAACTTCTTGATCCCAATGTTGCAAATATTGTTTCTAGTGGTGTATCTTTTGGTCATGTGTCTGAGCATCTCATTTTCCTTGTTGGAATTATGGAGGAGGTTCTCGAGGTGTATGTTAACTCTGTCAAGCTAGAATCCTCTATTATCATTGATTTCCTTTGCAATATTTTCCTCAAAACTGAGTTGTTATGCCTCATGTTTCTCCTGCTCTAAAGCTCTCTTAAGACCTCTTGTTTTTGGTCTTGTCTTGGTGGTTTTACTCACCATTTTTAGACTCATCAGATGCCATCACTAATTTACCTTTGTTGTCTTGTCTCTCATCCTTTAGCATCTCTAACTCCATGAGTAATTGTTTTTTTTTCAGCTGCTTGTTTTCTTATTCAAGGAAGGATACGACAAATTGTGCTCTATCCATGTTGTCCTGCAATTATTTGATTGTGGAATATTTATCTTTGATGATAAAATTTGAGGCTTCATGATCATCTTGGACATCCAAGTACACCAAGTCAAAGTCTCTTTCCTCTTCATGAAGGTATTCCTCCTCTTGAACAGCTGCCTCTTTCTGCTTTTGGTTTCCCTGCTTTGTTGATGAAGAAGGCAAGCCCCCTTCCACAATCTGTGGGGAAAACACTTTCTTAGGTCCCATCTGGTAGGTTTTTACCTCTTTTACCTCTTTGGTTTCTTTCATTGTAGCCCTGCTAGATAGCCTAGTCTTCCTGTGAGGAACCAATGCTGTTGGTGGAATAGGTTTAACAATTTGACTTGGTCCTACATTGAAGACATCAAACTCAATGAATGTCTCCCATTCTATGTTCAACTGATTGAGGTGGTGAAGGACAACAATTTTAATCAGAGATTGATGGAAATTGTTTTTCATATGAATCTCATAATCTCTGTTTTTCACAATGTAGGCTATTTTATCAATGATTCTGTACAAGTAGTAGGGGAGGTTGAGAAATTTCACCGTAGTGAAATGCATGAGAAACCTAATGTGATAGTTGTATAGTCTAGAGAATTTTCCCTCACAAGTGAAGTATTTCATGATTATTTTCATCATCGGGGTAGATATTTTCAACAGCTAACCAAAAGGATAGACCTTTTTGATTTTATATTTGTAAGGTGCCTTGAGGTAAGGATCATACAGCTGGGCATCCAAATCCTGATTCTTAAACCATTTTTCACCCACATTGGGTATCCCTATTTTTGATGCAATGATGTCAATGGAAATGGTGAAAGTCACCCCAGTTATAGTCACTTGGTTATTTTGGAGGTTTCTGACGAAAATGCTGGTCAAAGTAGGATAAATTTGGACTCTTAGTACCATCTCACAAAATTCAAAACAACCTACATGTTGGAAAAATCTGACATCTAAGGGTGATGCCATTAATTCTCTAGTGTCTGTTGGCTCTAACCTCAAAATTCTCCCTCATTTATTATATGTTTTCATGTCTTCTTCTGTGGCATTTATTTCCTCCTCCATTATATTTCTTTCTTTCTCCATTATGCTCAGTTTGTCTTTGAAAACCCTAGGGAAGAAGGGGAAGGAAAAGGGAGAAGGATAGTGGGGGTATGTGATTTTGATGGGTGAGGGAAAATTTGGCTAAATGTATAAAGGGATTAGGGAAATTAGGGAAGTAATGGGAGGGTAAAATATTTAGGGAAATAGGGTAGGAAATTTGTATTACAGGGAGGTATATAGCTACCTAGGATGGCAAAGATAAGGTGGTAGTGGTTAGGAAATAGGGCTTAAGAATGGGAAATGAGTAAATTTATGGGTACTGGGGAGTTAGTTAGGGTATAGGGAAGGTGAATGGGTTCTGGGGAGAGTAATTAAGGTTTTAAATTATGAACTAGGGTTTTAATTTCTTAAAACATAGAATAAAATTTAAGGGATGGTTTGCACCACAAAATTGACCCCACAAGCTAAAAGGAGGGGCTATGGAGGTGCCACTTACTTGTAAATAGTTGTAGAAACCCTGAACTGGTGATGAAAACCTCTACAATGAAGATTAGGGACCATGGCCCCATTTTTCAAAAAGCACAGCGCCTATGGAAAAAGTGTAGTGTGCAATTGTGAAAAGCGCAGCGCTTTTGGAAAAAGCGCAACATCGCTCCTGCAAAAGCGCATCGCCTTTGGAAAAACTGTAGAGAATGACCCATATTTCATTTTTCTGAAGGAAAACTTGGTTTTTTTCTTGGGAGGCTTAGAGATCGATGCTTTGAAAATGAAAATGAATGACTTATTGTTCTTTCGGAGCCTTGATATGTGAAGAAATTTCATTAAAAAAACTTGGGACCCACTTTTCCTTTCTTCAAATTGACTTTACATTTATCTTTATCTTTAATTTCTGAATTATATCATAGAACTTCATCTTTTGATGGCTTTGGAAAACAAATTGAATTTTTGGAGCTTTGGTTGATCTGCTAATGGAACCTTGAGTGTGCAACTACTTGAAATTATGAGAACTTATTACAAATTAGGAAAATAAATTAAATTTTGGTATGAAATCAAATTTACAAATCAAACTTACTGATTAAATTTATTTATTGGTACTCCGTTACTCTTTGGGCTTTTATGCAATGAAATCGTGATATGATGACATTGGAAACCCTAAGGACTAATAAATACTCTGAATGAATGAAATCATGATATAAAATGACTAAAATGGTGATGACAACTCATGATTGATGGTACACTCAGTAAAGTGGTGAAATGAGCTACAAAGTTATAAAATTTTGAAATGAGTGATATCAGACCTAAATCTTCACCAAGTGACCAAATTTTTGCATGATGACCTAATGGAATGACAAAAATTTCAAAATGGGATCCTAACATGATATGAAAAGAGTCTATTTGATCACTTGTGGAAGGATGCAAAAATTTGCACTAACAGTATAACATATTACCAATCAGGCTCTACCTCCCCTCATGGATGGGAAATCCTCAGGTGGTGAAAAAGGGATCTCTCCTCAAGATGATAACATGATAATGGATAAATCCAACCTAACCTTTAACTAACTCGAAAAAATAATAGTACAAGAAAGGAGGAAATATTTCCCTAATGATCTTGCACATCCTTCTTTCATTCACAAAAAAATGGCGATAGTCGTTGACACCATAAGGAATCCATAGACAATTGTAGCAACAAACATGGCCTTTATAGGAGATTCAAAAGAAAATGCATGTTTCTTGATGGCAGAAAACAAGAAGATGGAAAAGGAGGTAGACATTGTAAGGTAACAAATAGAACAACTCTAAGCTGAGAATTAGATAATGTCTTCTACAAATTATTACTTGAAAGAGATTCAAGTAGCTATATATGATGAGATCCAGGCATTGGGAGACAGTATGAGGTAACTTTATGAGGATTTTTTCACCTTGCATATAGAAGTAGTTCCCATACATGATGTGCAAAACAGATCGCGAGAAAATTTGAAAGAACTGAAAGTAATCCATGTTTCCATTATTGTGATCCATGAGTGGTGAACTAAATATAAGAGTGCACCAACACATTTGGACAAGAAAATAACGCAAGAAATAGAGTTGGAGAAGGCCGAGGTCAGAACGTTGATACAAAGTAACAAGAGACATGGTAAATTTTTCGCAACATTTTAGCTTCTTATGCAAAATTATACAATATTTTGGATACCTTGGTTGAAGCACACAATATCCCCTCAGTAGGGCCATTTGCAGAAAAAAAGTGAAGAAACATCATAAAGTAGGAAATCAAGGAATACTTGAACAAGTTGAAGTAGGTCAATATTAAAGAAGACTTGGAGATCAATAAACAGAACATGCAGAAGTATATAGGTGGGCATGCTTAGATCAATATGAAATTTTTCTTAATGCATAAAAAAGCACAGAATGGATAAAAAACCATCTACCAGATATGGTGTTGACACCGTGTTG
Source organism: Pinus albicaulis (assembly GCA_034641835.2). Taxonomy (NCBI): domain Eukaryota; kingdom Viridiplantae; phylum Streptophyta; class Pinopsida; order Pinales; family Pinaceae; genus Pinus; species Pinus albicaulis. Next base: position 414,007,774 of record CM076581.1, on the reverse strand, counting down.
GTTTCGAGTTATGATTTCCTTTATTTTTTCTTGTAATTAGAATTTCCTTTTGCATTGTTAATTTCCTTTTACTTCTCGCATGATCTTAATATTTGGATTGGTGTTTTCTCAAGTTCTCTTTTAATGCAGGATTTCATTTATTTAATGAACAAGATGGAGTAGAGACTTCTTTTGCAGGTTGTCAAGGGCTTTCTCTAGCATTTCCAGTGTTGCGTCTCGAAGTTCACGAAATATCTAGGTTGACAAATTAAATGTTAGTACATTTATAGACCCTATACTGCACCCAAAATTTTGGCATCGTTTCCGAGGAGGCACTCAGGGAATTGACCTTGGTGATCTGCCGCATTCGATTTTTTTCCTTCACCTAGTTTCTCTTGCAAATTAATTTTCTTTGAATTTATTTCTTTCCTACACTATTTCTTTAAGGTTTCTCATTTCATTTAATGTTTTAAGAAGATTTCTTTAAGGTTTCTAATTTTCTTTAATTTTGTGAGAACCCCCCACCCTACCCCACATACACACTATTCATGTGCTAAAAAATGTACCATTGGGCTTGTTAAAAACAGGAAAATGGTATTTTGAGAAATCATTCAATGAGGAATTTTTACACTGCTACAAAGACATACAACTTGTCCAATGAGTAACTAACAAGTGAAAACTTTAACATGTTTCTTGAACATAAAAAAAATATTATTAAATCTTTGGTTTCAAAATTGGATGATTTGTAGGAAGAATATGAAAAGGATGAAGACCCGCCACTTATCTTTTGCACCAAGTGTATGAAGAAACACTTCCGTCGAAGGTGTCCTCTCAATAGCCTAATTTTTTTTAAATTTTGTGAGGAGGCTCATTCAACTGAACATTTCCCGAAATCAAATAAGGAATTGAATGAATTGACAGGTATAAATCAAAACTTATCATTATTTTATACTTGCAATAATGCTTATTTTCCTTAACAGGCTCCTCAACATATTTATAATCCTGGAATTTCATGGAAAAATTTTAATCCTCCTCCAATTGAATATCCTACTTCATGGCTGTAGTGGCCCTCTCCTTAGCCCTCATCCTCGAAACAGATATCTCCATGGCATTTCGATCTTTGTCTCTAGGGAAATCTCCCATGCAAATTCAATCATATAAGCACCTATGACAACCACAATTTCTTTCCAATACATCATTAAGTTACCCTCACCCATGGTCCTAGCCGCATGTGCAACCTTAACCTATTCCTTATGCTTACCCATACCCTAGCTTTCATTCAAACCTAATCCATACCTTAACCCTAGTCCAAACCCTAATACATACCCTAACCCTAATCCACATCTTAGACCTAACCCTAGTTCTGATTTAAAACCTAGACCTAACCCTAGTCCAAAGTCTAATATCAATCCAAACCCAAACCTTAGCCCAAGAACTAACCAAAACCCTAGCCCAAACCATCTTCTGAACCCTAATCTAAACCATCATGTTGCACAATAGTTTCAACCACCTATTCTTCCTCTTGATTCCCATGTTGAAAAAAATGTTACACCTCCGTGTTGGGAAGGGGAACAAATTTGGAAACATCCCCCATTACCACAAAACATTCACCCTGGGAAGTTGTAATTCAAAGACCACCATAGGAGAAATATTCCATTGGAACTTGTTCTAAAAATTTTGTAGAAACTCAAAACCCTACAATCTCTCTCAACCATTCTTGTCAATTTGAAAATCAAATATTTGAGGCATAATTTGAGGGATTTATCTTTTGTCTTTCATAATATCCTTTCTTCCTCCAGGAGAGTGACTATCAAACTATGAAATACTTGCATGAGTTGGAGAATCATAAATATGTGGATTCCATTGAATCCTGGCTTCGAGCAATCATTAAGCCACCTTATTTCCTCATCATTCGAAAAATCTTGGTACCATGTCAATTGAAGCAACTAGTTTCTCACACTTTGGTATGTATTGAAGTTTATTCTTTAAAACTTACTGTAAGTATAATCAACATCTGTTTACGCACATGGCTTCATTGGAAGTACGCCTACTCTTAACAGTGAGATTTTTTTCTTTAAAAATAAGGTAGGATAATATGAGAATAATAAAGATGGTATAAGAGCATTCTTGAAATTGTGATTCCCTAAAGTAAAAAATTTTGAATTTATATTGTCATGAACTCTTGTGGGTAGAATTTTCAGAAGACATTCACACTTAATACCACATATTTTAAAAAATGACTTTAATTGTGGATCAATATGGATTTTCATAAGTTACATGTAATACTTTTCTCTTGGTCCTACCAAACTATTATTCAGAACATCTTTTTAAGCGATCTTCCAAGAGATCAATGAAAAACCTCCTATGGTGTACCACACCTACAAAACCCTAATAAGATTTCATATAGAACCGTGGAATGATGCACTCAAGGAATATTTTGGTCATTATCTGAGATGTTTTTTAAATAAGTTCTTAGGGTAACATGACCAACTAGTAAAGAATAGTAATTAAAAACTTTTCACGCCATCCTGCACTCTTAAGGAGTATATTTTCTTCCCCCCATATTAAGTAACCTATATAAGGTTAATCATAATTAGAGTTTTTTAAACATAAATGAATTAATTGAGGGATAGGAGGTCTCATTGCGAGATGACCTACTATGACCATGGGTCCTAAGGAGAATGGCATTACCACACTGGTCACCAAGCTAGGGTAATGGCTTTTAGTTGAAAAAATGTAAGACAAGAAGTTTCTTCATGAGCCAACTTGTTCATTCTTGTTATTTCTCCTGAATGGCACTGTCGATAGCTGGTTACCAATCTAGGACAACGACCTTCAATTAACTTATAAAAAGGGAAAAAAAATTGTTCTTAAATGATTCTGAATCTATATCTAATAGGTGGGACAAAATAATTTTATGAGATCAAAAGGTATCCCTGTCGAGGCTATGGACGTTTGCTAGCAGCAGGGTCATGCCTATGGTATTAAATTTAATTTTACACTATGATTTACTTGGTTTTTTTTTACTTTCCTTGAACTCACTATCAATCTATTTGAGAATGGCTTTAAAATCCTTCTGTTGTTATGTCTTGGAGTTCTATCTTTTTGGAGTGATTTTTATGAGCATGGGACCCTTAGTGCAAGTAGCTCATTGTGCCCATACAATAGAAGCTTCAACTATACATAGATAATGGTAAAATAATCACTATGGGAAAGTATTTCTATGTCTACTTTTAACACTATGATTTTTAAATCATGTCACTCATGTTTACAATGAGGATTTTAAAGTAAAATTTCTGATCAGGGATGCCTTCGACATATTATTTTGGAAATTTTAAAAGTTGTCTATTTTATTCAAGTAATAACACCATCCTTGCAATTTAGTTTTTCCATGGAAGCTTTTGTTTTAGATTTTCTTGAAATTAGTCTATGCAAATAAAGAGTTTAGTATACACTGTGTTTTAAGAGAAATATCTAGCTAGAGCACGAAATGTGATCATGCAAAATTGCAGGAACATGATTTTGAATGCCTACTAATGTTTCTAATTTTTTTTTTTGCGAGAAGTGACAGTATCGGGTTTCCTTACACGGGGAAATGTAAGACAATCAACATGGGGGGATTTTGGGCCTCAGTTTTTTCTTAATTTCATTCATTTCTCTCATGCTGTCGATTGGTGAAATTATAATTATGCACGCATTTTTTACTTCTTTGTTTAACATGATTAAAATATCATTAATAAAATATTAATAAAGGCTTGACTATTGTAGGTTAAAAACTGGTTTTATTGTGCTTTGGACCTACCTGCACCTAAGAAGAAACATATTCCTACACCATTTACCTGCTTGTACCAGAATAAGAAGAACTGATGAAAAACACAATTCAATTTCGCAAGGATAGATAGGAAACATCTCATTGAAGAAGATCCCGTGCGGACAATGAGCACTTCCTCCTCAAACGCTGGGATAGATAGAGTGGGTTTAGAAATTTCCAAAGTCGAATTGTGGTTCGAGCATTTGACAGTTGATGTAAATTTTTATATTGGAAATAGAGCTCTACCAAATCTATTCAACATTACATCCTATACTTTCAATAGTATTCTCGGCTTCATATGATCTTACTAGCGCATACCAATATGATATGCTTGACTTCATTTTCTTTTACAACTTTTTCTGAAGGCCTCTTAAGAAAAATGCGTTGTATGTCAAGCTGCTAGGAAAGTAGTAAACACGTGTATCTCTCCTAAGCTATTGAAACTTGATTTCAAAAAAAAACGGTGGAATCCACGCATTAGAGCTGAGGGACATCTTCATATCCGGTTGTCTATGTGTTGGGTGTGGAAGGAATCAAAGAATATGGATCAGATTCAAATGGATGTTGCACAACTGAGTGACCATTTTCCTGAAGCACGCGAAGCTGCTTGAAAACCTTCCTTGGAAGTTTGAGTTGCGTTTGGGGAAATGAGACGTATTATTTCTGTCTGCTTACTGTAATATTTACAAGCATAGTGATTTTCATTGTTTGGACTATTTCTTGGCATCTGCAAGCTTTGTCGTGGAGTATGAATTTGCTACTCAAATCCATCATGCGAGGTTGTTCATTAAATACAAAGGAAATTATACATTTAATAATAGAAAGGTAGTTGGGTATCGCAATAGGTCATGCAGTGGAGAAAAGAAGCAACAATGTCGACGCGCAACATCACATACCAACCTGTGAGCAGCTCACTCAAGAAGAAATTTGATTTGTCAAAACAAACTTTCCAACAACAACCAATATAGGAAAAGAGGAACTATTCAGTAGAATCACTCCCTCTTTTGACATTTGGTTGTACACTAATTGTATTTCTAGAAAATTGTTAATCTCCCCTCTTATCTACTGATTATATATTAAAATCCCAATATGTAATTCGATGTCTATATAAATCGACTGGAGAAAGTGGTCAAGGAACTAATTTAACTATATAGACAGGAAGTAAGAAATCGATCAAGCCAAAGGCAGTGCGCACGATGGGAGGAAGTCACAGAAGGGAAGAGGAGTCGATCCTAATGTAGTGCCAGGAATTTGCAATATGATGATCGCTCCTCCGATCTTGCTGGAGCTGAGTGTTTGCTTCATGATGTAAATATTTTTTTTTCAGGAATTAATCGAAGTAACTTTTATGCATGTCCTGTTTATTTCTTTATCGCATCTTATGATATTGATTACTGTGTGAACTAGTTTATGCATAGAGGGTGCGAGTTGGCTGGGTGGGTCGCCAGCCCAGCTCGACATCACTCTTCATTTATTAAGTTAATTAGCATTTAAATTATCATTTACTATGTGAAGTTTCTTTCATCATTTATAGTCTCTTACCTTCTTCAAATTGGTGTTGTTTAATTCACTGTGACATTTTCCTTTCAATTGTGGAATTAATTGATTTGCTGCAATGTTTTCCTTTCAGATGTAAGATTAATTTAATTTTTTGTATTGAGGTATTATCCTGCCCTTTTAAATACTTCTTTATATTAAATTACGTCCCTTCAAATTTCTTTAATTTACAAGATCGACATTGCCTTTACGAGATCTAAAGTTAACTTGAATTCATCCAGACCCACTTAATTAATATTCTAGAATCTGAGATCGAATTGAGTATGTATGGTTTTGAAAGCTGACAATCATAAAAAGGGAAACTACGCTATGATTGAAAACAATAATATTTATTTTCCTTCACACTTTTGGACATTTCCACACGATCTATTTTGAAGGACAAGGAAGGTAAGGGATTTATATTAATTCAATTTCTTTCATAAGTTATTTGCACAGTATATTTATTTGTTATGATTATCATGCTTTCAGGCTAATTTCACACAGTATTAGTGCAAGCAGAGTTATTATTTGAATTTATTTTTCATTTTCAGCATTTACAGTCTTTCGATATGGTGTCAACGCTGCGATGGTTTCTGGTTATGATTTCCTTTCTATTTGATTGTAATTAGAATTTCCTTTCGCATTGAAATTTCCTTTTACTTCCCGCATGATTTTAATTGTTTGGATTGATGTTTTCTCGAATTCCCTTTTAATGCAGGATGTCATTTGTTTAATGCGCAAGATGGACTAGAGACTTGTTTTGCAGGTTGTCAACGACTTTATCTGGCATTTCTAGTGCTGCCTCTGGAAGTTCACAAACTATCCGAATTGACAAATTAAATGTTGGTACATTTATAGACCCTATACTGCACCCAACAGGCTCTGCACTTATTCTTATGTGAAATGAGCAAGTCAACTTCCCTATGAGAGATATACCTTATGAGACTTTATAGATGAGTTTTTATTCTAGGGACCCAATCATCCCCACTACACACAATAGGCTTCTCACCCTAGAGAATCCTTTGGAGCCAGTATTCTGACAAGTTTAATTTCTCATTTAGGATATTTATATGAACATCCAAATGAAGAACATTCAATTGACTTGACTTTGATATCAATGCTTTATGTAAGACTGTATTTTTTCAATTGAACATACATGATAAATAATAAATGGTTACATAACCTCCTCCATGGGGACGCTCTACTGAACCTACAAGGAATATATGGCAGAAGATCTTTGGGCTATATCCTAACAATATTGTAGTGCTGGGTAGCCCTCAAATTCACATTATGTGTAAACTTTCAAAGAAAGCCCTTAGGTGGGTGGAAAAATTCCTCCAAATGATTCTCTATGGTCAGAGGCCCATTGTGTGTAGTGGGAATGCTTGGGTCCCTAGAATCAAAACTCATCTCTAAAGTCTCAAAAGGTATATCTCTCATAGGCAAGTTGACTTGCTCATTGCACATAAGAATACGTGGAGAGCCTATGGGAAAATGTTCTCCTGCCATGCCCCTAGGTAGAGGTGGAGGAGGTTATGTAACCATTTGTCAAGGTTGGGTATGGAACTGATCTCTCGTCAAGGAAATATTTTTATTATTGAACAAATTGATTATTATTTTTCAATGTCTAAGTATACCACTATGAGCACTATTTTTCCATTTATTTGAGATAACCCTTAATAGTATGAGAGAAATAGTGTGAGAATGTTTTAAAACCTATCACTTATCGGTTTTTTTCCTATACCCTCGTTTCAGGTTTCTTCTAATTTTGCGTCTCCCATGCACATGGTCTCTTTCATCACTAGTGGATCCCATCAATTCTCTGATCCTTGGGTGGTGGCTTCTCCTTTAGAATTGGATCTATGTGGTGAGTGCATGATCCAGGTGGATATTGGTGGCCAACCACCTATTCCATTTGGACTAGCACCGTCAATCCTTGCAGCTCTTCACATTCAGCACAACTTACTATTTTTAGCAGGTTTTCGGGTCCTCCACTCTCGGAGCCGTTTTGGGGCCTTAATGATCCAGGTGGATCCTGGTGGCCACCCATCTATTCCATTTGAACCCCCACCATCAGTTCTTTCAATTTTCAAGTTGCAACAAAACTTACTATTTTTAGCAGTTTTTTTGGGTCCTGAACTTCCGGAGCCGTTTTGAGGCCCTAAACGACTTTTTTTGGGAAAACGGAGAGCAACATGGGTCCATGGATTGATGTTGCTCATTCAAAAGTTGTACTCCTTGGATAGATCTTTATAACAAGCTATTGAGCGTGTCAAACGGAGATCGGATGCCAAAGTTACACCCCCTGTAAGCTGAACCACCAATTTACCCAAACGGGCGCCCACAGTTTTGGCGCCTCATCTCCTACGGTTAGGTTTTTGGACGTTTCAGATTCTACATTGTTTCTCAAAAATAAATAGGCTCTCAAGCCTCATTGTAACACAGTTCAGAGGCCTGTAGCCACCAGATCTCCTCTCAGAGATAGCTACCAGTGCCCTACCTAGTTTTATTTCCATTCTGTCTGTAAGCAAATTTCAGTTCTTTGATATTAATGAAATGAAGTGTTATTTCCGCTGCATCTCTGTATTTATGGTTATATGTTTATTTTTTTGCGTTCCTGCATAAATTTGGATCAGTGGTATCAGAGCGGGTCTGCTATTTCTTTGTTTTTCTTTACATGTCCCCAACGCGGTCAGGGTATAAGGAGTTAGGGCTTGATCTGGTTGAACCCTTGCAAGATCAGCCTTGCAAACCCTGACGACCTCCCATGGCGGAAGAAAAGAAAGACGAGGGAGCAGGAGATCCTATCAAAATACTGCTCGAGGAGGCCCTCGAGAAACAAAGGAATGCGATGATGGATAACTTTGCTCAAATCCTTCAACAACTGCCCACATATGGCGCATCTGCATCCAACAGCCACTCTGGAGGCACCACTCCCTTCAAGGTACATGTAAACTTTGACATTCCTATATTTGAAGGAAAAATAGATGCAGATGTCGTAGATAGATGGTTAAATTTGCTGGAAGGGTATTTCTCGGTCCATGAAAAGATTATTTTTGCACTCCTTAAAGCTGCCCCCCATATCAAAGACTGGTGGGAAACCTTCCGTGAGCAAGAGGGCGAAGGGGAACCCTCTCTGTTCTCAGCCACACCCACTTGGAATTCATTCCGAGACGACATCAAGGAACAATATTACCCCATGGGGAGCTATGAGGACAAATACATCCAATGGACCACGCTATGGCAACAAAAGGATCAAGATGTGCACAAACTGACGAATATGTTCCATACCCTACGCACAAAGTTGGGTATTAAAGATTCAGAGAGACATTTGGTGCTCAAGTACTGTGACTGTCTGCACAAACAAATTTAGGAGGAAATTCGGTTCCTCGACATTACATCCCTTGGCACGGCATATCGCTATGCCGCCAAGATTGAGCAGAAATTTAAGCAGAAGAAGCGAGACTTTGGATCTGTGAATCCAAAAGGTGCCCCCGAACCAAAGAACAAGGGGCAAGGCCAAAGCAATGCGACTAAGAACAACACCACAAATCCAAAGAAGGACATAGGGAAGTGGTGTGAATTTCATAATAGCCCCACTCACAGCACAAACGAGTGTCGGGCCAAACAGTCTTTAGTGGCCGAACTAAAGGCACCCGAATCAGATGCATTTTCTGATTCTGAGTTAGAACCAGACAAAAGAAATGAAAAAGTGAAGCAGATCATTGATGCAGATCCCAGGGCCATTTTTTCCACCACCAAGATCCAGAGGGAGGGTCCAGAGGATCCAGAGGACGAGAAGCGCCTCTTCCAGTCACAGATGTGGGTGAAGAGTTCTCCGCTGCAATTTCTAGTCGATAGCAGAAGCCAAAAGAACCTCATTTCAGTAGAGGCCATGAAGCAGCTCGGCCTACCAACCATAGCACACCCACAACCGTATACCATCGGGTGGCTCCACCTAGGGAGAGATCTTCGCATCTGCCAACAGTGCCGCCTTCCGTACAGTATCAAGGCTTTCACGGACAAGGTATTATGTGATGTTGCTCCTCTTGATGTAGCTGATGTATTATTGGGCCAACCATACTTGTGGAGGCGACATGATGTGTATGAGTCTAGGCCTCGTGCTATTATTATTACTTTGGGAAATAACTTGTACAGGATACCGGAGGTAATACCGCCTCCTGTCATCTCTTTGACTACTGCAAAACAACGCAGTAAGATTGTTTCCCAAACCAGGAAATTCATTTTCCTTACAACTCACTCACAGGGAAAGAAGAATATTGTGGCCACAACCTCGAAACAGGGCTCCCTTGCACGGCTGCAGCAGATGGACAAAGTCATGGAAGAATACGAGGAAGTTTTCCCCTCACTCATAGAGGTTCCTCTACACTGTCAGGACAAGCACTCCATTGATCTAATCCCAACGCAACACCACCTGATGTTGCCATACATCCTGAAACTACACATACAAAATCCAAACATGTACTGTCTGAGGCTGATAAAGAAACCAAATTTACTAAAAGCATCTAGCATGACCACCCGCAGGTCCTTGACATCTTCAACACATCTAATACTCAGTTCAACAGAATTTGCCTCATCTCATGGAGGATCTCAATGAAATGGGGACCATTGCTTCCTAAGGAGGGATGAATGATCCAGGTGGATGTCGGTGGCCACCCACCTATTCCATTTGGACTAGCACCATCAATTCTTGCAGCTCTTCACATTCAGCACAACTTACTATTTTTAGCAGGTTTTCGGGTCCTCCACTCTCGGAGCTGTTTTGGGGCCTTAATGATCCAGGTGGATCTTGGTGGCCACCCACCTATTCCATTGAACCCCCACCATCAGTTCTTTCAATTTTCAAGTTGCCACAAAACTTACTATTTTTAGCAGTTTTTTTGGGTCATGAACTTCCGGAGCCGTTTTGAGGCCCTAAACAACGTTTTTTGGGAAAAAGGAGAGCTATTGAGTGTGTCAAACGGAGATCGGATGCCAAAGTTACGCCCCCGGTAAGTTGAACCACCAATTTACCCAAATGGGCGCCCACAGTTTTGGCGCCTCATCTCATACGGTTAGGTTTTTGGACGTTTCGGATTCTACATTGTTTCTCAACAATAAATAGGCCCTTGATCCTCATTGTAACAAAGTTTAGAGGCCTGTAGCCGCCACATCTCTTCTTAGAGATAGCTACCAGTGCCCTAGCTAGTTTTATTTCCATTCTATCTGTAAGAAAATTTCAGTTATTTGATATTAATGAAATGAAGTGTTATTTCAACTACACCTCTGTATTTATGGTTATATGTTTATTTTGTTGTGTTCCTGCATAAATCCGGATCAATGCATGCCTCTAATTCTAGATAATATTTCTTACCAAATGATCCATTTGGAATTTGATACCTTTTACTCAGGTGAAAGCTATGGTGTGGAACCCAATGACTCTCATTTTCCTATCTGGGATATTTTCCATTAAATTTAACATGACTTCCTTGATGATGATATTCCAATGGATGTTGTATACATGGAGGTGATATCAATTTCTAATTTCCCTTGGGGAGAACTGCATCATCATTACTCTTTCCTTCATAGAGTAGAATATCTAGATGAGTCACCTTAAGTCATGGCTTCCTTTGGGCTTGTGAAGTGGTCCCAATCCCCATCCTGTTACATGAATTTACCTTGAAGGCGAAATTGATAGACATATAAAATACTATATGCATCTATATTACAAAGAAACTACATATCATGGAAAATATCATGATTGGCATGGATTGTACTTCATGAGAATTGAAATTGACACTATGTTTTCCAAATTTTTTCACCACATTTTTCCTTGTTTTTACAAACAAATTCTTGAGATTGACCCTCATATGTCAAACATGAAATTAAAATGTATCACCGAGATCCATCGTAAAGAAAAGGTCCAAAAATTGTTAGAAGTCTATTTCATATATCCAATACCCTTGACAGAGTGAGTTTATAATCTTATTATGATCACTAAAATAAAAGGGATGGTAAGGGGTTTTGTTGATTATAGGGACTTAAATTTTGCATGTTCTAAGGATAACCATCCAACCCCTTTCATCGATCAAATTATTTATGTTGGTGTAAAAATTTCTATCTTTTCTTTAATGGATGGTCCTTCTATCTATAATAAAATATATATCAAATTGAAATATCAACTCAAAACCACCTTTATCTACCCATGGGGAATGTTTTATTATCGTAAGTCTCCCTTTTTATTATTAAAAATGCTAGTGACACTTTCCAATGGATCATGTCCTACGATTTTCATGACATCAACTACATCATCAAGGTTTATCTCAATGGCCTTACTACTCAGTCTCTTTAGCATGAGGATCATTTGGCCCATTGTTGAGGAGGAAAATCCCCTCTGCGGATAGAGGAGATCCCTACTAGCCCAGCAGGGGTCTAGCAACAATCATCAAATGTTACAGCGCAGATTCCTAGTTACGAATAAAAGACCAAATATGGAGGCCTACCTGGAATCCAATGCTATGATCCGTAGAAGAGAGCGTTCCCGTTCCTCAGCCTCGGCAGATCACGATCCTCCCACGATCTCCGCGGATGGACACCTGCACATGCAAGAAACAACACGAATACAAGCATAAAATCCAGAATACGCAACTATATATCAGTCAGAAAGGATATAACTTGTTATTAACATAAGTGAAAATAGAGTGGAACCATAACCGTAATCATTCATTAAATAACAATCGAAAGAGAGTACAACCAATGTTCTGACGTCGCAGTCTCCTTCGGATGGGTCTCCAGTCGTTCACGTCTCGCAAAGCTCGCCGGGGAAAGGGAAAACCTCTCTAGAGTCTCTCGACGATAGTCTCCTTACTTGAGTCGGCCTTAAGGGAAGAAAGAGGGCTCTTACAGCACAAAGGCTCTTGGGAATTTGGAGATTCAAAGCTTAGGCACTTCAAGACTAGCTTGCCATGGAATTGAGCGGGATTTTATAGATGGGGAAGGAGGGAGTTGGGATCCCTATTATGGTGGGATTGGCCCTATCAACAAGGAAGGTTCCATGGGAGGTGGCAAACCACTTCCCTTCCATAGAACTCCCGCAGCCAAACCTCCCAACTCAAGATAGGCAATGGTTTTTGAGTTTGTTGAAACACAACTTCCACCATCTTTATTTAAAAAACACTCCTTAAATTGGCTGGCGCGACTACTGCTCTGGGACAGAGCGCCAGTTGGCGCGGCCTCTTTGTAGGATTTTCCCCATTGGCGTGAGTGATGAACTGTCTGCCCACGCCAATGCAAAAGGAGATGTTTTCATGATTTTTTGCAAGGAGATGTCTTTAGGGAAATTGAAGTTCATGCTCAGAGGAATGCATTGATGATGGTTTCAAGGCATGACAATGTTCACAGGTCACAAAATGGGTCCTCCATTGTGCGGGACGGGGAATGGTAGGGACGGTGACAAATTACTGTGTAACAGATGCCCCCTAAAGTATGAGGCTCGAGAGAGAGAGGGGTGAAATGCTTTACGAGAACATGTTCAACTGAAGCCCCGCCGTCGGAAAACCTACGCAGAAAAATACAACTGATATCTCAAGTACATGATGTATATGCGGTATGGGCGCAGCCATCCGAAACAGAGTACACTATAATCCGGATCCAGGGTATGGGCGCAGCCATCCAGCGAGGATCAAATAAATAGACTCAGGTATGGTCGCAGCCATCCAGTCAGTGAGTCATGTACATAATGATAATAATCCACAATCGCAGCCTGGATTACAACAGACACAATCCAGGGTATTGCACTCCATCTTGACCCAAACAAAGTACAAGTTCAAGCATGCGAATATGTGAGCTGAAGTCGAACATGCAAGAACATCGCCTGATTACCAGCCAATGATGAAAGCTGTTAACAGACGCAAGAGGAACCACCAATAATGACAATGGTCCTCAAGGAACTACAGGTACAATCTACGGTGTGTGAATCAATGAGTTGGCATCGAACACCCGTAGAATCACTCGATCGGAGGCCAATGATGAAAACCCCTCGTCGAATGCGACGAACCTGCCATTGAGGCATGCAGGCTCCAAGGTACCATAAAGGAGTCTCTAGATCAACTTCCTGGATAATGAGTTGAAGTCGACAGGAAGTGACCTTGATCGAAGGTAGGCCATAATTTTTCCCACATCATCGACACGAGACAGAGGAACATAATGTTTTTTTTGTGAATCAGGATCGTATGAGAATCAGAGGAAGGTTGATATTTGCAGAGGCCAACTTCTCTTGAACATATAAACGGCATGACAGTGGACTTGGCAATATTTGACATCAATGGATCAGAGGTCATGGTGACGAGGCAATGAGCAGATGAGAGGTCAAAAGGGATTATCCAAACCCACGGAGGCAAAGTGAAGAAATGAGATGAGATGTCCCCAACCCGACACGAATGCAGACAAGTGCCATGTTCAAGAGCGACATATTGTCGACGACAACGACGATGGTTCCATTTTTCCCCCACCATTTCTGGCGAGTACCCCAATTATTTTTGATAACAAGCTTGAAGGGGATAGCATATGCTTGCGATATAAGTCCGCCCTTCGGGCGAATCCATCCTAGTGCATTTAACGAGTCCTAGGAAGGAGGAAGGAGGAGAACGTCATTTCGACTAGATCCGATGTCATCAGGGTTTAACGAGTCTGACAAAGGAAGAACTCGGCGTCTTTTCATGTTTAGAGAGTTTGAAAAGACAGCGGAAAAGAAAACTCCACAGGTCCCTTTTCGTAAATAGTTCCCCAGATCCGAAAAGGTAGAAAACAATATCCGGGAAAACCTCCTAGTCGCGATAGGCTAGGGTATCCCTTTTTCGTAATCAATCCATCCCAGCCCGAAAAAGGGTTAAACTTATACTGGGTGGATGTCGATTCGTGTCCATTTTAACGAGATCGAAACGACAAGGGCCTCGGCAATATTTTCATATTTAGAGAGTCAGAAAAGAGCTGAAAGATGACTCCAAAGTGACTTTTTCGTGTATTTACCGAGTCCGAAAAAGTATAAAATACAACTTGTTTCCATCGTTAAAGTCGCAAAAACCTGCTGCTGCACATACCAAGCAAGCGTAAAACCCATTTTCGACATAACATATTAAAATATTTGACAAAAATAACTTTTTAAAACTCATTTTATGTCAAAAAGTTATAAATATGCCAAAATGGTAAAAATAAAATTACATTTACTATTCACCTTGGTAAAAAGCAACAGTGGTCCATTTGGAGTGGAAACTTCTGACGGCGATTGCGACAGATCCGGTTGACCATTCAGATTCTCGTCTGCTACAGGTAAGAGGCGCTTCCCTGCTCTTCATTTCCATCCATTTTTTAATAATTTTCCCTTGTGTATCAGTCCTTTGTGGCCACTTTTTGAAATTTTAGGGCCACGCTCATTGGCGCGGGTATCGGGCACGGACCCGCGCCAATGGGCTCTTTTATACAAAGGGCTCGCACCACGTGGCGCAACTATTCAGAAAAAAGTCACGCCAGTGGCCGAACCTAAAATTCCGCCTAAAAATTCGATATTTAAACCAAATTGAATGGAATTTGAAGCCTACCATAGATCTAACTAAGGGTTTATGACCATATGGATGCAGGTGATCAAGAAAAATGGTGATTGAATGGAAAGAACGAGAGCATGGAGAAGAGGATGAACATGCCATAGAAAGTGAGGCTTGCATGAATGCCCTCAGAAACTGTGGGCTGAAGAAGTTCTTCCTTACACCCTGTCTACGAGCTCAGCCGAGCTCCTCCAGTATTTGATCAGTATTTGGGATGAACATGAACAAGTGTTCAAGTTGCGAGATCAGGTATTGGAGCTGGAGGTTTCTGATGTATATTTTATCACCGGATTGTCTCGCAGAGGTCCGATCCCTGTCTTGACCGGAAGTAGACCATCTGGCGAGAAGATGGAAGAAGTGATGGCACGAGTGTGCCAAGGAGCACAAATGGGATTAGGGAGCAAGAAGGTGGATATCCACACTATCCCTGATCTGGCATTGAGAGTTGTCCTACATACCATCACGCGGGCTGCAGGGTCGCAGGCACCGCACGAGGCCACAAAGGCCCAACTCCTGCTGGCCTCAGAATGCATGAGTCCCTTACTGTTCGACTGGGCAACAGCAGTAACAATAAACATGAAAAGGCAGCTCACAAAATGCAAACAAGCTAAACTGAAACAGTTTGGCTATGGTTCCATCCTGGTATCGTTCATTCTGGAACGCTTACCAATCTTCCAGGGCCAAGGGGCCATAGTAGCAGATCCGATACCACATGAGCCAAGAATGGCTCGCTGGGCAGCACTAATGCCCAGAGCTGGAGGCGGCCAACAGATGTCCTGGAGGTTGGAGTTCTTTAGGTGGTTACGGCGCCAGTTGATCGTTGTGGAGGACTGGCCATATGCAGGAACTAAATTCACCGGAGACCCAGATCTCCCACTGCCAGAAGGAGATGACTGGGACGAGGAGTTGGGTAAGACCTCATGTTTTTTATTTTATGTTTTATGTTTTTTTTTGTTAATACACATTCTTCCTAACACATTTTATATATGTATGCAGATGTGGGACCTGAGAGACCAGCTGGGATGTCTCCAATCTCACGGAGGACTCAACTCGCCCCTGATCCTCAGGGAGAGGGCACCGGAGGAGAGGAGTTGATCCAGAATCTCGAGGGCATTTTCCGAGGGATCCCGGACTATGCTCGGCTGGCGGACGTACCGATGGCATACCAGCGTCATATGGTGGGAATTCCAAGTCGGATCCACCGAATCCTGAGACGCTTAGTGCGTGCAGTCACATGCTATCATGAGCACCATGCGGATTAGCTCTTAGGATTTATACCACACCTATTTTTTGAGCGACGTATCGTCTCCGGATGTACTTAAGACGATTATGTATATTTTGACTTTATGTGACACACTCTATGTAAACATTTCGATATCTATATATATATGCATATATATTTCTGGATGGATCTTTCTTTACATGTGATGATGATTTACAAATTGCGCAAATGTCTGTCTAATACCAAATTTTCTACTGCATCTGTTAATGTATTCAAATGCCTGGGTATATGATGATATGTAATGTAGTCAAAATTTCTTTCCAGTAATCGAATACGCAGATACAGACGTAAGATGGACGGGTTTCTTACCGAATAGTGTCCGTTCAGTTGTAACACTACAAGTTGCGAATCTAGATACACGAGCAATTCACGAATACCAAGGTTTACTGCCTCGGTTAATAATTCTAACACAGCACTATATTTTTCGATGTTGTTCATGGTACGTCCTAGACACACTCCTTGCAGGTTGACCAACTCACCAGCAGGATCATAGATTACCCAGGCTACTGAAGACAAATTCCTAGTACTGCGGGAGGCACCATCCGCGAAACCAACAAATGGATGAATAGACATCTGCACAACCAGGAAGACCCGATCAGCAGAAATATGTTTACAAAGCACACCACACTATACATGCACACAAATGAAAATCACACACCTATGTACACACACCACACCAAGAAATCACTTCAGGCATAGTACTTTTTGAGGTACAACCCATTTCTGGGCTGCGCCAGCAGAACTCCTTCATAATCTATAAGCTCGTAGGCCCCATTTTTCAAAACGCGCTTTACTATATAGGGCCCATGCCATATAGGCTAGAACTTACCGGCTCCAAGCTTGTCATGTGCTTGATCGTACAGGAGGACGAGGTCTCCTTCGATAAAGGAACGAGGATAAACAGATTGATCAAAATGAGTTTTGACCCTCTTCTTTTGTGCTTCAATAACCAAAGCAGCGAGACGACGGGTTTCATCTAACCATTCGAGATACAGAAGATGTTCTTCCTCAGCAGAAGTATTAGGTAAGAGTTCCACAGCTAATTTCAACAAAGGAATCTCGCATTCAACCGGAAGAGTTGCTTCCAGGCCATACACTAATTGAAATGGTGTGAACCCAGTTGCACTCTTTGCAGATGTTCGGTATGCCCAGAGAGCTGATAACAGTTGGAGATGCCAATTGGATTTTTGAATACCAACTGTTCACTGAAGCATAGTGACCAAAACCTTGTTCACTGCTTCAACCTGACCATTCGCTTGAGGGTAATATGGTGTTGAGCTGTCGTGACGCAAGCCCAACTTTGAAGTCAGCTCCGCCATCATATAATCTTGGAAATGAGTACCATGATCAGTGACGATGGCTTGAGGAATCCCGAATCGTGCAATAACGTGGTTGAATATAAATTGAGCAGCCGTTTTCCCGTCAGCAGCTAGTGTAGGCATCGCCTCAGCCCACTTGGTGAAGTAGTCGACGGCGACAATGATATACGCATGCCCCCTGGCCGAGTGAGGGTTACACGTCATAAAATCCATGCCCCATTTCGCAAAAGGGCCGACGGTAATAACGGGATGCAATGGTAAAGGCGGCGCGCGCATCTTGCGCTGAAATATCTGGCATGCATGACATTTACGGACTGCAGTGATACAGTCTTTGAATATGGAAGGCCGAAAATAACCTGCTCGCAGAATCTTTTGGGCAGTAGCATACCCGGACATATGTCCACCACAGGCGCCACTGTGGCAGTCGTTTAGGACCTTTTCAGCCTCTTCCAAGGTTAGGCATCGCCGGAGCACCGAATCTACTCCAATGCGGTATAAGGTATCTCCTACTATACGGTAGGGCTAGGACTGGTGCCGAATCCGATGGCGGGCAGCTTTATCCAACTCAGACCGAAACGTCGAGGTCTGAAGATACACTATTATGTCACCGTACCAAGGGTCACGAGTACTGATGAGGAAAAGCGTTTCGTCCGGTATATGGTCTTCAGAGTGTGAGGGAGCAGAGTCTGTAGGGAGAGAGCATATCAGATCCGCGAAGACCAGTGATTTAGTTGACTTAGCGGTAGTGAACTCTAAGTCAAACTCCTGTAGGATCACAATCCATTTGGATTACTTGCCCCCCAGTAATTGTCTAGAAAGAATATACGTCATAGGGTTGCAGTCTGAAACCACTGTTATCGTACGCAAAAGGATGTAATGGCGAAAGCGCTGTACAGCGTGTACTGCTGCTAATGCCAACTTCTCGACATGAGCATAACGTGTTTCTGGATCGAGAAGGTTCCGTGACAGGTAATAAACAACATGTTCATCACCGTCATCGTCATCCTGCACCAAGACCATGGCTATGGTGCTAAATGCGGCGGCTAGATATAAAGTGAAGTCGCGGTGGTAGTCCGGAGGACGAAGCAACGGAGCATTGATGAGCAACTTCTTCAGCTTCTCAAAGGATTCCTGAGCAATTTCTTCCCAATAAAAGAGAACATTCTGCTTTAACAAACGAGTGAATCCTTTGGCCACCTCGGCATAATTCGGGATAAAGCGCCGAAGAAAGTTCGCTTTCCCTTGTAGACTCTGTAACTGATACTGGGAGGAGGGTGATGGGAGATTTACGATGGCCTCGACCTTTAAAGGGTCAAGGCGAATTCTGTCTTTCGAGACTATGAATCCTAAAAGACGGCCAGAATCAACGCAGAAGACGCATTTATGAGGATTGAGCCTGATATTGTAGCGCCTGCAACGAAGAAAGATCTGGCGGAGATGCTCAGGATGGTCCTCTCGCTTACCCGAATGGGCTGGCAAGTCGTCCAGATAAGGCTGAACGATATGGCGAATGTCATGAAAAGCATAGTACATCACACGCTGAAAAGTGGCTCCAGCATTCTTCAAGCCGAACGGGAGTTTTTTATACGTGAAAGTACCCCACGGACAGATGAATGTGGTCTTGTGTTGATCCTCAGGTGCAATATTGATTTGGTTATATCCTGAGAAACCGTCCATTAAGGAATAGATCTCACTCCCGGCACATTCGTCGATGATCTAGTCTATAAACGGAGCGGGATAATTATCCTTTGGACAGGCGTGATTGATGTCGCGATAATCAACACAGACTCTAATCGTACCCTGCTTTTTATCGACAGGGACAATGTTAGACACCCATTCTGTGAGGGGGATGGGATAAATAAAACCCGCGTTCAGAAGTTTTTCAACTTCTGCCTTGATGTCGGCGGCTTTCCGAGGATGCATGGGGTGTAAGCGTTGGTGCATGGGTTTCGCACCTAGATAGGTTGGAATCTCGTGCACTACGATACTGGGATCAATCCCCGGCATTTCCTCGTAAGACCACGTGAAAACATCTCTGAATTCTTTGAAAAGTTCAGTATAGACTTGAATCTCATCGGGAGAACAAGTCACACTCACGTGAATATTCTCAACGATCCCTGGTTTAATGGAGATGTTGATTGGGACATTTTGAGTAATGTTACTCAGGTTACCCTCCGAAAAAACCTCGTGCGTCAAAATGGGCGTTTGAAGAGGAGGGGTAGGAACCTGAGTAGCATAACGCTCCAGACACTCAGTCATTGCCCCCAAGCTAGGCATGAAAGAGGAGCGATGATGTCCATCACCCCAAGGTAGCTCCTCAAGAGACATAGTTTCAATGATAGCCTCATCGGAAGGGAAAGTCTCTTTGAGAGGATCAGGTGAATCAGCCTGACCAAGCCAGGGGGATTGAGAGTAGACATCGAGAGCCATGCTCAAAGGAGCATGCTGAAGAGGTGGAGGATCAGATGCAGCAATAATATCACAGTAGTTGATCTCTACTGGCATCAAGGGAATTGATTCTCCAAACTCAAACACCTGCTCAGGCGTAGGAATAAGCCAGGGGTCATCGGACCTGGACATCATGTTGACTTGAGCGGTGTGCGGTGGCGGTGCGGGAAAAATACCCATGAGGACCGGGTCTTTGAAGAAACCAGGTCCCACACTGTCCGGGGGATTCAGAATTTGATCCACGTATGGCACGTTGTTCTCAGAGGTAGAGGTGAAAAATGACAACTGATCCACCGTGAAAATCTTGCCCTCGTGAGGGAACTTAATGAATTGAAAGATGGTGGACGGTACGCAGAGCATGGCATGGGTCCAGCTGTGGCCAAGAAGTATATTGTAGTTGAGTTTAGCGTCAACTACTTCTACTTCCACGTTGACAGTTTTCCCCTGTAATGTGATCGCTAGACTCTCGAGAACGCCCAGGGGTTTAGATTCCCGACCATAAAATGCCTCAAGGGCATTGGGGGATGATGAAAGGGCTGGAGAGCCAATGGCCTTCCAGCAAGCGGAGGACATAACGCAGGTAGATTCACCTTCATCCACAACGGCCCTATGAATGTTCAGACCGTTAATCCCGACTTGAATAATCAGAGCGATTTGATGTGGAAGCCAGGGAGTGAAACTCTCCAAATCGAAGGTGAGAAGACTCGAGTCGGCAGGATCAATGCCACCGATTGCAGACAGTAAAGCCTTCTGTTGTGAAGGACAACTTTGAAGAACCTCAAGTGCAGACATAGCACATGGCGCCTGTGCCAGATCCTCAACAATACTGTAATGTTGAGCGACACGAGCGTTGGGATTATAAGAAGATCTTCGAAGGACACCTTTAGTAGGTGGCTTCACAACGGGTTCAGGAGTAGGCTTCTCGATTTCCAATGGGCCGGAGACAGGTGGGGGAGGCGGCCCATCCGCAACTGCCTTCCCGGGTGCCTGCCGCGATTCGTTGTAATCCTTCGACCGTGTAGCGACAGAGATAGGTGCAACACTCTTCACCATGAAAACCTGAGACCCAAACGGTGCAGATGGTGACGACTGTTCGACCATCTGGATCTGCTGAGATGGAAATGGCTCTTTTAAAACAGCCGGAGTCCCTTTAGGGCCCTTAAGAAGTTGACTAACCTCAGACCGTCGTGGACAATCCTCAGTATAATGGTCCCCTTCACAGATGAGGCAAGGGTACTTCGGTTTACGCTGAGAGCCATCCTCAGTACGAGATTTAGATTCTGGTTTCAGGGCATTAGATTTAGATTTTCCTTTGCCCTTCTTTTTCCCCTTGGAATCTTTCTCCGTAGGATTGGCCTAGACGGCATTCACTTCCGCGGTTTTACCAGAATCGGAGGGGGCGGGATTAGCAGGAGCATTGTTGGAAGAATTAGACTTCTGCTTCCCATTCGAAGATTTCTTCGAATTCTGAGAGACAAAACCAATGACACCATCCACCGCAGAGGTAGGCAGAGCCTTAGAGGTTCCGGACCGTGGGGCATCAGGCAAGATATCATAAAGCGTGCCGGAATGAGAATATACAAGATCCAGATATTGGGCACGCGCAATGGCCTGTTCCTCTGTCACACACGCTCCCATCGCAATATCCTGAGCGATTTTATTCACAAAGGAGGTGGTGAACCAATGAGTCAGTATCTGATCAGGTATGTGAAACTTGATCAGTCTACGATGGCGCCGCCACTCATGAATGTGATCAGAGATGTGAGTGGCTTTGTCCTACTTCAGAGAAGTCAGGAGGTGCATCCCGGCTTCATAACGAACCGGTAACTGGAAGTGCGTGAGGAAAGCCATGGCTAAAGAATTGAAATCTTGGAAAATGCCGCGGGATAACTCTATGTACCACTTAGCAGCAGCTCCAGTTAAAGTACGCTGGAAGAGGTGCAGGCGAATCGAATCGTCGACCCAAGAGTTAGACGAACACCAAAGATGATACGTCATCACATGCGCCTGGGGGTCCTCTCCAGCTTTTCCCTCAAACATGGGGCAATCACCTGGTATCTTGGTGGGAACCAGAGGCCAATATGGATTATGTAAAATCGGATCATTGGTCATCTTTGAAACATCTGGAAACTCCAAGGTGGCCAGGAACGGCAATGGCGGATTGACCAGCATGCCAGACCCAGGAAGAGGACCATTACCTGTACTCCACAATGGTTGTGAATATCCTTGCCCCCATGGGTTCTGTCCCACACGATTCTGACCGTAGGGGGTGTAGGTCATGTAACCAGACTGATTTGGGTGCTGGTAACTAGAGTGTGGGGCCTGATAACCAGGGTATGGACCCTGATTATATGTCGGCTTGGTGTAAGAAACGTTTGGATTTGGCTGCTGAGTATAGGTAAAACCGGGTGGAGGAGGATAATACTGAGAGCATCTGGGGTGGTTATAATTCGGTTGAGATTGACCATGAGGATAATAACCACCCTGAGGATGAGTAGGCTGCTGAAAAGTGGAACCCTGCGGAGCCTGATAAGTAGGGTGCAGCTGTTGATTTGGCTGCGGCATAGAATGAGTCGGCCGCTGAGCAGGGTTGATGGAATGGGCGGGCTGCCCTGAGTGAACAGGTTGACCCGACTGAGAGGGCTGACCTGAGTGAACAGGTTGACCCGGGTGAGAGGGCTGACCTGAATGACCAGGTTGACCCGGATAGACAGGCGGCCCCAGTTGTGCAGGTTGACCTGGTTGTAAGTGAGCCCCAGGTTGTACCAGATGGGCCGGTTGGCCTGGAGGCGGGACACCGGGTTGTACCGGATGAACTGGTTGGCCTGGTGGTGGAACATGACTAGGTGCTTGCTGGAAACCGGTTTTACCTGAAGCAGAACCATAGGATGGTCCCAGCTAATATGCAACGTTAGAAACAACAGGATACTGCGGTTGCATCGGTAAAGAAGGCTGGATTTGCCCCCTAGGACCATAGACCGGTCCCGGTTGATACCTCGGCTGAGGCTGAACAGGTTGACCAGAAGGGCTATAATACTGTCCTTGTGGACCGTACGATGGCCCTTGTTGGCCGACAGGATAGCCTTGAATGGGCTGCCCCTGTGGATCATAAAGATAGCTAGGTTGGCCCGCAGGTTGGCCTTGGAAAGGCTGTCCTTGCGGGTTATAATCCTGGTTATAAGGCAAACCTTGAGCATAGAGATAAGCCTCGGGAGCGGGTAGACGCAAAATCTCCCCGTGCTCATCATACTGACCTGGGAAAGCATACACGGGAGTACCATCCTATGCATAGTGCGAAAAGTAAGAACGGTTAGGATCTTGGGAGGACAGTCCAGCCTCGGCGTTCGGCTGTTGCAAAGACAACCGATACTCCTCCGGAGATATATTCTCCGGTATAGCAGTCGCTAGATAAACATCTTCAGGAGTTGGCACAGCCCTCGCAGCGGATGCCGTGACAACAGGAGAAGAGGCGGCCACACAGACAGTGGGATGGATGGGAACAGAAGTAACGGGCGTTTGAGGAGACACCCCGGGTGTAGTAGCAGCCGGCCTCAAAGCAGGAGATGACACTCCCATAGAGGCTGCAGCGGAAATGATCTGACCCAAAGATCTGTATCCCTGTGGTAAAGAAGGACTGGCTGTTGACATGTCAGCCAGCTCAGAGTTGTCTCCCTGAAACAATCTTCATGGGAAGAGCTGATAGTCTTCACCAGATGTTGGGATTTCCTCACCAGAATCACTCATGGTTGATCCTGCCGTTAAATCACGCAAAAGACGGCGAGGACTAGGAGGAAAAATAGCAGCAACAAAAGGTGAACCCGATGTAAGAGAAAGGAAATCAGCTCCTAATCTCAATTCAGACACAGGGTCCGAAAAGGGCCAATTGAACTCAACTGGTCCTCCAAAGGGTTGCTCGACAAGAACCGGTCCCTCGTCAGGAAACTCAGAAACAACAGGCTGCTGCGGTTCAGTAGAGGATTGGGAAGCCTCTGAAGAATCTTCCGTGTAAGGACTACCAGTAGACGAAACCGAAGGTTCCGCCACTGTGGCAAACAACCAGAGAAAAAGAAGCAAACACACACACGGGCTGAAAAAGAGTCAAGACACACGATCAAACAGCCAACAAGCAATATCTAACATGGCGTATAATCATGGGTGATTAATTTTTTACCACATTGAAAAATAAGAAACTCTACCGTTTCATGTTTTAAGAGTTGAGAAACGATAAAAAGATGACTCTATCTCTTTCAGATTTGACACAAGTGTGAAAGGACAAGCGCTTGACGGTCTTTTCAAATTTAGGGAGTCAGAAAAGACCAAATGACTGCTCAGGAATACTAGGCACAAACGGTGTACCAAATAGCCGTGAACTGTAATATACACCTTGGTTTTAATAATGAAGAAGAAATCAACCAAGGACTTTCCATACGTGCAGGCAATCTCCCCGAATGCTGTGTTCGGTGTATCACGGGTATAGGGTGGCAGACTCGGCTTCCTGTGGATAAAGGATTGAAAACCTAGAGGGGTCTCCCTTTATATACGCGACGGTACGGGGAGCACAAGTCCGTGCTAGCGCTGTCTAAAGCCAAAAGGCGAACGACAGCTGCTAGGTTTAAAGACGCCGGAACACGTCTCTAGCCTAGACCTCTAAATATGTTTCGTTAGATTTCAATGCTACCTTAGGTTAATTGAATAGATTTTAAAGTTGATCTTCAATTAGGTTTCAATTTTCAGGCCCTAACGAATGTATTGTTTCAAAAACTCCTAAATGCAAAGCTACATGCCACAATAGACCATTTCGTTCGATGAAAACTAGCTACAGAAGAGTTGAGAGTCTTTACACAAACACAATGATCGGAAGACAAACAATGAGATCTCTAATGCAACTAATGAAATTGAAAACCTTTCATTCAAATCACCAATTACTAGTAAGATCGAAAAATTTCAATTTGCACTAATTCAACCAAAAGCACAAGAGATTTTTTTTGTAATTTTCAACGTTTGATAGCTAAATGCACTAAACAAACTGGAAAATAAACATAACAACTTGAGAAATGATATTGAGAGAGCAAAACGACCAAATTTCACTCAATGACACAAGCAATCAGATCCCAAATCGACCAAAGTCTCTCAAAACCAAGAAAAAGACTCAAAGGCTCCAATGGATTGTGTGATCTAGCCCCAAAGCAAGACCAAACTAAATTTGAATGAAGGAATGAACAATCACCCAAAAATCATAACAAAATAGTGAAAAACTACTAAGAGGATGCGGAGGAGCAATCAGAGAGTCGACTGGACAAATGAAACACCAAAACTCCCAAGGAGGGCTCGATACACAAAGCCACTAGATGCCCTAGGGCTTAAAACGTGAAATCTGTTAGCCTCCTATATCAATAGGTTTCATCTTTCATGATTGTCTTGATTGAATTATGGAATATGTTCAAACCTTCTTACTTGAGCAAAGGTGTTCCATATTCTTGAAAACCAAAAAATCAAAAAATTTAAAAAATGTAAAGAGGGTATACCCTAAAAGAAAGATCAAAGGGTAAAAAGAATAAAATGGTCAAAAAAGTGAAAGAAATGAACCCCAAGTAAAAATAGACCAAGGAAAGTGTGCAAATCCAAATGCCACTGCTATTTCATTTTTGTAATAAATCAATTGTGTGCGGCTTGTCAAACTTTTGCCACAATTTATGAATAAGTCAAACTGTTTAAACTTGGCTTAGTCATATTTCAATTTCATGTTATAGATTAGAGAATAAATATCTAGCCAAACGGTTTAATCTTGGCAGATAAGTAGCTAGGTAGAGTGAATAAAAGGTGCTCAACAGTTTAATCTGAGCCCTTGGATGTAATAAGGGTAGAAATAGATAGATTCATCATGTAAAAGAAAAGATTGATCAGGGTTTGCAAGTCTAAATGCACCCTAATAAAGAAGACAAAATGGTAGTGTTAAGTAGATAGGGTAGGTAGATGGTGTTGCAAAGTGTTATCTGATGAATGGTGCTGCTACATGTTGGTTAATCATTTACTTTCATCACAAGTACTAAAGCAGGAAATACAATGGAAAATCACAGCAAGCAAAGTCAAATTCATTAACCTCCCTCATCATTTTCCCCCTCAAGAGTTTTACTAATTTCCCCCAAAAGTACTAAGGTATTTGGAGATCAAAAGGGCTCAAGGCATTTCCTTGACTTCTGGAGGGACCGTACCCTCGGCCTAATGATCAAAAAAGACCTAAGTACTTGAGATAATTCATCATTGTTATCTTCCATCTTTAACTTTTTCCTAAGTAAAATCCTATTTTACTTAGGAAACTGATGCAAAATTCCATAAAAATTCCTCAAAATAACTTGTTATTCTAAGTTTAAGTGTTGAAGATAAAATGTTGCAATTTACTTCATAAGTTATCACTTTCTTAGATGTACAAAGATGTTTTGATTTTCCTTGTCCTTTATCATATTAACATTTAATTTTACTATATTAAATCCCTAGTGAAATCCCTTTTCCTAAGTATATAACTCCCTTTTCTATAAATATCCCCAAAACCCTTTATTATAATGTTTTACCAAAGTATATATTCCCGCACATTAAAAATAAAACCCCGTCTTACAAACCCTTTGGTGAAATATATCTTTATAACATTAATCCCCGCCCTTATGATGAAATAATTGTATTAATTAATTCATCATATAATAAAAAATATATATAAAAAGCGTTAGACATACAATATGTGTGTTTAACACCAAAAAACACCAATAAAACTTCGCGAAAGATTTGTGCCACCGTGGTCTGCCCACGTGGCATTCCACCTAAGCAAACCCCCGCCACAACCCCTTTCTTTTGCATACAGGATTAATTAAGTCGCCTGGACTAATTAATAACTGTCTCCGCCTATTAAAAAGCCCCCGGAGCAATTAAAAAACATGTAAAAGTGTTTAAATATACGACGGGGCCCACACGAAACCTTCGCTCATCTTCCCATCACGCTAGCCGTTGGATCAGCCTCCCGCAGATCAACGGCCAGCGTTGATCCCGCTGCCCATCCCTTGTCAGCATGTTAACCAGCGGGGAATGGGTGGTTTCAGAATAGTCAACCATCCACGTGGCGACTATCCTATGGAATCACTCCCCCCGTGATTAATACCGCCCTCGACCAAAAGCGGTGCGGGGACTTCCCGCTTACCACTTACCGCCCGACTCTGCACACGTCATCCCGTACTACCATGACGTCACACCTCGAAAAAACAAAAAACCCTTTTAACTTGTAAATAAGCCATTTTTCACGTTTTTCCTGTTATTTTCGTTATTCTGAAAACGACAGAGCTCCCGCTGCGATTTTGAAATTTTCATTGTAATTGATCATTTTACTCCAAGATTCTGCTGCGCCCGTGCTGAAGAACAGTTCCTCCATTGCCTGTTACCTGTTAGAAAACCAGTTTCCGTCTAAAAACATGTTTTTATCCTTTACGCCCCGACTGCACGTAAAACTCAGTTTCCTTTGTTTTTTCGCTGAAAAAGTGGTTAAAAATCATTGCTGAGTCCTCCCTGAAGATTTTAAACCTGTGAAATTGCCCCCCAAACCTGTAAATTGTTCCAATTTCCTCCATTTCATATATCCCGTCCGGTCTGTAAGAAAAAACGAAAACCTCCATTTTGAATCCACAAGAACCAAAATGGAGGTCCCGACAGCTCTAAATATCACTCCATTGAATGCTCCTCACCGTGATTTGGACTATTTACCTCTGATAGATGAAGATTTCCAAATAAAAGACCTGCATTTTGATGAAAGTCCCCGTTTGAGCTTCTGTCGCTGCAGAGACGAATATTCAAAGGGGCAAGATCTTATAGGGTTGTGGGAATCCAATTTCCCGAGATATCTCATCCCCTCAGTCCTTATTTTCCCAGAAATTATCCACTGCTATCATGCCAATTATGATCCAAATCAGAAAGCAGTTTTATCCCCAAGTCAAAGCGTATCAAAATCAAAGAGTATCAGTGGATAAAGTGTATCAGGTAAAATTCAGAGGTAAACAGTAAAAATGAAGTTACAGAGCAGTCAAAGGTAAACAGTAAAAATGAAGTTACAGAGCAGTCAAAGGTAAACAGTAAAAATGAAGTTACAGAGCAGTCAAAGGTAAACAGTAAAAATGAAGTTACAGAGCAGTCAAAGGTAAACAGTAAAAATGAAGTTACAGAGGCAGTAAAATGGTAAAAATAAATGAAAGTACTTTCACCAAAATTGAAGTTTGTCTAAAGTGAAAGTAAAACAGTCAAAAGAGCAAGAAAGTAAAAAGATGAAAAACACAACAAAAAGGAACATTTTTGCAGAAATTGCATGTTTTAGTCATTGTTTTGAAGACACTATTGTGATCAATATAAGATGAATTTTTCAAAACTGAAGGAGGTTTATTTTCTTAAGAGTACCATCTACAAAAACCTCTCTCACTTTTCTAACAGCTATTATGGTTTTGGAAATATTAAACAAAGTTGGAAAGCACTTTTTGCAGAAAATTACAGTCAAGTCATCATTTTGAAGAGAATATTGTGGCCAATTAGAAATACATTTTACAAAACTGAAGGAGGTTTATGTTCCTAAGGGACCCATCTACAAAAACCTATCTCACATTTTGCACAGTGATTTTAGAATGAGAGATACATGCACATCTTTAGAGGCTATTTTTCAGACTCTGTAAAACTCTGTTTTACACATATTTTTTACAGAGAATATTATGTACAACTGGAGAGGAATTTTGGGAAACTGAAAGAGGTTTATCTCACCAACATATTAATCCACAATAACCTCTTTCAATTTTTACATATCTATTACGGATTGAGAAATACGAAGATATCATTGGACCCTAAGTTTGCAGAATTGTTGGAGCAGATTGCACAAAGAAAGGAAACAGTTAGTGACTTGGATGCCTCATCATCAACTAAGATTTGGATCATATTCGAATTCTCCTCTTTGTCATCACCTATCCATAAAAAATAGTGCCAAATAGTTTGAGTGTCCTTTACTTTAGTTCTATTTATGTAAATAGTTGGAGAGATTTGTGAACCGATTTTGATATTTGTTTCAAGATATTTTAGTTTAGAATTTGTATAAATACTCCACTCTTGGAAGCATTTGGGGTGGATTCTATTACTCTGCTGTAACATTGAGAGTTTCGGAATAAAGGATTTTGGAGAAATTTACTTGTGGCTTGCTGGATGACGATTTGAAAGCACTGGGCTTGTTGCAGGATTCATGTGTTGGACTACAGTTCAATAAGTGCTTCTACCTTTGTCTGAAATTTTCTATTAGTTTATAATACCATCATATCCATGTCTGCATAATTTACATAAAGGTTTAAAACAGAATTTGCTTAATTGTACTCTATTTTCAAATGTGATTTTTCTTAATGTTTTCTTCTAAATTAGCTATAAGCATGAATTCTTAAATGCTCCTGCTTCGCTAATTTAAACATTTTTTGATTACTATAACACGGAATTCTTCATTGCTCTTTGTTTGTAGTCATTTCACTTCTTTCTTTTGAACATGGTGAAAGATTCTTAATTGCCTTTCATCCCTTCAAGATCATCCCACCCACTTTAAATTTTAAGGATTGTTCTCTGTCTATCTATCTTGCCCTGTAATACCATCTTGTGCTTAGAATAGAAATCCAGTAAAGCCATCCTTTGACTCCATAGCCCAATGGACTGAAAACCCTCAACCTTGCCCTTAGTTTGTGGATTCCACCATTTTCCCAAAACAAACTTTAAATCTATAACTAGCCTAAAACCTTCCAAGAACAAAGATAAATCATAAAGAGAGAGCCCTCTCTGGATGCAGATTGGCTAGATTCTGCATCTAAAAGGTTGGTTTGTGGTTACCTCGGGTATACTTTCCTCTTACACAACTTCTAGGAAAACCTGAGTGATAACATAGTGGCGACCATACTGGGGATCTGAATCATTTTTATTGATACTATTGTTTGCTTATAAGCTATAGACAGAGTCTGAAGATCAGCCAGGTAGCCTTTGAAATGCTTTTGCTCTGCAATTGCATAGTAAATAAATGCTGCTTCAGTCTATCTCTGGTTTAGCTTAATAACTGAATCTTAGTTTCAAATTTTTTTAATCAGACTCTCTAGTTTAATAAATCTTTGAGAAAATTTTAATTAAAAATCTTAAATTTCTTGAAGAGTTTGTAGAAGTTGTTTTGAAAATTCACAAAAAATTTGGTTTCCTGAAGAGCTAACTTTTTCTTCAGAATTGTTTTACAGGTTTAGATCTGATCTATGATGGTGGACAGGGATCAGACACACAAAGGTTAAAATCATCCACCTGGCGACTCCAAAATCAATTTCACTACCAAGACTCCACTGGAGAAATGAACCTGGAAGAACAATATGGGAAGATCAGGCTTTCAACTTGGATTGTTATCTAAGACATTATGTTCTTTCTAAATTGATATGGTTTTCCAATGTATATTGTATTTTAGAGAAGATCTTAGAGTAGTTTTTAATTTATCTCTTTTGAAAATTGTAAATATAAAATCTCCATGCATATTTGAGCATCATTCTTCTGACTTTTGATATCATTTTCCAATCAAGACACTGTTGATCAGATATCCAGAGCTTCAAGTTTCAGAGCAATTCCACAACCAAATAATCCATATTCCAAAGCATTAATAATGATACTGGATGACAGGGTTTGTGGGAAATCTTTCATTTGATGAAATTTTAAATGAATTCAGGGATGAGTTATCAAAAATTCAGTTTGATGACGATTTTCTAAGAGCTTTCTTTCTTCTCTTGAAAACAAGAAAATGTTCTCCTCGAGTTAAAAATTGGCTTCTTGATATAATTTCTGAAAATTATGAAAATGAAATCAAACTTTTGCATTCTCAAATTCAGTCATACAATTTCCGAAATCCTAAAGAGTTCTTTGAAAATCTTCCTTCTCCAAAGCAAGGGGAAATTGTACTATCTTTTGACTTGCATATTGAAGATGATTATTCTTTCAAACACAAGACTGAAGAAATAAGTTCATGGTCTAATATTCATAATTCAATTGAACAATTAGTCATTGAAGGCCTAGAAGTAAATAACATACATCTTTTATTGATCCTATATCAGATTATATGGAGAATCTTTTGAACCCAAATTTGCAAACATGTTTTCTTTATAAAGATCAAATACATCAAAAGTGGCATTTACACATCATATCATTTATTATAAAGGCACATGATCATAACCTACTTCCAATTTTGATCACAAGCAATCAAGTTGTCCATTTATTTTTACAGCTACTTGATTGGCTTCATTGGCATTTTTGTATTACCTGATTCAATAAGATTTTAGTAGATTAGAGTAGGTAAATGAGTGCCAATAAGCTCAGAATTTTGAGCAATTTTTTTTTTAGTTTTCAATTTACAACTAGTTTTTCATTAAGTTGGTTTAAAAAATTTTATGTGTTGTTTTAAGTTTTTAGATCAGATTTCAAGTTGCAGAAAAAGGACTATATTCAATTCAAGATTTTCAGCCACAGTTAATGCAGTTTGGATTGGATGGTGACTTCTTGGAATTGAAGCCCGAAGTGAAGGCCCTAAGTTCCAAAAGTTTCACTATCATATGTAAAATAAAGCTACCAAAAGGAGGAAGATTTCATACTTTCAGTTTGAAGACATTTTGAGGCATCTGACCTGTTGTTCTTGACTTTCCACAAGGAAAAGCCATCCCCAAGTGGAGCCAGTGTTAGCCTCCTATATCAATAGGTTTCATCTTTCATGATTGTCTTGATTGAATTATGGAATATGTTCAAACCTTCTTACTTGAGCAAAGGTGTTCCATATTCTTGAAAACCAAAAAATCAAAAAATTTAAAAAATGTAAAGAGGGTATACCCTGAAAGAAAGATCAAAGGGTAAAAAGAATAAAAATGGTCAAAAAGAGAAAGAAATGAACCCCAAGCAAAAAATAGACCAAGGAAAGTGTGCAAATCCAAATGCCACTACTTTTTACTCTGTTGTAATAAATCAATTGTGTGCAACTTGTGAAAATTTTGCCACAATTTATGAATAAGTCAAACTGTTTAAACTTGGCTTAGTCATATTTCAATTTCATGTTATAGATTAGAGAATAAATATCTAGCCAAACAGTTTAATCTTGGCAGATAAGTAGCTAGGTAGAGTGAATAAAAGGTGCTCAACATTTTAATCTGAGCCCTTGGATGTAATGAGGGTAGAAATAGATAGATCTATCATGTAAAAAAGAAAAGATTGAAAAGGGTTTGCAAGTCTAGATGCACCCTAATAAAGAAAAGAAAATGGTAGTGTTAAGTAGATAGGATAGGTAGATGGTGCTGCAAAGTGTTATCTGATGAATGGTGCTGCTACATGTTGGTTAATCATTTACTTTCATCACAAGTACTAAAGCAGGAAATACACTGGAAAATCACAGCAAGCAAAGTCAAATTCATTAACCTCCCTCATCATTTTTCCCCCTCGAGAGTTTTACTAATTTCCCCAAAAGTACTAAGGTAATTTGAGATCAAAGGGGCTCAAGGCATTTCCTTGACTTCTGGAGGGACCGGACCCTCGGCCTAATGATCAAAAAAGACCTAAGCACTTGAAATAATTCATCATTGTTATCTTCCATCTTTAACTTTTTCCTAAGTAAAATCCTATTTTACTTAGGAAACTGATGCAAAATTCCATAAAAATTCCTCAAAATAACTTGTTATTCTAAGTTTAAGTGTTGAAGATAAAATGTTGCAATTTACTTCATAAGTTATCACTTTCTTAGATGTAGAAAGATGTTTTGATCTTCCTTGTCCTTTATCATATTAACATTTAACTCTATTATATTAAATCCCTAGTGAAATACCCTTTCCTAAGTATATAACTCCCTTTTTTTATATATACCCCAAAAACCCCTTTATTATAATGTTTTAACCAAAGTATTTATCTCCCTAAAATTCATTAAAACCCGCCTATAAAAGCCCTTTGGTTAAAAATATAGCATGATACATAAATCCCGCCCCTATGGTGAAATAATTGTATTAATTAATTCATCATATAATAAAAAATATATATAAAAACTTTAGACATACAATATGTATGTTTAATACCAAAAACATCAATAAAACTTTGCGAAGGTCTTGCGCCACCGTGGTCCGTCCACGTGGCATTCCACCTAGCCAA
The DNA here is from genome assembly GCA_034641835.2 of Pinus albicaulis. NCBI lineage: Eukaryota > Viridiplantae > Streptophyta > Pinopsida > Pinales > Pinaceae > Pinus > Pinus albicaulis. The sequence continues at coordinate 413,974,612 of CM076581.1, read as the reverse complement.
CTCCGCCGCAACCCCTTTCTTTTGCATACAGGATTAATTAGTCATCTGGACTAATTAAAAACCTTCTCCGCCAGTTAAAAAGCCCCCGGAGCGATTAAAAAACATGTAAAAGTGTTTAAAAGTACAACGGGGCCCACATGAAACCTCCGCCCATCTTTCCATCGCCCCAGCCGTTGGATCAGCCTCCCGCAAATCAACGGCCAGCGTTGATCCCGCTGCCCATCCCGTGTAAGTTTTTTAACCCGCGGGGGATGGGTGGTTTTGAACAGTCAACTCATCCACGTGGCAAGAAACCTGTGGAATCGCTGCCCCTCCATTGAAAACCGTCCTCGACCAAAAGCGGTGCGGGAGTACCATTTACCGCTTACCGCTTACTGCCGGTTTACGTCACCCCGTACTTCGATGACGTCATCACCTCGAAAAAACAAAAAAACCCTTTTAACTTGTAAATAAGCCATTTTTCGTGTTTTTTAGTCATTTTCATTATTCTGAGAAGAACGTTGCTCCCGCTGCGATTTTCAAAATTTCCGCTGTAATTGACCATTTCGCCCCAAAATTCCGCTGCGCTTGTGCTGAAGAACAATTCCGTCATTGCCTGTTACCTGTTAGAGAACCAGTTTCCGTCTAAAACAGGTATTTATCCTTTACGCCCCGACTGCACGTAAAACTCAGTTTCCTTTGTTTTTTTCGCTAAAAAGTGGTTAAAAATCATCGCTGAGTCCTCCTTGAAGATTTTAAACCTGTGAAATTGCCCCCCAAACCTGCAAATTGTTCCAATTTCCTCCATTTCAGATATCCCGTCCGGTCTGTAAGGAAAAACGAAAACCTCCATTTTGAATCCACAAGAACCAAAATGGAGGTCCCAACAGCTCTAAATATCACTCCATTGAATGCTCCTCACCGTGATTTGGACTATTTACCTCTGATAGATGAAGATTTCCAAATAAAAGACCTGTATTTTGATGAAAGTCCCCGTTTGAGCTTCTGTCGCTGCAGAGACGAATACTCAAAGGGGCAAGATCTTATAGGGTTGTGGGAATCCAATTTCCCGAGATATCTCATCCCCTCAGTCCTTATTTTCCCAGAAATTATCCACTGCTATCATGCCAATTATGATCGAAATCAGAAAGAAGTTTTATCCCCAAGTCAAAGCATATCAAAATCAAAGAGTATCAATGGATAAAGTGTATCAGGTAAAAGTCAGAGTGAAAAGTCAAAACAAAGTTACAGAGCAGTCAAAGGTAAACAGTAAAAATGAAGTTACAGAGCAGTCAAAGGTAAACAGTAAAAATGAAGTTACAGAGGCAGTAAAATGGTAAAAATAAATGACAGTACTTTCACCAAAATTGAAGTTTGTCTAAAGTGAAAGTAAAACAGTCAAAAGAGCAAGAAAGTAAAAAGATGAAAAAACATAACAAGAAGGAACATTTTTGCAGAAATTACATGTTTTAGTCATTATTTTGCAGAAAATATTGTGACCAATACAAGATGAATTTTACAAAACTGAAGGAGGTTTATTTTCTTAAGATTACCATCTACAAAAACCTCTCTCACTTTTCTAACAGCTATTATGGTTTTGGAAATATTAAACAAAGTTGGAAAGCACTTTTTGCAGAAAATTACAGTCAAGTCATCATTTTGCAGAGAATATTGTGGCCAATTAGAAATACATTTTACAAAACTGAAGGAGGTTTATGTTCCTAAGGGACCCATCTACAAAAACCTATCTCACGTTTTTCACAGTGATTTTATAATGAGAGATACATGCACATCTTTAGAGGCTATTTTTCAGACTCTGTAAAACTCTGTTTTACACATATTTTTTACAGAGAATATTATGTACAACTGGAGAGGAATTTGGGGAAACTGAAAGAGGTTTATCTCACCAACATATTAATACACAATAACCTCTTTCACTTTTTACATATCTATTACGGATTGAGAAATACGAAGATATCATTGGACCCTAAGTTTGCAGAATTGTTGGAGCAGATTGCACAAAGAAAGGAAGCAGTTAGTGACTTGGATGCCTCATCATCAACTAAGATTTGGATCAAATTCCAATTCTCCTCTTTGTCATCACCTATCCATCAAAAATAGTGCCAAATAGTTTGAGTGTCCTTTACTTTAGTTCTATTTATGTAAATAGTTGGAGAGATTTGTGAACCAATTTTGATATTTGTTTCAAGATATTTTAGTTTAGAATTTGTATAAATACTCCACTCTTGGAAGAATTTGGGGTGGATTCTATTACTCTGCTGTAACATTGAGAGTTTCGGAATAAAAGCTTTTGGAGAAATTTACTTGTGGCTTGCTGGATGACGATTTGAAGCACTGGACTTGTTGCAGGATTCATGTGTTGGACTACAGTTCAATAAGTGTTTCTTCCCTTTGTCTGAAATTTTATATTAGTTTATAATACCATCATATCCATCTCTGAATAATTTACATAAAGGTTTAAAACAAAATTTGCTTAATTGTACTCTGTTTTCAAATGTGATTGTTCTCAATGTTTTCCTCTAAATTAGCTATAAGCATGAATTCTTAAATGCTCCTGCTTTGCTAATTTAAACATTGTTTGATTACTATAACACGGAATTCTTCATTGCTCTTTGTTTGTAGTCATTTCACTTCTTTCTTTTGAACATGGTGAAAGATTCTTAATTTCCTTTCATCCCTTCAATATTATCCCATCCACTCTAAATTTTAAGGATTGTTCTCTGTCTAGCTATCTTGCCCTGTAATACCATCTTGTGCTTAGAATAGAAATCCAGTAAAGCCATCCTTTGACTCCATAGCCCAATGGACTGAAAGCCCTCAACCTTGCCCTTAGTTTGTGGATTCCACCATTTTCCCAAAACAAACTTTAAATCTATAACTAGCCTAAAATCATTCAAAAACAAAGATAAATCATAAAGAGAGAGCCCTCTCTGGATGCAGATTGGCTAGATTCTGCGTCTAAAAGGTTGGTTTGTGGTTACCTCGGGTATACTTCCCTCTTACACAACTTCTAGGAAAACCTGAGTGATAACAAAATCGATAGATAAAAGAAAACAACCAAAGGAAAAAGGCAAATTCCCAGTCAAACAGGACTCCAACACACTCAGGTAGTCGAAAATCAAGAAGAAAAGCACTGACCAGACCCAGAGAGCTCAAAACTGAGCAAACTCAAAAACCCTACAGGAGTGGCGCGACTGTAAGGATACAACTGGCGCCAGACAGCAATTGGCGCGGGCTATACAAAAGAAACATGCGCCAATTGGCATGACTATCAAGCTAAAAAGCGCACCAGTCGAGTTTCTCAGCCAAAAACAAGAAAGAACTACTCTAGAAGCAGATCAATGTACACTGAGCAAACCAAGAAGAAAAAACAGCAAAAGAACCGAGCCCAGAAGGCTAACCAAGCAAGGAAAATCATAAAATAATCAAAACGAGACAATCTAAACGAGACAGTGAAATCTAGACGATCCCCAGCGGAGTCGCCAAATTTTTGAGGAGGTAAATCCCCTCTGCGGATAGAGGCGATCCCTACTAGCCCAGCAGGGGTCTAGCAACAATCATCAAATGTTACAGCGCAGATTCCTAGTTACGAATAAAAGACCAAAGATGGAGGCCTACCTGGAATCCAATGCTATGATCCGTAGAATAGAGCGTTCCCGTTCCTCAGCCTCGGCAGATCACGATCCTCCCACGATCTCCGCGGATGCACACCTGCACATGCAAGAAACAACACGAATAGAAGCATAAAATCCAGAATACGCAACTATATATCAGTCAGAAAGGATATAACTCGTTATTAACATAAGTGAAAACATAATGGAACCATAACCGTAATCATTCATTAAATAACAATCGAAAGAGCGTACAACCAATGTTCTGACGTCGCGGTCTCCTTCAGATGGGTCTCCAGTCGTTCACGTCTCGTAAAGCTCGCCAGGGAAAGGGAAAACCTCTCCAGAGTCTCTCGACGATAGTCTCCTTACTTGAGTCAGCCTTAAGGGAAGAAAGAGGGCTCTTACAGCACAAAGGCTCTTGGGAATTTGGAGATTCAAAGCTTAGGCACTTCAAGACTAGCTTGCCATGGAATTGAGAAGACTTTTATAGATGGCGAAGGAGGGAGTTGGGATCCCTATTATGGTGGGATTGGCCCTATCAACAAGGAAGGTTCCATGGGAGGTGGCAAACCACTTCCCTTCCATGGAACTCCCGCAGCCAAACCTCCCAACTCAAGATAGGCAATGGTTTCTGAGTTTGTTGAAACACAACTTCTGCCATCTGTATTTAAAAAACACTCCTTAAATTGGCTAGCGCGACTACTGCTCTGGGACAGAGTGCTAGTTGGCGCGGCCTCTTTGTAGGATTTTCCCCATTGGCGCGAGTGATGAACTGTCTGCCCGCGCCAATGAAAAAGGAGATGTTTTCATGATTTTTTGCAAGGAGATGTCTTTAGGGCAATTGAAGTTCATGCTTAGAGGAATGCATTGATGATGGTTTCAAGGCATGATAATTTTCACAGGTCACAAAATGGGTCCTCCATTGTGCGGGACGGGGAATGGTAGGGACGGTGACAAATTACTATGTAACACCCATCCTAGGGAATTATTTCTATAATGTTATTATTATAAGATTCATTTGAAGCCACATAAGAATGTTTTTTTGTGGTATCTAGGATTTTACTAGGATTCATTGTTTCGAAGGAGGGGATTTGAGTTGATCCTTGAAAGGTTGAGCCTATCATTAATTTTCCTCCTCCACGTACTCTTTTCTAGCTTCAATAATTAAAAGGGAAGGCTAATTTCTATGTATTTTCATTTCCATTTATGCTAATTATCATTAAATTTTTTATGCATTTATTGAAGAAGGATGTAACTTTCATATGGGAAGACAAGGATTAGAGATATTTTGAAGTTTTGAAACAAGGATTGTTCTGTTCTCCATTATTAATCCCTCCTTATTTTAATTGGGAACTTTTTATCTATCTCATGGCCTTTAAATTTACCATTGTTATGTTTTTCATCTAGGAATATGAGATGTGCACTAAACATGTCATATATTATCTAAGAAAAGGCCCCATTGGTCCCAAGCTTTGTTATTCCCATTTCAAGAAGTTGGACTTGGGATTTGAGATTTTAATAGGATTCATTGTTTCCAAGGAGGGGCTTTGAGTTGATCCTTGAAAGGTTGAACCTATCGTTAATTTTCCTCCTCCACGTACTCTTCTCTAGCTTCAATAATTAAAAGGGAAGGATAATTTCTATGTATTTTCATTTCCATTTATTCTAATGATCATTAAAGCTTTTATGCATTTATTGAAGAAGGATGTACCTTTCATATGGGAAGACAAGTATTAGAGATATTTTTAAGTTTTGAAATAAGGATTGTTCTGTGCTCCATTATTAATCCCTCCTGGTTTTAATTGGGAACTTTTTATCTATCTCATGGCCTTTAAATTGACCATTGTTATGTTTTTCATCTAGGAATATGAGATGTGCACTAAACATGTCATATATTATCTAAGAAAAGGCCCCATTGGTCCCAAGATTTGTTATTCCCATTTGAAGAAGTTGGACTTGGGATTTGACTATGTTTTCTAACATTTTTTGAAATAAATATTCTTACAATAGATGCCAGTGATTTTTGACTCGAGCCCCATGAGAAATATCTTTATTATAAAAACCATTGGTGCCAAATACTTGAAATAGATTTTTATCCTTTAAGAATTCTACTTAGAGCTTGTTGTTTGTAATTATAAGAAATCATTAGCATTCACTAAGTCAATTTTTTATTTAATTATAATTTATGGAGAACCTATGGTTGAGGAACTTTCACTTAATGAATCTATATTCCTCATTATCGCATCTGATCCCTGGTATGGGGATGTCTTACTCTATCTCCAAAATCAATGTTTGTATTCTAATTTGTCTAGTGATGAATTTAGTTGTGTATGCCATAAAGCTAAGAATTATGTTATTATCACGAAAAATATTTATTGCCATGGATTTTATTTGGTCTTGCATTAATTTATCACTCATGAAGAGGTTCAAAAATCATTCAATATTTAAGGAATATGTTACGACAATCCAAAAATGCCACTCTTGTCAAATTTTCACTATAAATATGGATGCACACCCTACTCCACTTCATCATGTGGTTGTTTTTGGGGCATTTACCAAAAGGGAAATATATTTCATGCAGTGTAAGCTAACCTAGATAATGGACACTACCACATCATCATGGTAGTGAAATACTTTATCAAGTTGGCTAAGTGTATGCCTACCTTCCTTAAAAATGGTGCCAATGTGTCACTATTTGTGTTCAACCACATTATTTCTAATTTTTTGGTACCCATGATGATTTTGAATGATCATAATTATCATTTTCACAATAATATGATGAAAATACTAACGACCAAGTTGGGGTTTCACCAATAACACTCAACCAATTATGATCCCTAGGCTAACAAACAATTATAAGCAATAAATCATGTCTTGAAAACCATATGTCAAAGGATTATAGGGAATCATAAGTCAAATTGGAATACTATGATTTTTATCCCATTATGGGCCTATCTAACCTAAATAAAAACCACTAAAATTTTCACTCCTTTCTAGTTGGTTTATGGGGTGGACTGTTATACAAAATTTTCATAATTGCAAAGTAAAGGTGAATTCTCTAAATCATGTGAATTGATCTAGTTTGTAGTAATATTAAAGAGATGTGATAAAATGGCATGTAAAATATTCCTCCCTAAAGTACAAATTTAGAAGCACTGGATGAGGACTGAATTCCTCTACCTTGTGGAATGTCTGGATCAAGAACAATTGCTCAATATCATCATTTGTTACAGTACATTTTTTCATTGTATCATTGTTGAGGGAGGAATACCCATACTCAACTTATAATTCATATTACATGTACAATTATCAAAAGGTTTCATCCAATAATGATAAAGTGTGAACCCATGTTTGGATAATATTATGTATGATCATAGCCATCATACTCTTGATCTGGTATGAATCTTCAAAATGCAGCCCAGACAGATGAAACTATATCAAGGTTATTCTATTATGTTCACTTGTTCGCTTGAGGTATTAGTCTAACCATGTGAATAAATGAGATGGAGTCGAACATGGTAGACACCATATTATTAATGTCCAATGATGTAAGTCATTAATAGACGTGAGAGAAACCATTGATGATGCTAATGGCTCTCAATATTCTTTATAGTATAATCTATGTGGTGTAAATGGATGAGATGAAGTAGAAACCCACACATAATCTCCGAGTCAGAGGCCAATGATGTAAACTTGTCGCTGAAAGAAAGGAAACTTGCTATTAATGTATGAAAATTGCAAGGCACAAAAATGAGTTTCTAAATCAACTTCCTCGATAATGTGTTGATGTTGACAGGAATAAAACCATCAGAAGAGGACCTTGATGTATCTCCGATAAACAACACAAAACATGTATCAAGGTTTGAGACAAAATGATGTTGATGCAAAGCTAGTTCAGGAATGACGATCAGGAACAAAGGCTTCGGAGTATCATAGAAAATATCAGGTGAGGGACTTCTCTTGAACATATTGGCAACACTTTATGGAGTTGGAAGCATTGAATCAAAACAGATTATGGATGTTTTTTAAATATGGTGTGATTAACCAAAGAGGAAAGTAGATTTCCCAATAGCCATGGAGATGAAATGAAGAAGTCTCGTGTTCAAGAGAAACTCACTGTTATTAATAGCTAAAGTACCCTATTTTCCCAATTTGAACAACCATTTCTTGTTAGTACCTCTTCATTTTGGAAAAGCTTGAGGAGGATAACATATGCTTGACCTATAAGTTCATCCTTCAGATGAATCCTTTTGAGAATTTTTAATAAAATATGAGAAGGATTGGTTTGTTCCCATCATGTTCGATGATTCCATCATTTTTTTAATGTTTTTCTGAGTCCAACAAAGGTGTAGCTCAACTTATTTTTCATATTTAGACAGTTTTAAAAAGAGGCGAAAAATAAAACTGCAAAGGTTACTTTTTGTAAAATTGTCTCTTAAGTCCAAAAAGGCATAAAAAAATACACAGGAGAACCTCTTAGCCATGTTTGAATAAGGTACTGCTTTTTCATAAATATTCTATCCCATTCTAGAAAAGGGTTAAAATTATATTGGGTAGACATATTTTCATTTAGTTTAACGAGTTCGAAAACACAAGTGCTCGGTAAGATTTTCATGTTTTGGGAGTCTGAAAGGAGATGAAAGCGGACTCCTCCTAGATGAACGAGATGTATAAAGGGTAGAATCTAGTTTTGGTCATGATGGAACTTCTCAAAAAAAGTAGAGGTCAATAGATTAGCAAATAAGACCACTCATCATACTTGTTCCCCAAGGAAGGGTAAAAACCAAGTGAAAGTGTATGATCATCTAATAAAATGCTCACGATGGGATGAGAAAACCAAGGCTCATTTGGAAAAAATAAGCTGATAAAATGGAAATCATGAGAGATAGGATGAGAATGGTTTCATTTTTACACAAGCTTGAAACACGAAAAAACTATGCTTGAGAGTGGTTTCATTTTTACACAAGCTTGAAACATGGGAAAATATGCATGAAAAAAGTTTCCATGCCCCCAACATAATGACCCAATTCTAGGATCATTCTCACCAAGATTAATTTCACTCACCTAAGTAGAATACCACTTACTAACAGGTGTATGGAATGAAGGTTCATTTACGATATCTAGTCAAATATTTGAATGGGAATTTAGGAGACCTAATCAAAGACTCCAATTGGAAGGGGGATTTGTTTCATTTTTTAACAAGATTGACACAGGGAAAGGATTATGCTCATAGGATATTGTTTCATTTTTTAAGGAGCTTGACACAATCAAAGGAGCGTTTCTCTAAAACCTTGTTTAATTTTTTTAACAATCTTGACAAAAGACAAGGAACTCTACTCTAACACCTTGTTTCATTTGTTAATGAACTTGACACAAGAAAAGGAAATTTGTGCATGGAACCATATTATATTAATCATGAATCTCCAAATATCGTGGCTTTCAAGAAGCTCTCATTAGATAGGAGGAAAATTATCTAGAAGGGATAAATTTCAAAGGATCCAAGGGAAAGATCATGTTCCATTTCTCCTAGTACATGATGCACTACATCACTTACGTGATCATCAATAAACACAGGCATGGAACAAGTTCCCACATAATTAACCTCTGATGGGGAAGATACCAATTGAATATAAGGACAATTTAGGGAAGTTGGTTGATTGGTAGTAAAATTACGGGGAATGAACGAATGTTGGTCAAGGTTCATGATTCTTCCTTCATGCGGTAAACACATAACATGAATGAGAGAAGAGACAACAGATCCCATGTCATAGACATAGTCATGCCCAAGGAGTAAATTAAAATCTAATGTGCCTTGAAACACTATCACATCAATATAGAAAATCTTTCCTCCCAAAGGAATGGGAAACTAAATAAAGATCCCTAATAGTTGACTCTTTCCACTATTAAAATCCAAAAAATTATGGGTAACAGGCACAAGCTCTAGAGAACCAAAATATTTCCAAGCGGTTGAGGATAGAGTACTAATAGATGTGCTTTCATCTATGAATGTTCTAGGTATGACCATATGATAAGATTTTACTATGATCTGGAAGCGAACGTAAGGGGGAAGATGATATCCTGCCAGTCGAATCTAATAAAAGGAAATCATTATACTACTTGGAGGGGTTATCATGGGAACTAGAGAAATACCCCCTTGTGCTCTGGGAATTAGAGAAATTCTCCCCTATGTTGTGGGAATGGGAGGATTTCCCCCCTGTGTCATGCGAATGGGAGGATTGTCCCCATGTGACATTGGAACAAGAGGATTTCCCCCCAGTTCATTGGAACCTGAAGAAACGAGAATAACCTGAGCAGTATGAGACTCACTCTCTATGGGGAAAGTACGATCAACGAAATGTGGAATCAAGTCAACCATTTTCTCAAACCAATGTTTTATCGAGAATGAACTCATGGTATTCACGTTCATAGAGGTTGGGATTTATGGGATACATATTCCTATTAATCACTTCATCAACTAGTGGAGGATTAGGGATCGGTAGCTAGACAACACTTGTAGTTGAGAAACAGTAATATTTCTAAAAATTTGGATACTTCATTCATATAAGAGAAAAGGTGAATTGGATTATTCCTTTCACATAACCTACATGGAAAATTAACTTTACCCTTATTCTCATGGACCTTATGGTCACTAGTCTATGTTTTTTTACCAACATGATCTCTAACTGATCCTGGTGGATATTGGTGGCCACCATCCTATTCCACCTAGAACTTCAGTCATTTTCATCAGTTTCCATGTTTATAGCAGCATTTAGCCGCCATGTAGCCACACGTATTCCACCTAGACCTCCAACCGGAAGTTGTGGTTGAGAAATAATAATATTTACCAAAATTTGAATACTTCATCCATATAAGAGAAAATGTGAATTGGATGATTCCTTTCACATAAGTTACATGGAAACTTAACTTTACCCTTCTTCTCGTGGATGTTATGGTCACTAGTCGATTTTTTTTCACCAACATGATCTTTAGTTGATGCAGGTGTATATTGGTGGCCACCATCCTATTCTACCTAGACCTCCATTCGGTTTCATTTTTTTCCATGTTTATAGAAAAAAAATTTATTTTTAGGAGTTTTTAGGGTCTTGAACTTTTGGAGCAATTTTGACCCACTAAATAGTGTTTGTTTGAGGTATGCAATAGGCTCATAGCCATAGGCGGGGGCCTGTGGAAGCTCCTATAGTACATGGAGAGACGTTTCCAATGAGGTGTCGTACATGCTAAGAAAATATAATATGAAAAAGTTACAACCTTGGGAATTTGGTTGCCCAACTAACCCCAATGGGGCCCACAAACTCTTGGTGTTCCATCTCCTAGGGTTATGTTTATGGTTTTTTAGGGTTTTCCCTTGTTGTTAAATAATAAAAAGGCCCTTGAGCCTCATTGTAACATAGTTAAAAGGTATGTAGCCACCACATCACTTCTAAAATATAAGCTACCATAGCCCCAGAAATTTTATTCCCATTATATATGTAATCATATATCAGTTTTTTATATTAACATAATGAAGTTTTATTTCTACTACATCTCTATTTTTATGTTTATATATGTATTCTATTTCATTCCTTAATAATTCTGGATCAGTGGTATCATAGCAGTATGCTCTTTCTTTGTTTTTCTTTGCATGTCCCCAATGAGTTCAGGGTATAAGGAGTTACGGCTCAAAATTGTTGAACATTTACAAGATCCGCCTCGTAATCCCCAACAGCATCCCATGGTAGAAGAAAAGAAAAACAAGGGAGCTAGAGATCCTTTCAAAATATTTTTCAAGGAGGCCCTCAAGAAATAGAGAAATGTGACGATGGATAACTTTTCCCAGATCATTTGACGACTAATAACATGTGGCGCATCTTCCTCTAGTAGCCACTCTAAAGGCACCGCTCCTTTTAAGGTACAAATCAATTTTGAAATTCCCATATTTGAAGGTGAGATAAATGAAAACACCATAAATATATAGTCATATATGTTGGAAAATAGGTTCATGACTTTTCCAATCGGGAAAATATTACCTTTTCACTCCTCAAAGCCACCCCCCATGTCAAGGACTGGTGGGAAACCTATTGTGAGCCAAAGGATGAAAGGGAATCCTCTTTTTTTTTCATCTACAACCACTTGGAATTATTTCTGAGACACCATCAAGCAACAATATTACCTTGTCAGGTGTTATGAAGATAAATACATAAACTAGGCCATGCTATGGTAGGGAAGGGACCAAGATGTGAAAGAGTTCACAAATGGTTTTCATGCACTTTGCATGAAACCGGGTATCAAGAATTCTGAGCAACATTTGGTACTCAAGTACCACGGTTGTTTATATAAGTACATCCATGATGAAATGGAGCTCCTAGACATATCCTCGCTCAGTATCACCTATAGATATGTTGTCAATATCAAGAAAAAATTTAAATAGAAGAAGTAATAATTTGCATCTGTGAATCTTAAGTAAGGGAAAGGTGCCCCCAAACCACAAAACAATGGACAAATCCAAGGCAGGGTGACCCAGGAAAACCAGTCGAAGATGCAAGAAAATAACAACACCAGGAAGACAAAGAATTACATGGGAAAGTGGTGTGAGTTCCATAAGAGCCCCACTCACAACACGAGTGAGTGTTAAGCCAAGAAGTCACTAGTGGCTGAGCTGAAGGCTTTTGAATCAGATGCATGTTCTGACTCTGAGTCAAAACACAAAAAGGGTAACAAAAATAGGAAGTAGATTATTTATGTGGAGTCAAGTGCCACCATTTCCACTACCAAGATGCAGGAGGATGAGCCTGAAGATATAGAGGAGGGGGAGTGTCCCTTCCACTCATAGATGTGGGTGAAATTTTCTTTGTTGCAGTTCATTATCAACAATGAGAGCCAAAAGAACTTCATTTCTATATAGCCCATGAAGTGACTGGGCCTACCAACCATAGCACACCCATAGTCATACACCATTGGGTGGCTTTACCAAGGAAAATATCTTAGCTTCGGCAAAAAGTGTCGCCTCCCCTACAACATCAAGCCCTTCACTGATGATGTATTGTGTGATGTTTCTCTTCTTCAAGTTTATGATGTATCATTAGGCCAACCATACTTTTGGAAGTGAAATTTTGCGCATGAGTCTAGGATTTGCACCGTTATTATTACCTTGGACAATACGTTGTACAAGATACAGAAGGTAGCACCACCTACCACCATCACTTTAATCACTATGAAGTAATGTAGTAAGATTATTTCCCATATCAGAAAATTTGTTTTCCTTGTGCTTTGCCCTAAGGTAAATAATAATATTTTTCCACAACCTCCAAACAACAAAATATGTACAAGGTCATGGATGAGTATAGGAAAATCTTCACCTCATGTGCAGGGGTACCTCTACACTATCAGTTCAAGCACTCCATCAATTTGACCCCAGGTGTGCTGCTACCTAATGGACTGATCTATCAATGTTCTATTATATAGAATGATGGAATCAAGAGGTAGATTCAAAAGCCACTGTAGAAAGGGCACATCAGGCTAATTTCATCAGCTTGTGGGAGCCCGATCATGTTGGTACAGAATAAGGACGTGACCTCAAGACTTTTTATTGACTATCGGGCACCGAACAACATTATTATCTACAATAGGTATCCAATACCACAAATTAATAACCTTTTGTACCATCTCAAGGGGGCCAAATATTTTACCAAGATTAAATTGAAGCCTATTTATTACCTCTACCAATCGAACCCTTTGATGTGTGGAATACAACCTTCAAATACAAGGAGGTCCTTTTTGAATGGCTGGTCATGTGTTGTAGGTTGAAGAGTTCCCCCGCAACCTTCATGAGGCTAATGGATGAAATCTTGCGACCCTTCACTAAGTCATTTGTGATGGTGTATCTCGATGAAATTATGATATTCATCCAAATTTGGGAATAGCACCTTCACCATATTCAATAACTCCTCCAAACCTTGCGACAACACAAATTGTGTGCCAATTTGGAGAAACACACTTTTGGTATGACCCAGGTTCAACATATGGGGTACATTATTGATGAGCGGGGTGTCCATGTGGACCCAACCAAGATACAAGTAATTTTATATGGACCAACCCCAACCACTCTAACAGAGCTCTGCAAATTTTTTGGTCTTACCAACTTCTACCGCAATTTTGTGTTGGGGTTCTTTCATATCACCTGTCCTTTAAGTAAAATCACCAAGGGTGGAGTGAAAGAAAATTTATTTTAGTATGAATCTCAATATAAGGTGTTATCTGAGTTGAATCATCACCTCTACCTTGAATCAATGCTCACATTACTAGATATACAGTAACCATTTGATATTGAGACATATTCCTTTGATTATGCTATTGCTGATGTTTTTACTCAGTAGGGGCATCTAGTGGCATATCACAATGAGACACTTTTAGACATTGTCTGAAAGTATCCCACCTATTATAAATAGATTTATTCCAATGTGCATGCGTATCGAAAATGGAAGTATTACATTCTAGGGCAGTAAATGGTCATCCACGTAGACCACTGACCCCTGCAATTCACACAGACACAAGGGAAGTTGTAGAACAATCACCATCAGAAATCGTCCACATACCTGCAATAGTTACAATAGAAACTTAAGTACAAGAAGGGTAGCACCAATAATTTTGTATTCTTCCTTAGCCTACCACCTATCCTAGCGCTAACCAGTGTGCTTGACTTTTATGGGCACGAGACTTTGGGGTGGCTGCATTTTTGCAAGAGCGATCCAAAATTCGGCAACACTTACCTAAGGATCCTAGAAGGAAATAAAGTTCCAAAATTTCACCTCCAGGAAACACTATTATGCCACCTGGGAAACCTATTTGTTCCTTCAAGTAAGTGTGTCAAGCTGATTTGGGAAGCACACTATAGTTGGGTTGCTGTACATTCCAGGGTAGAGAAAACAATAAGAGTGTTGCGAAATTATTTCTATTGCCCGAACCTTCGAAAATATGTTGGGAAGTACATCAGATCTCGCACATTCTACGTCATTTCCAAATCGAACATCAAGAATCAAGGCCTATATACTCCATTTCCTACTCCTACTCGACCTTGGGAATCCATCTCCATGGATTACATGTTGAGCCTTCCTTCTACCAAGCATGGAAGGAACTGTGTTTTTGTGGTCATCGACAAAATCTCTAAGATGGTCATTCTGATAGCCTCCAAGAAGAGTATCACAATAGAAGCCACTACTAATCTCTTCTTTGAATGAGTGTGGGTACACTTTGTATCCCACATTCCATTACCTTAGATTGGGAAAATAGGTTCCTAAGTACATTTTGGTCAAGTCACTGGTCGATGTTGGATACCAAGCTCACTGAGTCGACAAATTTCCACCCCCAAATTGATTTCCAATTAGAGGTCGTCAACAGGATAATCGTACACATTCTGCACATGCACAACTTGAAGCATACACACACATGGGATGAAAACCTCCCCTATGTCCAACATAACTAGAACAAAGCTCTCCATAGATCAAATAGACACAACCCCTTTCAGGTGGGGTTGGAATTCCAACCACTATGTCCCATTGATGTGGCCATACCATTTTCAGCTACACACACATATCCAGCTCATGTCCAGTCTGAAGCTGACAGGGAAACAAACTTCATTGACTGTGTTCAAGACATCCTCCAATAGTTCCATGACATATTTGACAAGGCCAATGCTAAGTACAATCAACAACATGATTAGCATTAGATCCCACACAAGTTCTAGGTGGGCGACAATGTTTGGATACATTTACAGAAGGAGTGCCTTGTTGGGCCCCACCACAAGATTCAACTGCTATGATATGGGTTGTAAACCATCACTAAGGATGTAGGGGACAATTTCTATGAGCTCAGTATTCCATAATTACTTGTTCTGCACCCATTCTTCAATGTCGACAACCTTCAGCCATACTTTCCACCATTGTTGGACACATCCGTCACTGCAAAACAACTCACGCCAATGGATTTAAACTCAAACTGCATGAAACAGGCCACAAATGATCAGATCATGGACACAAATATCAATAACACCCTCTAACATATAATCCAACTATATCAAGCTATGAAAGCAAGCTAATTCCTTCACCAGGGAAAGTAGTTCACTGGGACGAGGTTCAACATAAATTTCCTCACTTGATGGAGGCTCTGCACACAATGGGGACCATTGCTTCCTAAGTAGAGAGGAATGATATAAGTGGATATTGGTGGCCATCCACCTATTCCACGTAGACCTCTATTCGATTTCATCAGTTTCCTTGTTTATAACAACATTTACGATTTTTTGCATATTTTCCCGTCCTGAACTTCCAGTGCATTTTTAACTCCCTAAACGACATTTTTTTGAGGTACACAGTGATACCATAGCCATAAGAAATGGCCTATGGAAAATAATGTATTACTTTTAGATATATTTCCAATGAGGTATCGTATGGGCCAAACAGAGATAATATGACCAAGTTACGACCCCGAGAAGTTGGCTTCCCAACTAACCCCAACGGGGTCCACAAACTTTTGGAGTTCCATCTCCTAGGGTTTTGTTTTGGTTGTTTATGGTTTTCCCTTGTTTTTCAGTAACAAAAAGGTCCTTGAGCCTCATCATAACATAATTTAGATGCATGTAGCCACCACATCTCTTCTCAAAGATAAGCTACTATCACCCGAGCTAGTTTATTCTCATTATGTATGTAATCATATTTCATTTCTTTGATATTAATGAAATGATGTTGTATTTATCCTACATATCTATGTTTATGTTTATGTTTATATCAGTATTCTATTATGTTCTTTTATAACTATGTATCACTAGAATTTGAGGACAAAGGTCGATGTGGGCCTATGGACCACACTTCTAATACCTTGGGAATACTAGGACAATCTCTTAGAAAGTGGTGACCCTTACATAACTTGAAATGGAATTTAACTTTGCGGGTTTCATTGGAAGGTGTATCCATACTGTTTTCATGAGCATCATTGGTTAATAAGTCCCCCCAATGCTGATTTTTCTTCTTCTTCTTAACTTCTTGGGTTCTAGAATCAAGACTTTCACCCAGCGAGGAGGAAGAAAGGGATGAATAAGAAATAAGAGAAGAAGGAAAAGGGTCAACTTTAAGATCAAATTTAGGTTGATTTTTTTCAGTTGGAGGGTAACTCGGTTGAGCAGAATTTTGGACATTCAAAACCATAGGGTTTGAAAACAACTAAATTGGCAAACCAATGGTAAATCTGGGAGGGGACAATGTTTCCCTTTAAGGAGCACCAATATTTCCAAAACAAGGAAAAGGACCAAGATTCCCATTAGAGGGGTTTCCTTGATTGGTAAAATCAGGAACTGTTTCCATTAGTATCAACCTAAGATCCACCGAGTTGTTCTACAGTGAATATGTTGTTTCCTAGTCAATTGATTTGAGAAATTAGAGACACAAAATAAAAGAAAGGGGTAACTAGGTAAACAGGGATTAGCAAGTCACTATGAAGTGCGATATACCACCTTGGTAAACCAAAAATTTATATACATGCAGTCAATCTCTTTGAATTTTCTGTTCCATGTATCACAAGTGAGAAGGGTGCCAACTTAGATTCGTAAGGTTGGCTTGCATCCTATGGTGGAATTCCAAAATATACTCGAAGTTACGTGTGAGCGTAGTTTGTATTAGTGTTTTATAATGTGTAACTATTTGATGAGAGCATTCTCATATACTCAGAGTATGTGGAGCACCATCTAATATACTCAAAGGTATGTGGAGAAAGATTTGATATACCTGACATATGTGGAATGAGATATCACCCACAGAATGTAACGCTAACAAGTAACGACAATTGTTATGTTAAACATGTTATAACATGTCTCTAGCCTATATCTCTATGTGTTTCATTAACTTTCAAATGCTCCTTAGGTTAATTGAGGTAATTTTATAGTTTTAACTTAAATTACGTTTTAATTTCAAGGCTCAAAACTCGATGTCACCTGAACACACCTATGATGCAACTATGTTTGGGAAGAAGAAATCAATAAAAAATGAAACAAACAAGGGACGCAACAATCGATCTCCTCAAATTCACTATTCCAATCAAAATAAAATCCCTCTCTCTAATGAAAATAATTGTTTTTCTTTTCCTTTCTCTTAATATTCAAATGCAATGAAAATTAAGATGAAACAAGATAATTGATCAGAGAAATCACACAGAGCATGATTCTAATATAAATTTAATCAATTCAATAAAAAATGAAGCTCAATGTTTACAAATCAACTAATTGATAAGAAAAATAAAAAACAAAATAAATTATTACCAAAGGGAAATAAAACCAAATGAAAACATTAAGATGGATTTTAAGAGACACTGAAAAACTTATAAAACTCAAGAAAGCATTATGGACCAAAGCAGATCAAAGAGAAAGGAAAGGAATGAAATTTTTTGGATCCTACAGGATCATCACAGACGCAGAATAGGAACCAGTACACTGCAACACAGCTACAAAAATCTCTCAAAATAGACAATGCACTGGGTCTATTTCAGTAAAAACACAACACACGAAGCCCTACCAATCTCAAACATATTTTTTCTTAAGATAAACCAATGTCTAAATAAGTAATTTAAGGTTTCTTTGAGACATGCAAATGTATTAAGTTCAAGTAAACCACTAAGAGAAAATATTTATTCTCGAATATGGTCGCCACTTTGTTATACAAAAATTTCACTATTGCGGATAAAGGTGAATTCCCTAGATCTAGTGGTCTGATCTAGAACAAAAAAAAAAACGTATTCGAGTATCCCTTAGAGAAATTAGAAAATGGGAAATAATCCTACCTAGAATCTGTAGCAAGCCTTCTTTTCCTCCTTTCATGGAAGCTCCAACTCTAGATCAAATTGATATAATAAGAACTGGCATACGTGAATAACATAAGGAAATGAACCACAATCCATCTAGCATAATCTAAAATATCTATTCAATAATCAACATGTCATTGAGATACATTATTGCAAACATAACACAAAAAATATATAAAAACAAGATTCTATTTGTATTGACAAATATAGGAGAGAGTTTACAACCAAAAATAGAAGTTGACTTTGTAGATGTCTCCCCAAGTTGACTTGTCCTTCCTTGTCACAAATCACACCTCAACATCAACCCTAACACATGAATTTGATAATTCCTTTAGGTTCAAAGTACCAGCATCCGAGTACTTTCAATCTCCAAAATCCAACCTTGAGGGTATGGAAGGCAGTAAATATATAGGGTAAGAGTGGTAGTTTAGGATTTACCATTATAGCCTTAAGATAAACATATGATGGGAGGATGAGCTTAAGAGATAATAGATAATGTCTTCAATATAGGACTAGATAGGAATTTGAACTCTCTATCCATGGTAGATAGTTAAAACTACCTTGGAATCTTCTAGAAGAAGAAGCTTCAGAGAATTTTTTTATTTTTCCCAAATTTCTAGAATCAACACCTTTTCAAAAGGGAGTGACATGTTTTGACCAGCTCTAGTGCCAAATTATGCAACACACGTTGAATGCAGGTGGGAAAGCATGTAAGGAGCCTTGGGGGTAAAAAAATTGTTTTTGAGAACTTAATTTTCCTAGAAACTGAGAATTTTTGGAGATGTGGTGCTTAGGCTTTGTGAAGGGATTATCACAAAATATTCTAGGATGTTGATTGATCCGGTTTGTAGGCCTATTTAATAGATGTGACAAAATTTACTGAAACATGGAGGTTTATCTACTCATTGAATTTGAGATTACATCTTTGAAACTAGTCATAGAATTATTATCTAACACGTATTCTAAAGAGAATGTTTATTTCATTTGTCTCATCTTGATTAACACCACAAATACGCTTCAATAACCAATGAAAATCATAAGAATCATGAAAAATTTTAATATGATAAGTCTGTTTTACCTCTTTATTTTGTGGAAGAGGATTTGGTTCTAGTTGATGATCAAGATCGTGACTAGTTAGTTGCAAAAAAGCTAGAGCCCCTTTGCTATGCTCCCAATATTTCTAAATGTGTTATAACTAAAGGGACCTATGAGTTAGTGGATCATTATGGAAACCATTTATTAGAGCCTCATAATGGGTTGTATCTAAAAAATTACTATGTGTAATTCTTAGAGCTACATGGTGCTTTAATGTATCATATAGATGTTAATGTGTGGTGTGTCTTTTCTTTTTCTTTGTTTGGGTATCCATTTATTTGAGTGTTCACATATCCATCATTCTTCATTGGCATATCGCAAGTAGCTTTGTGAACCACATAGGATTCACACATAGTGTCAGTCATAGTACTTTGAACCTAGCTTCCACTGATTGGGTTATCTTTTCATCCACAAATGAACTCGTTAATTAAAAGGACATTTTCCTTCAACCCGCGACATTAGGGAAATTTTGAGGTAAAAAATGGACCTCAAAATAGAATAATATAATAATGAAATTTAATTTAAAATAACCAATAAGATTCCAGACGATGATGTCATTTATAGGGGTAGATATTTCGGAGGGAAAAGAAGAAAACTACTATTTTTAGTTGTATTTTTGGGCATATCTCCTTATAGTTTTACCTAAATTTCAAGTGTATACACCTATTTGATGTATAATTAAAATCCCACATCTAATGAGTACCTACTCTACATACGTCTAAGTAGATCCACATTGAAAAAAAATGAAAATACATTAAAAAAGTGTGTTGAACATGTTATTTTCATGCATTTTCGATTTTTTTACCAATGTGGGTATACTCAAAAGTATGTAGAGTGGGTACTCTTTCGATGTGGATTTTAATTTTGCATCCAATAGGTGTCTAGAATTCACATTTGGGTAAAAATAAAAGGAGATAAGTTTAAAATAAAATAAAAAAATTAGTTTCCTTTCTTTTTATTTAAAAAATAATGACTCGTAATTTACTATTTTTACCATAATTTTATTATTTTCCTCAGGAATCCCATTTTAAAATTCAAAACTACCGCAATTACAATGATGTGGTTGAATATAATTTCATTATTTATCTCTTGGTGTAGGCTATTTTTCTTGGTATTTGTTACTCGGGGGTGAAACCTGACTCGCAATTCATAGTACTCAACTGAATCATGTTTATGCTATTATGAATCCTACTTTTTCATTTCTTAAGAGTAAATATGATGGAAATATATTTTCATATCATTATCTGAATTTAAATTTCTAGAGACTCTACCATGTTTGAAGGTTCATTGACTAATTATGTATTATATAGAACTTGTAGCATTTTGTATATGAACCATGCATAAAATATAATCATCATGGGAATAAAATAAAATTCACTAGAATGGAAAGTACATGTGTAAACCATCGCAACCATCACATATATATACCATACATAAGAAAAGTATTTTTTTTTTATATCATAAAAATTTTGCGTACATAAGTCGAAATTTGGAATTTAAGGCCTAGACTCATATGCCACTACATATGTTGGGTCTCATCCTAGGAATAATAACATAAATAATTTAATTCCCTCTTTGTTGGAAGTTTCAAAATATGACACAAACTGTATGCCAAAGGAGGCCTTGAAAATGAGAAAATCCAACCCACATGTTATGCCTCTATATGTGTGCAGGTATCTCATCAATAGATAAAGGTTGTATACCCAATTTCAGGCCCTCCATTTTATGCATGAACTTTCATAACTCATCATACTCCTCTCGTTGCTCCTCACTAGATGCTTCACACACAACATGTGCAACAATTATTCCTTGGCTACTTAAGGGTAACTAAATTAAGGTTTGGGTTGGTCTCACATATGAATACCAAAAAAATCAAGTTATCATGACTTTGTATCCATTAAAATCTTAGAAAACTACATACTCCAAAAACGAAAAAAAAAAACATTCAAATATGAAAAAATAAAAATATATATATTCTCCTACCAAGTGCACTCTACTGCATTCAAGGGGTTAGTACTAGGTTAGGTTGATTCACAAAGGCAGTCCCTATGTTTCTACAATGTCAGCAACTATAATTTGGTCATTGTACCCTTTGAATAACACTTAATTAAACCAATGTTGAGAATTTCAAAGGCAATTTCCCTTACTCTATCCTTCCATAGAGCTGATTATTTATGATTATGGTAATACTTTTAATCATTTTTTTATACTATTTGATGTTGTTTTGTGTTCTTATGGAACAAAATGAGCCATCAATATTACAAAGTATTGAGGTTTTGCTACTAAAACATGTCTTAGATACATTTTTTTAAACTTGTTATGTAGGGGTAGGTCTTCCCCTTCCGTTTTTGTCACATTATTGATTACCATTGTCATATTCATTATAACTTAGGTATAATTTGGTTAAGTTTTGAAATTAACCAATATGTTTTCACATCATAACTTACATGGTAGATTGTTTCTTCACAAGGATTCCCTATTTTAGCACCTCCTTCTAATATTGGTATCCACGCCATATATTTTTATCATCCTAAAATCCTTCCATTTTACTTGCCATGGATTTGAATATAATTTTCATTTCCTCTCCTTTGTCATCTTTTGGAAATACCTGAGGACGGTTCCAACACTTTGTACATTTCTATCACTACTATACATTTCCCCCTTTATTCATACTAGCATGCCTCGATATTACTTTTATAATTACAATGACATTTCCCTTGGCCTTATTGCTAGCCTTCACTTGGTTTTTTTATCCTTATTGGAGGGACAACTATGATGAGTGGCTTTCATCACCATCCTATTTTCTTCACCTTTCTTACAGAATTTATGCCAAACTAGAATAAGTTTCTACGCTCTATACCACTCATTCCTCCAAAATGAGCTTCGTGCATGTCCTTCTTGCACTTGTTAAACATTGTATGGTGTCAAGAATCCTTTTATGTTTTTTTTTCAAGCTTGTTAAAACCTCAAGAAAAAGACACCATGTATCAAGAAAAATATTGTCTCTTATTCAAGTGCATTTAAACATGAAGAAGATACCTTGTTGAGTATTATTTTATCTCCTTTACAAGCTTGTTAAAACTGCACGAAAAATACATTATAGATCTTACATGTCTTCTCTTTTGTGCTCGCTAAAATATGAATGATATCTAAACCGAAAGAAAAAGAAAAGAGGGGGGTGGGGGAATTCACCTTTTTTCATTATATTATTTAAAATGGCAGTGTCAGGCATGTCACCATTGAACATGGAACCTATTTGTGTTAGTAGCTTACAGTTGGGTTTTAGTTTACCTCAGAGTTGTATTATACATATGAGTACTCTTACTCCTTTGGCTAATCAATCATGTAGTCACGATGGAGAATCCTTAAATGCCTCTTTTGTTGTCGCATGATATCACATGGTGCACATTAGTCAGTATTTCCAAGTAAACATTGTATCATGCCATTCCATTTTCAACAGAAGTCTAAAGTTTTCCTAGACATCTACAGTCTTGTTGTCCTTTTTTGTTGGATATACCTATGTTAGTTTTACTTCATGAATTCATTCATTTATGTCATATTTTATTCTATTATGTGTTGATTTATGGGGATGCATTAAGTCCCTCCTTCTATGGAATTTATCCTATTGACTTCAACTCATTATCTAAGATTCAGATCTAGGAATGAGTAATACCTTCGAGCTTATAGACTTCAGTGGTGGGCTTCCTTGTAATTGATAATGAGTTCCCTGGATTGATTCCTGATCAACTGAATCCATTATTTTTTAATGTTAGCACATGTAATCACTCTCTATGGGTTTTTCTAGGTGCCCAAGAGTCCATTTTCATCATTGGTAGGTCCCCTCACATCCATTAATGGTATACCACAATGACCAGAATATTAGAAGATTTTTACCATGCTTGACATTAGATCATTTATTCACATGTTATATATTTGTACCATTACAGTTGAGTATAAGGCCTTGAGATATGGACATATCACTCTTATATGCCACCCTATATAAGTTTCATTAGAGTCATGTATTGTCATATGTAATTTTTGGGCTTCTATGGGGCACCTATTCTCTCTGCTTCCATAGCCCTACTGATGTATATTATGAAAAATATCCACATTGTAATTGTTGGCATATATGTTCTTTTCATGTGTTACATGGATCCACAATGTATGACTTGTGTCCATGTACTAGTGTTTTATGCAATGGATCTACAGTGTATGGTTGGTAGTCATGTTCATTTTTTATTTATGTTAAGCATGGGCAATGCCCGCCTCAGGGATGATCATATTATGATTGAGACTTGGTTATCAATGTGGTTCTAACCCAATACCTTGGTGTTAAATTCTTCATTTAATTTTGATAGATGTTTTCATAATACATTTCGAACATCAATTTCTCTTTTGATCTCATTCATTAGGGTGCATATGTTATAACCATTTTCCATCTTGTTTCAAATAGAAGAACTATACCTCAACCTCCCAAAGTTGTTACCCTAAACGCATTATTCTTCATCCTTGTTTGTCCTTATTTACTAGCAGATCACTTCCACAAGATTTCGATGATGTCACCCATCACTTCATTGCAGTGGGAAAACTAGGCACTTGAGTATGCAACATGCATTTTGGACGGTCGTGATGGAGGCCAAACTTCTAAACTAGGTCATTATCGATGATATTAACTTGAACCACTTGTTCCCGAGATGGATGGAGGTCAATTATTAAATGTGGTTTCTATCTTATCATGGCCCTAGGTTTCTACATACTTTCTCTTGAGTATGGGAAAAACCTATATAATGAGACCCCCTCGAGGGGAGAGGGGAGATAGAGAGAATAACCTAGTGATGCTCATGGATTTCCACCAAAACCTCTCTTTCATGTGAGATGATCCCATTAAGCATATAAGTCAATGGAAAAGGAGTACATATGTTTGGAGAATATCCCATTGGTACATCAAGGTATCATGTATTTTTATATCATTCTGATTAATTTTTTTTTATGAATTTTCTCATGTATTCCATGTCATTTTATATATGAATGTGATCTAGTTATTTTTGGTTCATCCTAAATTTATGTCCGTGGAGACAAATATCATCATGTATAGTCATGTATGTGTGTAGGGGATAAAATCAGGAAGCTTGGAGCAAGATCTTCATAATAAAGCAGGGTCTCTATGGCTTCTACAAGATCTACAAGCTTCACTAGTCTGCATGGAATATTGGTGTTCTCCTCTTAACATTGTTGATGAAATGAATATTGTATTATTGCACTAGATATTTAGGATTCATTTTTATTTAACACACACATATTTTGACCAATGTTGAGCTCATATTCGTGTAGAAATAGTTCCTTAGCCTATGAATGAAATTTAAGCTAACAATAGAAGATGTTGTAGGAGTTTGGGGGAAAAATTAAAAATGTTAAGAATTATTACCACATAATGGAGAAGTAGTTGATAATGGGAGACAAAGGATGGCTATATTTTACCAAGGAGAAGCCACAAGATCCCAGTAAGAAAATCAAGGATCTATTACATGGTCCCTTCGAGATATTACAAAATTTGTGACATAATGCATATACAATAAGTATATCCCCATACATGCATGTTTACTCAATGGTGAATGTAAAAAATATGAAACTCTTTGATCCTTCCATTTTCGATGAAGAAGAGGAATAGGTCCTACATTCTATAGAGGACTTAGCATTAGATTCTTAGGTTTGGCTAACATAGGATACACGTTTTTAAAATTGGTTAAGAACTACAAGATAATGATTGTTTTTAGATTGGTTTGAAAGAATAGCTTCCTAGAAAGGCTAACTAGTATTACAAGGAGAAGGTAGAGGACAAATTTCCTCACCTAATTCAGTAAGATATATTTGGGACTAAAATCCTCTCAATACACTAGGGAGGTGTGATTCATATTAGATCATTATACTATTTTTCATCCATGTTGATGCTATTACAATGGAAAATTTGGAGGAGTTGACTCACATGACCATTTCTACTTGTAGGTCATAGTTTTGTGAATTAGGATTTTAAATGTTTTGAAGGAAATTTGAGGCATTTCCTAAATTTATTTGGGTAAAAAAATTATTTCTTGTGCTAGACCCACTAGTTTTTTTTACACCTAGGTATCTTTCTAATGATGCAAGGAAGAATTCAAACAGAGTTTGTACACGAAAGTTATGCCACCCAAAATTTGGCCTTCCTATTTTGAAGAACATGGTTCAAGAGGATGACATTTCATCCCCATTACTCATGAAAAATGAGCTAGCCAAATGAATATGATGAATAAGACTCTATAAGGGTCCATATTATAACTCTAGTTAAGAGTTGAAGGAATCAAACTTAACCACTACTAGGCTATCTGTCTATGTTATAACTTTGTCACTAGGAGAAGAAGTGGTTTGGTTCTATTTGAGTGCATTATGTTCCATATATAGGTAGAGTAGCTATGAAGGAATATAATATATATATATATATATATATATATATATATATATAGAGAGTATATAAATATATATATATATATATATATATATATATACCCATATATATATATATATATATATATATATATATATAGAGAGAGTTTATGTTTTTTTAACAACACATGAGCTTGAAATGGCACTTCATTGTATTTGCACCAGACTAGGATCACCTTTCAAATGGGTTTTCTTAAAAACTATTTGCTAGGTTTTATTTTGGGTTTTGGATGTTTTGTGAGTGATTAATACATTTGTTCTCTATTTTATCCATCTTTGTATGTTGCATGCATATGTAGTAAACAATAACTTATTAATTCCAAAGTTCTAAGGAAAAATTTATTGTAATAATATAGATTTCAAAGTTCAGTATATTTTTATAATATCTATTATGAAAAGGTGTCAAATGGAATATACATAACAGTTTACAAATAAAATTTGATCTTTCTTTGTTATTCCAAAATTGAAAAATTATATCAAACTACCATTGGCTGTGACCTAGAGAATATGGATAAAATTATATTAAACTACCATTGGGTTACACTAGCAACAATAAGGGACTATACTAGTAATATGGGGACCTAACATGCTCCTCTCCTTCAAAAAAGTGTTGTCCTCAACGCTTGAGTAGCTTCGAGTGCTTCGATATAAAATTATCATCCTCCCATGTAGAATCTTCAGTGGGTAAGTTCTTCCATTTGATGAGATACTTTGAAATTGATCAATTTCGTAGCTGTCGAGTTCTTGTTTCCGTGATTAATTCAGGTTCCAATATGGTTTTTCCTTCCTCATCATGTTCTGGAAATATTTTTTGAACTGGAAGTTTGTACCCTATAAACTTATTTAACCATGAAACATGGAAAACTGGATGCACTCACGAAGAAGAAGAAAGCTCCAATTTGTATGACATAGTACCAATATTTTACAACACCTTGTAAGGACCATAGTACTTTGGAGATAATTTATTATTCTTCTTATCTTGCTTGAGGGAAATTTGTTTTTATGGTTGTAGCCGTAAAAATACCCAGTCTCCTACATCAAAACTTCTCTCACTGTGATGTTGATATGCCTGTTGTTTCATTCGATTTTGTGCCAAATTTAGGTTATCTTTTAAGAGTTGGAGAACTTCTTATTGATGCTCGATGTGATCTTCCACTGCTTGAGCCCTATAATTTTCCATTAAAGAAGATGTGATGGACGGTGGATGATGTCCATAAAGTGCCATAAATGGGGTCATTTTTACTGCAGTATGGAAGGAAGTGTTATACCACCATTTAGTGAGAGGTAACCACTTAACCCATTGTGCTTGCTTATCAGATACAAAACAATGAACATATCCTTCCAAAAATTTATTCTCTTTCTCCATTTGACCATCGGAGTGAGGATGATAAGATGAGCTATGAGCTAGTTGAGTATCCAAACAAGAAAACAATTCCATCCAAAATTTTCCTATAAAAATGGGATCTCTGTCACTTACAATAATCTTCGGGTTTCCATGTAGCTTTTGAATTGTTTCCATAAATGCAGTAGTAACTATAATTTCTTTACGTGGATGAGATAATGCGCAAAAGTGTGCATACTTGGTAAGTCTATCAACTACCACCATGATGACACTCTTTCCTTCGGACTTAGGTAATCCCATGATAAAATCCATTGAAATATTCTCCCAACGTTGACTTGGAATGGATAAAGGTTGTAGAAGACCTGGGGTCTTAATTGTCTCAAGTTTATATTGCTGGCAAACCAAACATTCTACCACAAAATTTTTAATATCAAATTTAAGGCCATCCCGGAAAAATTCTTTCTTCACCCTATGGTAAGTTTTTAAAAATCCTGAGTGTCCTCCTAAATGAGAAGTGTGCAATTCCAAAAGAATATTTTGTTTTAGTTGGGAATTCTTGCAAATATATAAGCGATATTTGTACCATAAGGAATCATTTCTCCAACTAAATGTCTCATATGTAATAGGATCTTGTTGCAAATTTTGAATGAGTGTCCACACTTCTTCATCCTTCTTCCATTCATTTATTGCTTCGGTTATCCAATCTAGTTGGATAATAGAAATGGCATAGAGCAATGCTTCCGCCTCTTCATCCTTTCTTGAGAGTGCATCTGCAACAACATTTAGCTTCCAATTTTTATAGATGATTTTAAAGTCATACCCCAACATCTTTGTGACCCATTTTTGTTGCTTTTCTGAAGACAACCTTTGTTCCAAAAAGTGTTTAAGACTATCATGTTCATTTTTTACCTTGAAGTGCCTTCCCATTAGGTAAGGTCGCTATTTCTTTAGTTCATGTAATATTTCCAACATTTCCTTCTCATAAATATCCTTTTGTAAATACTTTCCTTTTATTGGACGACTTTCAAAAGAAACGTGTCTTCCTTCTTGCATTAAAACAACACCAATTCCATTTCCTAAGGCATCACATTCGACAATAAAGGTTTTTGTGAAGTCTGACATAGCTAATAATGGTGCTATGCACATTTCCTCTTTAAGATGTTCAAAGGCCTTAGTTGCTTCAGGAGTCCATGAAAATGCATATTTCTTCAATAATGTTGTTAGAGGTGCTACTATTCTCCCATAATTCTTAACAAACTTGCAATAATACCCTGTTAACCCGAGAAATCCACGTAACTACTTTATGGTTGTGGGGACTTTCCATTCCTTAATGGCTTTAATTTTGTTAGTTTCTACTTTAACACCCTCATGAGATACACTGTGACCCAGATATTCCACCTCTTGTACTCCAAAGAAACATTTCGATGTTTTTGCATATAATTGTTTCTCCTCCAAAATTTTGAGCACCCTATCAAAATTTTGAACATGATCCTTCCAAGACCTGTTGTAAATTAGTATATCATCAAAAAATACTAGCACAACTTTTCTAAGGAAGGGTTTGAAAATGGAATTCATCAACCCTTGAAATGTAGGTGCATTGGTAAGGCAAAAAGGCATGACCAAAAAATCATAATGACCCTCATGAGTTCGAAATGATGTTTTCGGAATTTCTTCAGTCTTCATTCTAATTTGATGATATCATGAACGAAGATCCAACGTCTTAGTAAAATAAATTGCTCCATGTAATTCATCCAATAATTCATCAATCATAAGAATGGGAAATTTATATTTAATAGTGAGCTTATTTAGCTCCCTATAATCTGGACACATGCGCCATGATCCATCCTTCTTGTGCACCAATACTACTGGAGCAGAGAAAGAAATTTGACTAGGTTGAATTCTACCGGCCTCTAACATTTCTACAATCATACATTCAATTTTTCTATTTTGGGCATAAGGATATCTATAAGGCCTGATGTTTGGAGGAACATTTCCTGGAATCAAATGAATAGCATGATCATGATCACAAATAGGTGGGAGTCCTTTGGGAGTTTTAAAAACCTTGGAATGATTATCCAAGACTTTTTGGAGATCTCGAGAAATAGATGATTTTAATGTTGGAACTTCTAGTGAGCATAATTGTGTAATTACGCCTCGTTGTTCTTTCTTCAGATGCTTTGTCAAGAAATTAGAGCTTATTATCTTTCCTGGCTTCCCTACGATACTCCGTAATTCGATTTCCTTTCCTTCTGAAAAAAAATTCAAGAATTTGTTTTGAAAATTAAAAGCTATCATCCCCAAAGATTATAACCATTGTATTCCTAGTACAACATCAACACCTCCCATTGGAATGGAAAGCATTGGAACATTCAATACATATTCCTGCATGGCTAGCTTGATATTATGGCATTTTCCAGAGTAATTTATAGTTCCTCTATTTGCAACCATCACTTGACATTTTGGTGTTGGGTATAGGAAAAAATTCAATTCCTTGGCTACCTTACAATGAATAAAATTATGAGTACTACCCGAATCAATCAACACTATTACCTTTTTCTTCTTGACATGTCCTTCTATCTTGAGAGTTTGAGGAGTGGTAATTATTTCCAATGCATTACATGATATGGTCGGACTCATTTCTTCTCTTCTAGGGTTGGTTCCTAGTGCATATCCTCTTCTTTTGAAGTTTCTTGTTCATTTTCTTCTCCCTCTTCACAATCTATGTAAAATAGTTTCTTCTCAACACACTTCTAACCTTTAGTGTATTTTCTATCACAATTGTAGAAAATCCCTTTTTCTCTTTTTTATTCCAATTGTTGTGGGGTCAACCTTGTAGGTTGTGGAAGCCTAGTAGTAGCAACACTTCCATTTTTATAGATGTGAGTGGTAGGCTTCCTTGTCGCCATAATTTTACATTCAAATTTCCTTTCCAACCTGAATGCCTTCTCTAATGAATCATGTTCCCAAACACGAATTTCATGTTGGATGTTATCCTTTAAAGTACCTATGAAGACATCAATCCTGTGTTTCTCTGGAATATTCGTTACCCTTATATTCAATTTTTTGAAGTCTTCAATGTGTTCCCCCACTGAACCCTTTTGTTTGAGATTTATCAATTGGACTACGAAGGTGTTTCTCTTTGTATCCTCATAATGTGCTATCATTTCCTCCATAAAAATTTACCAAGTGAAATTTTTTTTACGAGAGCAAAGCCATCGATACCATACAAATGTATTTTGTTCTAAATGTAAAGTTGCAATGCGTACCTTTTGTGTGTTTTTCACATTATTGAGATCAAAATATTGCTCCATTTGTAGTATCCATGTTACGGGATCCTTGCCATCAAACTTTCTCATATCCATCTTTGGAATATGGTGGTTCTTCCATCCAACATTAGAGTTTATGAAATCACGATTAACATTTATTTTGTTCTCATCATGAGTTTTCTCTACTATATTTTTTCCATTAGGAAACATTCCTTGTATCAACTTTTTCAAACCTTCCATGTCTGATTTTAGATCATTATTCATGTTTTCCATGTTGTCTTTCATTTTTTCTTCCATGTCATCCATCTTAGCTTCCATGCCAGCTTCCATATCATCCATCTTATCTTCCATGCCTTACTTCAAACCATCCATATTAATCTTCAAACCATCCATCTTTACTTCCATGCCTTTCTTCAAAACTTCCATTTCATTTTTTGTTGCTCTTTGTGAGAGCGAAATTTGGTTCACTTTCTCTTGTAATTTTGATAGATCATGTTGCAATTCTTCATCTTCATGGTTCATAGTAGAGTAGTCTGAGGGCTTGATGGGTGTTTTATTATTTTTAGGAGGCATTTTAGAACCCAATACTAATATCTATGCTCAATAGGCCTTTGGAATCACTTAAAACTGATTTTTCAAACAAGAGTTATGCAATTTGAAAAAAAAAATACACACCATTTTCTTGATTTTCAGGAGCTCGATATTGAAGCTGAATTATCTCTGTGATTTCGGATCTTCAATAACTGAAATTTGGCACTGAAGTAGCCCTCTGAATCTTCTTTCGAATGCCACAATTCTGACACGATTTGGATTCTTGAAGTCAAAGTTATTCCCAATCTCCTACGATGACCTAATTATGGATTGGTTCAGTAGAGCGAACTTGTATGACTTGCCACGTCTCAATGTTTCCTCCTTCAGCTCTGAAATTGATACAGAAGGAACTACAGTCTGTGTAATTACGGCCAATTCAATGCTCAAAGAGAGAGTTATGATGATTTTCCCACGGTCACCTCTTTGAGATGAAATTAGGGAGCCTAAAAAATCCCTAACTTCCATAGACCCTATCTCCGACAATATTGCAAATCAAGCTCTAAAATTTTTCCACGATGTTCCTTAGGATTGCGGCTTTGCTCAGTGAAAATTTCATCTTCTGAACCCTTGTAGAAAAAAAATTATAGCGAAAATTCCACAATGACCTGTTTAGGTTAAATTCTTGAGCCTTGAAAATCCCTAACTTTCACAGATCATATCTCCGAAAATATTGTCAACCAAGAACTGAAATTTTTCGATGATGTTCCTCAGGATTTTGGCTTCTCTCTGTAAAAATTTCAGCTTCTGAACCTTCATAGAAAAAAATGTATAGCGAAAATTCCACGATAACCTCCTAGAATCCAAAGCTCTGATACCAAATGTTATGAAACCACCTCCAAAAATAGAAGAGAAGAGCACTTCGAGGGGGAAACCTCCAATCCATTACATAAATGAACAATTCTTGGATGATTCAAATAACCAAAACCTCCTTTCTATATATAGGAGTCCATGGGGCCACAATGTAATCCTAGCCGACCTAACAATAATAATGTAAGGGCACAATAATAACAATATGGGGGTTACAGGGGTACAACAATAACAATAAGGGGGTTACACTAGCAACAATAAGGGACTATACTAGTAATATAGGGACCTAACATAAAGGAGAACATAGGGACCGACACAAATAATTTGGATGAGCTAAAATCCCTATTCCCACTTTTAAATCTAGCTACTACAACATATTGCCATAGTTTTTGAGTCAGTGGGGATTCCATATTGGTCATGATCTAGATGAAAGATAGGGCTAATATCTGAAATTTGGGCCCATGCACATCACCTAGTCATTGAAGAATATTGGGAGCATATTTTGGAAATTTTATTTACACATACATATGAGCATGACCCTCTAGTAGATTCCATTTCTAAAGAGGGCCTTTCACTCTAGCCTCATTCTGACATACTTGAGAGGTATAGTAACATCACTCTTTTCTATCACTTGAATATAATTTTGAATTGAATTTTTTTCATTGATATGTTATCTTTCAAGAACCTTTAGGCCAACAATTAGTAACATTTTTATCTACTCTTTTATAATATATGATATTTCACCCTCTAGAAATAAATTATCCATAGTACTTTCTTCAATATAATTAAATTTTAAAAAGTCAAATTTTTCCTATGATATAGTCGATCCACCATTAAAATATCTATCTATATATATATATATATATATATATATATATATATATATATATAATTATAATTATAATTATAATTATAATTTTATTGCTTTAATCAAATTTTTATTTATTAATTAAAATTTATTACTCAATTTAATAACATTAAATATTTAAAAAATACAACTTTTTTAACATTTGCTTATACACTTTCTTATAATAAACTTAACATTAAATTGTATCCACAATAATAATCCTTTTAAACATTTTTTTATGAAAAATAATATTTTAATTAAGAGACCTTCATAAATTGTTATTGTTGGATTTTAAGAATTTCGAAAAGGCCTTCAATCATAACAATCATCACCCTTTAATTTTTTAATCAAAGGACTATTATCCTTTATTAATTTAAATTATTGCAATTTATCATTACTTTTTAATGAGTCCAATATATGAAATTTCTCTCACCTTTATTTTAGATATTTTAAAGTTTGTTTGTTAAATAATTTTCAATATAATTGATTGTTCTGTATTTTTTCGAAATGTTAATATTAATTTATAGCATAGATCCATCTCATATCTAGATCTATCAAGCATTGAAAGGGATCAAATATATTAACTTGATGAAAACATCCTTTTTGAGTGCAAAAATTGAGGAAACGTTGCCACCTTGAGAGATTTGATCCCTCTTGGTGCTTGATAGATCCAAAATTAAGATGTATATTTTTTGGTTTAAAATATATATACATATAAATGACTCATGACCTCAATTTTAATTTAACTGGTGTAACAAATGAATAAAAATTATGAATAAGAAAATATATTTTTGAAAGATGGATAGATGTAAATAATATGAATATGGTCAATTACAAATAATTTACATTCTGGTAAATATTAATCTCTATTCTTTAGCTTTTCTCATAGTCACATCTATGACTTTTTCCATCCTTTTGTATCATTGATATGAAAGAGAAGGTTGAAATCATAGACCATTCAGTTATTTAACTCAAGAGATTGTAGTAAACATCATACCATGTCTCTCTTTCTTCCCGATATTAATTGTAGCTTTCTGCAAAGTTACTCCTTGTGGCTTATGGATTGATATACCCCAAGAAAGTTTCAAAGGAACTTGTTTTCATTTATCTCTTTCAATAGGTGCAATAGGAACTATTTGAGGGAATGATTCATCCCATGGCACTCTCATATAATTATCAAATCTAACTAAAACATATATTAGTAGTTTAGGGGGTGAAACTCTATTGTTATACACAATTTTTTCTACAATTCCAAGAGTGCCATTTAGAATCCATGCATTAGTCCATAGGTTTGATGTAATAATAACTTGAAATTCAACTATCATAAGTAACTTGAGCTCTATTTATTCCTCATATATTTCCATGCAATTGTTTTCTCCTTTTGAAGTAACATTGATTGCAATGGTATAATTTAGATTTATTAAACAAAGCTTATTATTATTTTTTACATCATCATTTTTCGCAAACAGATTTATTTCCTTATTGAAGAAATTTATTGTGGAAGGTAATGAGGAATTATTTGTCTGAGTCATAAGAAATTTCCAATCTTCCATAGGTGGTATTTTTTTTCTTATTCATCAAAAAATTACAAAACCACATTTGTTGATTGTTTTGTCCACCTTATTGAATCATAGTATCAAGCATCACAAACATTGTGAATTATCTCCATAATTATCTTGCAAAATCATCACACACATATATAGGTCTATCCATAATGGGTGGTAACTGTCCCAAATTACCAACCAATATAATGGACCTCCCACCAAAATGAATTTTCTCATTTTCTAGGAAATTTTGTCGAAGTCTTGAATCAATGTTTTTTAATATATTTCTTCTAATGGAACTCATTTCATCTATCAAAATGTATTTCAAATGCCTCATCTCTACCTATAATATAATTAAATGCAATAATTCTAGAGTTTTTATGTCTTTGATTGGATATTGAAGTGTAGAAATAATTTTTGCTGCATATATATTCAAATTTTCAACCACTGTAGGATCTAAAATAAATAATGGAATATTCTCATGAAATCACTCATTTCAATTGAATTTTTAATAGTTTCAATCAAATAATATTCTCCTATACCTGTAGTTCCATGGATTATCATATGTAGTGGATCAAATTTTGTACCCTAATACATTTAATGGAATAAGACATTCCATGTTGGTAACTGTGAATGTAATTCGGCTTTCACTTTTTAGATATGAAATTAGTAAATTGGTTGGAAGTGGCTACATAACCAAAATTTGTGTTCCATTTATGCTCACGACCATGATATCTATGTCCCAACATCTCATACTCATCATAATTTATATATTTATTCTTATATAATGCATAAATGAACTCGCTCATTCTCTCTATAATTTGTAGGTGGATTCCAAACTTCTTCTTCTTCTATCTCTTTTTATATCCTTGTTATACCATAATATCTTCATCTTTTTTATCCCAATGATGAACCACATTATATGGTTTGAAATGCATCAAAACTTTTCTCAATTATGTGATGGATATAGAAGAAATTCAGCTAAACTCTTCTTCTTTATGAGATTCAACTAGATCAGTTGGAGGCATTAGATTTTGATCAACATGCCATGGTTGGTATCTAAATTTTCCCAATTATGCACTATCTCATCAAATGTATGACCAATATATCTTTGAAAATCATGAAAGTACTTGTATAATACCAACTCATGCTAACAAGATTCAACAAAATTGTCATCTATTTGATTGGGAATAGAGCTAAATAAAGGGAACTCATGTATAATAGTTGCATTATTTCATGGTAACCTTTCTTTTTCACATCAAAATTTTACATATGACCATGATTTTGCAGCATATACCATTGCAACGTACTCAATGTGTGTAGCTTGTTTGGGATATGCATGAAAAAGTGAATTTTCATTGTCGGCATTATATGTCTCAACCCATAATTTTCTGAAACCTTCATACCAACATTTAGTACCTCAAATTGAAGGCCACATGAAGAAAAAGGGAGCTCTACAAGTAAATGAATTCTCTCCTATGTACCTATATATCCATCAACAAATTTTTCACATAACAAACTCCTATATGCATGTGCTGCTAGTTTATTTGGATTTTGAATAGAAGAGAGATGCATCAACATATCTTGAAATATTTCCGATCATTTTTTAGATTTTTTTGCATATTTTTCTATGTAATTAATAACGACATACTTTGAAAGAACATGTTTCCAATCTTTATTATCTCTCTACAAAATTAATGTTTGATGATTTTTTGTATTCAATATATCATAATTTCATCTTGGGTCATATTTTTTTTCTCCATTCTCATCAACATAGA
Source organism: Pinus albicaulis (assembly GCA_034641835.2). Lineage (NCBI taxonomy): Eukaryota > Viridiplantae > Streptophyta > Pinopsida > Pinales > Pinaceae > Pinus > Pinus albicaulis. The sequence goes on along the minus strand of CM076581.1, from coordinate 413,938,410 downwards.
GTTTTGACTCATCATAGAGATCCAATGGTGCATTATATTGAAATACTAGCCTTCATGCATTCTTTCAAAGACAACATCTCTCATTGCATGTGATGTGATGCTCAAAACAATTAAGAAGTTATTCATAGTAAATCATAGGATTAGGTTGATGTATGTGAACTTTTTCCTTTAATAAAGGATGATCATCAACACTGAGTCTAACCTGAATATATCTTTGATGTCGATCACGTGGATTCATTGAATGCACACATCCATCAAAATATTATATTTATTTTCCATTCTAAATTACATAGGATCATCCAAATATGTCCAAGTTAGAAATTTTGTTAACCATATAAATCCATTCACATGTGGAGATCTATTATGTTTCCACTCATAGCGACACCAATAATATGTAGTTTGATTAAAATGTTAAAAACATCCACCTTGAAACATTGTATTTCTTACCTTCATATCATGTGCTACAATACGAGGATTTTCGATTACATTTTGATGTCTCCATTTCCTTCCTTCTATCATATATGTAGGACATCTACCCGACATTAATTTTAAATGTCGCCATTGCATATCTACTGCACGTAATGTAAATAATATTTTAGGACTCCCAATATAATGAATCAAGTCAGATTACTAGACATGAAACTTATTCCAATATGCATATGTCGTAGTATAGTTCCGAATCACATTAATATTTCTCTAATTCATGATTCTTGAAGTTTTTTCAAACGTTCTCTTAACTCCTCCGTTATTGTTGGTAGATTTGTCATATTATTCTTTACAAAACCTGTAGATGAATAATGCGCACAATGTCTCATGATGATATTAACTAAAAAGTATGTAAAGTGTGGGTGCCTTCCAAACCTGTTGTCATGATATCAAATATGATTTTTTTCATGCTCATGTGAATGGACACTTCTCTTTCGTGCTTGCAATGAATCTTCTTCACCATTTGGGAAAAATGTTGAAAATTCCATATCAAATAACACCATAGTGTCATACTCATTTCTTGGAGATGAACTAATTCCAAGTCAACTAAGCACTTCCTCTATATTTGTTTTATGTTCCCCTACATTGTGTTATTTTCAAAATCTCTAATAATATCAATATCACGTCATGTATTTGGATGATTTACAATAAAAGAAGTTGTTTGTAAGCCAACTAATACATCATTAATATCTAGAAATATTTTCAACATTACAAATTTAATGTTATTTTCTATCTCTGGTGATGTAACATATTCAACCAAATGTGACATATATGTTGCAAGTTCAAGTAATTCATGAAGTTAATTTTCATCAACTTGAACTCCATGATAATATCTATCATTATTAATCTTATAGTTCAATGTGTCCAATACTATATATATTTTTTACAATAAAATCATAACTTGATCATTTTCCCCATTTTTTTTTGCACAACAATCATCAAATCTATGTCTTGAATTTGTCAAAGTAACCTCATGGAAATATTAATAAACTATTGTTAAAAACTAATCGTGTGTCCTCTATATTTGTATTGTATACCTATTGAATGAATAGCTTGAAAAATTGGACTTGCATGTGTTGTAAACATCTCTTCAAATTGTGTGAGATATTCAAGAACTTTAGGTTGTTTTCCTAGATTCACATTGTTATCAGATGAATATATTTTATGACTTCCTTCTCTTTTAGATCTCATTCATATTAGACTTGTATTTTTTTGAAATGTATGAATTCCAACATATGACTCCTCACACACATAAAAAATTTGAATGTGAGATAATTGATCAATTCTGTCATGAAATTTTCAATTTGTAATATCCATATTAGTGAGAATTTCAGGCTGAACTTGGAAATAGATATTAATTTTAAAGAACCTTTTGTTTCATAGAATTTTCTTCTACATCCTTTAAACACCTTTTTTTGGTAGGATTTTCCTCTACATTTTATTTTATTATTTTCTATTCACACTTTTTATATTTCACTTGTTATGCCATACTCTATCGATATTCTCTTTGATGTGCTCTTTTCCATTCAATATACTCTTTTATCTATTCTCGTTGTTTCGTTGTCATTTGTTGCACCTTTATTTCTCAACATTTTCTTTTAATTTTAGTTTGATGTACTATTTTTCATTCAATTTGTTCTTTAATCACTTCTTTTTGTTTTCTTTTTTCATTTTTTGTGCCTTCCTTCTCAATATGCTCTTTGGTATTCTCTTTTGCATGCAATTTGTCATTGGAATTGTTCATTCATCTCTTCTTGTTGTTGTTTTCTTGTCATTTTTTGTGACTTTCCTTCTGGGTATGATCTTTGATTTTCTCTTTGACATGTCATTTATCATTCAATTTGTTCTATCATCACTTGTTGTTTTTGTTTTATTGTCGTTTGTTTCACCTTTCCTTCTTGATATGCTTCTATTGTTATTTTTTGTTCCTTTATTTATTGATATTCTCTTTGATTTTCTATTTTATGTGCTATTTTTCATTCAATTTTTCTTTTCATCTCTTCTTTCCATTATTCTATTGTAATTTTGTATGACTTTATTTCTATTTTAATGTTCTTCATGCTCCCTAACTTCCATATCATCTAGCTTGTTATTACTCTGACACATCAATCATTACACATTACCAAATGTTAAAAAAAAACATGGAATGCGGACAAAATATGAATGAATAGACACTAATTGCATTTACTATTCACAACATATAAATTTATAATACATTCTAATGACCATTTCTTTCCATATTCCAAGTGGTCCCTTGGAATTCATCTAATGTTCACATTCCACAAAAACCCTTAGTGGATTAGGTGTCCAAAATTCCCCCCCTTAATTTGAAGGGGTATATACAAGTCGAAGAAGATAGCTCTAATACAAAAATACAACAAAAAATGAAAGAAATAAGACAAATGTGCTCTCTGAGATGATGCCACAAGGTCGGAGAAATCGAGGTCTCAACTAGTGGTTGTTTAAGGATAACCACCAAAACTGGAACACTTACTGCAGTTCCTATAACTCTTCCAAAACTATAAAGAATTTGAAGTCCTCTGCTAGAGGGAGCACTCCTTAATTATTTGAGGGAGACCTTCAACCTGGAAAAAGGGAGGTCTTAAACCTACAACGGTTTAAGGAAGGCCATGAACCAAAGGAAATTCTTGGAACTCTTCCAAATTTTGTAAGAAGTTGAAGTACTTTTATAGAGGAAGTGCTCCTTAATAATTTGAAGATGGATGAATTCAACCTGGAAAAGGGAGATCTAAAACCTATGTTGGTTTAAGGAAGGGAACCAAATAAAGGTATGCTTGAAGGGATTATGTCTTTGGCTACAACTCTTAATTTGTGTATCGTTGTCTCTGGCTATAGGCTTAGGCAATAGGTTCATGTTTTCGTTTAGCCTCGCTTGATGTAACTTTGAAACTTGTAGATGACCATTAAGGCCCCCCGCACACCTCCCAGTAAGATATACAGTGATAATATGAAGAGATGTCAACTTTAATACTTTTCAATATTCGAGAAAAAATGCAGTTGTATGAGAAAAATATCTTCTTCATTGTTGAATCCCATTTCCAATATGTGATCCTCTAAGGTGTTGGAGCAAGGTCCCCTAAGTCCGAAGATTTTGCAAGTTTAGTCGTGCGCAGGGGCTTTGGGGCGGGTCAAAGCCCCTCATGAGTTGCAAAGGGTAAAAACAGTAGAACAAGGGGTCGCAAACCATGGTTTGCAGACCCTAGAGTAGCGTGGGCTAAAACTATAAATAGAAGTCTAGATCGAGTCTAAGAAGTCAGTTTTTGGATAAGTATGAAAATTGGTGATAGATCTGGCCACTTTGTGATATTTTGTGTGGATTTTGTCTGGGTAGAAGGCTCATGTTGGCTATGTGCGTGGAGACCTTAGTCCTGCTATGTGCGGACCATGTTGGTTGTGTGCATGGGTGACTGAATATTTTTGTATGAAGGATCTGAACTAATATTAATGAAGGAATTTTGTTGCGAATATCAAGTTTGAAATGCATCTACTATCTATGTTATGAATTTTTCTACATCTTATTTCTGATTATTGTATTGTCTGCAATTACATCTCTTGTGCATTTGTGTTTTTGGTTTATATGAATGATTATTGGATGAATATGATGGTATAAGGTTATGATATTGTTTGTTAAGGGTTATTACTTGGATTATATATGCTGCATTAACTTGCGCAAGGCATTCTACATAATTGACCTAAAACTGTCCGCAAGGGTTTCTTGGTTAGGACTTCTGTTGCGAAGATCTATTTATGGTTATTTTTTATCTTAAGGCACTAACATCATTCAAACCTCTATCAGGGTGTGGAAACCTGGTTCTAGCACCCCCCCATACTACTTGAGGTGATACTTTGACTTGTGCAAGCAGGTCATTACCGAAACGGCCAGTAGTAAGAGGGTTTTGTTGGTTAACCTCAACTCTGAACCTGGTTTGGGACCCCTCAAGCTAACATAATGTGAATCTTTTTTCTTGTAGTAGGTTTATTTTTAAAGCATATATTTTAAGAATGAGTGTGTTGACCAAAATTATTGCATGGGTGAATATTAAAACAATGATCTTTCATATGGCCAACTTTGTCACGATGTTGGAATTTCACAATCTGTTGAGAACATGGAGGAGAAAAATCTGGAACATGTGAACATGAAATGTCATGAAGAAAACCAACACTCTAAAATTTGAAATGAATTGAGTAATATGGAATATGAAAAAACACATCCTTAACATATCCAAGAACTATTTTGCGATTTTTTTTAACAAGCTCTTCCAAATGTCTGATGATTGTCTTGGGAAGTGCAGACTGAATTTCCACACTTGCATGCAAATCTGCTCCTAAAATGGGAATTTGGTCTTAATCAACCTCAACTTTACTAACTTTATGACTTTCTATTTGGTGAGAGGAGCCTATTTAAAAATCAAATAATGGATTTTTATTAAAAAAAACAACTTTAGAATGTTGTGTTTTGTGTTGTAACTTATCTTGCTAATGTAATGATTCAACCTGCAGAAATTCAATATTTTCTCGTGCGTGTTGTAGACATGTTTGAATTTTAGCAAGATTTTATTTACTTATTTGGACTATGTTATGTATAGTAGAAAACATTAGTTTACTTAATAGCTCTAACAAATCATTGATTCTGACCATTAGCTCAACAAAAATAAAGGCCTCAAACTACTTCAACTAGAAAAGAACCATTATCAATTCCAAAAGCTTATTTTTACTATTGCTTCAATTGAAGAAAAAAATACCAAGAACATGAGGTGGAGTTGGGCCCAAAATAATCAAAAAACTTGCAACAAATATCTGATATATATCTCTGCAATTTTCTTCAAAATTACGCTATAATTTGACTTTAAGTTCATATATCAAGCTTCAATGTATATAATACCAACCAACGCTCCATTTCATATATCAAATTTAATTAATGCACATTACATGAGTTAAATGTTCATATAAATTGGCAATATATGTATCATCATACACCACCAACATAAAATAACTCACCATATAATGTGACAACATTGGCATATGATTTCATTCAATGCAGAGGCATTGGAGTTTTGAGTAACGTAGATACCATAATTATTTACCATCCATCATTGCAAAATTTGCATATATCATATCATTGACACTAATGCATGAACTCAAATCCCATCACACAACATACCCCACATTCCAACTCATTGACTTCTGGGTTCTAATTAATGTTCAAGATGTTTAATGCAAAGACAATCAAGATTTCAACCGAATGCAACATACTTGTTCGTTGTTACCATACACCAATATTCAATGTTTAAAAAATGCAGTCTTTAATCAACCAACCATTCCAACAACTCTAAAGCCCATGAGACGTATGCAATTAACCAACCATATGAGACATCATGTACATCGCATGACCTTCAAAAAAACCTCATTGTACTTTGATGATCTTCATCAAATTCAAGGTTAATCTTAGTTACTATCAAGTGCATCAATACCCATATACTTCAAATTGTAGTTGTAACTTTAAATTTTGAATCATATGAAATTCCAAAAGTTCCAGTATAACCAAGATTTCTCCATGTCCCTATTTCAACATCAAGTAAATTTGAGGCAATGGTAGAGTCTAGTTATGAAACGTTTTTCACCTATTTGATCATCACCAAATACATGATTTTCCATCACTAATGGTATCAAACTATGAATAGATGGGTTAAAAATAAATGGGATAGACCAACCTATTCTCCGACTTCAGCAGTATCTCCTTCTCCGGCTAATATAGACAAGTCTAGTAATGGTAAACATCAAGGTACACTTGGTAGACCCATCACTATGAAAAAAAAGGAGAACTCATATGAGTCAAGAAAAATTGATCAAAGGAAATAGGTTGAACCCTATGTAGAGAAGAATACACTTTTTCTCTATTTGGATCATCTTCTGCAAAAATTGATAAGAGAGCTTAAGTAGCCAAAACTCCTAAACTAGTTGATAAGGAATGTTTATGTGGAGTTAAAGAAGATCTAGAGAATAACCAAATTTTCCTCACATATGGTGAACACAACCATATCTCAGCAAACTTCCACATCTCAATGTATATTTTTTTCAAATTTTAATGCACCCACTAATAAAAAAAAGCAAACCCCGAGGAGCATGGAAAAGCAACACAGGGTGAAAATACAGAACGAAGAAAAACTATAAAGAGGATTTCATGCAAAAAAAAAATTCTTGAATGAAAATTTAGGGGCAAGATTTCCAAATTTTTGATAGGGAAAATGGTCCCCAAGTGTTTGTGTTGTTTAATGGAGCATTAGGATATAATTGGTAGACTAAGGAGAATGCAAGTTTTTCTATTTTAGGCATTGTGGACAGAGAATCAACCACCGACTCTTAATAATGAACATATAAAACTTCAACATAAATTGAATTAAACGCATAGATAGATATGTGGGGCTCATGTGCGTTTGGTAGCCAAAACAAGAAATTGAAAAAATATAAACTTCAACATAAATGTAATTCAACGCATAAATAGATATGTGGGGCTCATGTGGATTTGGTAGCCAAAAAGGATTGGTGCATTTGGTAGCCAAAACATGAAACGCTAACAAATGGGAAAATAAAAAAACTTATATTGGAGCAAGGAATATATTCACCTTCTCTGATACCATGTGAAACACAAATTTGGAATCTAGACATAATATTAATGAATAGGCATCAATTTGATTTATTATTGACAACATATACATTTATAATACCTTCGAATTACCTTTGGTTTTCATATTCGAACTAGTGTATTGGACTCCACTCACTGTTCACATTCCACACCAATGCTTAGTGGATTAGGTGTCCAACATCAAAAATTAACATCTACACTTAAATGAATGTGCGTAATGAAAATTCTAAAATATTTTCTAATATTACTAAGAAATTCTCCATAAGTCCTCTCCATCGAGATATCTTTACTAATATTAATTAATATTAATATTAATATTGTTAATTATTAATTAAACTACAATGTTATAATATAGAGTTTTTAAGTAAAATTAAACTACATGTTTTAACTTAATATTAATAAATAAGTATTAATTTGATTTATTATTCACAACATATACATTTATAATACATTCTAATTACCCTTGGTTTCCATATTCGAAGTGGTCCCTTGGACTCCACTCACTATTCACATTCCACACCAATTTTTAGTGGATAAGGTGTCCAACATAGAAAATTAACATCTACACTTAAATGAATGCGCCTAATGAAAATTCTAAAATATTTTCTAATATTACTAAGAAATTCTACCGTATTAATATTACATAATATTAATGAATAGGCATTAATTTGATTTATTATTAACAACATATACATTTATAATACATTCTAATTACACTTGGTTTCCATATTCGAAGTGGTCTCTTGGACTCCACTCAGTGTTCACATTCCACACCAATGCTTAGTGGATTAGGTGTCCAACATCGAAAATTAACATCTACACTTAAAGGAATGCGCCTAATGAAAAATCTAAAATATTTCCTAATATTACTAAGAAATTCTCCATAAGTCATCTCCATCAAAATATCTTTACTAATATTAATTAATATTTAATATTAATATTATTAATTATTAATTAAACTACAATGTTATAATATAGAGTTTTTAAATAAAATTAAACTACATGTTTTAACTTATGCAAATATAAGATAAATGATACCTTTAAATTAAACAACAACAATATCCCAAAATTTTAAAAGTTGATTTACAAGAAATTGTAAAATTCCAAGATTTATGCCTAGGTGAGCATCCCACTTGCTGATGTTTGGAGTTAACGAGAGCGTTGGTCCCCCAAATCCAGAGTTCAATTCCTCCCTCGCTGAAAAAATGTACGCAAAGTGAACAAAACAAAACAAAATGTAATCAAATTAAAGTGATCAATGAAAAGAAAAAAATCCAAAATCCAAGATTTTATAAATTTGACTTAGAAAATATAAGGATGTTAATTCACATAAACAAATATATTTACTTGGAACCACAAAATGTCTCACACGAACCGAAATAGCTTTCAGAATCCCATGAATGAAAATATTTGGCCACGAAATTCAAGAGTATGGATAAAGTGCGTTACCACCATATATCATAGTGGGCTTGGAAAATGTAATATTTTACTAAATTGATACGATAAACAGGGTAAGTTGATAATGTAAAACAAAATTATAATAAATTTTGAAAATATATGTAAAATATATAATTTAATAATAAATTTTAAAAATATATATAATAATAAATAAGGTATTTATATAAAGTAATTCTGGTTGTAGATTACTAACTCAAACCCCTTAGGTTGTCCCACCTACCAAACTTCAAGGGAAAAGTGTTTCACTTTTCATTTGAGGTAACCCTTTTTAATATAAATTATTTGTCAATTAAAGGAAAATAACCTTTGAATATTGAGTTGTGTGTGATTTTAGCTACGTCGTGATTAGAATAGGGACTAATGCTAAGTTTGTCATGGCTCTATACATGTGCACTACTAACTTCCCTTTACCAAAGGAATAGAAAAACCTTAGATGAATTATTGCAATGTTTGCACATACCGAAGCATGGTAAGGTAGCCTTTTCCATTTAGTGTTTTGTATTTTACGAATGTACTTCGAAAAAAAAAAGCTAATTATTTTAATGTAATTTCGATGTGTATAGTTATTACAATTTGAAAGGTAGTTCAAATAATTTTGATGTGTATATTTATGGTTGATTTTTTACTAGTTAACATATTTGTATAGTTTATTTTTTAAAATTATTATATAGTAAAAAATATTTTATTAAATATTTATATTAAGTTTTTTTTAATATTTCACGTGATTCCTCTCAAACACGATGCTGTGAAACACGATTCCAACTAGATTCTTATTTGAAACCTCAAATGAATGTTCACCAAGGAAACAAGCTAATTTAATTACAATGTAATAAAAAATAAAAAATATATATGCATATTTCCTTGTTTCTAAACGAAGGAAACCTTAAATTCAAATCATATATGTGGAAATTGTACCATCTTGGATTCAATAGGAACATGTCCAACTTTATTAGTCCCTGCCGCCTGCGGCATGGCAGGGACTATTGTAATCGAAATGTATCTTTTCAATAGTCCCGGCCGCAAACCGAAGTTTATAAACTTAATTTACGCAAAGTTTCTAAAATGCTTTTGAATCTAGATCATGTTCACCGTTTCGTGAACCTATGAGCTTCCACCCGCCGTTATTTCAACTAATAAGAAACATTGAGGTCTTATTTGGCCTTATCTCGAGGTAAATTGTTATAACACTTAGGTTAAATGGCGAATGATCTCCAGAGTTTAAGTTTCAAAGAAGTAATGCTGACATTAGTTCGTCAACATTTTATGTTTATAATCTTTTTATAATTAAGGGCTCATTTCATAAGTATGAAACTAAAGCATAGCGAAAACCAAAGCATAGCGAAAACATGTTGTGCATGGGTTTCCCAATGGCATTGTGCATGGGTTACCGTCTGCTATGAGGTCACTAAAACCAGAAACCTGCATGAGATGCCGTGTTCTGCTTCCCGATATCCTCTTCTGCTGCTGTCTTCTATTTCCTGTTTCTGGATATCATGTTTTGCTACTTGATATGCTGGTGGATATGCTACCGTCTTTGTATGCTGCCCTTTCACTGCTACAACTGGTCAGAAATATGCTGTCGGCAGACGAATAATAGAAAGCTGCTCTCGGCAGGCGAATACTGGATATGCTGGTGGATATGCTACCGTCTATGTATGCTACTGTCTATGTATCCTGCTTGATCTTTCACTACTACAACTTGCCAGAAAGCTGCTCTCGGCGTCCTTCGTCTACTACAACTTTTCACCGCTACAACCGGTCATAAAGCTACTCAGAAAGCTGCTTCAGGGTCCTTCGTCTGCTACAACTGGTCAGAAAGCTGCTCTCCGTTCTGAGGTTGGGCTCTTTAGCAAGTGTGGTTGTTGAAGAACCCGTAGCAGATTTGTAGATTTGGTCCCACACGAGTTCCCGTAATGATATCCTCCAAAATTGCACCAGATTCAATCCCCTCCGCTATCTTCACAAATAATATAGAGGGTAAGTATTTAATATCACAAAAAAGGGGCAGGTACTAAATAATCATAGTGGTAAATTATTTTTTACACCATTAGTGATAGTTGAGACGAAAGGTTTAACGTGGGGTTCTAGCTTGGTTTTAATGCAGGATGAAGAAAATGCAAAGGGCATAATCCTTTCACGTCGAAGCAAGGCCAATTTGGAGATTATATATTTTATGAGTTGCAGATGAAATTTTAAATTTTGTCAAAGAAAGGCATAACCTTGGTTACGTGCTTCCTCAACTGACATTTTTTTTCAGAAAATATCAAAGGTCGAAGTACTGGTGTTTTTTACCTAAAATGTCCAAGCCTCTGCTCTCACGGTCTGCCTCTGCTCTCACGGTCTGCCTCTGCCTCTGCTCTCACGAAGTGGTTCAATTCCATAGCTTCCACAAACTTTCCTGTAGCTAACATCGATATCTTGTTATCATTCATAATTCATTCATATATGAGCATCTTGTATCCATATCTACAACTCAAGATTACTGCTACTTTCTCAAAATTGACGCAATACAACGCTGGTAGCTTAATTCATATTAGAATTGAAAATTGGTTTCCACTCCTTCAATGCGATATATGTGTTTCACCAGAACCGGTCTCTATCTAATGTTGGGCCGTGTGGGATTGCCAAAAAAAAAGCAGGTGGGCTCATGCTGGGCCATGTGGGTGGACTACATGCAAGCTTTTTATACACGAAGGACTGCCATCTGTAGGTCGGAATGTTAACCACTTTGCCTATGTTACTTTTCTTGTCATGTACTTATGTTATGGTACAACGTGTCACTCCAGTGTCGATTGAGATTCAAATAGGGGAGAGCAGTTCGTCACTTGCAACCATTCTATATAGATAGAGACCAATGCAAACATAAAAAAAAATTCATTGTTAGTTTCACCTATTAAGAGAGCTATGTTTACATGAGACTGAATAGACTGTGAATAAATAATTGAGCTAAATTTATGGAGTCGATAACATATGGAGTACATTATTATTGGTTTTTATTAAAAAAATTTACATGCGTGACAACAATCCTTGAGTGTCATGTTAGTTACAATTCAGATTGTGAATGCACTATGCACTTATTTGTTCCTTTCACAATAAATATGAGATGACATTGGAGTTCTTAATGAGATCTTAAACCATCTTAACATTTCTCGTCTTTATATTTTTCGTTTGCAATAATGTCATTTTAACTTTTTTAACTTTTTTAATTTTGTTGTTGATTTTCATTAATCTATAATTTTCTTTATAATTTTTTAATTTTGTTGTTGCGTTTTCAAACCGTTTCTACCTGATGACGCTACATGGTCTAGCAAAGGGTTGAAACCCGTGCAATCTTTTAAAAAAAAAATATGCTATGGTTTTTAAAATTTTTGAGTTACATAATATGATTTCTGGACTATCAAATTTTACAAAAAAATGCTCTATTCTTTTTAGTTTATGAGTTATATGACTCCTCCAAATATCAAAATATCAAAATCTATTCAAATCTAGTTTTTGAGTGAGTTACATAATATGACTCCTGGATCCAAATATTAACATCTATTCAGTGATGTATAGCGGGAATTCATTGAAACGAGGTGTCTGAAACTTGGCATGTAACATTGACATCTAGTTTATTAACACTTGGATCAACTAGCGACAATCCCTGGTTGGCAGGGACTTGTTGCATAGCAACCACCCTTGTTTGGATTCAAGTGCGTGGTTATGTGTATGTTCTCGAACAAACCAAGGGTCTCGTTTGATTGTAACATGTAATATTTGACTAATATGTTGTATCCTTTTAACATGTTACCCCGAATCAACATTCGAGGTTTGTTTTATGGGCCACAAAGCCAAAGGAGTATTTACCTTTTTAAATTTATTTCAAAATTAAATAAATTTACCATGACAATTCCTTCATGTACTTTTAATAGTTCATATTATAATGTTTAAATTTGTAATTGGGACGGTAAAACACTTAGCATCACTGGATCTTATTGATTTCTTCATTATAATTACATAATGGTAATATAGAGTTATTATTGGGAAAAATATTGGGGGGGTGAATCAGTGTTTTAATATATTTCAAACTTTTTATTTCTTATTTTGCATTTTCTCTGCTATTGTCATTTATGCAACCCGTGTATGTACATGATTCTTGTGAAGTAAAACCACATATATTTAGTTAACTATCTCTTCATATGTAACATCAACTTTTCATATTTAACTAGTGCATCATAATGTTGTATTCATTTATTAAGAAAAAACCATGAACATTAAAGAGAAGATAACACAACACATAATCAACACACATAGAACGTCAATATTTTTAGGTGGAAACCCAATGTGGGAGAAAACCACCGTTGTCGTTTACTTTTCCTTCTTTCTTATTATACAATGAAAAAATATTCTTACAATCTTGTATTGGCACCAACTCTTACCAACACGTACGATCCCACCTATAGAAGGCTACTACCTTCTCTTGTTCTCTAGCACCCACTTGAAGGGAGTTCCAATCCACTTTCTTAAGGTTGCAACTCTCAGCTTCTTGTGGACCACTTTTTAGAATATTTAGACTAGATCCATCTATCAAACAATCATCAACCAACTTGTGGGCCACCTTTCATCAAATTTTCAAACTAAACCCATATAAATCATAAACCTAATCAAATTAAAACACTTACACTCTGAGATACTGTCACAGGACAAATCAACTAAAATATTAAGCATAAAGAATATAGAACCCAACAAAAATAATAAACATAAAATTTTGTACGCAACTTTAATGAATAGGGGTCGTGTATATACGTGCTTTCTCACTCGCATACCTCCGTACAGATCTCAACACAGTGACTACTGAATTTTGAATCATTGAATTATGTATTGAAACAACCAGAGATCACTGAACCAATTACAGATCATTACATTGTAGCACCATCCTTGGAAGATTTTAGGCGCTAACATTCACAAGTGGGCTAATTTTTCTTGCTTTAAAAAAAAAACATATATTCATTAATTTCAATTTTTCCTAAAAATGATTCACCCAAATTTTATAGTATAAAACTAATTTACATTAAAAATCACCAAAATTTTGTACAAATACTATATAAAATTATTATTAATTTGAATATTTTTATAAATATATCATCAAACATTTTACAAGTTTCATATTATGGAATAGTGAGATTCAACAAGGTCTCTAAAATTTAAGATACATTTCCATCCTTAAAATTTTCCCTTGTGCCAGCATCACTAATCAATTTTTCATCCCATGAACAACTCAACCCGATAAATACATTCACATACAAATTATCAATATGGAGACATCATCGACACACAATAGAAAAAAAAAATAGAACTCATCAAATATCATCAACAAGTTATACTTCAAAACCCTGGTATATTTATGCGGATTTCATAAAGTGTACTCGCATATGTATGCGTTTTCCATACACAACACCTACATACAGATCTGTATAGTCTGGAATTTATTTCACATAATATATACGCGAGACTTCAGAGGAGGATATGCCTATGTACGTGACTATGCCCAAACATACCTACATATAGATCTAGAAATTTGGCTGCAAACATAATTTTACTTTCTGCAACCTTGACTGTAAATGCTACATACTTCTGAATAAATTGTTTAGATCATAGCATCACAATTTCATCAATATTATAAATTTCAGTAAGTAAATAAATTAGGCATACATGTCAACATATTTCAGATCTTTTCATATCTGATTCTTCTCCTTGATCCCTAGTGAACACCTCTTTTTTATCAAAGCATTCATAAATAATACAATACTTTCACACCCAACACTTTGATCTTCTTCTCTATATATAGTATTTTCTTCATCCAATACCTTAGGTAAATACCTTGGTTATGTTGTAAGTATTCTTTGGCGGGATAAAATAACTATTTTCGCTCCAATTACTATGGGCCAATACCATGGTAATGACCCATAGTATCCAAAATACTATGGTGTATATTATGTACGCAATATTGCTTCATAGGATGTGTGTATACTTTCCCAAACTTCATATTTACATTAATTTGTCTCTATATTTACATTATTTTGAACATATTACCTGTCATATCTATAATACTCTGCATGATCATTTTGTTACCATAATGGTGACACCTTTATTAAGTAGTTTTCCATTAAGGAAAACACATTAGTCATCATGCCAACAATATCCCCCTTTGGAATTGCTGGTAACTACTTTGGTGGTTGTTCACCATTCTGCAGACACCTAAAAACACAATGGAAAATATCAAGGCTTGTAACCAAACTTCTCCGGGCATTCTTCTCCAAAAACCAAGCTTCTCTCCCCCTTTGATAGCAAGGGAAAAGGGATGAAAAATGCTTGAATGAAGACTTATTTCACCATGTGTATAGAAGATCAGGGTTAATGTGCTAAAAATGGAATATTAACCATGCTCCCCTAGAGCATATGTTGGAACCTCTAAAGATTTACAATAAAATCACAAGGCTTTATGACTCAACCAAATATGACCGATTACCAAGAACAATGTTACCGATGAAATAGGTAACCGCAATGTTACCTAATTTTTTTTGGTAGCATAAAAAGCACCCGATTTTGAAAAGTGGTGATGCAAAATCACCATTTTTTTTTTGGTGCACATTTTTTACACTCTAAAATTTTTATTTATGAAGTATGAATATTTTTTTTTAGATGTTAGTGATTTTCATGCTAATTTTGAAATGTATTGATGCAGCATCAATTTTTTTTTTTAGAGCAGTGATTTTCATGCTAATTTTGAAACGTATTGATGCTGCATCAACCTTTTTTTTTTAGAGCAATGATTTTCATGCTAATTTTGAAACGTATTGATACTGCATCATCCTTTTTTTTTTTAGAGCAGTGATTTTCATGCTAATTTTGAAACGTATTGATGCTGCATCAACCTTTTTTTTTAAGAGTGGTGATTTTCATGTTGGTAATAAAACACAAAACTTAGATAAAAAAAATATATAAAAACAATAAAAAACCCAATAAAAATGTAAAAAAAACAAAAATAGCTAATAAAAATAAAAAATTTAAACAAAAATAAATTAAAAAAAAAAAAAATATTTGAAAATTATATCAAAGGAAATGACAAAATTTGAAGAAAAAAAACACATAATTTTAAGAAAAAAAACAAAAATTGACCAAAAAATTAAAAAAAAAAAAATCAAAAACATTTTTTTCTAACTTATTAAAAAAAACAATATATTAAAAAATATATATATATTTAAAAAAAAATCTAAAATAATTAAAATTACAAAATTAAAATTTAGAAAAAAAAAATTTAAAAAAAAAAAAAATTAAATTTAAAAATTTAAATTAAAAAAAATAATAATAATAAGGAAAAAAATACAAATTTTAAAATTTACAAAAGAAACAAATTAAAAAAAAAAACAATTAAAATTGAAAAAGATAAAGAAAATTAAAAAATTAAAAAAGAAGAAGAAGAAGCTATCATTAAAAAACAAAAAAAATGAAAAAAACCACGTGCAAATAATTAAAAAACAAATATACATAAATTTAGTGTTTTTTTTTTTTTTTTAAATGAAACCATTTATAGATTTTAAAAATGAAAAACTAAATAAACGAAAAAATTAAGAAAACCAATTAAATTAAATTAAAATTTAAAAATTTTAATAAATAAATTTTAAATTTTAAATTTAAAAAAATAATTATTCTATAATATTAAATATAAAAAAAATTAAACAAATTGAATTTAAAATAAAAAAATAATTTTAAATTTTTTGAAATTCAAAAATTTAAAAAAAAAATCAAATTAAAATAAAAATATTAAAAATTAAAAAAAAGTAAAAAATAAAAATAAAATCAAATAAAAAATAGATGTATATATATATTAAAAAAAAAAAAATTTATTTTAAATAAAAATATTAAATTAAAAAAAAAATTAATTTTTTGAAAAAAAAGATTATTTTTTGAAAAAAAAAAAAAAAAATTAAAAAAAAATGAATTAAAAATTTTTTTTAAAAAAAAATCAATTAAAAAAAATTGTGGTGGCAGTCGGGGTGCGGCCCGCCCGCTGGGCGGCGGGGGCCGGACGGGCGGCACCATGGTGGCGGCCCAGCTGGCCTCCCGGCCCCCGATGGGCGGAGGGCTGATTCTCGCAGCCCGCCCGCAGGGCGGCTGGGGCCAGCCGGGCGGTGCCACGGGGGCGGCCCAGCCGGCTTCCCGGTCCCCGACGGGTGGAGGGCCAATTCTCGGAATCGGCCCTCTTCCCGTCGGGGGCCGGGAGGCCGGTTGGGCCGCCCCCGTGGCGCCGCCCAGCGGGCGGGCCGCGCCCCCACCACCACCACTTTTTTTTTTAATTTCAAAATATTATTTTTTTTTTTAATTATTTAAAATAAAATTCGTTTTGTTTTAATTTTATTATTTTTTTGTTTTAAATTTATTATTATTTCTTTTTTGTTAATAATTTTTATTAAATTTTGCCCATTTTTTTATTTAATTGATTTTTTTTTTTTTTTTTTTAATTTCATAATTTTTCTTTGTTATTAACTTTTACGTTTAGTTTTTTAATATAATTTTATAAAATTCAATAAATTTTATATATATTTTTTTAATTTATTTGGATTTAATATTTTTTTTAAATGTTTTACTTTTTTATTATTTTTTTTTGTTAATTACATAAAATTTTTATATTTTTATATTTCAATTAAAATTGTGTATTTAAAATTAGATTTTTTTTTTTAATGAAACTTAATTTTTTTAAATTATTTTTTTATTTAATATTTTTTTTCTTTTTTTTTTCAATTTTCCATTTTTAATTGATTTTAAATTTTTTTAAGTTTTTCGTTTAACAATATTTTTTTTTTCTTTTATATTTAAAATTTATTTTTTCTTTCAAAATTTATTTGTTTATTCATTTATTTATTAAAATTTAATATTTTTGTTTTTAAATTTAAATTTTTATTTTAATATTAACTTTTTTTTTTTAATTTAATAAAATTTGATGTATATACCTATTTTAATTTAAGTTCATATATATATTTTATCTTTTATAATTTAAATTTAATTTATTTTTTATAGTTTATTTGTTTTTTTAATATATATTGTTTTAAATTTAATATTTTCATTGTATTTTATTTTTATTTTTTATTTTTAATTAATTTTTCTTTTTTTTTCCTTTTCATTTGAATAGTGTTTTTTTTTTATTTTTTTATTTTTAAATTTATTAAAATTTAATATATTTCCTTAAATTTAATTATCTGTTTTAAATTTTTTTTTTCTTTTTTTAAATTTAATAAGCATTTTCTTTTTCTTTTTTTAATTTAATTTCTATATTTTATTTTTTATAATTTCTTTTTTTTTTAACTTGTTTTTTTTTTTAAATTTAATTTTTTTATTTTGTTTTTATTTTTATTTTTTAATTTCTATATTTTTTTAAATTTTAATCTTAATTTTTTTTTTTGGTTTATTTTTAAAAAAAAATTTCCTTAAATTTTAGGTTTTTTTTAATGATTGAATTAAAATTTTTACTTTGTTTTTATTTTTATTTTTTTTATCTTCATATATTTTTAAATTTTAAGCTTTTAAATGTTTTTATTTTTTAAATTTATTTTTTTCTTAAATTTTAGGTTTTTTTTTAATGTTTGAATTTTAAAAATTAAAAAATGTTACTTCTATTTTTAAAAAATGCCAAAAGTATGACAATTTTTTTTTTGTTATTCCAGCATCAATTGGTTTTGTTTTGAGGGTGTTTTTTCAATCCTTTTTTCAAGAAAAAAATTTGTTTTTACCATAATTTTATAAAATGTTGAAATTTGACCTTAAAAAAAAACGAAGTGCGTTCTGGAATACACACTTTTTGTTTTTGGGGTGTTTTTTCAATCCTTTTTTCAAGAAACAATTTTGTTTTTACCATAATTTTATAAAATGTTGAAATTTAACCTTCAAAAAAAACCAAGTGCGTTCTAGAAGACACACTTTTTTTGGGGGGGGGCGTGTTTTTTCATGTTTTTTGAGACTTTTTGGGCTAGAGTTCCCGTTTTCAGGTCAGGTTACCTATTTGATCGGTAACAATGTTCAAGGACTCATGCTACATCAAAAACCCAACACAATGGGGTTACATATTTGACCCGTCATTACATTAATTTCTCAAACATTACATAGCATGACTTAATAGCCCATACATGACTGAATCTTACAATGATTACATCATGGGTATTTACATGACATTTACATCAATCGAAATATATGACATATATAACCAATAACCAGGACCTCAACAATGATGGCGTAATATCATATAGGGACCTGTGACATGAAAATTTGATAATAGAAATATAAATGCAACATGTGAATTTCGAGCCGCAATAGAATTACCTAGACATGAGCAAAGATATGCAAAAATACATGCATATGGAACCATAATGCGAAGAAGGAGATTTTAGTGTTATAATAGATTCTCCCCCTGAACCAACAGACTGTAGAAAACCAATGTGAGAAACAAAAAACCATAATGATGAATGTATAGAGGAGGCCCCCCCCTCAATATGTGCCATTTTTACCAATCATTGATATGTATACAGGACTGCCTAACTAAGAAACTGCGTATATACGTAACTTTCCTTCACATCATGTGTGTACATAAAACAAACTGTTGAAATTTACAGTCTCATCTCTCCCTGAACATGAAATATTTGTCAGAATAATTAGCATATTGATGAAGTAGGGATCATTCCTAATTTCTGTTTGAGATATTCAAAGGCGTCATGTGGAAGTGGCTTTGAAAAATATATCTGCAACATTCCCCTTTGAAGGAAAATATTCTAGTTCGACCTTTTTTCCAAGCACCTGTTCTCTTACAAAATGATATTTGATTGGAATATTCTTGGCTTTTTAGTGCATGATAAGATTTTTAGAGATACTTATGGAACTAGCATTGTCACAAAGAATAGGTACAGGTTGAGGACAAGTGATCTGAATGTCTTGTAATGTTTGCATCATCCATAGAAGTTGAGTACAGTAAGATGATGCAACAATGCACTCTGCCTCAAAAGTAGATAAAGTGATAGATATATTTTTCTTGCTAAACCATGATACCAAGCGAGGTCCCAAATAAAATTCTCGTCCATTAATACTATTGCGATAATCAATATTTCCTACCCAATCTGCATTTGTGTAAGCATGAAGTGCAAATTCTGTATTTTTGGGATACCATAAACCAAAATCTTAAGTTCCTTGTAGATACATTAATATTCTCTTAACTGCTTGGAGATGAGTTTCTTTAGGATTTTCTTGAAATCGTCCAACAATCCCAATTGCATGCATAATATCTGGTCTTGTTCCTGTAAGGTAGAGCAAGTTTCTGATCATAGATCTATATTATGCTCGATTTCCTGAAGGAGTATCATCATTTTGACTAAGATTTCATCCTATTACGATTTGTGTGCATACAAGCTTGCAGTCTTCCACTCTATATTTCTTCAAAATATTCTTGAGATACTTGGTTTGAGAAAGAAAGATACCATTCTTAGTTTTTTGAACTTGAAGACGAGGAAAATATGTTATTTCACAAAGTAGAGACATCTCAAATTCTTGTTGCATAACTAAAGAAAAATCTTGACTCATATATTCTTCATTTCTTCTAAATATGATGTCATCTACATAAACAACAACTATCAAAAGTTTGTTTGTATCAAAATTTAAGTATAAGCTGTTATCTGCATAAACTTTTGTGAAGCCTTGTTGTTGAACATACCCGTCTAGATGATAATACCATGCACGAGGACCTTGCTTTAACCCATACTTAGACTTCCTATGTTTGAAAACAATATTTTTATCATTTCCTAGAATGAAGCCTTTAGGTTGTTCAATATTAAATTCTTACTCTAGATCATCCATTTGATATACTTTAAAGTTATGAAAGCTTGAAAATGCAAGAAACATTCTTATGGATTCAAGTCTAGCTATAGGAGAATTTGTTTCTTCAAAGTCTATCCCTTCTTGTTGAGCATAACCTTCACATACAAGTCTTGTGTTGTTTCTAATTACTTCTCCATTTTCATTAAGTTATTTCTTTAACACCCAATTTGCCCCACTAACATGTTTATTATGAGGCCTTGGTACTAATTCCCATGTATGGTTCTTTCTATTTGATCAAGTTCCTCATTTATTTCCTTAACCAAACATTCATCATGGCTTGCTTGACTCACATTTTGAGATTCAATTGCGGATATTAAGGCTAAGTAACTATAAGTTCCAGAAAGTGTTGTTCTAGTTTTCACTCTTGCTTCATTTTCACCTATAATTTGAGATTCTGGATGTTTTTTTTTAACGTACCTTGAAGAATTATATTTTGTTGTATCTGTATTTCCATTTCCTTCTTTTGATGATTCACTAATTTCTTCTCCTACAACCTTTTGACTTGTAGTAAGGACATGTTCGTCATCTATTGGTGCTTCTCTTTTGGTACCCATAGATGCTTCATAAATCACAACATCAATGCATTAATCGACAATCTTTTGAAGCATTTTATTATATAATTTATATCCCTTTCTTCTAGAAGAGTATCCAAGGAGGATTCCTTCGTGAACTCTTGATTCAAACTTTCCAAGATTATCATCATCTTTCTTTATGTAACATTTTCTTCCAAAAATTCTAAAATGTTTGACAGTTGGAGGCTTGCCAAACTATAGTTCATAACAATTTTTATCATTGTTAACTTGAAAATGTGCTTTGATAGGTATATTCATGTTTGTATGTGTTTCTTCCCCCAGAAGGTATGAGGTTTTCCTAACTCATCAAGCATGGAACATGCCATTTGTTGGATTGTTTTGTTCATTCTTTCCACCACTCCATTTTTTCGAGGAATCTTATATACAGAAAATTGTCTTTCGATCCCATGTTTTTCACAAACAAAAACCTCATCTGATATAAAATCTCCTCCTATATTAAATCTAAGATATTTGATTTTAAAATCTAAATAATTCTCTACCAGACCCTTGAATACTTCAAATTTATTAAATGTTTCATCTCTGTGTTTTAGTAATCCAATCCAACATATTCTTGTAAAATCATCAATGAATAATATGAAGTATTTTTCACCATGAGGATACTTCTTTCTCATAGGATCACATAAATAATTATGAATAAGTTAAAGTGCCTTACTTGAGATACCTTATTTAACATTAAACTAAAATTTGGTTTTCTTACCAAATTGACATGATTCAGAGATGTTATTTTTAGGTGGAGAGATATTGGGAAAGTCACGAACTGCCACCATTATGATTGCCTTGTATAAATAATAAAAGCTAAGATGTACCAGCCTTTTATTCCAAAGCCATATTTCTTCAAATTTTCTTAAGTTGAAATTCTCTTGGTCACCTTCCATGACATAGACATTTCCTAGAGTTCTTGTTCCCTTTTTTATGATCTTACCAGTATCCAGATTCTGCACCACACAATTATTTGATATCAAAGAAAATTGATTTCCTTGGTCACACATTTTACTAACACTTAAAAGGTTATGTCTTAATCCATCGACAAATAAAAAAATTTCATCCTTGACCCCTTTCTTTAAAAACACAGTTCCTTTCCCTTTAATAAAAAGTGAGTTATTAGAAAAAGTTGCATTATTTTCTTTCTTTATGTCATTAAGAGAATTAAACTTATCTATGTCACCTGTCACATGCTTTGAACATCCGTTGTCAATGTACCATATATTTTATTAATCTCCTGTATACAAAGTTAGGCCACAATTTCCAGTATCTGTAATTTTCTTTTTCCATACCTCAGGGGGTATTTCTTTTTCTTATGCTGGTAAGATGGTCCCAGTCTTCTTCTGCATTTAGTTTTTTTATGACCAAAGTTATTGCAGAGAAAATTCAATTTCATCTTCAAGAGGTGAAAAAAAATTATAACAAGATTTCTTTGCCCTGATCTCATTCTTTTGTTTTCTTGCTTCTCTAGTCATAATATTTTTATAACAAACACATTGAGAAAATTTGTGACAAGTGAAGCACTGACCATTGAAGTATGAATACTTTCAAGTATAGTACATTCTTGAATAGCTTTCCCTTTGATTATGGTAATGTTTTCTAGGTTGAGAAGTATCGGATCCTTCATGCTTCTGCTGAGAGATATGATTTTGATGATTGTTTCCTTTTATGGCATTAGCGTAGCTTCCTGTACATGTTTTAGAAGATTTCATAGTTTTTATCATTCACCATTTGAATTGTATCCAAGACCTGTCTTGAGTAGGGGAGACAGTTTCACTTTGATGATTTCTTTTAAAGTCTCAAATCCTTTACCAAACTTCAAATTTAGAGCCTATTTTTTTCCAAGTTCCTTCCTTGGACCAACTACTTCAAGTTATAAAATTTTTTAATGCCTTTCCTTTTATATAATTTATTTTTTTAAAACTTCTTCATCTAATTTATCTTATTCTAGACAAATTTTTAGCTCATTTATTTCTTCAATAAGAGTGTTTTCCTTGTACATACATATTTCCTTTTCTTGAATTTTTTTTATAACCTCGAGTCTATCAATTTCATCTAGACCATCCATAAAGACATCATCAGATTCATCTACCCATTGGTATGCAAGTTCCATAAGTAAATGATAATCTTGGTCAGATGCATCATCCTCATTATTGGAAGAATATTCACCATCTTCATTAGTATAGAAATGTTTCTTGCTATCAAAACTTCTTTTAACATTCCCTTTTGGAATATTCTTTCCTTTCTCATTATTTTCTTTATAAGGAAATTTGGTAACATAATAACTATTGGCTCGAGGGGTCCTAACCCAGGTTCGGAGTTCAAGGTTTGCCAACAAACCCCTATAGTACTGGCCCTTTCCGCAGTGACCTGCTTGCGCAGGTCAAAGTCTCACCCGAACTAGTATGGGTGGGTGCTGGAAGCAGGTTTCCACACCTTGAGAAAGGATAGGTAAGGCAAGCAAAGCTGCGTTCAGCCGTATGATACCCAGATTTCCTCTTTCTGTTCAGGGTCGATAGGTCTCTTTTCACATCCACGTGCGCTAGATCTATAATTATATACTTCTATGATAGTAGCACAATATTGCATAAAACAAAACCGAACAGATCCAGATACAACAAACACACTTACACAGATATTTCGTAGCTTGAATACAGAAGGTGCATAATGCAGTAATTACCAATGATTCGCAAAAATAGTACACATAGATTTAGTTCTCAAGCAACATTTCTTATTCATCAATTCATCAATTCCATCTTACAATACCCATCCCAGCCTATGCACATAGCAGCAGGGTCCATACACAGCTGGACTCTGGATCTACGCGCATATAGCCAGCAGGAGTCCTTCCCCCCAAAACCCAAACAGATATATTAAACCACAATTCACATCAATAGCCCTTTTCTTTCTTACCTTACAATTCAAAATGTCCTCTATTTATAATAATCTAGCCTAAACTTTCCTATGGTCTGCAAACCATGATTTGCGGACCCCTGGTTTTTCCCATTTCAATGCTTTCGGGTCTTTGACCCACCCCAAAAACCCTAAGCTAGACTAAATATAACCAAAAGTATTCAAAATTGGACTAGTTTCGCAGCTCGTAGGAGACCTTGTTCCAACAGTTCCCCAACACAATCTTGTGACTCGTCCTGAGTCACTGTGGTTGTGCAGTCACTATCTGCACATGCAAGGTATTGAAAGTGATGATGAGTGGAGGGGGCACTTCTTGACTTTGGGCAGCAACTCATTGTGCAATATTGACAAGCTTCAGGGAGGTAGGGCCTTCTGGTGCCGTGGTAACCTACTCTAATATCCGGTGGAGGCACGTGATGGCGTTATGAGCACCTTGAGATATCTGGAAGGCGGTCTCGCCCCATGGTTTCAAGCACTTTTTGATGACGTTCTTGGCACAACAGAAATTAACAATCGCGTCTATGAAGGCGTTGTGGGTTCTTAAGAGGGCTAGACGCTGCGCAGGGACAAGGGAAGGCAAGGTAGCTTCGACTTGATCAAAAGTAGCTTCCATCTGTCGTAAGTCTTCCTGGACATGCTGAAGCATGGGGTTGAACCGGACCATTGTCTAGAGCTGCATAGCCGCCTCAACCAATTGAGTGCCCAGAGTAAGCTATTCCTTAATAGTATTCATTGCTTCCGTGATCAATGCAACCCGTTGTGCCCGAACTTCTGGGGGTATTTCACGCTGCTGCCGTGCATTTCAGTCACGTTTACAGATCTCTTGCAACACAACGGTGTATAAATACTGTAACGCCTTACAGGGTAGCTGCGCCAAGTCTATTTTTAGGTCCGTAGCTGTCGGGGCATGGTCACCAACCATGATAATGTGAGGTAGAAAACAAATATGTCTTTCGTTGGTCGGTATTCTGGGACTGCGGAGAAGTCACAGCATATCCCTGTGTCACTTCATCCCTTCCATGCGTAGGACTAGCTGCGAATTGAATACGTTAGTGTTGGTGGTGAACTGTGGTAATTGCATACCCTCCTTCGTGGTGTCGTCCGAGGCCATCCGGCTGGGCCTGCAATCATTCTAGGGTTGTAAAGGTCGAGAACTCCCGTCGTGTAGTTGTGGTGCCCCTCTACACGAGATTCAAAGTCAATTCTCCCTACAGGGAGCCAGAGGCCAATCATCTTATCAATCTTGGCATCCCCAAACCCTCTCAACGTGATGTCTGCAGGCACTGAACTGCTAGGTGCCGAAGGGTTAGGGACTACCATAGCAACAAAAGGACAGGCTTCCCAGAAAACATTAAAGATCCCAATAACCAAGCAGGAGAATAACAAAGGCAGGGTACAGAGACAAATGAATCCCTGATCAAAGCTATCCAGTTGACCTTATACTATCTGGGGCTATCCAATGGTAGAGTAAACCTCACTTGAAACTTACCATCAATCAACAATTTGTCACCGTCCCTACAATTCCCCATCCCGCACAATTGGAGGGCTTATTCAGTGACCTGTGAGCAGTGACATAACTTGAAAAAACTTTCATGGAATTCCCCTAAACATGTACTTTCATTTCCCTGAAGGCAACTCTTTGTGAAAAACCCTAAAAAACACCCCTTTTTGCATTGGCACGGGTAGCCAGTTCATTACCCACGCCAATGGGGGAAATCCTTCAAAGAGGGTGCGCCAATTGGCGCTCTGTCCCAAAGTCTCACTTGCGCCATCCATTTTAAGGAGTGTTTTTTAAAATAAATGGTAGAAGTTTCGTCCTAACCAACCCATAAACTGGTTCCTAATTTGATTTGGGAGGTTTGGCTCTGGATCTCCATGTAGAGGAAGTGGTTTTCCACCTCTCATGGAAGCTTCCTTGAGGATAGGGCCAATCCCATGATTATAGGGATCCCAACTCCCCTTCCTCCATCTATAAAAGCTTGCTCATATCATTTGCAAGCCAGTCTCCAAGTACCCAAGAGCCATCAGAGCCTTATGCTGCAAGAGCCTTGATTCATTCCCTTAAGGCCAAATCTAAGCAAGAAGATCATTGTCGAGACATCCGAAGAGAGAGGTTTGTCCCATCCCCGACAAGATTTTTCGAGACGTGTTCCACTGGTGACCCTCCAAAGGAGAATTCAACGTCAGGGCTATGGTTGTATTCTTTGCTTGATTGATTAATGATAAGCGACTATTGGTTATGGTTCCACTCTTGTTGTTGATTATGATGTTGAGTTATGTCTTCTCTGACTGACATATAGTTGCGTATACTGGATTTTACGCTTGTGTTTGTTTTGTTTCTGGCCTGTGCAGGTGTCCGATCATGGAGATCGTGAGGATTGTGATCTGCCGGAGCTAAGGAATGGGAGCGCTACTTTATCTACAAGCGACAGCGTTGGATTTCAAGTAAGCCTTCATCGCTAGTTAGTTTATTTTCAATTAGGAACCTGCACTATAGCGTGAACGATTGTTGCTAGACCCGGTCTGGGCTAGTAGGGACCGCCTCTTTCCACATAGGGGATTTACCTACAAAACAAATTGGCGACTCCGCTGGGGATGTCTAGCTTGTTGTTGTTTGTTTTATAAGCTACGGACAGAGCCTGAAGTTAGCCAGATAGCCTTTGAAACGCTATTTCTCTGCATTAGCGAAGTAGATCAAAGCTGCTTTAGTCAATCTCCGGTTTAGTTTATGAACTGAACACTTGGAGTATTGTCTTGTCTTTTCGGTTGTTTCTCGATTGTACTTTCTTGATCGGCTCTTTTGGCTGGCTCTTTTGTGATTTTTTCTTTTGGTTAGCTTGATCATCACTGGTCTGCTTGTAGGATTGTCTATTTTTATTTTTTCCTTATCAAACTCAATTGGTGCACTTTACAGCCTAACAGTCACACCCATTTGCGCAGGTTGCTTGTGTATTACCCACGCCAATTCCTTTCTGGCACTAGTTTCAGCCTCACAGTCACACCAATCCTGTGAGGTACTAGGGTTTGCCCTGTTTTCACCTTCCTGAGCTTGATCAGTGTGTTTGGTTTTGTTTTTTTCAACTGCTTGAGTGTTCTGGAGCCTTGTTTGACTGGCTATGACCTTCGTCCTTTCGTTGTTTGCCCATTTCCATCGATTTCACATTCTAGCCCTAGGACATCTAGGTGCTCTTGTGTGTCGAGCCTCCCTTGGGAGTTTTTTGGTCTCTATTTGTTCAGTCGACCTTGTGATTACTTCTTTACATTCGTTTAGCAGTTGTTTATCATTTTATTACGTCATTTGAGTGTTGGTTCTCTTCTTCATTTGAATTTCTCTTTGGGCCTAGATTACATGGTCCATCTGAGTCTTTGGGATTCTTTTGGTTTTGAGGGACTGTTTTGTTAATTTGAGGTCTGATTGCATGTTTGTCATTGAGTGAATTTGCTTATCTTTGCTCTTTTACTATCGCATCTCAAATTTCTCTTCATTAGTTTTCATTCTGTTTAAGTGCACTTTGCTATTAAACATTGAAAATATAAAAAAAATCTCTTTTTCTTTTGATTAGTTAGTGCAAATTAAAATCTTTTCCGTGTTATTAGTGATTATTTATTTTGAGAGAAAAGTTTTGGGTTTACATTAGCTGCATTAGAGACTTTGTTGGTTGTTTTCTGATCGTTTTGTTTGTGTGAAAAGCTCTCAACTCTCTCATAATTAGTTTTCATCGAATGAAATGATATACTGTGGCATATAGTGTGCATTTAGGAGATTTTGTGACATCACACTCGCTAATGCCTGAAAACTGAAACGTAATTGAAAATAAACATTAAAATTTACTCAATTAACACTAAGGCGACATTGAAACATTAACGCAACATTTAGTGGTCTAGGCTAGAGACGTGTTCCGGCGTCTTTAAACCTAGTAGCTGTCGTTCGCCTCTTAGCTTTAGACAGCACTAGTACGGACTTGTGCTCCCCGTACCGTCGAGTATATAAAGGGAGAACCCACTAGGTCTCTATCCTTTATCCATAAGAAGCCGAGTCTGGCGCCCTATATCTGTGATACATCGGACACATCATTCGGGGTGATTGCCTGCACGTACGTTAAGTCCTTGGTTGATTTCTCTTTCATTTTGAAACCAAGGTGTATATTGCAGTTCACGGTTATTTGGTACACCCTTCGCCTAGTATTCCTGAGTAGTCATTTGATCTTTTCTGACTCTTTAAATTTGAAAGGATCACCAAGCACTTGTCCTTTCATGCTTGCTTCAAAACTGAAAGAGATAGAGTCACCTTTCATCTGCTTCTCGACTCTTAAAACATGAAACAATGAAGTTTCTAAGTTTCAATGTGGTAAAATAAATCACCCGCGATCACACGCCGTGTTAGATTTTCCTTGTTGGCCATTTGATTATGTGTCTTGACCCATTTTCAGCCCGTGTGTGTTGTGCTTGATCTTTTGTCATTGTTGTCACAGTGGAAGAACCTTCTGTTTTGTCCACTGGTAGTCCATATACGAACGTTTCATCAGAGGCTTCTCAGTCCTCTGCTGAACCCCAGCAGCCCATCGTTTCTGAGTTTCTCGACGGGGGACCGGTTCTGTCTGAGCAGCCCTTTGGGGGACCAGTTGAGTTCAATTGGCCCTTTTCTGACCCTTGGTTTGGATTGGGAGTAGGGGAAGATTTCCCTCCTCTTACATCAAGTTCGCCTTTTATAGCTGCTGTTATTCCTCCTAGTCCTCGTCGTCTATTACGAGATCTAGCGGCAGGTTCAAATATGAGTGATTCTACTAGCGAGGAAATACCCACGTCTGCTGAAGATTACCAGTTGTTCCCTCGATATTTATTTCCAGAAGGAAACCCTGAACCATATGTTATGTCATCACCCGGTCCCTCATTACCAGCCGGGTACATATCCTTGGGTCAGATTATTGCCATTGTTGCCTCTATGGGGGTATCATCTCCTTCTACGAGGCCGATTGTTCCTTCATTGGGGATGTCTCCACGGACGCCTGTTACGTCATCCCCTCAGGTTACTTCTGTACCCTCCATGCCCACTGTTTGTGTGGCTGCATCTGTAGCCGCCGTTACTACCCAGTCCGTAAGGACCACATCGCTTCCTGAAGACATCTACATAGCATCTGCTATGCCGGAGAACATCTCTCCGGAGGAGTATCGATTTTCCCTGCAACAATCGAACCCTGAGTTCGAACAGTCCTATCAAGATCCCAACCACTCGTAATTTTCGCATTATGCACAGGATGGTATGCCCGTGTACGTCTTTCCATATCAATACGATGAGCATGGGAACCCTTACATTTACCTGATCCTGAGGCTCAACTTCATGCTTAGGGTTTACTGTATAACTAGGCTGGACAACCCTACAACCCGCAAGGACAACCTTTTCAAGGTCAACCTTCGGGCCAGCCTGGCTATCCTTATGACTCGCAGGGATAGCCCATACAGAGCTACCCTCTGGGCCAGTAAGGGCCATTGTATGGTCCGCAAGGACAGTATTACAACCCTTCCGGTCAACTCGTGCAGCCTCTCCCTGGAGTCCCACCTGGGCAACCTCAAGGACTCACAGGTCAACCGGAGTACCAACCAGGGCCGACATATGGTCCTAGGGGGCAAGTCCAACCTTCTCAACCTTTGCAACCGCAGTATCCTCTTGGTCCCAACGTTGCACATCAGCCAAGACCATCTTATGGTCCTGTTGCAGGTCAAACCGATTATCAGCAACCACCTCGCTCCATTCTGTTACCAGGCCAACCGACCCATTCGGCACAACCTGGTATCCCGCCACTAGGCCAACTGGCCAATCCGACACAACCTGGTGTCCCTCCACCAGGCCAACCGGCCCATTCGGCACAACCTGGTGCTGCTCAACAGCCAGGACAACATGTACAACTGGCACAAATTGTTTCTCCAGGTCAACCTGTTCAACCAGGGCAGCCCACTCAGCCAGATCAACCTGTTCAGCCAGGCCAGCCTCCACATCTTGTCTACCCTGCCCAACAGCTGACTTATTCAATGCCGCAGCCAAATCAACCGCTGCACCCTAATTATCAGGCTCAGCAGGGTCCCACCTATCAGCATCCCACCCAAGCTCAGGGCGGTTACTATTCTCATGGTCAATATCGACCGAATTATAGCCAACCCCAAGGTTCTAACTATTACTCTCAAGAACCCGGCTACACCTATGCTCAGCAGCCAAATCCACATGTTTCTCACACGGGGCCGACTTACAATCAGGGTCCATAATATGGTTATCAAGTCCCATACGCTGGTTACCAGCAACCAAATTAGGCTGGATATACAACCTATACCGCCTACAGTTAGAATCCTACAGGACAGAACCCCTGGGGGAAAGGATATTCTCAACCAGCATGGAGTACAGGTATTGGTCCTTATCCAGGACCAGGCATGCCATCCAATCTGCCATTGCCGTTCCTGGCTACCTTGGAATTAACGGATGTTTCGAAATTAACCAATGATCTGATTTTGCATAATCCTTATTGGCCTTCGGTTCCTACCAAGGTTCCCGGTGATTTCCCCAATTTTGAGGGTAAAGTTGGGGAGGACCCCCAAGCTCATGTGATGACTTACCATCTTTGGTGTTCGTCCAACTCTTGGGTAGATGATTCAATTCGTCTACGCCTCTTCCAGCGCACTTTGACTGGTGCTGCCACTAAGTGGTACATTGAATTATCCTGTGGCATCTTTCAAGATTTCAATACATTAGCCATGGATTTTCTGACTCACTTTCAGTTACCAGTTCACTACGAAGTCGGGATGCACCTCCTGACTTCTTTGAAGCAAGACAAAGCCACCCACATTTATGATCACATTCATGAGTGGCGACGTCGTCGTAGACTGATCAAGTTCCATATACCTGATCAGATAATAACTCATTGGTTCACCACCTCCTTCGTTAACAAAATCGCCCAAGATATTTCTATGGGAGCGTGTGTGACTGAAGAATAAGCCATAGCGCGTTCCCAATATCTGGATCTGGTATACTCTCAGTCCGGCATGCTTTATGATATTTTTACTGATGCTCCATTGTCTAGAACCTCTAAAGCTCCACCTACCCCGGTGGTGGATGGTGTTATTGGTTCCGTGTCTCAGAATTTGAAGAAATCTTCGAATGGGAAGCAGAAGTCCAGCTCGTCCCATAATTCTGCTCCTCCCACCCCTCCCAATTCTGGAAAAACTGTGGAGGTCAATGCTGTTCAGGCTAATCCTACGGAAAAAGCCTCCAAAGGAAAGAAGAAGGGCAAAGGTAAATCCAAATTTGATGCTCTAAAGCCAGAGTCCAAACCCCGTACCAAAGACGGTTCCCAATGCAAACCGAAGTACCCCTGCCTCATCTGTGAACGAGATCATTACACCAAGGATTGTCCACGACGATCTAAGGTTAGTCAACTTCTAAAAGGCTCCAAAGGGCTCTGACAGTTCTTAAAGAACTGTTCCCGTCTTAGCAGACCCAGATGGTTGAACAACCTTCACCATTTGCACCATTTGGGTCTCAGGTCTTTATGATGAATGGTGCTGCACCTATATCTATTGCTATGCGTTCGAAGGACTACAATGAATCGCGTCAAGCACCTGGGAAGCCAGTTGTGGACGGTCCACCTCCCCCACTTGTCTCCGGTTCGTTGGAGATTGAGAAGCCTACTGCTGAACCTGTTGTGAGGCAACCTTCTAAAGTTGTTCTATGAAGATATTCCTACAATCCGAATGCCCGTACCGCTCAGCACTATAGTATTGTTGAAGATTTGGCACAGGCGCCTTCTGCCATGTCTGCATTGGAAGTTCTTCAAAGCTGCCCGTCACAACAGAAAGCTTTGTTATCTGAAATCAGTGGGATCGATCCCACTGATTCTAATCTTCTCACCTTCGACTTAGAGAACTTTACCCCCCGACTGCCACATCAGACCGCTCTTGTTATTCAAGTTGGGATCAACGGTCTTAACATCCATAGGGCCGTTGTGGATGAAGGTGCTTCTACCTATGTCATGTCGTCCACTTGCTGGAAGGCCATAGGCTCTCCGGCCCTTTCATCATCTCCTAATGCCCTAGAGTCATTTGATGGTCGGGAATTGAAACCCCTGGGTGTTCTCGAGAGTTTAGCGATTACCTTACAGGGGAAGACAGTCAACGTATAAGTAGAAGTAGTTGACGCCAAGCTTAACTACAATATACTTCTCGGCCGCAATTGGACTCACGCCATGTTATGCATGGCGTCCACCCTCTTTCGACTTATTAAGTTCCCTCATGAGGGAAAAATCGTTACTGTGGGTCAGTTGTCTTTCTTCACCTCCACCTCTGAGAACAATGTTCCGTACATGGATCAGATCCAAAATCCCCCTGACGGTGTAGGACCCAATCTCTTTACTGACCCCGTCCTCATGGGTATTTTTCCTGCACCACCACCGCACACTGCTCAAGTTAACATGATCTCTAGGTCTGACGACCCATGGCTCATCCCTTCGCCTAAGCAGGTGGCTGAGTTTGGAGAATCAATGCCCTTAACTCTGGTAGAGATTAACTACTGTGAAATCGTCGCCACATCTGATCCTCCTCCTCCTGAGCATGCTCCTTCGAGCATGGCTTTAGACATCTATTCTCAATCCCCCTGGCTCGGCGAGGTCGACTTGCCTGATTCTCTTAAAGAGATTTTCCCTTCTGATGAAGCCATTGTTGAAACAATGTCTCTTGAGGAGCCGCCTTGGAGCGATGGACATCATCGCTCCTCATTCATGCCTAGCTTGGGGGAAATGTCAGATTGTCTAGAGCATTTTGCATCTCAGGTTCCCACTCCACCTCTTCAGACACCCATATTGACACATGAGGTGCTTTCAGAGGGAAACCTGAGCAACATTACTAAAACCATTCCAATCGACATCTTCGTTAAACCGGGGATAGTTCAGAACATACATGTGGGAGTGACTTGTTCTCCTGATGAGATACGAGTTTATACTGATATTTTTCGAGAATTCAAAGATGTGTTTTCCTGGTCCTATGAGGAAACGCCTGGGATCAATCCCAGCATAGTAGTGCACGAGATTCCTACCTATCCTGGTGCGAAACCCATGCGCCAATGCCTACGCCCGGTGCATCCTCGCAAAGCCGCTGCCATTAAAGCAGAAGTTGAAAAACTTCTGAACGCGGGCTTCATTTACCCGATTCCCCTCACAGAATGGGTCTCCAACATTGTCCCTATAGATAAGAAATAGGGTACTATAAGGGTCTGTGTTGATTACCGAGATATTAATCAGGCCTGTCCAAAGGAAAATTACCCCACTCCTTTCATAGATCAAATCATTGACGAATGTGCTGGGAGTGAGATTTACTCCCTGATGGACGGATTTTCCGAGTATAATCAGATAAATATTGTACCCGCTGATCAACACAAGACTGCATTCATCTGTCTGTGGGGTAATTTTGCTTATAAAAAGCTCCCTTTCAACTTGAAGAATGCTGGAGCCACTTTCCAGCGTGCTATGTCTTACGCATTCCATGACATACGCCATATCGTTCAGCCTTATCTGGACGATTTTCCAGCTCACTCAGCTTGGCGAGAGGACCACCCAGAACACCTCCACCAGATTTTCCTTCGTTGTCGACGCTCTAATATCCGGCTCATTCCTCAAAAATGCATCTTTTGCGTGGATTCTGGATGTCTTTTGGGGTTCATAGTCTCCAAGGATGGGATTCACCTTGATCTCCTAAAGGTCGAGGCCATTGTCAATCTCCCATCACCCTCTTCATTATATCAATTGCAGAGTCTACAGGGAAAAGCTAACTTCCTACGATGCTTTATACCGAACTACGCGGAAGTGGCCAAGGGATTCACACATCTTTTAAAGCAGAAGTTCCCTTTCATTGGGACGACATTGCTCAGCAATCCTTTGAGAATCTTAATACATTACTTGTTAATGCTCTGTTGCTTCGGCCTCCAAACTATCACCGTGATTTCACTTTATACTTGGCCACGGCCTTTAGCACCATAGTTATGGTTCTGATGCAGGATGATGATGATGGCAACGAACACGTTTTTTACTATCTATCGCGGAATCTTCTCGACACAGAAATGCGTTACGCTCACGTCGAGAAGCTAGATTTAGCAGCTGTACAAGCTGTGCAACGTTTCTGCCATTACATCCTGCTGCGTACCGTAACCGTGGTTTCGGATTTTAACCCCATGACATATATTCTCTCTCGAAAATTATTGGGGGGAAAATACTCCAAATGGATCATTATCCTTCAGGAGTTTGACCTAGAGTTTACTACTGTTAAGTCGACCAAATCATTGGTTTTCGCGGATCTTATTTGCTCCCTCCCGACAGACTCCCCCCCATCTTATTCTGAAGAAAATATCTCAGATGAAACCATCTTCCTTATCAACACCCGTGACCCATGGTATGGCGATATTATTGTGTATCTTCAGACGTCATCCTTTCTCTTTGAGTTGACCAAAGATGCCCGACGTCGGATTCGGCATCAGTCTCAACCCTACCGCATTGTAGGCGATACATTATACCGGGTTGGAGTAGATTTGGTGCTTCGTCGGTGTTTGAATTTGGAATAGGCCGAAAGAGTCTTGAATGACTGTCACAGTGGCGCCTGTGGCGGTCACATGTCTCGATATGCCACCGCCCAGAAGATTCTACGTGAGGGTTACTTCTGGCCGTCAATCTTCAAAGACTGTATTGTTGCAGTCCACAAATGTCACGCGTTCCAGGTTTTTCAGTGCAAGATGTGTTCACCATCCCTCCCTCTGCATCCTGTCATTACCGTCGGCCCTTTTGCAAAATGGGGCGTATATTTCATGACGTGTAACTCTCATTCGACCTGGGGGCATGCATATATAATCGTCGCTGTCGACTACTTTACTAAGTGGGTCGAAGCGGTGCCTACACTAGCTGCCGACGGTAAGATAGCTGCCCAATTTGTCTTCAACCATATTATTTCACGTTTCGGGGTCCCTCAGGCCATTGTTACCGATCATGGTACTCACTTTCGAGATTACATGATGACCGAGCTGACATCAATATTGGGATTACGACACGATAGCTCAACGCCATATTACCCCCAGGAAAATAGCTAGGTTGAGGCTGTGAACAAGGTTTTGGTCACAATGCTTCAACGAACAATTGGAATTCATAAGTCCAAATGGCACCTCCAATTGTTCTCAGCTCTATGGGCATACCGGACGTCAGCAAAGAGTGCAACCGGATTCACACCATTCTAATTGGTGTATGGTCTGGAAGCAACTCTTCCGGTTGAGTGCGAAATTCCTTCCTTAAAGCTAGTTGTGGAACTTTTGCCCAATAATTCTCCTGAAGAAGAGCGTCTCTTGTATTTGGAACGGTTGGATGAAACCTGCCGCTTGGCTGCTTTAGTCCTTGAAGCACAGAAAAAGCGGGTCAAATCACACTTTGATCAATCAGTCTCTCCACATTCCTTTATCGAAGGGGACATTTTCCTCCTACACGACCAAGCGCACAACAAACTCGGGGCAGGAGAGCTCCAACCCATGTGGCATGGGCCCTATATAGTAAAACGAGTATTGAAGAATGGGGCTTATTAGCTCATTGATTATGAAGGAGTTCCATTGGCGCAGCCTAGAAATGGGTTGTACCTTAAGAAATACTACGCTTGAAGTTATTTTTAGTGTGGTGTGTGTACATAGGTGTGTATATTAATTTATGTGCATGTGTGGTGTGGTGTGCAATGTGAGCGTCTTTCTGCTGATCGGGTCTTCCTGATTGTGCAGTTGTCCATTACTCCATTTGTGGGTTTCGCGGATGGTACCTCCCGCAGTACCAGGAATCTGTCTTCAGCAGCCTGGGTAATCTATGATCCCACTGGTGAGTTGGTTAACCTGCAAGGTGTGTGTCTGGGTCCTGCTACAAATAATATCGCGGAATATAGTGTTGTATTGGAATTATTAACCAAGGCTATGGACCTCAGCATTCGCGAATTACTTGTGTATCTAGACTCACAACTTGTAGTATTACAGCCTAACGGGAATTATTCAGTAATAAATCCCTCCATTTTACGTTTGTATTTGCGTATTCATCTGCTGGAGAGAAATTTTGACTATATTACATATCAACACATACCCAGACATACGAATACATTGACAGATGCAGTAGCTAATTTGGTTCTAGATAGACATTTGCGCAATTTATAAACAATACATCATCACATGTAGAAAGATCCATCCAGAAATAGGTGTGTATATATATATGTGTCGAAATTTTTACATAGTGTGCATCACATAAAATCAAAAAATATACATGTTCATCTTAATACATCCGAAGATGACATGTCTCTCAAAAAATATATGCATGAAATAAGCCCTAGGTGTCTAATCCGCATGGTGCTCATGGTAACATGCTACCGCGCGCACTAAGCATCTTAGTAATCAGTGGAGGTGACTAGGCACTCCCACCGTATGTCTCTGATACACCATCGGGACATCTGCCAGCCGGGCGTAGTCTGGAATCCCTCAGGAAATCCCCTCAAGGTTCTGGATCAACTCTCCTCCCTCGGCACCCTCCGCCTGAGGGTCAGCTGTGGGCTGAGTTCTCCGTGCAATGGGAGACATACCGGCAGGTCTCTCTGGGCCGACATCTGCATACATATAAAACTGGTGTTAAAAAATACATGTATTACCCAAAAAATAATAAAACATAAAAATAAAAAAGAGAGTTTATACCCAACTCCTCGTCCCATTAATCCCCCTCTAGAAGTGGGAGATCTGGGTCTCCAGTGAAATCGGTCCCGGCATAGGGCCAATCCTCGACCATCATTAACTGACGCCGTAACCATCGAAAAAACTCCAGCCTCCAGGACATCTGTTGGCCTGCTCCTGATCTGGGCATTAGTGCTGCCCAGCGAGCCATCCTCGGCTCTCGTGGTATCGGCTCAAAAACTATGGCCCCTTGGCCCTGAAAGATAGGTAGTCGTTCCAGGATGAATGATACCAAAATGGCACCGTATCCAAACTGTTTCAGTTTGACTTGCTTGCACTTTGTGAGCTGCCTCTTGATATTTGTGGTCACTGCAGTAGCCCAATCAAACAGTGTTGGACTCATACACTCAGCGGCTAGCAGGAGTTGGGCCTTGGTTGCCTCGTGTGGAGCTTGCGATCCCGTAGCTCATGTGATGGTGTGTAGCACTACTCTCAGTGCTAGATCCTGGACAATGTGGATGTCCACTTTCCCGCTTCCTGATCCGGTGCATGCCCCTGGGCACACCCTCGCCATTACCTGCTCCATCTTTTCCACAGCTGGTCTGCTGCCTGTCAAGATGGGCACCAGACCTCTGCGCGACAGTCCGGTTATGAAATATACATCAGAGACCTCCAGTTCCAGTACTTGGTCCCGAAGTTTGAAAACTTCTTCATTTTCGTCCCATATACTAACCAAGTATTGTAGTAGCTCTGGCTGAGCTTGTAAACTGGGTGTGAGGAAGAATTTCTTAAGTCCACAGTTCTTAAGTGCAGTCATGCAGGCGTCATTCTCCATGGCCGTTTCTTCCTCCTCTCCATGTTCCCTTTCCTTCCATTCAATAACCATTTTTGCCTTTATATCTGCATCAACACAATAAAAAATACATTGTTAGATCTTTGGAACATTTTAAAATCCACATAGGTAGCTCATATTTTCAAAATTTTGGGCAGAAAATTACGTTGCGCCATTGGCACGACCTATTTGTGAAGAAATGTCCATTGGCATGGGTCCGTGCCCGATACTCGCGTCAATGGAGCGAGCCCTAAAAATTCAAAATGGTTCGCCCAGAAGTTTAATACATAATAAAAGCATATAAAAAATGGATTGAAATGGAGATTAGGGAAACGCCTATTACCTGGAACAAACAGGGAACTGAATGATAGCCCAGATCAGTCGTATTCGCCGTCAGAAGTTTGCACACAAAATGGACCACTGTTGCTCTCCAATGAGGTAAATAGTAAAAGTAATTTTGTTTTTACCATTTGAGACTTATTTATAACTTTTTGAAATCTAATTAGGTTTTAAAAGTCATTTTTTATTAATATTTCAATATATTTTGTCGAAAATGGATTTTACACTTGCCTTTTTGTGCAGCAACAGGTCTTTATGCGACTTAAATGGTGACACGAGTTGTATTTTATACTTTTTCGGACTCGATAAATACACGAAAAATTCATTTTGGAGTCATTTTTCAGCTCTTTTCTGACTCTCTAAACATGAAAAGGTTTTCGAGTTCCTTGTCATTTCGATCTCATTAAAGTGGACACGAAACAACATCTACCCAGTATACGTTTACCCCTTTTTCGGGCTGGGATAGATTATTTACGAAAAAGGAATACCCTAGCCTATTGAGACTAGGAGGTTTCCTCAGACATAGTTTTCTACCTTTTCGGATCTGAGGAACTATTTACGAAAAGGGACCATTGGAGTTTACTTTTCTGATGTCTTTTC
The DNA here is from genome assembly GCA_034641835.2 of Pinus albicaulis. Classification (NCBI taxonomy): domain Eukaryota; kingdom Viridiplantae; phylum Streptophyta; class Pinopsida; order Pinales; family Pinaceae; genus Pinus; species Pinus albicaulis. The sequence goes on along the minus strand of CM076581.1, from coordinate 413,899,945 downwards.
AAACTCTCTAAATATGAAAAGACGTCGAGTTCTTCCTCTATCACACTTGTTAAACCCTCATGACATTGGATTCAGTCATAATGACGTTATTCGAGTCGCTCCTTCCTAGGGCTCGTTAAAATGTACCAGGATGGATTCGTCTGAAGGATGAACTTATATTACAAGCATATGCTATCCCCTTCAAGCTTGTTATCAAAATAATTGGGGTACTCACCAGAAATGGTGGGGGGAAAATGGAACCACAATCATTATCGTGTCGGTAGTATGTCACTCTTGGACATGGCACTTGTCTGCATTCGTGTCGGGTTGGGGACATTTCATCTCATTTTTCCACTTGCCTCTGTGGGTTTGGGTGATCCTTTTTGACCTCTCATATGCTCTTTGCCTCGTCGCCATGACCTCTGATCTGTTGAAGTCAAATACTACCAAGCTCACTGTCGTGCCGTTTATGTGTTCAAGAGAAGTTGACCTCTGCAAGTATCAACCTTTCTCTAATTCTCATCTGATCGTGATTCACAAAAAAATATTATGTTCCTCTGTCTCGCATCGATGATGTGGGAAACACTATGGCCCACCTTCGATCAAGGTCACTTCCTGTCGACTTCAGCTCATTATCCAGGAAGCTGATCTAGAGACTCCCTTCTCGTACCTTAGAGCCTCCATGCCTCAATGGCAGGTTCTTCGCATTCGACGTGAGGTTTTCATCATTAACCTCCGATCGAGTGATTCTGCGAGTGTTCGATGTCAGCTCGTTTTTCACATGTCGTAGATTTTACCTGTAGTACCTTAGGGACCATTGGCATTAATGGCGGTACCTCTCGCGTCTGTTAACAGCTTTCATCATTGGTTGCTAATCAGACGATGTTCTTGCATGTTCGACTTCAGCTCACATATTCGCATGCTTGAACTTGTACTTTATTCGGGTTGAGATGGAGCGCAAGACCCTGGATTCTGCTTGTTATAATCTAGGCTGCGATTTTGTGGATTATTATGATTAGTTACATGACTCACTGATTGGATGGTTGCGACCATACCTGAGTCTATTTACCGATCCTCACTAGATGGCTACGTCCACGCCTTGGATCTGGGTCATTACATACTCTGTTATGGATGGCTGCGCCCATACCACGTATCTATCATGTATTTGAGATATCAGTTGTACTTCTCTACGGAAGTTTTCCGATGGAGGTGTTTTTAGTTGGACACGTTCTCGCAAAGCATTTCACCCCTCTCTCTCTCTCGGGCCTCATGCTTTAGGGGGCATCTGTTACACAACAATTTGTCACCGTCCCTACAATTCCCCATCCCGCACAATTGGAGGGCTCATTCCGTGACCTGTGAGCAGTGAAAAAACTTGAAAACACTTTCATGGCATTCCCCTAAACCTGTACTTTCATTGCCCTAAAGACAAATCCTTGTGAAAAACCCTAAAAACACCCCTTTTTGCATTGGCACGGGCAACCAGTTCAGTACCCACGCCAATGGGCGAAATCCTTCAAAGAGGGCGCGCCAATTGGTGCTCTGTCCCAGAGTCGCACTCGCACGAGCCATTTTAAGGAGTGTTTTTTTAAAATAAATGGCAGAAGTTTCATCCTAACTGATCCAGAAATTGGTATCTAATTTGAGTTGGGAGGTTTGGCTCCGGATCTCCATGTAGAGGAAGTGGTTTGCCACCTCTTATGGAAGCTTCCTTGAGGATAGGGCCAATCCCATGATTATAGGGATCCCAACTCCCCTTCCTCCATCTATAAAATCTTGCTCATATCATTTGCAAGCTAGTCTCTAGGTACCCAAGAGCCATCAGAGCCTTATGCTGCAAGAGCCTTGATTCATTCCCTTAAGGCCATCCGAAGAGAGAGGTTTGTCCCATCCGCGACAAGCTTTTTCGAGACGTGTTCCGCTGGCGACCCTCCGAAGGAGAATTCAGCGTTAGGGCTATGGTTGTATTCTTCTTTGATTGATTAATGATAAGCGACTATTGGTTATGGTTCCATTTTTGTTGTTGATTATGATGTTGAGTTATGTCTTCTATGACTGACATATAGTTGCATATACTAGATTTTACGCTTGCGTTTGTTTTGTTTCTGGCGTGTGCAGGTGTCCGATCACGGAGATCGTGAGGATTGTGATCTACTGGAGCTAAGGAATGGGAGCGCTACTTTCTCTACAAGCGACAGCATTGGATTCCAGGTAAGCCTTCATCGCTATTTGGTTTATTTTCAATTAGGAACCTGCACTATAGCGTGAACGATTGTTGCTAGACCCGGTCTGGGCTAGTAGGGATCGCCTCTGTCCGCAGAGGGGATTTACCTCCACAACACTTACCATCGATCGTCCAAAACAAACTCACCATAAATTGCGGTAATGAGGGCCAGCCGCCCAATTTTTGTAACGATAAGGTTCCCTTCTCACAAAAGTGCAATGGTCTGACGATCATTATTTGTACCTGAGGGCTTTCCCATGGATTTACAGATTTTGGATGACGCCTGCGTGCTGCTCGTGTACCCTGAATTAAAGCTGATGCCAGGTGTTTCGTAATGCATTCCAAGTACCACTCTAGCAACTTGGCCACCATACCTCCTGACAGGCATGCTTTTCCCTTGGTCAGGGCACCTATGTGCGGTAAAGCTGCATCAAGCGTCCTCGTGCCATCTGCCACCTTAATTGTTCACAGACACTCAGCCTGTAAATTCTCCCAATTGCGTGTGCACTGGTGCAGATCTGCATCTAAATATCAAGTAGTCGGACGCAACCCTAGGCGATGGAAAACTAGGTGAACTTGTTCACTTGGGGTCCTGTCGCACCATTGTCTTTTCCCATGCCAGCAAATATCTGCATGGGTCCTCTGACCAAAGGAACCTCTATATCCGTCTTCTAGCTGGGGCTAAAAATCGCAGGATCATCTTATCCCAACACTCCTCCCAAGTGCGGAATACTGGCCCATGCGTATCCCACCAATGCACAGGTGCCTCACGCAAGGCTAGTGGAAGTGCCCCTAGCCTGCGTTCCCTGGGAAATTGAGCTTCAAATGCGTGTAAAAACTCCATAATTTCACCTACTTCCTCAAGGTAGGGCAGGTATCTTACCTCAGCAAAGATGCAGCGGAAGTTCCTTGTGACCCGAAGACATCGTAGCGCCAAAACCTCATGAGACCAACCTTGTTAATTCTCCAGTTCCCCATCAGAGTCGGAAAATCATTCATTGTCCTTTTCCCAGCAGAGCACTCCTTTCGCCGTGGGGTTAATCCTGTCTTCATCCTGCATAGTCAATTTTTAGATGTGATCTATTTCTTCCTCGTCCTGTGCTGGCTTTGTATACCGCGCACCTTTTGCGGGGTCTAGTGGTACTATTTCGCGTGTACCATTATTTTCAAATACCATGCTGCACATTTTGAGATTGATGACACCCCCCATATCTATAGCCCTATCTAGTCCTAGGAGTGCATGTTATGGATCCGCATCTTCCACAATTTCTATTAATTCAAAATCAGCTAGGACTTTTACCCCTGCGATATCTACCATGACTTTTGGCAGCCTTCCCAAAAGGATGATATTTTGTTTATTTTCCATGCGCACCTGGATGGTGGACCATTCCAACTTAGGCTCTCCCATTCATTGCCATGTTTTCTTTGGTAATACATTCGCATCTGATCCAAGATCTAAAATAACTTGATCCATCTCGTAGTCACCAATATGCGCAGTCAACAACATTTCTCTTTCGGTGCATTTTTTATATCTGTATAGCTTGTGTATATCCTTGGTCCTGGGAATCATATCGGGGCGCGCTGTGCAGCTGTGAATTAAAGCTTGAAGGTTATCTATAGCCTATGGGTTACGTAGCAGCCTCAGACATGCCTAAAGAAAGGGTTCAACCCCCTCCTCTATCTTTAGGTGTGTGGGCATCTGCGCAGTAGCTGTTATTGTTTCTCATCCCTTGCTGATGTTCAATCCTTTCTGAGAAGTCATAGGATCCCTGACAGGCACTTCCTTTGCTCCCTAGGTAACCATCCCACTGCGTGTTATGACTTGTACACTCGCATCTATGTTTCTTAGCTCAGCTTTAACTCTTTGCACATTCTGCGTAGGGGTGGGTTGTTTTTCCTGCATCTTGGCTATTAAAATTGGGCAATATTCAACCACATGGTCCAGCCGTCTACAATATTTGCATAATTTCCCGGTGGGATTTGGGTAGTCCCTGGCAAAGTGTCCTATCTCCCCATAGTTATAACATATTAGCTGCCCACTTCCTCATCCTGTGCTTCCGCCCCGACCCCCTCTGCCCCTTGCTGAAGAGCCTCCAAAGCTCATAGACGTTCTTGGCAATGCAGGGTCTGATTGTAACCTATACAAGTTCCCACGATCTATCATCAAGTTGTAAGTTTGATAGTTCTTCTCATCGTGTCCCACCGACCGGCAGAACCTGCACCAAAGTTTCTTCAGGTCTGGGACATACGCACCTAGACGAGGGCAATGGATTGTATCATGCATCCCCACTACCCAATAGTCATCGCACCACAGCGCAGGTCCGCTCGAGCCTGGTCATGACAGGATGGGTTCCCCACTTGCTCCTGGGTGTATCGGACTAGGTCCTCCTACCTGCATGTAATCTGCCAATAGAGGGCACTGATCCTTCGTATGGCTAGATACCCGACATCGTAAGCACCATAGATCTGTGTGGGCTTCTTTTCCTCGCTCCTTTCGTAGGTTATGAATTTCCATGTGCATAGCTCCAAGCTGCTCCTGAATTTGTTGTACCTCTACCAAAGTATCTTCTCTGGGTGCAGCTTCTAGTTTCATAGCGACTTCCACAATTTTTTCCTACGACTCAAAGGTTTGATGACTCATTGGCGTACGCAGGCGGGGTAATAGCATAGCGATGAACCATTCCGTATGTTGTCTATCGTCATACTCAAACCCGCCTTCCTGATTTCTTTCTTCAATCGTTGATCAACCTCCCACACTGATTCAGACGCACCTTGCTTGAAGTCCTTTACTTCTGCTACCAACTGAGAGTAAGATTTTGGCTTCCAGAACTGATGCTTCAGAGCATATTTGATATCTTTAATAGATGCACTCCCATTCTAGGAAACGTATCGCATATACCAGTCCAATGCTCTGTCTTCGAATGCGAGGGACAGCTGCGCCCTCTTCACCATTTCATTTGTCACATTTTGCGCAGTCCATAGGGAGTCTACAACAAACCAAAATCGATCCATATCCTCATCCCCTACCCCCTTGAAGGTAGGTAGTCTCAGGTGCGCAGCCATATCACTGTCCAGCAGGGGTGGTGGTATGGGTGATTTCTTACCTTTGTGCGGCCTGGGCGGCGGTGTAGCTGGGGGGTCTTGTGCAGCCAGTTCTTACAAAATGTTATAGGCAAATCACCCCCCGTCGAGGTTGGTCCGATAGTATTTACCACCACGTGTCACACTATCGTCTAGATCCGAGGTCGTTTAGTCGATCTGACTACACAGAATTCTCTTTTCACACAGTAATATCTTAATCAGCAATGATAATGTCTTCATAAATTTTCCTCGGAACCCTTTAAAGAATCATCGTTCAGCCTCAGAGTAGGAGACAAACTAATCAATGGAAAATTCTGTCACAAATCCTCCTAGTACATTTTCCACCCAGTGATCTACTGTGCGCGTGATAGTATTATCAGTCCTCTCCAGTTGCTGGATTAGCTCTGGGGTCCACTATGTGACTCGTTCATCCTTCCAACACTTCTGGAATTCTATGAGCCTAGCCAGCCACTCCTGAAGCTCAATTAAAAATGTTACAAAGAATATTTTTTAGCTTTCCATAAGAATGTACCTCTTTTTCCACCTTTCCGTCGTTAACTTCTTGCTGCGATCTTCTTTTACTGCAAATTCTTGGATCTGCTTTTCGAACCACTCCTCAATTTCCTTCCTTTCAGGCTTCCAATATTTTTTTTTCATTACCCGATCCCTTTCTCAAAATGCTCAGGTTTAGAGTTCAAGGTTTGCCAACAAACCCCTATACTACTGGCCCTTTCGGCAGTGACCTGCTTGCACAGGTCAAAGTCTCACCCGAAGTAGTATGGGTGGGTGTTGGAATCAGGTTTTTGCACCTTGAGAAAGGATAGGTAAGGCAATCAGAGTTTCGTTCAGCCTTGTGATACAAATATCGCCTCTTTCTATGCAAGGTCGATAGGTCTCTTTTCGCATCCACGTGCGCTAGATCTATAATTATATAATTCTATGACAGTATCAAAATATTGCATAAAACATAACAGAATAGTTCCAGATATAGCAAACACACCTACACATATCTTTCGTAGCTTGAATATAGAAGGTGCATAATGTAGTAATTACCAATGATTCACAAAAACAATACACATAGATTCAATTCTGAAGCAACCTTTTTTATTCATCAATTCATCAATTCCTTCTTACAATAACCATCCTAGCCTACGTACACAGTAGCAGGGTCCGCACATAGTTGGACTCTGGATCTCTCACGCACACAGCTAGGAGTAGTCATTTCCCAAAAAACCCAAAGAGATATCTTAAACCACAATTCGCATCAATAGCCCTTTTCTTTCTTACCTTAAAATTAAAAATTTCCTCTATTTATAATAATCTAGCCTAAACTTTCCTATGGTCCACAAACCATGTTTTTCGGACCCCGCATTTTACCCTTTTTCCCATTGCAATGCTTTCGGGGCTTTGACCCACCCCAAAACCCCTATGCTAGACTAGATATAATCAAAATTATTCAAAATTGGACCAGTTTCACAGCTCGTTGGCGACCCTGTTCCATCAATGACCAACCATTCCATAAGAAAAAAAATTGAAAGGAAACTTACCTCTAAATTTTCCAGTTCCTACTTGAAGTTTCTTCACAAAGTTCGTTGCTTCTTCGTTTGAAATGTAACATGTTCCCTTAAGCTCTTCCTTTTCCTTTCCTTTCTATGTAGCTTTGAATGCGGCTTCTTTAACATCTGATGAACCCCATTTTCTCATTTCATAGGATATTACAATCCCATGGATCTGCTCAATAGCAAGATTCTTCAAACCTTGCATTTCTTCAATGGCAAATATTTTGGAATCAAACTTTCAGGTTAGAGATATTCGAATTTTCTTAACAATTGTATAATATTTTATTTCATCACCAAGATTTTTCATTGAGTTAACTATCTCGTCTACTCTAAGGAAAACTTTCGCAATGCTTTCATCATCATGCATTCTGAGAGTCTCATATTTAATTCTAAATGTTTGAAGTTTAGCGATCTTTACCTTAGTGTCACCTTGATAGCTTTGGACAATATTCTCTCATATAGATTTTGTCGTATTCAAATACATCACCTTGATAAATTTTGGTTCTTCCAAGCTTCCTAAGAGAGAATTGACTACCTTTGCATTGGTATCATATTTTTTCTCCCGTGCATCATTTGTGGGAATAAAGGATGGGGATTGATATCCTCCATTAATGATCACCCATACATCAGTTCCAAGTGACTGCAAATATGCTCTCACTCTAAATATCCAAAATACAAAGTTAGTAGAATTAAACAAAAGTGTTTTCATAGAAGATACTCCCTTGTGACTACTCATCTTGATGGATCTCCCTTTAAGAAATTAAGCTCCACTTGAGGGACTTTTGTGAAGTAAAATCACATATATTTAGTTAAATACCTTTTCATATATTCCATCAACTTTTCATATTTAACCAGTGCATCATAATTCCATTATTCAATTATTAAGTAGAAACCATGAGAATTAAAGAAGAGATAACACAACACATAAGAAACACATAGGTGGAAACCCAATGTGGGAGAAAACCACTATTTTCATCCTATTTTTCTTCTTTATTATTATATAATGTGTTATAGACCATTTTATCTCATCTGGTGAATATGCCTAAAAAATGAATCAATCAACATCCTTTTACCCCTTGTCATCATCCTTTCAAGAAGACCAAAGAATTAATCTTTCTAATCCATGAGTTTCTGCTTGAAACTACTTCATTTCAGTAATTTTAAGGACCAACGCAATCTTACTCTTCTAGAATCTTACTCTTCCAGAAGATTACAGGAGCTTTTATAGCTATTTACCTTGGATGAATATCAAATCCCATCCTATCCTACCTTAGCGTTTTCATCCCTTATCATTTGAGCTCATCCTCCGGTTAAGAGTGTATCTCAAGCCTAGATTGATAAATAGATAATAACTCCCACTTACCATCCTCTTCTATATAATTATGGCCATCCACAAGCTAGGGGTTGAATTTTCAAGATAGATTCTACCCTTATGTTGCTGCTGTGAGATTCATTAGTCCATGCATTAGGGCTACATAGAGTTACACTTTATGAAAAATAAGGAACAAGTCAACTTGGAGGAGCTCTTCTACAATATCAACTGCAATATTTGGTTGTAATTCACTCCATTCCTTTTAATGCAAATATTTCTTTATTTTCCTATGTGAGATGTTATGATTTCATGTATTTAGATTCGATGTTGATCCTTTGAATGAAGTAAATAGATGATGCTACATAGGTGTCGTAGATCATTGGCTTGCATTGTTTTATTGTGCAGGTTCTAATTATAGCGAGAAAAGCTAGGATTGGAGCATAAAATCTAAGAGAAGAGTGAAGCATACAACATATTACAGGTAGGATTCATCCCATTATATATTTACTTTAAGGAAAACATTTTCTTATTTGTCTTTGTGTTTTTCTAGTCTAGGCTACCGAGTTTGGGGAATATACTTCTAGTTGTAGTCGTAGATTCCCTATAACAAATTGGTGACCATTCTTGGGAACAGTGTATTCCATTGGTGGTTTCTTTGTCCTTAGTGGTTTTTCTACCTCTTCTTCTTACCTTGAATTTCATACTCAGCCAATAACATACCTAGGAAGACCCTTCACTGAGTTTCAATCGCAAATTTTGTGCCAATTTTTTTTATCTCTTAACCAACGATCCCTATAGTCTAGGGATAGAGCGTTGGACCCCTTAATAGCCTTCTTAGTCCCTGAATTGCATATCACTAGTGCCTATTTTTCAATTTCATTAGCCCATGTTCATGTAAAATTTTATTTGTATTTTAGTCTATCTTTGTCCAGCTGTGTTCCATATGCTCTTCCTCAAGTCTTTGAGTGTCTTGTGGTCCCTCTAAAGCCTCCATTTGGTTTTCTTTTCTTTTTGAGTACCTTTGATAAGGATTTATTTATATGAATGATCCAAAGGATCCAAAAGATTCTCAAAGTTTTAGAAAATGCTCAAAAATCAAAGTTGTTGTATTATTTTAAAACTAGCTCCATTGCATATATTTCTTCATTCTGAATCCAACTCGACTTGAATAGGCGAAATACAACTTCGTATGAAGAAGTTATGCAAATTCAAAGTTCAGGTCCAACTAGGGAAAAAATTCAAATGTCAACTGGTCAAAGTCAAAGTTTTAATGCATATTTCCAAAGGTGAAAGTGAGCGCATGGCTTCGGATCATGGTTCCATATCTCAGCATTTGGGGCTTCCACATGGCATCACCAGATGGTGACAAGTGGTAGTTTATTTTTGGTTTAATTTGGACCAACCGCACGATGACACATGGCCCTATCACAGGGTGACACATGGCCTGTCACGGTTGGTCAAAATTTTTTTATGATCAACCAAAAAACCTAAAGGGATTCAAACAAATGACCTATCCACAACAAACTTCGCACCTTACCATTACATCGCCAATGGTACTTGATATTTGAATCTGAGATTTTGTATTTAAACTATAATGGTGCCATAGTTTGGGGGAATGGATATGACTCGAGCCCACCATATCTAACGGGTCCACCATATCCATGTTATTAATTATCCACTTTTCCATACATATATATCGGCCAATGTATTAACATATATCTACGCACATGCATTCACCACCACACTTTATAAAATTTAATGTTTACCATATATGCCAAACAAACCATAAAAAACCTCCGACAAATCAAATAGAATTGCACTCTATGAGGATTGAACTGTGGACCCAGGGTTTTATAACCTTGACGCTTAACCATTGATCCACATGTCATTTTATTGTTTAGTTAACAATGTCATTTCCTTTTAAGTGCAACAGAAAGTGTTTTTGGCATATTTTAGCCATTTGGAGATCATTTTGAGAATGGAAAGAGATGAAATAGAGATTTTTTTTTCTTTATTAACACATTGGTGGCACTATCTTGATGATATGGAGCTGATATTTTTATGCACAACGTTTTTTTAGCATTACTAATAAAGAGGCCTCCCCATTGAAGACTATACCAGAGACGTATGCTTGAAGATAACCAAACTTCATTATCAGTGTGATGGTTTCATTGTCTCTTGTGTGTTTTGATATTAATGTTTATTTTTTGCAATTTCCTTCCAAGTTTCCTATGTCTTTTAAATTGAGCTCTTTTTAATAGTGATTTTAATTACATGCAAACACTTTGAAGAAATTAATAAAATAGTATCAATTTCGATCGAGATTTTAGATCAATTGGTATCAGAGTGGTTATTGATAGTTTGGTTTAAGTGTGCATGATCACCATGAGCAAGTTGAGATGTGGTGAAGCTGAAATTGTTGAAGGAGATCCAGAAATTGGCTCAAGAAGAAGAACAAGTTGATGAGAAGAGATGGTTGAAGAAGAAAGATGTGATCATCGTTTCAGATCTGATGCAAGCTTTGTGGAGCGTTTCATGACCTTGCGAGTTATGGTTGATGAGATGGATCGTGAGTTAAAAGATGAAAAAGAGGAATATAAACTCAAATATGAGGAAGCTAAGACATCGCATTCTGAAAATGCTAAAGATGAAGGACCATTAGATTGAGGTAAAAATATAGAAACCGATGATGATAAAAAATATTGTATTTCTTCTGTTTTTGGTGGTCAACCTGAACTATCTTCTCCAAAACCTTTTCTTAAATTGGATGTGAAATGCAACTTACCCATGTATAATGGTGAAATTAATGTTGAGAAATTTGATCACTGGATTAGACAGATGGAGCTGTGTAGTAGTGTGCAATAGATTTATGGCGATGTGATCAATATTCAGTTTTATTCACTTTATCTAGAAGGCACAACACTCATATGGTTGCAAAGTAATTTACAACATAGGACTTAGTATATTGGTAAGATTTTTCCATCATGGAGTGATTTTGTTTCTTCACTTAGAAAGAAATTCTACCCATTGGGATATAAGGAGAAAGTGTTAATAGAATGGCAAAGTATTAAAGTTAAGAAAGTACAATCAATGTAGGAATATATAGATGAATTTTAGAGGAAGGAAATAATGATTGATATTCCCTTACATACACAAGAAACTCTAATGAAATATATAGGAGGATTACCTGAATATATTAGCAATACTATATTCATGTTTATTCCTACTAACCTGGATGATGTGGTTGTTCAAGAAACTTACATTGAAGTAATAAAATCTAGAGTTCGTGTATCATCAGAATCAACTTCCAGAAAAGAGGGAAAATTAAGAGAAAATACAAGAGGGAAAATTCCATTAAGATGGAATCGGAGAATCTCTCTTGCAAGAATTGCAAGAAGGAAGGGAATGATGAAGAATATTTCTAGAAACTACAACCTGACAAGCAACCCAAGTGGTATAAAGGAAATAAGGGTAAGTAAAACGTTGCAACAACAATAGCACCAACATATTTGGGTTCAAAATCAAGCGATGAGTCTCAAATTGCAATAGGTTTGGTAGGTAAATCAGATGATGGTATTGATTTTGATAATTCTTGTGATAAGAAGACATGCAAGTTATTTCACATAAGGGTCATTATGAAGCATACTAAGATCGACAATTTCATTGATAGTGGATCTGAATTTAACTTAATTTTCTAGGAAGTGGTTAAGTAATTGGGGTTAAAAAATAAAATGCATCATAAACCTTATACGTTGAAGTTGATGAGTAAAAGTCATAAGTTTCAATTAACTAAGCAATGTGTGCTACAATTTGAACTTACATCTCAATTTATCGATAAGGTAACATGCGATGTAGTACTACTAGATTCATGTGGAATGGTCATAGGTATTCCATATTTATATTATCAGAAAGAAATCTTGTATAGGGAACAAAATAAGTATCACTTTTTTAAAAGGGGAATTGAATATATTGTGCATTCTCATATTATAAAGGAAAATAAATATTTTCAAACAGTGGAACAGTTAAAAAGGGAGGCTTATGAAAGTAAAACTATGTTAGTACCATCAACGACACTAAAGGATAAAACAACTAAAACAAATCAGAAAAAATGTGCTTAAGGAATCTGAAATTATATAACAAGTAACGATGGATGATAAGTTGAGTTGTGTTCCAGTTATGAAGAGTCAGCAGGGTATAGTTTCATTTATGTTAGTATTTTTAGTGTTTTTATTCATATTTTTTATATTCAATAGTATGTGGTTGATAACCTCAAACATGGATTTAGATATAGATGGAAAATGGAACAGTGAGCTTCACAATTTTTATGTTGTAATGATGATTATGTGGATGAGTAACATGTATAGATTCAAAATAGGTTGGCCTAAAGATATCGGGTAGGTGGAGAGACAATGTCTTCGCCTTCAAACAATGTAGACAATATTTTGGTGGTCAAAAGAGTCTTAGTGGGGAGGAATGATCCGAACTATCTGAAATGATCAAGGAATGATCCAGAGGATCCAAAAGATGCTCAAAGTTTTGAAAAATGTTGAAAAATGAAATTTGTCATATGCATTTGAAACCAAATTCATTGTGTATATTTCTTCATTCTGAATCCAATGCAACTTGAATAAGAAAAATATGACTTCATATGAAAAATTTATGCAAAGTCAAAGTTCAGGTCCAAGCAGGGAAAAAAGTCAAAGGTAAACTAGTCAAAGTCAAAGGATCAACGCATGGTTCCAGAGGTCAAATTCAATGCATGGTTTCAGATCATAGCTCCATAGCTCAAGGTTTTGGGCTGCGACGTGGCATCAACAGGTGGTGAAAAGTAGCAGTTTATTGTTGGTTGAATTTGGACCAACCGCACTGCGACATGTGGCCCTATCTGATGGTGACATGTGGCTTGTCATGATTGGTCAAATATTTGTTATGATCCACCACCGAACCTGACGAAATTTGAAACACAATTCTCACCTTACAACTACATGACCAATGCTCCTTGATATGAAAACCAAATATTTTGTATTTAAACTATAATAGTGCCATATTTGGGGGGAATTGATATTGCGCAAACCTGCCATATCCATGTTATTAGTTATACACTCTGCCAATGTATTAGAATATCCGACGAATCAAAGAAAATGGCGCTTGATGGGGATTGAACCATGGACCTAGCATTTTATAACCTAGGCACTCAACCATTGAGCCACACGTTGTTTTATTGTTTAGTTAACAATGTTATTTCCTTTTAAGTCCAGTAGATAGTGTTTTTGGCGTATTTTATCCATTTGGAGACTGTTTTTAGCACGGAAAGAGTCGAAATAGGGGTTTTGAGGCCTTATGAACACATTGATGGAATTATTTTGATGAGGTAGAGCTTATATTTTTATGTACAATAATTTTGATAATTTTTAATAATATAGAAGTGTCCTCAGACACGTAATTTTATTGATAATGGAAAAGAAATTACATAAATATTGCAAGAGTTTACAATCATAAACTTCCACTAATTTTAAATTACGAAAATAACCTATTTATAAGCTACATGTACTAACTTAATTTAGTTATGGGCCACTTGATAAAACAACAACTTTATTCCTATTTTAAAGCCTAAGATACGACTCTATTCTAGAGTCCTATCTTTTCTAACAATATTCTATTTCTAAGTGTCTCTAATATTTATTAAATATTCTAATTTAATAAATATTTTATCCTAACATTACATTATGATACTTGGATCATCTAACATTCCCCCCTATGATCCAAATATTCATTACAACATATACCAAGTTCATCCTTGAACTTAGTAAATTTTATTCTGCCAAGAGGTTTGGTGAAGATATCGGAGGTCTGATCTTCTGAAGTTCAATAAATTGGCTTGATGACATCCTTTGCAATGTGTGATCTGATATGATGATACTTGGTGTCCACATGCTTTGTCTTTGAATGAAAAACTGGGTTCTTAGAAAGCTTTATTGCTGACTGGTTGTCGATGAATAACGATGTAGCTTTTGCTAGAGGAATTCCCAAGTCCTATAAAACTCTACGCAACCAAAAAATCTCACATGCTGCTTCCCATGCTGCTATGTACTCTGCTTCTACTAAAGAAGTGGTCACTATAGCTTTCTTCTTGCAACTCCAAGGCACTGCAGCTGACCCCATGTTCATTAAATAACCTGAGGTTGATGCCCTATCATCAATATTGCCAGCAAAGTCAACATCTGAAAATCCACCAAGTAAAAAAAAAATTGTCTTTTTTCAAAGAAGACCAAAATATTTTATTCTTTGGATATAAATAAGAACTCTTATGGTTGCATTCCAGTGGTTGTCTCATGGTTCCTGCATAAAGCGGGAAATAATACTGATGGCATAAGACAGATCTAGTCAAGTAGCTGTCAGATAAATCAGGCTACCAATCAACTGTCAATAAGTAGTGCTATCCACCATTTCCCCCCATTCAAATTTTGAAATTTTCAAGTTTTGTTCCATGGGGATAAGAATAGGCTTTCAATCCTACATTCCAAATCGCTAAAGAATTTCTACTACATACTTACTCTGAGAAATAAAGATATGATGTGGAAGTTGGAATACTTCAACTCCAAGATAGTAGTGAAGTAGTCCCAAATATGTCATCTTAAAACCTACATGTGACTCATTTTTCACCTATGCAATGTGATCATAATTTTTTCCATTGATAATCAAATCATCTAAATAGATAACGAGAATCACCAAATTTTTACCTTGTTGGCGTACATACAAGGTATCATCAAATTCACTTCGTTGAAAGCCAACTTTCCGAAGGTATTCATCCATTTTAGCATACCAAGCTCGGGGAACTTGTTTTAATCCATATAAAGCCTTTATCAGTTTGCATACTTTATGTTCTTGTCCTTAAATTTCAAAACCTGGTGGTTGCGTCATATACACTTCTTCCTGTAAATCTTCGTTGAGGAAAGCACTTTTGCAATCCATCTGATGAACTTTCCATCCTTGCTAAGCTACTAAGGCAAGTGTGAGTCGAATGAAGTTCTATTTAGCTATAGGAGAAAATGTTTCCTCATAATAAATCCCTTCCTGCTGCGCAAAACCCTTAGAAACAAGTCTTTCTTTGTACTTTTCGATATCTCCATTGTGTTTGTACTTAATTCGGTAAACCCATTTTCATCCGACAGTTTTAAAATTTTAAGGAAAATCAACAAGTTTCCAAGTGTTGTTGTCGATAACTGCCTAATAATTATCAACCATAGCCTGTTTCCATTCTTTATGTTTTAATATCTCTCGATAAGTAGAAGGTTTAGTAAAATCATTTGCTATCAAGGAAAAATTTCCTTCATTTCTTTGTGATCCCCTTGTTCCTCTTTTATTCTGTTAATTAGGCCTTACATCTTTCAAAAGTTGAACTGCCCATTTTGGAAATTGATGTTCACTGGTTTGAGATTGTGAAAAATCACCATCATTTTAAAGAGGGTTGATGTAAATTGATGTTTGTTGATCAACCACAGGTTTCGGGGGAGGAGAGTCATTGTCAGAACAACTACTATTGCTAGGAGATTTGGATGAACTGCCAGAAGACCTAGACGACGCTAGTGAAGAAGATGGACTGGATGAATCATTTTCAGATGAAGGAAACTCAAGTTCATACCAATTTTGTGAATTTGGTTGACTTTGAAGATTTCCTTTTCTTTTTTCACCTTTTGTTTCTAACTTTTGAAGAAGTCTTTCTACTTCTTCAACACTCTTATTCTCATTTTCATCAAAAATTACATCTCTGCTTACAATAAATTTCCCATTGAACAAAATTCAATACCCTTTGTTCTCATCATAATACCCAATATTTGCGCACTTCAAGCTTTGTGAGTCAAGCCTAGTTCGTTTTTCCTTCGGAACTAAGGCATAACATATTGATTCAAAAACTCTGAGATGTTTAACCCAAGGTTTTAAGCCAAACCATGCTTCATAAGGTGTGATTTCATCTAAAGAAGTAGTGGGAGATATGTTCCTTATGTAGCAGTATGAATTTCTTTGGCCCAATATATGGGACTTAAATTTTTGAAAGTTAAGATAGATCTCGCCATTCCTAACAAGGTACGGTTCATTTTTTCTATGACTTCATTTTTCTATGGAGTGTACACATTGGTAAGATGTCGTTTTATGCCATTATCCATGAAAGACATGTTGAATTCATTTGAAGTGAATTCTCCACCATTGTTGGTTCTATGAGTGCCAATCTTCTCCTTTACTTCATTTTCAATAAGTTGATGAAAAGTTTTGAACTTTTCAAATTCTTCTGACTTTTTCTTCAAAAAATATACCCAATTCATCATGCTAAAATCATCAACAAAGAGTAAAAAATATCTGCATCCTCCTAGCGAATTTTGTAAGGGTCCACAAATATCATTGTGAACCAACTACAAACACCTGTATGCGCGCCATGAACTTGTGGGAAAAGTGTCTCGATGTTGTTTTCCATAAATTCAAGCTTCACATTTTTCATTTTTCCTTTTTAAAGTTGGAAGTCCCTTAAACATTCCATGTTTTTGTAATTGAGAGAGATATTCAAAGTTGAGATGGCCATATCTTACATGCCACAATCTGATTGGTGAAATGTCTGTACTTGCTACTACTGCAAAGTCAGAATGTCTTTGAATAATTGTCCCTTTCATCCTTAATAGTTTTCCATCAACATAACCTGTCATCACTTTTTTCATGTTATGTTTGACTGAGTTAATTTTAACTAAGGCATCTTCCATAATCACCATATGTCCTGCTAGTCGAATCGTGACTAAAGATAGCGAATTTGGATTAAATGTTGGGACATACCATACATTTGAAATCATTATTTCTGCAATGCCAGGTAAAAAAACATTAACTACACCTTTTCCAGAAGGAGTGTGTTATTTTTTATCAGCAAGATAGAATGAATTTAGATGGCATTGTTAAAAACTCCAAAAGAAGTCACGTCGAAAAGTCACGTGTTGAGTTGCTCCTGTATCCATAATCCATGCATCTTCATAATCATTTCTAAGAAAGGTTGAAACCTGTAAAGCTGTTGATTCTATTTTAATGAAGACATATTCTAAACCGTCATGATCCTATTCATCATTTGAAAACTGTGTAGAGTTTGGATGAAACTTGAGAATTTTATCAATAGAAGTTCTACAATCTTCAGCATAATGTCCAACTTTGTTACATCTCCTGCAAATAATTTGACTGAAATCTCTGCCTCTGCCTTGATACTGTCCTATACCTTGATACTATCCTCTGCTTCTGCTTTGGTCTCTGTTCTGAGTTTTTCCTCTGCCTCGACTTTGTCCTCTTCCTTTATTATATCATCTGATTTGATTGTTGCCTCTTCCTTGAAAATTTCTCCTGCCTGAATTGTAGCCTCTATTGAAATTTTTTCCTCTGCTTTGACTGCGACCATGACCTTGGGCTACTTGAATTTTATTGAAATTTCCTCTTCCTTAGTTTCTTGAACTATCAACTGAGGAGTTACTTGAGCTGACTTCGGTGAAGAAGACATCTTCCCCAATCTGTTTCTTCTTCCCAAAGTTTTTGTCATGTTGGGCTAACATATCACTCAATTCATCAAAATTTATCTTCTATAACTTTCCAGTGACTTGAAAAGTTTCCAAAAAATGTATCCAAGATGAAAAAAGTCCAACAATTAAAACTATAGTCAACAAAATTTCATCAACAACTTGAAAACCAACATTTATTATTTCTTGCTTGATGTTTTTAAGCCGTGAAATATATTCAAGAACATCACTAGCTTTAGTTAATTTTTGTTGACGCAATTTTAATTGAAGATAAACCTTCTTTGATTCAGGTTGTGTATCAAAGAGATCTTTAAATATATGTAAAGCAGTCCATGCATCTGAGGAATTTTCAATATGTATGCACATTTCATTATTAACTAAAGCCTTTATAAGAGCTAATGCCTTGGCATTTTCTACTTCCCATTTTGCAAGTGAAGCTGCATCTGTTGGTTTATTAGGCTTAATGTTTCCATCACATATTTCATGCCAAAATTCATTATATATGAGAGTGCGTTCAATTATATGTTTCCATGTCTTATAAGATTTCACCCTTTCTAGCTTATCAGAATCAGAGAACAGATTAATTAACTTTGACATTCTAGTGTTGAAGTAGCACACCAAAGGAATCAAGCACAAGAAAAAAATGAGCAACTCGTCACACGAAACACACCACACAAAGATAAAATGATCTATCGAGGCTTGGCCTTGACCCTCCTATAGTCGTTGAAAAAGGAGAAAAATGACTGAGCTTTGCACTTGGCTCTAGTCAATTTCTCATTGAGTGTTTACAATGAAATCTTTGCAAAATTTGACCACTTGACAATGCCCTTACAAATTTCTTCTTAAAAAAAAAAATCTACCCCCCTCAAAGTAAAAGGTACTTTGAGTTAAAAATAATAACCCTTATTCCTCCAAAATAAAAATTACAACTAATGACCCTTATTTCTCCAAAAAAAAAAAATCTACTTATTCCTCCAAAAACAATGACAACATTTTCACTTCATCTTATTCCTCCAAATAAAAAATAAATAAATTTCAATTGGCTCTCTTATAACTCCAAGTACAAAACTTATAACTCCAATTACAAAACCAATTATCACTCCACAAAAAAAATGACCCCACTTACATTATAAACATATATGTTCTTTAAAAAGGCTAAAGTTGTTGTCCCAATCATGTACGAAATGATCCAATGATCCTTGCATTTCTGTGTGATGCCTTCTAACCTACATTCTTCTATATTTTCCTCTACATTGGGAGGTACAGAATCAGTTCCAACGCTCTTTGTATTTTTTGATTCAAGATTTCGGGATTCAGCTGTGGATGCAGGCACCAACAACTATAGTATAGTCAATTGGATTTTCACCTCTAAATTTTGATTTCTCTACACAATCTCAACTCAGCAGAACAAGCATTGCTCCATCTATATACAAAACGCATAGAGATATGCAGCACATAGATACCAAAAACATACTAAAACATGATCAGGCAGAAATAAAGGCATTCCATTAATGACATAATACAATTTACACACCCCCAGAAAGTCAATTCAATCTTCAGCAAGAAGATTAGAACCACAACAAGATGATTTGGAATATCCTCTCACTAATTTTGCTTCCTCACGCTACGCTTTTCCTATCGCACTGCGTCTCAACACTGCCTTCCTCACATTGCAGCTCTGCGTTCCTGTTTTTTTAATGTGTTGACAATGCTGCCTTTGGCTCATACTCGTGTTGCTACAACCTTTTCCCTTTGTGTGCTTCTCCACAGCAATCATATGGCCCCATTAGCCAAGAGAAATGAACTGCCTCAGTATGACATTAACATTAAAAAAAAACAATGGCTCTCGTATGTCGGAAAGGATAAAATTCCCCTCGATAAACTGAGAGCTCAATGAATACGGAAAAGGAACAAAGAAGCGAGTCAAATAAACCAACACACAACACCATTTAAACATAAGGGACTTTGGCCTTGAGAAAATAGTTGAGTTCACCATCTGCGACTCAAAGAAGAGCTAGTTTATTCTTCAAAACATCCATAACAGAAGAAAAATATTCTTTTACTGAAAAAGAGGGTTTGAAGAAATTGCGTCCGCGGATGAATTTTGTAACTATGGGATGGGACACACCAAGAAATGGTTGAGGTTCTACGGGGATAGAGAACATTGGCAGCATAGACAAAGGAGCAGGGTGTACGCAAGATGAATTTTTGCAGCGTAGGATTAAAAAAATGACTCTTAAAAAATTGATATTCAGATTATAATCAGTAAATTTATTTTCCCTAAAAGAAATTGACAAAATTGCATACCCATTCAATTGATGAACAATTTTCTAGAGTTTTCCATAGGCTTGTAGAGTTGGAATCTCCTTCTCTTGTCAATTGTATTATTGAAGCTCTGATACCACATTAATACAGAAGTGTTCTCAGACACGTAATTTTATTGATAATGGAAAAGAAATTACATAAATATTGCAAGAGTTTACAAACGTAAACTTCCACTAATTTTAAATTAGGAAAATAACATATTTATAAGCTACATGTCCTAACTTAATTTAGTTATGGACCACTTGATAAAATAACAAGTTTCCATTTACAATAAATGATATTCTATCCAATCTACTAACTTTATTCTTATTTTAGAGCCTAAGATACGACTCTATTCTAGAGTCCTATCTTTTCCAACAATATTCTATTTCTAAGTGTCTCTAATATTTATTAAAAATTCTAATTTAATAAATATTTTATCCTAAATTTACATTATGATATTTGGATCATCTAAAATTTAATAAATCGGCCTCCCCACTAAGGACCGAGCCTGAAGACGTAGGCTTGAAGATAGTTGAACTTCGTTATCAATGTGCTGGTGTCAGTGTCTCTTGTGTGGTTTTCTTTTAATGTTTATTTCTTGTAATTTACTTTCAAGTTTCCTAAGTATTTTAAATTGATATCTTTTTAATGGTAATTTTAATTACATGGAAACAGTTTTAAGAAATGAATAAACTAGCATCAATTTCAGTCAAGATTTCAAATCATTTATTTATATTTTTTGTTGTTATTGTCATTAGGTATTTAGCGAATTGATTTTTTTTTTATCATTGAGTGCTTGAATGAATTGGTGCTTTATTCATCATTCTGAAAATTTTGTTTTAATCATTAATTACACATGCACCTTATTTTTCATCATATTTGAATATTAAGAGGAATTGAAAAGAAAATATTTGCATTGGTGTATAGGGTTTTGTGCGCGCATCAACACTAGGAACAATCGCATTAAAGGGAATTTCAATTTCCATATTTTTTGCTGCATTTTGTATGTTTCATACTATTTGTCTCTTCTGTCCTTTAGATAGATTTTCATTGAAAAATAAAGATTTAATTTCTTCATGCTAGCTTTCATTTTAGGGAACTCAGGTGAAACTCGTGGTGAGCCATAAAAATAAAACTTAATTGAAGGTCAATGTTAAAATTTATTCAATCAACCTAATGAGGATTTATAACATTAACGCAAACATATAGAGGTTTAGGCTAGAGATGTGTTATGGTGTCGTTAAATGTAGGAGCTTTCATTGTTCGGAAACAATATATCCTGGGGGTGATATCCCATTCCAAATATGTAAGTGCATCGGATCTGACTTCGCGCACCTTTGGGTATAATGGATGGCACTCCATGCATGAAAAGAATATGGGAACTCTCTCATCGAAAAATTATGCATTAAACAACACTACTATGGACAACACTTCCACGTACCATCGAGTATATTTTGGAAGTCCTATACAGGTGGCTATCCTCACCATTGGTAACTGAGTAGGCTACCTTTTATACCATGATACACCAGAAACAAAATTTGGGGATATTTCTTGCACATACGGTAAGTCCTTGGTTTTCCAAGCTGTATATTGCAGTTCATGATAGATTGGTAAAATTTTATACCTAGTTTTAACCCTTTTAATTATATATTTTATTTTAATACTTAAAATTTATTAATCCAAGATGGAAGAACAAACACCCACTCTTTGTTATTCTTGTAGAATGCGAAACAAGCCTCCTCTTCCACTAGACGCAACTCATGGCCATTATCAAAAGCATAAGAATACACAAAATACTAGATCAGAAACTTCGAGAACTACTTCTGGTCCTCCCCCTGAAATTGATCCACTAGAATCATCCTTCCCCTTAAGTTCTGAGCCTGAAATTACATCTACTCTTGCTGGTGAATCTGAGAAAATTGAAACAAAAGTACCTGAACCTTCGTTTTCGAAGGTCATTGAACCAAAATTCATTGAATTTGATACCTTATTACCTAAGGTTATTAAACCTGACGTACCTCAGTCATCTTCACATGTTACTTCAAGACATTCCTCTTCTCTTCCTTTGTCTCATACACGATGGTAGACTATATATATTGGACCTAAAAGTGAGCCCCTTCTATACGGTCTTGTGAGTGCTAAAGATATATCATAAGGTCCTCGTATCTCCCCTCTTCATTTGAGATGGTTACATCATTATTATGATCATCATTTTCCTCCTCTTCAAAATCCATCTAAAGTTCCTTTATTTGATTCTCTTCCTTTCAATTCACCCATGAGTTTCTCATGAAAATCATCATTGGGATCATTAGCCATGACTGAATCCGCTATGGTTTCCCAACCTGTCTACACTATGGATGAGACGTCAAGTGTTTCTTCCTCATCTATGTTTGTAACATCACCAGAGACTCATCTCTATGGTGGCCCGTCCATCCCACCTGGTTATTAGTCATTGTTTGGTACCTTCTCTGGTGAGACATCCAGTCCTTGAACTTCTCTCATGACATCTATTTATAGAATTCCATCTGCACTTCTCTAATTATCACTATATAGTTTGCTCCTTCACCTCAACCTACAACTACAATCGAACAACACGTTGGTCCTTATATTAGTGGATACCTTCAAAAACCCAATTCTCCTTATATTGGGTACTCTCCATCTAGGGGGCAATTGCTTCCATCATCCTCTCCTCCTTTGTCAGGGGGAAACATGTGGTCTATATACCTTAAGCTAGTGATAAACCTTCATCAAATCTTCCTTATCCTGGCTTGACTAGTAATTTCTGGCAATATAACTCACCCATACAACCTAGTTTTGGTTGTGGGTACTTTTGTACATTCTCAATGTATACCATCTACATCCCAAATTCCTACACATCAATCTATACCTTTACAAGCTCAAATCGATGTAATCCAACCTTTACAGGCTGTTACTATGGATCAATATATTGCAATGGTATATTTATCTCCCACATCCTTCTCACTCAGCCTTTACAAGGAAACTTACCATCTCAATAGCATGAACAAGGAATTCCTCAAATTTGAGTAGGAAAAATTATGTATGGTATGGTGCAACCCCCACAGACCTCACCTTATGTGGGTATGATGCACAATCCCATGGGGATAAAATATCACCCTTTACAAGGTATCCCTAATACACGTTATTTAGGTTAGTAAATCCAAACTCACCCATTCCAACATTTGCAAGGTTATCCTAAATCTAGATAAAAAGGATATGCATATATTGGTTATGGGAATCCTCCCTATTCTGGTACCCAGGTTCCTCTTTATCAGAATTTTCCTTATTATGGAACACAAATACCTGTTTCTTAGGATATCCCATATTATCTAAGCTATCCTCCTCTAGATTTTAACAGGAATTTTCCCTTTGTGGATACTCTTGAACTGTCAGATTTTACTCAGCTCGCGAACGACCCCATCGCTCATTCTCCTTTGTGGCCAATAATTCATACCAAATTTCCTTCTAATATTCGAAAATTAAATGTGAATCCTAGAGAAGACCCTTCCACGCATGTAATGATGTATCATCTATAGGGTTCTTTGAACTCTTTTAATGATTATTCCATTCGATTACGTCTTCTCCAACGTGCGCTTACAGGTACCACAACTAAATGGAATATTGAATTACCTAGAGCTTCGTTCCATGATTTGAGTTCTTAGCCACTACCTTCCTCACAAATTTCCAGTTACCCATCAAATATGAGACTAGAATGGAACTTTTTACCAATTTCAAACAATCATATCCCACTCACATCTTAGCTCACATTCACGAGTGGAAGCGTCATCGCCAGTTTGTTAAAACATAATTTTTTGATCATTTGTCAGCAGAATGGTTCACTAATTATATTTTGGCACCTATAATAGAGGATATGGCTAAAGACATACTCTTGATCGAAGATAAAGTGATTGCTCGTGCATAGTAATTGGATCTCGTTTATGCCCAATCGGGCATGCTCTATGATAATATACTGAATGATCTGAGACCTTCGAACATTGTTCCTCAACCTCTTAGTAAAGAAGCTCATGTTGATGATGGAATGATTTGTTCTTCCAATTCACAGCTGGTGAGTAAATCATTTGGTGTTGTTCTTACTGTATCTACCCAAAACCCTCCATAGAATCCTCCTACGGCTTCTACCTTTGAGATAAATGTGGTTCATTCCAATAAATGTAAATATAAACAACAACCAGGAAGTAAGAATAAAGGTAAAGGAAATATAAAAAATAAAACTTATTCATCATAGGATAAACAAAGAAATCAGTCCTAGGATGAGAAACGAAAGCCTCGTTATCCATGTTTGATTTGTAACGAGAAGAACTTTACTCATGATTTTCCTCACTACATGGAAGTGAACCTGTTCTTGAAAAATTACACTTCTCCCATTGTGTTGACCAACCCATTTCCCAATCAGGAGACTCACATTGTTGCTCAAGGCCCTACTTCCTCTAACACATTTTTAATGCTTTCATCCACAAATCATAAATTTGATATTATGATGGTTACCCAAATTAAGTAATATGGTAATGTGAATCCATCGAATGGTCAGGATACTGATCAACCTACTAGTTTGACACCATCTCCATCGGCTCCTTCTCCACCTTTGATTCATACAAAATTAACTATTAAGCTATTGGTGAGGTAAATCCCCTCTACGGACAGAGGTGATCCCACTAGCCCTAGAGTGGGTCTAGCCACAAATGAGACAAGCTATAATGTTGATTCCTAGTTAACGAATAGATGGAGATTCGATAGATGACTTACCAGAGATGTTATGTTGTTGTTTTCGTCGAAAAGGGTTGATGCCTCTCGCTCTTGGTTTGATAGGCCACGATCCGCTCGCTTTCACGCTCGGACACGTGCACACACACAAGAAACAACGACAATATACAACATACTAATTCATATTCATAACTATTATTCAGTCAAAGAAGACTAAATCAATCATATTACATAAAAAAAATAACACAATGATGGAACCAACACCATAGTCGAGTATATTAATCAATGAAAGGAAGAGTAAAACCAAGCTTTGACATTGCGATATCCTCTAGCACGGTTCAAGCGGGGCACGTATCACAAAGTCTCATCGAGAATTAAGACGAGACTCTCTCTACGAAGTTATCCTTGGTTCTACCTTCTCAATAGCAATTACTCAGCTATAGTATTCTTCTCCAAGTGCAGCTCTTTGGCTACATGTTCAGCTAGCTTTCATAAAGGGAGAAGGCTTGTTTATATAGTCAAGGGAGAGGGAGAGGTTAGGATCCCTATAATTATGGAAGGGAGCCCTATATTCAAGGAGTGTTCCATGGGAGATAGAAACTACTGTCTAAAGAGAGATATTCGTGGCTAACCAAGTTAACCACCTCCAGTGACTCATCCCTGAGGTGGTTAGACAGAAACTTTTGCCTCTAAATATTAAAAAACATTCCTAAAACAACTTGGCATGGGGGTTGCACTGAGACAGAGCACCAGGTGGTGCGGGCTCTAGTGTAAATCTTCCACATTGGCGCGACGAATGAACTGGCTATCCGCACCAAGGCAAAAACATAGGTTTTGTGTGATTTTTTGAGGAAATGTCCAACAGAATAAGTTATGTCCTTATGCAGAAGGATGCAAAGAAGGTGTTTGCAAAGTATGACACTTTTCACAAGTCACGGGAATTATCCTCCAATATGTGGGACGAGGGATTGCAGGGACAGTGACAAAATGCTGTGTAACAGATGCCCCTTAAAGCATGAGGTCCGAGAGAGAGGGAGGGGTGAAAAGCTTTATGAGAATGCGTTCAACCCAAACAGTTCTGTCAGAAAACCTACAAGTACAAATACAATTGATATCTATGATACATGATATGTGGCATGGGAACAGCCATCCATAATAAAGTACGTAAAAAGTGAGATCCAAAGTATGGACGCAGCCATCTAGCAATAAGGATCGACAAATAGAATTAGGTATGGTCGCAACCATCCAATCATAAGAGTCATGTAATAAGTCATAGTAATCCACAAAGAACCTACAGCTTGGATTTCATCAGACAAAATCCAGGGTCTTGCACTCCATCTCGACCCTAAAAAAGTACAAATTTGAGCATGTGAATGTATGAATTGAAGTCGATCATGCAAGAAAATCGTCTAATTACCAGCCAATAATGAGAGCTGTTAACAAACACGAGAGAAACCACCAATAATGAAAATGTCTCTCAAGGTACAAAATTTACAATCTACAGAATGTGAACAGTGATTTGGCATCGAACACCCGCAAAATAATCCGATCAAAGGCCAATGATGTGAACCTTGCGTTGGATGCAAAGAACCTACCATTAAGGCATGCAGGCTCGAGGGCACCTGAAGGGAGTCTCTAGATCAGCTTCCTGGAAAATGAGCTGAAGTCGACAAGAAGCGACCTGGTTGAAGGAGGGCCATTATGTTTCCCACACCATCGACACGAGATAGAGGAATATGATGATTTGTGAATCAGGACCAACAGAGAATCAGAGGAAGGTTGAAGATTGCAGAGGAAAAACTTCTCTTGAACATATTGGCGTCACGACACTGGATTCGGTAGTATTTGAAATTAAGGGATCTTAGGTCATGGTGACATGGCAAAGAGCAGATGAGTGGTCAAAAGAGATTACCCAAAGCCACAGAGGCAAAAAAATGATGAAATGAGATTTCCCCAACCCGACACGAATGCAGACAAGTGCCATGTTCAAGAGTGATATACTGCCGACTAAATTCTGGTTCCATTTTCACCCACCATTTCTGGCGAGTACCCCAATTATTTTTGTAAACAAGCTTGAAGGGGATAGCATGTGCTTGCGATGTAAGTTTGTCCTTCGGAATAATCCAACCTAGTACATTTTACGAGCCCTAGGAAGGAGGAACTCGAGTAACGTCATAACGATGGAGTCTGATGTCATCAGTTTTTAATGAGTCTGACAAAGGGAGAACTCGACATATTTTCATGTTTAGAGAGTTTGAAAAGAAATCAGAAAAGAAAACTCCAGCAAGGCCCTTTTCATAAATAGTCTCTCAGATCTGAAAAGGTAGAAAACAACATTCGAGAGAACATCTTAGTTGCGACAGGCTAAGGTATTCCTTTTTCATAAATAATCTATCCCAGCTCGAAAAAGGGGTAAACATATACTGGGTAGACATCATTTCACAACCATTTAACGAGTTCAAAACGACAAGCGTCTCAAAAATATTTTCAGTTTTAGAGAGTTAGAAAATAGCTCAAAGATGACTCCAGTAGTGACTTTTTCATTTTTTATCGAGTCCGAAAAAGTATAAAATGCAACTCATTTCTTCGTCATAACAACACGAAAAACATGTTGTTGCACAAGAGACATGTGTAAAACCCATTTCTCGAAAATAATATGATAAAATAATCAAAAAATATGTTTTAAAACCTAATTTAAGATTTTGAAAAGTTATAAAATGCCATAAGTGGTAAAAATTATTTACTTTTCACTTTTACCTCTTTGTGGAGTAACAATGACCCATTTTCTTTGTGATATTGAGGCGACGATTGCGAGTGATCCAGTGAACCAATATTGATCCCATCAGTTTCAGGTAAGAGCCGACACCATTTTCCATCTTTTAAGCTAAATTTCATTACGTGTATTTATCATTTTCATTCCTTAGGAGAGGATTTGCGAAAATTAGGGCATCGCGGTTGGCGCGGGTTTTGGGCACGGACCCGTGCCAATCGCCTCTTTTTTACAAAAAGGGTTCGCCCATTGGCGCGACTATTTGCGAAACAGTTGAGCCAACCGAACAACCTAAAAATATGCTTGAATTGAAGAAAAATAGAGCCAATTTCTTGCAAATTTCAATGCCTAAGTAGATTAACAATGTTCATATGAACAATGTGTGTAGGTATCAAGCAGAAAGAATGGTGATTGAGTGGAAAGAGAGATAACGCAGTGAGGAAGATGAAATTTCAATGGAGAACGATCGACGTATGGACGCCCTCAAATATTGTGGGCTAAAGAAATTCTTCCTAACACCGTGCCTCCGGGCTCAGCCGGAATTGCTTCAATATTTGATAAGCATCTAGGATGAAGACCTAGAAAATTTCATACTTTGGGATCAAGAAGTTGAACTCAAGGTTTCTGATGTTTATTTTATCACAGGATTGTCACATAGGGGTGCAGTCCCTATCATGACCGGTACCCGTCCTTCTGGGGAAAGCATGTCGATGGTGATCGACAGGGTGTGCCGAGGGGCACAAAAAGGATCGGCGAGTGGGAAGGTTGACATACACACCATCCCAGATCTGGCACTAAAGGTAGTGCTGCACACTATCACACGGGCTGCAGGATCGCAAACACTGCATGAGGCCACAAAAACACAACTAATTCTTGCCTCAGAGTGCATGAACCCGACTCTCTACAACTAGACAAAGGCCATGACCATTAACATTAAGCGGAAACTCACCAAGTCCAAGAAGACCAAACTAAAACAGTTTGGGGATGGATCAATTTTGGTATCGTTCTTCTTAGAATGAATATTGATATTCCAGTGCCAGGAGGTCATTGTCCCAATGTTACCACCCAGAGAACCACGGATAGCCCGATGGGATGCGTTGATTCCCAAAGCAGTGGGCGGCCAGAAAATGTCCTGGAGGCCATAATTCTTCAATTGGCTCCGCTGACAACTAAATTTCGTGGAGGATTGGCCCTATTCTAGTACAGACTTAACCAGTGATCCAGACCTCCCACTCTCGGAGGGAGAGGATTGGGACAGAGAGCTAGGTGAGACTCTTTTTTTATTTTAATGAGTTTATGATTTTTTGGTATATATGCATGTTTTGACAACTAATCTTATATGTATGCAGATGTTGGCCCGAAGAGACCTGCCGGTATGTTGCCGATAGCGAGGCAAACTCCTTGTGATTTCAATCCTCATGGTGAGGGTAGCGAGGAGGAGATAGTACAAAAATTGGAGGGATCGCCCATGGGATTCTGGACTATGATCACCTTGATGATGTTCCTCGAGCCTACCAGAGGCATACCGTAGGGGTGCCGAGTCGTATCCACCACTTGCTGAGGCGGTTGGTATGGGCAGTGACGTGCTATCATGAGCACCATGCCCATTAGGCACCTAGGCTTTTGTTTCCAAATATTTTGAGAGACATGTTGTCTCGAGATGTAACTAAAACATACATATATATTTTTTGGGTTTTTATGATGCACACACTGCAAACGGTCGATATATACATATACATATATTTTATACATGGGTCTATTTATATATGATGATGTTTTATAAATTTTGCAAATGTCTATCTAATACAATGTTGGCCACTGCATCAGTTAATGTATTCATTCGTCTTGGTATATGTTGATATGTGATAAAATCGAAATTTCTTTCAAGAAAACGAATACGTAAATAAAATCTCAAAATGCATGAGTTTCGAACCGAATAATGACCATTAAGTTGAAGAACAACACGCTATGAGTCTAGATATACAAGCAATCTGCGTATGCCGAGGTTAACTGCCTCGGTTAATAGTTCCAAAATAGCACTATATTCAGTGACATTATTTGTAGTTCGTCTTAGACAAATACCTTGTAGGTTAATTAAATCAGCAGCAGGATTATAAATTACCCAGGCTGCCGAAGACAAGTTCCTAGTACTGCGGGAAGCACCATCCGTGAAACCGACATAAGGGGTAATAGACATCTGCATAGCAAGAAAGACCCAATAAGTAGAAAAAAACTTACAAAACACATCAAACCTAAACATGCACAAAAATGAAAAAAATCACTTATGTACAAATATCATGCATGAATGACTCAAGCATAATACTTTTTCAGATACAACCCATTTTTGGGTTGTGCTAAGGGATAACCTTCATAATCAATAAGCTCATAAAGCCCCATTCTGTAACACATGTTTGATGATGTAGGGCCCATGCCACATGGGTTGGAATTTACCTGCCCCCAGCTTGTCATGAGCTTGGTCATACAGAAGGACGAGGTCGCCTTCGATAAAAGAACGAGGGGAAACTGTTTGGTCAAAGTGAGCTTTGACTCACTTCTTTTTTGCCTCGATGACCAAAGCATCCAAGCGACGAGTTTCATCAAATCTCTCTAAATAAAGGAGACGTTCTTCCTCAGATGAAGTATTAGGCAGTAATTCCATAGCTAATTTGAGTGAAAGAATTTCACACTCAATCGAAAGAGTAGCTTCCAGACCGTACACCAACTGAAATGGGGTGAATCCGATCGCACTCTTAATCGACGTTCGATAAGCCCATACAGCTGAAAATAGCATGAGATGCCAATTTGATTTATGGATCCCAATTGTTTGTTGAAGCATCATAACAAGAACTTCGTTTACGGCTTCAACCTAGCCATTAGCTTGAGGGTAATATGGCGTTGAGCTATCGCGACGCAGACCCAACTTAGACGTCATCTCCGCCATCATATAGTCCCGAAAATGTGAACCATGATCGGTAAAAATGGCTTGAGAGACACCAAACCAGGTAACAAAATTATTGAATATGAATTGCATTGTTGTCTTACCATCCACAGCCAGTGTAGGCATTGCTACGGTCCATTTTGTAAAATAATCGATGACAACGATAATATAGGCATGCCCCCCGGCCGAGCGAGGGTTACACGTCATAAAATCGATGCCCCATTTGGAAAAAGGACCAACGGTAATGAAAAGGTGTAATGGAACAGGTGGTGCACGAATCTTGCGTTGATATATCTTGCACACATGACATTTGCGTACTACAATAATGCAGTCTTTAAAAATGGACGGCCAGAAATAACCAGTAGGAAGGATCTTCTGTGGAGTGGCATAACCAGACATGTGACCACCACAGGCACCACTGTGGTAGTCATTTAAAACTTTCTCAGCCTCCTCGAGGGTCAGACATTGGCGGAGTATGGAATTGACTCTGACACGATAGAGGGTATCTCCGACAATACGATAAGGTTGGAACTGATGCCGAATGCGGCATCGGGCATCTTTTGTCAACTCAAACTTAAAAGTAGAATTCTAGAGGTACATGATGATATCACCATAACATGGATCGAGGGTGCTAATCAAGAAAAGAGTTTCGTCCGGAATATGATCCTCGAAATAAGAAGGAGCAGAGTTGGTTGGGAGAGAACAAATCAGATCAGCGAACATGAGATATTTCTTTGATTTGGCAGTAGTGAACTCCAAATAAAACTCTTGGAGGATAATGATCAACTTCGATTATTTTACCCCTAGTAACTATCGAGACAAAATATAGGTCATGGGGTTACAATCAGAAATCACGGTTACTGTTCGTAAAAGGATGTAATGATGAAAATGCTGGACGGCCTGGACCGCAGCCAGTGCTAACTTCTCAACATGTGCATAACGCGTTTCACGGTCGAGAAGGTTTCGAGACAAGTAATAAATAACATTCTCGTTACCATCATCATCATCTTGAACTAATACCATGGCGATCGTACTAAAGGCGGCAGCTAGATAGAGGGTGAAATCACGATGATAATTTGGAGGATGTAATAGGGGAGTGTTGATGAGCAACGTCTTAAGCATATCAAAATATTGCTGAGCAATCTCATCCCAGTAGAAAGGGATGTCCTGCCTTAAAATTTGTGTGATCCCTTTGGCTACTTCAGCATAGTTCGGGATAAAACGACGTAAAAAATTTCTTTCCCTTGGAGACTCTAGAGTTGGTGTAACGAGGACGGGGAGGGGAGATTAACAATAGCCTCAACCTTAAGCGGATCAAGGCGAATTCCATCTTTGGATACGATAAACCCTAAAATGTGGATTGAGCTGAATGTCGTAGCATCTACAGCGAAGAAATATCAGTTGAAGATGGTCCGGATGATATTTTCGTGCAACTTAATGAGCCGAAATGTCATCCAGGTATGGTTGAATAATATGACGAATATAGTGAAAGGCGTAAGACATCGCGTGCTGGAACATAGCCCCAGCGTTATTCAAGCCAAAAGGGAGTTTCTTATATGCGAACATTCCCCAAGTATAGATAAAAGTGGTCTTGTGTTGATCAGATGGGAGAATGTTGATCTGGTTATAGCCAGAAAATGCGTCCATAAGGGAAAAAATTTCGCTCCCCGCACAATCATCAATGATCTAATCGATGAAAGGGGTGGGATAGTTATCCTTAGGACAGGCCCGATTAATATCTCGGTAGTCAACACAGACGCGGATTGTTCCTTGCTTCTTATCCATAGGAACAATGTTAGAAACCCACTCTGTCAGAGGAATCGGATAAATGAAACCCGCTTTGAGAAAATTTTCAACTTCAGCTTTTATGGCGGCAGCTTTTTGAGGATGCACCGGATGAAGATGCTGGCGGACGGGTTTCACACCGGGGTAGGTGGGAATCTCATGCACCAAAATACTGGGATCAATTCTAGGCATTTCTTCATAAGACCAAGCGAAAACATCACAAAATTTGTGAAAGAGGCTAGTGTACACTTGGACTTCATCAAAGAGCAAGTGACTCCGATATGGATGTTCTCGATAATTCCCAGTTTAACGGAAATGTTGATAGGCATCGTCTGGGTTCTGTTACTCAAGTCACCTTCAGTGAAGACTTCGTGAGTCAAGATAGGAGTTTGAAGTGGCAGAGAAGGAAATTGAGACGCAAAACGCTCAATACAGTTAGACATTGCCTCGAGGCAAGGCATAAACGAGGAACGATGATGGCCATTTCTCCACGGTAGGTCCTCGAGAGACATGGTTTCCATGATGGCTTCATCGGATGGAAACAATTATTTTAAAGGATCAGGTGAATGTGCATCGCCGAGCCAGGGGGATTTAGAATAGATGTCGAGAGCCACACTCAAAGGAGTACCTTCAGAATGGGGAGAATATGATGCAACTACTAGCTCACAATAATTGATTTCAATTGGACTAAGCGTCGTCGAATCCCCGAATGAATCAACCTGTTTAGGTAAAGGGACAATCCACGGGTCATCCGACCTAGAGATCATATTAACTTGAACAGTATTGGGTGGCGAAAGGGGAAAGATACCCATGAGGGCGGGGTCTTTGAAAAGACCCTTCCCTACACTATCGGGGGAGATGGAATCTACTCTACGTATGGAACGTTGTTCTCAGAAGACGAGGTAAAGAACGACAATTGGTCGACAGTAATGATTTTTCCCTTGTGTGGAAACTTTAGAAGACGAAAGAGGGTGGACGGAATGCACAACATAGCACGAGTCCAACTGCGACCGAGTAGAAGATTTTAATTGAGCTTAGCGTTGACTACTTCTACTTATACATTTATTGTATTTCCTTGCAACGTAATCGAAAAGTTGGCGAGAACACCCAAGGGTTTCGATTCCCTTCCATCAAATGCCTCAAGGGAATTGGGTGATGAAGTTAGGGTTGGAGAGCCAATAACCTTCTAGCAAGAAGATGGCATGACACAGGTGGATGCACCTTCGTCCACAATGGGTCTATGGATGTTGAGACCATTAATGGAGACTTGTATGACAAGCACAATCTGGTGCGGAAGTCGGGGGAATAAATTCTATAAGTCGAAAGTGAGAAGGCTAGAATCAACAAGACTGATCTCGCCGATTGCAGATAATAAAATCTTCCGCTAAGACAAACGACTCTGAAGCACTTCTAATGCGGACATCATGGATGGCACCTATGCTAAATCCTCAACAATACTGTAATGCTGAGCAGAACGAGCGTTAGGATTATAAGAAGATTTCTGGAGAACACCTTTAGAAGGTGGTCATACAATGGGTTCAGCACTAGGCCTTTCAATCTCAAGAGGACCAGAGGTAGGTAGGGGAGGAGGACCATCAGCGATCTCTTTCTCAGCTACCTGACGTGATCCAGTAAAATATTTCAACCGATTAGCGATGGAAACGGGTGCAGAATCGTTCATCATGAACACTTGAGAGCCAAACGGTGCAGATGGCGCAGGTTGATCGACCATATGTGTTTGTTGAGATGGAAAAGGTTCTTTAAGGACAACCAGAGTTCCCTTAGTTCCTTTGAGAAATTTACTAACTTCAACTCATCTATGACAATCCTTAGTGTAGTGTTCCTCATCACAAATGAAATAGGGATAGTTCGGCTTGCGCTGTGAACCATCATCAGCACGAGGCTTGGAAGACTCTGGCTTTGGGGCATTGGCTTTGGCCTTGCCTTTGCCCTTATTTTTCCCCTTGTATGTCTTGTCAATAGGATTGACCTAGATTGCATTGACCTCCGAGGTTTTACCAGAATCTAGGGTAGACTAAGAAGCAGAATCATTAGAAGAATTTGATTTTTACTTCCCAGTGTTGGAAGAATTACGTGACCAATAACGCCATTGACGGATGGGGTGGCTGGTGCTTTAGAGGTGCCAGGTCACGAGGCATCAATAAATATATCATACAAAATGCCCGATTGAGAGTACACTAAATAAAGGTATTGGGCACGAGCAATGGTGTGTTCCTTAGTGACACATGCCCCCATAGCTATGTCTTTTGCAATTTGATTGACAAAAGAGGTGGTAAACCAATGGGTGAGAAGCTGATTAGGAATTGTGAACTTGATCAGACGATGATGACATCTCCATTCATGAATGTGGTTCGAGATGTGGGTAGCCTGATCCTATTTCAGGGATGTTAGGAGATGCGTCCCAGCTTCATAATGAACCGATACCTATAAATGAGTAAGGAAGGCCATAGTGAGAGAGTTGAAATCTTGAATGATACCACGAGACAACTCGATGTACTATTTAGCAGCAACTCCAGTGAGAGTTTGATGGAAAATACGGAGTCGAATAGATTCATCCACCCAATAATTGGAATAACACCATAAATGGTATGTCATGACATGTGCTTGGGGATCTTCTCCAGCCTTAACCTCAAACTTGGGGCAATCACCAGGAACCTTGGTTGGAACTGGAGGCCAATAATGATTATGAAGAATTGTATCATTCGTTAATTTAGACACATCCTGTAATTCCAACGTGGCGAGAAAGGGTAATTGAGGGTTGAAAGGCATAGTAGGTCCTCGATAAGGACCCGTACTCACATTCCATCCTAACTGAGTATAACTCTACCCCCATTGGTTCTGTCCCGAAGGATTCAGACCATAAGGGGTATAAGCGGGATAATTCGGTTGATATCGCGGCTGAGCACCACGATATGGAGGTTGAAGACCAGTATACTGATTTTGAGTATATGAGGGTCTCGATTGAGCAGCATAAATTTTTTTCTGCGGAATGTAAGTATAGCCTGCCAGTTGAGGGTAATGGGTAGAACCTCAAGGCGTGTTGTATACCGGTTGATATTGACCTCGAGGTAAATAATCACCTTGGGGTCAAGCGGGCTGCTGATAAGTAAGGCCCTACTGAGCTGAATAAATCGGGCGTGTTGGTGGGCCTGACTGTCATGTAGAGTAGAGTGGCTGCTGAGTAGGGTGAACTACCTGTGCAAGTGGTCCCTACTGAGCAGGTTGACCTAACTGAGGAGGGCCACCAGGTTTCTCCTGTAGAAGAGGCTGGCCTGATGGCTGTGATGGGTCAGGTTGTGCCTGATGACTAGGTTGACCTAGAACAGGACCATAAGATGGCCCTGGATGTGATGGGCCAGGCTGTACCTGATCACTAGGTTGACCTGGAGCAGGACCATAAGATATCCCTGGCTGTGCAACATTTGGACCAGTTGGAAGATATGGTTGTTGTGGTTGCACAAAAATTTGCCCTTGAGATGGATAAATCTTCCCCCAAGGACCATATGAGGGTCTTGGTTGATATACCGGTTGTCCAGTAGGTCCTTGGGATTTCCTAGGTTGGATCACAGGCTGACCTTGTAAAGGTTGGCCTTATAGACTGTAAAATAATCCTTGTTGGACCGAAGGTTTTCCCTAAAAGGGTTGTCCTTGTGGGCCGTAAGAATACCCTTTCTGGACCAAAGGTTGTCCCTAAAAGGGTTGTCCTTGTGGGTTGTAAGGTTGTCCTTCATGAACCGAAGGTTGTCCCTGAAAGGGTTGTCCTTGTTGGTTAGAAGGTTGCACATGCAAGGTAGGTATAAAACCGGAAAGGAACTGATAAGCTTCTGAATCAGGAAAATAGATAGGGTTACCATACTCATCATAATGAAACGGAAGTGCATAAATGGGGTTACCAACCGCATCATAATGAGAAAGGTAAGGCTCACCAGAATCCTGAGGGGACTGGTAATTCTGGGAGTTCTGTTGCTGAACAGATAGTCGATACTCCTCTGAAGAGAGGTCATCAGGGATTTCCATGGAAATTAAAGTCTCTATATAAGACAAAGCCCCTGACAGTTGAGCGGTGATAACTGGTGCTAACGTAGCTACGCAGACAATAGGTCTAGTTGGGACAAACGTAACAAAAGGTGTCGATGAGACAGGTGTCGTGGGTGACATCCCCAACGATGGAAGGACTTCCCCCCTTGACGGAGTTGATGCTACCATGGAGGAAATACCGGCCACAATCTAACCCAAAGACCTGGATCCAGCTGGAAGTGATACCGATGGTGAAGATTGAGCAGACTCTTGAGGGATGCTTTTCAGAAAAATTTGGTGTTCTTCATCAGAAACAGGAATCCCCTCACTGCCAATAGGACCAAATGAGTCCATATCCGAATCCACCATGAGATCTTGTAAAATACTACAAGGACTAGGAGGTATGATAGCAGCTAAAAATGGTAATCCCGATGTAAGAGGGGGAAAGTGGTCCCCGACCCCAAACCCAAACCAAGCGTTTGAAAGAGGCCAAGTGAATTCAACTGGTTCTCCAAAGGGGTACTCTGACGATAGAGTAGGCTGCTGAAGCTCGGTAGACCTAGAGGTTTGAGAAGTTTCAGATCAATCATCCGAGAAAGGACTACCACTAGAAAAAACCGATGGTTCTGCCACTCTGACTATAGCACACTAGAAAATAAAAAGAGATCGAAAACGAAGACTCTTAGATAAAAACCAAGGCAAAAAAAGACAGGCCAAGAGATCAAACATTAAAGGGCGTGTAATCGTAGGTAGTTTATTTTACCACATTGAAACCAAAAATTCATTGTTTCATGTTTTAAGAGTCAATAAACAAGTAAAATATGACTCTAGTCAATTTCAGTTTTAAGCGAGCGTGAAAGGACAAGTGCTCGATGATCTTTTCAAATTTACGGAGTCAGTAAAGATTGAAAATGACTGCTCAGGTAGTCTAGGTAAAAGGGTGTACCAGGTTCCCATGAACTTCCATATACACCTTGGTGATCAAATGAAAGAATAATTGACCAAGGACTTGACGTACGTGCAGGTAGTCTCCCCGAATGTTGTGTTCGGTGTATCATGGTTACAAGACAGTGGACTCGGCTTCCTACAGATAAAAGGATTGCAACCTAGAGGGGTCTCCCTTTATATACTCGACGGTACGGGGAGCACAAGTCCATACTGGTGTTGTCTGAAGGCAAATGGTGAGCGACAACTGCTATGTTTAAAGACGCCAGAACACATCTCTAACTTAGACCACTAGATATTTCATTAGGTTTCAATGTTGCCTTAGGTTAATTAAGTAAATTTTAAGTTGACCCTGTATTTACAGTTCAATTCCAAGGTCCTACCGAATGTTGGATCTGAAAAATCCCTAAATGCGAGCTACATGCCAACAGATACCATTTCGTTCAATGAAAAGCTTTCTATGAGAAAGTTAGGAGTTTTCAAGCGATAACAAACAATAAGAACACGCAGAAGCATCCACTACAGTATCTGATGCAAGCTAATGAAAATGAGAAATATTTCCTAGAATTGTCCAATGCTAGATATGCGAAAAACTTTCAATTTCACAATGCAAGCAAGAATGCAAACAATACTTCTTCTCTTTTTCAATGTAATAGAGCAAACAATGCACTAAATTACATGAAAGAAAAACCAAAACACTAGCTTGAGAAAGTTAATGAGAGAGTCGAAACGAAACAATTTCAATCAACTAAAGGCAAACATGACAAGACTCAAACCAATGTTGCAATCCCTCAAATCAAAGAAAGATTTCAAAACAGACCCATACAAGTAGTTGTGATCTATGCTTGGAGTGACAAGAAGCGAAATATAATGAAAGAGCAAGAATCATTCAACCAATGCAATCACTCAAATGCATCAAGGAAGCTGAATGC
The DNA here is from genome assembly GCA_034641835.2 of Pinus albicaulis. Classification (NCBI taxonomy): domain Eukaryota; kingdom Viridiplantae; phylum Streptophyta; class Pinopsida; order Pinales; family Pinaceae; genus Pinus; species Pinus albicaulis. Next base: position 413,861,796 of record CM076581.1, on the reverse strand, counting down.
AACCAAACAAGGGACGAAGTTTACTGTGAAACAAAAAGCTCAAACTCCTACACGAGGCTCAGCATACCAAAGCACTTGAAAAACCCTAAGGCTACGAAGCTGATAGGAAACGGACAAACAACTAAAGGAATGAAGCTAATGACAATAAAAAATAATCCCTAAGCACTCAATGCATACCTAAAATGACCCAAAAGTACAAGAACTGACCAAAAATCTCCAAAACAAAGAAAACCCTAACACCTACAAAAGTTGGCACAACTGTTTGGCTGTAATCGGGGCCAAACAGGGGATGGCGTGGGCGCTACACTAGCAACATTCGCCAATCGGCACGTCTATCTAAGTAGAAAATGCGCCAAGCCATTTCACTCAAGTAAAAGGGAAAATTTTGAAAAACAGTAGTCAGATCTTATCCTCTGGGGCTGAACAGGGGTCTGAGACTTAGCAGAATAATCAGAAAAGGAAAAACAAGCAAGTAAAGACCAAAATAAGACCTAATGGGTGAAAGCCAAACTCACAGTAATCCCCAGAGGAGTTGCCAATTTGTTGGTGACGTAAATCCCCTCTGTGGACAGAGGCGATTCCACTAGCCCTTGAGTGGGTCTAGCCATAAACGAGACAAGTTATAATGTTGATTCCTAGTTAAAGAATAGACAAAGATTCGATAGATGACTTACCAGAGATCCTATGCTATTGTTGTCATCAAAAAGGTTTGTTGCCTCTCACTCTTGGTTTGACAGACCACAATCCGCTCGCTTTCACGCTCGAACACCTGCACACACATAAAAAACAAGGACAATATACAACATACTAATTCATATTCGTAACTATTAGTCAGTCAAAGAAGACTAAATCAATCGTATTACATAAACAACATAACACAATGATGGAAACAACACCATAGTTGAGTATATTAATCAATGAAAGGAAGAGTACAACCAAGCTTCAACGTTGCAATCTCCTCCAACAGGGTTCAAGCGGAGCATGTCTCACAAAGGCTCATTGGGAATTCGGGTGGGACTCTCTCTATGGAGTTCTCCTTGGTTCTACCTTCTCAATAGAAATTACTCAGCTATAGTATTCTTCTCCAAGTTTAGATCTTTGGCTACATGTTCAGTTAGCTTTCATAAACGGAGAAGGCTTGTTTATATAGAGGGAGAGGGAGAGGTTAGGATCCCTATTATTATGGAAGGGAGCCCTATATTCAAGGAGTGTTCCATGGGAGATAGAAACTACTGTATAAAGAGAGAGATCCGTGGCTAACCAAGTTAACCATGTCCAGTGACATCCCTGAGGTGGTTAGAAGGAAACTTCCACCTCTAAATTTTAAAAAACATTCCTAAAACAACTTGGCATGGGGGCTTCACTAAGACAGAGCGCCATGTGGCGCGGCCTCTAGTGAAAATATTCCACATTGGCATGAGGAATGAATTGGCTATCCACGCCAAGGCCAAAACATAGGTTTTGTGTGTTTTTTTGAGGAAATGTCCGACGAAAAAAATGATGTCCTTATGCAGAAGGATGCAAAGAAGGTGTTTGCAAAGTATGACACTATTCACAAGTCATAGAAATGATCCTCCAATATGCGGAAGGAGGGATTGCAGGTACGGTGACAAAATGTTGTGTAACATAAGCCTCTAAAGGGAATTATTCATAAACCGACTTTCAACCCTCATGTGTGAGATGCTGAAAATTATAACATAGTTGAAGACTTGGTTCAGTCTCCATCAGCTATGCCAACTCTCGAGGTGTTGCAAAATTTTCCTAACTAGAAGAAGGCCTTGATTTCTACTATCAAATGTGTTTATCCTTCAGATTCCAACCTAGTCATTTTCAATCAAGATAACTATTCCCCTTGACTCTCGACTCAATTGGATTTTATGCTCAAGGTTGTCATCTGTGGTAAGAACATTCATCATTCTATTGTTGAAAAGAGAGACTCCACTTGTATCATGTCTCTGTCTTGCTAGAAGGTGATTGGGTCTCCTCAACTCAGTTAGTCAACAATCACATTGAAATATTTCGATGGAAGAACATATAAAACTTGTGGTATTTTGAACTCCTTGCAAGTAGGGTTAGGGGGGAAATTCTATCCATAAAATTTTAAGTTATTGATAGACCCCTTGATTATAATATACTATTAGGTTGCACATGGGTTTACACCATGACCATTGCAATTTTGAATTATTTCTGTATGATCTCTTTTGCTCATAAGGGTGGAATTGTGGCTATCGTCTAACTCACCATTTATGCCTTTGATTCTAATGTTACATGAAGTGTCCATATTGTAGGCAAAACTCTACATACTTATCACCATGTCCAGGCTGGATTGCTTAATTATTCCTCACTTATGCGAATATTTTTGCTCACTCCTCCTTCATTCCCTGACAGCTCACCTTTAGTTGCATATAAAAATATCATATCATCCTCTACTATTATAGTTGTTCCATGGAACTTACATCGATAGTTTTGATAGCCCAATGCTACTTAACCCCATCGAGCTTGATTATGATGCCATATATTCGTCTCGTGCGGCTTGTTCAGATTCCTTCCCTTCGATCAATTGGATCGATCGTTCATTGGATTATGGCACATATTCTGATATTTTCTCTTGAGCATTCCCTACCAATGAGATAATTATAAAGAACATGATGTCAGATGAGCATCATGGAGATCATGATTCTAGAAGATGCGTCATGGGAATATCATCACCATCATTTCTCCTTACTAGATTCCATTGAGGATAATCTCAGTGACCTGCATCTACCTAATATCGTCGAGTTTTCTACAAGTCTATATTCTATTCACGAAGTCGATTATGAGAAGAGCCCCTCGAATATCGAAGAGACGATTCCTCTTGATATCTCTATTGAACAAATTATTTTCGAAAATCTACATATTGGTGTGTCTTGTTCACTGGATGAGATTAAGACCTATAAACCCCTATTTCAAGAGTTTCAAGATGTATTTTCCTAGAATTATGAAAAAATTCTTGGTTTCGATCCAAATTTAGTGGTGCATGAGATTAAAATGTATCTTGATGCTAAACCATTCTAGAAACACCATCATATGCTCCATCCTAAGAAGGCTACCACAATCAAAGATATGGTTGAAAAACTTCCTTGAGTTGGTTTCATCTACCTTGTTCCTTTGACTGATTGGGTATCAAATGTCATTATGGTAATGAAGAAATAAGGGAGAATCTATGTATTCATCGATTATTGGGATGTAAATCGTGCTTTTCCAAAAAATAATTACCCAACCCCATTTATCGATCAGATTGTTGATGGTTGTGCCAGATTTGAGATATATTTATTCATGGATGCTTTATTCGGCTATAATCAAATCAAAATTCTCCCAATAGATCAACCTTAAACTACATTTATCTGTCCTTGGGGTACTTTTGTATACCAGAAACTCCCCTTTGGTTTAAATAATGTTTGGGATACATTTCAGCAAGCCATGGATTACACTTTCCAGAAATTAAACATATCATGTAACCTTACTTGGATGATATCCCTGTTCATTCTAAATATTGGAATGATCACCCGATTCATCTTAATACCTTTTCCTACTGTGTAGACATTATAATAGTTGACTTAATCCTCACAAATGTGTGTTCTGTGTTAGTCCCATTCGACATCTCTGTTTCATCATTTCAAAACATGGAATTTGTATCGATCCTCTAAAAGCTCAGGTAATCATTGATCTTCATGCACTTTCTTCTCTCATTCAACTTCAATTACTCTCAGGGAAGGCTAAATTTCTGTGGAGGTTTGTACCTAATTATGCTGAGTTGACCAAAGTATTCACTCACCTTCTTAAGAAAGGGGTTCCCTTCTATTGGGACAATGCTACTAAAAAATCATATGAATCCCTAAAATATGTACTAGTTCCAACGTCTCTATTATATCCCCCCCATTACCAGCATGATTGTTTCATGTATCTTGCTACTACCATTACTAATATAGAAATGGTATTGGTCCAATAAGGTTATTTAGCATCTGAAAATCCCATCTATTATTTGATTCGGAATTTCAATGATACCAAAATAAAGTATACCCATGTAGAAAAATTATCTTTGGTAGTGGTTTAAGCCATCCAAATGTCTCATCATTATATATCACTCTGGAGAAACTAAAGTCATTTCTGATTGCAACGCTATGAGATATATATTTTAGTGTCAATTTCTGGGGGGGAATACTATAAATGGATCGTTATCCTGTAGGAATTTGAGCTGGAATTCATCAAATCTAAATCAAATAAATCATTATTTTTTGTTGAGCTAATATGTGACCTTCCCTCTGTTGATTCTGAATCGACATCTGGGGATTCCATGTGAGACGAGTCATTGTTTCTGATATTGTCATCTAACCTATGGCATGGAGACATTCTTATATATCTCCAGACCTAAACCTTCCAGTTTGATACCTCTCTCTCTGACCAGCGATGTAATTGATACCAAGCCAAGAATTACATCATCATCAACACACCCTTTATCACTTTGGTATTGATACAATTTTTCGAAGGTGCCTCACACATGAGGAGGCCGAGAAAGTCCTTAATTAATGCCACTTGGGGGAATGTGGTGGTTTTTTATCTGCTTATTCTACCACCTAGAAGATCCTACGGGCTGGTTTCTTTTGGCCGACCATATTTCGTGATTGTATTCTCGATGTCTAAAATTTTCATACATACCATATTTATGATTGTAAGACCTGTGCTCCAACTTCTCCATTGCATCTTGTTATCATCGTAGGTCCTTTTGTGAAATGGGATATCTAATTCATGAAATTTAACCCTCACTCGACTGGGGGTCATGGATATATCATCGTATTAGTATATTATTTTACTAAATGGGCTAAAGTGATGCCTACTTTTAACAATATTGACGAAATAGCTACACATGTTTTCTTCAATCATGTCATCGCACTGTTTGGTGTTTCACAAGCCATAGTCATAAGATCATAGAAATCACTTTCACAATCACATGATGACCTACCTTACTACCAATTTGGGACTTTCTCATGAAAGTTCCATTCCCTACTACCCACGGGCTAATGGGAAGTTTGAGGCAATTAAAAAAGTTCTCAAAAAGATGATTCAGTGTATGATAGGGGTCCCTAAATCATACTGGAATTTTCTTATTTAGGCTTCCTTGTGGGAATATTGAAACTGTGTCAGGACTGCTACTAGATTTTCTCCTTTTCAATTGGTTTATGGTCTAGAAGAAATACTCCCAATCAAATGTGACATTCCATCATTGAACTAGCTATAGAATTGTTTCCTACCACTTCCGTAGAAGAGGAACATATCTTACATCTGACCCATTTAAATGAGACTCAGTGAGATGTTTCCATGGCTAACGAAGCCTATCAGAAATGTATCAAGGCGCAATATGAAAAAAGTGGCAAGCCTGCTGTCTTATTTGAAGGAGACCTTGTCCATCTATATGATCAAGATTCTGAAAGATTAGGATCAGGGAAGTTACAACCTATATGGATAGTCTCATATATTTTCAAGCATGTTCTTTCTAAAGGGGCCTATGAGGTGGTCGATTTTTATGGACTTCCACTGTTGCAGCCTAGAAATGGGTTGCAGCTTAATAAATACTATGCGTAATCTTATGTGTAGTCATCTGTGTAAATATTGTATATGGGTGTGTCGAGTGTGTTTCCAGTGTGTCTCTTCAAAGTTTCTAACAATTTCTATTGATCACGTTTACATTTCGTTTACATATCTCGACATCCCTTGAACCATATGTCGGTTATGAGGATGGTGTTAGTCATAGTACTTGGAATATATCCTCTACAACATGGGCTATATTTTCCCCAAATGACAATTTAGTGAGTCTATAAGGGATTTGTATCGGTCGCTCTACCAATAGCATCACTGAGTATAGCGTAGTGGTCGAGTTATTGTATGATGTTATTTCATATGGTATCCACCATCTAGTCACCAAACTTGACTCAAAAATTGTGGTACTACAACTTGCTAATGTCTATTCAGTTAGAAGTCGCACCATCCTTCACATATTATTAAGGGTTCGACTTCTATAAATTCATTTTTATTTCATCCAATATCAACATATTTCTATAAATATAAATACATTGACATATGCACCAACTAATCATGTTATAGATAGCCATTTTCAATGAATGTAAATAAGTTTCAATACACATCACATCTATTGAAGGGAATAATAGCAACACAAAAACACCGAATATATATATATATATATCTGTGTGTGTGTGTGTGTGTGTGTATATATATATAAAGTTTGGGTTTAAAAAAAAAATTCCCGACACACATATGGCCACACGTCCGATATAAAAAACTACAGGAAAATATGACTATGATCCCCCCTATAGTCTAATCATAGTGCTCATGATAACATGCCACTACATGACCTATCTTGCATAGTAGCCAACCAATACGACTAGGCACAACCTATCCTTTGCCTCAACCCCTCCATGTGGAGATCTCCCACTGCTAGGGTCTCGGCTACATTGAGTTTTTGTAGTGCATCATATCTTAAGGTAGCAACATGTATTGGTGCTACTTCTTGCTATGGATCTTCTACAAGATAGATATATGAAGCACCTATAGGTCAAACGGGCCCAATATTTGCATGAAAAAATCAATATTTTATGTCTCGGAAACATCAAAAACACAAAAAAATTGTAAAACATTCAAAGAATGAAATGGTCAAAATATCTTACCTGTAGCACCCCATTTTTCACCATGAGGAAGCACGAGCTCAAGCTCGCCACAAAAATCCAACCCTGTGTATGGATAATTAGCTATCATAATGAACTATCTATGCAGCCACTTGAAAAATGTTTGTACGAAGATGATCGACGACGTACCTACATGTCGGGACATAAGATCTATCCACCTCCTCATCCGTGGAACCCTCGGATCAATGGGCTCGGGCATGATATACTGAGGTTGTAATAATGGAATCCTCTATACGGAAAAAGAGATAAATATTGAACCATAGAAAGAAAAAAATTCAAGTTTCCCTCTCTTACTTTAGACATTTGTTCTTTCATATTTACCAGCACCCCCTTGCTCTAGTTGAACACTTTCAGTTCCAGACACTCTAAGTTGTGTTGTGTTATCACAAAATTGCACATGATAGGCTGCTAACCAGAAAAATTCATGTAACTGTTTCAAACCAATCTTGTGATGGAAGCTTAGCCTCTTCAGTCTGAGAGGGCTCTCTCAAAGGGTTAATAATATTTGATAAAGATAGATTTAGATGGCTAACTCTACTTGGAAAAAAACTTGCTTGTGATATGTATAGGTGGAAAATAGTATCAGTCTGCAAAAATTGGGCTTATGGAGTCAACAATTGTAGTGATTCAGTAGTAAGTTCACTTGACATGGAAGTTGAGGTAGGTAATATTTTTTAGCAGAAGTACACACACATGAAACAAGAAATCAGACAGTCAATTCATCTATAAAGGAATTCAGAGCATTGCATGAATGAATTATGATTATTAAAGATGGAAACCACTGAAAAATGGTACACATAAAAGATATAAATAATATAGGCACTAAAAATTCAATCAGAATCTCAGGTTGGTCAAGAAACAAGTCTCGATATTACTGAAAATAGTCAATTTACATAAAGTTGCAGTATTGCCAAAAAATATCCAACCCTTGAAAAACTCGAATCTCCGCCCTTTAATAAACTTGTTAGAAGATGAGATGATCTATCTCCTAGATAGATTCATCAAATTTACCCTATTGACACCTTTCATAACAATAAAACATCTATTTTAATGAGAAATGGACAACTATCCTACTTGATAGTCCTTTTCCTAATAGGACTCAAACTATTCATTATTACATTAACAGCCTTATCTCCTAAAAAAAATTACATATTTAACAACTATACCTTCACATGTTTGAATAGGGTGTGATGGGACTCATCACTACATGACATCTTAATTGACCTCCTCTAAAACTGGAAACAAACCCTATTTTTAAGGAAAACTGGTCCTTATCTTCAACGAGGGGTTTGGATGATGAGTTGGCTTCATCATGTGGTATTTTAAGTCTTGGATGACTACTGGAAAAGTCCCTTGGACCTTAGAAAGTTTCCACCTATCCATAACTGCACAAAAACTTGCTCATATAGCTTCAAAACAATATGTTACGAAAGTATGACAGTTTCGTATCGTACTTTCATAGCGTTACAAAAATGCCTTTTGCCATCAATATTTCTGATACTTTTCTTCTTCATGATGTTCATTATGCCTTAATACATATTCCATACCATTTTCACCTCTTGTAAGCTCCCAAAACTGGTTCAAAATGAAAAAAGGAAAGCTACAGTAGTTTTGTAGCGTTTTCTTGTTCTTCAAGCCCAGGAACGCTACGAAACTGCTGAAAACAGTGAAAATTCCAGATTTCTGTGTATCCTCAAAAACAAACTTTCCAGGTGTAAAAAAATATTTTCTAACATGCCATTAACCTTCAAGATGATAAACCATCTCACAGTATGCTTCTTGAGGTGTTTCTTCCTCATTGATGATGAGTTGAGCAATTGGCTCCTCAACTACTGTCATTTTAAGGCCCTTTTTTTCCAACTCCTCATGGATTATTTCAAGTTGTTCCTGGAGGTATTTAGCCTGATCCTTAAACTTCCTATAATTATATTTCAAATTCAAGTTCATTTTCCTGACATGTTTCACCTCCTTCCTCAATGGCATGGTCCATTTGATAAACTGTTGTGTATTATCTAGGGTCTTGTAAACACTTTCAACCTTCTCTTCCCAAATCTCCTTCATCTTTTCAAAATGAACCTTCTGGACATTATGGTTCCTTTTTTCTTTATTCATAACATAAATCTCATGGTTGGACAAGTTAAACTATTCTTCAAGGAGTTCAAACTCTATTTTTTCCATTACTTTCTCTTTTTATTTCTTTGATTTTTTAATTGTATCTTTCTCTGCAGGTGATGAAAGATCAATGATGTCGTGTGGTGGTTGGACTGTGTTAGTATGTGGATTAGCCTATTTACTACTCTCTAATAGCTTTCTATCATGCCTTGTCATGGGATTTATTTCTTGGAACATAAAACATGCATCTTCTCCTTCAAATTCTATTTTCTTTGCAAATTTGGCTTTCTTTAGTTTCTGTCCACCTTCTTCTATGTCTTTAGCCTGGACTATAGGAGTCTCTTTTATGTCAATGGCATGTAATATGCCTTCTATATTTCCTTTAGCTACTTCTTTGTCTTATATAGCCACTATTTTATCCTCTAAAGCCACTATTTGACTCCTTGTCATCCTTTTGCTTGCTTTTTTAATCACAGCTTGTTTCTTTTTTGCAGGTTTTACCTCTTTTGGTTTTTGTTTTGCGGGTTGAGAAATGGGTGTATCAAAACTCTACAATTTCTCTTTCTACATCATGACTGGTTCACTTGGTTCTACTCTTTTTTGTTCACATGGTTCTGCCACCAATGGTTCACTTTGTTCGGCTACTAAGGGTGATGAGATTCTCCTAGGTTTAGGAGTTCTTGAAGGAGTAAGAGCATCCAACTCAAAACCACTAACAAAAAAAAATGAAGACCAATCTCTGCCTAGTCTTTGGAGCTCATATAAAACCAACAATTTAATTAAAACATGATGAAACAATGAAGTCTCACTCCATTCATATTTTTCTTGGACCTTATCTGCCATTTTTTATAAACTTCTATGTAAATAGAAAGGCAGATCAAGAGACATCTTACCACTAAAGTGTAGGAGTAGCTTGAAATGGTATGAGTAGAATTTATGATATCTTCGTTCACGAGTAAAATATTTTTGGATGATGAGTAGCAATTTTGAGTAGCTATATTTCATGCAGCTCCTTGGAATGACATTAGTAATGTCCATTTCACGGTTTTCAGGCTCCATAAAGCCTTTGCACTACTCCATGATGAGATTGAAACCTTTCAACCACTTCCCTTGTCCCCTTGGAATCCCTGTTGTTGCTGTAATGACCTCTAGTGTAGTGGAAAGATTAAGCATCCCCACTTTGGTAATTGTTCCACTAAATTTTAAAGAAATTTCTTTGGAAACATGTACATGGGAGCCTTGTAATATTTCAAAAAACTGTAAGCATCCTGTCCTTATGAATACTTCTACATTTTTTGGGTCTTTATTGATTTTAAGCCTTCCATGTATGCTTTTAGATCATTCTTCATGTCATCCATCTTAGCTTCCATGCCGACTTCCATGCCATCCATCTTAGCTTCCAAACTATTCATCTTAGTTTCCACGCCTTTCTTCAAAACTTCCATTTCATTTTTTGTTGTTCTTTGCGAGAGCGAAATTTGTTGCATTTGCTCTTGTAATTTTGACATGTCATGTTGCCATTCTTCATCTTCATGAGTAATAGTAGAGCCTTCTAAAGGCTTAATGGGTGTTGAATTCTTTTTTAGGGGCCATTTCAGACTCCAATATTGATATCTATTCTACAATAGGCCCTTGCAATCAATTCAACTTGATTCTTCAAACAAGACTTATGCAATTCGGAAAAACAATACACACCTTTTACTAGATTTGAGGAGCTCGATATTGAAATTGTATTATATCTGTGCTTGAAAATCTTAGATATCTGAAATTCAGCCCTGTAGTAGCCCTCTGAAGCTTCTTTCAAATGCCACAGGTCTGACTTGATTTTGATGCTCCAAGACAAAGTTGTGTCCAATCTCCCACAATGACCTAATTTTGGACTGGTTCAATAGAGCGAACTTGTACGACTTTCCACGTGTCACTGTTTTGTCCTTTGTCTCTGAAATTGATAGCGAAGAAACTACAGGCTGTGTACTTGTGACCACTTTTGACGGCACTCCAATCCAATCTTCAGAGAGAGAGTTATTGAACTTTTACCACGATCAGCTCTTTGAGATGAAATTCAGGAGCCTGAAAAAGCACTACCTTCCACAGATCATATCTCCAAAAATATTGTGCACCAAGTTCGGAAATTTTTTGACGACTTTCCTCAGGATTTCAGCTTCGCACCATATGAATTTCAGACTCTGAACCTTCGTACAAAAAACTTTATAGCGCAAATGCCACGATGACCTGTTTATGAGCCTGAAAAACTACCTAACTTCCACAGATGATATCTCCTCAAATATTTCGAACCAAGATCTGAAATTTTTAGACAACCTTCCTCAAGATTTCAGCTTCGCACCCTAAAAATTTCAGCTTCTGAAGCTTCGTATAAAAAAATTTATAGCGAAAATTCCACGATGACCTGTTTGGAGCAGCGAAACCCTAGAATCCAAAGCTCTGATACCAAATGTTGTGTAACCAGCTCCAAAAAGAGAAGAAAAGAGATATAAACGTCTTAGAAATGAGCCACTTCGAGGGGGCAACCTCCAATACATTACATAAATGAAAAATTCTTGGATGATACAATTTACAAAACCTCCTTTCTATATATAGGAGTCCATGGGGCCATAATGTAATCCTAGTGGGCCACAATGTAATCCTACCGACCTAACAATAATAATTTAAGGGCACAATAATAACAAAATGGGGGTTACAAGGGTACAATAATAACAATAAGGGGGTTACACTAACAACAATAAGGGACTATACTAGTAATATAGGGACCTAACATGCCCCTCTCCTTCAAAAAAGTGTTGTCCTCAACGCTTTAGTAGCTCTGGGTGTTTTTGTATAAAATTCTCATCCTCCCATGTAGAATCTTCAGTGGGTAAGTTCTTCCACCTGATGAGATACTCTGAAATTGATCGATTTCGTAGTTGTCGAGTTCTTGTTTCCATGACTGCTTCCGGTTCCAATATGATTTTTCCTTCCTCATCAAGTTCTGGCAATATTGTTTGAACTGGAAGATTTTCACCTATAACCTTCTTTAAGCATTAAACATGGAAAATCGGATGCACTCGTGAAGAAGCAGGAAGCTCCAATTTGTATGCCATAGTACCAATCTTTTGCAACACCTTGTAAGGACCATAGTACTTTGGTGATAATTTATTATCCTTCTTAGCTTGCTTGAGGGACATTTGCTTGTATGGTTGTAGCCGTAAAAATACCCAATCTCCTACATCAAAACTTCTCTCGCTGCGATGTTGATCTGCCTGTTGTTTCATTCGATTTTGTGCCAAATTCAGGTTATCCTTTAAGAGTTGGAGAACTTCTTGCTGATGCTCGATGTGATCTTCCACTGCTTGAACCTTCGAATTTTCTCTTAAATATGATGTGATGGATGGTGGATGATATCCATAAAGTGCCATAAATGGGGTCATTTTTTATGCAGTATGGAAGGAAGTGTTATACCACCATTCAGCGAGAGGTAACCACTTGACCCATTGTGTTTGTTTATCAGATACAAAACAACGAAGATATCCTTCCAAACACTTATTTACTATCTCAGTTTGACCATCAGATTGAGGATGATAAGATGAGCTATGAGCTAATTGAGTACCCAAACAAGAAAATAACTCCGTCTAAAAATTTCCAGTAAAAATGGGATCTCTGTCGCTCACAATAACCCTTGGGCTTCCATGTAGCTTTTGAATTCTATCCATAAATGTAGTAGCAACCGTACTTGCTTTAAATGGATGAGATAATGCACAAAAGTGTGCATACTTGGTAAGTCTATCAACTACCACCATGATGACACTCTTTCCTTTGGACTTAGGTAAACCTGTGATAAAATCCATTGAAATCTCCTCCCAACGTTGACTTGGAATGGATAAAGGTTGTAGAAGTCCTGGGGTCTTAATTGTTTCCACTTTATTTTGCTGGCAAACCAAACATTCCACCACAAACTTTCGAATATCAGATTTAAGGCCATCCCAAAAAAATTCTTTCTTCACCCTGTGGTAAGTTTTTAAAAATCCTGAGTGTCCTCCCAAAGGAGAAGTGTGCAATTCCAGAAGAATCTTTTGTTTTAGTTGGGAATTCTTACAAAGATATAAGCGATCTTTGTACCATAAGGAATCATTTTTCCAACTAAATGTATCAGATGTACTAGGATCTTGCCGCAACTTTTGAATGAGTGTCCATACTTCTTTTTCCTTCTTCCATTCATCTCTTGCTTCAGTTATCCAATCTGGTTGGATAATAGAAATGGCACAAAGCAATGCTTCCACCTCTTCATTCTTTCTTGAGAGTGCATCTGCAACAACATTAAGTTTTCCTTTTTTGTAGATTATTTCAAAGTCATAACCCAACATCTTTGTGACCCATTTTTGCTGCTCTTCTGAAGATAGTCTTTGTTCCAAAAGTGTTTAAGACTATCATGATCAGTTTTTACCTTGAAGTGTCTTCCCATTAGGTAAGTTCGCCATTTCTTTAGTGCATGTAGTATTGCTAACATTTCCTTCTCATAAATAGGTTTCTGTAAATACTTTCCTTTGATTGGACGACTTTCAAAAGCAATGGGTCTTCGTTCCTGCATTAAAACTGCACCAATTCCATTTCCTGAGGCATCACATTCCACAATAAAGGTTTTTGTGAAGTCTGGTGTAGCTAAGACCGGTGCTAGGCACATTGCCTCTTTAAGACGTTCAAAGGCCTTAGTTGCTTCAGGGGTCCATGAAAATGCATCTTTCTTCAATAATGTTGTTAGAGGTGCTGCTATTCTCCCATAATTCTTAACAAACTTGCGATAATACCCTGTTAACCCGAGAAATCCTCGCAACCGCTTTATGGTTGTGGGAACTTTCCATTCCTTAATGGCTTTAATTTTGTTAGGGTCCACTTTAACCCCCTCGTGAGATACAATATGACCCAGATATTCCACCTCTTGTACTCCAAAGAAACATTTGGACTTTTTTGCATATAATTGTTTCTCCCGCAATAGTTTGAGCACCCTGTCAACATGTTCAACATGTTCCTTCCAAGACCTGCTGTAGATTAGTATATCATCAAAAAATACTAGCACAAATTTTCTAAGGAAGGGTTTGAAAATGGAATTCATCAACCCTTGAAATGTAGAAAGTGCATTGGTAAGGCCAAAAGGCATGACCAAAAATTCATAATGACCCTCATGACTTCGAAATGTTGTTTTCGGAATATCTTCAGTCTTCATTCTAATTTGATGATATCCTGAACGAAGATCCAACTTGGTAAAATAAATTGCTTCATGTAATTCATCCAATAATTCATCAATCACAGGAATGGGAAATTTGTCTTTAATGGTGAGCTTATTGAGCTCCCTATAATCCGGACACATTCACCTTGATCCATCCTTCTTGTGTACCAATACTACAGGAGCAGAGAAAGAACTTTGACTAGGTTGAATTATACCCGCCTCTAACATTTCTGCAATCATACGTTCAATTTCACTCTTTTGGAAGTAAGGATATCTATAAGCCCTGATGTTTGGAGGAACACTTCCTGGAATCAAATGAATAGCATGATCATGATCACGAATAGGTGGGAGTCCTTTGGGAGTTTCAAACACCTTGGAAGGATTGTCCAAGACTTGTTGGAGATCTGCAGAAATAGATGATTTTGATGTTGGAACTTCTAGTGAGCATAATTGTGCAATGACGCCTCGTTGTTCTTTTTTTAGAAGCTTTGTCATGACATTAGAGCTTATTATCTTTCCCGGCTTCCCCGCAATACCCCGTAATTCAACTTCCTTTCCTTCTGAAAAAAAATTCAAGAAAAGTTCTTGAAAATTAAAAGCTACCGTCCCCAAAGATTGTAACCATTGTACTCCTAGTACAACATCAGCACCTCCCATAGGAATGGAAAGCATTAGACTAGTAAATACATATTCCCCCATGGTTAGCTTGATATTATGGCATTTTCCAGAGCAATTTATAGTTCCTCCATTTGCAACCATCACTTGACATTCTGGTGCTGGGTATAGGAAACAATTTAATTCCTTGGCTACCTTATAATGAATAAATTATGGGTGCTACCTGAATCAATCAACACTATTACCCTTTTCTTCTTTATATGTCCTTCTATCTTGAGAGTTTGAGGAGTGGTAATTCCTGCCAGTGCATTACAAGATATGGTCGGATTCATTTCTTCCTCTTCTAGGGGTGGTTCCTGGTGTATATCCTCTTCTTGTTCATTTTCTTCTTCTTCTTCACAATCTATGTAAAATAATTTCTTCTCAGCACACTTATGACCTTTAGTGTATTTGCTATCACAACTGTAGCAAAGCCCTTTTGCTCTTTTTTCTTCCAATTGTTGTGGTGTCAACCTTGTAGGTTGTGGAAATCTAGGCGTAGCAACACTTCCTTCTTTATAGAATTGAGTGGTAGGCTTCCTTGTCGCCATAATTTTACATTCAACTTTTCTTGCCAACCTGAATGCCTTCTCCAATGAATCAGGTTCCAAAACGCGAACTTCATGTTGGATGTTATCATTTAAAGTGCCTAGGAAGAGATCAATCCTGTGTTCCTCTGTAAGATCAGTTACCCTTATATTCAATTTTTGGAAGTCCTCAATGTGCTGCCCTACTAAACCCTTTTGTTTGAGATTTATCAATTGGGTAAAGAAGGTGTTGCTCTTTGTATCCTCATAATGTGCTATCATTTCCTCCGTAAAAATTGACCAAGTGACAATTCTTTTACGGGAGCAAAGCCATTGATACCATACAAATGTATTTTTTTCTAAATGTAAAGTTGCAATGCGTACCTTTTGTGTGTTTTGCACGTTATGGAGATCAAAATATTGCTCCATCTGTAGTATCCATGTTACAGGATCCTTTCCATCAAACTTCCTCATATCCATTTTTTGAATATGGTGGTTCTTTCCACCAACATTCGAGTTTATGGAATCATGATTAACATTTATTTTGTTCTCATCAGGAGGTTCTTCTCCTATATTTCCGCCATTAGGAATCATTTCTGGTTTTAAGCTTGTCATCAAGCCTTCCATGTATGATTTTAGATCATTCTTCATGTCATCCATCTTAGCTTCCATGCCGACTTCCACGCCATCCATCTTAGCTTCCAAACTATTCATCTTAGTTTCCACGCCTTTCTTCAAAACTTCCATTTCATTTTTTGTTGTTCTTTGCGAGAGCGAAATTTGTTGCATTTGCTCTTGTAATTTTGACATGTCATGTTGCCATTCTTCATCTTCATGAGTAATAGTAGAGCCTTCTAAAGGCTTAATGGGTGTTGAATTCTTTTTAGGGGCCATTTCACACTCCAATATTGATATCTATTCTACAATAGGCCCTTGCAATCAATTCAACTTGATTCTTCAAACAAGACTTATGCAATTCGGAAAAAAATACACACCTTTTACTAGCTTTGAGGAGCTCGATATTGAAATTGTATTATCCTCTGTGGTTTGAAAATCTTCGGATATCTGAAATTCAGCTCCGTAGTAGCCCTCTGAAGCTTCTTTCAAATGCGATAGGTCTGACTTGATTTTTTGATGTCTTAAGAAAGTTGTGTCCAATCTCCCACAATGACCTAATTCTGACTAGTTCAAGAGAGCGAACTTGTACGACTTGCCACGTGTCACCGTTTTGTCCTTTGTCTCAAATTGAATCAAGAAACTACAGTCGTGTACTTGTGGCCGTGTACTTGTGATCACTCTTGACGGCACTCCAAATGGAATCTTCGAGAGAGAGTTATTGAAGTTTTCCCACGATCACCTCTTTGAGATGCAATTCAGGAGCCTGAAAAAGCACTACCTTCCACAGATCATATCTCCAAAAATATTGCGAAACAAGCTCTGAAATTTTTTGACGAATTTCCTCAGGATTTCAGCTTCGCACCATATGAATTTCAGACTCTGAAACTTTGTACAAAAAAATTTATAGCGCAATTGCCACGATGACCTGTTTATGAGCCTGAAAAAATACCTAACTTCCACAGATGATATCTCCTCAAATATTGCGAACCAAGATCTGAAATTTGTAGACAACCTTCCTCAAGATTTCAGCTTCGCACCCTAGAAATTTCAGCTTCTGAAGCTTCGTAGAAAAAAAGTTATAGCGAAAATTCCACGATGACCTGTTTGGAGCAGCGAAACCCTAGAATCCCAAAGCTCCGATACCAAATGTTGTGTAACCAGCTCTAAAGAGAGAAGAAAAGAGATATTCACGCCTTAGAAATGAGCCACTTCGAGGGGGCAACCTCCAATACATTACATGAATGAACAATTCTTTGATGATACAATTCACAAAACCTCCTTTCTATATATAGGAGTCCATGGGGCCATAATGTAGTCCTAGTGGGCCACAATGTAATCCTAGCCGACCTAACAATAATAATTTAAGGGCACAATAATAACAAAATGGGGGTTACAAGGGTACAATAATAACAATAAGGGGTTTACACTAACAATAATAAGGGGCTATACTAGTGATATAGGGACCTAACACATCCTGTCCTTATGAATACTTCTACATTTTTTGTGTCTTTATTGATTAGATTCATATCTACTGGTTCATATCTCAGAAATTGGCCACCCTTATTTGTCCTTTTTTTTCCATGGTTTCTTTAATGACTTCTCAACCTTGCTTGATAGTTCTCAGCCTCGCTTGATATTTCTCAACCTCGCTTGATAGTTTCAGCCTTGCTTGATCAATGATATTTGTAAACCTTTGAAAACACCAACCACAAATTTGGCTCAATGCAATAGCTCTCCACAGCTCAATATCACGCAAATAAGGAATGAAGAATGAGAAATTACTTAATTAGAAAAGATTTTGAAGTTTGATGTCAACTCATAACACAATGATGACTCATACATGCCTAAAATGGTGATGATGACTTCCGACCTGACCATGTACCTTGATCTTATCCCTCAATGACTCGGATGGTATCTAACTTACCCTTTCGCAACAACATTCTGACACCAAACATCTAATCTGACAATACAAACAAGAAACCACACTTTTGTAGCATTTTTAGTGTAAATTTGGATGTTTTCGCTACGAAAGTAGCAGCGTTTTTGTAGCAAAAAGTGTAATTTTTCGGTGTATTTCGCTACGAAATTGTGGTTTCTTGGCTAAAACCATAATTTTGGTATTAAAACCTTGGAAATTGAAAATTTTCAGAAAATTATGAATGATGTGACATGAAGGGGTTTGAAAATGAGTGGGTTTGGACCTTAGGGTAAGCTTAAATAAGAAAATTTTAAAATTTTCTCGACTAAGTAATAAAAAATGAATCCTACAACCCTACCTTTGACACATGAACCTATATTATTTTGTGAAATGATGCTTCATTTTTTTAGTGATAACATGTTGCATGTATGATTTTCTAATTACATGAAGTGTTAAGATGCCATCCAATCTGTCAATGTTGAATATTATTATTCTCAATGGAAAATGAGTTACATCTTTTATGTTAATTTTTCTATCCCTAGTTGGTTGGGCTCGAGGTCTACAATGAGCAAAAATATAGTCTTTAATTATTTCTCTACCCCTTCTCCCACCTAGAAGAGAGATGGGGGCACCTATCATGGATAAACTTGTCAAAAAATATATGTCTACCTTTATCTCAAGCACATGTTCCCCTAACCTAAATGTTTATGCCTTCATATCCAAATAATGAACAAGGTACTCTAGTAATTCCATCTGTTGCCTCATACTCACTAACCAAAAAAATTTCAACAATCCACAATCTTTAAGTGCCCAGATGGTACCAGGACCATTTTATGCATTCATGTCTTATTCTTCACGTTCTCTTTATCTCCATACAAAGGCCATTTTATGCTAATGAAGACCTGCAACATCAACAAGAGAAACATTAATATCATTTCCATGGAAAAAATTTGAAAATTTTTAAAGGGAAATGCTAAATAAAACATGGGATTTACGCCCATTACTACCCTATAAAGGAAGATAGTGTGTTTCAACCCTTCTTGCAATGCATCATAACTTATATGCAACGCTCCTTTCGAATTTAGGAGGTTGTGTTGGTACAAGGGTGAGTTATTCAAACCCCATGGAACTGAAAAATACATAAACTTGCATGAGATCACAAAACAAAACCACGAAATGGAAGAGAAATGTTTTATATCCTACATGGAGGTGAAAAGAAAATTGAAATGATACACCGGATTGGCCGCAATCAGCTGGATAAGATCGAGGGAAAAAAATACTCAGAGCTCTCATTGTTGAAGGTAAATGTGAAATGGTAAAAAATGAATAGTAATTTTTACTTATGGTTGTTTTTCCATTATTCTATCATATTTAATGCTTTGACCTATTAATGGTTCATTTTTATCATGAAACATGTATGTTTAATATTTCTGTGGTGTCACTGAGCAAGTTGAAAACTGTTTGATGGATTTTTTCGTGTTTTTAAAATATTAATTTGATTGAAGAGCATAATTTTATCACTTTTTACAGCTCTATAAACTCACGAAAAAGGAAACCCTTGGAGTCTTCTTTAAGCTATTTTCAGATTCCCAAAATATGAAAATATTGTCGAGAAATTGTCTTTTCGAACTCGTTAATGTAAATGAAAATACGTCTACTCAGTATAAGTTTAACCCTTTTCTCGACTGAGATAGACTATTTACAAAAAAGGAATACCTTAGTCGAACATGGTTAAGAGGATATCTTGGGTATTTCTTTCTTCCTTTTCGGACTCAAGGGACTATTTACGAAAACGAGCATTCGGAATTTTTTTTCACCTCTTTTTCAAACCCTTTAAACATGAAAAATATGTCAATTTTTACCTTCAGTGGACTCGCTAAAACATAAAAAAAATGATGCAATTTTCGAGCATGACAAGACTGAACCACTCCTTCTCAAAGTTTGTTAAACATACTCGTAGGGATTCATCTGAAGTATGAACTTGCATATCAATTATATGTTATCATCCTCAAGCTTGTTAAAAAATAAATAGGTAATGACCAACATGGTTGTGGAAATTGGGAAATTAAGGTACTCCACTTTTCAATGGAAATGAGTCACTCTCTAACACAACACTCTTCCGCTTAATCTTCATGTTATTGGGTTTGTGTCATTATAATTTATGGGACTAAATTAGAGCATATATTTAATTATCAATTTGGGCTAGTAGACTTAAAAACACGCCAAAATATATGGACCTTAGATCTAGTTAGATTAGGAAGTCAATGTTTAGGATTTATAAAAGTGAAATGCATGCTAGAATAATAAGAAAACTATTCTTAAAATAAAGTAAAGAAAACATGTAAAGAAATAATTCACATTTACTCTATGAAAGCATGTAAATAAACCATTCAAATTTACTCTATGAAAGCATATAAATGATTGGTCAATGAGATTAGTCTATTTTAGAAGATGGAGAAGAGGCTCTACTCTAAGAGTCTGGGGTATCCTTCCAAATTCCTTCTATAATAACATTTCCAAGAGGCTAAGAAAGCATGATTAAATGTAACTATGAAAGCATATAAAGTTGATCTAGAAAGCAAGTAAGAAAATGAATCTTGATCTAATCCAATCCTGGTTCATGGAGAAGGGGCTATACTCTAAGAGTCCTTAGTATCCTTCCACATTCAAAATAGTTATTGAATTAGAGATCAATGTTCACAAAATGAAAAAATGCTCATTAATGAAATTTTAGAATGAAAACATGTACATGTATCTACAACAAAGAAGAATAAACATTCATAATTAAAACTAGCATATGCATAGTTATAAACACTATGTAACAATAAATTGCACTTAGCTAAAATGGGTTCCCTCCACTCTTACATGGTACAACTTCAACACAATCAACTACAACAATTCATTAAAACCATATGATGCATAAGAAAATGAGAGAGAATGAGTTTTAACCTAAAATTATCTTCAGCAAATAACAATTCTCCGCAAGTTATGAAGGTAACTTCTAACTATAAGAGCCTTGTTTAAATAGGCCAAAACATAACAAGAAAAGATAAAGAGACTAGAGAACTCATAATTATATTCAATCCACCTTACTAGGTCGAATTTATCAGTTGGTTACACAAAATATGGGTGAATCCCAAAAAATCACAAAACTGCCCATATTTCATGTTCGAATCAAGGGATATTTCTAAACAACTAGTCTAGTTTGACCAGCATTGATCACCCCTAATATAGTTGTTCTGGTATGAAACAATAGGTGTTCATAAATCCTTGGTTCTGTAGTTTCCAACTATGTATTTTTTTCGAGCCTAGGTGTCCTACAACCATGACTTCAAACGAGTTATTACAGACTTTTCCAGTTCTTTCATAATTTATTTTTAATGCTCAATTTCGACAAAAATACTAAAATAATTCAAAGACATAGTTTGAATACCTTGATGTGTATAAAACGAGAAAAATGAGGTGAATATGGTGATAAAGTACTGAGTAAAGGTGATAAATGATGAAATATATATGTCAAAAAGAAGCCAAAATAAGAGACTAACACTCCCCCTTGCTATGCATCAAGCATGTCCTCATGCTTGATTGATCCTCCTGGATATACTCCATCCTCTAGATGCTGATTTGGATACTTCTTACAATATTTTGTAAAAAAAAGATTGAACTGTTACCATCATTAACGATGTCTTTTATGCCCCTGTCACAATGCCAATAAAAACTTGTTATTATCCTCGAACTTGTACCATATTCTCATTTAAATTATACACTTGTTCTCTAATTGGATGTGCAGTGTTTCTTGAATTTGTACTTGTGTTCGGCCCAACCTTGTACCTTGCCAATCCCTACTCTGTATTAGCTTCATTCTGCTCAACTTGTGCTTCCTCTCCACTACAGACCAAGTTAGGAACATTATGAGTTTTGGTTTTCAAAGGTTTCGTGAGACTGTGGATAATCCGGCAAACTCTCCAGTAAACATTATGAGTTGTTTCCTTTACTTCCAAAGCCTTCTTTTTATCATTGCATTCACACTTGGAAACATTCTCACCTGAGCTAACAACTCTTGTTAAGTTCTCCAAATCCTTGAGCACATTATTTACAATATATCGAGCTTCAGGATGCCCCAAGTCAATTACCTGGAAAGTGGTATTCAGATCATGAACCATCCCTTTTTTCGTTTCCTTCACTAGAACGACCGCATACAACAACAAAGAACTAAGAAGATTTCTCAGATAGCTTGTTGTAGGTTTTAACCCTGTACAAAAATTATCTGCAAACGAATCTTAAAAACAGAAAATAAACAATAGCGAGAGAAAAAACATAAAATAGATATACATAGGGATTTTCCCCTAGATCCCAAATCGGGACGACCAGCTTAATTTTTCATTATATTCCTTTTAGTGTTACAACACATATATATACATGTCGAAGCATACATAAACCCCAATCCATCAACCCCAGATTAGAACTTAACCATAGTTCCTTGACATGATCTACAAAATACCAAGGGCTGAAAACCATCATGCCCCAAAACCATGTGCAAACCCATGCACAAAACCATGGGTAGGTCCGCCCACCGGAAAACAAGGTCCAAAAAAAAAAAAATTCTCGGGCCGCTACCCTAGACCCCTACAGGGGGGGCTGTCGCCCCCCGTGTGAACACCCTACTGTGCCCAGCGCAACATACAGGATTAGCTGTCGCCCCCCCTGTGACCCCCCCACGCGTGACTAGTCGTGGACAGAATATAACACATACCCAACACTTCTCTCTCACTTGTGGATGGGGTTCTTCCTTGCCATAAATCTGCCACAAAATAACTCGTCCCAATAATTTTTATGACTAGGCATTCATTTTCCAAATGAGCAACTGTTTCCCCATGATATCTACAAAATAAGGGTTGAAAGAACTAAGAAAATATCCCAAATAACAATGAGTTTGAGAACACTATCTGTGATGAGCCTAACTCGGCTCATTCTGAAGAAAATCCATGTTTTGGTTTTTCTAATTTCACTTTCGTTTTCTTAGAAAACCCACGGAAAATAGTGTCTTCTAAAAATTTTGGATTTTTGGAGAATCGTGACCACTGCTTTTGGAATTAAATTCAAGCATCTCTATTTCGAAAATAAATGAATTCAGGGGAGAATTTTTGTTCTAAAAACAAACTCAAATATTGTGGTCTGTACCTACCATATTATTGGTGTCACAAATCATTTTTGATAATTTTGATGAAACTCAACTGTGTAATTTTGGATATCATGTAGCTTTGAGAATTCTACTTTACAACCCTGCCTTTCAAATGAATTTCTTTGAGAAACCAATAGCTTGAAAATGAAACTAATTGATAGAGGGGTATTCAAAAAAATGTTTGAAGGACTAATTCCTCTACACACTTCTTCAATTCATGAATCCTGTTGACTTTTCCCTTCTCGATGCCATATGCTTCCTTATAGTTGTCAAAAACTCAAACTCAGACTCTTATGTGGAGATGGCTGCCAAATTCATTTCTGTAGGTAGGTTTTCAATTCGTTTCAGTAGGTAGGTTTTCCTTTCATTATTTGATACTCTCATAACTCCTTTCATTATCAGCGTAGGTACCAAGTCATTACAACTTCTCATTGCTTTTAATTTTTCTATTTTACTCATGATTTGGCATGGTTTAGTGTTACAATATTTTTCAAGTACTAACATTTGTTTTTAAGAGTACTTTGGCAATGTCATATTGATTTTTTAGAGAATATTTTTCAAGCTTTCTAGGATAAGCATTTCTTTAAAATGACCATTTTTAAGGTCATTTTAAAACTGAGTATATCATTCCTTAATGGTTTCCTTGCATTTACACATTAAATTATTTCAACTTTCATCCTTAAATACTTCCTTTCTTCAACTATTTTCACAACTGATGATGAGTACATGGTTTTCAATGAAATTTTCTTTCAAATCTGAGTTATCTCTTTCTGAATGCTAACACCATTTTATTTTGTTTTTCTAAGAACATTTTTTTATTTTGCCTTTTTTTGCAGGACAAGAAGGAAGGCTTGCTCTTTGATTTTGGCTTCTATTTGCAGTATGAAAATGGTTTATGGAGAGCTTATAGAGTGGTGGAAATGGTTTATGGAGGAATAAAAAAGGATGCATCAAAATTTAACTATTATTTAATTTACAAATATTATGTCAAAATCAAAAGAATTAGAAAATAAGTTTAACTTACAGAAATTTCATTAGTTTATTGATGTGGCTTGATTGTAGAAGTAGGCTCCTTTATGTCAGCTTCCTTGATGCTTCAGAGAGGAGTGGTCTTTGAAAGTAGTCCTTTTATGAAATTTGATTTTTTTCTTGATATGTTCTCATCTCAGTAACCTTCCTTTCCTTGTGCAAGTCCCTTCTGAATAATGATCTTGAATAGTACATGTCCCTTCTGAATAATGTTGTTCAGGTATTATAGCTTGTATTTAGGTCCCTTTCTGAAAATTTTAGATGTTGAATTTTCAGGTCCCTTTGTCATAGCTTGAAATTGAATAGCATGTATTTGAAGTTTCTCGAAGTAGTCTTATTTTTTAGATGGAAAGGATAACAAAATCATAAATGATTTTTGTTTCCCTCTCCTCCTTGCTTATTTTGAGACTTGTCCTCAAGTATTTATTTTGCAAAGAATAAAATATTTGAGAAGAATGAAATTAAATGAAAATAGAACTCTTTTTATATTTCAAAATTCATACTAGCCTAATAAATTGGTTTTCCAGTATGAATTCGGGTTTGTACTATGCTAGGAGCCTAAATTTTCACATCCAAACCCATTTATTATTTTTTAATTTTTTTCTTTTGTTTTCTTTTTCTTTTCTGAATGGAATTGGAATATATGGAGTAAGGTTTGAAAGCTTATGAAAGTAAGTTAGGTTGAAGTCATGATCTAGGAGTAGATGGATAGATGGATAATAGGTCTAGACTTCAACATGGATGTTCATGGAGCTTAGAATACTATATGGATGATGAATGAAACCATGAAAAATATGAAATATGAAAGGTTTATTTGGAAATGGATGTGACTTGGAAGTGAACTTGTATTCTTCTCATGATTAGCTTCATGTATTTTGGTTTGATCTCAATCCATCTTATAAGATTATTGGTGTTGTTGGTCAACAATTGAAAGCCAACGTCAAGAGATTTGAGTTTATTTGGATAAACTCAATATCAGATGAATTTTAACTTTTCTTTGGCTTGAATATTTTCACTTCATATTCGTAGATATGAATTTTTAAATATTTACTTTGAAAAGTCCTTAGTCCATGCTGTTGACCCCTTAAATCTTCCCGATACCTACAAAAACATGGCACTTGCCTGTAGTAAAATATTAAATAATGGAGGAAGATAGGTGTATAGTCTATATTCTTCTAGGAAATATGTAATGAATGCTTTAAAAACAAGTCAAAAGATTATATGCAAAGAAAATGCATGTGTTTACCCTTTGAGGAAAGGTGGTCATCCTAGACCTCCTAGTGGTATTTTGTTCACAAATTATTTGATTTATGTCCAATTAGAGTGATTCAAAAGCCAAGTAAAATTGAATTCATATGGATAATTCCAGTAAAAATAGGTTTTCAAAATATTTTAATATGAGATGCTAAAAAATATGAAGAGTATCATGTTTGATAGAGCTACTTGCAAATTTTTAACTAGACAAATAATCATTATTTGGAGTGTAACTTTTTTGTTAAAGATCAGATCAATGCGCTTCCACTTCAATATTAAAGTAGATTCATTTTTTTCTACCCAAGGAGAGCAAGGTTTTAAAATCCTTATATTTTATATCAAAAAAGTGCTAATGAACATACCTAGGAGGCAGAATTTTACTATGTTGATTTGAAGACATGCAATCACTTAAAATGGCATAAGTTTTTCATTTGACCTCTGAATGAGATTATTAACATTGTGTATTGATATAAAATTGAATATTTATATCCCATATAAACAGGTTTTGAAAATAATTTTATTTGGTATTTGAAATATGTCAATGAACAATCAAGACCTAGAATTGTCACCATGCAGATGTTTCGACAAGCAGTTAGTATTTCAAGCATAAAATTTTCATATGATGTCAGATTGAGGTAATTAAAATCTATTTGGAAACTATATTCCAAGGTATATATTACCTATAGGTATCACGTAAAAATGTTTCCATTAGTCCTTTAAAATCAAGGTTGTACTAACTCTATCCTCAAAATTTCACTTGAGACCTAGTTTTTATTTTAATCATATATTTTTCATTTGTGATCCAAATTGAAAACTTCAAAATGGATTTAAAATCTAGATTTAAAGAGATATATAAATAAAAAAAAAACATGCTTTGATAATTATCCTATATAGTTACCCAAAATAGGATTGTCCTTACTACATTTTGCCATGATATCCTTCCGAATGAGTATTGAACAATCATTTGCAGAATTATTCATGAGAGTTTGAACCAAAAGTGTTTTTTTGAATTAATGCTACCTATTTATTTATTCTATTCTATTTTATCCTACTCTGTTATAGAAAATTAAGTCATTCTCTAAAGTATAAGATAATTTCCAATGCATCCATTTGTGTAACAATATCATAAGTAGGCTCACATCCAAGTTTGAAAAATATACTTTAATGAATGCTTCGACATGAAAAATTTGGTGATCATAAAGATTTGATGCTAAGGAATGTTGAAAAGTGGAGTGGTGTTGTGGCATAATGACTAGTTGAAACCAAGTTTTGAAATGATCTTTGTTTTCTTGGCTCTCCTTAATTGTCATAGCACAAAGCTCTTCTTGTGGTACTTGTTCAAAATATTGAATGCACAAGGGATCTTGTGATATAAATTCTATAAATTATTAAATTTATGGCTCTAATATTTGATCTTCATCGAATGTGATCCATGACTCATTCACCTCCTTACAAAGATAGCTAGAATAAATTTCTAAGTTCTCTTATTGTGGATCCTCTCCATGGATGATTTCTTCCTCTTGTAACTTTTTAAATGAAGATTCATCCCTAGTGACCATTCTAAATTTGGAAAAGGATTTAAGAATACCCTTACGGTGGCATACCCTCCTTCTCTAAATGACTTCTTTAACATCATGTTTTATAGATCTTTGTTTTGAAAATGGATTTTGTAGTTAGTGAGTTTTTTATTAGTGGTTGGGGGTTTTGTTTTTGGGATCTACCTTTCTAATTTCTATATATAAGCATGAATGAGCATAATGAATTTTGTTTTTGTTTTTGTGTTTAACTCTTTTTTTGTATTTTTTTCTAAACAAGCTTCCTAACTAATTGTATCTAAGTGTGATTCCCTGACAATGACGCCAAAAATGTAAGTATAATTTATACGACTAAATTAGAGCATATATTTAATTATTAATCTGGGCCATCAGACTTAGAAACACGCCAAAATATATGGACCTTAGATCCAGTTAGATTACGCAGTCATTGTTTAGGATTTGGAAAAGTGAAATGCATGTTGGAATAACAAGACAACTATTCTGAAAAGAAAGTAAAGAAAACATGTAAAAAAAGCATTCAGATTTGCTTAATGAAACAATGTAAAGAAAGCATTCAAATTTACTCTATGAAATCATGTCAATTATTTTTCAATGAGATTAGTTAATTTTAGAAGATGGAGAAGAGGCTCTAGACTAAGAGTCTGGGGTATCCTTCCACATTCCTTCTATAATAACATTGCCAAGAAGCTAAGAAATCATGATGAAATGTAAATATGAAGCATATAAAGTTTATCTAGAAAGCAAGTAAGAAAGTGAATCTTGATCCAATTCAATCATGGTTCATGCAGAAGAGGCTCTACTCTAAGAGTCCTTTGTATCCTTCCACATTCAAACTAGTTATTGAGTTATATATCAATATTCACAAAATGAAAACATGGCCATTAATACAAGTTTGGAGTGAAAACATGTACATGTATCTACAACAAATAAGGATAAACATTCATAATTAAAACTAGCATATTCACAGTTATAAACACTATGTAACAATAAAATGCACTTAGCTCAAATGGGGTCCCTCCACCCTTGCATGGTACACCTTCAACAAAATGAGCTACATCAATTCATTGAAACCATATGATGCACAAGAAAATTAGAGAGAACAAGTTTAATCTTCAAATATCTTCAGCAAATAACAATTCTCCACAAGTTCCAAAGGTAACTTCTAAGTATGAGAGCCTTGTTTAAATAGGCCAAAACATAAGAAGAAAAGATAAAAAGGAAGGAGTACTCATAAATATCTTCAATCCATTTTACTAATTCGAATTTATCATCCAGTTACACAAAATATGGGTGAATCCCAAAAAATCACAAAATTGCGCATATTTCATGCTCAATTCAGAGGATATTTCAGAACAGCTAGTCTGGTTTGACCAACGTTGACCAAACCTAATCTAGTTTTTCTAGTATGAACCAATAGGTGTTCATACATCCATGTTTCCCATAGTTTCAAGTTGTGTATTTGATTTGAGCCCAGGTTTCCTGCAACCATGACTTCAAATGAGTTATTAAATGCATTTCCAGTTTTGTCATAATATATTTTTAATGCTCAATTTTGACAAAAATACTAAAATAATTCAAAGACATAGTTTGACTTCCTTGATGTGTCTAAAACAAGAAAAATGAGGTTAACATGCTGATAAAGTAGTGAGGAAAGGTGATAAATGATGAAATGTATATGCCAAAAAGAAACCAAAATAAGAGACTAACAGTTGGGAAATATGTTTGTATTTTTCTTCATCATACCTTTTCAAAGCCTCCATTTTCTGTTTTAGGTCAATGTTTCCAATTCCATTTAGTGTCGCTGATGTGTTAAATAGAAGTTGATGAGTCAATATCTCCTACAATACTCTTAATCCTTCATTCCATGTTTTTCGTTCCTGATCCAGTTCTGTGTCAATATTAATCTATCTCAAATCATGATACTTGTTTCATTTTGTTTATGGGGGAAACATCAAGGCGCTCATGTGATGGGTCCCTTCCTGTCAAAATCAACTCATTATCCAGGAATTCGAATTAGAAACAACCCTTCGGTACCTTGGTTCTTGCATACATCAATGGAAATTTTCCTCACTCTTGGTGACAAGTTTACATCAGTTTCCTTTGATTGAAATATTTTATGTGGTGTTCAACTTCAACTCACTTATTCACAACATACATATTGTACTACAGTACCTTGAGAGCCATCAACATCATCGGTGGTTTCTCTCATGTCTGTTAATGACTTACATCATTGGTCGGTAATCATATGGTGTCTACCATGTTCGACTCCATCTCATTGATTCACATGGTTATATTTGTAGATTGGACAATCATGTGAACGAGATATAATACTCTGGATCTAGCTTCATCCATCAAGGATATGATTTCAGGATTAATACAATATTACAAAGTATGATGGCTACGATCATACAAACAGTCATATAGTCATGGATCCACCATTTGTAATCAATGAACATATATTTTGGTCATTGTACATGTAATTTTAGCTTATGTGCTGAGTATTGGTATGGCTCCCTCAAAAAATATGTCATGATGTAAATGTATTTTAACAAAATATGATCTTTCTTGTTTTTCTTGCTTCTAACTTGTCACAAAGTAAAGCATTTCAGTCATCAATTTCCATTTCTGACTTTCCTCTTTAGGGGGAAATCTATTATAGGAAATTTTGTAGCATCTCATCAATAGGCCTACAAAAATTATCAATTTACATCCTTTTACCCCTTGTCATCATCTTGGTACAATTCCCTAAGCATGACTCTTTCTAATCCTTGATTTTTTTCCTGAAACTGCTTCATTTCAGCCATTTTAAGGACCAATGCACTATGTTGGCTTGGAGACCTGTGTTCACCTACATGTTGTTCCTTAATAGGGTGGGTTGATCACCTACAAGCTTCCCTATGTTGGGAGTGCGTTAATTCTAGAAATTCAAGAGAAATAAAAATAATTATGAATCTTCCTCTTCCAGAATATTCCAGGAGTTGTTATAAATATTTACCTTGGATGAAATTCTCGAATCTTATTCTGTACTACCTTGGAGTTTTCATCCCTTATCCCTTGAGTTGATCCTCTGATCGAGATTGGATCTGAAGCCTATATTGGTAAATTGATAAGAACTCCTAGCTTACCATCCCCTTCTATATATTTGTGACCATCCACAAGCTAGGGGTTGGATTTTGGAGATAGATTCTATCCTTATATTATTGCTATGAGAGTCATTATTCCATGAATTAGGGTTAAGTATAGGTACACATTATGGAAAAGAAGGAACAATTCAACTTAGAGGAGCTCTTATACAATATCAACTCCTATATTTGGTTTTAAGTCACTCCATTCCTATTAATGCAAATATTTCTTTGTTTTCCTATATGTGATGCTATTATTGCATGTATTTTTATGCCATGTTAATCCATTGAATGAAGTAATTAGATGTACTACATAGATTTCGTAGATCGTTGGATTGTGTTGTTTGATTGTGCAGGTACTAATTATAGTGATCAAAGCTAGGATTGCAGCATACAAGACAAGAGGGGAGTGAAGAATACGGAAACTTATAGGTAGGATTCATCCCATTACCTATTTAATTTAACGAAAACATTAGCTTCTTTGACTTTTTGTTGTTCTAGGCTAGGCCACCGAGTCTAGGGAAGATACTTTTTTCGATCGTCATAGAGTCTATATAACTTAATGAAAAAATCCTCTTACAATCTAGTATTAGCATAGATTCTTACTAGCATGCAGGCACCGACTTGCAAAAGGCTAAAACCTTGTCTCCTTCTCCATCACCCATTGGAAGGGAGCTTGAACCCCTTTTTAAAGGTTGTAAGTCTTAACTTCTTGTGGACCACATTT
This sequence comes from Pinus albicaulis, assembly GCA_034641835.2. NCBI lineage: Eukaryota > Viridiplantae > Streptophyta > Pinopsida > Pinales > Pinaceae > Pinus > Pinus albicaulis. The sequence continues at coordinate 413,831,142 of CM076581.1, read as the reverse complement.
CATAATATTTCATATTGGATCCATATTTCAAACAATCATCAACCAACCTATGGGCCAACTTTCATCAAATTTTGAAACTGAACCCATATCAATCATAAACCCAATTAAATTGAAAAATTGACTCTGAGATACTCTCATACTACAAATCAACTAAAATGTGAAAATAAAAAAACATTGAATGCATAACCCAACCAGAAATAACAAATATACCTGTGTACAGATCTCAACACACTCACTATTGAATTTTGAATCAATGTATTACTAAAACAATCACTAAATTATGTATTGAAAAAATCACAGACCAGTAACCCAATTATATATCATCACATTGTAGCACCATCACCAATCAACATTTCATTCCATGAAAAGCTCAATCTAATCAATATCGTCACATATAGATTATCAAGATGGATACATCATTGACAGATAACAACAAACAAAACATAACTAATGAAATATCATCAAAAAATCCTACTGCAAAACCATAGCATATTTACGTGTCTTTCATAAATCATATCAGCGTATGTATGCATTTTCCATGCACCCGCATACAAATCATTCCAAACTGGAATTTATTTCAAAGAATATATATGTGATTCTTTAGAGGAGGATCCTCGTATGTATGAGACTATGCCCAAATGTACTGATCCAAGATCTTTTCCTTATAGATGCATTAAATAATTACATATAATGGATCACTTAAACAATGAAACATAAGCATATAAAATGAAGATAAAAGATAACATAACATGAATGAGTTCAAGACACCAAATATTTGATTAAAAATTTCAGCCAATTTGGACTATATCTCTGGGCCCTGCTCAACAATGGGGAGGCCTTCATTCATTAAGTGGCATAAAAAGAGAAATAGTACAAGAAAAATTTACATATAAACCGTTATACCTACAAACTGGAGTATGGCCAAAAAATGGAGAGCTAGACTGCAAAAACATACATCACCATTGAATTCCTATCACTGAGAGGTCTAAAATCGACATAACATTTGTCCAAAATCAACAATTTCAAGTTCTGAACCATAGAGAATCTTTCTGATGCCCATTAAGATTCCCTGGGCATGGTTCCACCCTTTGCTCAATCGTGGTTCCACCCGTTGAGTTTTTCTTGTCTGCCCTGTTATCCGTTCGATGCTCCGTCCATCTGCCGTCGAATGGGTTGAATGGATTTTTAACTAATTTTGGAGGTGGACTTCAAAAGTCATTTTCATTGGCTCATTGGATAAGTCACCCAAATGGGGCGCGTGAGGGCCAAATTCAGACCTGACTTGGTCACATTTTGTTAAGAAGGCGTTCGAGCAGTTGTATGTTGTATATTGACCTTACATTTTCCTGGTCATATGGTTAAACCATATTATATACAGGTTGAAATTTAAATACCCCTCCATGCCATTTTAATATGGTTTATAACCAATAATAATAATAATGTGACCACATCAAATATATTCGTTGGTTTATATATATATATATATATATATATATATATATATCACAAAACATATAACCATAGCCCTTTTCATATATGGCATGTATCTGGTATAGCCTTATTTTCATGAAAATTATGCGTTGTTTTTTTTTTCAACTTTAATATTTGACATTTTCTTTTATTTTTCTTTATAACCATATATATATTTTTAAAATGATTTTTTTCCTATGGTTAGTTTTTTAATTGTTATTTTTTTGTCTTTTTTGCAGGGGAAAGGAGAAAATATATGGGTGCCAAGTGTCAATGGTCGATGGGCTGCCATGTGGGTCCCAGTTGTTGACTGCGATTCCATGTGACACACTATAGGCCCCACTTTTTTCCTGTCTTTTAAAAATTTGAAGAGATCTATCTCCCTCATATGAACTCAAATTGGAGTGTTGTTCGCATAATTAGAATCAGGGCGATGAGCACTTCGATCTAGAATCTGCCTTGAAATTTGACCTATTCTAAGCCCTCTTGGACTTCTAAGTGTGTGAGGAGCCACCTGGATCATTCATACCCAGTGAGGAGATTTTTTTCCTCCAAACGCATGAAAATAATCTACAACTTCTTTGTACCTTGTCTGCACCACAAGTGTCCTGACATGTCACCCTTCCTTCTCCTTCACCGTTGTTCTTGGGATCCATAAGAAATGAACCAAAACTTGCATCCTCTGCAAACTTGTAGTACATTGTTTGCAAATTACATGCTTAATTACATGACCAACTATGACCCAATCATTCCACACTTTCCAGGAGTTTATAACACATAATCCATGGTCAATTTTACATCAAAGTGGAAATCAATACCACAACTATCAATACAAGGCCAAAACATCATTGTTTCTTAACAAGTGATGGAAAATGAATCGTCACTTTAACATTTTATGTCACAACACATGATTTACAAAGTAAGGCCATGACACACTACCACACCTAGAAAAAGCATCTCTCACTTATCAAAGTGAATGGGTCATCTCCTTGTGGGGCATTCATTTGTCAAACAATTGTCTGAACTGGTTCATGTATGGGAACTTTGTCCTTGAGACATTTCTTTGGATACAACCTCCATCATGTGGCTCTTTTATGGCCACTTCTGTTGCAATGACTACAATGAGTCTTCTTCCTCAAGACCTACTTTATCTTCTTCCTTTCCTAATTTGAAGAAGGCCTTTCATGCCTCATCCTCTTTCATGATGCCATTATCTTCCAGCACTCAAAAAACACATGGGTATGCAAGCCACAAAAAATACATGTTTTTCGATGCCATGATTTATGTTCATTATTAGAAACATGCTTTTAATCAAAATGAGAATTAGATTACTGAAACTTGTTATACCTTTGTTGGTATTTGGTGTAATCATGGTGATGAGAGCTTTCCTCAGCTCTCTCTCTATAATATGCACTACCACGAGACGAGGGTGAATCATTCCCTTCAATATCCTTACTCAACGATTTCAAAAATGTCGTGGAGGCTTATGAAATTTTTGAGAATTCTCCTTCGGTGTATCCCAAACCTACAAATCGAGGTCTCTACACAACCTAAAATGGTTGAGTTATTCCTTTGTCATTCACACAAAGTCCTCCTCCTTTGTACCCCATATTTGTGAGGAGTCTCGTGCCAGATCTTGTAATGGTTATCTCCACATTTCCAATAGAAATGATAGCATGTGAAGATGAAACTGAAGATAAATCAACATTGGTTAGCTCAACTGTTGATTCAGGAACATGTGGTGATGGATTCTTTAAGCCTTTGTTTCACTTCAAATCCTCCAAGGCCTCTTCCATGGCTTGCAACTGAAGTTGCAATCTCTGGTTCTCATCTTTCTCTTCTCATAGTAGCCTCCTTAATTCAACATTATCTTCTTGTATACTCTAGTTGATCTCCTCATTCGAATGATGAGAATATGATGAAGGTGTCGATGAAGGTGCATAAGCACTGCAAGATGTGGAATAAGCATCGTTCTCTGATATTTATTTCTCCTCTTCCTCTATCCTCTTCTCATAAGCTTCATACATTATGTCCACCATTTTGAACATCCTCAGGAAGGCCTCGTACATTTCTTTGTCATCCTCCATGGCTACAGATTTATTCCTTCATGCTCACAATTCACATTAGCGAGAAGACTGCTCCTCTTCCCAACAAGCTTCCTCGTGTTCCATGTATCTTCTTCGTGGTGCACATCCTGATTCGAGATCAAAGGAGTTAAGCTTTTCTTCGCCTCTTTGAAGCTTATTTCAAGTTAACATGTACTCAGGTAATTCACATCGACAACGACCTGCACTGATATGAGTTGATCCAAAATATTTTTCTTATAGATGCATTAAAGAATCACATATAACAGAGCACTTAAAACCATCAAACATAAGCACATAAAATGAATAGAAAAGACAACAAAACATGAATGAGATCAATAAACAGAAGGTTTGGTTACGAATTTTGTCTAATTGGACTATGTATTCGGTCCCTGCTCAATAGTGGGAAGGCCTTCATTCATTAAGTGGCATAAAAAGATAATCAGTACAAGAAAAATTTACATCTAAACCCTTATACCTCCAAACTGGAATATGGCCTAAAAATGGAGAGCCCACCTGCAAAAACAAACATCACCATTGCATTCTTGTCGCTGAGAGGTGTATAATTAGCGTACAATTTATCCAAAACTGACACTAGAAAGTTCTGCACCTCAAGGAATCTTTCTGATGCCCCTCAAGATTCCCTGGTCATGGTTCCACCCTTTTCTTAGATCGTGGTTCCAATTGGTTAGTTCTGCTGGTCCGCCCTACTATCTGTGCTATTTGTTCGGCACTTTGTTCATTTACCATCGAATGGAATTTTAAATACTTTTTGAGGCGGACTTTACAAAGGCATTGTCATTGGCTCATTGGTTAAGCTACCCAAATGGGGCGTGTGAGGGCCGGGTTCAAACCCTACTTGGTCACATTTTGTTAAGAAGGCGTTAGAGCAATGGTTGTATGTTGTATATTGTCCTTACATTTTCCTGATCATATAGTCAAACCATATTATATATGGGTTGAAATTTAAATACCCCTCCATGCCATTTTACTATGGCTTATAACCAACAAACATTTTTTAATAATAATTTGACCACATAAAATATATTTGTTGGCATGTTATATGAATCATCCACCATGTTGTTCGACCTCCAAAACTTGGGTATAAATGGTTATATGATAACCATTTAATATAATAACCACCATCCCTTTTGTTTCTTTATATGATTATAACCATATATATATACCACAAAACAAATAATACCACAAAACAAATAACCATAGCCATTTTCATATATGACATATATTTTTTATAACCTTATTTTCATGAAAATTATGCATTGTTTTTTTTTCAAATTTTATATTTGACATTTATTTATTTATTCATTTTTATAACCATATATATTTTTAAAGTGGTTTGTTTCCTATGGTTAGTTTTTTAATTGTTATTTTTTTTGGTATTTTTTGCAAGGGAAAGGAGAAAATATATCGGTGCCAAGTGTCAATGGTTGGTGGGTTGCCATGTGGCTCCCAGTTGCTGACTGGGATGCCATGTGGCACACTGTGGGCCCTGCTTTTTCCCTGTCTTGTCAAACTTTAAAGAGCTTTATCTCCCTCATACGAACTCGGATTGGAGTGTCTTTCACACTGTTGGAATCAAGGCGGAGAGCACTTTGATCTAGACCTAGTTCAAGAGAAATATGACCGCCTTGAAATTTGACCTATTCTGAGCCCTCTTAGACTTCTAAATGTGTCTAGAGCCGCTTGGATCACGTCCCTACATATTCATCTAAAAAATTTCTCCGAAACATAATTTCACTTTCTACAACCTTGACTGTCAATGATCAGACTTCTGATTAAATTGTTTAAATCATAGTATCACAGTTTCATCAATATTAGACATTTGCAATAAGTAAATCAATTATGCATACATGTCAACATATTTAAGATATTTTTAGATATGATTTTTCTCCTTACTCCCTAGTGCACAACTATTTCGGATCAAATCATTCATAGATAATACAATACTTTCACACCCAACACTTTGATATTCTTCTCTTTATATAGTATTTTCCTTAGCCAATACCTTAGGAAAATAACTTGGTTATGTTGTATGAATTATTTTGGCAGGATCAAATAATTATTTTCGCTACAATTATTATGGGCCAATACAATGGTAATGACCCCTGGTATCCAAAATACCATGTCTATTATGTATGCGACTTTGAATCATAGGACCCGCGTATGTATGGGATATTTCTTCATAGGACTCGTGTATACTTTACCAAGCTTCATATTTAACATTTATATATTTCTACACTGACATTCCTTTGACCATATTACCTGTCATATCTATAGTAGTCTTCATGATCATTATGTTGCCATAATTTTGACACCTGTATTAATTAGGTTTCCATCAAGGGCAACACATTAGTCATAATGCAAATAATTATACCGTATAATTTTTATGTGTACCTTTAGTCGAAGTTTTGTATATCACTTACTATGATTTTTATTGGTGTTTATATTATCTACGACTATTCAAATAAACATCATTTAATTAAGATGGATAATGTACAGGGATTTTCATATGCAAATGGGTCTGCTACAAAAATTTTTCTCTCTTACGTATAGGGATCTGTTTCAACTAACAACTTATTGTTCACAAATTTTCTAAGAAAATTATAATAGAATTCTACCAAAATATATATATAGCACAACCACATTAATAATTATGTTTGATACATGTCATAGGCATAGAGGTAAATATTTCACCAAAAAATACAAACTCAAATCCTAAAAATGTTATGCAACCAAAACCCTAATCCTAACATCTAATATCTAAACCCAATATCCCTTATATATTAACTCAAAAACTATCTCCAAAGACTAATTTAACTTATATATGATTTAAACTTAATCTCATATATTAAAAATCATACAACAATTACAATTTAACCTATTCCCATTTATAAAACATTATACATCATTATAAATTTGAAGTAAACTAATATAATTTTAGATTATCCATTCAAAAAATTACTAATTGGAAGAGATTTATACTTTATTCAAAAGTATCATTCAGAGTTAGCAACAAGAAAACCCCACAACTTTAGACAAAAATTTCCACCAGATAGTATATTTTATCATAATATAATAAAGTGGATATTGCTCGGATATAGGCAGCACAGGGATTCCGTCAACATAGTTTATATTAGAAATAATAATGATAATGAATGATGTACATAGAGGAACAAGAGGTTTGATGTACAAAGAGAAGACACTTCCCTCATACATTTACATGTAATTCTCCAATTTAATAAATGAAGAAGAGAGATGGGATATATCATCACCCTTGCGCACCAAACACAGAATGCCCACTTCTCTGCCATGACAAAATATATTTTTCCCCTCTGATTTATCTCCTTTTTCTTTATGTACGAACTGGTGGAATGAAACTAGAAACTTTTCTGTGCATACTCATGTAAACACACAAATAAATATATATACATGGAATGCATAAACACGTCCATAAATTTTTAAAACCTAGATGTGAATAGTTTGTCTCTCAAAATGTGAATCCCTGCCAAGAGCGACTAACTTGTAAACAAGAGAATAATTCGAAACAAACATTTTTCATTTTGTATAGACCACTACTACATAGAGGGGGGTTTTAAGACAATATTTAAGAAAAAATTTGAGTAAATTATCTTAACTTGAGTAAAAAAAAACTTGTAAGTTTTCTTAAATATTGTCTTTAAGTAGGTGTTTCAAATTATTGTCTTAGAAAATTTTCTCTATAGATACAATATAGAACACAAGTATTACTGTCTCTTAAGAGAAAATTCATTTTTGGCTCTTAAGAGACTATAGCCATTTGTCTTAAAAAATTGTCTCTATAAAGACAATATAGAACACAAGTATTAATGTCTCTTAAGAGACAATTCATTTTTTGTCTCTCAAGGGACCATAGTTATGATTAATGACATATTTTCTCTATAGAGACAAAAACTGAGGTTAAATACATAAGATCTCTATAGAGACAATATGTCTTTAAACCCAGTTATTGTCTCAACTTGAGACAATAAAACAAATTCTCTAGAAACAAGACATAGAATGTGAATGTTATTGTTTCTTCATTAATTAATTCATGTTAAGGTACGATAGAATAAAACCACCAACCTCCTTCTAAGGTGATCTTCCATTGAGGTAACACCCTTTAAAGAAATGTGTCATCCTGATCAGAAAACTTAAAAATGAAGGAGCACTCAAAGAAACCAAGAACTTGAGAAAACATAGTAGTGAAAGAGCTGAAGCCAAGAAATATAAGGTATATATATAAAGAATAAATATTAGTGAGGGAGAATATAAATGAAATAATCCATGATTGTGTGTGTATATTTTTCAAATCAAATAATTTTTCTATATATATTTTAAGGCCCCAACGTTTTAACCTTTGAATCTTTAGTACTGTGTCTAGTAAGAAATTAGAAAAGTAGTAAATGTTACATAGAGTTAGGCAACTAATTTTAGTATACGATATTTACCCAAATAAAACCCACATGTTACAAAGTGAATCAATTGAATAAAACTATATTGAAACATAGTAAACCGACAATGTCATCCCTTACATACGAGATTATCACAAAGGATTTCCTTAGAACATAAACGGAAAAATTGAAGTAGGAGTCTGATAAATATATCATTCTCATGAAATTTCAAGTGACTAAACTCAACCTTAGTTACACATTGTACTACCATGAAATCTATAAACATCATGAATGAGAACAAAAGCGCTAGAATGTAAAAATCAATGAAAACCGAGAGTTTTCTTGTTGAGACTTTTTGTTGAAGGAAAATCTGCTGCAGAAATATCATAATATTCAAACACCAACAATAAACCCACTATAAAATTTGTGCGTTATGAATAATGTCAGTTCATTAAAAAAAAAAAAAAAATCTACAAGAATAATTCTGACCTTGAATTCGTCGAAATTTTGAATTATACTTCAACACAAAGTTAAACATTTATACCCTTTTTGAAGAATTATCCTCCATCGAGTCTCCAAATAAATCATCATCATCAAAGAGTGCATTATGTTTCACAATATAATTTCGTCATCTTATGATTACAGAGCTTTTTTTATCAATCTTAGACATGTCATTGGCATAAAATTATGTCGTCACACTTGAAGCCACTTGCTCTGAACTACCATTATTTTCTTTTGGGATATTTTCCCATGAGGCACCAACCTGACCAGCAAAGGAATCCCCATAAATATCTCCATAGAACCCACCTTTCCCTCGGGACTTGACTTTGTTCAGATATTGTTGTAACTTTTGAGTGACTCCTTTTGGTGTATCACTCTCTTCCTTGGTCATGGCCTCATCCTGTCCTTTAGGTATCACTATAACCTGCATAAGAGACTCACATTTTCCAACAAGAATACCTTATCATTGTAACTTGAAAACGATACTCGTATTTTTGAATAAGAATACCTTCCTTTACCCTGATGGACCTAGGCTCAGTGCTAAAATTTTAACCATATAATATTCCTACTACATCCACTTACTCTCCACCATGTCAATACCTAAAAGAAACTCTCGCTTTATGTGGTCACTTGGAATCCCTTTCAACTTGGGACTCCTCATCTTTACCAGCTGTAAAAAGTGCTCCTAAATACTTAATGGTTTTTGGTAGCAACTCTGTTCTGCTTTCCCCAAAGGGGTTCACAATAGTAATATATGCCATAAATTCATCCTCATTTGAAGGGTCTGGAGGATCGGAAAGGGTGAACTCTGGATAAAATTGTTACATATCCAAAAGGGAAACTGTAATTTTTTCTCAAGATATAACCTCTAGACAATGCAACGAAAACACACAGACTATCCTATTTCAAGTTCTCCAGGGTTCTCCTTTGTCACACAATCATCTGCAAAAAAAGTGCCATGCACTGAGCCGTGATCAATGATGTAGATGTTGCGCGTATAAGAAATTATTTGTTACAAATTTAATATTGCAACAAACCCATATATTTTCTAAACAAATGAAATATGGGTTGTATTAATTGTATGTCTCCAAATTACTTGAGGGTAAAAAGAAACAAGTTCCCATCCCATGAACAGAAAAAGATACAATGCAGGAAGTTGAATAAAATATACATACTAAAGGAAATCTCAAATTAATAAGAATACACAAAGAGAAACAAAAAATTACATGTTTTAACTCATCCTAGGTAATCCAAAGGTAAACCTGAAACCAAAGTAAGCACTCTTATAGCACCCTAGTCCCATGCTGAGGGCCACAAGGGTCTAGGATAAAAAATATGCAGGCCCACTTGGAATTCACACACTATATCAAAATATTTAAAGTGAGAGTAAAGGTTCTTGGGACATAATATTATATTAGGTTGGTACCCAATCCACTAATAAGGTGTACAATGGAAAATCCAAAAATTGACTCAGACTAACCTAAGCCTTACTAAAAAAACCATATTGTTCCTTCTTATTGAGTTGCAGTTTTGATCTTTAGATAGATCAATGAAAATTTAGTTAGATACCAAGTAATAATTTCTAGTGGAAGATGCAAACCTATCATTTCTATGTTGCACAACAACAACATGTTGTCAAGAGACAAATGGATGGTCCAACAAAAAATCACAAGTATTAGTTATCTACCAAGTAATCTTCTCTATTGGAAGATGCAAACCTGCCATTTCTATGTTGCACAACAACAGCATGTTGTCAAGAGACAAATGGGTGGTCCAACAAAAAATCACAAGTAATAACCTGTCTCCCAAATATGTGTATCTTCTTGTCCAAACTGATCTGATATAATACTTCACCATCCTTCACAACCTCTAAATGAAGGACACCTGGTTCAGGGTCGAAAACCCAGTTTGGCAGTTGCCAATTTGATTTCCCACCCCCTATTCCAGTGGCTTGATGCACAATGGTTGATTCTAGAGTAGGTTTAGGAGCTACAGTCCTTGGTACTCCATAATGTTGTTGGCTTTGTAACTATGTTTTAGAAACCTATGATTGAAAAGGATGATAATTTTGTTCTTGTTCCACAATGGACTTTGAAAATGGGTTGACACTGATTGAAAATGGATGTATTTTTATGCCTTTTTTAATCTATCGAGGTCAGCTTAGTTAAATGTCTTGAAACTAGATCCAGCAATCCTGCCATAGAGATCAACAAGTTCAAACCTACTTCTAATATTATAATTGTTCTGATAGAAGTATGATATTTTTTGTATCCTTCACACACTACGAGTTTTTCTACGACATGAAATTTATATTTAACTTTCATATATTTTCCTCTTGAAATTTAATATATACAAACTTTATCATTCACAACACTCACAACAATTTATTCATATAGGTTTCCATTTCTTCCTCATTTGTATCTGATTACAGTAAATGCTCTAGGTCAGTTATTGGAGGCTACCAGAGTACAAGGGAAAATGAAAAGGAATTTATTTCCCTAACGACAACCAACTTCTCAATGTTCATTTTGCAGATGACCTGGCTTTAATTGCTAAATTGACTGAGCATTCTATGGAAGGTATTAGTATTTTCCTTTAAGCATACAAAAAGTTGTTAAGAGTGGATTTGGTGAGGCTGAACAAATATTTTCCTTACTGTTCAAGATGAACCCCTTAATTGGTTGGATCATAAATAGAACATTATAAATCCTAGAGGGATCATTGGTCATTTAGGCATCCTATTTTGTACATAACCCTCTCTTGTTGATTATAGGAAGTGGATAATGGCCTGTTTGAAGAAATACTTAAAGCATGGAGGTATCTCAATCTTTTTTTTTTTGTTGGGGAAGGCTACAGTCAGTAATAGAGTTCATGCAACAGGAAAATTTACTATTCCTCGAATTTTCATCAGGAAACCTATAAAATACTAGAGAAAGTCCCTATAATTGTTCTTGTATTTTCCCTTCTTAAGAATCCTATAAAATGCTAGAGAAGGTCCTTAGAATTCAAAGTTTTGTTTGGTGCAAACACAGGGAGGTCGAAGGAGTTCCTTTAGTGGTTTGGGATATCTGCATCGTGCCAAATGATCAAAGGGGATTGAACTTTCCTAACATAAGAGCTCAAGTTGATAAATGATTATTATGAGAAGTGGAGAGGGATTCCCCTTGGAAACCCTTATGCCATGATTGAATTCAGCGTACTCAGCAAATTCAGCGTATTATAGACTCCTTTCAATTGCATGAAATAATAGGTCAACAACGCTTCAATCGATGTGAGTTTCATGGAAAATAGTATCGAACAGTTCCCAAGCATAAAAAATTTCATTTCTTGCATATTTCAAGATTTGTGATTTGTAGCTTATCATTCTCTTTACTCGGGCTTGGAGAATCGATGCCATATAAACTTATAAACTAACAAAAATGCATGCCTCGTCAATATTCTTCCAGGCTTCATTTTCCTCCAGTAGCTAATGACAAGCTCAATTTACAAAATATTACACATATTCACTTTTGCTAACACTTGTATTTTATCTTAGCCTTCTTTAAACTTGAGTAATTCATTATTTTCATTACCACTAATGAAAACATAAGTCGATTTGAGTGCAAACAAATTCATATTTCTTACAGGTGCTCCAAATTTATTTTCCCATATAATAACTACGTCAATTCCATATGCAAATGGATATAACTCTGTGTCTGACACAATTTATTTTAGCTTTGACTTAACTAAAAATAAATTTTAATAAATATAAACTAGAGACTTAGGTGACTTTTGATGCTGGGTGAAAATTTTACAATTTGTAAGGAATAAGACTTGGTTGACGTTCCTTAAGAACATGTCATTTCATTTCCATTTCGAGCGCAACACCATCTCCTTAAGTTAAAGCTCCCTCTAAGACTGCATTCTTAGAATAACAAACCAAACTGCTACATACTCTACATGTTATATAAAATGATGTGAATAGCTTACAATGGTGAATTGGAAAGGTAAAAGAAGAGTCTCACATTGATATAAATCAACTCAAGATATATTGAAAGACAGGCATTGTTTTAACCACGGGTTCTTCATTTTTGTAGCAAATTTCATCTTGATTTTAACCTCTTCCTAGAACCTACATATTACTTAATTTAAAAAACAATTTTACATATCAACAAAGAGGGGGGTGGGGGTAATATTTAAAAGAAGAAGTAGATTTTTTCCACCAACCACACATGAAAATAAAGAATAAAAATTGTAACCCATAATATTTCCTAGGCTCCACAACTAACATTAAAGAATACAAAATTATAAAAATTATAATTCAAACTTACCAAAAGCATCAAGTGAAGAAAGTAGTACTTCCCCTGGCAGAAGGCTGAAAATATTCTTGCCTGCCTTTGAATTCATTACTGGCCCTATTAAAAACAGTGTTAATTTGACCACTCCACACAAAATACTCGCAAGTACATTCTCCAACATCCTTGAAACTCTTTTTTCCCTACACCCAACAAGCATATGTGTGTTAAATTTTCACAACCACTTTAAAAAGTTGGATAAATTTTGAATAAAAATGAAATTGACCTATAGAGAAACAACATCACAAATGTATTTATACTGATGTAATACAACATAGGAAACATGCTTTAATGAAAATTAACTTGCATACTGATCCATAAGGATACCCCAAAAATAAAACAAGTTAATGTGGCTTGAATTGCAAAATAAAAAAGGAGAAATTCCTTACACATAGATCCCTCTAACAAACCTATGAATTTAGTCTCATCGAAGTGAGAAAAATACCTGACAAATGATTATACACTTAATAAATCCAAAATACTAGTGCAGATTTTTTAATTTTAAAATAATCCAAGATGAAACACATGATGTTTCGAATACATAAGAGTAATCATATGTGACATAGAAGTTTCCTTAGATGAGAAAAATGATGAGAAGACGCAAACATACCTATGCATTATAAAGAAGATATGTTAATCTAATAAAAAAATTGAGGATAAGAAACATGCTTGAAAAATAGATCCATAAGAGATTATGAAAGAAATCTCACATGAATTTATAGATAAATAGAAATGGAAAACATACAACGCATATTCATTCATCTACCCATTCTTCATATCACATATGTTCACCTACAAATTGAACCAAATGACTAATGCCTTCAAACATTGATTCAAACAAAAGAATAAATTTAATCCCTGATGCACCCATGACTCGAACCAATTTACCATACTTTTACATGAACCATACTCACCAAGGAAGGTGACCTAACATAGATGGAAGTGTGTAAAAGCACAAAAAGAAACAGTTTAATGCATAAAGCATAGAGCGTTAGGCCTAGGGAACAACAAGAAAATTGGTGAACGAGTTTGTTACGTGTGAGAATTTTTTGAATAGTTCACTCCAAATCCCAAATAATCCATAAATCATAGTTCACTCCAAATATTGAATAATTCATAAAGCAAGCTAATTCACGTTATTCGATGAGCCCACATAGTATAAATATGTTGGTTAGGTAAATATTGACCAAGCCAATGATGCTTAGCTAGTCTTTTCAAATGATCAACCACACTGGAACTGAGACATAGCCTAGACTCCCTTGGGGGTACCAATAGGGAATATTGTGAAATAATAATGATTACATCGAGTGGTGGCTTGCAGTAAACACCAGTCTCATATGGATTCCAGCAAGTGATTACAAGCTATGGGGTGAGTTATAACAAGATTATGAAGACGATATATGGCTAGCTCAAGTATAGGAGGTATTAAATAAGTAGAGGTGAGTAGGTTCTCATACTTAGTGCCCCATAGGAAGCTACAAATTTTGAAAGTCCTCTAGATACTAGATCAACATAGCTAGCATAGGTTATAAACATAATATCACACCTATAGAGGCTATGGTTGTATGCATTGTAGATTATATGGGATGCAAAGATGAAACCATTGAGAGTGTTTTAGAGCTACTGGACAGGGAGAGACCTAGGTATAAGAGATGTAGATCTATATAAGGCACGAGAAAAGAACACTCCCATACACAATCACATACATAGGCTCAAGGTAGTCAAAAGTACTAAGTTATGGTATGTGAATGTGATATGCATTTTTTAGAGAGGCCTCGAGGAAACTGGGAATTTACATGGAGGGTATAGAGTTTAGGTTGGCTTAGAGGAAATCACTAGCTAAGAAATAGGCTAGGACTCTACAAGGTAGGGTGACTCAATTGGAGGCAGAGAAATAGGCTACTACAAGGCTATGTGAAATTTTGATGATGGAATTTGTGGTAGAATGGAGAGATATCAAGGTACACAATCTTAGAAATGAGTTGGATATGAAATATGCTATAATTTGAACACTTACCAATGTAATCCAACTCTTACTACAGACATACTAGTTATAGGCTTGGTGCATCTAGTTGTAATGATAATAGGATCAAGTAACATAGTTAGTTACACAAAACATCATGGTAGGTCCAATATCGAGTATTATTATAGGTGCAGTCATAGACATAACACCTCTATAGTTTCCTAGTTTAGAGAAGATAGAACAAGGGATACAACTTCACAGGATTAGGTAGAGAGACGATACAATATACATTATGATATAGATCTAGCTCACCTGGAAATAGTGATAATTGAGAGGGACATGTAGATTTATTACTTTTGGATATATCTAGCTATAACTAAGACATATGTAGAAATATTAGGCACTAAGATCAAGTATTGGCAGACATACTCCGAGACAATTGGGAGTGATATAAGGATACTAAAACTTGTAGGTATTACAACACAACCTAACAATTTGGTGAGGTCATCAAATATGGTAAGGTATAAAGGATTGTTACACACAAGATAGAGATACCTACTCTACCACATCTAGCAATTCTCATGCCTCCCAAAACTCATATGAAGCATCAGTTTGAAGGATTCATTTACCATTACCCGAACTTTTGAAGGGAGGAAAATTATGCACGTTTTGTTTTATAATCCTTACATATGTTGTACAATTTTCATACCATCCTGGACGCTTTTTCCTAAGTTGTTTCTAGAGGATTTCCCTATCAACAATTCAATATTTTTTCTGAAAGTGGATGAACTTATTAGGACTGTCATATAAATAAATACCATGTTTTTTTCTTTTTTCTGTGAAGAGATTCTTGTACATGATCTTCTTCATTTTCACTGGCTATGAAAGTAAAATCTATATAGAAGAAGAAATTTGAAATCACTCCCAAAAATAGAATCAATAAGCCTAGAAGCTTGGAGCATTATTTATTTCAATAGGCTTGAATTTTGTTTCAAAAGGCTTGAATTTCCATTCGTACAACCCTTATAATGTTAAAAAAGTAGCTTTTTATTTAATCACAAGATTTTCTTATAATATGATGGTGTAAGTGCATATTTTATCTACAGCAATGCTTAGTATTACAGTTATCAATCTGGAATGGATGTGAGATTTGTTACAACTAATTATTTCCACCTTCTGATATCAAACAACATGTAAATCAGACCAACAAACATTAATAGATACAAAGCAACAAGAAGCACAATCCAACAACTAACATATTAAATTCACCACAACAAGTACTTAATCATCTTGCTGCAAAACATAGGAATATTTAAAAATATGGCCTACTTAAGAATATCTAAAATAAAATGATCACCTAAAGTTATGAAATATCCTACTTCATATCCTTAAATAAGAGAAATTATAAATAAATAAAAATGTGTCATTTTAGTGGGAAGAATTTCATTTGGGTGAAAAAATTAAAATGAGTCATGCATTATCCATTTGTAGCACTTAAAAATGCTTTTTATCAATGCAAAAATCACATAAACTTGAATTTCAATTTTCAATTAAAAATATCTCATAAGCCACGTTGAGAAATTCATTTCCATTTCCTGTAATTTAAATTTTTTAGCTACTCAAGTTGTTATAGTGTAATTCAATTTGAGATATAAATATTATTATTCCAAAAATTTTAATTAACTAAGTTTTTGAAAGAACCTCTATTTTGGCTTTGTTATCAGCCATTGAGTTGGTGTTAAATAACTTGTAACAAAATGAAGAAATATGATGCCATTGATGGAACAATAAAATTACGGAATTAAGATTCATGGTGTGATTTATAGAAAAATCAAATGATTGAGATTTGGGAATGTGGTTGGGTATTGTATTTTCATTGATAACAAACATGTGGCCACGTAATAAAAACTAGAAATGGAATGATATGAGTGACAGTGAAATGACACCCACTTTAGTAATAGAACTATTGTTTAAGCAAGTTATGAAGAGGCCCAGGGTCAAAGAGGTCACATTACTAAGAAATTAACAGGAAAAGTGAAAGATATGATGAGTATGACTTAGAATGATCTACGCTTCCTCTAACATTGTTTTTTCACTTTTCTCTATCTTGATTTACTACGATGGAACTAAA
The DNA here is from genome assembly GCA_034641835.2 of Pinus albicaulis. Classification (NCBI taxonomy): domain Eukaryota; kingdom Viridiplantae; phylum Streptophyta; class Pinopsida; order Pinales; family Pinaceae; genus Pinus; species Pinus albicaulis. The sequence goes on along the minus strand of CM076581.1, from coordinate 413,814,229 downwards.
ATGAAAGAGAAGAAACATGACATGGCATTTATGATAAGGAACTTCATAAACTAACAATCACACATCATAAGCTCTACAATATGTTATAATCAATAAACCTGTATATTTACTCAAAAAAACTTCAACTCCTTCCCTCTTTATCCAATGGAGTTTCCCTCGATACAATGATTGAATTATTATTAGAATCATTGTTATACCCTAACCTTAATGGGCAGTAGACAGCCAAATCATCATAAATCCAAACTCTCTTATTTTCCAATTTAATTGCCTCCTAAACTCTTGTTTGAAATAATTCATGTTATTGTTGCTTCAACAACATCTCCTGCAAAGGAAAGTGAGTGTTGGAGACTAAGATTTTTTACGGTGATAACAAGATACTAGAGTGTGAACAAATCTATATAAATGGATATAATGTAACATTCACCCACTTCAATTCTTGTTGTCCTTCTTCATCAAAACTGGTGGATTGGGATGCAAAATTCTATGATCAACTACAAAACCAGATTGGTGGCTGAAATACCAAAATGCGTTGGTACTTTAAAGAGAATGGTTGGAATTCTTCAACTATCTTTTAATGTCCTCCAACAATTGAGATTTATCAATCCAAAATTATTGATACTTTACAATTTTGATATTCCCAATTTATGTGTTTGTATATGGGTGCATCTATTTGTTTCTATGGAATATACATATGTTGGTGTCATCCAAAGGATTTTTATGACATCCGAGTTTTGTATAAATATTGAAGATTGTATTATATAATGAGTGATGCCAACATAGAAGATATAATCATGTTCACATGCACAATGTTTTTCCATTGTAACAAACCCACATAAACCAAGGTTCGATGTGCACCTTGAGAAAGAGTAGCTTGAGGTAAGGTATCTTGAGTGCCAAGTTATTTTTATGACCTTGAGATATGCATTATTGATATTAGCAATCTCGAGGACAATATAAGACCAATTTTTGATGGGGTCGACTACTCTCTATACTGAATGTACTCTTTAGACTTAATGCATCATTACAAATAGTAACGCATAGAAAAGGATTTTATAAATTAGAATCACAAGAGTGCCACTTGGGCTATATAATACACATCACTTCTCTCTATGTAAATATTGGAAGAAAAATCTAAGGTTGATGACATTTCTAATACCCAAAATATGTATAATCATGTGATGATTACTATCAGAATTTTTAATTTCCATCCATCCTAGTATGGGTAGGTTTTGGCGTCTCTTCTATAATGGGTTCTTTTTGTTCCAACATTGTCCTAGAAATAGATATTAGGTCCCTATATTACTAGTGTATTCCCTTATTGTTGTTAGTGTAGCTCCCTTATTGTTATTGTTGTACCCCTATAGTCCCCATATTGTTATTATTGTGCCCCATAAAATCCAACTATTGTTATTTCTGTGCCCTTACGTTATTATTTTTAGGTAGGCTAGGATTATATTGTGACCCCATGGACTCCTATATATAGAAAGGAGGCTTTTTCATTCATATCATCAAATAATTTTTCATTTATGTAATGTAAAGGAGTTTTCCCCCTCGAAGAGTTTGATTTCTAAGTCATTTACTTTTCTTCTATTTTGTGAGTTGGTTTCATAACATTTGGTATCAGAGCTTTGGATTATAGGGTTTCGCTGCTACAAAGAGGTCATCGTGAAATTTTCGCTACAACCTTTTTTTTATGAACGTTCAGAAGAAAAAGAAAAACCCAGTTGCAAAGAAATCCTTAGGAACTTTTTGTAAAAATGTTAGATCTTGCTTTGAAATATTTTCAGACATATGATCTATGGAAGTTAGGGTTTTTGCAGGCTCCCGAATTTCATCTCAAATAGATGATTATGGGAAAATTTTCATAACTCTCTTTCTAAGAATCAGATTGGAATTCTATAAAAAGTAGTTGAAATTATACATATTGTAGTTTTATGTATATCGAGTTCAAAGCCAGACGAGGAAACAATGACATGTGGATTGAAGTACAATTTTTCTCTAATGAACTAGTCCATAATTAGGTCATTATGGGAGACTGGGCATAAATTTGTCTTAAAGAATCCAAATAAGGTCAGACCTATGTAGTTGGAAAGAAGTTTTCAGAGGGATACTAAAGGACTGAAGATAAAATCTTGGGAATCTAAAATGACAAAGATACATCAATTTTAATATCAAGCTCCTCAAAAGCAAAAAATAAGGTGTATATTTTTTTTGAAAAATTGCATAAGTCATTCCATTGGAATATTGAAGAATAGATATCAATATTGGGTTCCAAAATGCCCCATAAAAATCATTCAACACCCATTAAGCCCTCAGAAGGCTCTATTACGACTCATGAAGAGGAATAAGTACAACAAGATATATCAAAATTACAAGACTGTTACACAACATTTTGTCAATGTCCCTGCAATCCCTCGTCCTGTACATTGGAGGACTATTCCCGTGACCTATGAACGGTAAAATGTCCTGAAAACACCTTCATGGCATCCTCCTACATAAGGACAAACATTCTCTTGAAGAAATTTTCCTCTAAAAATCCCTAAAAACAGATGTTTTAGCCTTGGTGCAACTATCCAATTCATCCCTCGTGCCAATTGTTACACTGAAAACTGTCACCTTGACATTTTACTGACTGTATGAGCTCATTAACACTCATACATGCCTCCTCTGCAAGTCTTACAACCTTTGTTCCTCATTTCAAGCCCTGAAACTGGAGGAAAAACCCTTAAAACTCAAAAAAGCCTTGGGTACGCAGGTAACATGAAGCCTGCATGCGTTTTTAGCTAGGGTACACAGGTAATGTGAAGAGAAACTGCGTTCTAGAACGCACTTTTCCAGTGTAATGCCTGCGGAACCCCTGTAAGATCAAAAAAGCGCGAAATTAAACTGAAAAAGTTGAATTTTGGTCAATTCTAGAAGGTTCTAGATGATATTTTTTGGGGATGAGTACGCTTTAGTAAGGTGCATGTATCCCACACCTTAAGGAACTAATCCATTGATGTGAGGAGCCTATCCCTTTGAAGGAGGATTCTATCCCTTTAAAGGTGGAATCCTAACCTCCTCATCTGCTCTATAAAAGGAGGCATTGGGTAGCCTCAAAGGTTAAGTTTTTTGGAGAAGATTTTTGAGCTGAAGTGCTGTTGAGATTTAGATTTCCTTCTGCTGAGCTTTTGAGAGGAAAGATCACATACCTCTTTATGCTTCTAGAGGAAGAGTGCAAGACTTATCAAAGTAGAGGAGATTCCTGCTTCGGACCCCTGGAAGGCCTTTCGAACATCAAGGCTAAGGTTGTAAGGTACTTCTGTATATTTTAAGATTAATAGAATCAAGTTCTGTTTTTCTCAATAAATTGTCGTTCGATTGTTTATTTCAATAAGCTGTCGTTTTGATCATTTATTTCATAGATTCCTTGATCACTATGATAGGTATGTTTTATGATTATTTGTTATACAGGTGCTATTGATATTTTCTTGTTTGTGATTGCAGATCAACTAAAGATGATACTTTATTGCGACAAAAGAGCTCTTGTTGTGACGAAGGATTATTGATACGACGGAAGCATTACGATCGCAAATAAGCATTTGGATCTAAGGTAGGATCGACACCTTTATAGCATTTATTTGTAAAACGAATATATCTAGAGAAAGACAAACTTAGTTGTTCGTTTGTTGCTAGATTGTCTTCTGACAGTAGGGAGATCGGTCTTGTCCGCAAGAACGATTTATCCGGCCAACAAATTGGCGACTCCGCTGGGGAAAGAAACTTGTTGTTTTTGGTTCTATTTTATTTTGATTTGAGGAAAAGTTTTTCCTGGTTTTTTGATTGATGGATATCTGCCTGGGTAGCTTAGTTTTTCTTCTTCTTTTTTTAAAATTTTGAAATCTTTTATGTTTTTCTTGAAGTTTTCAGGGGACCGCACTTTGTCTTCACACACAGTGCGGGCATCTCCGCACTTTCCTTAAGTAACCAGTGCGGGACAGCAACTGTTACTTCTGGGAGCCTGCGGACCCTGTTAAAATTTTTGAAAAACTTCTGATTTCTTCTTTTAGTTTAGTTTAGATTTAATTTAGGATTCTTAGCATCTACCCGGATCTGTATTTTTCTATCAAAAATCTCTTGTTTCTGAATTTCTTTCAGCAATTCTTCATCTCATCAATCTCCATTAAGTTAATTGGGTGTTTTGAGTCTCTTTTTTGAGAAATTCTTAATTTGATTTCCTTTGTTCATTACTTGGAGGTTTGTCTCAGTCTTTTCACAATTTTGCATCTTTTTGCTTTTGTTTTTGCAAAAAAATTTCCCCCTCATTGTGGGGAAATTTTCTTGCAAATTGTGTATGAGTGTTAATCGCCTTTGAGTGTTTTTTGATCTTTGGAACTCTCACCCGATTTTCTTGACTTCCACTTGATTGGTTCTTAGATTACATTAGAATCATCTTGTGTTTGAGAATTCTCTTGCATAGATCACATTTGCATAATTAGAATTCTCATTTTCAGAATATGAATGAAAAATCTGCATAGATTACATTTGCATACTTTTCAAATGAATTGTGCATAGATTACAACTGCATAGTTTACATTCTGAAAAATCAATTGTAGATTTAGATCAATTTTCTTTGATTTGAATTTAGATGTTTTTATGCTTGTTTAAAAAAAAAAAAACACAAAAATATAAAAATTGATTTGGGATTGATTTGCATTAGTTTTTCTTGATGAAATTAGTGCATTAGAGAATTTGTTATATTTTCTCTTATTTATCAATCTTTGCATTGTTGGGAGAAAATGGAAACTCTTTCCTTACTTTAGGTAGGATTCATCGAATTGAAAAGATTACATTATCATATTCGATTGCATTCAGTTTTGGTTCGGGTCATAACACCATTGGTTTCATATCCATTTACCCTTTTGAGTAATAACAGCCTAAATAACACAGCGCTTAATTAAAATTCATTTAGTAATTTTTACATTTTTAGGGCTCTTTCCACCAATCTAGCTTAGGCTAGTGTCTTGGAATAGGTTTTAGTTAACTCTCCAAGACAGTAAAACAAACAAGTAGTCGATCTTGCGGTAGGAAAAATTCCAATTGTTGCATGTATGCTCTGGGAAGCTCCTCTTAAAGGAGTCAAGCACAAGATCATATCTGAACCAGTGAGGTAATCAATCCTTCCTCATTGGGAACGATAGAAGATATACACGTATTAACAACGGTAAACCTCGGATTGACCATTGTCGAGGAGCCTGGGGTCACTTGTCGGTAAACCTTGGATGATGTCAAGGAGCCTTCAAGGGGATTGAGCTTTGTTACTCTGCCCTTGCGTGTGTGTCGGATCGTAGACTGTTCCCCCAGGTATATTTGTTTCTGTTGGTAACCTTAGTGGCCATAATCTATAGGGTTCTTTCCTAAGGTGACAGTGGAGGGAAGATCCCACTGTACCTGGAGCAGACGTCGACTAGACTCACTTGGACTCTCTGGGGGGTTCTCTTCACACGAGATGGTTTTGTGAAGAAACTTGTGCCAGTCTGTTTCATTAAGCAGGTTGTCGGGGTAACTGTTCCAACCGCCCTTTCTGTATTAAATTCTACGATGTTTGATTTCATCACCAACTAGTGTTTTTAGTACGGGAAGTTACTGTTTGTGTGTGGTTTGACTCCTAGATTTGATAGCGCGTGTTAATTTGTTTGTTTTTACTTTTAGAGACCATAGGTGTGAATTGTGAATTTTAATTGTTAGGTGTGAATTTTTTATTGTTAATTTTAGTTTTAAATTGTTAATAAAATTCACTGAAGTTGAATATAATGGCAACTGTTCCGGAATTTACCAACCAAGGAACTCCTCTTAACGAGAATCCTAGTACTTTTCCTTGCTTTGGAAATGTTGGTCCTCCTTATATGGCTACTTTTTCATTACCTGGATTTACAATAGGTTTACCGATATGGTTATTTTCAACTTCGTTGGCCCTGAATACTCCAATTGTTCCACCTCAACCGAATGCTTCACCTAAACAGAGTTCACCATCTCAACATCACCAACCTTTTGTTGACCCTTTACCTTCTTCGTCTAATATTTCTTCCTCCATTTCTTCCTCTTCGCCTGGTAAAAGCCTTGATGCTAGTAACCAGGTGGCGAAGAAGAAGAAAGGGAAGAAGAAGAAGAAGAAGCAAGATAAGAAAGAAGTCAACCAACCAACCAAGGCTGTAAATGTTAGTTGTGTTGAGGAAACCTCCAACAGGCTGTAGATTAGAAATAGATTTGAGGACAGTTCCTGTTAATGTGTCAACCTCATTTAAAAAATGAAACATGTAGTGAGGAGAGTTCCTTGTACTGTGTCAACCTCGTTAAAAAATGAATCAGTGGGTCTGAGGAAAGTTCCTTTTACTGTGTCAACCTCGTTAAAAAATGAATCAGTTGGTGAGGATAGTTCCTTGTATTGTGTCAACCTCATTAAAAAATGAATCAGTGAGTCTGAGGAGAGTTCCTTGTACTGTGTAAACCTCGTTAAAAAATCAATCAGTGTGTCTGAGGATGGTTCTTTTCCTGTGTCAACCTCATTAAAAAATGAATCAGTTAGTCGAGAGCATAGTTCCTTTTCTTGTGTCAAGCTCGTTTAAAAAATGAAACAAGCTTCGATGAGGATAGTTCTTTTCCCGTGCTAACCCCCATTAAAAAATGAAGCAGTAGGTAGATCAGAGAGAGTAGATTGGCAGGATTAGAACAGGTAGTTTCCGAGGATAGTTCCTTTTACTGTGTCGACCTCGTTAAAAAATGAATCAGTCAGATTGAGGAGAGTTCCTTGTACTGTGTCAACCTCGTTAAAAAATGAATCAGTGAGATTGAGGAAAGTTCCTTTTACTGTGTCAACCTCATTAAAAAATGAATCAGTTAGTCCGAGGATAGTTCCTTTTACTGTGTCAACCTCATTAAAAAATGAATCAGTCAGTCAAGAGCATAGTTCTTTTCTTGTGTCAAGCTCGTTTAAAAAATGAAACAAGTTTCCATGAGGATAGTTCTTTTCCTGTGTCAACCTCATTAAAAAGTGAAACAGTAGCTAGATTGTAGAGAGTAGATTGATAGATTAGAATAAATAGTTTATGAGGACGGTTCTTTTACTGTGTCAACCTCGTTAAAAAATTAATCAGTGGCCCATGAGAATAGTTCTTTTACTGTTTCAACCCCATTAAAAAATGACCATGCCCTATATTTCGCTCTTTTCCGTGTCAACCTCATAAGTAAAAAAATGAATCCGCCGTTGTTCGAGGATAGTTCCCTGTTATCGAGTCAACCTCATTAAAAAATGAATCAGTTATGAGGACAGTTCTTTTCCTGTGTCAACCTCATTAAAAAATGAATCAGTAGGTTATGTAGGTAGATTAGAAATAAGTAGTTTATGAGGAAAGTTCCTTTTACCGTGTCAACCTCATTAAAAAATGAAACACGTTGCCATGAGCATAGTTCTTTTCCTGTGTCGAGCTCGTTAAAAAATGAAACAAATCCTCCCTAATTGAGTCGAGTCTTTGAATAGACCTCGTAAATGTTAAGTCATATATTTAGGTTAGTTTTTAGGTCGGGTATTTCATATGATCTCGTAAATGAACCTTCATTCCATCCAGCTATTAATTACCAGCAGTATCTAGTTGAATGAAATGAAGCTGGGGGGGTATGCGCTCTAGCAGTTACGCTTAGGGGGCGTCAAGCACAGTTTTCTGTCTGTTTCAAGCTTGTGTAAAAATGAAACCACTCTGAAGCATAGTTTTTATCTGTTTCAAGATTTTGTAAAAATGAAACCTATCTGGAGTCAATTTTTCTTATTTTCAAGACTCGTTAAACTCATGAAAATCCCGAGATCATTTTGCTATTTTTTATTCTCGTAAAACATATAAAAATGCCGAGTTCTTTCCGTTTTTTCCTGCTTGTAAATTAAATTGAAAGTCGGCCATATGAGTACATTTTTATCCCTTTTTCGAACTCGCGTATACTTATGAAAAGTGAAAAACCATGAGTACATTTTTATCCCTTTTTTGAACTCGTTAAAACTTTACCGAAAAAGCGAAACCTGTGCCTTTTAAGCCCTTTTCGACTCTCTAAACATGAAAAGATCGTCAAGATTTGATTGTTCTAACTCGTTAAAGTAACGAGTAATCGCCGTCCCTTCAAGATAAGCTTCTGTATTCTTTATGGACCGAAATGGACTATTTACGAAAAAGGTATACGTTGACTAAATACTATTAATAGAGTTCTTCTCGCATTATTTTTTATCCTTTTTCGGGGCTCATAGACTAAATTTACTTAAAAAGTACACCCATGGAGTTTTCTTAAGTTTTTTTCTTTCCGATCTTTAAAAATTGAAAAAAACAATTTGAGTTTCTCCTATATCGACCTGCTTAAACCACCGCAAAGGACCCGTTTAATTTTCAAGTAACCTAACCACTCATTCTTAGGGTTCGAATCTTAAACTAAGTTGGACTCATCCGAAGGATGAGCTTATAAACAAGCAAATGTTATCCTCCTCAAGCTTGTCAAAAATAAAGAGGTACTTGCCAGAAATGGTGGGGGAAAAGAGAGAAAAATGAACATGTTTGTTACATTTTGATTATTCGGAAAACTGTTTAACCACTTGAAATACTAACACTTTTTGTTCAGAAATTGGCTACCTCTTTGCTCAATGCTTAATCAAACCATATTGAAAGTCTTCAGCCGGTTTCTGGGTATTAGCTTTGGGTCAATTGTTACCAAGTCATCTGCAGTGTCGTTATGTGTTCAAGAGGACAGTTCAAATAAACCATTCATCTGCAAAATATCTGTCATCCATTTTGACCATCCCTGAGTCAGTCCTTGCCGATATATTTCTTCAAAACTTGATCTATGATTTCGTGTTGTGGGCTTGCCTACGATGGATTACTTTCTATCGACGACAACTCATTATCTAGGAAGTTGATCTAGAAATCGTCAGTACCTTGAAATCTGCATGCCTCAATGGCAGGTTTCTCGCCTTCGACGACAGGTTGCATCATTGACCTTCGATTGAATGATTCCATGAGATGTTCGACTTCAGCTCATTCATTCACATTTCATGGATTGTACTGAGTACTTTGAGAGCCATTAACATTACTGGTGGTTACTCTCACTCTTGTTAACAGTTTACATCATTGACTGGTAATCAAGTGGTTTCTACCATGTTCGACTTCAACACATTTATTCACATGGATAGAATCGTACTAGTTCGAGATGCGGAAATCAAGACCCTGGATCTAGTTTCCACCATCCAGGCTGCGAGGAGTTTTGTTATTATACAGTGGACTATTTATAAACAGATGGTTGCGTCCATGCTGTGTCGACATATGTCTATACTGTGATGTATTCAAAATCATTCCTATTGTTAGCCTCCTATACCAATAGGTTTCATCTTTCATGATTGTCTTGATTGAATTATGGAATATGTTCAAACCTTCTTACTTGAAGCAAAGGTGTTCCATATTCTTAAAAAACCAAAAAATCAAAAAAGTTAAAAAATGTAAAGAGGGTATACCCTAAAATAAATATCAAAGGGTAAAAAGAATTAAATGGTCAAAAAAGTGAAAGAAATGAACCCCAAGTAAAAATAGACCAAGGAAAGTGTGCAAATCCAAATGCCACTGCTATTTCATTTTTGTAATAAATCAATTGTGTGCAGCTTGTCAAACTTTTGCCACAATTTATGAATAAGTCAAACTGTTTAAACTTGGCTTAGTCATATTTCAATTTCATGTTATAGATTAGAGAATAAATATCTAGCCAAACAGTTTAATCTTGGCAGATAAGTAGCTAGGTAGAGTGAATAAAAGGTGCTCAACAATTTAATCTGAGCCCTTGGATGTAATAAGGGTAGAAATAGATAGATTTATCATGTAAAAAAAGAAAAGATTGAAAAGGGTTTGCAAGTCTAAATGCACCTTAATAAAGAAGAAAAAATGGTAGTGTTAAGTAGATAGGGTAGGTAGATGGTGCTGCAAAGTGTTTTCTGATGAATGGTGCTGCTACATGTTGGTTAATCATTTACTTTCATCACAAGTACTAAAGCAGGAAATACACTGGAAAATCACAGCAAGCAAAGTCAAATTCATTAACCTCCCTCATCATTTTCCCCCCTCAAGAGTTTTACTAATTTCCCCAAAAGTACTAAGGTAATTTGAGATCAAAGGGGCTCAAGGCATTTCCTTGACTTCTAGAGGGACCGGACCCTCGGCCTAATGATCAAAAAGACCTAAGCACTTGAGATAATTCATCATTGTTATCTTCCATCTTTAACTTTTTCCTAAGTAAAATCCTATTTTACTTAGGAAACTGATGCAAAATTCCATAAAAATTCCTCAAAATAATTTGTTATTCTAAGTTTAAGTGTTGAAGATAAAATGTTGCAATTTACTTCACAAGTTATCACTTTCTTAGATGTACAAAGATGTTTTGATTTTCCTTGTCCTTTGCCATATTAACATTTAATTCTACTATATTAACTCCCTAGTGAAATACCATTTCCTAAGTATATAACTCCCTTTTTTATATATACCCCAAAAACCCCTTTATTATAATGTTTTACCAAAGTATTATATCCCCGCACATTGAAAATAAAACCCCGCCTTGTAAACCCTTTGGTGAAATATATCTTTATAACATTAATCCTGCCCTTATGGTGAAATAATTGTATTAATTAATTCATCATATAATAAAATATATATAAAAACGTTAGACATACAATATGTATGTTTAATACCAAAAAATATCAATAAAACTTTGCGAAAAGTCTTGTGCCACCGTGGTCCGTCCACGTGGCATTCCACCTAAGCAAACCCCCGCCACAACCCCTTTCTTTTGCATATGGGATTAATTAAGTCGCCTGGACTAATTAATAACTATTTCCGCCAGTTAAAAAGCCCCCGGAGCGATTAAAAACATTTAAAAGTGTTTAAAAGTACGACGGGGCCCACATGAAACCCCCGCCCATCTTCCCATCACCCCAGCCGTTGGATCAGCCTCCCGCAGATCAACGGCCAGCGTTGATCCCGCTGCCCATCCCGTGTGAGTTCTTTAACCAGCGGGGGATGGGTGGTTTTGACTAGTCAGACCATCCACGTGGCGAGAAACCTGTGGAATCGCTGTCCCCGCGATCAATACCACCCTCGACCAAAAGCGGTGCGGGGACTTCCCGCTTACCACTTACCGCCCGACTCTGCACACGTCATCCAGTACTACCATGACGTCACACCTCGAAAAAACAAAAAACCCCTTTTAACTGTAAATAAGCCATTTTTCACGTTTTTCCTGTTATTTTCGTTATTCTGAAAACGACAGAGCTCCCACTGCGATTTTCAAATTTTCACTGTAATTGATCATTTCTCCCCAAAATTCTGCTGCGCCCGTGTTGAAGAACAGTCCCGCCATTGCCTGTTACCTGTGAAAGAACCAGTTTCCGTCTAAAAGCAGGTATTTATCCTTTACGCCCGACTGCAAGTAAAACTCAATTTCCTTTGTTTTTTTCGCTGAAAAAGTGGTTAAAAATCATCACTGAGTCCTCCCTGGAGATTTTAAACCTGTGAAATTGCTCCCCGAAACTGCAAATTCTTCCAATTCCCTTCGTTTCAAGAATCCCGCCCGGCCCGTGAAGAAAACCAAAAACCTCCATTTTGAATCCACAAGAACCAAAATGGAGGCCCCGGCAGCTCTTAATATCACTCCATTGAATTCTCCTTACCATGAATTAGACTATTTACCTCTGATAGATGAAGATTTACAAATTAAAGACCTGCATTTTGATGAAAGTCCCCTATTGAGCTATTGTCGCTGCAGAGACGAATACTCAAAGGGGCAAGATCTTATAGGGTTGTGGGAATCCAATTTCCCGAGATATCTCATCCCCTCAGTCCTTATTTTCCCAGAAATTATCCACTGATATCATGCCAATTATGATCCAAATCAGAAAGAAGTTTTATCCCCAAGTCAAAGCGTATCAAAATCAAAGAGTATCAGTGGATAAAGTGTATCAGGTAAAAGTCAGAGTGAAAAGTCAAAACAAAGTTACAGAGCAGTCAAAGGTAAACAGTAAAAATGAAGTTACAGAGCAGTCAAAGGTAAACAGTAAAAATGAAGTTACAGAGGCAGTAAAATGGTAAAAATAAATGAAATTACTTTCACCAAAATTGAATTTTGTCTAAAGTGAAAGTAAAACAGTCAAAAGAGCAAGAAAGTAAAAAGATGAAAAAACATAACAAGAAGGAACATTTTTGCAGAAATTACATGTTTTAGTCATTATTTTGTAGAAAATATTGTGACCAATACAAGATGAATTTTGCAAAACTGAAGGAGGTTTATGTTCTTAAGAGTACCATCTACAAAAACCTCTCTCACTTTCCTAACAGCTATTATGGTTTTGGAAATATTAAACAATGTTGAAAAGCACTTTTTGCAGAAAATTACAGTCAAGTCATCATTTTTCAGAGAATATTGTGGCCAATTAGAAATACATTTCACAAAACTGAAGGAGGTTTTTGTTTCTAAGAGACCCATATACAAAAACCTATCTCAGTTTTTTCACAGTGGTTTTATAATGAGAGATACATGCGCATCTTTACAGGCCATTTTTCAGACTCTGTAAAACTCTGTTTTACGATTATGCACAGCTGGAGAGGAATTTTGGGAAAATGAAAGAGGTTTATCTCACCAACATATTAATCCACAATAACCTCTTTCACGTTTTACATATCTATTACGGATTGAGAAATACGAAGATATCATTGGACCTTAAGTTTGCAGAATTGTTGGAGCAGATTGCACAAAGAAAGGAAGCAGTTAGTGACTTGGATGCCTCATCATCAGCTAAGATTTGGATCAAATTCAAAATCTCCTCTTTTTCATCACCTATCCATCAAAAATAGTGCCAAATAGTTTGAGTGTCATTTACTTTAGTTCTATTTATGTAAATAGTTGGAGAGATTTGTGAACCAATTTTGATATTTGTTTCAAGATATTTTAGTTTAGAATTTGTATAAATACTCCACTCTTGGAAGCATTTGGTGTGGATTCTATTACTCTGCTATAACATTGAGGTTTTCGGAATAAAAATATTTTGGACAAATTTACTTGTGGCTTACTGGATGACGTTTTGAAACACTGGACTTGTTGCAGGATTCATGTGTTGGACTTCAGTTCAATAAGTTTTCCAACCCCTGTGTTTAAATTTTATATTAGTTTATGCTATCATCATATCCGTTTCTGAATAGTTTACATAAAGGATTGAAACAGAATTTGCTTAATTGTACTCTGTTTTCAAATGTGATTATTCTTGATGTTTTCTTCTGGATTAGTTATAAGCATGAATTCTTAATTGCTCATGTTTTTCTGATTTAAACATTATTGATTACTGTAACAAAGAATCCTTCATTGCTCTTTGCTTGTAGTCATTTATCTTCTCTCTTGAATATGGTGAAAGATTCTTAGCTGCCTTTCATCCCTTCAAGACCATCCATCCACTTTAAATTTTAAGGATTGTTCTCTGTCTAGCTATCTTGCCCTGTAATACCATCTTGTGCGTAGAATAGAAGTCCAGTAAAGCCATCCTTTGACTCCATAGCCCAATGGACTGAAAGCTCTCAACCTTGCCCTTAGTTTGTGGATTCCACCATTTTTCCAAAACAAACTTTGAATCTATAACTAGCCTAAAACCTTTCAAGAACAAAGATAAATCATAAAGAGAGAGCCCTCTCTGGATGCAGATTGGCTAGATTCTGCATCTAAAAGGTTGGTTTGTGGTTACCTCGGGTATAATTTCCTCTTACACAACTTCTAGGAAAAGATAAATTATAAAGAGAGAGCCCTCTCTGGATGCAGATTGGCTAGATTCCGCATCTAAAAGGTTGGTTTGTGGTTACCTCGGGTATACTTTCCTCTTACACAACTTCTAGGAAAACCTGAGTGATAACATAGTGGCGACCATACTGGGGACCTGAATCATTTTATTGATACTATCGTTTGATTTGTAAGCTATAGACAGAGTCTGAAAATCAGCCAGGAAGCCTTTGAAATTGCTTTTGCTCTGCAATTGCAAAAGTAAATAAAAGCTGCTTCAGTCTATCTCTGATTTAGCTTATACATTGAACCTTAGTTTCAAATGTTTAATCAGACTCTCTAGTTTAATAAATCTTTGAGAAAATTTTAATTAAAAATCTTAAATTTCTTGAAGAGTTTGTAGAAGTTGTTTTGAAAATTCACAAAAAAATTGGTTTCCTGAAGAACTAACTTTTTCTTCATAATTGTTTTACAGGTTTAGATATGATCTATGATGGTGGACATGGATCATACACACAAAGGTTAAAATCATCCACCTGGCGACTCCAAAATCAATTTCACTACTAAGACTCCACTGGAGGAATGAACCTGGAAGAACAATATGGGAAGATCAGGCTTTCAACTTGGATTGTTATCCAAGACATTAAGTTCTTTCTAAATTGATAGAGTTTTCCAATGTATATTGTATTTTAGAGAAGATCTTAGAGTAGTTTTTAATTTATCTCTTTTGAAAATTGTAAATATAAAATCTCCATGCACAATTGAGCATCATTCTTCTGACTCTTTTGATATCATTTTCCAATCAAGACACTGTTGATCAGAGATCCAGAGCTTCAAGTTTCAGAGCAATTCCACAACCAAATAATCCATATTCCAAAGCATTAATAGTGATACTGGATGACAAGGTTTATGGAAAATCTTCCATTTGATGAAATTTTAAATGAATTCAGGGATGAGTTATCAAAACTTCAGTTTGATGAGGATTTTCTAAGAGATTTCTTTCTTCTTTTTAAATCAAGAAAATGTTCTCCTCGAGTTAAAAAATGGCTTCTTGATTTAATTTCTGAAAATTATGAAAATGAAATCAAACTTTTGCATTCTCAAATTCAGTCATACAATTTCCGAAATCCTAAAGAGTTCTTTGAAAATTTTCCTTCTCCAAAGCAAGAGGAAATTGTACTATCTTTTGACTTGCATATTGAAGATGATTATTCTTTCAAACACAAGACTGAAGAAATAAGTTCATGGTCTAATATTCATAATTCAATTGAACAATTAGTTATTGAAGGCCTAGAAGTAAAAAACATACATCATGCTTTTATTGATCCTATATTATATTATATGGAGAATATTTTTAGCTCAAGTATGCAAATATGTTTTATCTATGAGGATCAAATATATCAACAATTGCCATTTCACATCTTATCGTTGATTATAAAGGCACATGATCATAATATACTTCCAATTTTGATCACAAGCAATCAAGTTATCCATTTATTTTTACAGCTACTTGATTGGCTTCATTGGCATTTTTGTATTACCTGATTCAATAAGATTTTTAGTAGATTAGAGTATGTAAATGAATGCTAATAAGCTCAGAATTTTGAGCATTTTTTTAGTTTTCAATTTTCAGCTAGTTTTTCATTAAGTTAGTTTGAAAATTTTTGTGTGTTGTTTTAGTTTCAGATCAGATTTCAGGTTGCAGAAAAAGGACTATATTCAATTCAAGATTTTCAACCACAAAAAATTCATGTTTGGGATTGGAACAAGGCGGAAAATTCCTAACTGGGCAACAAAGTTTTAAGTTTTGAGTGGATAGTAACTTACTTGAGTTGAAGCCCGAAGTGAAGGCCCTAAGCTTCAAAAGTTTCACTATCATATGTAAAATAAAGCTACCAGAAGAAGGAAGATTTCATACTTTCAGTTTGAAGACATTCTGAGGCATCTGACCTGCTGTTCTTGACTTTTCACAAGGAAAAGCCATCCCCAAGTGGAGCCAGTGTTAGCCTCCTATATCAATAGGTTTCATGTTTCATGATTGTCTTGATTGAACTATGGAATATGTTCAAACCTTCTTTCTTAAACAAAGGTGTTCCATATTCTTGAAAACCAAAAAAATTCAAAAAATTTAAAAATGTAAAGAGGGTATACCCTAAAAGAAAGATCAAAGGGTAAAAAGAATAAAATGGTCAAAAAAGAGAAAGAAATGAACCCCAAGCAAAAAAATAGACCAAGGAAAGTGTGCAAATCCAAATGCCACTACTTTTTACTCTGTTGTAATAAATCAATTGTGTGCAGCTTGTGAAACTTTTGCCACAATTCATGAATAAGTCAAACTCTTTAAACTTGGCTTAGTCATATTTCAATTTCATGTTATAGATTAGAGAATAAATATCTAGCCAAACAGTTTAATCTTGGCAGATAAGTAGCTAGGTAGAGTGAATAAAAGGTGCTCAACAATTTAATCTGAGCCCTTGGATGTAATAAGGGTAGAAATAGATAGATTTATCATGTAAAAAGAAAAAGATTGAAAAGGGTTTGCAAGTCTAAATGCACCCTAATAAAGAAGAGAAAATGGTAGTGTTAAGTAGATAGGGTAGGTAGATGGTGCTGCAAAGTTTTACCTGATGATGATGCTGCTACATGTTTTTGATCCTTTACTATTCATCATAAGTACTAAAGCAGGAAATACACTGGAAAACCACAGCAAGCAAAAGTCAAATTCATTAACTTCCCTTATCATTTTCCCCTCAAAAGTTTTACTAATTCTCCCCAAAAGTACTAAGGTAATTGGAGATCAAAGGGGCTCAAGGCATTTCCTTGACTTCTGGAGGGACCGGACCCTCGGCCTAATGATCAAAAAGACCTAAGTGCTTGAGATAATTCATCATTATAATCATTCACCTTCAATTTGTTCCTAAGTAAAATCCTATTTTACTTAGGAAACTGATGCAATATTCCATAAAAATTCCTCAAAATAACTTGTTATTCTAAGTTTAAGTGTTGAAGATAAAATGTTGCAATTTACTTCACAAGTTATCACTTTCTTAGATGTACAAATATGTTTTGATTTTCCTTGTCCTTTGCCATATTAACATTTAATTCTACTATATTAAATCCCTAGTGAAATCCCTTTTCCTAAGTATATAACTCCCTTTTTTATAAATATCCCAAAAAACCCCCCTATTATAAAGTTTAACCAAAGTATTTTATATCCCCGCGCATTTAAAATAAAAACCCATTATATGCCCTTTGGTTAAAATTATCAATATGTTATAATCCCGCCCCTATGGTGAATCAGTTGTATTGATTAATTTACCATATAAATAAAATATATGCACGAAAACTTTAAACATGCTAGATGTATGTTTAATACCAAAAAATATCAATAAAACTTTGCGAAAAGTCTTGTGCCACCGTGGTCCGTCCACGTGGCATTCCACCTAAGCAAACCCCCGCCACAACCCCTTTCTTTTGCATATGGGATTAATTAAGTCGCCTGGACTAATTAATAACTATTTCCACCAGTTAAAAAGCCCCCGGAGCGATTAAAAACATTTAAAAGTGTTTAAAAGTACGACGGGGCCCACATGAAACCTCCGCCCATCTTCCCATCACCCCAGCCGTTGGATCAGCCTCCCGCAGATCAACGGCCAGCGTTGATCCCGCTGCCCATCCCGTGTGAGTTCTTTAACCAGCGGGGGATGGGTGGTTTTGACTAGTCAGACCATCCACGTGGCGATTATCCTATGGAATCGCTCCCCCCGCGATCAATACCGCCCTCGACCAAAAGCGGTGCGGGGACTTCCCGCTTACCACTTACCGCCCGACTCTGCACACGTCATCCCGTACTACCATGACGTCACACCTCGAAAAAACAAAAAACCCTTTTAACTTGTAAATAAGCCATTTTTCACGTTTTTCCTGTTATTTTCGTTATTCTGAAAACGACAGAGCTCCCGCTGCGATTTTCAAATTTTCATTGTAATTGATCATTTTACTCCAAGATTCTACTGCGCCCGTGCTGAAGAACAGTTCCTCCATTGCCTGTTACCTGTTAGAAAACCAGTTTCCGTCTAAAAACATGTATTTATCCTTTACGCCCCGACTGCACGTAAAACTCAGTTTCCTTTGTTTTTCCGCTGAAAAAGTGGTTAAAAATCATCACTGAGTCCTCCCTGGAGATTTTAAACCTGTGAAATTGCTCCCCGAAACTGCAAATTCTTCCAATTCCCTTCGTTTCAAGAATCCCGCCCGGCCCGTGAAGAAAACCAAAAACCTCCATTTTGAATCCACAAGAACCAAAATGGAGGCCCCAGCAGCTCTTAATATCACTCCATTGAATGCTCCTTACCATGAATTAGACTATTTACCTCTGATAGATGAAGATTTCCAAATTAAAGACCTGCATTTCGATGAAAGTCCCCGATTGAGCTTCTGTGGCTGCAGAGACGAATTCTCAAAAGGGCAAGATCTTATAGGGTTGTGGGAATCCAATTTCCCGAGATATCTCATCCCTTCAGTCCTTATTTTCCCAGAAATTATCCACTGCTATCATGCCAATTATGATCCAAATCAGAAAGCAGTTTTATCCCCAAGTCAAAGCGTATCAAAATCAAAGAGTATCAGTGGATAAAGTGTATCAGGTAACAGTCAGAGTGAAAAGTCAAAACAAAGTTACAGAGCAGTCAAAGGTAAACAGTAAAAATGAAGTTACAGAGCAGTCAAAGGTAAACAGTAAAAATGAAGTTACAGAGCAGTCAAAGGTAAATAGTAAAAATGAAGTTACAGAGCAGTCAAAGGTAAACAGTAAAAATGAAGTTACAGAGGCAGTAAAATGGTAAAAATAAATGAAAGTACTTTCACCAAAATTGAAGTTTGTCTATAGTGAAAGTAAAACAGTCAAAAGAGCAAGAAAGTAAAAAGATGAAAAAACATAACAAGAAGGAACATTTTTGCAGAAATTACATGTTTTAGTCATTATTTTGCAGAAAATATTGTGACCAATACAAGAGGAATTTTGCAAAACTGAAGGAGGTTTATGTTCTTAAGAGTACCATCTACAAAAACCTCTCTCACTTTCCTAACAACTATTATGGTTTTGGAAATATTAAACAATGTTGAAAAGCACTTTTTGCAGAAAATTACAGTCAAGTCATCATTTTGAAGAGAATATTGTGGCCAATTAGAAATACATTTCACAAAAATGAAGGAGGTTTGTGTTCCTAAGAGACCCATCTACAAAAACCTATCTCAGTTTTTGCACAGTGGTTTTATAATGAGAGATACATGTGCATCTTTACAGGCCATTTTTCAGACTCTGTAAAACTCTGTTTTATGCATATTTTTTACAGAGAATATTATGCACAGCTGGAGAGGAATTTTGGGAAACTGAAAGAGGTTTATCTCACCAACATATTAATCCACAATAACCTCTTTCACTTTTTACATATTTATTACGGATTGAGAAATACGAAGATATCATTGGACCCTAAGTTTGCAGAATTGTTGGAGCAGATTGCACAAAGAAAGGAAGCAGTTAGTGACTTGGATGCCTCATCATCAACTAAGATTTGGATCAAATTCGAATTCTCCTCTTTGTCATCACCTATCCATCAAAAATAGTGCCAAATAGTTTGAGTGTCATTTACTTTAGTTCTATTTATGTAAATAGTTGGAGAGATTTGTGAACCAATTTTGATATTTGTTTCAAGATATTTTAGTTTAGAATTTGTATAAATACTCCACTCTTGGAAGCATTTAGGGTGGATTCTATTACTCTGCTGTAACATTGAGAGTTTCGGAATAAAAGCTTTTGGAGAAATTTACTTGTGGCTTGCTGGATGACGATTTGAAAGCACTGGACTTGTTGCAGGATTCATGTGTTGGACTACAGTTCAATAAGTGTTTCTACCCTTTGTCCGAAATTTTATATTAGTTTATAATACCATCATATCCATTTCTGAATAATTTACATAAAGGATTGAAACAGAATTTGCTTAATTGTACTCTGTTTTCAAATGTGATTGTTCCTAAATGTTTTCTTCTAAATTAGCAATAAGCATGAATTCTTAAATGCTCCCGCTTCGCTAATTTAAGCACTGTTGATTGCTATAATAAAGAATCCTTTATTGCTCTTTGTTTGTAGTCAATTCACTTCTTTCCTTTGAACATGGTGAAAGATTCTTAGTTGCCTTTCATCCCTTCAAGATCATCCCACCCACTTTAAATTTTAAGGATTTTTCTCTGTCTAGCTATCTTGCCCTGTAATACCATCTTGTGCGTAGAATAGAAGTCCAATAAAGCCATCCTTTGACTCCATAGCCCAATGGACTGAAAGCTCTCAGCCTTGCCCTTAGTTTGCGGATTCCACCATTTTCCCAAAACAAACTTTGAATCTATAACTAGCCTAAAACTTTAAAAGAACAAAGATAAATCATAAAGAGAGAGCCCTCTCTGGATGCAGATTGGCTAGATTCTGCATCTAAAAGGTTGGTTTGTGGTTACCTCGGGTATAGTTTCCTCTTACACCAACTTACGGGAAAACCTCGAGTGATAACATGACCTTGCAACCCTACGACCTTGCAACTTCGTGACCCCATGACCTTGTGACCTAGTCGCTAAGTCACAAAGTGGCAAGGCATTGACAAACCACGTAAACATGACTTTGCGAACTTACGACCCCGGCGACCTAGTCACGGGTCACCAAATCGCAAATTTGCAACATCAAGATGATTCAGGAAAGCATGACTTTGCGACCTTGGTGCTAAGTCGCCGAGGTCACAAACCTTCCTAATCCTAGATATAGCAACCAGGAGAGTGTTGATTCTCAAATCGCATCTTTCCTATACACCTTTCTAGACCTTTTTTCATTCACTGAACCTTCCAAGTTGTCAATATCATTGTATATTAATTGTAAAAGAGCATCTAAAATGGTTTTTAACTATATTTTGTGTATGCTTTGTTTGATTTAGATTTTTTGCTCATTTAGTGCCGCGGAATCTTGCCACTTTCTCGCAGAATCGTCTGCTAACTTTCCACAACCATTTTGTGAAAGTCTATGTTGCAGGTGTCTTCGGGAAAAACGAGCCACATGGGCAAGTCGAAATGATGTGGACATGGATCGTTTCCTATTGGTTCGAGCAAATTCACTTAGGGAGGTTGTGGTCAAAGGTGGCCAAGTGGAAGTCAACGCGTGAGAGTCCCACGGTATGACGGACTCTCGTTTCTCATCACGTGAAGATTTGTATGATCGTTTCTAATTTACGGGAGACACATCAACACCCATACACACGGCTCCGCTAAGCCGAATCCAACATCCACTCTTCATATATTTACTCCTCACTACGGCCATGATGTCGATCTGCGGGACGTGATGGTTCACGTGTCTCCATCAGAGCACAAACTTTAGGGAATTAGTTATATTACCTTTGTTATAAATAACGCGTTTGCATACGCATATTATATTAGCCTCCCGAGATAGCTCTATAATGTAATTACGTTGCCACTATGTCGTAATATCATCTCTCTATTATGACTACATTTTAATATATAAGATGACTCTGTTTCCAAGTGTAATTCGTATTTGAAGGTCAAATGTTGCAGGCTGGTACGAGAGGGCCCTCTTTGCTACTGCTCGAGGTTTTGTGCATTATTGTATAGCTTCTTGTTTTATTTCTTTAAGCTCATTGTGCCATAAGTCATTCATGTTTTTATACATTGCATCTTTCATGGTATTTATGCTTCATCTCTCGTTTATAATCTTTCATGCTTTACATCTTACTTTTTGTCCGTAATCTTTCATGTTTTATGTTAATCGATCGGTGTTCTTGTTTCGGATTGCAAATAGGAAGCTCGGGCATTTTCATAATCTTTTGACTAATGACATGGAATCAATATTGTTCTCGCTGCTAATTTATTTTTCTTAGTTTTTGTTTAATTCCAAAAGATCTTGCTTTGTTTATTTGAGTCTTGCACATTTGTTTCCATAAGTTAGATTTAGATATATTAAATTGATCATGTCATTTTCGATTTACCTCAAAAGCCGTAGCTGGAGTGATGGTGAGGGATTGAAGTATGAGTGTGTAGTTTGATATTAGTTTACTTTCTCGCAAAGTTAGATATATTGAATTGCTCATGTCATTTTCGAGTTACCTCTGAAAGCCACGGTGGACCGATGGTGAGGGATTGAAGTATGAGTGTGTAGTTTGATATTAGTTTTCTTTACGTAAGTTAGATATATTAAATTGCTGATGTCATTTTCAGATTACTCAGAAAGCCACGACGTGGACTGATGGTGAGGGATTGAAGTATGAGTGTGTAGTTTGATATTAGTTTACTTCTGCGCAAAATAGATATCAGATTGCTCAAGTTGTTTATGGTTACCTCCGAAAGCCATAGCTAGACTAATGGCGAGGGATCAAAATATAAGTTGATGTAATTTGATTTAGATTTACTTTGGTTGCAATTTTGGATTTCTTTGAGCATAGTTTCTTTTATGTTTAGGCAAATGACAAGGATAGTTTTATTTTCATGCTCAATAGTTCACTTTGTTTGATTTATTAGAGCTAGCGACACATTTTCATTTCCTTTCGGCTTTGTCATTGTATGTTTGAAATTCCTTTTTAAGTTTGAAGTTGGTAAATCATTATAAAGGATATCATTGCCTTGAACAATCATAACCATACTTTTTTTTATTTTAGAATTTCCATCTCACATTAGAAAACCAAAAACGACAAAAAGGTAAGAAATAGGTTATCTTGCACATATAGTGCGCCACACTTCATCGACCTACGAATCCCGATTGATAAATTAATGTAGCAATTTAGGACACACTAAATTGATCAAACGGAGAGGGTCATAGTGACCTAGCCTGAGTAGCCAAATCTTAATAGATCTAGTCTGTCCCTTTATATTTTGTTTTCATGCTGTTCATATTATCATGGGACTGTTTTCTGAATATGCTAGGGGATATCGAAGCCGAGCTTGAGAGTGTCTCCATCTCTTCGACCTCAAGTGATATGGGGCCTCTAGTAGTTCGCAGGAGGGAAAAAAGCCTAGAGAAAGAACTATCAGGAGAAGACATGCCTCCTCCACCACCCCCTATCTATGGAAACACTACTTGTGTCTTCGGGAAAGGAGATAAGATGACCTAGTATCAAGTCTACCAGGAAGTCACAAAGCCAGAATTCTAAGAGGATCTCGTGGAACGAAAATTATACATTCAAGTCAAAAGTTCCAAGATTCACTACATAGGCACCCATCGCATGCGAGGAAGTAGTCGAATGGATCCTCTAGAAGGTCGATTCCAAGTTTTGGGTCATCCGCGATCACTCAGGGAATAATTTTGCCTATCTAACCGGAAAGGACATAGAAATATATTATGCACTTCCCGATAGGGAGCAATGTTTCAATGTTTAAGGGTCACCACACATGAATTACCAGTGCCAGAAACCTTGAAGGGTTGGTGGGAGGACCCTGAGCAGTTCTGATGCAGGGGCATTATGCTCAAAAGTTACTTGTACATAAAGTAGACATAGGGGGTCCCATGTTCTTTGAATTTCTTGTAAATATTAGTATTTTGAATGTTTTGGTAGGAAATTGTAATTATCCTCAAGTCATTTTGAGAATATGAGAAGTTGGTGGAGATAGGAATACGAAGAGTCATTTTAGGATTAATATAGTTATTGAGTCTAGATTCAAGAATTGGAATGCTAAGAGTTGCTGAAATATTTGTATAAATGTAACCCTGAAGAGTTTAGAGGAGACCCAGAGAGGAGGAGGGAGAGATGCAGAGAGGTAGAGAACCTATTCAGCAACAGAGTAGAAGGATAATGGCCACTAAACTGAATATCTGGCCTGTCATGAAATTGTAAGAATTAGCTGAGATTTATCACCTGTATATGTATGTATATATATATATACCTGTTTATGAAGAATTTTTTATGAGTTACATGTGTGACTTTATGTCTTCTTGGTCAATCGTGTGAAGGAACTATCTTAGTGCAACGGTGCATTTGTTGTTTAAACTCTGTGTGGGGAATACCTTGCGTGTTCATGCGTTTGTTGATTATTCTCTGTAATTATGTATAGTATGAGTCTCTGC
Source organism: Pinus albicaulis (assembly GCA_034641835.2). Taxonomy (NCBI): domain Eukaryota; kingdom Viridiplantae; phylum Streptophyta; class Pinopsida; order Pinales; family Pinaceae; genus Pinus; species Pinus albicaulis. The sequence goes on along the minus strand of CM076581.1, from coordinate 413,790,315 downwards.
GTATGAAGTTAAAGGTGAAACCCTGTTGAGAAATTATAGTGGGGGTTTAACTCTGGTTAACGAATACTGTGTGTCATTGAAGAAAGCGGCTTTCTTGTCGGTGTTGTGTCTTGATTGTATGTGCCTTGATTATATGTGTGTTCTCGATGAGAGTATTCAAATCTGTAGAAGTTCAGCATCCGGTGATAGATCATGTCCGTATGGGTCGCTTGAAGTATTTATGAAAGTGCAGTTGATCCGCGCGAGGCGATATAAGTGGAACTCTGGAAGTGGGGTTCACTGGATGAGTGTGGTGTAACGAGAAGTTGTGTATTGACTGAAGTAAGAGCGAAAGCGGAGCATTGAAGTGTTGGACCGGAACCTGGAGCATAGGAAGAAGCAGAACCATGACCAGATGAATAGTAACGGCGGTTTGGAGCTGAACGGTGGGTTTCATCGCACCACCTATCGTCGGCAAGCGGTTTTCTCCATTCGCGAGAAATTCCATAGGAAGATCGACACGTGGCATGGGGCAAGGTTGAAAAATCGCCTCCACTGCGCGCCATCGTGCATTAACCATCGACCAAAGACACGGTGCGATATTGATACATACCGTTGATCTAGAGGAACGTGCATCGCACGGTGATCACCTTCGAAAGTAGCACGGAGGTTAACTTAAGGTACGGGCGTGTGTATTTGATTGATATCCATCTGATTAGATGTTGTGGCACGATGGAACATGAGCCATCTGATCGGGTCGACGGTTAATCGAGGTAAGTGTCGTATGTTGGTGCGGGCCAAACTTTAATATATAGTGGTGATTGATAATTAACCAAAGTCTGAGTGGTATATTGTATACGGTTGGAAATATATGTACATGCCGAGGGTCAATTTATATGGTTTTAATAGCCCAAAGTATTATGTCACGTATAATGGTTGTATATGCAAAGTTGGCGCATATGTATACATAATGGACTGTCGGGTTATAACTATATAGGACTGTTGAATTAATATCTCAATTCTCTGAATTGAGATATTAAAAAAATAATAATAATAACCCAGACTTATTTGTTAAATTTTCCAGCGTAGAATAAGGGAAGTGTGAGATTTCCGGGACCAGGGAAGAGCATTGGACATGAAAATTTGGATACATTTTACACACAGTTTGAAGTTGGGACCAAGGTAAACCGAGGCTAAGGATGGGCCCACTATCAAGTGGTATCAAAGCTAGAATTTAGTTAGCTCGCTGAAAAGTTTGTTTTGGAAATGCACATGTACTGAACAGGAAAGAAAAGTTGAAGTCTGTTTAATAGAAGATTACAGGTTTGGAAGCCTGACATGCATCATACATATTTGAAGTGAACAGGATTGTGGAGTGAGTGGAGGACAGGATCATGATCTTGCAGGTAATTAAATTTAATCTGATTTGAAATTATAGTTGCAGAATTATGGTTTCTGAAAATTGAAGACAGAGTTTGATAGTGAAGGTAGTGAGTCTGGTATTCAGCTAGAGGCTAGATAAGGAGGACATTTGTAGTGTTCTCAGGAGAATATGAGCAGTGTTTAACTCTGGTTGAAGGATTTTTTTCAGAAGTCAGAGTGCAGACAATTGAAGACATCTCAGTAGAAGTAGATCACAGCTTTGAGAGCAGTGATAGAAGAATCCAACAAGGGATTCTGAGTGTAGAAAGAGTGTGGCAGAACCTGGAAGATTCCCAACAGAGGTTGGATGAGCAGAGACCAAAGTTGTTCTTGAGAGAAGTTGCAAAGTGAAGCCTAGAAGGTTCCTGCAGAGAAGGGGACTAGTACTTGCCAAAAGCCGGAGCTCGGGAGAGAAGCCTGGTGAGGTAAGTTGCAGCAAGAGAGCTTGATGTTGCAGAGGCTTAGTGCAGCTTGTGAGTGAAGAAATCCTAGATAATAAAATGGCTACTGAGAGCCATGGCATAGACTGCAGAGATTGCAGAGGTTCTGGGAGAAGCCACAACAAAATAAAGACAAAAGATGCCAAGACAGTTGGCATGAGAAAGAGACTCACAGATGAATAATATTGGAAAGAATTTGCTGATATCAAGGAAGAGTTTAATGAACTAAAGAGAAGGATAGAAGAAAGCCAGAGATTTGGTTGGCTCATGAGGAAGAGTGTGAAATGGAAACCATTACAGAAGAGGTTGAGGCAAAAGAAGATTTCCCTATTGAGAGAAGAACTCAGAGCAGCTAAGTTGAAAGAAGAAATTTCTGCTTCTGAAGCAGAACAGAGCACATATGAAGAGTGGAGACATGCAGAAGATCTGGTGAGACATAGTGAAGACTTGAGGCAACAAGAATCTTTTCTTGCTGAGGAGGAAATCATTGAGGAATTCCTGAGTTATTGGACAAGTCTAGATGAAGTGAGGGCTTGTGTTCTTGAGTCTGACAAATGTGAAGTGATGAAAGACTCCACAGAGGAAGAAGAACCCAGAGTTCTTGAGGCAAAGATGGAAATTGAAGATTCCATGCACAGACCTGTTCAAGAAGAAGTGCTTGAGGGAGCAGCCAAGACTGAAGAATCTTGTGATTTGAAAACTAAAAATTTGTGTGTGTTTGCAGGTACACCACTGGAAGATGAACAAGCTTCAGAGTTTGTTGGTGAGAAGAAGACATTGAATCTGAAATTTGTTCAGATCAATGCTGAGATAGTGAGATATCAGGGAGAGATGAAGATAGAAGGGTCAAATGAAGATATCCAGTAGAATGTTGAAGCTGAGAGAGAAAGGTCGACAGAGGATTGGTCAAGAATAATCAGAGCCATAAAAGGTTGTGCAAGGTTCCCGAAATCGACTCCTATGGAATTTGTTGAGTCATATAGGAGGTTGGATTCTAAGAGAAGAGAATTGGAGGAGCAGAGGACCTATGCATTGGATATGTTGCTAGGAAAGCAAGGTAGGAAGATCTTCATGGATGGAGTTCATGGAGCAGGTGATGGAAGAAAAGTGAGACTAGCTGACAGTCTCATGAAGGATGCAGATCAGCATGCCGAGGTGCTGACAGAAGGTTTGGAAAGGAGATCTGCACAACATACTGATGTTTTGTCAGAAGAAAAGAAGGAATTGAAGAATTGGAACTTTACTGCTGATGATCCATGTGCAGAGAAAGATGATGAAGAATTTCTGAGCCTTGAACCAGACTTAGAAATGCCGGGAGAAGAATTGGTGACCAAGCCATCAATTGAGATCATTGGGTCTCATGGTTTTAACACTGACAATTTGTTTATGTGTACAGGTGATGCAGAAGACAATTCAACCTTTGAATTTGTCTTGAGAGAAGAAAAACTGTTGCTGAAGGAGGATGAGACAACCATGTCTCATATATAGGGAATTATGAATGTCATTGAGAGAAAAGAGTTGGCTAGTTGGGTAGGCCAAAGCCAGCCTGAAGAAAAATTTTTGGAAGCTGCTGAAGTGAGGAAGAATAAGCATTCCATGCTGACAGAGGATGAAGATACAGTGGCTAGAGAACTTGATTGGATCTCTAGAATCGATCAGGAGGATGAGAGGCAATAGCTGAAGATTGTCCACAAAGAAGAAGAAGATACCGAGTCTAACTTCCAGCATGTTGAAGATATAAAACAAACACAAGAGAAATGGTTGAACTGTTTGCTGAGAGAATTTGAAGAATAGGAAGGGATTGCAGACCTTGGAGCAAGGATGCCTGAAGCTGTGAAGAAGGGAGGAGTAGATACTAGCTTGCAGAATCCAATTCTGTTTACTAGTATACTGGAGAAGTATGTCACTGCTGGTGGGAAATCAAATAGTGGATTGTTTTCTAAGAGTGAATTTGCAGATGATGAACAAAAGAAAGGTGCTGCAGAGGGAAATATCCTAAGGGATATTCAAGTTGGTTGCGCAGAGGCGACATTGGCAACAGCAACACCCATGGTAGCAGCAGATGCAACATGGAGGATGACACCTGCGGGAGTAGTAAACATGTTAATAGCATGTGAGATTGGAACCAGCAGTAGAGGGAAATATAGTTTCCAGCCAGAGGATAAGTTGGACATGGATATTGAGTATTTCAGAAGACTGATGATGAGAGTGACTCAGGAGCAGCAGACAGCAGCAGGAAAGTAGGAGAGTTTCAGCAAGAGAAAGACAATGGCAGATTGTGAAAGCATAGCTGGGCAGATTATAGAACAAAGTCTGGAAGCCTGGAGAAGGTCAGTTGAAGAATGATGCAGCTGATGGACAACAGCAAAACCAATTATGGGATCCTGGAGGCAGAGACGAGAGCACATGATCAGGAGACCATGAAAAATTTGAAGCTTGGGAGTCTGATGCAGGGGCATTAGGCTCAAAAGTTACTTGTACATAAAGTAGACATAGGGGGTCCCATGCTCTTTTAATTTCTTGTAAATATTAGTATTTTGAATGTTTTGGTAGGAAATTGTAATTATCCTCAAGTCATTTTGAGAATATGAGAAGTTGGTGGAGATAGGAATAAGAAGAGTCAGTTTAGGATTAATTCAGTTATTGAGTCTAGATTCAAGAATTGCAATGCTAAGAGTTGCTGAATTGTTTGTATAAATGTAACCCTGAAGAGGTTAGAGGAGACCCAGAGAGGAGGAGGGAGAGCTGCAGAGAGGTAGAGAACCTCTTCAGCAATAGAGTAGGAGGATAATGGCCACTAAACTGAATATCTTGCCTGTCATGAAATTGTAAGAATTAGCTGAGATTTATCACCTGTATATGTATGTATATATATATATATATATATATATATATATATATATACCTGTTTATGAAGAATTGTTTATGAGTTACATGTGTGAATTTATGTCTTCTTGGTCGATTGTGTGAAGGCACTATCTCAGTGTAACGGTGCATTTGTTGTTTAAACTCTGTGTGGGGAATACCTTGCGTGTTCGTGCGTTTGTTGATTATTCTCTATAATTATGTATAGTATGAGTCTCTGCGTATGAAGTTAAAGGTGAAACCCTGTTGAGAAATTATGGTGGGGGTTTAACTCTGGTTAACGAATGTTGTGTGCCATTGAAGAACGCGGCTTTCTTGTCAGTGTTGTGTCTTGATTGCATGTTCCTTGATTATATGTGTGTTCTCGATGAGAGTATTCGAATCTATAGCAGTTAAGGATCCAGTGATAGATCATGTCCATATGGGTCGCTTGAAGTATTTATGAAAGTGCAGTTGATCCGCGCGAAGCGATATAAGTGGAACTCTGGAAGTGGGGTTCATTGGATGAGTGTGGTGTAACGAGAAGCTATGTATTGACTGAAGTAAGAGCGAAAACGGAGCATTGAAGTGTTGGACCGGAACCTGGAGCATAGGAAGAAGCAGAACCATGACCAGATGAACAGTAACGGCGGTTTAGAGCTGAACGGTGGGTTTCATCGTACCACCTATCGTCGGCAAGCAGTTTTCTCCATTCACGAGAGATTCCATAGGAAGATCGACACGTGGCATGGGGCAAGGTTGAAAAACCTCCTCCACTGCGCGCCATCGCGCATTAACCATCGACCAAAGACATTGTGCGATATTGATACATACCGTTGATCTAGAGGAAGGTGCATTACACGGTGATCACCTTCAGAAGTAGCACAGAGGTTAACTTAAGGTACGGGCATTTGTATTTGATTGATATCCATCCGATTAGATGTTGCGGCGCGATGGAACATGAGCCCTCTGATCGGGTCGACGGTTAATCGAGGTAAGTGTCGTATTTTGGTGTAGGCCAAACTTTAATATATAGTGGTGATTGATAATTAACAAAAGTCCGAGTGGTATATTGTATACGGTTGGAAATATATGTATATGCCTAGGGTCAATTTATATGGTTTTAATAGCCCAAAGTATTATGTCGCATATAATGGTTGTATATGAAAAGTTGGTGCATATGTATACATAATGGACTGTCGGGTTATAACTATAGAGGATTGTTGAATTAATATCTCAATTCTCTGAATTGAGATATTAAAATAATAATAATAATAACCCAGACTTATTTGTTAAATTTTCCAGCGTAGAATAAGGGAAGTGTGAGATTGCCCGGACCAGGGAAGAGGATTGGACATGAAAATTTGGATACATTTTACACATAGTTTGAAGTTGGGACCAAGGTAAACCGGGGCTAAGGATGGGCCCCGCTGTCAGGTTCAAAGGCAAGAAGGATCAGGAATACAAAAATGATGGCCTTAGGAAGTTCTACAAGCTCGTAGCAGCAATGATTTGCAGATTGTATGGCAGGAAAGATGCCACTACCTTGAGTGGAACATGGGTCCCACTCGTGTATGCGATCACCTCCCACGACACCCGTTTCAACTGGGCTTACCTAGTAATATCTTCCATTAGAGCAAACATATCAGCGACCCAAGTACCAGAAGAAGCATGCGCATCATAATTCTACATGGCCTCCCACCTCTTAGATGAAGTGTGTGCGCGGTGCAATTTTGAGGAATGGTCACATAATTGGGATGCAAGGAATAGTGGGCCCATCCACAAAGAGTTGAATGTGTTATGGGCTACCAGGTACAAGCAAGATATGGAATCCATCTCAGAAAAATTCATCCCTGCACTCTACTGACATCTTTTCGGTAAATATTCTCCTTGTATGTCCAACCGGACTATGGAGACAGTAACCAAGGTAGCCAAATAGTTCCCCATTCGAGAGAGTACCTTTTCCAGGGTCTTTAGATCATTCAAAACACCTCACACACTACCCACATTCATCACTGACAAACTGCTACTACAAGAGGTGTGCTATCAAATGAAAAGTGGGTTCTCCAAGACCCTCAGCAAAGACCAAAATAATCCATGGCCTACCCTCCCACTTACTATCAGCGCCTACACTATCAAATATTTCAAAGAAGTGGAAGTGAAGGTGGAAGACATCAAAGGTTTTTGCTTTGTGACCCTCGCCCATAGATCTTATGATCCTAAAAGTGTCGTCCCCGCACACTGCAAGCGGGCTAAGTTTAATTGGTACTGTCAACACACAGAATGCCCTATTTAGGAACAGACTAGAAACTGGTACAATGCAAATAAAGAAGTCACTCCTGAGGAATCAACCAACCTCAATGTAGATCCAGGGGGTTAGGACGACCAAAATCTAGAAGAAAAAAATGACGCTTTGAAAAGGAAGGATCCTATTGGAGGAGTGTCATCTTCCAAATCTAAAAGGCTAAAGAATACTACAAGCTGTAATCCTTCTAAGGATCAACAGGAAAGAAGGGAAAAAGAGGCCAAATAACAACAAGAGGCTAAGAAGAAACTGAGAGAGGAAGAACTCAAAAGGGCCCAAGACACATTGACATGGAAATAGGAAGAAGCTAAGCGAAAGAAGCTGGCTGAAGAAAAATAGAAGAAGCAGTAGAAAGAGGAGTGAAAGAAGAAGTAGGAAGAAGAGGCCCGCAAGAAGAAGGATGAAGAAGAACGATAGAAGAAGGAGGTTGAGCATAGGTTGAAGGATGAATAGGATAAAGAAGAAGCCAAAAAGAGGAGAAAGGAAGAGGAAACTCAAAAGTTTCAGGAAGGTGCATCCAAAGAGGCAGAGGGAAGCAAGACACCACCCTCAAAGATTGGGGAACAAGTAGATATGCCTCATATTTAGGTGCCCCCGGAAACTCCCATGACAGGTGTACACCTCCCGCTCTCAAAACTCGGCATCCCAAAAGAGAAAGGGGATGATGTACTAGACCTCACAAGGCTATATTACGACCAGTTCACACATAAAATCAGGGAAGAAAGGAGAAAGTGCCTTGCAAGGAATCTTGCTAAGCCCCTCATGGTGACCATGGAAAAATACATAGTCCTAGACACTAGGACTAACCCCATAATGATAGCATCAGCTGGAACCAAATTTGCAACAACTACATAGGAAAATTTCAGTAGGATGAGCAGGGAGATCTTGTTTTTGAAAAATAGGCTCCAGGCATCCGAGCAAAGCGCAACTCAGGCTGAAACAGAAAAGAAGGCTCTAGAAGCAGAAAATCAAAGGCTCCAACTCATGGCCAGCGGGATATTGACTGCCATTTAAGGGGAGTTGGGTACCTTAGAGACTGCCATGAAGTAGGTATATGAGGAGATGTTTACTATAAAATAGACGGTCTCTCCTCAACTAGGGGCTCAGGCAGAAACTAAGAAGAAGGCTGGACAATATGCTTGAATAATATGAAAGGTATCCATAGGCTCCCAATACCCTTCCAAAGAAGGATTAGATCTGCACATAGAACGACAAAGTACAGATACGGATGAAGTCACAATCTAGGGACAAGCTTGTAAAGGATGTAGAAAAGGTGATGTCTACCTATGAACACCTGATCATTGGGATTGATTCGATGGTAGAGGTACATCACATTCCTTCCTTGGGGACATTAGACATGAAAAATAAAATGAAAGAGGTGGCCGAGGACATCCAAACATTTTTGGGACCCATCAGACAAGAAGTCATTTCCTACAACCTTCTAGCCTCCAACAAGAACATCAACTAGTTTATCGTCACTCTAGTCCAGATCTATACTAAGTTGGCCTCCCTATCGAATCATGGCAGCTAGTATGACCTTGATTTTGATTCCATATGTTGATGATTTTCTTATCCTTGTTGGGAACATGATTGGAGGGAAGGCACATTGTTTGGGCGTGTCCATGGGGAATGAAATTTCCCACACCATTTATGCTTCATGCTTCAAGGGGAGCATGGGAGATTATGTAGCCACTACATTAAATCACTTGTTTCTTTATAAGGTGAGCCATATTGTTGGAATAGGGTCCCCTAAAGCTGCGAAATTTGTACAATTTTGTATATTTTTGGTATTAATTAGTCTAACGCAGGGATTTTGGGGTGGGTCAAAGCCTCGAATGCATTGTAATGGGTCAAGGGTAGACCAAGAGTCCAAAAACCATGGTTTGCGGACCATTGGAAGCATAGGCTAAGTTGATATAAATAGATGAACATTTTGAGTCTTAGGGTAGGCAGGAATTAATTCTGATGCTAAGTGTGAATTTTTAGATCTATTGTTGGGTTGTTATGGTAAGGACTCCTGCTGGCTGTGTGCATGTAGATCCTTAGTCCTGCTGTGTGTGGACCCTGCTGGCTATGTGTGCAGGCCGTGTTGGATTGTATTGGGTTTTGGATGCTAATACATCTAGATATGGTTGAAGTATTTCTGTGTCATCTGATCCAATGTATTACTATTGATGTGAATTATTGGGATCTCTTACGAATACTATTGGTTAACTGTTTATGCTGTGACTCGGTCTGTGTTATGGTATAACTGTAATCTGTTCATGTTGGATTATGATAATGTTTGCTAGCTGATGATACGTACGTGGATGCAGTGTTATTAACTAGATTTGTGCATGATAATAGCCCTATATATTGTGATTATATTGTTAACAACCCTGCGAGTAGATCTATCTAGTGCAAACCTGATAGGTTACGAATGTGGATCTGCTTGACTTACCTACTCTCTCTCAGGGTGCAGAAACTTGGTTCCAACACCCTCCCATACTGCTTCAGGTGAGACTTTGGCCTACGCAAGTAGGTCACTATCAAAAGGGCCAATAGTATAGTGGGTTTTTGGAAAACCTTAACCTCTGAACCTGGGTCAGGACCCCTCGAGCCAACAAATGGTTCCATTTCCGAGACCGGGAGAATTTTGAGAGAGGGATTGGGTAATGCTAAGGGAACATTGCAGACCTAAAAAGAAATAAATTGAAGAGTGGTATGAAAAACAGGTTCATCAATTTGTGGTAAAAGAGAATCACAGCACAAAGTTGACAACAGAGAAGTGGAATAATAAGTACATTTTCACAGAGGTCTACAAAATTTTCTTTGCGACATTTGTGACCAAGCTTTAGGAGTGGCTCGCAAGGCTCGTAGATTTGTAGAAGTGTTGGAAGGATGAACGAGTCACGCAGTGGATTCCAAAGTTGATCCAATAGTTAGAAAAGGCTGATAACACCATCACTTATACGGTATATCACTGGGTAGATAGTGTGCGGGGAGGGTTTGTGACAGAGTTTGAAATCAATCAGTTCGTATCCTATTCTGAAGCAGAGCAAAGGTTCTTCAAGGTTTTCCGGGTTAGGTTTATGAAAACCTTGCCATTACTGATTCAGATATTATTGTGCGAAAAGAGAATTCTATGCAGCCATAGAGAGTGAATGAGCTTTGATCAAAGTGAGGGTACAACAAAGAGTGGTAAATACTACAGAACTAGTCAAGAAGGAGATAGATCGGTCTACAGTCCAGTATGGGATTCGACTACGCGTAGCCCTCCAACTACACCACTGTCAAATCAACATAGGGGTAAGAACGAACCTATACCTCCACCACCAGAAGGAGAGATGGCCTCGCACATGAAGCTACCTACCTTTAAGGGTGTAGGGGACAAAGATATGGATCGATTCTATTTTGTCACAGAATCGGTATGGACTGCGCAAAATGTGGCCAATGATATTGTGAAGAGGGCACAACTGTCCCTTGCCTTTGAAGGAAGAGCCTTGGACTGGTACAGGGGATACATAGCTCAACATGAAAATGCGACCATTCAAGAGGTTAAGAGTGCTCTAAAACAACAGTTCTAGAAGCCTAAATCCTACTCTCAGATAGTAAATGATCTAAAATATTTTAAGCAAGGACCCTCTGAGTCTGTATGGGAAGCTAACCAGCAGTTGAAGAAGGTAATCAAAGAAGGGGAATTTATGTATGATGACAGACATCACAAGGAATGGTTCATTGTTATTTTACTGCCTCATCTATGCGTACCTATGGGTCAGAAAGCCATTGAATCACAAGAAAAATCCTTAGAGATTGTTGTGAAGTTGGAGGCTACGCCGAGAGAAGATACCCAATTGGGAATACAACAAATCCAAGAGCAGCTAGGGGTGATGCATATGGAGATCCAGAACCTACGAAAGGATTGAGGGAAGGAAGCTAGTCCAAACATATGGTGCCTACGATGTAGGGTATCTGGGCATACCAAGGATCAGTGCCCACTAATGGCAGACTACCTATAGGCAGGGGGACCTAGTCCGTTGCACCCGAGGCCAAGTGGACCAGTGTTGTGGTGCGATGATTGTCACGTAGCCGATCTACTCGATACTAACCATTTCCCCCATATAGGTGTGTATGTCCTAGAACTAAAGCAACAATGGTGCATGTTTTTCCAATAAGTAGGACATGATGAGCAGAACTGCCGAACTTATGATCCGATGATAAACCAGGGAAGCTTATATAGGGTAAAATCAGACCCTTCTTCACCAAGATCCCACTCAGGTATAGGTGGCTCCCCAGCTAGGGGTAGGGGAGGGGGCCGAGGTAGAAGTGTAGGTAGAGGAAGAGGACAACTGATCTGCTATAACTATAGAGAGGTAGGGCACTTTGTGAGGGACTACTCGAACCCTGCAAGACAATGTTGCTGATACTGTAGACAATTGGACCATGTGATTGAAGACTGCCCAATTCTGATAGCCAATATGCAAGAAAAGCAGTAGACACCTACATAGAATTTACAAAGGGTTAAGGCAGAATCTCGAGACGAAGGACCAAGCATTAATGTCATAACATGTAGCGGCATGGCCACTAGGGGAGCTACGCAGAAAGTTGAGGCGAAGCCTCTGATCTGAAAAGTAGTCATCAAACAAGAAGGTTTTGACTTACAAAAGGAAAAGGAAACCTTTTTCATAGCTCACCAAGACTTTGCTAAGGTTGAGTCATCTATTCCTCAAGCCTCCATGAACCTCAAAGAAGATGATGAGGTCAAACCATTTCTGCAAGCATTTATGAAGCTGCTGCGCAACCAAAGGGCTTTAGAAAACCTCTAAGCTTTGATAAATAGTTGTGCAGAAAGAGCAACCCCACCCATGGAAGTTAAGGATGTGCACAAATTGTACAAGAATAAGAAGTGCACTAGTAGGGAAATGTAGTTAATCGCACAAATTGGTGATTACGTGATGGATCAAGTTATTCTGGACCTAGGCTCAGATGTGAATGTACTACCTAAGCAAACATGGTAGCGAATGGGAGAACCAAAGTTGGAATGGTCCAGTATCCAGTTGCGCATGGCCAATCAGCAGAAGATCATACCGTTGGGAATACTATAAAGATCATGGTAGATATCGCAGGAGTTAAGCTCTGGGCTGACTTTGAGGTCATTCACATTGTAGAAGACGTGGACTCCTATCCTGCGCTCCTAGGATTATACCAGGCCATAGATATGGGAGGTATCATCAACCTAAAGAAAAGAAGCATGGTATTTGAAAATGAAGGTACACAAGTGATAGTACCATTGGACCCTACAGAAGGAGAATGGTATATAGAGCCGATGCGTGAAGAAGAAGATGTGGATCATATTTATAAGTTAACTGCGCGGGACGAAGATTGGATCAATCCCACAGCCGATGGTGTACTCTGCTGGGAAAAGGATAACGAATGTTTCTCGGATTCTAATGGAGAGATGGAAAATTGGCAGAATCAGTTACATAATGTATCTTCCCTGCGATGCCTTAGGATCACCAAGGAATTCTGATGCATCTCCTTTGAGGTAAGAGAACTACCCTACTTTGATCGATCTGGTAGCATTAAAGATTTTTTACAAGCATTTGAAGTTGAGGTTCCGAGAGAGCGAAGGTTATGGGCCCTTAATTTAGCGATGCGCACACACCTGCGAGGTGGTGGGACACACATAAGGAGGCATTCCAGGACTGGGAAGAGTGTTGGGATATGATGGTCCTACGATTTGAACCTCTGATTCACTTGCACGTAAAGAAATCCCTTGGGCCATGGGACGCGCACAAACGTTTGTTCGCTAGGATGGAGAAGTAGTCTGACCGGACTACAAAAGAATGGGTTCACATGTTTATTCATGCCTTGGGACCAATTCCCACTGCATGGTACTTAGATGCAGAGCTACATCAGTGCACCCGCCACTGGGAAACATTAAAGGATGAATTTGTAGGCACATTTGGGTTAACAGGGGGCACGGAGGTGCTTGACGAAGCTCTGCAAGATATAGACACCTTCATATTTGATGAACCACGCCTTTCCATAGCACTTGGGACACCAACATGGGAAATGCAGATGTAGGATATTGTCAACTGCCGCAATATAGCCATTGAATAATGTGATGAAGATCCGCGCAATGTCCCTATCCCAAAATCGGAGGGAGAGCGAACAGTTACGAGACCCCCGCTACACACTATCGATGTTATGAAGCCTCTGAAGCTGCGAGAGGTCAACATCGGCATAAAAGAGCAACCTAAGTTGGCTAAAATTGGGGATTACTCGGATGACGATACAGTAGGAAAAGTTACCGAACTACTCATAGAATATTAGGACTTATTCCTGACGAAGTTTTCGGAGCTTAAGGGGATCACAGGGGACCTAGGGGTCATGCACATCATGTTAAAACCAGATGCGAATCCTATGAAGTAGCACCCTTATTGACTGAATCCTAAGTATAAGTAAAATTTTAAGGAAGAAATCAATAAAATTCTCATAGCAGGTATCATCAAATCGGTCGAACAATCAGACTGGGTAAGTTCGATGGTCGTTCAGGAGAAAAAAATGAAGGGAGAGATATGGATTTGTGTGGACTTGCACAAACTGAATGATGTCTGCGTACATGACCCCTTCCCCACAATGTTCTCAAATGAAATCCTTGACAGCATGGGAGGGCAGGAAGCATACTCATTTACAGACAGATTCTTGGACTACTAACAAATCAGAATCGCACTTGAAGATCCCAGAAAAACTGCATTTTCTACGGAATGGGCATCCTTTCAATATATTGTCATGCCTTTTGGGCTCAAGAACACCCCTGCCATATTTTCGCGGGTGGTGGGTGCAGTATTCAGATATTTCATCCACAAGTTTTTGGAGGTGTACTTTGATGACTGGACTGTATTCAGCTTGGTTAAGAAGCGTGTCTAGAACCTGCGCATGATGTTGGATGCCTGTAGAAAACACCAGATTTCTCTGAATATCAAGAAGTGCATATTCTGCATACCCTTCATAATCTTGTTCGGACATATCATTTGCTGACAGGGGTTGATGGTTGACCATGCGAAAGTCACAGTTATCACAAATCTAGCAGTACCTACAACTAAGAAATAGTTGCATTTGATCCTCGGACATACTGGCTACTACAAGAAGTTTATTCAAGAATATGTGTTGATCACAACGCTGATGGAAAAACTGCTTAAGAAGGATGTTTCATTTTTTTGGGATGACGAATGTCAGAAAAGCTTTGAGCTACTTAAATAGAAGATGGTCTCTATGCCTATTCTCATATTTCCTGACTGGGTGAAGGAATTTCATGTTCACATCGATGCATCAGGAATCACCCGGGGAGCGGTCCTTACGCAGCTTAGAGACGGCGACATTGATCACCCGGTTGCATTTTCTAGTAGGAAACTCTCTGGTGTAGAGCGCAACTACTCTACCACAGAATGGGAGGGCTTGGTTATGGTCTATGCATTACAGAAGTATCAGCACTATTTGTTAGGAGTACACTTCAATATGTTTACAGATCATTGGGCCTTGAATTACCTAGTGAATAAGCATGTGTTGGGGGTGGGGGGGGGGAATCTTCTGATGGCTACTGTTCTTCCAAGAATACGACTTTGAGATCATTGTCAAGACGGGAAAGTTGAATGCTGGGTTGGATCACTTTTCCTGCATCAAAAGTGGTGAAGAGATGACCAACCTAGAGGATGGATTTCCTGATGCACAGCTGTTTGTTGTTAAGGTAGTGGATGCGCACTTCACCAACATAATTTAGTCCCTGACTACAGGCATGGCACCTGCAGAGTATTTGATACAACAGAAGAGAGATTTGGTAACATGCACTACATATTTTACCATCATCGCAGGTCATCTATATAAGATGGGAGCTGATGAAGTGCTGCGAAGGTATGTTTTGGAGAAAGAACGACATGCTATCTGAGCAGAAGCCCATCACGGTGTAGCTGGATGTCACTACACAGGGAAAGAAACGAAGAAAAATATCTTGAGAGCTAGATTATGGTGGCACACCCTGCATAGTGACTCTCATGACTATTGTAAGGCCTACGATACATGCCAACGAACAGGAGGGCCATCATGTAGAGATGAAATGCCCCTTCAACTGCAAATGGCCCTGTAATAATTTGAAAAATGGGCCATCAAATTTGTAGGACCTATCAACCCACTCAGAAAGAAGACAGGTGCATGTTACATTATAACTGCTACTGATTATGTAACTAGGTGGGCTGAGGCATAAGCGGTAAAGGATTGCACTGCAGAAACCACTGCACACTTCATCTTTGAGAAAATTTTGACCAGATTTGGATGTCCGAAAATATTGATGAGCAATAGATGTATGCACTTTGTCAATGAAAAAATACAGGCCTTGATGGAAGAATTTAGAATCCATCATGCAAAAAGAATTCCATATCATCCCAAGGAAAATAGAGTGGTCAAAGCTTTTAATAAATTCTTGGAGCACGCACTGACTAAGGTATGTAACGCTGATTGCAGCGACTGGGACGTGTGCATCTCGTCTGTTCTTTGGGCCTACTGAACCACCTGTAAGATGTTGACAGGGAAAACACCATTTCGGATGGTTTATGGCAAGGAGGCCATTATGCCCACAGAATACATTTTTCCTAGCCTGCGCATCACAACCTTTATGAATATGGCAGAGCCTAATATCATGGAGGAGCGGTTAGTGCAACTTGTGGCTTTGGAGGAAGATCACTTTATTGATAATTTTCATCAGCAGGTTCAAAAGGCTCGGGATAAGGCATGGCATGATTGACATATTCGACAAAAGACATTTGCAGAGGGTGAATTAGTGCTACTCTAAGACAGAAATTTTGTAAAACACCCGGGGAAGTTCCGATAGCACTAGCTAGGGCCCTATCAAGTTAAAGAAATCACGGATGGTGGAGCTGTTTGGTTAGCCACCCTACGCAGTGATATGCTACCTGGTTATGTTAATGGCATCCGGCTCAAACCGTATCAGATCAAATGACTATATGGCCATAGTAGCTATATAAAGTGGGCTCTATCCACAAGGGAAGGTAAGAATGAAAAGTACAATTGTATGCACAGGAAGCGGTCGCAGGTTTGGAAGCTCAGAGGGGTGCATCGAAGGTGAAAACTTATGTTCAAAATGCAGTAGGTGCGCTGGACGCGCAGAAGTGCGATGGGCACATAGGAGGTCCGCAATGAGTGCAGGGTGCGTTGGGCACACAGGAGGTGATAAAACTAACCGTTGGAATAGTAAAATCGAGTAAAAATTAAAATTTACCATTGACACCAGTGGGCAGCCGACATTTAATGAGGTGATTTCTAGAGATTTTTTACCGTTTACTTAATGGAAATCTCCAAGTGAGGTTTACCCAACCGTTGGTTGATCGAACAGGCTATAAAAAGAGAAGGATAGATCAGATAAGGGTTTTGTATCAATTGAATAGTTTGTACTTGGCGTGTTTGTCCTTGATGAGTTTGTGCTATAAGAGTTTCTATGCCTATTATGTCCCTTTCATGTCTAACAAGCCTACTCCCTCTGACAGTAGTAACCCAGAGTTTATCTTTCACGCCAGGATGACAGACACTAATCTCGCTGAAGCCTCAAAAATGGTGACCTAGGTGGAACAAGAATCTGAGGAAGTCATAGAAATCGAGCCAAAAGCTAAGGAAGTCATATCTACGTTGAGTCAAGCAAAGAATAAGGGGAAATAAAAAGCACAGGGGTCATGGAATCCCGCGAAATAGGTTGGGGTAAAGTCTCGTACTTCCTTGCGAAATGTAGAGTCCCACCAGGGGACACCCTAGGCATGATCACCCAATCCAGCAAAGCGACCTCAGTCTTCTCAGCAGGAGGCCCAGGAAGCTGAACCAATCAATTGGCTACCACCCTTTGTTCAGACCCGTGAGCCCTCCACATGCACGTCGAAGAGCCTTGATGGCCTACGCACCTACCTGCAGATGCCGCTGACCCCGGGTGAGGTCCTCGTCATTGGCGAAGCTTTTGGAAGGCTCCATGAGGTGAAATTTGATGATCATGACTTGGCCAAATTGGAGGCCTTCCCTGAGTTGGCACCTAAATTATACCTTTACAGAATTTAGGAAGACGATGGGATAAATATTTTCCCCATTCGATGGGTGTGTGGATTGGCTGGGTTTGGGCTCTTGAACCTACTAAGGATGATGCACTTTGGCCACTACAATATCACGGACCGTCTGGCACGTGAGTTGCTCTCCCTGGTTCAAGATGGCTGCCTGTGGATCCAGGATCACATCCCCATCGATGCTGCACTCATTCATCAAATTACTAGTCTTTCCATGAAAGGAACAGACCCTCTGGAGCACGTTGGTAAGAAGTATGAGGGGGAGGCTGCTAAATACATGTGAAAAACCTACCATGTGGAGAGAAATACTCGAGGCTTCATAATCAAATCCATCAGTGACCCTAGTATGAAGTTGGGTACCATGTTGTTTGCATGCAAGATGATGCAAAAATGCCAGATCGCCACCATCCCTACATATGTAATTAAGTTAGCAGGCCAATGTGGGAAAAAGAGCTACTTAAATTGGTCCCAATACTTGTGTGACGATTTTTTGGCCAATTTCTGAGAATCCCAAGAGCAGTGACGAGCCTTTTTTTATTCTTGGTTGCTGCTTCTCATTGCGTTGGTCGCCTGGGAAGCACCTGAGGAATCAGTCCTCCCTGAGCTCACCCAAGACATGTGCGAAGGGAATCATTATATGAACTTATAGGGCTCTAAGGATGCGCAACGCATCGAGGACAAACAAGTATTCTGGGTATTGTTTCAGAGTGGGCTCGCAGCAGCTATCAACTCCTGGCTCCATCTGTCGCCAGCCATTTATGATTAATATAAATGAATTGCTACTTTCCAAGTGATTATGCATAATGTCCAAATTTGAGGCCGCAAGGATCCTGTGTGGGTTTCGCTCCCCTACATGGCTATTGACGAAGAGATTGATCGGTTAGTTGCACAATGGCACCCTGACTGGAATCTTGGCTTCAAAACAGGTGCGAAGGGGATTGAAGGGACAAGCACATCGAAGGTTACCCCACCTATCATCACTAAGGACACTAGTGGACCGAGTAAGAGCATGGGGAAGGGCGCCGAAGCTGCATCGCAGAAGGGTTCGCAGCCCGGTAAGAGTACGGGGAAGGGTGCAGAAGTAGCAGCGCAGAAGGATGCATAGCAAGACCTCAGCACCGGCAGTCAGGAGGCGAGAGGTGCTGACTCTCCTCGCGGAGCAAAGCGAACTGGTGAACCGACTAAAGGGCCATGAAATAAGTAGCACTCTCAACGAACAAAACGTGACAAAATTGTTACACTTACATAAGGGGAGCTTGAGAAAATTGCAGACGCAGTTACCTTGGCTACCGAAGAAAAAATGGCTCGCTCTAGAAGAGCATCAGAAAGCTGCGGTCGACACACTTCAGTCCGAGCTCTGAGCCCTGCAACTAAAAACAGACACGCTAAAAACAAACATGATTTAGGTATGAATGACCTCAACAACTAGTAGCGTAGCACTTGTTACAGCAGAAAGCTGCCTCTGTTCCCTATTAGGCACATCCCTCAGGATAAGTCCACCCGACTTAGGAACGCAAGCCCAGGCCTATGTAGAGGTCCAGCTAGATCTGGCTAGATTTCCACATGAAATGTTCTAGATTCTCCACACCTCCTTGTTTGAAGAAATTCAACACAAGGTTCATCGAGTGCACCAATAGCTAAGTGTAGCTGAGCAGACGATCAAGGAAAAGAATGCTGAAGTTTCCCAGGTACAGGCTACCTGTACCCTCGCCACCGTGCAACAAACGGAGCTGAAACACTTAATTAGTAGACTCTGCATGGATGTTACATTAGAAATCCCGGCCACGGCCACCCCCCATGCCAAGATTGAGGGGTTGGTCGTAGCATTAAAGTCCTCCAGGACGGAGATTCAGGTGGTCAAAACGTGGATGGAACAGCAGATCGCAGTCTTGCAGGCCAAGTTCCAGCCAAAGACACCACTGGAGGTACGGGCCCCATAAGCTATGCTAGTTACTGCAGCTACAAATGTGATTACATGAAAAATTTCTCAAGTTTCCAAATTGCTGGATACAACCATGTAGTTATGGACCAAGGTACAACGCGACCCAATCCTGCATGAAATAAACCAAAACCTGTGGTAAAAGGAAGAAGCGTTCGAGCAGCTAGAAGCCATGATGCCTACTCTGATTCCTACTCAACGATTAGCACGACTACGAACTAGCCATGCCCTTCGGGATGATATCGATGAACTCCGCCAGAAGAGGAAGACTCTCAGTGACTGCCTTAGGCCTCAAGCTCTCCTATGATATTGATGTCACTGTTAAAACATTTAACCATACTCTGGAGAGTGTCACAGTTGTGACAGAAGGAAAAACTTCACAGAAGTTGGTAGATATTGCCTAGAACGCTGCTGCTCAGAGTGAAGGAGTGCTACCCCCACTAGTTGAGGTGATAAAATTGTTGTAGGTGAAGATGGAGACCCCACCACCACAGTGACTCGAGACGGGTCACAAGATTGTGTTGGGGGACTATTCCAACAAGGTCCCCTAAAGTTGCGAACTTTGTACAATTTTGTATATTTTTGGTATTAGTTAGTCTAACGGAGGGTTTTTGAGGTGGTTCAAAGCCTCTAATGCATTGTAATGGGTCAAGGGTAGACAAAGAGTCTGCAAACCATCATTTGCGGACCATTGGAAGTGTAGGCTAAGTCGATATAAATAGATGAATATTTTGAGTGTTAAGGTAGGCAGGAATTAAGTCTGATGCTAAGTGCGAATTTTTAGATCTGTTGTTGGGTCGTTAGGGTAAGGACTCCTGATGGATGTGTGCGCGGAGATCCTCAGTCCTACTGTGTTCGGACCCTGCTGGCTATGTGCATAGGCTGTGGTGTATTGTATTGGGTTTTGGATGCTAATATATGCTGATATCGTTGAAGTATTTCTATGTCACCTAATCTAATGTATTACAATTTATGTGAATTATTGGGATCTGTTATGAATACTATTGGATATCTGTTTATGCTGCGACTCTGTCTATGTTATGGTATAACTATAATCTATTGATGGTGCATTATGATAATGTGTGCTAATTGTTGATACGCACGTGGAAGTAGAGTTTTTTTTTTTTTCTAAATAAGTCTAAGTTCTATTAGTGTAAAAAAAGAGTACAAGGAGGCTCATGCCTCTGCAGTGCTAGCTATGTTCTTGGCATAATTCAACATGAAAAAAAAAAAAAATGACTGCCTAGAAGTGGGAAACCAGTCCGTTCAATAGTTTAGTCGCTGCCCACGCAGGGGAAACCAACAAAACATAGAGTGAAAGTGCATCTTTTACAATATTCAAAGAGAAAATGCAAATGCCTAGAAACTTAGACACAGGCCTTGAAATTGGCATTTGAAACTTAGACACCGGCCTAGGAATAGTCAAAGAAAAAACACAACACTTGGACATTGAAATTGAACAACTAACAGAACCTGATTGCCTAAATATCATGGGGAATGTGGGTGTTCTTCGACAATCAGACATTTGTATTTGTTGATGTCATCCTCCTCAGCATGCTTAACCATAGTGTCATCCTCAACTTTCATTGAAGTATTGAGGTGGTCACGTTCGTGTTCGTCACTGTTGCTGTTGTCCTTGTTCCTGCTTCGGCTTCTTGAAAGGGACACACCCTGACCATCATCATTCTTCTGCAATTTAGTGTTGGGTGGTTCCTCTTTTAAGGAGACTATGATGGTTGCAATGATACGAGGGGGTTCCATATTACACGGGAAATGAAACTGAGTTGACTGACTGGGCATGATCGGAGTGGCATAGAATGTGGGTTGCGAAGGGGAAGATTCAACTGGATGGTGCAGCATATGGAGGTTGGCTGGGGGAAGAGCATGAGTGGGCTGGGAACTGGATTGGCCAACATTCCTGGTGTGACTGCAACCACTACAATTAGCTGGGTAACAACCTAGAGAATTTTCAAGCGCTGGATAGGACAAGGGCGAAGACCGCACAATTTTGTCATGGCTACTGCCTCTGTAGCATCACATTCGTTGGAGAAGACAAGGCATGCTGACTCTGTGAGAATTGGACACTACTGCAGAGAGGTTCGAGGTAACAGAGACACAAGGGTTAGAGGCAAAGTGTAGATTGCATAGCGGTCCAGGCGAGAAATGGAGACCAGACACCAATTCAATATAGCAAAGGAGATGGCATCGTCTTCCCATCATCGTGTGCGAGCTCAGCTCTACAACAATGGGAGAAAAAATGTAGGTTAACAGCACAGGGTTGAATGAGGAATTTCTAGGAGTGACCATGGTGAGGAGTGGCATTAAAACATCAACAGGGGAGCATCAACTAGAGAGCAGCTTTAATGCACTGCAAAGAATAATGATGGAGCCAATAAATACAGGTTGTGTGAGTTTATGGGTAGCCATGTGGCTATGCTACTTTCCAGCCCATAACTCCATCCACTTTCCTAGCTCATTAAACCTTATTGACACCCACATCCGGGAGTTCTGTGTCTTTGTGCACTAGATCGGCACATGCCTGTATAAGGGAGTTATCATTGAGAATGATAAGGGATCCGGATTGTAGAACCTGATCATTGTCCACCCCCCTTATTTTCCAAGAGATCAGTCACTTTGTTGCCTTCTCTTTTGACATGGTGGAAGGTAATAGCTCTGTTGGTTCTTAGCAATTGTTCAATAAGTTCTAGATGATCTGCCATTCTCCATTTGTTGGCTACTTTAGAGGCAGGGGATCCCAGAAGAAGTTGGTTTGCCATATTAATGAGGATTTGAGAGTCCCCTTCAATTAAAACCGGTTGGAAATTATGTTGTTGAGCCAGATAGAGTCCTTGCGAGAGTCCTTCCAGTTCAGCATAATTTTTAGTATCCCATCCAATTGAGCCAAAAAAGATCAGAATAGGATTACCCGTGCAGTCTTGAAATATGCCTCCATATCCTACTTGGCCGGGGTTTCCTTTAGAGGCCCCATTGAAATTTAACTTTATCATACCCTCAGGAGGGGGATTCCAATGACTGGGAAAGCTCGAAATATTGGAGGAGGAGCTGTGAAGATTAGAGAGCTAGGGAATCAGGAGATGCCAATTTTACCAGATGGTCTATTCTAGAGGTTGCATTGGGAAGTCATCTTCCTGCCAACTTTGGAGAGCTAAGGTTTCTTAAATGTTGTGACAAAATTTGCGCCATATTATTTCCAAAGATGTGCATTGATTCCTGAAAATTCTCGTATTCCTTTCCTTCCAAACTATCCATAGAAGTATACCTGGGAGTAGTCTCCAAAGTGAATTTAGCAACCTGCTGTTGTAAGGATTCAAGGCCCAATTGCGGATTGTGTTGTTTATGTCCCTTGAAATTATACAAGTAATTTGACACCTGAAGCTGATTTTTTCCCATAATTTATTTGACAGATTGCATGAATCCATGAGGTGCCAGATGGTTTCATTATGATGGTTGCAATTGGGACATCGTGAAGGTCCAATAAAGACTCTTTTGATGAGATTGTCCCATGTGAGGATTCTTTTGTCGCAGAGTAATGATAAAAAAGTAGAGACTTTG
Source organism: Pinus albicaulis (assembly GCA_034641835.2). NCBI lineage: Eukaryota > Viridiplantae > Streptophyta > Pinopsida > Pinales > Pinaceae > Pinus > Pinus albicaulis. Next base: position 413,767,716 of record CM076581.1, on the reverse strand, counting down.
GGCCAAAGCCTTGGAGACCATATGCGGTCGCAGAGAGGGTCTTTAGGCTCCAGAAAATAAAGCATCAAAGTGTACGCCTCCTTGGTAGTAAACATCCCACGCGAAGTGTATCCCCATCTGAGAATATTCTTTTTTCCAGAGTATCTGATTTTTCGTTTTTTGAGTTATGTTTCAATTCCTTTATGTAGATCCGTCGGTCCTTGGATGAATATTTGTGCTTCTTGTTTCCATTTCTGATATCCCTGGTTGACTGAAGGCAACCAATGCTAATTAACGTTTTCATCCAAGTGAATTTCCCAATCTGCTGTTATCTATGAACTGAGAATGTTTATTAATTTGGGACTTTGTTGCCAGGAGTTGACCCAAAATATTGCGGTATTTCCATCTCTAATATCCCAGAAGCTATGTTTTTGGATCATAGCTTAGTGTTGTTTGGTCACATTCCAAATTAAGGATCCTGTTTCAATAGTTGTTAGTATGATAAGCTCCTCTAAGGGACGATTGTTTGCATATTTAGCTGTCCAAAGTTTGGCCCAGAGCATATGCGGAGTAGATAGCCATTGCCACCAGATCCTTACTCCCATGACTACATTACTATGATGAGGATCTCTTAGTCTTAGACCCCCATCCTTTTTTGGAGTGCAAACTATTTTCCATTTGATTAAATCCCATTTGCGATTTTGCCCTGAAGAGCCCCATAGAAAGTTGCATTACAGATTTTTTATCCGTTTGAGTACCCATTTGGGTGCCGCCAGAATAGAGAGTAGATACAGAGGCATAGATTGTTGTCGAGGTAAAAAAAGTTATATTTTGAACACCTATTTATCTCACATTAATTATCAATCCAGGAGAGACTTTTCGTTTCAAGAGTGTACTCAGTCTGAGGCACAAATTTATCCAAGAGTAACGCCTTGCAATATGTAGTACAGTGTTCGAAATACAAGAGTAAATGGATGCCTGAAAAAGAAATCTAACTACAACAACATAAACTCAAATGCCCTGAAATCTTAATTAAACCAATCTGCAAAACATCAATCAGGGATACAGTAGCAATAAATCCTTCCCTTAGAAATCGATGCAAGATAACCAATCTGGGAACTTGGAAGCAATAACCAGTGTCCTCTACTGTTGGTGATCTTTAAAGAAATCAAAATGAAAGAAAACTCAATCTTCGTGCTGATGAAAGTAACTAAAAGGAACTGTAAAGACTTAAAAAGGAACAACAACTTGTAACTCCTACGCATACACAGCAATTGTAACCAAACTGCTAAAGCTATGAATCAGAAATAAGCAGTAACTAGAAATGGAACAACAAGATGATTTGAACAACAATTGCGAACTTCACTAATATCAATACTTTAATCTATTGCTGGCCAATACTGCAAATCAATCAATCACAAATAATAATAACTTAGAGTCGAATACAGAACATCAAGGCTTTCATAATGATAACAGAATAAATGAACAGCAAAGTAGATAGCAATGTAATTCACTAATGGATCTGTAATCAAAGAAATCAATTAACTCTGTAATCGAAATAAGCAGTAAACACACTTCACACAACAGAAAATAAAGAAATAGAAATACAAACAGCGGCTCGCTCCACTAGGGTCGGGCCCTCAACCGCTGATGAAAGCACCGCTGGGCTACTGTAGAACTTGAGAAATGGAACGAGAACGCCTCTTTGTATTAATAAAACATGAATAGCTTTTACATCAGTTGCTCTTTGCTCACAAGATTCAAGGAATTATAATGTTACAAAGGAAATTCAATAATCATCCATTGTTCTCCATCCTCCCCAATACATAACATGCTCTCCTTTACACCGGACACAGAAATTAAATAGGAAATAGGATCTCCCATAACAATATTGGATTACTCCCAACAACTTGATCAACCAAAAAATAAATTTCCAACAATATTTCAACAAGAGCAAGGCGAATTTGGCTTTGCAGCTGAGATTTGGAGGACGGCCGCAACAACAAATCTAAGAAAATCGTGTTCAAAAAACCCTGCGTATCTCTCAATACAGGCTGAATTTGGGCAAACCGTTTAGTAATTAACTTAATTGGGCCCATTCTGGACAAAACCCATGTTCTATATTTTCTAGATTCTTCTTCATTTGCTCAGAATCGCAACCGTAAAACGGTCACGTCTTATTCCAGTGAATTTCTGAGTTGGAATATTTCATGATGATTTGGAAATCAAATCTGCAGTCTGGCAAATATCTTGGAGGCTAAAATGGTGAGTGATATTACAAAATATATTAATAAACCATCATTGATAAAATTATGCATAATAATCATCAATTTATTAAAAATAAAGGAGAATAAATAATATTCATTCATAAGAGCATAAATCATTATAAAATGGATTTATATGATAAATTATAATAAATTACATGATAAAGAAGACCAAAAATGCATGAAATAAATGTTAAAAAGTGGTTGTATTCATGACCCAACATACCCCCAAACTAAATATATTGCATGTCCTCATGCAACCCAAAGACAAAACCCATGCATTAACTAAGCAAAGAAAATTTGTCTTCCAAACTCATGAAATGGATGGAACAAATGAATTTTTCCTCAAATAATGGATATTCAATTTTAGCAATCTTGATCAAGGCATAACAATTTTTATAGTTGACATTCAATTATATGTATATGAAGTTGCAGAAAAATGTGACATAAGTAACAACATACTTCATTAACCATTTTCTCGAAAATCAGATCGTTTTGATGCACGGATCATGAGATATAAAAAAATGGTTGTAGGTAATAGTGCATAATTTTTGAAGTTTTATGAACTAATTTAGTGTGAAATTATCTGGATTTGTGTATTTTAATGATACCTCTTTGTTATCCAGAAAGCTGAAGAATTCAGTTCATAGTTTTAAAGATATATGCGAAACAATTTCTGCACTATATACAAATGAAATTGTATGCCTTAAACGAGAAAAAAAAGTGGAAAACATCCATCATGTGTAGCAATCCCCCCCCCCAAAAAAAAATAATAATTAGCATGTCCTCATGTGATGCTAGAAAACAAAGAGAGGTGGTTGCTACAATTTGTTGAAATCTATGCTTGGTGTAAAACAACATGGAATAAGGGAGGTGTTGAAAATAAATAAGAATATTCATGGATGATAAAGAATATTACTGACATGGTCACAAGAAAGAAATGAAAGAAATCAACACTCCCCCAAACTGAAAGATGAGACATGTCTAAAAAAATGGGAAGTGGTAAAGATGTGGAATGAACGATGATAAATAATGCTCAATGGATTTTCATGAAATTCTCCTAAATTCATAATAAATAAAAAAATTATGCTATTTTACCTCAAGTGTTACCTCCGAAAAATGTGGAATGACATAGACCGGTCTTTAAGAAGCAGATGCAGGGTCAGAAAGAAGAAGAGAAGTGATGTGTGTAGGAAGCCATGCAAGCACATCATGTCTAAAGAATTGTACGCGTTCACGAACCTTTGTTGTTAATTGCAATAATGTGGTCGTGCTGTGAATAGAATTTTCCTCCATACTTGTTGTTCTCCTGTAAACAAATCACAATTTTGTATGCAATTTTCTGGAATCCACGGTTTCAGTTTGGAATGGCAACAGATAAGATGCATGCAAAAAAAGTTCAAGCGGAAAAAATTCTGTAAACATGCAGTATCAAATTGTTACAAATCAAAAAAATAGAATAGCAGCATATTGCACAGCAATTGTACAGCATGAAAAGGCATACATACTTATGATACAATCAATGAAATTATAGCATTTACTGAAATCCATGCATGTGATAAATCGTAAACAAATATAGAAGCGTTTTTTAATGATTCAAGGATAAGGAGAAGGGACAGCTTAAGATAAACATAAGTACAAATGCGTTTATTACCCACTTAAACTAATGTGATCGATTTATGATGATTTTCATGTATAATAGGTTCGAAATCAAAGGTTAATGATTCATACTTTCATGTGATATTTAAATAGAGTTATAGGAAAAAGGGTTTAATATTACTATTGACATGTATAAATGTGAATCCAATACCATCAACAGAGCTCTGTTGCCCACAGGTGTCCATAACCTTGACAGAGTTGCTCTCTCACCCTTGGAACCATTGTCCTTTATTTATGCTGAGGAAGTGCTTGTGAATTGTCATAATGGAGGCCATTGTGATGGCTTTGGCGAACAGATAAATCACAATGCCATTCACTGGGAAGAAGTGAAAAGTGGGCAGGCCAGCGCGTGATGAGACCTCCTGTTCCAAGGACTGCTTAATTTTTCAATTGTCCATTGGACCATATCCCTGGTTTGGTGGCCATGATAGGAATGCCACTTCACTTGCTTCCTTATGAACATGGTAGGCCGGCTCTTGATGAGACCTTCTATCCTCCATCTGTCAAATTATAAAATTATTAATGTAATATGTAAATATTTTTCTTTTCATATAGCACTTTCCTATTTATTCATAAAGGATGGCTCAACACTCCTTAAGAGTAGGGATGGTGGAAAAAGTCTGAACATCTCAACAGAAAAGAATATGCCCTTGTTCCTACTCCATAAGTAAGAATCAAAGAAAGTTATAAAATATGGGAAAGAACCAACATGATAAATATAATCGATCATATGAATTTAGTGGTAATAAGACAACAAAATCATGTTATTGATTATGTCCCTTTTTCCTTTTTCTTATCATTACTAAACAACTTTATTAAAAACGACGATTTCTTTTGATTTGCTGATTACAGTAAGCTTTAGTTTGTATGATTGTGTATCTTTTCATAGATTGTATGTTTTTCTTTCAAAAAGTTATGAAAAATTCAAAAAAAAAATTCAAAAAATGTTATTTAAAAAACAAGAAAAATGCACTCAAAAAGTGTTATTCCTTTGGAAAAGAACAATAAAAACAATCTGTGAAAATGTTGTTCCTTTGGAAAGGAATAGAAAGAACAGTTGGTGCTGTTCCTTTTGAAAGGAACAGTGAAACATGCAGCAAAAATGTTGTTCTTTTTTAAAATAACAGCAAAATTAATGAGCGAAAATGTTATTCCTTTTGGGAGGAACAACAAAAATGAACACACAAACACATTGTTTCTTAAGAGGAACGACTGCTATTCCTTGAGAGGAATAATAAATGTTCCTTAAGAGGAACAACAAAAAAATATAAACATGTAAAAAGGAAAAAAGAGAAAAAAGCAAAGCTAATATGCAATCCATTGTCAAGCAAATCCAATCAAATAGAAATGAAAGTTTATGTACAGGTTTCAAGAAAAAGTAATTTTTTTACAGAATTGGTGCTACTGAAGAATTGCATTCTGCAATTGAAACTTGCATGGTGGGGTCCTTATTGTTCAGTTGCCACTGGAGCGGAAATTATAATTTGAAGAGATTAATCCCTGAAACACAAAAACATAAAATAAATTAGCAAAGAAACAACACTTTATTAAGTTACAACAACTATGATGTTGTTTCCAAGAGAATATCAAATCGATTAATGGAAAAAAATGATCTTTTGAAAAATGTTTTGGCAGCAGTAACATGAATCTTGAAATGGGAACCAATTCTTCATTTCTTTTTGTTATGAATCTGTTAGGTAATTAACTGGATGAAATTCCCTTGTTTCAGTAAAATTTCTCTCAAGAATCGCTCGTTCATTAATTGACCTTTTTTGTTCTGCCAGGACCTGCAAAAAAGGAGTGTCTACATGCAATAAAACATTAAATCATGGAGAAAGAGAGGTGCGCGGGCTCCCCTAATCCAATAAATATGCAAAAAAACTAACAAGTAGTTACTCTATAGACCAATTCCATGGAAAAATAAAAGAAATTATATTTGCTACCTGTGGGAGAGTAGTGGTCGACGATACTAACCAGCAGTGTTTTAATCATACCTTCTTTGTTTTTTTGTCCAATTTGAGTGATTCCAAAGAAAAATGAGAGCTAATTAAAAGTTTTATCTCCAATAGAAACAGGTTTTAAAAATTCAATGTTATGATATATCAAATTTGCTTAGAAAAACCTGCATAATAGAGTCATTTTCGATTTTCCAGCTCAAACCAACAGTTTGTATTTCAAACATAAATTTTTCATTTGATGGCAGATTGAACCGATTCAAATTGGAGATTAAATTATTTATTGATATCCAGTAGAAATAGGTTTTTAAGACAAGAAGAATTGATGGGTCAAATACGTCAAGGAACAGCCGAGAAAACATAATTTCAAAAATGCTGATTTATGATAGGCAGTCAGTATTTTGGTCATAAATTCCTCATAAGATATCGAAATTGAGTGATTCAAATTGTGTTGTAAACTATACTCATATAAGAATCTCTTGTAGAAACAAGTTTTAAAAATATATTCATTTAGGCCTCCAAAAACTGACTGTCCCAACTCTGTTCCTGAGCTTCCTACTAGACACCCTGTCAATGTTTTGGTTCTAACTTTCTCGTTTCAAATCCAAATTGAGTGATTAAAATTGGGTTGGAAATTAGAGATTAAGGGCTACTTAGGATAGAAACAATTTTTAAAAATATTAAATTTTGTTCCCCCAAAACATCACTGTCCCAACTGTGTTTTCAGAAATTTCATCAAGCCCGCAAGCCAAAAAAAATATGATATTTAAGAAATTTTTCCATATTGATGATAAAAATGATATAAGTGTTTGTAGAATTTTTATTTTCAATATAATTCATCTACATAAACAAATAAATTAAAAAATTTATCATCGATGTTGATTTCACAGCATGTTGCAACAAAGAAACAACTATTTTTACAAAAATAAAATAAAAAATGTGTTTGTTTTATTTCCTTATTTATTTGATTTTCTCCACTATTCTACTCTTATTTGGAGAATGAATAAGATTACGTATAATAGTATTTCCAGTGGAGCCATTTCCAAAATAAGGACTCTAGTATATACATACCCAAATTTGAAAAATGTATGTTAATAAAAATTAGGGTATGAAAAGCCAACTTCCCTTGAAAAGATGGTTCCAAAAATTGTTGAAGTATGGAGTGATGTTGCAAAAAAATGATGGAGTGAAACCAATATTCAATATACCATTTACTTCCTTGATTTTCCATATCCATTGTATCATGAAATTCTTGAGTTTTTAAAATGGTTTGTTGGTGCAAACTAGAAGAAACCTCATTTTCTTTCATAACTTCTACAATTTTTGGATTTGGTACATTTTGAATCTCAGTGTAAGTTTTGTCCAATAGTGCATGTGAGATAGAATGGGTGGGAAGGGTGGGTGAATTTTGCAGTTCAACACTGTAAGCATGTTGTACTGGTTCATTATGGTGAGGGTGTGGAATGAGTTGAGCAGGATATTGTGTAGGGAATGGAGACTCTTGATGATGTATTTGATTGGGTTGAGTGGATGATTTTGATGGGTAAGCAAGGTGTTGTGGAAGAGCTGGAAGATGTTTTTGTGCTACAAGATGAGGGAGAGTAGTCATACAATCATAATATGAACCATGCCAATCTTGTAGACAATATTGGTAGTGTTTATATTGAGATTGGCATGGCTGCCCTAACATATGAGTATTCCATAACGAATTATGCAAGTAAGAGAATGGAGAGGAAGTGTTTTGAACCATACCTATAGGCCATGATTTCCATGGTTTTTACCTTGTTGCAGCTTCCCCATCTCTTTGATATGCTACTTCCAAATTAGATAAGCAAGAGTGAGTATCTATGGGATTCTCCTTTTGGTAATGAGGGCAAAACACTTCATCAAATTCTTGATTTCTCTGAACCTGCAAAACATTCAATTGTGAATTTAGAGAGCTAATAAAATCATATTTAAAATTTTCAAATAAAACCTTGATTTCAGCTCTTATGTCTTTTGTTCTTGTAGCAAATTTGGAAAAGAAAGAAGAAGCTTCTTTAGAATTCTTACCAGCCTTGGAAATTTCTCTTGAATACCTTATGCACACTCACAAACATAATAATATGATAATTGAAAAACATAACCTTTTCCTATCAGATTTAAGAGTTCTAAAAAATCATCTTTGATTCCTTTAAGAAGGAGTGTTTTCAAGATCTCTTTTTTCCAAATGCTTATGCTTTGACTTTTGAAGGTTGTATCGAAATCGCTCCACATAGTCCTCCAAGCTTTCATCTTCCCCTTGTATCATACCGAAAATATCTTCATTGGATTTTCAGTAGTCTTGGTACTTCTTCAAGAATATGTTCTTCTTGTCTTCCCATGTTTGGATGCAGTTCCCACCTAGGCTCATGAACCATCGGAGAGCTGCTCCTTTTAGAGTAAGAGGAAACACTTTCAATCTTTGATCATTAGTACAATAATCATATCCTCTACGAAGTATTTCAAACTCAAATAAGAATGTATCTGGATCTTCATTTTTCAAACCATGAAAATTTGGTAGAGACAATGGGGGAATTATGTGCATTTGTGTCACTCCTCCTAGATCTTTGATAGAGAATTTGAAAGTTGCAATGTGAGCCATTTCTTACCATAATAGAAGATGTTCTTTAGGTGTTTCTTTAAGGATCCTCCTTCCAATGTTCCTGTCAATTGGTTAGTGAAATGGGTGGTGCTTACATCACCACGCGAGAGGAATTACAAGATTTTTTTTCAAAAATTCTACCTCTAAAATAAAATAAAAAACGCAAGCATTCATTCCTACCTTAAGCTTTCACTCAATTCTGATGTGAAGCGGTCCAGTGAACAAGTGTGTTTCTTGCTCGGTGCGCAAGTTCTTACCTTCCGTCTTTAATACCCAATTCTTCCCAAGAAGAAAAAAGTTCAAATGTGTATCACTCATTTTAAATGGCATACACTCTCCCCGACAACGGCGCCAAAATGTCGAGGGTATAAAAAGGTATCTTTTGAACACCTATTTATCTCACATTAATTATGTTGGGAAAAATACTGAGAGGGGGAAGAATCACCAAATATTTATCAGATAATCAAATCTTTTACTTTTTCATTCCTTAAAACCCATACGCTACTTTCCTTCAGTAAACTAGCGTATATACGCGGATCCCCTTTATGAAACTCGCGTATACACAGAGATCTAGATATGTCATTAATCTTCACTTAAACCATTCCATCATTTATTCATCAGATATTCAATAAGCAGTAAACATGTGCAGTAAGAACAGAATAAACCATCACACAAAGCATCACACATGAACACCAGGATTTTTAGGTGGAAACCCAAATCGGGAGAAAACCACCGCTGCAGTTGCTCAGCCTTCAATATTTTATTATAGAGAAAACATCTTACAACATATGTGCCGGCGCAGATTCCTACCAGATGTGCACCCACCAGCCACAGCCACTCTCCCCCCCGGAAGGGAGCGCCACCCCCTCGACTCGTTTTACCACTTTCGACCGGGAAGGACATACAACCCCCATCTCGCTAATGTACCCTCACCGAAGGGAGCTACAACCCCCTGACTGAAGGCTACAACCTTCAGCACCACCTTGGACCACGTTTCATCAATTTTCACACTGGATCCAACAACTTCAATAGAACACCACTTGCAGGACACATTTCATCATATTTCCAGACTGGACCCTTTCCAAACTTTTAAGCACAAACATTCATCACCAACAGATACATATCAACACAGATCAGATAGCATAAACACAGCAGAACAGCTCAGATATTTCATACCCCTTGCCTCAGCAAACCCTAGTTTGCATACGCTCTTTTACTTCACTGATTTCGCGTATATACGCGCTTCCGTCCAACACAAACCAACAGTGATACCTCAAAGATAAATTTTCATTGCGCATACGCACTTTCTCTCGTACGCCGAAGTCGCAGTACACGCGCTTCTTCGCGCAAAATAGCGTATAGATCTTCAAACTATTACGCAGCCGCATACTTCTTCAAATCGTATATTCAATTCGCATTCAACCCTTTTCACTTCGTACAAATGTTCGCCAAATTCGCTATCATGATCTAGTCTTCCATAAGCGTATCTAGTAGATACAAGTGCATTTCAGATCTAGATCCCCTTTCTTCATCATAGGTGCATCATACTTTCGTATTTATCTTCAAGTGTAACCCTCTCCATTTAGATCTACTTCGAGAGAAGTATTCATTCAAGCTCGTACACCCTTGCTCCCACACTCATGATTTGCACAATGAATTTCTTCTCCTTATATAGGTTTATCCTTTTTTCAATACCATGAGCCCCTTTTTTCAATACCATGGGCCAAACAACACCACAAGCTCAAAAACAACCCGGGATTCGGGTCAATTAGGCGATCATTACCCAATACTATGGGTCATTACCATGGTGGTTACCCTTGGTTTTGCACTTTTTGAGCGCTTAGCCCATACGCGACTTGGTACGTTCTTTCGCGGCACACGCGACTTCCCAGGCCAACCACAGACAGTACCAAGAGACATACTCTTTTTCATCATAATCTAGCACATGCTCGAAATCCTTTCTTCATTGCCTCTCGTACTACTGTAGATACATCAGATTTCCTTCATCAAGAACATATTCTATCAAGCACAACTTCATCAAGTAAGCTTTGTCATCATCTTCATCAAGTGGGTTTGCCTTTCAAGGACAACACTCAAACAAAGATCATATTGTCAACAACCATCGCATTTACATCATTTACTAAGTCCATCAAGTCAAGAATAACTTCATCGTGGTTTTCCATCAAGGACAACACATGTCAACAATAGACTGTCTTCATCTCCATTTAGTGGGTTGCCATCAAGGACAACACTCGCATCATATTTCCAACAATCTCCCTTTGGACTTGATGGCAACCACGATGGTGTTTGGTTACGTGTGTATAGATACCATGTCACTCTCCAAATATGTCACTCTCCCAAACATTTGACATCATTATCTTCTCTTCATTCAAACACCATGTCACTTCCCTCTTGACATCAAGGGCAAAGGGCTGGATCAAAACCAACATTCAAAAGTCCAACACATTCTCCCCTGACATCAAGGGCAACAGCAAAGATCAAAAACCATCATACTCTCCCTTTTCTCTCATGTGGAAGAAGCTCGCTGATCCGATATGTGGCTGAAGTGGCCAAGCTCCCCGAGTTCATGCTTAATCTTCAAACATATTTTGTCAATGAAAGTACATGAATCTTCCTATCACCAAAGACTCATACTTACATCAAATATTCAACCAAGTGGATTTACATATGAGACTCAACTACCCAACCAAGTGGGTTTACAAATTGACACGCCTACCCAACCAAGTGGGTTTACACATTTGACAAGTCCTTACATGACCTGAATATTACAACTACATCATGAGTCTCAACAAGACCTTTTCATTAAAATATAAATATGACTTTTTCATAATCAATACCAAAAAAGACCTCCGCAGAGATCATATATCGAACCACCATAATGCCAACAATGCATTATACTCAAGCCAAAGCCAATGCTCCCCCGAATCGTAGCATCCAAGCATCCTTTCCAAATGACTAAGGGTCTCCCCTTAGTTTGTGCATCCCGAAACACTTCCACCAACAAATCATCAAGGCATCTTCATCAAAACATTAGAAATAGAATTATGAGAACTCGGAACACCACCGTAGATACCAAACAAGACAGCAGACTCGTGCCAAGAGAGCTGAACCAACCAAAGAAATTGTCGCAACCAACCATACGCGGTTTTCTGGTGGTAGAACTCGCGTACATACGCGACCGTGTTTCAGAAACCCGCGTATCCTGCTGACATTTACCCTTTCAAATTTCAACGATTCCATTCTTTGTAAGGCAAAGATGTTGTTCCTACTTTCTTTCGAGATATTTGGACTGCTTCCTAGACTACGTATATACGAATAGTGTAGTTGTGTCTTCAAGCGTCATCCATTGCTTGCAAGCCCATTAGTAACTAAGCCTTTCGATCCTTTGCAAGATCAATACATTCTTTCCAAAAGAGATTATCATATCGAACAAGATCTTCGCATATGTGTCAGCAATCATCCATGTGGTCCAAAATCACCATGATCTTCAAGAGGTAAAATGAAGTAAATAGCAGGAAAGATCTCAACCATAAGAACCAAACTCTACATGATCCGAAACAAATGATATCCAACTCATCCACACAAAGATACTATCAGCAACTAGGGCTCAAAATCTTATCATAATAATCCATGTACCAAATCATCATCATTTGAGCATGAGTATCACCAAGACCAAAGAATAAGCAACATATTTCCAACAATGCAACCATTAGAATTCAACCTCGCTACTCCCCTAAACCAAAGGCTTCTTCCTTAACTTCTCGCAATCCGAGATACCTTCAACAAGTTGTAAGTCATCAATAACAATTCCCCGTACGTATCCGTCCTCATCTCTCGAAATTCATAAGACTTTTCATCTCAAACAATGAATGCTCTTCATCATAAAGCAACCAGGCTTCATCCATAATATTCAACACAAGAACCCATGCATCATTTTCATTATCATGAGTATAACTAGAATGATGCTAACAAAGGCAATCATCGTTACCGACCGATGCTCCCCCCCGACCTCTCGCTTCGCATCTTCGCCTATCGCATAAATTTTCTTATCATCAATGCATACGCGATCGCGTTCTTTCCGGAACTCTCGCGTGTATACGCGACTTTAGTTAATGGAACCTCGTGTATGGAAAGTGAAGCATAGAAAATGATCTTCCTTCATTTCTTCCAGCTTGTACTTCGTAATTGCCCTTTCCACATCGTATGCTACTGGCCGAAGTAAACATAACCGTATAATCAAATCAAATCCTATGAGAGTCATCATGCATTGCTCCTCTTGTGACGACATTACTAGATCTCATAATGTATCTCTACACGTCTCGCAAATAACAAGAAAAGTCACTTCTGTTGATGACCGCAAGAGGTCACAGTTCCCTACGTTTCGACTCATTCCTTCATCTTGAATTTAGTGTTTTCTTCAAGAAAATCATCGTTTTCTAGAGCATCAACAAAAACATCCTTTTCTCTAGATTGTTTCTTATTCCATCCCTCCATCTTTCCGCATTTGCTTTCTATTTGTGTGCTCAAATTTCATATCTCGTTCGACTCCAACATTCCTTTCTTATATGTCCATACTTGTTACAAGAATAACATCTCATGTGTCCGTAAAAAATGTTTACAGAACTGTTGGTTTATATTTCTATTCTTCCTCCTTTTACAATCACCGCTTTGTGTCCATACTTGTTACATGAAAAACAATATCCCCTTGAAGAAACCAAGAGTACCTTTCGTGTAGGGAACTGTTTGTTTGAGGTCGAAATGATCTCGCTCCCCGCAATTTGCCGCAACATGTCCATAATTATGACATTTAAAACATTCCAACATTCTTGAATGAATTCCTTTGAGAATTCATGATTGTTGGTTGAGCTTTTGTCTCTTTCAACACTTCGTGTTTTGCATTGACATCCTCCTCGAATTTTTTGGCACTTCCTTGTGAGCTAGATTCTCCTTTACCGCCATGGAAACCAAGACCATGTTTGACAGAGACCTTTGATTACTCGAATATTGTCCAAAATGTTAGTACTATCATGAAACCTCAAAAGTTTAACCTTTTCTTCTAATTCTACCTTTGAGAATATTTAATTTTCAACTCAAGGCTTGACATTGCTTTGTCATGCTTTCTTCTTTTCTTCTTCCATCTTCAACTTGATTCTTCGCATTTAGAATCTCTTCTTTCAACCAATCTTCATTTCCTTCACAAGTTTGTTGCAAACTCTTCATTCTTCTTGCTCGATTTTTCCGCATCTTCTTTGAGAGAGATAATTTCGCTTCAAGGCCTTCCTTTCAAAGGATTGTAGAGGTTGTCCTTATTCTCCTTACTTGGATGCTTTCTAGCTCGCTGCGTAAAAGATGATACAGCCTTCAAGTCTCATTCTTCTTGCTTGATTTTTCCGTATCCGGGCTTCTAGATCTTTAGACCATTGGATGCATAAGTATGAAACTGAGCATTTGTCCACTGTTTTATTTAGTATTTCTATTTGATCTTTCATTTGTGAGATCATCTCTTTATAGAGGTTTTCGCTATTGTATGAACTTTGTAGTTCTTCTTCTTTTAATCTTGAGAGCTTCTTCTAGATCCACAACTTTACTTTCACTATCTTTACTATTGCTCGCACAAAGAAGAGTATTACAAGTGGCCTTCTCCTTTTTCTTCTTTGCCATGAGTGCTTAGAAATCTTCACGTAACTGTCATCTTCTTCAATTTTTGCTATACATGATTTCGAGATATCTCCTTCTCGAGTAACCTTCTTCTTTTCGCTCTTAGCCATGAGCATTCTCTTGTACTCTTCGGTCGAATCTTCTTCATCTTCACCGGACACCCCCATCATCATCTTCTTTTGCATAATAACTTCTTTCTTTTCAAATTGTTTCCCTTTACCATGCTTTTCTTTATAAGGACATTTAGCAAGATAATGACCAACTTTTCCACACTCAAAAACATTTTTAAGGGAAGCTACCCTTTGAATCTTCCAAAGACCTGGTTGGAGCTTTCTCACGAAATTTGCTTCTTCTTCATCGTATATATAGCCGGAATCTTTGACAACTTCCTTTTCTTCCTTTAGTAGATGCCTTTAAAGCAAATTTTCTCTTACTCGAGAAGGGCCTTGTCTCATTTCAAAAGCAATGTGAGTACCATGTAATTGAACAATAGTAAGAGTTTGCAAAATTCTGTCTTTCTTCAATAGATGAAACTTTAGAGTCAAATTTTGAAGTCAATGATCTTGGCACCTTTCCACCAAAGAGTAGTATCGCCTATGGTTTCACCCAAATTTCTCATTCGATTTACAATATCATCCGTGATTTAAGAAAGAAACTCGGCAAATACTCTCATCACTATGCATCTTCAAATTTTCATATTCAATTCTAAGAGTTTGGAGTTTTGGCACTTTTACCTTCGTCTTCCATAGCTTAGAATGATTTTGTCCCATATGTCCTTCGCCGAATGTAGCCGCATCACTTTAGCAAATTCTGATTCGTACATGCTTCCCAATAAGACATTCAATGCTTTGGCATTGATTTCATACTTCTTCTTTCAAATCGTACCGCAGGAATACTATTTCGGTATTGATAACCTTCTTCCACGATTGCCCACAAGGACCGCACCAAGACTTTGCAGATAAGCTTTTGCACGTACCTTCCAAGGATCGCATTGCTTCCATTGAATAGAGGTGGTTTCTTTATAGACATTACTCCTTCTTGACTTCCCATCATGCGACGGATCTCCTTTCAAGCGATCACGCTTATCCGCAAGGACCCGCTCCGATACCACGTTGGGAAAAATACCGAGAGTGAATCAAAGCATTTACCGCATATTTAAAACTTTTTTACTTTTCTTTTTTTCTTCAAAAAACCCATACGCTACTTTCCCGAAGGCACTTGCGTATATACGCGGATATCCTTTATTAAACTTGCGTATACACAGATATCTAATTATTTCATTAGTCCTTCACTTAAATCATTTCATCATTCGATCATCGTATGTTTAATAAACAAGAACATGTGCAGAAGAAATCATAGTAAACCATCACACAAGCATCACACATGAACACCAGGATTTTTTAGGTGGAAACCCAAGATCGTGGAGAAAACCACCGTCATCAGCTTGCTCACCTTCAATATTTTATTATAGAGAAAACATCTTACAACATACAGCAGCCGGGCGGACGGACCAAAGACGCAGCACCCACCGCGCTTTCAAAGCTTGGGACTCACCGACTCGCTTTACCACCTCCGGAAGGGGGAGCTACGACCGACTCGCTTACCGCCCTCTCCCCGGAAGGGAGCTACGACCTCGACCGAAGGCTACAACCCTCGCACCACCTTGGACCACGTTTCATCAATTTTTCACACCGGGATCCAACAACTTCAATAGAACACCACTTGCAGAGCCACATTTCATCATATTTTCATTTCGGACCCTCTCCAATCTTTTAAGCTCAAACATACAACCAACCGATACATACAACTCAGCATCAGAGAATACAGACAGCGTAAATATAGCGTTATAGACTATATATTTCTTACCACAGCTTCAGCAAACCCTAGTTTGAATACGCGTTTCCTTTCACCGATGTCGCGTATATACGCGCTTCCGTCCACACAAACCAGCCGTGATACTTCAAAGATAAATTTTCATCGCGCATACGCGCTTTCTCGCAGAAGCCGCGTGTATACGCGCTTCTTCTCGCGGCAAAATAGCGTATAGATATTCAACCATTACGTAGCCGCACACTTCTTTCAGATCAGACATTCAATTCGCATTCAACCCTTTTACGTACAGATGTTCGAAATGTTCGCCTAATCTCGCATCTAAGTCTTCCACAAGGCATCTAGTAGATACAAGTGCATTTCGCATCTAGATCCCCTTCTTCATCATAGGCATCATACTTTCGTATTTATCTTCAAGTGTAACCCTTTCCATTCAGCATCTACTTCAGCAGAGAAGTATTCATTTCAAGCTCGTACACCCTTGCTCCCACACTCATGATTTGCACAATGAATTTCTTCTCCTTATATAGGTTTATCCTTTTTTCAATACCATGAGCCCCTTTTTTCAATACCATGGGCCAAACAATACCACAAGCCCAAAACAACTCGGACGGGGTCAATTAGGCGGATCATTACCCAATACCATGGGTCGTACCATGGTGGTTACCCTTGGTTTTGCACTTTTTGAGCGCTTTAGCCCACACGCGACTTGGTACGTTATTTCCCGCGTGCATACGCGACTTCCCCTAGGCCAACCGCGTATACCAAGAGACATACTCTTTTTCATCATAGAATCTAGCACATGCGAAATCCTTTCTTCATCGCTTTCGTACTCGCAGATACATCAGATTTCCTTCATCAAGAACATATTCTATCAAGCACAACTTCATCAAGTAAGTCGTCATCATCTTCATCAAGTGGGTTGCCTTTTCGAAGGACAACACTCAGCATCATATTGTCAACAACCATCGTGATTTACATCATTTACTAAGTCCATCAAGTCAAGAATAACTTCACGTGTGGTTTGCCATCAAGGACAACACATGTCAACAACACGTATGTCTTCATCTCCATTTAGTGGTCGCCATCAAGGACAACACTCGCATCATATTTCAACAAATTATCATTACGGGAGAGACTTTTTATTTCAAGAGTGTACTCGATGCCTGAGGCGACAAATTTATCCAAGAGTAATGCCTTGCAATATGTAGTACAGTGTTCGAAATACAAGAGTAAATGGATGCTTGAAAAATAAATCTAATTACAACAGCATAAACTCAAATTCTCTGAAATCTTAATTAAACCAATCTGCAAAACATCGATCAGGGATGCAGTAGCAATAACTCTTTCCCTTAGAAATTGATGCAAGATAACCAATTCTGGGACTTGGGAGCAATAACCTCTGTCCTCTACAGTTGGTGATCTTAAAACAATCAAAATGAAATCAAACTCAATCTTCGTGCTGATGAAAGTAACTGAAAGGAACTGTAAAGACTTAAAAAGGAACAACAACTTGTAACTCCTACGCATACACAACAATTGTAACCAAACTGCTAAAGCTATGAATCAGAAATAAGCAGTAACTAGAAATGGAACAGCAAGATGATTTGAACAACAATTGCGAAATTCACTAATCTCAATACTTTAATCTATAACCGGCCAATACTGAAAATCCATTAATCACAAAGAATAATAACTTAGAGTCGAATACAGAACAGCAAGGCTTTCGTAATGATAGCAGAATAAATGAACAACAAAGTAGATAGCAATGTAATTCGTTAATGGATCTGTATTCAAAGCAATCAATTAACTCTGTAATCGAAATAAGCAGTAAACACACTTCACACAACAGAAAATAAAGAAATATAAATACAAACAGCGGCTCGTTCCACCAGGGCCGGGCCCTCAACCGCCGGTGAAAGCACCGCTGGGCTGCTGCAGAGCTTGAGAAATAGAACGAGAACGCCTCTTTGTATTAATAAAACATGAATAGCTTTTACATCAATTGCTCTTTGCTCACAAGAGTCAAGGAATTATAATGTTACAAAGGAAATTCAATAATCATCCATTGTTCTCCATCCTTCCCCCAATACACAATACATGCTCTCCTTTTATAATCAGAAGGAGGAGAAATTAAATAGCAAACAGGATCTCTAATAACAATATTGAATTTTTCCCAACCAATTTATCAACAATAATATATATTTCCAACAATCTTTCAACAAGAGCAAGGTGAATTTGGCTTTGCAGCTAAGATTTGAAGGACGGCCACAACAACAAATCTAAGAAAATTGTGCTCAAAGAACCCTGCGTTTCTCTCAATACATGCTGAATTTGGGCAAACCGTTCTTCAAAAAAGTTAATTGGGCTCGTTCTGGACAAAACCCATGTTCCGGATTTTCCAGATTCTTCTTCATTTTCTCAGAATCTCAACCGCAAAACGGTCACTTCTTATTCCAGTGGATTTCTCAGTTGGAATATTTGATGAGGATTTGGAAATCAAATCTGCAGTCTGGAAAATATCTTGGAGGCTAAAATGGTGAATGATATTACAAAATATATTAATAAACCATCATTGATAAAATTATGCATAATAATCATCAATTTATTAAAAATAAAGGAGAAGAAATAATATTCATCCATAAGAGCATAAATCATTATAAAATGGATTTATATGATAAATTATAATAAATGATATGATAAATAAGAGTAAAAATGGATGAAATAAGTGTTATAAAGTGGTCGTATTCATGACCCAACAATTGTAAGACTACTTTGACTAGAATTAGCCTACTGGCCATATTGGGAGCTCTGTAAGTCCATGAGGAAAGTAGGGCTTCAAGTTTTTCTAGGAGCATTTGCCAAGAAGCATGTTTAATTGCAGAATCAATCAACAGAGCTCCCAAATATTTAGAGGGAAGATATGGAATAGAGAATCCTAGAATTCTGGCTATATTATTTTGGGTGATGGTGGGAGTGTTAAAAAATAATATTTGAGATTTAGCAGTATTGATTATGGTGCCAGAGGCTTTAGAGAATGTATCAAGAAACGATTTGAGCAAGTAAGCTTCTTGGACCGAAGGGTGCCCAAACAACATGTTATCATCCACGAATTTTTGATGCGTGAATGCAGGGGAGCCATGAACATAGATGCCATGAATATGCTAGGAAAGATGAATGTGTTGGATGAGATGACCTAAACCTTCTTCCTTGAGGACAAAAAGGAAGGGAGAGAGGGGATCACCTTGACAAATACCTCTGGAGGGGGAAAAAGGATGAGAGGGAATGCCATTGAAAAGGATAGAAAAGAAGGTGGAGGAAATGAGATTCATGACCAATCTAACCCAGGTAGGACAAAAACCAAAATTTGTAAGCATTTGTTTGATATATGCCCAACTTAACTTATCAAACGCTTTAGAAATATCAATTTTGAGAAGCATACCTGCCTTTTTATTGCGCTTCAGATAGTGAATGACTTCATGCATGAGAATGATGCCGTCAAAGATTTGACGTCCCTCCACATATCCAGATTGTTCAAAGCAAAATGCTTGTATGAGGTCAGCTTGAGTCTATTGGCAATGA